>JAJTUV010000141.1:0-1380000 GCA_021653895.1 Mastomys natalensis
TTTACAACAATATATTTTATTGCCAAGAGATTTGCCTTTGTGTTTTTTTATTTGTTGTGAGATGTTAATATATAGCTCAAGTGGGCCTTCAACATGGATAATCTCCCTAATAAGGCTGAGTGTAATGGCAAGGACGAATGTATCTGTCATATATATCATCTATATGTTTATATGTTTTAATTATTTTTAATTTATGATTTCTATGTGTGTTTACCTGATGTGTGTGCTTGGAAGTGTGGAAGCCACACAGCATGTGTGCACTTAAAACAGTTTTATGGAGATGATTTTCACCTTGCACAGGCATAGATTTCTTTCCTTGAAATTAAGTTGTCAGGCTTGTAAAGAAAATGTCTTACCCACTGAAGTATTTCAGTGATTTTAAAATAAGTCATTTTACTTTCAAAGTGATATAATAGACTACCAGAGATACTTTCTGTATTGTTCCAGCAGAATTACCTCTCTGGAGCATTTTCCCTCTGATGGGCCTCATGATCATCTTACTTACCTAATATCAGTCTTCAAATTATACATTTGAAAGGTGCCATGAATCTTTTTCATGGCACATAGTACTTGGAGACCAGTTCATGGTTACCAAATATGCTAGAAAATGTACAGGTGAAAAAGGGTTACAAAATCCCTTGTAAGTATCTAGAAGAGCCTATCTTTTTTTTTTTTTTTTTTTTTTTGGAAATTTTATTTGCATTTCAGATGTTCTCTCCTTACCCCATTTCCCCCCCTCCATCCCAGGAACTCACTATCCCTTCCCCCTCCTCCTGCCTCCACATTGGTGTACCCCTACCCAGCCTCCCCCGTAACTCACCTCTCCACCCTCAAATATCCCCCCCCCCCACGACGTCCAGCCTTCATGGGACCAAGGATCTCTTCTCTCACTTATAAATAGCTCCCTTGCATATATAGCTGGAGCCATAGGTCCCTCCCTAAGCACTCCGAGGCTGGTGGTTTAGACCCTGGGGTCTCTGGTTGGTTGGGATTGTTGCTTTTCCTCATGGTGTCACCAATCCTCTCAACTCCTTCAGCCTTCACTCTATCTTCTCCATTGGGAACCCCATGATCAATTTAATGGTTAGTTGTGAGCATCTGCCTCTGACTATGTCAGACTCTTGCAGACTTCTAAGGAGACAGCTATATCAGGCTCCTGTCAGCATGTACATCCTGACATCCACATCAACCTCTACCTTTGGTGACTGCACATACGATGATATCCAGGTGGAATGGTCTGTAGACAGTCCCTCCTTCAGTTTCTGTCCTGCACTGTGTCTCCATATTTGCTCCCTTGAGTATTTTGTTACTCCTTCTAAGAAGGACTGAAGCCCCCCCCTACTTGGTCATCATTCTTCATGAGCTTTATGTGGTCTGTGAGTTGAATCTTGGGAATTTCAAGCTTCTGGGCTAAAATCCAATAATCAGTGAGTGAATACCATGTATGTTCTTTTGTGACTGGGTTACTTCACTCAGGATGATATTTTCTAGTTCCATCTATTTATATAAGAATTTATCAAATTCATTGTTTTTAATAGCTGAGCAATATTCCATTGTATAAATGTACCACATTTTTTGTATCCATTCCTCTGTTGAAGGGCAATGGCCTATGCTCTAAGATCAAGAATTGAAAAATGGGACTTCATAAAATTGCAAAGTTTCTGTAAGGCAAAGGACACTGTCAATAGGACAAAACGGCAACCAACAGATTGGGAAAAGATCTTTACCAATCTCACATCCGATAGAGGACTAATATCCAATATATACAAAGAACTCAAGAAATTAGACTCTAGACAACCAAATAACCCTATTAAAAAATGGGGTACGGAGCTAAACAAAGAATTCTCAACTGAGGAAATGCGAATGGCCGAGAAGCACCTAAAGAAATATTCAGCATCCTTGGTCATCAGGGAAATACAAATCAAAACAACCCTGAGATTCCACCTCACACCAGTCAGAATGGCTGAAATCAAAAACTCAGGTGATAGCAGATGCTGGCAAGGATTTGGAGACAGAGGAACACTCCTCCATTGTTGGTGGGATTGCAAGATGGTGCAACCACTATGGAAAACAGTCTGGCGATTCCTCAGAAAATTGGACATATCACTACCTGAGGACCCAGCTATACCACTCCTGGGTATATATCCAGAAGATGCTCTAACACATAACAAGGACATATGCTCCACTATGTTCATAGCAGCTTTATTTATAATAGCCAGAAACTGGAAAGAACCCAGATGCCCTTCATCAGAGCCTATCTTTATAATGCCAAATTGTGAGTTCTTAGTCATATTTTAAATTAAAGTACACTCTCACTTGGGTCAGTATTCTTCTGATATTGCTGCTTCTGAATCTCTCTTTGAAAACTAAAGAATACAATGCTTGGTGTTATCAAATTATTTACAAAACTGATTGTTCAATGCTATGCAGTGGATTCTCAAAGACTCATGCAGACAAATATGAAACTCAAGCAGTAAATCAAAAAGTCATCTGCATGTGTGTTAGACTTTAACTGAGAATTTAACACTCAAAATATTTTTAAACATTAGTTGTGTTAGTTTTTCCTGCTTTCTGTGGTCATAAAAATCATGGTAAGATGAAGACCACTCATTTTGCTGTATATTTGATTTCACGGATCGACTTATTTTGTTCATTTTAACATGTTTTGGGCATAAAACCTTGGCACACTTATGGTTAATATAAACTGTGATGGGTGAAGCTTCCTCACACTGCATCATATCGACATAGTGCAGAAGAACCATCATGTGATTCTCTAACATAGTTTTTTTCAAAATAAAAGTACACTGTATGAAGCATAGATGTTCACTATTCATGGCACATCAAGACTTAGCATCTTAGAAAATGTGAAAGGATATACTTATTACTTCATTGACTTTATTTTAGGTAACAAACAATACTGAAACTCATTCTACATATATTTATAAAGTTCTGGCTTATTCTACTTTATATAGACATATTACTCCAATGAATAAATAAACAACAAGTTCTTTCCTTTTTTAATTTTTTATACATTTGGAAATAAATCTTTTATATAGAGAGTATTTTTAAAGAATTTTCATCCATTATTTTAGATGTATATCATTTTTATTCTGATTTTTATGAAAGAGTAATTATTTTATTTTTCTAATTCATATATTCTTAGATCAATTCATTTACAGATTAGCCTGAGAATGATTGCTGTCCCTGCCTAAAGGAAATAGTGGAGAAAGGCAGAGCAATTGTTCTGAGCTCTGAAGAGTGTTTATAGGAAAAGAGAAAAAGAATAAGAAAAATAATTTGCCAAATATGTCTTTTAAATCCCAAATGATAGAAGGAAGATAGAGAGGAAGAACATGAGGAGCCACAGGGAGGACCAGCCTATTGAAGCAGTGTGTTCTGGATAAATGAGTGGGAGGAGGAACAGATGATGCGAACGGTTTATGTCTAAGTAGGGATGAAGGTCATAGGAGGAAAACAACAAGCAAAGGGGTTAAAAGAAGTGAGGAACCAACTCAGGTGCATCAGAAGTAGATGGAGGCAGAGAAAGCTGAAGTTGCTCTGTGCTGAGTTATGGAAGGCCTCTGAAGAGCCATAGACCTCCCATCACCACACCAAAGCAAAGCCAATCATCTCACCATTATGTCTGCTTGACCTTCCTCACTCCACTCAGATACCAGGCCACAGCACCAAGAACCTTAACACAAAGCCACAAGGTGCCCAGCATGAGCCCTAGCAGAAAGAGTAAGACATCCAGCATATACTGCTCATGCCATGGTTGCTGGAAAACATGTGGCTTGAGATGTGCTGCACCCCCTGTGTGCAAGATGTGATCTATCCAGCCCACAAGCCTCTGGGCAGGGGTCAGTGGGTGGGACTGCCGGATAATCTTGGCAGCCATTGCTGCAGACTTGTACCTGTGAACATAAAAAGATAGAATGTAGTACCAATTTCTGTGTCAGTATTTAGATCTTACATCATAAACACATATATACACATATATACAAGCTTCTATCATAAACACATACACACATTTCTAATGCATATACAAAGGTCAACTCTAAACAAAGTAAACATTGTTACTCAAGGTCCAACCTTAAGTTCCCATGGCACAGTAGATGACCCCCACCAAATCCATGCACATGTGGATAGCTGACTGAAATTGGTTAAAGAGTATATAAATAATTAATTAATTATATAAATTTATAAATATATAAAGAACTATAAATAAATAAATAGACTTCCGCTTCCGGTCTGGACCCAGGCAGCAGATCCCTGGAGGCAGCTCTGCACTGAACCTCACAAAACCCGGCAGAAGTGGGGCACCCAGCAGCTCTGACCCAGGCAGTATCTCTGGTAAGGAGACAGCAACACCCACCCCAAACAGGGAGTAACTGGGACCCACCGGGACCCACTGAGACCCAGGGATTTACTCCTGGCCCGGAGCACCGGCTCCTTCCGGTCTGGGTCGGAGCTCCCAGCAGATCCAGGCGGGAGCTCTACATCCAAATCCCACAGAACCCAGGGAAGCAGGGCTCCTAGGAGCTCTAACCCAAGCAGCTTCCTACGCAAGGAGGCAGCAACACTTGCCCCAAACCGGGAGTAACTGGGACCCACCAGGACCCAGGTACTCACTCCTGGCCCCAGCACTGGTTCCTTCCGGTTTGGACCTGAGCGCGCAGCAGATCTCGGGCAGCAATATTGCACACAATCTCACAGAACCCAGAGGAAGCGTAGCTCCAAGGAACTCCAACTCAAGCAGCTCCTTAAGCAAGGAGGCAGCAACATTTGCCCCAAATAGGGAGTAACCGGGACCCACTGGGACCCAAGTACAAACTCCTGGCCCCAGCACTGGTTTCTTCCGGTTTGGGCCTGGGCGCTCAGCAGATCGGGCGGCAACTCTGCACCCAATCTCACAGAACCCAGAGGAAGCATGGCTCCCAGGAGCTCTAACTCGAGCAGCTTCTTAGCAAGGAGGCAGCAACACCTGCCCCAAACAGGGAGTAACCAGGTCCCACAGGGATCCAGGAACTCACTCCTGGCCCAGAGCACTGATCCTTCCGGTCCGGACCAAAGCACTGAGCAGATCCTGGGCCCTAGCTCGAACCGCAGCAGCGACACCAACTTAAACAGTTCTGACACAACCAAGAGAACAGGAAAGACAGGTTCCAGCCAGAGACAGCACAGGTAGCACCAAGGAGAACCAGATGGCAAAAGGCAAGCCAAGAATACAAGGGCCAGCAAACCAGAACACATTGTCATCATCAGAACCTATTCTCCCACATTAAGTCCTGAACTCCCCATATCATAGGAAAGCAAGAGTCAGACCTAAAATCACTTTTAATGATGATGTGGAGGACTTAAGAAGGACATAAATAACATTCTCAAAGAATCCGAGGAGAACACAGGTAAACAGGTAAAAGCCCTTAAAGAATCACAAGAGAACACAACCAAACAGGTGAAGGATTTATACAAAAACCATCCAGGACATAAAAATGGAAATAGAAACAATAAAGAAATCACAAAGGGAGACTACTCTGGAGATAGAAAACCTAAGAAAGAAATCAGGAGTCACAGACGCAAGCATTACCAACAGAATACAAGAGATAGAAGAGAGAATCTCAGGTGCAGAAGATACCAAGAAAATATTGACACAACTGTCAAGGAAAACGAAAAATGCAAAAAACTCTTAACACAAAACATCCAGGAAATCCAGGACACAATGAGAAGACCAAACCTAAGGATAATAGGTATAGAAGAGAGTGAAGATTCACAACTTAAAGGGCCAGTAAATATCTTCAACAAAATCATAGAAGAAAACTTCCCTAACCTAAGGAACGAGATGCCCATAATAATTCAAGAAGCCTACAGAACACCAAATAGACTAGACCAGAAAAGAAATACCTCCCGTCACATAATAATCAAAACACAAAATGCACAAAACAAAGAAAGAATTTTAAAAGCAGTAAGAGAAAAAGGCCAAGTAACATATAAAGGCAGACCTATCAGAATTACACCAGACTTCTCACCAGAGACTATGAAAGCCAGAAGATCCTGGTCAGATGTCATGCAGACCCTAAGAGAACACAAATGCCAGCCCAGGCTACTATACCCAGCAAAACTCTCTATTACCATAGATGGAGAAACCAAGATATTCCATGACAAAGCCAAATTTACACAATATCTTTCCACAAACCCAGCACTACAAAGAATAATAGCAGGAAAGACCCATTACAAGGAGAGCAATCATACCCTAGAAAGAGCAAGAAAGTAATCCACCTCCAACAAACCCAAAAGAAGATAGCCACACAAACAATGCCTCCCCTTTTAGCAAAAATAACAGGAAGCAACAGTCTCCTCTCCTTAATATCTCTTAATGTCAATGGACTCAATTCCCCAATAAAAAGACATAGACTAACAGACTGGATACGCAAACAGGATCCAACTTTTTGCTGCATACAGGAAACCCACCTCAGTGACAAGGACAGACACTACCTTAGAGTAAAAGGCTAGAAAACAATTTTTCAAGCAAATGGTCCTAGGAAACAAGCTGGAGTAGCCATTCTAATATCGAATAAAATTGACTTTCAACTTAACGATATAAAAAAGGATAAGGAAGGTCATTTCATATTTGTCAAAGGAAAAGTCAACCAACATGAACCTCAACATGAACATCTATGCACCAAATGCAAGAGCACCCACTTTCATAAAAGAAGCCTTACTAAAGCTCAAAGCACATATTGCACCTCACACAATAATTGTGGGAGACTTCAATACCCCACTCTCAGCACTGGACAGATCAGGGAAACGGAAACTAGACAGAAGTACAGTGAAACTAACAGAAGTTTTAAACCAAATGGACTTAACAGATATCTATAGAACATTTCACCCAAAAACAAAAGAATATACCTTTTTTCTCTGCACCACATGGTACCTTCTCCAAAATAGACCATATTATTGGTCACAAGACAGGCCTCAACAGATATAAAAAAATCGAAATAATCCCATGCATCCTATCAGATCACCATGGTCTAAAGCTGGTCTTCAATAACAACAAAGACAATGGAAAGCCCACACTCACATGGAAACTGAACAATACTCTACTCGTTGATAATGGGGTCAGGGAAGAAATAAAGAAAGAAATTAAAGACTTTTTAGAATTTAATGAAAATGAAGACACATCATACCAAAACCTATGGGACACACTGAAGGCAGTGCTAAGAGGAAAGCTCATAGCTCTAAGTGCATACAAAAAGAAACTGGAGAGAGAACACACTAGCAGCTTGACAACACACCTGAAAGCTCTAGAACAAAAAGAAGCAAAAACACCCAAGAGGAGTAGACGGCAGGAAATAATTAAACTCAGGGCTGAAATCAACCAAATAGAAACAAAGAGAACTATACAAAGAATCAATAAAACCAGGAGCTGGTTCTTTGAGAAAATCAACAAAATAGATAAACCCTTGGCCAGACTAATCAGAGGGCAGAGAGACAGTATCCAAATCAATAAAATCCAAACTGAAAAGGGTGACATAACAACAGAAACCGAGGAAATTCAACAAATCATCAGATCCTACTACAAAAGCCTATACTCAACAAAATTGGAAAATCTGGATGAAATGGACAATTTTCTAGACAAGTATCAGTTACCAATGTTAAATCAGGATCAGATAAACCATCTTAACAGTCCCATAACTGCGAAAGAAATAGAAGCAGTCATTAAAAGTCTCCCCACCAAAAAAAGTCCAGGTCCAGATGGTTTTAGTGCAGAATTCTATCAAACCTTCAAGGAAGATCTAATACCAATTCTCTTCAAACTATTCCACAAAATAGAAACAGAAGGAACACTACCTAATTCATTCTATGAAGCCACAATTACGCTTATACCTAAACCACACAAAGACCCAACAAGAAAGAGAACTTCAGACCAATCTCCCTTATGAATATCGATGCAAAAATACTGAATAAAAATTCTCTCGAACCGAATCCAAGAACACATCAAAACACTTATCCAACATGATCAAGTAGGCTTTATCCCAGGAATGCAGGGTTGGTTTCAATATACGGAAATCCATCAACGTAATCCACTACATAAATAAACTCAAGAAAAAAAACCACATGATCATATCTCTTGACGCTGAGAAAGCATTTGACAAAATTCAACACCCCTTCATGTAAAAAGTCTTGGAAAGATCAGGGAATTCAAGGCCCAATACCTAAACATAGTAAAAAGCAATATACAGCAAGCCAGTAGCTAACATCAAACTAAATGGAGAGAACTTGAAGCAATCCCTTAAAATCAGGACTAGACAAGGCTGCCCACTCTCCACCTACCTATTCAATATAGTTCTGGAAGTCCTAGCCAGAGCAATTAGGCAACAGAAGGAGATCAAAGGGATACAAATTGGAAAGGAAGAAGTCAAAGTTTCACTATTTGCAGATGACATGTTAGTATACTTAAGTGACCCCAAAACTTCCACCAGAGAGCTCCTAAACCTGATAAACAACTTTAGCAAAGTGGCTGGGTATAAAATTAACTCAAACAAATCAGTAGTTCCTCTACACAAAGGATAAACTGGTTGAGAAAGAAATTATGGAAACGACACCATTCACAATAGTCACAAATAGTATAAAATATCTTGGGGTGAATCTAACCAAGCAAGTAAAAGACCTGTATGACAAGAACTTCAACACCCTGAAGAAGAAATCTAAGGAGATCTCAGAAGATGGAAAGATCTCCCATGCTCATGGATTGGAAGGATTAATATAGTAAAAATGGCTATCTTGCCGAAAGCAATCTACAGATTTAATGCAATCCCTATCAAAATTCCCACTCAATTCTTTACAGAGATAGAAAGAGCAATTTAAAATTCATTTGGAATAACAAAAAACCCAGGATACGAAAACTACACTCAACAATAAAAGAACTTCTGGGGGAATCTCCATCCCCGATTTCAAGCTGTACTACAAAGCAATAGTGATAAAAACGGCATGGAATTGGAACAGAGACAGCAGGAGAGGATCAATGGAATAGAATAGAAGACCCAGAAATGAACCCCCATACCTATGGTCACTTGATCTTCGACAAAGGAGCTCAAATATCCAGTGGAAAAAAGACAGCATTTTTCAACAAATGGTGCTGGTCCAACTGGAGGTCAACTTGTAGAAGAATGCAAATTGATCCATAACTTATCTCCTTGTACAAAGCTCAATTCCAAGTGGATCAAGGACCTCCACATAAAACCAGCTACACTGAAACTAATAGAAGAGAAAATAGGAAAAGCCTTGATCATATGGGCACAGGGGAAAAGTTCCTGAACAGAACACCAATGGCGTAGCTCTAAGATCAAGAATGACAAATGGGGATCTCATAAAATTGCAAAGCTTCTGTAAAGCAAAGGATACGGTCAACAGGACAAAGGGGGGGAACCAACAGACTGGGAAAAAGATCTTCACCAACCTTACATCTGATAGAGGGCTAATATCCAAGGTATACAAAGAACTGAAGAAACTAGATTCCACACCATCAAATAACCCTATTAAAAAATGGGGTAGAGAGTTGAACAAAGAACTCTCAACTGAGGAAACTCGAAATGATTGAGAAAACATCTAAAGAAGTGCTCAGCATCCCTAGTCATCAGGGAAATGCAAATGAAAACAACACTGAGATTCCACCTCACACCAGTCAGATTGGCTAAGATCCAAAACACAGGTGACAGCAGATGTTGGCGAGGATATGGAGAAAGAGGAACACTCCTCCATTGTTGGTGGGATTGCAAGCTGGTACAACCACTATGGAAAGCAGTCTGGCGATACCTCAGAAATTGAACATGGTGTTACCTGAGGACCAGCTATACCCCTCCTGGGTATATACCCAGAAGAAATTTTTCAACAGGCAAACAGGGGGGCCCCATGCCCACTATGTTTATAGCGGGCCTTATTCATAATAGCCAGAAGCTGGAAAGAAACCCCGATTTTCCTTCAACAGAAAATGGTACAGAAAAGGGACATTTCAAATGGAGTACTAATGCCTTAAAAAAAAAGGGGCCATGAAATTTTAGACAAATGGATGGAGCAAAAATTCATCCCGAGGAGATGACCCAATCACAAAAGAAAAAAACTGGATGCCTCACGATAAACGGATTTCCCAAAACCACAATACCTAAATGCAAGCATTAAACCCATGAAACTCAAAAAAAGGGGAAGCCCAAATAAAAGGGGTTTTGTCCTTTTTAGAGGTATCAAAAGATTCAAACCCGAGCCCCCGGACTAAACCTTTTTCCCCCCTAAAAAAAAAAACCCCCTGTCCCCCAAGGGTCCCGCCAGCGCTTCCAAGAAAGAAAAAAAGAACACCCGAACAAAAAAAAACCGAAACCTCCAAAAAAGAAAGGTAACAAAACCCAAAAAAACGACAAAATTAAAGAGAAAAACCAACCAAAAACAACCCCAAACCCGGGGATTTCCTTAACCCAAGGCCACCCAGGGGGAAAACCCCCTTCCGCCCCCTTCCAAGGAAATTTCCAGCGGGTTTTACTGGAAGGGGCCCAAAAAACCCCATGAGGGGCACCCCAAAAAGCACCCGATAGGGGGGATAAAAAAAAAAAAAAAATAGTTTCCTCAAAAATGCAATTTTTAAGGGGTTGTTTTCCCTAAATGAAAAAAACCTTTCAAGGAAATAAAAGAGAAAACCCCCTAACCCCCTTAAAACTCTTTTTAAGCAGAATCACCAAGTTTTGGGCAAAAAAACCCAACCAAAAAGCAACCCCCTTTGGGGGGGAAAAGGGGTTTTTTCCCTCACAATTTTTGGGTTTAAATTTCAACCCGGGGGAAAAACAGAGGAAGTGCTCAAAACCGGAAATGGGGGGGGGATAAAACATTAGCCTTTTAGAAGGGGTTTTACGTTTGTGGCCGTCGGCCCCGAGGGGGCCAAAAAAGCGGCCCCAAAACCATTACCGGAAAAGGCCCCGACCGGTTAGGCTGTCATTTAGGGTTTTTTTTATGGGGGGTTTTTTCCTTTTTCCCGAGGGGGACAATTAAAAAAGAAAGGGGCAATACAAAAAAGGGGTTTTTTTGATTCGCATGAGAAAATTAAATTTAAAAATGTTTAGGTTCCCGGGGGGGGGGGCCCGTCCCAAGTTATTGTTTTTTGTTCAGTTTTAAGCAAGCAAAAAAGGGGGGTGGGAATTAAATTAAAAAAGAAAAACTTTGGGGGTGTTCCCCCAAGGGAGGTTTGCCTTCTTCTCATATTTTTTGGGGGGCGGCCTTACATTGAATTTTAAGCCATAAAAACCCCCAAATTATAGGGGGGATTAAAAAAAAAGGGAATTAGTGAAAAAAACAATTGTTTTTAATTGGGGAACAGGGGGTTTTTTTTTCCTAATGGGGCCTGGGGGGGGGGGGGGGTTTTGCCTATTTTTAAAAAATTTAACCCAAAAATGGGGTAAGGGAAAATTTGCAAAATTTTTATAATTCGGAAAAAAAAAAAATCTTTTTTGGGGCTAAAAATTTTTTAAAATTATTGGCCCTTCAGATAGTTCCCCTTAACCCCTTTGGAAAACGGGAGGACCTCTCCCAAAAATTTGGAAAACACAAATTGGCGGCCCTCCAAAAAACCCAAACCAAATCAAAGGAGGGAACAGACTTCCTTTGTCCTTTTAATTGGAAAGGGAAAATTTGTTAAAAAGTAAAAAAAACCCTTTTCCAAATTTGTAGTTTTTCTCGATTTAAAAAAAAGAACCCGAAAGGGTTGTCAAAAAAATTTTTTTGATTAAGGGGTAAGAAAAATTGCATTTAAATTTTTTAAATGTTTAGGTTCCCATTTTTGGGCCAAAAAGTTCCTAAAATAAGTTTTTAAATGGAAAAACCCAATGGAAAATTTTTTTGGGGGAACAATTAAAAATCTTTAAATTTGGGAATTTTTCCATGAAAAGAAAAAAATTTGAGGGAAATTTGGGGCCCCCCTTAAAGGGGAAAAAAATCCTTTTAAAAATTTTTTTGGGGGGGGTTTTTAAAATTTCATAAGTTTGGTTTCAAAATCTTAAAAAAAAAATTTTTTTAAGTTGGGCTCTACCAAACTTAAATTTCGGAAATTTTTACCCAAAAAAAAAAATTTACTTTTAATTTTAAAAAAGAAAGTTTTTTTTTTTTTTGACAAAGAAGAAAGCTCATGATCACAGACTCATAGGTTTAGGGTAGAGCTACATCCTAATAGCCCATCAAAGAGAAGGAAAATCACAAGTTAAATTAGTACAAAATGAGGACTATATGGACAGATTTGCATACTTGTCTCTGATGAAATAAGCCACAGAGGAGGAGAGATGCTTGTCAATCTATTACATGTTAGAGGCAGTCTCAACAGAACCTCATGTACTTTCTTATAATTTATTAAATGTTTCAGTTCTGATAGTCCAATGATACATTTCAAGTACAGAAGTGAAACACATGGGAAGATTTTAATTATGGAGGTACATTAAACATTAAAATTTGCTACATATCATCCATAGTAAATGTTAAAGTTCCACATTAGTGAAATTGTTCCTCTACAAGGCTTGAAATAGTGCTAATATAAAATAATGGGGAGATTAATGTTCATAAGTTTGCAAAAATCATTAAATTAAATGATGTTTTTATAGAGATTGGGCTACTATTCTAATATCTACTCTAATACAAATTATACTCCAAATAAGACTGAGATTTACTTATTCATTTTCAATATTAGAAAGCTATGACATTGCTTAATAATAATAAATTGACAAATGATTTAAAATGCTTAATAAAAATTACTCTGTTAAATAAATAAATAAATAAATAAATAAATAAATGGAAGTAAAACTTAAAAAGGAGAAATGAGGTTGAGCAGATGCTGCTTGAAAGAGTCCTAGGAAAAGAGTTAGAGGAGAGAGTAAGGTGGGTTTGGTCAAAATACACCACATATAAACAAAAACTTTCAAGAATATGTACAAAACCATTTATTTAACGTTCAATATAAAAGAAAAACAGACACAGAATGATTATAACTAATGTGTGAAAGCAAAATAGTTAGACTGAGCAATAGAATAATCATTGGAGGGAAGGTAATGGATGTCAGATGGGATGGAGACAGGAACATAGTGGATAGATCAGATGTAGGAACATCCAGGAAGAAAGGGTCAGGAGAGTGAACCAAAACAACTGATGGAAACAGATGCAGAGACCCACAGCCAAACATTAGACAGTACTCAGTGAGTCTTGTAGAAGAGTTGGGGAAAGGGTTGAAGGACTCTGAGAGGACAGAAACTCTAGAAAAAGATCAACAGAGTCAAAGTACCTGAACACTTGGGTGCTCCCAGAGACTGAACCTCCAAACAAAGAGTATACACTGGCTGGACCTAGGCCCCAACTGTCACCACACACATATATAGCTGATGTGTGGCTTGGTCTTCAAACAGATCCCCTAATAATTGGAGAGGGAGCTGTCCATGACTCTTGTCAGCTTGTGGACTCTGTTCCCCTAACTGGGCTGCCATGTCTGGACTCATCAAGGAGGATGTGCCTGCTCCTGCAGTGATTTGATTGCCAGGGTGGGTTGATATGGGGAGCAGATGTACCTAGGTGGGTTGATATGGGGGGCAGATGTGCCAGGGTGGGTTGATAAAGGGGACAGGCCCCATTTTCAGAGAAGGGAGTTGGGAGGGGAAGGAGCTATGTCAGAAGTAAACTGGAAGGAGGGGATTGCAATCAAGATATAAAATGAATGAATAAATAAATTAATAGGAAACATGCTTAGCCAATACAGCTACTTGACCCTATGATCTTCAGTGCTGGTTGCCTCTTGGATTTCTGGAAATAAGATAGGATAGAAAAGAGGCAGCAGAGGCTGAGGAAGTGAATGGGTTAGCAGAGTGAGGAGAAGGCAGTTGTTGCAGAAGATATTGCTAAGAGACTGTTGAGTCAGTTATAAGAAGCTGAGCTGAGTAGATAGGCTAGAATAGTTGTTTGAGTTTGGAGCTGCTAGTACAAGGAAAACTGGGAGAAGAGACAGTTTAAGCAGAGGAGAACAGAAAAAAAAAAAACAGTTGCTTAGAAGTAGTCTTTGAAAAGGCTGAACTGGAAACTGGGAGGAGGGCTGTCAGGGAGTTAAGAGAAGTGGTCACAGTTGGTAGCAAAGAAAAAACGCATTTTACACCCTATAGCATAGAAAAAGGGAACATATTAAATGCTGTGAACAAACATTACAGATGTATACCTGATTAAAGCCATTAGGACCTTGAAACCTGAATTTTTTTTTCCTATTTTGTTGTTAAGTCACTGTGCTAAATGGGAAAGAGCTGTGTGGCTCTCCAAGCTTCTGGTCCTGCCCGCTTGTGCTAGGTTTGTCAAATTTTCTTTTATAGCAGACCTGTCCTGAAACCTAGAAAAAGTATAGAAATAATACACTCTACTTCATCATGATGTGTGCTTTATATGTGCTAGTGTATGACAGAGAGCAATATAGGTGAGAGAGATATTTCAAAGGATCAAATAGAAAGTCCTCAGGGAGATCAGCCACAATAACATGCACATGTACTCTCTTGTTTCAACTGGAATTCTACTATAAGTAACCAAAATATAAGAGGTCATAAAGATACTATATAGATAGGAAACTATCGTACCACCGTAGGCAGAAGCATCTTTTAGCATCTTACCTAAAATTAAGATTAACAGCAAAGGAAAAGCTAGACCTTAATGTCTCCCACATGTATTATAAAACAGACCACAAAATTCTGGTTTCACTGAAAAAACAGACTACACAGATCTCTGTTTGGCTTGCATTCAGCCTAAGGGACCACAACCCCAGCGAGCTGCATACCTCTTGTCTTCTATGACTTCTTTCATTGTGAGCGCAAACGTCTCTGCCTTGAGCGTCTGTATCTGAATAGAAACACCAATTTTCTTTGCTTCTACTCGGACCATGTTTTCAGGTTGGTCAGCAAAAAATGGAATGCCCACCATGGGTACTCCATGCTGGACGGCCTCGTTTATACTGTTCATCCCCCCATGGGTGACAAACAGACGAATGCTAGGATGAGCTGGTACAAAGGAGAAAGGAGAAATAGTCCCAGATGTCACTATGAAAGCTTCAGATACCGGGTAAAGAAGCAGACTCAAGAAATAACCATGTGCTAAGGAAAATGGACTTATTGATTTTTGTTTTGATATTTGTGATGTTTCAAGATATGATGTCTCATCTTCCCTCTGCAGAGAAATGCCTTACTTCAATACAAGTACATCCAGCTACAAGGAGAGTGATAAGCCAGGCATGTTTTCTGTTCTCCTATTTATCCCCATCTCTTCTGCTGATGCTTTTCTCTTCACTTTTCTCACCTCTGCCTTCTCTTGTTTTCCATATCTGCTCTCTTATAAAGCTTATATTCCATGTGCTATCTCCTCTACGTCAAGGAAAATGTACAAAGGGAGATGATAGATAAGGCACTTCTAGATGTACAGGTCTTGATGTTGCTTCATCTTCAAAGCAATCAAACATTTCTTATGATCATATAGAAATCATTCTCAAACTATACCTCACACAAAATCTACCTATATTCCCTGGAAAGTGAGCCTTTGTCCCATTTCTTAAACCTACCTAGATTAACATAAGTGTCTGACTTTTCAGCCCCTAGTTAATGACAAAGATGTGTCTAAATGCTTACATTCATATCTGTGTTTTTAAATTGCTGATGTGTTCTCACATTGTTGTGAGAACAATGGCATCAAATACTGCCAGCTGCCACAGACCGTAGTTATAGTTCTCATATTGTCCAAGATGCTGTTAGATTAATCCTACTCAATGTTAGATACTGTTACATAAAGGCAGCATTACTGATCATATCTAATTAGGAACTGGAGACCTGTCTGTATTGGAAAGAATAAGGCAGTTGCTGCCATAGCCACTCTAGAGTGCAGTCTGATCCCTCAAGAATTCTAGCTGCTATTGTCTGACTCCTGGAGATAAATCTTTTCCTATAAACAGCCTTCTCTTCTGCTAGTCTGAGCTTTCAGACATCAGATATCAAGTAAGTCCCAAAAGCACGTGAATGGAAATAAAGTAACGTATCCAGAAGGAGCTTACCCAGAAGATCACTCTGTGGAAGCCAATCCATGATTTTGACATTTGGGGCCAATCTGACATCTTTGGGCCAAAGAGAATCCTTACATGTCCATAGCACCCCTTGGGGGAGGTAAGAAAAGGCACTATTCATCTCTTTAATAACTTCCTTGGTCTGATATAAGCTCACTATGGAGCCCAGCGCCACAAGGACAAAACCTGAGTCTCCAAACTGAGTGATAAAATTCTCCAAGTCCTAGAAAAATAATAGAGGGAAGAAGGCAAAGAAAGTGTAAAAAGCCAAGGCAGAAATAACCTGAAAGAAAGCTGGGTACTGAATAAACCCATACATCAGTTGCTCGTGTTCATATGACACAATCCTTTCATAGGCCCTGTGCAGCTGTGTTGTGTGCTGTGTTCATGTTTACTGCCTTTATTAGCAGCCATCTCTTCACCATGGGCTCTTATAAATTGTGTAGCCTGTAGTTTTACTGAGAGAGGTCTATTTCCAAAATTTCCCACGTTATTTTGCGTCACACTCATAGGTACAAAATTCAGACTCAGCCACTGAGTTTGGTGGTGATGGGTCTCCAAAAGTCACACAGAAACAAAGAATTTGAGGGGAGGTGGCTTAGGAAATTCTGTTAACCAGGAAATCAGTGTCTCCATATTGTACCCTGAGGTTACTCAAGTTTGCTTTCAAAGAGCTTCCTATTTCCTCAAACTCCCAATATTTATGTTGTGTCTTAGTTTTCAGCCTTTAGCTGACAATGTACACACATATACCTATATATTTATATACATATATTCATATATACATACAGTCATATACAAAATTTTCTTTGAGTGACTGATTTATGTTGCTTAAAGTATAGACTTGGTGGTAACCTATTTGTTAAGAGTAGTTCTATGTTTAACTACTTGAAGCCTCTCCAAACTGTTTTTCTATATCAATTTTATTATTTTATATTTATGCTAGAAATATACAAAAGATTATACAAAATTTCTTCACCAGCTTAGTTCTATACTTTCTTGTCATCTGGTTTTTTTTTTCCTCTGGTTACAGAGTAATGATAGACTCATAGACTTGGCTGAGAAGTATTCTTCCCTGTACAACTGCCTCTAATATTTATAGAGGAACTGCTATCAATTCTTAAGTGTTTTGATTAATTTGCCACTTAATCTATGTTATATTAGAGTTTTTGATGAACGATTTTGTTGGCTTTCCCACATAATATAATCTCACAAGTTTCAGATTTTCTATCTATCCTAGAGTCAGTTTTGTCAACAGATATCAATAGGAGTTGTTCATTTATGTAGGTCACCTAATTTGATGATACACCATGTTAGTTCCCTTGTATTCTCTATCATTTTAAATAATAATGGGTA
Source organism: Mastomys natalensis (assembly GCA_021653895.1). Taxonomy (NCBI): domain Eukaryota; kingdom Metazoa; phylum Chordata; class Mammalia; order Rodentia; family Muridae; genus Mastomys; species Mastomys natalensis. The sequence goes on from JAJTUV010000141.1 coordinate 17,450, forward strand.
AATTTTCACTTTAGGATTTAATTATTTTATTGTTCTTTCTTATTTATTTTCTCAATGACTCTAGTGGGTTGCTAGCATATTCTTCTCTTTTGCTCTGTTGATTCCAATTTTTTTATTATTCATTATTTCAATCATCTTTGCTGTGATTTTTTAAGCCTCCTTTCTCCTATAATCCTGTTTAGTTCTCTATCATTATCTATTTCCATATAGTGAAAGGTTAGGTCATCAATCTCAAGTGCATTATATGCACCTAAGGAGATAGTAACAGCCACAGAGGATATCCTGATTTGTTTGTATTGCTCTTTATTATTCCATTGTAATCTGTCTCTTTTTCCTTTATACATAGTATATTCAAATGTTCCTCTTGATTTTCCCCTTTGTCTCATGAATTCTTTTAGAGTGTTTTTATATTTTTATTGTTTGTTGATTTCTTTATCATCCCACTAGGATAGCAGCTTTTTATATTAATTCAAGATTTTGAAATTTATTGGGATTGTTTTCATCTTGGTGTGTTTTAAAACCCATACCAAGGGTGTGGTTTGTACATTAGAAAATAATATGTCCCTTGTTCTTGTTGGAAAGGATACTTGAGCTTTAGAGATGGCTCAGCATCTAAGAGATCACGCTGTTCTTCCAGAGGACCACAACTCAGTTCCCAGCACCCACCTAGCAGATCACATCTCTCTGTAACTCTAGCTTCAGGGGATCTCATGACCTCTTCTGGTCTCTTCTAGGCCCAGGTAAGCATATGTCTGATACACAGATAAACATACAGGAAAAACACTCAGACATATAAAATGATTTTAAATATAAATTTAAAGAATACTCTATATTTCTATTAGTTCTGATTACTTTATAGTGTTATTGAAGATGATAATGGGTATAGACAGTCTTCTCATTGTACAACAGTGAAATTAAATTCTTTTTTCTTTTTATTGGAAATTGTTTTTACATTTCAGATGTTCTCTCCTTACCCCATTTTCCCCCCTCCCTCCCAGGAACTCACTATCCCCTCCCACCTCCTCCTGCCTCCACGTTGGTGTACCCCCACCCACCTTCCCTGGTACCTCACCTCCCCACCCTCTAGTATTCCCCCCCCATGACGTCCAACCTTCATGGGACCAAGGATCTCTTCTCCCACTTATATATAGCTCCCTTGAATATATAGCTGGAGCCATGGGTCCCTCCCTAAGCGCTCCCAGGCTGGTGGTTTAGACCCTGGGGGCTCTGGTTGTTTGGGATTGTTGCTTTCCTCATGGTATCGCGAATCCTCTCAACTCCTTCAGCCTTCACTCTATCTTCTCCATTGGAGTTATTATCTATTTCTTCTTTAAGTTCCTTACATTTTCCTTCATATTTTTATTTCATATTTGGTGCATATATGATGTATTTCTTACATCTTCTCTGTGAATTAACTGTTTCACATATTTTAAATAATGTAACTGTAAAGTTTGATAAACAAATATTTCAAATGTTTATATACATCTTTAAACTTCTGTGAAAGTTATGATACAAATTCTACTTATATTGAAAACCACAACTGTCTATTTTGCTTCTAACATAATTCTTAAAGAAACATGTGGTCAAATGCCCTAGAGACTAAATTCCATACTGCTTTGTCAGGCATTCCTTCAAAACATTTCTCTCTACTCTTCTTTTAGACAACTATTTCATCTGTGTGTGTGTCAATATCTGATTCACCTGTCTAGAAGATGAGGACTCTGTCAATCACATCTGGATTTCTAAATGTAAGTGAATTTTCTACTACTTGGAGATTTAGTCAGGGAAAACAGAAGATGACTGTCTCACTTTCACATTTATATACTGTAACCCTACTCCCCCAGTTTGAGTTTTCAGAAGATTTTATCCAAGACCATAGCTGACAACTCCTTCCAGCAATGAAAAAAAAAACATATCGCCAGGCGGTGGTGGTGCACGCCTTTAATCCCAGCACTTGGGAGGCAGAGGCAGGCGGATTTCTGAGTTCGAGGCCAGCCTGGTCTACAGAGTGAGTTCCAGGACAGCCCGGGCTACACAGAGAAACCCTGTCTCAAAAAACCAAAAAAAAAAAGAAAAAAAACATATCATTCAGAGATCACTCCCAAAACCCTTCTTCTCATGCAGTGTAAGCAAAGGTAGGGACTATAGTACCCAGTAGAACCAGAAAAAATGTGTAACCTCTCTGCTTTTAGATGAAAATAGTAGAAACATCACCTTTATCACTTCAGCATCTCCCCATCACTGTATAAAAACACAGGTGATCATTCCTTCCAGCAAGGGACAGAGAATTACAAAATATAATGTCTACTAAATAACAACCACACAGTGACAGGTAACAAGCAATCAAAATCTATTAGCTCTCTGTACTTTTAAATTTTCAGTGGTAGTGATTTTGAGTCTGCATTGTACCAAATGGCAGCTTTAAAGGTTTACAATAGCTGAATGAAGTATAAAGGACTCAAAAGACTGGGGACACAAAATAACAGACATAGTTCTTTTTGCCACTCGTGCTAAGTTCTGTCTAGGTACTGTAACACACACACACACACACACACACACACACACACACACAAAGTTCAATTGGAAATATCAACACTAACTAAAGGAATTATTCTACCAAATCCAGTACTACAGAGGGACAAAAGAAATTCATGCCTCTTATCATATAACCAGGTCTTCAAACTCAGCATGGGGTATTTTGACATTGTACATTCACAACCCTAAAAATGTAGGCTGCACAGACCTTCCTTACCTTAAGGAACCTTTCCTTTCAGGACATCTCTATCAAGCTGACAACCCCCATCTGGATACTGAAGGTTTCTGAATGAAATAAAAATTGAGAGCTACTGTATCACTCACTTGGGGTATTGGCTGAACAGGTTTGTCCAGTAAACCTCCCACATAGACTGTGTTGGGAAACAGGGGACGAGCAAACTCCAAGGCAAAGTCAGAGTTGACAAACAGCAGTTCAACTTTCAGTAGGAGATCAGACAAAACTGGCCGTGAGCCTTCTGCAAAATGCTCCTGGATGGTACCATCATATTGAGAAAGCATTTCCCTTTGCTTCATGGAGAAATCAAAGAACATGAGAAAGTTCTTCACTCGGCCCCAGAAGTCCATTTGGTCAGTTAGACCAGAACCATACACTGGAACATAGGACAAGGGGCTTGGTAACCCAAAGTCCATAGTACTAACTTGAATGGGAAGAAAGGACACAAATCGTTTTCCAAGCTTTTCAGCAATCAGCAAAGAACATAAGTCTAATGAATCAAGAAGTACTAGGTCAAAATTCTCATTTTGTAAGAACTCCATGATGTCCTTTCTGCTTAATAAGTGACTGCATAAATTGCCAAGGTGTTGATAAATCTTTACAGTAGTTTGATGGTCAAACCTGCAATAAACAAAGAAATAAATGATCACAAAAATTATTTTGAGTAGATTTTTCACACTCTTTGGAATGATGTTAAGCTCAATGAAAATATTCTACAGCTAGACAGGCACAGGACTATAATTCTAACACTCTGATTATGGAGACAGGAGGATCCAGAATTTAAGGTCAGTCTAACATTGAGACCTTGACGCAGGCAGTGCCAGGGCTAAATAAAATTGTGACTCACTTGACTCACTTAGAGAAAAATGATTTCTAGTATGTTTTATGGAAAGACATTCTGTACCCTGAATTTTTTTCTTTTATTCTATTTAAAAAATAGTCAATCATTAGTATTACTTCCTATGTAGATGCTATTGCTTTTCATAAAATGAAGTACACTTTTTAATTAAAAGCAAAGCAGACACTAGAAAGTTATTTTCCATTTCCTTCCTTCCTTCAGTGAGATATTTCTTTACTTCTTAGTAATCTTTGCTTCTGAGAGAGAAGGGGGGAGGGAGGGAGAGGGAGAGGGAGAGAGACACACACAGAGAGAGAGAGAGAATTCTAGATGACCATGCAGTGTCAGCCTTTCATCTGAATCACAGCCCTTCAACGAAGTCTACAGTTTTAATAATTCTGTTGTAGGTGTTTATGCTTCCCAAAATGAACCCACTTCATCACATTTCCTCCAATGATTTAATTTCCATTCATCATCAATATGAGTTTGATTTCTTCTGTCCTGGGAGACATCATTGATTATAGTAGATCTCAAAGGATCGGTCACCATATTCCAGTGTATAATGCTGTTTAACTCATGTTATATAATGAGTTTTTGAGCCACTGTATTGTTTCCCTGACAATCTGTATAAGTAGCATAATTACTACTTGATAAAGCTATTTCTTTTAATCGTCTGTATCTAAGCTTAGATGTTTTGTCCCATAAAGAGAGCATCCCAATGATAATATTGGAACTAAGCTGAATATGTTTCAATTTTCAGCCTAGAACTTAAACAATTAGAAAAACAATGTATAAACCTAATGATTTTTGTCTGTTGCACATGAAACCTAAATTTAAATTTGTGTGTGTGTGTATGTGTGTGTGTGTGGTGTTTGCCTTCTTATGTCATGAAATTAGAAAGGAGGCAATGAGAGAAGGAGGAAAGACATCAAGAAAGATGCAGCCATAGTGACCTGTCCCCTGAAACTACACCCATCTGATACCCTGTTCTGAAAGGTATCTGTACTCCCCCTGAACATCTATGCTCTGGTGCCATTCCCTTCCCCACATCCTGCCTTTTGGTGTTTATAACCTCTGTGTAAATAAGTAACTTACGATGTGATTTAAGTAACTAAATTAAAAAAATTTAAAAAAAAAAAAAAGAAAGAAATTTTAGACAGTATTCTCACCAAATATTTTACATACCTTTGATGAATAAAAGTAAACATGTGTTTTTCAAAAAAAGAAAAAAAAAGAAAGAAAGATGCAGGTATCATGAAAAAGACCTGAGGAGGAAGAAGGCAAGGTACGACTAAGGACACACATCAAATATATTATTTTGCATGCTATCTTAAAATTCTAATGAAAAACATATGTGTTATTGGAAGCTTTCTATTAGAATTTCTAACTCTTATTGGATCAAATTTTCACTGAAGATTGTGCTAAATTTGCATCTTCTTACTGATAACTCCTACCTGTAGCCCGTTTCCAGGAACTCTTTCCAGTCAAATCTTATCACATAGATAAAAAACATGGACATGGTAAGATGCCTCCACTGCAGCACATCAATATATATCTAAAGATCCACAAAATGTGAGTCCAGAAGCATCTTGACTCACTTTCAGACTCAACTTTAAGTAACTGCAGATATGATTTGTCTTCAAGGGTTCCTTTATCAGAGATTGGATGCTCAATAAAACTGTATAGAGGTAACAGGACCTTTAAGAGGACACATTAGGAGGAGGTCACTAGAAGCCCTACTCCTACATGGTTAAAGTACTCCTCAAGGACTTTGAGTCGGTGCCTGTGGCAGGCACTAGGGAAACATCACCTGTTCTTTCTCTTCTCTTTACACTTCCAGGCACATTCACTTTAAACATTGTTTATCCTGATGTCATCAGCCAAGCTGACTCTTGTTGATGCCATGTGCCCAAACTTCCACAACTGTGACCCAAATCAAATTCTTTTCAGTCTAAAACCACCCAAATTCAGTTATTCTATTATAATTATAGAATGTAGGGCAATACAAGGCAAGGTTCTCTAAAATTATTGCCAGTATTCCATTTTAATTTTTATGTAATAACTGCCAAATAAATGTAGTATATGCAGGATAAATGTCTTTAAAATAGAAGGTTTAAAGGAAATCAATTGAAAAAATTCCAAGAAGTTTTTGTTCTCAGCAACTTGACTGTATCGTACTTGTAATTTGAACCATTCCACAAGAGTTTGTGCTTGAAAAGAAGACCGTGTGTGTGTGTATGTGTGTGTGTATGTGTGTGTGTGTGTGTGTGTGTGTGTGTGTTTTAAATGTGTATAATTAATAACTCAAATTGAACTACCGCTCAAGAGTCCAGACTTGAAATGAAGGTACAATATGTATGTTTAAATGAGTATAAGTAATAATCTAATTAGACTAAGGAGCAATTTGACAGTTCTTTAAAATATATGATAAAAGAAATATGGTTTTTAAATGTCTGCGAGTGAGAATATTTTCCAGTAAGAATTATCTATAAGCACCATTTGATTGTTAAGCAGAATTTTCAAAGATGGAGAAGAGAGTGAGATCAATGGAATTAACTAAAAGACACATCTGTACATGCAATCCCTGTGGAAGACAAAGGAGGTTCTGTACACTTCATTTAAGCACTAATCCTCAGGCTCAGCCATGTCACCTGGTCAATGAAAGTTTTTAAACTTATCTGTGGCTATTTGTTGTAAAGGAAATCATAAACAAGCTAAAATCCATAGAACCAGAGAGGTCAGGTATAGAGTAAGAGACTAGTGGGCACAAATAGATCTCCTCAAGGATAGAAAAATAGAATAGATAGTTCTGTGTGGAAATGGGGGGATGGAACACAAGGATCAAGTCAGGAGGGGAGAGTTATGAGGGAGGAAACACAGGAAACACAGCTAAGATTAGGGGGCATTGAGGAGGATCATGGAAACCTAATACAGTAGACTCTTTCTAAATATAACATATATAAAGGCAATCTAATTAAAATTGCCAAGTAATGTGGTAGACAGAGTGTCGACTAGCCATCTCTTGTCACAAAATGAGCTTCCAGTACCATAAGTGGGTTACATCTAAATGATGTGTTACCCAAAAGGGTTCCATAGGAATCCTCAAACAACCAAGGCAGTTGCCAAAACTGTAGGATGCTCTCCACAAATTGGCAGCAGGCTCTACTGCTGAAGAAAACACGTACACAACTCACTGAACAGGGAGAAATTGAACAGCTGACTTTATAGATTCTAGGATTAAGTATCTTGGTACAGGAACATACCTTGTACACTACCAAAATAGAAATGTAAACACGAGCCACCCACAAACCCACTGAACTACATTGTTGTCCTGCCTGCCAAATATGCTAAGAAAATTGTAGCACAAACCTTGTGTGAGTAACCCACCAATAACCGATTTGATTTTTAGACCCACTACACTAGATAAAACCCATATACAACATTGTTTGGGAGACAAAGAACCTGACACTAGATATTCCAGAGACCTAAGGTAAGCCAAATACTATTGGTCTAAAAAAAACAAACAAAAAACAAAACAAAAGGAGCAGTATAATGACATTCTGCTATACTCATAGATTGGTGCCTTGTTCAGCTATCATCAGAAAGCTTCCTCTTACAGCAGATAGGAACAAATATAGAGACCCACAGCCAGGCATTATACAGCACTTAGCCCTAAATGGGAAGTCTGCATCAAATCTCTCCCTCCCTTCAGTGCTCAGAGAACCCTGAGGAAGACGAGGCAGAAAGAGTGTAGGATCCAAAGTGGATGGAGAATACCAAGAAAACAAGGACATCTAAACATGAGCAAAGCTCATATGAACTCAGAGAGACTGAGGCAGCATATACAGAGCCTGTATTAGTTCATATGTATACATATATATGTATATATTAATATATATATATATATACACACATAATATACATAATAGTACGTATATTATATATATATATATATATATATATATATATTCACACACATATATATACATATATATATACATATATATACATTTACACACACACACATTAGTTGAATATTTTTATGGGATTTCTGAGTGTGAAAGCTAGTAAGACTTATGTGGTTTTTCAGGCTCTTTCCTTTTGGTTGTTTTTTTTATCTAACTCTGATGTGATAGTTTTGGTTTTATCTCTCATATTTAATTTTGTTATATTTTATTATTATCCTTTAGAAACCTGTTTGTGTTCTAATGAGATACAGAAAGGTAGTGGATCTAGTAGGGAGGTACTGAGAGGAGTAGAGGGAGGGGAATCTGTAATCAGAATATATTATATGAGAAAAATACTTTCATATATTCAAGGGAGTTTGAAGTGGAAATTTCTGGTTTCTCTAACAATTCAGTTGTGTCACATGATGTTTTCCTGGAAGCAGTTTTGTGAGAGGATATTTTGAAGAAATAGACATGAGAGAATGCCCTTGCATTGGTTCACCTTGCAATGCTTTGCTGGTTTTCACTGAACTTCACTTGTTATAACTTCATAAAAAGAAACATACCAAAGAACTTCTCACGATATTCTGGCTGCTTCAAGCCACCTCCTCACAACTCATAATGATTCCTCTCAGAGCCTGTAGGTTTCTTATGGGTCAAGCTGCTGCTCTTGATTTGCATTTGATGTTGGCTGACTGGACTGGACTGTCACTACTGATTCATGTTTGGAATTGCCCCAAAGAACTACTTCTAAACAAGTCTACATTCTCTTATTAACCATCTTTCTCCCCTATCTTTGATGAGTGGGCTAAAAGGGATGTAGAAGCATTTAAGAATACTTAATAAAATAGGGTTTGAAAACTCTAAGCCTACTAGCTTACTTCTAGTTGTGAATTTACATAAGAAGGTGACTAAGTACACTGAAGAAGGTGGCTCTTCTTTCCCTGAGTGGAGAACTTGATGTGACAATACTGGCACAGATGACAGGAAAGTTGTTGGCACTTTCTAGAGAATTATTTCAGTCCATCATTTATCTAGCTATGACTCATCCATCTACCATGCAAAATTCAATTCAAATACATCCATCGCTATAGCCATCAACTCACCCAGTCATCATTTCTCTTAGGCTCACTCAAAGCATCATGCATCCATCATATACTCACTTTTAAGTCTTGAGTAACAATACTTTGGTTCAAAGAGTTGGAACAAATTACCTGCTATTAGATAATTCTTCTGCAAGGAGCTGTATGCTATTATCAAATTTCTTTTGCTGATCTTCAGGTAGATGCCAATTTATAACCTGGTATGATGGGTTTTCCTTTCTAAAATCTAAGAAAACACCATTTGAGTAAAATTTAAATTTATCACAATATACCATACATTATCATGGTGATAAAAAAAAATTATTTTAATTACTGTCACATCTTTGTAGAAATTTGATTTTTGCTTTCCAGTGGGTTTGCTTTTCTTTTAATCCACTCAACTCTGTATTCTAATCATATTTATTGATATTTTACAACAATTCAAGAATTTTTATGTAGTCTACATAATAAAAAATTCTAATAATAGCTTTCATTTAAAGACTCAGCTATTATTTTTCATTGTACAGGTAAAAAAAAAAAAAAACCCAGATGTAAACATTCTAAAATGATATAATTCATGGATTTTGTCACCATATTGAGTTAGAGTTTCTTGTTAATTACAAGTCAGTTTGATTGCAGTTCTCTGTGTTGCAAAGAAATATTAAAATGAAACATATGAAGTATTATTTTGCTTGTTTCCCTTTTAGTTGCTATACATTTCATGTTTGTGGCTTGTTTATTTGTTTGTTGTTTGTTTTGTGGTAGTCATGTTCAGTAGCCCAATTGGCTTAAACTCACAAACCTACTTCTTAAAGCTGCCAAGCATTTGGATTACAAGTACGTTCTAACACAAAAAGGTTATTCCTTATTTGTTTCTTTGTTCATTTGTTTGTTTGTTTGTTTATTTCAGTAAACAAAAGGGCTCTACCTTTAGTCAAAGTGGTAAATCGAGAAAGAAAAGAATGGAAGAAGATAGGAAGGGAGAGAGGAAGGGAGGGAGGAAGGAGAAAAAGTCTGCCATATCCCAATTGGCCAGTGTGGCTCTTCCCCTTATCACTCATACACAATGAACAATCTGCGTCCATTTTCAGGTTTCATTTCTGACTATTTCAAGCTGTATCTCTCAAATACAGAAAAAAAATTCAATCCGTTCTCTCTTGCTATTGATGAAAATTTGAAACCAAGATAAGTAAGCTAAAAACAGAATCCTCAAGTGATCCTCATTAGAGAGTTTGATAATTTGTGTTTAAAGACAAACTATAGGGTTGGGAACTTCCTCTCATTGTTCCTGTCTCATGGGACACAGTCCCACCCTCACTTGGCATCTCAACTCAGTCATGATTGTAGAGTCCAGCACCAACTGTGGCTGACTCTCCTCAGTGGAAGGACTTTTATCTGCGCATCTGCCAGGCACTGAGCTTAATAAAGTATCAGGATGGATCCTGAACACAACACAATATACAGGTGAATAAATCCAACTGGATGCTTAGGCCCACACAACACAGACGTCAATCACACAGAATCCAGGAAAATGTTCTTTCTATCCCTATTGATTACATGTCTACAGATTTTTGAAAATGATATTAAAAGGTTGCATGAAAAAGACCTCTCAAAATTGCCATGAGTGTGAGACCATTCTTTTTGATGATGTTGGTTGAGTCTTAGAAACTTAAAAAGACACAAACCATTACCAAGGGAAATAAAGAAAAGACGAAAAAAAAAAAAAAGATTAGGAGTGAGATGGAGAACAGTTAAACAAAACTAAAGATTATACAGGACACATATGGAAATCTACTAGTTTAGAAGATGATTTTAAAGGAAGAAAAGAAATTCTCAAAGGGCCAGTGTTACGGCTCAGCAGATTGAGGTACTTGCAGCCAAGTGTGATGGCCTGAGTTTGATTCCTAGAATTCAGATACTGGAAAATTCTGCAGGTTGTCCCTTGAAAATCACATATGAGCATGCATACACACATATGTACAGTCAGTAAACAAATTTACTGTCAAAACCATACATAAAACAACTTTTAAATTGTTTAAATAGAGGTGTCATGTATACTTAGATAATGCTGTCCTCAGAAGTCAAGAGTGATCAAACAAAAAGCCCCAGTGCTAGTGTGGAAGCATTCCTATGAGTTGTTGATCCAGAGGCCAATGAAGCCTTCAAGACAGCATGGGCTGTAGCCATTGCTCTTGAGTGCCTAGCAGAACTATTCACATAGCTAAGGTCACGAGAGACACTGGTTGTAAGGCAGAGCAAACTCAAGTTGGAACTGACTTGAAGCTTCCTCCCTTCTGGCCAGAAGATGGTACACAGGCCACTAGGGGGCAAAAGATATCAATGGTTTTACATAATGATGGGCCTTCCATGTTAAAATATTGACCTGCAGGGAAATGTGCCCAGAGTTATGAAGGGAATCATCTACCTTCTGACTGGATTTAAAGCCTGTTGTTCTCTTCAAAAGTCCATGGCTAGGGAGGCCATATTCTGTATGGAAGAAATTACTACTTTCATTTCACTAAATGGACATGTTTTTCAAACCACCTTATAGATATTTATGTTTATACCTATGAATTATAAGTGTTTCTCTTAACCATCATTAGAGAATTTCTTTGTGCAGTAAACTGCAATAAATGAAACGAACCATGTCTGCTCGATGTACTGAGGACAAGTGGCTGTTACATGCTCAGCTCTGAAAAGGGCATCTCCATCACTCTCTCCAGGGCTCAGAGAACATAGCACAGAAGGGGATGAAAATCAGATAAGGACTGGACGGAGAGAAGAAGGGTCACAAAACACTATCTCCTGAACAGGCCACGGCTGCCTCAATCTCAGCCTCACTACAACTGTGATGGCCTACACTGGACCTGACTTCCAGCCAGGATGAGGAATGACTCATGTGACTGACTTTCTTGAAGAACTACTGTTGACTGTCCATGGATGCTGGGAGTGGTTGGTCATTGTCATCAGGGGTCTGACCACTAGTGAGTTTCATAAAGCTTCCTAAAGCTCTATTTCCAGGTTCATGCAAGTAGTTACCTTAGTTAAATGAAGTGATCTCTCTCTCTCTCTCTCTCTCTCTCTCTCACACACACACACACACACACACACACACACTAAGGTCTTGGGAGAGAACAGCAAGGAGGAAGGGAGATAGAGGGAGATAGAGGCAAGGAAGAGAGGGTAGAGGAGTAAATGTCGCAGTGTGACCAGAATGCATTATAAGTGTGGATGAAATTGTATATAAAGACCTTCAGGCACTACACAGATAGCTACCAACCTAGAGGGAAATAGTTTTTAGACAGAAGTGTGAGGATGTGTGTGTGTGTGTGTGTGTGTGTGTGTGTGTGTGTCTGTGTGTCTGTGTCTGTGTCTCTGTGTGTGTCTGTGTATACAAAACATATACAACATGTTATTATTTAACCACACAAAACTATACATAACCTGAACTCTGTCCATAGGACACTAAATAAGTTAACCGTGACCATGTGCACAATAGAATATGACTAAGAAACACCATGAATTATTCGCAAAGAAGAATGAATGTTTGCAAAATACTTTTGTTTAAGACAATATAATAAAAGAATATCTAATTTATGATCCCATTTATGTAAATTCCAGAATATACAAACTAATGTAGTAACATTATATATAGACAACCAATGCCTCTTAAGAAGTAAGATGGCCAACAAAAACATTATAATGAGCTAGGGAGGAGAAATCTTCTGTGATGATAAAACTTCATACTGTTCAGATATTTAAATACAGATATCCATATATGTACACTTATTTATTTTAGTTATGATGCATTTGTCAATATTAATCCAGTAAAATATTTTGCAATGTGAAATGTGATCAAAAGGAAATAATAGACAGATCTGCTTTGCATTTTAAATGACGAAAAATCAAACTAGAAATATTATCTGGGTAAAATATTCTTCATACACTGTTCATTAGGAGGCAAAGGACACTCTGTACTCACTGGACTTAGTTTTCAGAATTCAGATCATGGAGGAAGTATTCAAATCCACTCAGGCACTACCCCTGAGTGAGAAGATTGAATTCAGATGTTAGGAAGGACAAGACAGCTGGCAGGAATTTACAGGCTAAACCAGCAAGGACAGAGTGGTGCATGAGAAAACAGAGTGCTCTGTGAGACAAAGTCTGGAGCGGAGATTTCCTAGAAACAGATCGAGCCAAACTTGCCATTACCTCCTCATTTCAGCAGTGAACTACAAAACAGCCGGGTGGAATGATATTCAAAGAGCACACATGGCCCTGTGCCCTTATCATCGATTCAATTGTTGATATTTTCAACACAGAAGAGTTTCATTTGACTGGAGACACTTCATATTGGAATTCTCTCTCTCTCTCTCTCTCTCTCTCTCTCCTCTCTCTCTCCCACCCTCCCTCCCTCCCTCTCTTTCTCTCTGTGTGTCTGTCTCTTTCTCTCTCTGTCTCTGTGTGTGTGTTTGTGTGCGTGGGTGTGTCCGTCTGTCTGTCTATGAGAATTCTGATATTTAAGGATAAAAGCATATTTCAATTCTGTTCACCCAATAGTCTTGAATCAATTCACCTTACATAGTGAATGAAGCTGTTATATATTTAGTTCTTCTGGACTAAAGTGAACAATGCTGCTAGAGAAAGAAAGGACTGCATTCTGATCTGAGTAATAAACTCTGAGTTAGGGACTTAATCATATTTCGATATCTCAGTTTTTTTGTTTTGTTGTTTGTTTCTTTTTGTTTTACCTAATCTGCACTACAATAAAGAACCAGCCTGCGAGAAGGAATAAAGTTTGTCTAGTAATCCAGAGCACTTATACAAACATGTCCTGATTTGTATCAAATCACTGAGGATCAGTGATGTTATTGGATTGGTCTCACCAAAACAAGAACAACACTTAAGTGAGATGTGTGCTTGATAAGAAGTGAGGGATACAGGTATATTGATATGTTGCTCAGTTGTTAAAGTTCCTGCCTAGTGTATACAAAGTCCTACATTTGAAACAGGTTTTTTCATTTGTTTGTCCATTTATTTTGTTTTGTTTTGTCTTTTGGCATACACTTATAATCCCAGAACTCCGGAAGTGGAGGAAGAAAGACAAGAAAAATCAATGTTACTATTTAGTGCGAAGCAATTTTGAAGCCATCAGGGATAACTGAGACCCTTTGTCAAATCAAATAAATAGATAAATAAATGAGTAGGATAGTTTACAATGAGTCTAAGGGAGCTTGTTATAGGAAGGAAAAGAACTATAACTTCAAACTATTAAACCCTTTCCTGGTACCAATCCAATACTTGCAATTATATATAAGCCTTAGAAACCTTTACTCCTTCAGTATATATCATGTAGTTTTTCAGGTTGAATAATCACAGAATAAAAGTGATTCAAACAGCTAATTATTGTTTAAACAGTTTAATGCAAAGCCTCAATTTAAAGTTGGGAAAAATAACCTAAAAATGTTATTTTTACATTCATAAATCCACTCAAATTCTATTACAAAAAATAAGAAAAAATAATAACACAGTATTGCATCTGAAATGTCCAAATGTTGAAAGGACATCTGAGTTGGGTGTGGTGAATTGTGCCTCTAATCCCTAAAGTTGAAAGGCTAAGACAAGATCATTCCCCTGAGTTTGAGAACAACCATGGCAATGTAGCTGATCTCTGTAAGAGCCTGGATCTGTGTCAGAAAAAAATAAGAAAAGAACACAAGAATGAGCACAAACAGGAGGTCATGGTGGGGTGGGCAAGAAAAGAAAAGAGAAAGAAGAAATGAACGACAAGATACTTTAGGAAAATAACACTCAATGTAAAAATGAAGTACACCAGGTTCACAAATGTAAAGAATTTTGGTAGATTTTTATGTTGAAAGCTTAATAAAAGAGCAGAGAGTCTATAGCTTTGAGCAATATATCAATAGTGGTGGGAACAAGCAAAATAGGCTGAGTGTGAATTGCAGCTATGAAGTCAGACTGTCAAGGCGAATTAAATGTACAGGAAGATATCCAATGAACAAGGAAATGAAGTTTTCTAAGCTTCTGTGCCTTAATCTATCAGCAGGGATAAATAAACTTCAGTTTGGTTATGAGTCTCTGTATTTACTAAATTAAATAGGAACTTCTGACTGATATCACTGAACAGAGTTTTCAGGGAGCTACTGCTTTTTAAGAATCTGAGGTCATGAATTGCCAAGGCCCTTCTATACTTAGAGAAGGGAGGAGATGTCAGGAGCAGCCCTACATATACACTAAAGGCCTAAAATCATCCATAGGCCTAAAATCAGCAATAGGCCTGGCATACAAACAAGCTAACACAAGGTCTTGGGTCTCTGTGGAAAAACACTGAAACAGAAGGCTATAAGTTATTGTAAACAGGCGGCTTCTGTGGAAATTTACCAGCCTGAGTAGTCATAGGTCTTATAAATAGGTAGCCTCGGTGGACAGTACCAACTTAGATAAGGGCAAGTGAATCATAGGCAGAGTCATAGTGACCTGTCCCCTGAACCTACACCCAGATGATACCCTGTTCTGAAAGGTATCTGTACTCCCCCTGAACACCTATGCTCCGGTGCCATTCCCCTCGCCACATCCTGCCTTTTTGTGTTTATAACTTCTGTGTAAATAAGTAAATTACGATGTGATTTAAATAAATAAATTTTTAAAAAAGGGAAAAAAAAAAAAGAATCTGAGGTCATGTCAATCATGTTTCCTAAATGTTGGGCACAAATTTCTTAAAATGTAGGTCTCATTGAAAAATAGAAACTGATTTATGTGTCACTGAATATAGATATCATTACATAGAGTCCTAAATATGATAGGATACATATATTCAACACTACTTTCCGATACAGTTGACATAAGAGCCTCTCAAAATGATCAATAATAGTGGGTAGTGTTGACAATGAGAGACACTCAAATAATGAAATATTAAATGTATTTTTGTTGCCATAACAAAATATCTAATATTAGTTAATTTATATTTGAAAAACTTTCATTGAGATGACTCAACAGTTGAAAGTGTGTACTACTCTTGCAGAGAAGTCATGTTCAGTTCCCAACACCCACATCAGGCAGGACACAGCTGCCTGCTGGTTCCAGGTTTAAGTGATCCAACCATGTTTTATGGCCTCCTTGGGCACATGCACTCACATGCAAAAACTCACAAACAATCACATGCAAATATACATAAATTGAAAATTTAAAAAAAATTATTTTGCTCATACTTCTAAAGACTGACCATCCAAGATTGGGCAGAGTCACCTAAATAGCCTTTGATGGGCTTTCACTGAATCACAATACAAAAGTGTCATGTGTGGGTACAAAAGTCACAAGGCAAAAGAGAAGAAAGGGGCCAGGAAGGGCAGGTTTATTCTTTCATAAACACCTACCCAGTTGAGAACTAATCCACCCCTGGTAAGACAATGTAATTCCCTTCAAGTGTTTACCCTCTTAGGCCAATTAGATTACTAAGCCTGTTTCTTACAGATCAATAATTATTCAACACCATTACATCAAAAATCCTGATTCTAGCACATTAAGATTTTGGGTACATGCTGTAGTTATATTCAACCTATACCAGGAAGTAAGTAAAATACAGAAGTATATCATACAAGGCCAAGACTACATAGTCTAATCAGATCTATAAAACACACAAGCACACAAACACACACACTCACACATACCACAATTTAACTCTCATAAGGCCAAATAAAAAGGGTTTGTCAAGCAGTTGTATATGTAAGCTATCATTTATTATTTAAGTAATTTATTGCAATAATTGATTTTTAAGATACCTGGGATGTAAACTGATTCATAAAGAAGTTTCGTCACATTGTGGCCACTGCCATGAAGAATTTGCGACACACAGCTCATCACTATATAATGGCTTCCACCTAGAAACAATACATAAAGTTCATTTTTGTGGAGATGAAGAAAAATGGTTCTGATTACCATAAGCAGCTGACATAAAGAAATCTAAACTAAGTGTAAAAACACAGAATGGCTTAGGATGCCTAGAAAGAAACCAGCTCTTCCATACCCTCAGTTACATTGTAGGAAATACTCAAAACATGAACCCAGAGCTTTGGTCAATAGCAATCTTTTACCAAAGATCAGAAGTCATGTCTGGAGACATGGCTCAGCAGTTAAGGGTAATTGCTGTTCTCACAGAGGACTTGGGTTCAGTTCTAAGAAGGCACGTGATGGCTCAAAGCCATCTGAAACTCTAGTTCCAGGAAGTTCAACACTTCTTCTGGCCTCCACAGACTTGCCATGTGCATAATACACTAACTACAATCAGGCAAAACACTCATGAATGTAAAATGAAAACAAAGAAAATCTTTTGTAAAATTTAGACACACTTCATGCTATGATACATGTATACTTTCCACTGTATTTTTCCATCACTGTCATCATTGGGCTCAACATAATTACTGTAATCATGGAAAAATACATCATGATGTGATGGACATTATCTTTCTCTAGAATTTTATGTTAATGCTGAGGCCAGAGAAGCAGTATCTAAAATATTAGGGAACAAAATTTTCATAGCGATAGAGGATATAGACCTCACTTAAGAAGTTTCTCTTCTTGGGCCTGAGCTTATATCCTTTTTAATAAAGACATCAAGGATCACTATGAAGCATGAACAACCCTGAAGTAGTTATGAAAAACACCAGATGCATGAAAAACGGTGACAACATGAATTCTGCAGTACACTTGGGCTGCTAAGCAAATGGGATCCTTAGGAAAGAAACAAGAATCATTCCACGAAGTCTTCTCCTTAGCCACAGTTTCTTTTTAGCCCATTTGCTTTGAGTCCAGAACTAAAGAGAAGGAAGATAAATTAAGAAAAAGAAAGAAATGGAAATCATACAACAAAAGCTGAAATAATAGGGTGTTTAGGAGCAGAAAGACCCATAATGATTAAATCAGGGCATTAAAGTCAGGGAAACAGCATGTATCTTCTCAGTGAATCACTCCTTCCATTCCCATGTGTGTTGTCTGAACAGCACAGATAGAAGCCACCACACCGGAGGTGTCTTGCTCCTGCTCTCATTAGACTGAGAAGAACGAGTGCCCAGGGAGGCAGCCGTTCTAGTGGATGCTCATGAGAAAGAGCTCTTCCAGAAAAACACTGAAAATTTCAAACTGCACAAACAAGGCAGTGGGGACAGGAAAAAAGTGAAGTATCAAGATCTGGGGTCTTTACCATCATTACATCAGAGACCCAGTGCAAAAGCAGCTGGATAAGGCAACTTCTGCACCTGAGGCTCAGGGATCTTTGCAGAAGAGAGACAGAGTGATTAAGAGGAACATGGAGTTTGCTCAGGGGTTGTGTCTCCTAGGAATGTCAGAAGCTAAACTCATGAAGTCTTACCAGCAAGACTGCCTAAACATGAGGCAAACAAGGACAGCAACAAAGACATGCTAAAGTAGATGTGAGAAATCCCAGGAGCCCTCAACCCTAGACAGACAGACAGACAGATAGACACATACATATACATACACACACACACATACACAATCCAACTAAGAAATTCTGAGAATAGGAGAAATACTCTTCCCTAGGGATGAGCATACCAACTGGTTAACCAAGACAAAATGGTTATCTTTAAAACATACATACAGCCTGAGCAGGTTATATCTAGTAATATATGTTTATACACATACACTTGTCTACATCTGCCAACAATTGGTAATAAATGAGGCCCTGGTATTGAAAGAGAACAAGAAGATGTGTTTGCAAATGTTTGGAGAGAGGAAGAGAAAGGGGAAATGGTAATGTGGCATCAGAATATTTAACCTAAGTGTGCAAACCACTACTATAAAACTGCTCCATAAGAATTTTTGATGCAACATTAGAAAGGTGAGTTGTATTGCTGAAAGAGGCAGCCCATGCCCTTGACCCTTGTTTTCTGCTAACAAGAACAGAGTAGAAGGCTCATGCCCATGTCTATAGTCTGTGTTTCCCTCCAGCACTGAGATCCTCAGGCTCCAGCCCTGAAAGTGCTCTAAGGATGGCACCCTATCATTTGAGAACAGTCCCCTTTGATCACCACATTTCACACACTCGATAGCCCCTCTTCAGGTTTGTCAATGCCTACATAGAAAAGTCTCATGCATGGTCAACTATGTGCCATTTTTATGAAACATGGTAACCCAGGAATCATAGTATCACAAGACTCTATCTATATTCCCAGCAAGAACTTACTCAGTGTAGATATAGTCAGGATTTTTGCAGCCTCCAAAAGAAGAAGCTCAAGGAGAAAGAAGCTCACTAGTAGCCAACTTCGATGTGCCCCCATCTGTAGAACACGTGGAGCTCAGGCACAGGCTGCACACTTAGAGAGCTGTGCCCCACTAAGGGAACCTGTAAACCTCTGTCACAAAGCACTATTTGTGGCTTTGAAGTATGTTAAAAGGGGAAGATATTTTATGCTGTTTTTCCAAATGCCCTTTTGCCCTTATCCCTGTCAATCTCTTTCCAGTGGACACTGTTTCACCCTCCTTAACTAGAATTAGAAGAAAAATGGGCAGAGAGTTGATATTTAACTTTTTCTATAGCCACAATAGTTTCTTTGCTGCCTCAAAATAACTCTAAAGTGGGGATGTAGGGACCTTGGGAAATCCAGTCAATGACAGCCTCTTAAAGTAGCATGTATCATGAACATTTTACATGCTTATGCACAAGTTTACAAGACACTACATCCTCTGTCACTCTTCTAACTGTATTCTATTGCCATATCTGGAACGCATTACCCTGGGTATCAGTTTTAAAATCTCCGGTAGTGTCAATCATAAACTAATATGCAAGGAAAACATCCAAGATTATTGCTGATATGCTAGTGGCCATCATAACTGAAAGAGAGAACAAAACACAAAAAAAGAGGCTAAACCTCCAGTTCTGAATTAACATCATAAAATAGAATGGAAGTCCTACACAACCCTCCCAAGAGCAACCTCAGGATAGAGTCCAAATCTGTTTACTTCTAAATCTACACAAGAGGAAGGAGCACAATGCCCCCATGTAGTCATCTTCATGCTCCAGTCTAAAACCAAACTGCAGTAGCCAAGTTTCCCAGTGCAGCTCCAAAGCAGGAAGAGAATCTGTTTCAGTACTTCTCAACCATGCAGGAGAATACAGACTTGAATTTCTGTTTTGCTCTGCAGCAGTGTGTCTTCCATCTAAAAGGCTTTGCCTATGCTTGAGTTTAAGCATGATGCTCTGGTATAATTCACAGTCATACAACTGAAGCGACAAAAAGAAAAAATAATCTGAGAAAGAGGACTCCACTGTTCTTCCCCCTGAAAATCGGTCAATCTTTTGTTCTCATACTTCTCAAATGCATCAGTGTAATGGTTAACTTATTGTAAGTTACAATAGATTTTGGGATACTCAGACAGCTAAGGCATCATTTGTGGCCAGGTGTGAGACTCCTTCCAGATGGAAGTAGCTTTGGAATTGGTGAAGAGAAAAAGGAAATTCCATGCTCATCCAAAGTGTCTGAGCACCATACTGTTCACTGAGGCTCTAGAGGCAACAGTGTATTCTCTCTCTCTCTTTTTCCCTCCCTCTTCTGGAACTGAGACACCCATCTTCTCCTAGTTTTAAACATGAGACCTCAAGACTGGTGAAATGTTTCAGTGTATGAAGCATTTGTAATCTTGAGTACAGATACCTAGATCTCACATTTAACAAAACAAAACAAAGCAAACAAACAAACAAAAACAAAAGTACAGAACAAAACAGAAACAAACCAAAAAAAAAAAAAAAAGGCACCTATAATCCCTGCACTAAGAAGGTCAAAATGGTTAGATTGGATCTTGTGGCCTTACAAACCTGCCAGTCTAACTTAACTGCCAAATGACAGGTCTAGTAAAAGACCCTGTCTCAAAAAGCAGGCTGTGTAGTGTAAACAAAGACACTTAATGTCAATCTCTGACTTCAACATATATGTTCCTAAATATATGTATGAAGTGTCCTGCTCATATATACACATGAAAACACATATAACACACACATAGACATCTCTCTCAAACACTCACACACACATACACACATGTGAGCATATGTCTTTTACAAAACGTAAACAACAGGTTACTTTTTATCCACACAAAACTAAATATAACCTGGACCCTTGCAATAGAAAACTAAGTAAATTAAATAGTGATGATGCACACAATACAATATGACTAAGAAATACAATGAATTTTCCACAAATATTATGAATGAATGTTTACATAATAACTTTTATTTAAACCAATAAATTAAAAAATATCCAATTAATGATCCCATTTCCGTAAAACCCAAATGATACAAACTAGCATAGTAACATTATTTACTGGCCAACAATCGAAGAAGCTGAGGAGGAGGGGGACCCTGTAGGAGGACCAGCAGTCTCAATTAATCTGGATCACTGAGATCTCTCAAACATTGAACCACCAACCAGGCAGCATACACCAGCTGATATGAGGCCAACACATATGCAACAGAGGATAACTGGGTCTGAGTTCAGTCAGAGAAGTTGTACCTAACCCTCAAGAGACTAAAGTCCCCAGGGAGTTTAGAGGTCTGGTGAGGTGGAGGGTGAGGGGTGGGGACATCCTCATGGAGACAGGGGACAGGGAGGAGATATGGAATGTGAAATAGTCAGAGGGTATAGAGGGAGGGGAATAAAACCAGGAGTGTAAAAAATACACACACACACATACATACATACATACATACATACATACATACATATATACATAATTAAATTTTAATAAAACATTATTTTTCAGACATGACTACATAGTTTCACACATGAGCCAATAAGGTTAGGATGGCAAAAGGAAGATTTACTGAATAGGATCAGCCAAGCACAATCTAATCATGGATGGAGAGATTTTCCTGAGGCTGTACTATCTGAGGAGCTGGTAGCAGGTGACAGCTATCAGGTGAGGAAGACTTACTTTCCTCCAGGGATGTGAAAGCCCTGCGAGGTCAGATATCCAGTAGACAGACACACAACTCTATCTCTCTTAAATTATCAAGTTACAAAATAATATTAGTGCCATTTTATGACACACAGATTGAGGTACATGATTTCAGATTGGTAATAATTTTCATGATGTCATTTTCATCCTACATTAAGTACTCTTTATTAGCTAAGTATCTTTTGTTAAGATTTCACAGGTTTAACACCCCACAGGATCTTAAATAAGGAGGCAGCAACACCTGCCCCAAACAGGGAGTACCTGGGACCCAGGTGCACCCAGAAACTCACTCCAGGCCAGGGGCTCCAGTTCCATCCAGTCTGTGCCTGAGCACTGAGCAGATCTTGAGCTCGAGATCCACTCTGTACCCAATCCCACAAAACCCATAAGATGCGGGAGTCCCAGGAGCTCTAACCAGCTCAAGAACATAGGATAATAGGATCACTGGATCTCAGGAGGTTGGTCAACACAACTAGAAGGTGTACAATCAATGCAACTTACATTAAATACTGTAGAAGAAACAAAAGTATTGTTAACTTGACAGTTAAAAGAGCCTTAACACATATGCTAACACCTGTTTGAAATCCAGATCCTGTCCCAACTTTATCTCTTGCTAACATAACATCATAGAGAATTGCAGCTAATTTCCATATATGTCTCTAAAATTGTCCAGAACCATACTTCCAAATTAAGACTGTTATTTCCAATATTGGATTAGTTTCTAGACCAGTCCATGATTGAGTCTGAATAACTAGTCACATTTAATAACAATACAAGATTCTCTGTTCCACAAGGCCTAAGAACTTGAGGCAAGGCAGCTTGTCCCTTCAGAGGTATAAGTAAGCAATGGTGGGTCTGGAACTTATGTCTCACACATCACTCTGGAGGCCACCATGTTCCTTCAGCATCCTGCAGAAAATACACAAACAAGCCCTCTTCCCCATATGTAATACCTGGTCGGGATAATGCCTTATGCTAGTAAGTGGATCCCTCCCTTTCACCTATGCATAAGTATGCCTAGTTGTAGAGTGCCATAGACCCTCAACAGAAAGTTCCTTGGAATCCAATTTTTATCTTTTTTTAATTGGATATTTTATTTACATTTCAGATGTTATCCCCTCACCCCGTTTCCCCCTTGCCCAGGAAGCCCCATCCCATCCCCCCTCATCCTGCTTCTATGAGGATGTGCCCCCAATCCACCCTTGTACTCCCACCTCCCCACCCTCCAATTCCCCCACACTCAGCATCCAGCCTTTATAGGACCAAGGTTCTCCTCTACTACCTATGCCCGACAAGGCCATCCTCCCCTACATATACAGTTGGAGCCATGAGTCCCTCCCTATGTGCTCCCAGGCTGGTGGTTTAGACCCTGGGGGCTCTGGTTGGTTGGCATTGTTGCTCTCCTCATGGGGCTGCAAACCCTTTCAGCTTCTTCAGCTCCTTCTCTCTAACTCCTCCATTGGGAACCCCTTGATTAGTTCAATGGTTAACTCTGAGCATCTGCCTCTGAATATGTCAGACTCTGGCAGACCTTTAAGGAGACAGCACTATCAGACTCCTCTCAGCACGCACTTCCTGACTTCCACATCAGCAACTACCTTTGGTGACTGAGCATGGGATGGATACACAAGTTTAAGAGTCCAAACAACCCCTCTTTCAGTTTCTGTCCCACACTTTGTCTCCATATTTGCTCCCATGAGTATTTTGTTATTCCTTCTAAGAAGGACCGAAGCACCCACACTTGGTCTTCCTTCTTCATGAGCTTCATGTGGTCTGTGAGTTCAATCTTGGGTATTTCGAGCTTCTGGGCTAATATCCAATTATCAGTGAGTGCATACCATGTGTGTTCTTTTGTGATTGGGTTACCTCACTCGGAATATTTTCTAGTTCCATCCATTTATATAAGAATTTATCAAATTCATTGTTTTGAATAGCTGAGTAATACTCCATTGTGTAAATGTACCATATATTTTGATTCCATTCCTCTGTTTAAGGACATCTGGGTTCTTTCCAGCTTCTGGCTATTATAATTAAAGCTGCTATGAACATAGTGGAGCATATGTCCTTATTATATGTTAGAGCATCGTCTGGGTATATGCCCAGGACTGGTATACCTGGGTCCTCAGGTAATGCTATGTCCAATTTTCTGAGGAACCACCAAACAGATTTCCAAAGTGGTTGCACAATCTTGCAATCCCACCAACAATGGAGGAGTGTTCCTCTTTCTCCACATCCTTGCCAGCATCTGCTATCACCTGAGTTTTTGATCTTAGCCATTCTGACTGGTGTGAAGTGGAGCTCAAGTTTTTTTTAACTTGCATTTCCCTGATGACTAAGGATGCTGAACATTTCTTTAGGTGCTTCTCGGCCCTTCAAGTTTCCTCAGTCGAGAATTCTTTGTTCAGCTCTGTACCCCATTTTTAATAAGGTTATTTGGTTGTCTGGAGTCTAATTTCTTGAGTTCTTTGTATATATTGGATATTAGCCCTCTATCGGATGTGGGATTGATAAAGATCTTTTCCCAATCTGTTGGTTGCCATTTTGTCCTATTGACAGTGTCCTTTGCCTTACAGAAACTTTGCAATTTTATGAGGTCCCACTTGTCAATTCTTGATCTTAGATCATAAGCCATCGGTGTTCCATTCAGGAACTTTTCCTGCCAGGGGCCAGGCCTGTCATGGTGGGAGGAGAAGTCTTCTTTCTTCTCCTTGTTGGTTCTTCTTGAGGCAACTGAGGGGGAAGGAAGAGTATCAGCAGGGGTGAGACTTTGGTCTTGTAAGATTCAGGGTAATACTTTGGTCTTACAAGATATTTAGGGTTGCTGTATAATAAAATTTTACTTATCTATGCTAGAAAAGTTTACTTACTATGCTACTGTAGCTGACCTGCCCTCTGGTATCCTCTGGCCAGAAACTGCAGTTTCAAGAACTTAGCACCTCAGCCCAAAAACAGCAGAGGATTAGGCAAATAGCCTTTGTACTCTCTCAGCAGGAACTGCTGGGCCCTGACTTATGCCTGCTAGTCTGAGGTCACAGGAAGAAAAAACACTTAAAGAAGTTATTATAGAGTTTATTACTAAGTGTAAAAAGTTTCCTATGAAAGCTATCTAAGGGGGAAAGTGGAAAGGTCCTAAGTGGGGAAAAAGAAAAATTTCTACTAAGGGAAAAAGTCTAAGGTAAAAAATTCTAGGCAAAGGAAAAGGAAAGGAAGGCACAAACAACTACTACTACTACATCTATGACTACTACTTCTTTGTCTTTGTCTTCAGTACTTATACATCTTTCAGAGTACATGATCACATGTTACAAAGTTCATCACAAGTTCACAACAAAAATCAAATCATAAATTGAAATAGAATTTTACAATACAGAATGTTTACATGCATATCCATTAGGAGTAATTATCTGGCTAAACATCCATTACCTGTTTAACATCCCAGGTTCACTGAAGGTTTAAAACTATAACTAAGAAATTAGTGAAGTTCTGTATAGATAAACCCAGGCAATATTTTATCTTCTGTCCTAGCACCTTTAATAAAACATGAGTTCCATTTTAGTGACCTTTGGGAAATTGTTTTACAACCTCTTGGAATATGCTCTGAGTAGGAGAAAGTCTGGTTGCTATCTAAGAGCAATTAGCTGAAGACACTTGGGAAACTGGCAAAGTTCTCATTGCAGTTTTGACTATCAGAAAGGACCCTAATAGCAGTCCTACTATAAAAGAGCTTAATAATCATTGATATAATTTTAGGAATTCTTGTAGGATCATCATTAAGACTTAAGAAATTCCCTGTTTGTCTATATAGCATAACTACAAGACAGTACATCTTCATAGATCTGCAGAGATCTGCTCAAAAGGCATGTGCTTCTGCTTAGTGATCATTACAAATGTTTTATAATAATAATAGGAAAAGCATATTAATAGCACAAATCTTTCCTAAAATAAATCCCTTTCAGCCTTGCTGTTAAGGCATCACTTGTCACAGATTACATAATAATCCAAGGCAAGCCATTTAAGATGATAACCTGCTAATTATTAGCTTGTCCCATTATAGTTCCTGACATTTTCCCCTGTGCCCAAGTATTCAAGGTTCTTCCGCACCTTCACTCCTGTTAGTTTCAGTGTATCTGGATATATGTGAAGGTCCTTTATCCACTTGGACTTGAGCTTTGTACAAGGAGGTAAGAGTGGATAGATTTGCATTCTTCTACATGTTGTCCTCCAAATGAACCAGCACCATTTGTTGAAAATGCTGTCTGTTTTCAACTGGACAGTTTTAGCTCCTTTGTCAAAGGTCAAGTGACCATAGGTGTGTGGGTTCATTTTTGGGACTTCAATTCTATTCCATTGATCCTACTGCCTGTTTCTATACCAATATCATGGAGTTTTTAATCACTATTTCTCTGTAGTACAGCTTGAGGTCAGAGATGGTGATTCCCACAGAATGTTTCTTGGGACCATTTGCTTGGAAAATTGTTTTCCAGCCCTTTACTCTGAGGTAGTGTCTGTCTTTGCCACTGAGGTGCGTTTCCTGTATGCAGCAAAATTCTGGGTCCTGTTTATGTATCCAGTCTGTTAGTCTACGTCTTTTTATTGGGGAATTGAGTCCATTGATGTTAAGAGATATTAAGGAAAAGTGATTGTTGCTTCCTGTTATTTTAGTTATTAAAGGTGTAATTATGTTTGTGTAGCTATCGTCTTTTGAGTTTGTTTGAAGATTACTTTCTTGCTTTTTCTATGTTGTAGTTTCTCTCCTTGTGTTGGAGTTTTCCACCTATTATCCTCTGTAGGGCTGGATTTGTGGAAAGATATTGTGTAAATTTAGTTTTGTAATGGAATATCTTGGTTTCTCCATCTATATTGATTGAGAGTTTTGCTGGGTATAGTAGTCTGGGCTGGCAATTATGTTCTCTTAGGACTATATGATATCAATCCAGAATCTTCTGACTTTTATAGTCTCTGGTGTGAGAAATCTGGTGTAATTCTTATGGGTCTGCCTTTGTATGTTACTTGACCTTTTTCCCTTACTACTTTTAGTATTTTTTCTTTGTTTTGTGCATTTAATGTTTTGATTATTATGTGATGGGAAGAATTTCTTTTCTGGTGTAGTCTATTTGGAGTTCTGTAGGCTTCTTGTGTGTTCATCAGAATCGCTTTCTTTAGGTTAGGGAAGTTTTCCTCTATAATTTTGCTGAAGATATTTACTGGCCCTTTAAGTTGGGAATCTTCACTCTCATCTATACCTATTATTCGGTTTGGTCTTCTCATTTTGTCCTGGATTTCCTGGATGTTTTGGGTTAGGAGCTTTTTGCATTTTGCATTTTCTTTGACAGTTGTGTCAATGTTTTCCATGGTATCTTCTGCACTTGAGATTCTCTCTTCTATCTCTTGCAATTTGTTGGTGATGCTTGCATCTATGGATCCTGATTTCTTTCCTAGGTTTTCTATCTCCAGGGTAGTCTCCCTTTGAGATTTCTTTACTGTTTCTACTTCCATTTTTATGTCATGGACTGTTTTGTTTAATTCCTTCACCTGTTTGGTTGTGTTTTCTTGCAATTCTTTAAGGGATTTTTGTGTTTCCTCTTTAAGGGTTTCTACCTGTTTACCTGTGTTCTCCTGTATTTCTTTAAGGGAGTTGTTTATGTCCTTCTTAAAGTCCTCTATCAGCCTCATGAGAAGTGATTTTATATCTGGATCCTGCTTTTCAGGTGTGATGGGGTTTCCAGGACTTTGCTATGGTAGGAGAACTGGGTTGTGATGATGCCAGGTAACTTTGTTTTCTATTGCTTATATTCTTGCACTTGCCTTTTGCCATCCGGTTAACCCTAGTGCTACCTGCACTCACTGTCTCTGACTAGAGACTGTCTTTCCAGTTATCTTGTTTGTGTCAGAACTCCTTAGAGTCCACCTCTCTCTGTGATCCTATGACCCTGAGCTGCTGGGTGGAAGACCTCCTGGGACTCAGGCTTTCTCTGGGATCCTGAAATCCTGCTGCTCTGAGTTCAGTGGTTCCTGTTCTCCAAGTGCACCGGTTCCACCACTGCTCTAAGATGGTTGAAGATATGGTGTCTTATGGGAGCCAACCAGCCAGGTGTCTGCGTCAGCCAAAAGCACCAAGCAATTGGTGGAAGAGGAGTGATATTCCGGAGTGGTAAGTTTTGGGTGGGTTATGGGTCCAGAGTGCCCTGGGTTCCCAGTTGCAGTTCTGGTGTGGAAGTTTGTGGGGAAGGGTTCTTACCAGCTGCTCTAGGAAGGTTCAGGATAAGGTGTCTTCCCAGGGCAGACCAGCCAGGTGTCTGCTCCAGCAAAAAGGCCCAAATTTAAAAGAAAAAATTTAAAATAAAAAATACATGATTTAAATAAATTTGTGGTGTACAGGAATATGTCTCCCCCTTTTTTATTTTATGACAATATTGTTTTAAAGTTCCATGGGCCCATTCCACAGTCTCTTGTCCTTAACAATTATAAGGAATCCCCATAATATGGGTAATGTTAAATTGCTGCTAAAAAACCTCAAATGTTCGACTGCCATAGCCAGTTCCATTTTCTACTTTTTTGTTTTGTTTTGTTCTCCTTTTCTTTTTATTTTTTATTATTGGGTACTTTATCTACATTTCAGATGTTGTCCCCTTTCCCTCTTCCCCACTCCCAGAAATCCCATAACCCATCTTCCCACCTCCCATTTCTATGTAGGTGTGCCTCCACCCATCCACGCACTCCCATCTAACCTCCCTCGAATTCCCACTCTCTGGAAGTTTTAATGATACAAAGGTAGCATATGAATTTCACAAATGCTGCTCTGCTGTGTGTTGTTGCAGTAGATACTGCAGATAAAATTACCCGTGGCCTGAGGTAAGTATTTCTATTTTGGTCAAGCTTCAAAAATGGCATAAATTGCTTGATTGTGATAGCACTTTTTGTTCTGGGAATATATTTATTTGTGCCCATTGTGTTAAAGATTTTCTTTAACAACATCAACATGTTGACAGCCAACGTACATGGCTTAAACCTGAAAATGGATCCCCAGATAGAGTTATTAAATTAACAGGATGTCATGGCAAGGACAGGTAAGATTCTGCACAGAGCCTCACCAACCAAAGACAGAAGTACATTGCTTTTGATAATGCATATGCCATGATAGGTAAGGAAGGCATTCTTGTCAGAATGACCTATGACAGGCTCAGACTTGTTAATGGAATGAAAAAAGGGGGAGAGGCAAAGAGCATATGGGGCTGCTTGGCAAGAATCTGAAATGGGCCAAGGACAAGGAAATGGGCTTCAGGTAGGAATAGCACATTAGGCAAGAACAAAGAAGTAATTCCAGGTAGGAATCTAAATCTTAGGCTAGAACAAAGAAGTAATTTCAGGCATAAATGTAAATATTAGGCTAGAACAAAGAAGTAATTTCAGACAGGATTCTAAATTTTAGACTAGAACAAAGAAGTAGGAATCAGACATGAAAATGATCTTGCTCTAGGACAGGGAAATAGGCTCAGATACTTTGGTCATCCTGACAAGCCCTTAGAAACAGTGATCATGAGAGTGTTCAAATAATTGGGTATAATGCCTTGCTTTTTCTATGACTATTTGTGTTTATTGTCTTGATAATTCTTTGACTATTTCCAACTATTATATTGCTACACCCTAAACCTAGAACTGACCTTCATACATGCATGGAATCAAAATGATATAAAAGGATAAAGGAGGATGAGGAATGGGATAGAGTTTTCTAGGAGGGGAAATGGGGAAAGGAGATGACATCTGTACTGTAAGTAAATAAAATATCCAATAAAAACCAAAAGAAAAAGAAAAAAATGAAAACCTAGGAAAGAGATCAGGAATCATAGATGCAAGTATTATCAACAAAATACAAGAGATAGAAGAGAGAATCTCAGGTGCAAAAGATACCATAGAAAATAAGGACACAACTGACAAAGAAAATGCAAAGTGCATAAAGATCCTAACACAAAACATCCAGTGCAGAATTCTATCAGACCTTCAAGGAACACCTAATATCAATTCTCTTCAAACTATTCCACAAAATAGAAACAGAAGGAACACTACCCAATTTGTTCTATCAAGCCACAATCACTCTCATACTTAAACCTCACAAAGACCCAACAAAGAAAGAGAACTTCAGACCAATCTCTCTTACCAATACTGATGCAATAATACTCAATAAAATTCTCACTAACTGAATCCAAAAACACATCAAAACAATCATCCATCATGATCAAGTAGGCTTTATCCCAGGCATACAGGGATAGTTCAATATTTAAAAATCCATCAATGTAATCCACTATATAAACAAACTCAAAGGAAAAAGACCACATGATCATCTCCCTAGATGCTGAGAAATCATTTGACAAAATTCAACATACCTTCATGGTAAAAGTTTTGGAAAGATCAGGAATTCAAGGCCCATAAATACACATAGTAAAAGCAATATACAGCAAACCAGTAGCCAACATCAAACTAAATGGAGAGAAACTTGAAGCAATCCCACTAAAATCAGGGAGTAGACAAGGCTGCCCACTCTCTCCCTACCTATTCAGTATAGTACTGGAAATCCTAGCTAGAGCAATTAGACAACAAAAAGAAGTCAAAGGGATACAAATAGGAAAGGAAGAAGTCAAAATATCACTATTTGCAAATGATATGATAGTATACTTAAGTGACCCCAAAACTTCTACCAGACAACTCTTAAACCTGATAAACAACTTCAGCAAAGTGGCTGGATATAAAATCAACTCAAACAAATCAGTAGACTTCCTCTACTCAAAGGATAAACAGGGTGAGAAAGAAATTAGGGAAATGATACCCTTCAAAATAGTCACAAACAATATAAAATACCTTGGTATGAATCTAACAAATCAATTGAAAGATCTGTATGAAAAAAACTTCAAGTCTCTGAAGAAAGCAATTGCAGAAGATCTCAGAAGATGGAAAGATCTCCCATGCTTGTGCATTCGATTAATATAGTAAAAATGGCCATCTTGCCAAAAGCAATCTACAGATTCAATGCAATCCCCAACAAATCAAAATTCAATACTTCACAGAGTTAGAAAGAGCAATTTTCAAATTGATTTGGATTAACAAAAAACCTAGGATAGCAAAAACTATTCTCAACAATTAAAGAACTTCAGCGGGAATCACAATTTCTGACCTCAAGCTGTACTACAGAGCAATAGTGATTAAAAAGAAACTGCATGGTATTGGTACAGAGACAGGCAGGAAGATCAGTGGAATAGAATTGAAGACCCAGAAATGAACCCA
Organism: Mastomys natalensis; assembly: GCA_021653895.1. Taxonomy (NCBI): domain Eukaryota; kingdom Metazoa; phylum Chordata; class Mammalia; order Rodentia; family Muridae; genus Mastomys; species Mastomys natalensis. Next base: position 48,347 of record JAJTUV010000141.1, read on the forward strand.
CACACCTATGGTCACTTGATTTTTGACAAAGGAGCTAAAAACTTTCATGGGAAAAAGGACACCATATTCAACAAATGGTGCTGGTTCAACTGGAGGACAACATGCAGAAGAATGCAAATCAATCCATTCTTATCTCCTTGTACAAAGCTCAAGTCCAAGTGGATAAAGGACCTTCACATAAAACCAGACACACTGAAACTAATAGAAGAGAAGGTGGGGAAGACCCTTGAATACCTAGGCACAGGGGAAAAGTTCCTGAACAGAACACCAATGGCCTATGCTCTAAGATCAAGAATTGACAAATGGGACTTCATAAAATTGCAAAGTTTCTGTAAGGCAAAGGACACTGTCAATAGGACAAAACGGCAAGCAACAGATTGGGAAAAGATCTTTACCAACCTCACATCCGATAGAGGACTAATATCCAATATATACAAAGAACTCAAGAAATTAGACTCTAGACAACCAAATAACCCTATTAAAATATGGGGTACGGAGCTAAACAAAGAATTCTCAACTGAGGAAATGTGAATGGCCAAGAAGCACCTAAAGAAATGTTCAGCATCCTTGGTCATCAGGGAAATACAAATCAAAACAACCCTGAGATTCCACCTCACACCAGTCAGAATGGCTAAAATCAAAAACTCAGGTGATAGCAGATGCTGGCGAGGTTGTGGAGAAAGAGGAACACTCCTCCATTGTTGGTGGGATTGCAAGATGGTGCAACCACTATGGAAAACAGTCTGGCGATTCCTCAGAAAATTGGACATATCACTACCTGAGGACCCAGCTATACCACTCCTGGGTATATACCCAGAAGATGCTCTCACACATAACAAGGACATATGCTCCACTATGTTCATAGCAGCTTTATTTATAATAGCCAGAAACTGGAAAGAACCCAGATGCCCTTCAACAGAGGAATGGATACAAAGAATGTGGTACATTTATACAATGGAATATTACTCAGCTATTAAAAACAATGAATTTGATAAATTCTTATATAAATGGATGGAACTAGAAAATATCATCCTGAGTGAAGTAACCCAATCACAAAAGAACATACATGGTATTCACTCACTGATTATTGGATTTTAGCCCAGAAGCCTGAAATACCCAAGATTCAACTCACAGACCACATAAAGCTCATGAAGAATGATGACCAAGTGGGGGGAGGGGGCTTCAGTCCTTCTTAGAAGGAGTAACAAAATACTCAAGGGAGCAAATATGGAGACACAGTGCAGGACAGAAACTGAAGGAGGGGCCGTCTACAGACCATTCCACCTGGATATCCATCCTATGTGCAGTCACCAAAGGTAGAGGTTGATGTGGATGTCAGGATGTACATGCTGACAGGAGCCTGATATAGCTGTCTCCTTAGAAGTCTGCAAGAGTCTGACATAGTCAGGCAGATGCTCACAGCTAACCATTAAACTGATCATGAGGTTCCCAATGGAGAAGATAGAGTGAAGGCTGAAGGAGTTGAGAGGATTCGTGACACCATGAGGAAAGCAACAATCCCAACCAACCAGAGCCCCCAGGGTCTAAACCACCAGCCTGGGAGAGCTTAGGGAGGAACCCATGGCTCCAGCTGTATATGCAAGGGAACTATATATAAGTGGGAGAAGAGATCCTTGGTCCCATGAAGGCTGGGCGTCGTGGGAGGGGGGTATTCGAGGGTGGGGAGGTGAGATATGGGGGAGGGTGGGTGGGGGTACACCGACGTGGAGGCAGGAGGAGGGGGGAAGATATAGTGAGTTCCTGGAAGGGAGGGGGAAAGGAGAGAACATCTGAAATATAAATAAAATTTCCAATAAAAAAAAAAGAATTGACAAATGAGACCTCATAAAATTACAAAGCTTCCATAAGGCAAAGGACACCGTCAATTGTCACAAATGGCAATCAACAGATTGGGAAATGATCTTTATCATTCCTGCATCTGATAGAGGGCTAATATCCAATATATACAAAGAACTCAAAAAATTAGACTCCAGAGACTCAAATAACCCTATTTAAAATGGGGTAAAGAGCTCAACAAAAAATTCTCAACTGAAGAAATGTGAATGCCCTAGAAGCACCTAAATAAATGTTCAAAAAACTTAGTGATCAGGGAAATGCAAATCAAAACAACCCTGAGATTCCACCTCACACCACCCAGAATAGCTAAGATCAAAAACTCAAGTGATAGTAGATGCTGGCAAGGATGTGGAGAAAGAGGAACATTCATTGATTGTTAGTGGGATTGTAAACTTGTACAGTCACTTTGGAAAGCAGTCTGGTAGTTCCTCAGAAAATTGAACCTAGTATTACCTGAGAACCCAGATATACCACTCTTAGGCATGTACTCAAGTGATGTTCCAACATATAACAGGGACACATGCTGTACTATGTTCATAGCAGCCTTATTTATAAAAGCCAGAAGCTGGAAAAAACACAGATGTCTTTCAACAGTGGAATGGATGCAGAAAATATGGTATACTTACATAATGGAGAATTTCTCAGCTATTAAAAACAATGAATTCAAGAAATTCTTAGGCAATTTGATGGAACTAGAAAATATCTTCCTGAATGAGGTAACCCAATCACAAAAGAGTACACATGGTATGCACTCATTTGGGTATCTTGCAATACCCAAGATAGAACTCACAGACCACATGAAGCTCATGAAAAAGGAATATCAAAATGTGGCTGCTTTGGTCTTCCTTAGAAGGAGTAACAAAATACTCATGGGAGCAAATATGGAGACAAAGAGTGGAACAGAAACTGAAGAAGGAGTTGTCTGGAGACTCTTAAACCTGTGTATCCATCCTATGTGCAGTCACCAGTGGTAGACCCTTATGTGGATACCAGGAAGTGCATGCTAACAGGAGCCTGATATAGCTGTGTCCTTACAGGTCTGCCAGAGCCTGACATATACAGGGTGGATGCTCACAGATAACCATTGAACTGATCATGGGGTTCCCAATGGAGGAATAAGAGAGATGACTGAAGGAGCTGAAAAGGTTTGCAACACCATGGGGAGACTGACAATACCAAAGAACCAGAGCTCCCAGGGTCTAAACTACCAGCCTGGGAATACATAAGGAGGGAATCATGGTTCCAGCTGTATATTTAGGCAAGGGTGGTCTTGTCGGGTACAGGTAGGAGAGGATTTCCTTGATCCAGTGAAGGCTGGATACTCCAGTATGGGGGAATTCCAGGGTGGGGAGGTGGGAGTGGGCAGGTGGATGAGGGCACATCCTCATAGAAGCAGGAGGAGGGGGGATTGGATAGGGGATTCCTGGGTAGGGGGAATGGGAAAAGGGGATCACATCAGAAATGTAAATAAAATATCCAATAAAAAAAGTTTAAAGACATCTGTAGGGTATTTGGCATAGTTCTAAAACCTCTCTGGTTGTTTTAACTTTGCACAGTGAGATTATGAATTTGAAGAATGCTGCTCTGCTGAGCTTTGATGCTGCAAATAATGCTGATAAAATTATCCATGGCTTGAGTCAGTATTTCCATTTTAGTCAAACCTCAGTAATGACATATATAGCTTGATCAGGCTAGCCCCTTTTGTCCTGGGAATAATTTTATTCCTGCCCATCCTGTTAAAACATGTCTCTAACTACATCAACAGGTTGGCAGCCAAAGTACATGACTTAAAGCTGAAAATGGACCCCCAGACAGAGCTATTAATTTAACAGGCTGGCAAGCTAAAGACGGATAAGATTCTACACAGAGCCTTGTCAACCTAAGACAGAATGCATTGCTTTTGATAATGCATATTCCACAACTGGTAAGTAAAGCTTTCTTGTCAGAACAACCTAAGATGGGCTCAGTCTGGTTTATGCAATAAAAAAGAGGGAGATATGAAGAGCTTTTGGGACTGCCTGGTAGGAATCTGACATTGGACAAGGACTAGGAAATCAATCGACTGCAGGCAGGAATCTCACATTAGGCTAGAACAAAGAAGTAACTTAAGGCAGAAACCTAAATCCTAGACTAGAAAAAAGAAGTAATTACAGGCAGGAATCTAAATCTTAAGCTAGAACAAAATAGGCTTCAGGCATGAAAATAACTTTGGGCCTGGACAGGGAAGTAGGCTCAAATATTTTGCTCATCGTGATAAACACTTAGAAATAGTGATTACAGGAGTGATCACTGGACTTGGTTTATTGTCCTGCATGTTCTTTGACTATCTGGGTTTATTGTCTTGCTGATTCCTTGACTATTTGCATCTACTGTATTGCTAGTTTCTCAACCTAGAACTGACCTTAAGACTTGCATGTAATTTAAATGGAATTAAAGCAAAACAGGAGGAGGAAGGATGAAATAGGGGATTAATGGGGCTGGAGGGATGGAGAAAGGAGATAACATCTGATATGTAAATAAATAAAATATCAAATAATAAAAAAAAAGAAATTACTCAACCAAAAAGAACGTTTCACAGGTTTATTTCATAGAACCTTTTTAATTTTAATAAAGCAATTCTAACTGTCATAGAAAGAATAAATATATTTTAAATTTATAGACACATATTCAACATACATAGTCATGCATTTTGTAAAGGCATTTTTATTAAAGTATACAATATTATGTCAAATAATATTAGTTGACACCATGTATATGAAAGGAGTGAATTTTGGCCTGAGCCAGGCTGACTGCATGACAGGCTGCAAACAAGCAATTTAGGTGACCAGGCTTGACTTTCTACTTCGCAGAACTGGGCTAATCAGTTACTGAAACAACAACAGGCTTACATAAAAGGGATCCCTCTACAGCTTGCAAAAGGACAGTTAGCTCAGTTTTCAGCCAAGAGGTCAAGAACTCCCCCTGCTTGACACAAAGCAAGAATAGGTAGTCTGAATCATAGCATCACCTAGTCCCTCCAGAAATAGAACCCACCAATCAAGATACACGTCACCTACCCCTCCCTAATGTTCTTCTTTATGGCTTAAAAGCTGATTCTAACAATTCAGTCTGGGTCCTTCCAGCTGGATTAAAATTGGGCCCTGCATGTAGGGATAAATGTTCTTTGCTTTTGCATACTATTTGAGTGTGGGGTATATTATTTCAGTGATTTGTGAACCCTAGTATATATACACAACATTTCTTCTTATACAGTCTTCTTTCATACTCATCCTCCTTCTCTCATGATGTCTCACCTCCATCATTCCATATATATCAGTGATTTCATCTGTCTATATAAAAATCTGGCTCCCACAAATTCTACAAAATATGGCATTTATCCTTTCTGAGTATAAGACTCACCAGTGGCAGCCACCAAAATGGACTTGCAGTGATGTAATTCCATTCTTCTTCATGGAAGAATTACATTCTATACCACATCTTCTTTTTCCATTAATCTATTGACAGATGCCTAGGCTGATTGTATAACATCCTTAGTCAGTACAGAACTTCAAATTAGAACCAAACCACACCAAGACTTCTTTTCACATCAGTCAGAACAACTATCATTAAGAAGCAGAAAACAATAAAATGATGTTGAAGATGTGGGGAAAGGAATCTGTGCACTGATAGTAAAAAATAACAATCTCTAACTATATCTTCATACATTTACAACAACATATCTTTTGCCAAGAGATTTGCCTTTGTGTTTGTTTGTATGTTTGTTGTGAGATGTTATTACCTCAAGGGGGCCTTCAACTCAGATAATCTCTCTAATAATGCTGAGATTAGAGACAAGGACCACTGTACCTATCATAAATATCATCTACATGTTTATATGCTTTAGTGATTTTTCATTTATGACTTCTATGTGTGTTTGCATGATGTGTGTGCTTGGATGTGTGGATGCCACACAGCAGTGTGCAGTTGAAACAAAGTATTATGGAGATGATTTTCACCTTGCACAGGTATAGATATCTATGCTTGAAATTAATTTGTCAGGCTTGTAAAGATTATGTTTTACCCACTGAAGTATCTTGGTGGTTTTAAAACAAGTCATTTTGCTTTCAAAGTGATATAATGCACTACCATGAATATTTTCTGTGTTGTTCCAGCAGATTCCTCCCTCTGAAGCATTTACCGTTTGCCTGTGGCCTCATGATCATCTTACTTACCTAATATCAGTCTTCAAATCTTAAATTTGCAAGGTGCCATGAATCTTTTTCATGGTGCATAGTACTTGGAGACCAGTTCATGGTCACCATATATGCTAGAAAATGTACAGATTTAAATAGGGTTATAAAATCCCATGTAACTATCTAGAAGAGCCTATATTTATCATACCAAATTGTGAGTTCTTAGTCATACTTTAAATTGAAGTACACTCTCACTTGGGTTACTATTCTTCTCATATTGCCATCTTGGAGTCTCTCTTGAAAACTAAAGAATACAACGCTTGGTGTTATCAAATTATTTACAAAACTGTTTGCTCAATCCTATACAGTGGATTCTCAAAGACTCATCCACACGAATATGAAACACAAGCAGTAAATCAAAAGGTCATCTGCATGTGTGTTAGTCTTTAACTGAGAATTTGACACTCAAAATACTTTTATCCATTAGTTGTATTGGTTTTTCATGCTTCTCGTGGTCATAAAAATCCTGGTGAGACTGGAGAACACTCATTTATGTGTGAATTTGATTTCATGAGTTTTCCTATTTTGTTCATTTCAACATGTTTTGTGCATAAAACCTTGGCACACTTCTGGGTAGTGTGAATTGTGATGTGTGAAGCTTTTTCACTTTGCACCATAACCACACAGTCCATCGTGTGATTCTCTAATGTAGTTCTTTGCAAGAATAAAAGTACAGTGTATGAAGCATAGATGTTCACTATTCATGGCACATCAAGTCTTAGCATCTTAGAAAATGTGAAAGGATATACTTATTGCTTCATTGACTTTATTTTAGGTAACAATACTGAAACTCATTCTACATATATTTATAAAGTTCTGGCTTATTCTACTTTATATAGACACATTATTCCAATGAATAAATAAACAACAAGTTCTTTCCTTTTTTTAATTTTTTACATATTTGGAAATAAAACTTTTATATAGAGAGTATTTTTAAAGAATTTTCTTTCATTATTTCAGTAGTATATCATTTTTATTCTGATTTTTATGAAAGAGTAATTATTTTATTTTTCTACTTCATATATTCTTAGATCAATTCATTTACACTATAGCCTGAGAATGATTGCTGTCCCTGCCTAAAGGAAATAGTGGAGAAAGGCAGAGCAGTTGTTCTGAGCTCTGAAGAGTGTTTATAGGAAAAGAGAAGAACAAGGGAAAATAATTTGTCAAATATTTCTTTTAAATCCCAAATGATAGAAGGAAGATAGAGAGGAAGAACATGAGGAGCCACAGGGAGGACCAGCCTATTGAAGCAGTGTGTTCTGGATAAATGAGTGGGAGGAGGAACAGATGATGCAAATGTTTATGTCTAAGTAGGGATGAAGATCATAGGAGGAAAACAATAAGCAAAGGAGTTAAAAGAAGTGAAGTACCAACTCAGGTGCATCAGAAGTAGATGGAGGCAGAGAAAGCTGGAGTTGCTCTGTGCTGAGTTATGGAAGGCCTCTAAAGAGCCACAGACTTCTCAACCCCACACCAGAGTCAAGCCCAGTATTTTACCATTATGTCTGCTTGACCTTCCTCACTCCACTCAGATACCTGGCCACAGCACCAAGAACCTTAACACAAAGCCACAAGTGCCCAGCATGAGCCCTAGCAGAAAGAGTAAGACATCCAGCATATACTGCTCATGCCAGGTTGCTGGAAAACATGTGGCTTGAGATGTGCTGCACCCCCTGTGTGCAAGATGTGATCTATCCAGCCCACAAGCCTCTGGGCAGGGTCAAGGGTGGGACTGCCGGATAATCTTGGCAGCCATTGCTGCAGACTTGTACCTGTGAACATAAAAAGATAGAGTGTAGTACCAATTCTGTGTCAGTATTTAGATCTTACATCACAAACACTCATATACATATATATACAAGCCTCATCTCTTCTCTCTCTCTCTCTCTCTCTCTCTCTCTCTCTCTCTACCTCACACACACACACACACACACACACACACACTCACATTTCAAGTGCATATCCATAGGTCAACTCCAAACCAAATAAATACTGTTACTCAAGTCCATTGGAAAGTTCCCATGGCTCAGTAGATGACCCCCACCAAACCCATGCACATGAGGATGGTTGACTGCAATTAGATAAAGAGTAATTTAATAAATAATAAACAAATAAATAAAAGCAAAGATTTTAAAATGAGAAATGAAGTTGAGAGGGTGCTGTTTGAGATTGTGCATGGAAGAGTTGAAGGAGAGAGTAAGGTATGGATTTGGTCAAAATACACAACATATAAACAAAAAATTTCAAGAATAGGTACAGAACCATTTTTTAAAGCTCAATGTGAAAGAAGATTAATTATAAGTAATTTGTGAAGGGAAAATATTAGATGGAGAAATACAATAATCATTGGAGAAAGGGAACCGGATGTGAGAGGGCATGGGGAGGGAATGTAGTGAGGAGATCAGATGTAGGGACATTCAGGAAGAGAGGCCAGGAGAGTGAACCAAAACAACTGAAGGAAACAAATGCAGAGACCCACAGCCAAATATTAGACCATGTTCAGTGAATCTTATAGCAGAGTTGGGAGAAGGATTGAAGGACCCTGAGGGATAGGGGCTACACAAGATCAACAGAGTCAAAGAACCTGCACCATTAGGGGCTCCCAGAGACTGAACCACCAACCAAAGAGAATACACGGGCTGAACCTAGCTCCCCAAACAACCACCAACACATATGTAGCAGATGTGTGGCCGGTCTTCATATAGATCCCCCAACAATTGGAGAGGGAGCTGTGCATGATTCTGTTGTCTACTTGTGGATTCTGTTTTCCTAACTGGGCTGCCTTGTCTGGACTCATCAAGGAGGATGTGCCTGATCCTACAGTGACTTGATTGCCAGGGTGTGTTGATAAGGGGGAAGATGTGCCAGGGTGGGTTGATAAAGTGAGACAGGCCTCATTTTCAGAGGAGACGTGAGTTCCAGGGGAAGGAGCTATGTCAGAAGTAAACTGCAAGGAGGGGACAGCTATCAGGATGTAAAATGAATGAATAAATAAATTAATGGGAAATTTTTTCTTAGCTGTTATAGCTGCTTGACACTATAACCTTCAGTGTTGGTTGCTTTTTGGATTTCTGGAAAGAGGATAGGATATAAAAGAGGCAGCAGAGGCTGAGAAAGTGAATTGGATTACCAGAGTGAGGAGAAGACAGTTGTTATAGAAGATAATATTAAGAGACTGTTGAGTCAGTAAGAAGTTGAGCTGAGTAGATAGGCTAGAACAGTTGTTATAGGTTGGAGCTGCTAGTACAGGGAAACTGAGAGAAGAGACTGTTTAAGCAGAGGTGGCCTGAAGGAAGAACATTTGGTTAGAAGAAGCCTTTGAAAGGGCTTGACAGGAAACTGGGAGGAGGCTGGCCAGGAGGTAAGAGAAGTGGTCGCAGTTGATAGTAAAGAAAAAAACATATTTTACACCCTATAGCATAGAAAAAAAAGGAGCATATTAAATACTGTAAACAAATGTAACAGATGTATACCTGATTAAAGCCATTAAGACACTGAAACGTGAAAGATAAACAGGCTGAAAAAGAAATTAGAGAAATGACACCTTTCACAATAGTCACAAATAATATAAAATACCTCGGGGTGAATCTAACCAAGCAAGTGAAAGATCTGTATGACAAGAACTTCAAGTCTCTGAAGAAAGAAATTGAAGATCTCAGGAAATGGAAAGATCTCCCATGCTCATGGATCGGCAGGATTAATATAGTAAAAATGGCCATCTTGCCAAAATCAAACTACAGATTCAATGCAATCCCCATTAAAATACCAACACAATTCTTTACAGAACTAGAAAGAGAAATTCTCAAATTTATTTGGAACAACAAAAAACCCAGGATAGCGAAAACCATTCTCAACAATAAAAGAACTTCTGGAGGAATCGCCATCCATGACCTCAAGCTGTACTACAGAGCAATAGTGATTAAAAAGAAACTGCATGGTATTGGTACAGAGACAGGCAGGAAGATCAGTGGAATAGAATTGAAGACCCAGAAATGAACCGACACACCTATGGTCACTTGATTTTTGACAAAGGAGCTAAAAACTTTCAGGGGAAAAAGGACACCATATTCAACAAATGGTGCTGGTTCAACTGGAGGACAACATGCAGAAGAATGCAAATCAATCCATTCTCATCTACTTGTACAAAGCTCAAGTCCAAGTGGATAAAGGACCTTCACATAAAACCAGACACACTGAAACTAATAGAAGAGAAGGTGAGGAAGACCTTTGAATACCTAGGCACAGGGGAAAAGTTCCTGAACAGAACACCAATGGCCTATGCTCTAAGATCAAGAATTGACAAATGGGACTTCATAAAATTGCAAAGTTTCTGTAAGGCAAAGGACACTGTCAATAGGACAAAACGGCAAGCAACAGATTGGGAAAAGATCTTTACCAACTCACGTCCAATAGAGGACTAATATCCAATATATACAAAGAACTCAAGAAATTAGACTCTAGACAACCAAATAACCCTATTAAAATATGGGGTACGGAGCTAAACAAAGAATTCTCAACTGAGGAAATGCGAATGGCCGAGAAGCACCTAAAGAAATATTCAGCATCTTTGGTCATCAGGGAAATGCAAATCAAAACAACCCTGAGATTCACCTCACACCAGTCAGATGGCTAAAATAAAAAACTCAGGTGATAGCAGATGCTGGCGAGGATGTGGAGAAAGAGGAACACTCCTCCATTGTTGGTGGGATTGCAAGATGGTGCAACCACTGTGGAAAACAGTCTGGCGATTCCTCAGAAAATTGGACATATCACTACCTGAGGACCCAGCTATACCACTCCTGGGTATATACCCAGAAGATGCTCTCACACATAACAAGGACATATGCTCCACTATGTTCATAGCAGCTTTATTTATAATAGCCAGAAACTGGAAAGAACCCAGATGCCCTTCAACAGAGGAATGGATACAAAAAATGTGGTACATTTATACAATGGAATATTACTCAGCTATTAAAAACAATGAATTTGATAAATTCTTATATAAATGGATGGAACTAGAAAATATCATCCTGAGTGAAGTAACCCAATCACAAAAGAACATACATGGTATTCACTCACTGATTATTGGATTTTAGCCCAGAAGCCTGAAATACCCAAGATTCAACTCACAGACCACATAAAGCTCATGAAGAATGATGACCGAGTAGGGGGGGCTTCAGTCCTTCTTAGAAGGAGTAACAAAATACTCAAGGGAGCAAATATGGAGACACAGTGCAGGACAGAAACTGAAGGAGGGACTGTCTACAGACCATTCCACCTGAATATCCATCCTATATGCAGTCACCAAAGGTAGAGGTTGATGTGGATGTCAGGATGTACATGCTGACAGGAGCCTGATATAGCTGTCTCCTTAGAAGTCTGCAAGAGTCTGACATAGTCAGAGGCAGATGCTCACAGCTAACCATTAAACTGATCATGGGGTTCCCAATGGAGAAGATAGAGTGAAGGCTGAAGGAGTTGAGAGGATTCGCAACACCATGAGGAAAGCAACAATCCCAACCAACCAGAGCCCCCAGGGTCTAAACCACCAGCCTGGGAGCGCTTAGGGAGGGACCTATGGCTCCAGCTGTATATGCAAGGGAGCTATATATAAGTGGGAGAAGAGATCCTTGGTCCCATGAAGGCTGGACTTTGTGGGGGGGATATTCGAGGGTGGGGTGGTGAGGTACGGGGTAGGCTGGGTGGGGTACACCAACGTAGAGGCAGGAGGAGGGGGAAAGGAATAGTGAGTTCCTGGGAGGGAGGGGGGAAATGGGGTAAGGAGAGAACATCTGAAATGTAAATAAAGTTTCCATTAAAAAAAATGTAAAAAAAAAAAATGTTAAAAAAAAAAAAAAGAGACACTGAAACCTGAATATTTTTTGTTGTTAGGTTGTTAAGTCACTGTGCTAAATGGGCAAGAGCTATGTGGGTTTCCAAGCTCCTGGTCCTGCCCAACTTGTGCTAGATTTCTGAAATTTCCTTAATAACAGACCTGAACTGAAACCTAGAAACAGAATAGAACTCATACACACTGCTTCTTCGTGGTGTGTGCTTTCTATGTGCTAGTTTATGACAGACAATAAAAATAAAGGTGAGGGAGATATTTCACAGTGTTAAAGAGAAAGTCCCCAGGGAGATCAGCCACAATAACATACATATGTCCTCTCCTGTTTCAACTGGAATTTTACTATAGGTAACCAAAATATAAGAGGTCATAAAGATACTGTGTAGATAAGAAACCATCATACCACTGTAGGCAGAAGCATCTTTTAACACCTCTCCTACAATTAAGATTAATAGCAAAGAAAAAGCTAGAACTTTGAGTCTCACAAAAGTATTATAGCACAGATCACATAATTCTGGTTTCATTGGAAAACAGACTACACAGACTTCTGTTTGGTTTGCATTAGGCCTAAGGGACCACAACCCCAGCGAGCTGCATACCTCTTGTCTTCTATGACTTCTTTCATTGTGAGAGCAAATGTCTCTGCCTTGAGCGTCTGTATCTGAATAGAAACACCAATTTTCTTTGCTTCTACTCATACCATGTTTTCAGGTTGCTCAGAAAAAAAATGGAATGCCCACCATGGGTACTCCATGCTGGATGGCCTCGTTTACACTGTTCATCCCCCAATGGGTGAGAAACAGACGAATGCTAGGATGAGCTGGTAAAAAGGAAAAGATAGTCCCAGATGTCACTATGAAAGCTTCAGATACTAGGTAAAGAAGCAGACTCAAGAAATAACCATGTGCTATGAAAAATGGACTTAATGATTTTGTTTTGATATTTGTGATGTTTCAAGATATGATGTCTAACCTTCCCTCTGCAGAGAAATGCCTTACTTCAATACAAGTACATCCAGCAACAAGGGGAGTCAAAAGCCAGGCATGTTTCCTGTTCTCCTATTCATTCTCATCTCTTCTGCTGATGCTTTATTCTTTACTTTTCTCACCTGTTCCTTCTCCTGCTTTCCATATCTGCTCTCTTATAAAGCTTGTATTCCACTTGTATTCTACTTCAAGCAAAGTTTACAAGGGGAGATGGTAGATAAGGCACATCTTAGATGTGTCTGGATGTTGCTTCATCTTCAAAGCAATCAAACAATTCTTATGATCATATAGAAATCATTCCCAAACTATACCTCACACAAAGTCTACCTATATTCCCTGGAAAGTGAGCCTTTTTCCCATTTCTTAAACCTACCTAGATTAACATAAGTGTCTGACTTTTCAGCCCCTAGTTAACGACAAAGATGTGTCTAAATGCTTACATTCATATCTGTGTTTTTAAATTGCTGATGTGTTCTCACATTGTTGTGAGAACAATGGCATCAAATACTGCCAGCTGCCACAGACCGTAGTTATAGTTCTCATATTGTCCAAGATGCTGTTAGATTAATCCTACTCAATGTTAGACACTGTTGCATCAAGGCAGCATTACTGATCATATCTAATTAGAGACTGGAGTCCTGTCTGAGTTGGAAAGAATAAGGCAGTTGGTGCTATAGCCACTCTAGAGTGCAGTCTGATCCCTCCAAGAATTCTAGCTGCTATTGTCTGACTCCTGGAGATAAATCTTTCCCTATAAGCAGCCTTCTCTTCTGCTAGTCTGACCTTTCAGACATCAGATAACAAGTAAGTCACAAAAGCATGTGAATGGAAGTAAAGTAACAGGTCTAGGGGGAACTTATCCAGAAGGTCAGTCTGTGGAAGCCAATCCATGATTTTGACATTTGAGGCCAATCTGACATCTTTGGGCCAAAGAGAATCCTTACATGTCCATAGCACCCCTTGGGGGAGGTGACCAAAGGCACTGTTCATCTCTTTAATAACTTCCTGTGTCTGATATATGCTCACTATGGAGCCCAGCGCCACAAGGACAAAACCTGAGTCTCCAAACTGAGTGATAAAATTCTCCAAGTCCTAGAAAAATAATAGAGGGAAGAAGGCAAAGGAAGTGTAAAATGCCAAGGCAGAAATAACTTGAAAGCAACCTGGGTACTGAACAAACCCATACTTCAGTTGCTCGTGTTCATATGACATAATCCTTTCAAAGGCCCTGTGCAGCTGTGTTGTGTGCTGTGTTCATGTTTACTGCCTTTATTAGCAGCCATCTCTTCACCATGGGCTCTTATAAATTGTGTAGCCTGTAGTTTTACTGACAGAGGTCTATTTCCAAATTTCCCACATTATTTTGAGTCACACTCTTAGGTTAAAAACTCAGACTCAGCCATTGAATTTGGTGGTGATGGGTCTCCAAAAATTCACACAGAAACAAAGAATTTGATGGGAGATGGCTTTAGGAAATTGTTATCCAGGAATTCAGTGTCTCCATATTGTACCATGAGGTTACTCAGGTTGGATCTCAAAGAGCTTCCTATGTCCTCAATCTCTCAATATTAATGTTGTAAGTGTCTGAATTTTCAGCCTTTAGCTGACAATGTACACACATATACCTATATACATATACTCATATACAAGATTTTATTTTAGTGACTAATTTCTGTTGTTTAAAATATAAACTTGGTAGTAACCTAATTGTTAAGACTAGTTCTATGTTTAACAACTTGAGGCCTTTCCAAACTCTTTTTGTTACATCAATTGTATTATTTTATAATTATGCTAGAAATATACACTGGAATATACAAAATTTCTTCACCAGCTTTGCTCTATAATTTCTTGTCATCTGGTTTTTTTGGTTGTTTTTTTTTTTTTTTTTTTTTTTTTTTTGTCTTTGGTTATATAGTAATGATAGACTCATAGAACTGGCTGAGAAGTATTCTTCCCTGTACAATTGCTTCAAATATTTATATAGAAACTGCCATCAGTTCTTAAGTGTTTCACTTTACCTACCACTTAATCTATGTTATATTAGAATTCTTGATGAAAGATTTTGTTTGGCTTTTCCCAAGTAATTTAATCTCACAAGTTTCAGATTTTCTATCTGTCGTAGACTCGGTTTTGTCAACAGATATCCATAGGAATGTGTTCATTTATGTAGGTCACCTAATTTGATGATACACCATGTTAGTTCCCTTGTAATCTTTATAGTCTTACATAATAATAGGTAATATTTCACTTTAGGATTTAATTATTTTATTGTTCTTTCTTATTTATTTTCTCAATGACTCTAGTGGTTTGCCACCATACTGTTCTCTTTGCTCTGTTTATTCCAATTTTCTTACTATTCATTGTTTTTCAATCATCTTTGCTGTGATTTTTAAGCCTCCTTTCTCCTAGAATCCTGTTTAGTTCTCTTTTCATTATCTATTTCCATATAGTAAAGGGTCATGTTATCAATCTCAAGTGCCTTGTCTGCACCTAAGGAGATAATAACAGCCACAGAGGATGTCCTGATTTGTTTGTATTTCACTTTATTATTCCATTGTGCTCTGTCTCTTTTTCCTTGATACATAGTATTTTCTTTTTTTTTTTTTTCTTAATTTTTATTTTCAGCAAATCAAAAAAAAAAAATTAAAAAGCATTCAAACAGAATAAAATGAAAATAAACAAACAAGCAAAATACCAAGGGTCAGATATACTTATACAAGAATTCTATAGAGCCTTCAAACAAGCAATACTTTTTGAGTTATGTTTAAAAAAATTCAGAACCACAATAAGCTCCTTCACAAAGCAAATAATATTGAAATAGTGACATCAAGTGTAAACCCAACAAAAATATATAAATTATAGTCCAGTATCCCTCATGAATATACATACAAAAATTCTCAATGAAGTAGTTGCAAACTGAATACAAGAGATATAAAGAAATAATATTCCATGAGTAACTGAACAACTGTTTTTTGTTTTTTTTTTTTTTTTAAGACCGTACTCCATATACAGGCTGCATGTTTTGGGATAGCCCCCACTCCAGATGTTTGAGACCTACATGAAAACCAAGCTGCACATTTACAACATATGTGCTGGGAGGCCTAGGTTCAGCCCATGGAGGTAGATCTGTGTAGACTAGGTATGCTCCACGGTTGGTGATTCAGTCTCTGAGAGCTCCAAGGGTTCAGGTTCGTTTACTCTGTTGATCTTCCTGTGCAGTTCCTATCTCCTTAGGGCCCACAATCCTTCCACCTATTCTTCTTTAAGAGTCCTCAAGCTCCATCCACTGTTTGGCTCTGGATGTCTGTATCTGTCTGAGTCAGCTGCTGGTTAGAGCCTCTCAGAGGACAGCTTGCCCCTGTCTGTTCTCAGGCTGGAGGTTTAGATACATAGTATTTTCAAATATTCATCTTGATTTTTCTCCCTTGTCTCATAGATTGTTTCAGAGTGTTTTAGAGTTTGTTGATTTCCTTATCTTCCCACTGTGATAGATTTTTGCATTAATTCAAAATTTTGAAATTTTCTGGGATTGTTTTCATCTTGGTGTGTTCTAATGCCTGAACCAAGGGTGTGGTTTGTGCATCAGAGATGAATGTATGTCCTGTTTTTGAAAATGATACTTGAACTGGAGTGATGGTTCAGCATCTAAGAGAACTTGCTGTTCTTCCAGAGGACCACAGCTCAGTTCCCAGAATCCACATAGCAGGTTACAGCCCTCTGTAACTCTAGCTCCAGGGGATTTCATGCCTACACCTGATCTCTACTGGGCCCAGGTAAGCATATGTCTGGTACACAGACATGCATTCAGGAGAAACACTCAGACACATAAAATGATTTTAAAAATAAATTTAAAGAATACACTATATTTCTAATAGTTCTGATTAGTTTTAGTGTTATAGAAGATATTAATGGGTATAGATAGTCTTCTCATTTTACAACTGAGTAATTAAACTCTTAAGTTATCTATTTATTCTTTAAATTACTTATATTTTTCTTCATATTTTTCTGTCATGTTAGGTGCATATATTATGTACTTCTTACATCTTCTCTGTGAATTAACTTTAACATGTTTTGAATAATGTAATTGTAAAGTTTGATGAACACAAAATTTCAAATTGTTATATACAGTCTTTAATCTTCTTAGAAAGTTTCAATAAAAAGTCTGCTTCTTATTAGCAATCAAAACTGTCTGTTTTGCTTCTAACATGATTCTTAAACATGTAGCCATCTACAGGGTAAATTCCATACTGCTTTGTCAGGCATTCCTTCAAAACATTTTTCTCCACTCTTTTCTTTGATAACTATTTCATCTCTCTGTGTGCCAATATCTGATTCACCTAGCTAAAAGATGAGAACTCTTTCAATAACATCTAGATCTCTAAATATAAATGAATCTTCTACTACTTGGAGATTCAGTCAGGGAACTCAGAAGATGACTGTCTCACTTTCACATCTATATACTGCACCCCTACTCCACCAATTTCCGTTTTCAGAAGATTTTATCCAAAACCCATAGCTGACAACTCCTTCCAGCAATGAAAAGAAAAAACATATCATTCAGAGATCACTCCCAAAACCCTTCTTCTCACACAGTGCAAGCAAAGGTAGGGATTGTAGCACCCAGTAGAACCTGAAGAAATCTGTACCCTCTCTGCTTTTAGTTGAAAATAGTAGAAACATCGCCTTTATAACTTCAGCATCTCCCCATAACTGTATAAAACCACAGGTGATCATTCCTCCCAGAAAGGGACAGAGAATTACAGAATATAATGTCTATGAAATAACAACCACACAGTGACAGGTAACAAGCAATCAAAATCTATTACCTCTGTACTTTAAAATTTTAAATCTTGAGTCTGCATTGATCATGCAAACCAAATGGCAACTTTAATGGTTTACAGGAGCTGAATTAAGTATAAAGGCCTCAACAGACTGGGGACCCAGAATAACAGACATAGTTCTTGTTGCCACTCGTGCTATGTTCTGTCTAGGTACATGTCTTCTGAAAGGAGTAAATGTTTCATCATGAAAAGCCTCTTCCTAAACAAATATAAAATGTGCAGACATTTGCTATATTTGTATATACATATATATATATATATATATATATGTGTGTTGTGTGTGTGTGTGTGTATGTATATGTGTGTGTGTGTATACATACAAAGTTCAATAAGAAATATCAACACTAACTCAAGGAGCTATTTGACCAAATCCAGTACTACAGAGGGACAAAAAAAAAAACTCATACCTCTTACCAGATAACCAGGTCTTCAACCTCAGCATGGGGCATTCTGACACTGTACGTTCACAACCCTAAAAATGTAGGCTGCAAATATCTCCCTTACCTTAAGGTACTTCCTTTCAGGATACATCTGACAAGTGACAAACCCCACCTGAGTACTGAAGGTCTCTGAATGAAATATAAATTGAGAGCTACTCTATCACTCACTTGGGGTATTGGCTGAACAGGTTTGTCCAATAAGCCTCCAACATAGACCGTGTTGGGAAACAGGGGACGAGCAAACTCCAAGACAAAGTCAGAGTTGACAAACCACAGCTCAGCTTTCAGTAGAAGATCAGACAAAACTGGCCGAGAGCCTTGTGCAAAATGCTCCTGGATGGTACCATCATATTGAGAAAGTACTTTCCTTTCCTTCATGGAGAAATCAAAGAACATGAGAAAGTTCTTCACTCGGCCCCAGAAGTCCATTTGGTCAGTTAGACCAGAACCATACACTGGAACATAGGACAAGGAGTTTGGTAACCCAAAGTCCATAAAACTAAATTGAATGGGAAAAAAGGACACAAATCGTTTTCCAAGCTTTTCAGCAACAGCAAAGAACAGAAATCGAATGAATCAAGAAGTACTAGGTCAAAGTTCTCATTTTGTAAGAACTCCATGATGTCCTTTCTGCTTAATCAGTGACTGCATATTTCACCATAGAGTCCATAAATCTTTACAATGATGTGATGTTTGAACCTGTAATAAACAAACAAACAAATAAATGAACACAAAAAATATTTTGAGTATATTTTTCACACTCTTTGGAATGATGTTATGCTCAATGAAAATATTCTACAGCTACACGGGCACAGGACTGTAATTCCAACACTCTGGAAATGAAGACAGGAGAATCAAGAGTTTAAGGTCAGTCTAACATTGACACCTTGAGGCAGGCAGTGCCAGGGCTAAATAAAATTGTGACTCACAGAAAAATGATTTATATACTATATATATATATATATATATATATATATAATAGAGAGAGGAGAGAGGAGAGAGAGAGAGAGAGGAGAAAGAGAGAGAGAGAGAGAGAGAGAACTCTAGGTGACCATGTAGCATCAGTCTTCCATCTGAATCGCAGCTCTTCAATAAAACCTTCAGCTTTAAGCATTCTGGAGGAGGTGTTGCTGCTTCCAAAAAAACCCACTTCCATTACATTTTCTCCAAGGATTTAATTCCCATTCATCATCAATATGAGTTTGATTTCTTCTGTCTTGGAAGCCATCATTGATTATAGTAAATCTTGGAGGAATGGTCACCATATGCAGGTGTAGAATGCTGTTTAACTCATGTTATATAATGAGCTTTTGAGTCACGGTATTGTTCCCCTGCCATTCGGCATAAGTAGTGTAATTACAGCTATTGTAATCCTCAATGATAAACTTATCTCTTTTAATCATCTGTATCTTAGCTTGGATGTTTTGTCTCAAAAGAGAGCATTCCAATGATAATATTGGAACTAGGCTGAATATGTTTCAACATTCAGCCTAGATCTTAAACAATTAGAAAAACAATGTAGAAACCTTGTGGGTTTTGTCTGTTGAATGTGAAGTCAAAATTTAAATTTGTGTGTGTGTGTGTGTGTGTGTGTGTGTGTGTGTGTGTGTCTGTGTGTTTGTGGTATTTGTCTTCTTGTGTCATGAAATTAGAAAGGAGGCAATGAGAGAAGGGGATAGAGATACAGGTGTCATGAAAAAGACCTGTGGAGGAGGAAGGCAAGGTACCACTAAGGATAATCAAACACACACACACATTCACACACACACACACACACACACACACATATCAAAATATGTTACTTTGCATGCTAGCTTAAAAACCTAATGGAAAACATGTGTGATTGGAAGCTTACTATTAGAATTTCTAACTCTTATGGGCTCAAATTTTCACTGAAGATTGTGCTAAATTTTAGTCATCCTACTGATAACTCCTACTGTGCCCTTTTCCAGGAACTCTTTCAAGTCAATGCTTACCAGATAGATAAGAAATATGGTATGATGAGCTAATTCACCATGTCAACATGTATAACAAGATATTAATCCAGAAGCATCTTTGCTCACTTTCAGACTCAACTTCAATTCACAATACATCTGCTTTGTTATCAAGGGGTCATCTCTCACAGATTTGGTGCACAATAGAACTGTGTAGAGGGAACAGGACCCTGAAGAGGACACCTTAGTAGGAGGTTATTATCAGCCCTCCTCCTATATGGTTAAAGGAGTCCTCACTGGACTTTGAGTCGGTGCCCATGGCAGGCACTAGGGAAACATCACCTATTCTTTGTCTTCTATTTGCACTTCCAGGCACACTCACTTTCAACATTGTTTATCCTGATGCCATCAGCCAAGCTGACTGTTGTTTGATGCCATGTGCTCAAACTTCCACAACTGTGACCCAAATCAAATTCTTTTCAGTCTAAAGCAACCCAAATTCAGTTATTCTGTTATAGTAATAGAATGTAGGGCAATACAAGGCATAATTCTCTAAAATTATTGCCAGTATTCCATTTGAATTTTTATGTAATAATTGAGAAATAAATATAGTATGTTCTGGATAAATGTCTTTAAAATAGAAGGTTTAAAGGAAATCAATTGAAAAAATTCCAAGGAGTTGCTGTTCTCAGCAACTTGACTGTATCGTACTTGCAATTGGAATCACTCCTCAGGAATTCGTACTTGAGAAGACCATACGTGTGTGTGTGTGTGTGTGTGTGTGTGTGTGTGTATGTGTGTGTGTGTGTGTGTTTTAAATGTATATAATTACTAACTCAAACTGAACTACTGCTCAAGAGTCCAGACTTGAAATAAAGTTACAATATATATGTTTAAATATGTATATAAATAATAACCCAATTAGACTAAGGAGCAATTTGACAATTCTTTTAAATATATGATGAAAGAAATATGATTTTAAATGAACGCAAGTGAGAATCCTTTCCAGACAGAATTATCTATAAGCACCACCTTAATTGTTAAGTTGAATTTTCAAAACTGGAGAAGAGAGTAAGAGAATGAAATTAACTAAAAGACACATCTGTACACATCATCCCTGTGGAAGACAACAGAGGTTCTGTGCATACCATTGAAGGACTAAGCCTGAGGCTCAGCTGTATCACCCGGTTACTGAAAGGTTTTAAACTTACCTGTGTCTATTGGTTGTAAAGTCAATGATAGCGAAGCTACAATCCATAGAACCACAGAGGGTAGATACAGGGTAAGAGACTAGTACGCACAAATAGATCCCCTTAAGAATAGAAAAATAGAATAGATAGTTCTGTGTGGAAGTGTGGGGCTGGAACAGTAGGATCAAGTCAGGTGGTAAGTGATGAGAGAATGAATACAAGGAGCTACAGCTGAGATTAGGGGGCACTGAGAGGGATCATGGAAACCTAATACAGTAGACTCTTTCTAAAATATATACATATAAAAGACAATCTAATTAAAATTACCAAATAATGTGGTAGACAGAGTCCCAACTGGTCATCACTTGTCACAAAATGAGCTTCCAGTACGATAACTAAGTTACATCTAAATGTTAGCCAAAAGGGTTCCATGGGAATCCCCAAACAACCTAGGCAGTTGCCAAAACTGTAGGATGCTCTCCACAAAAGAAGTTGCAGCTCTACTGCTGAAGAAAATACCTACACAACTCACAGAAAATGGAGAAATTGAACAGCTGATTATATAGTGTCTAGGTTCAAGCACCTTTGGTATGGAAACCACCCTGTACACTACCAAAATAGAAATGTAAACATGAGTCAGCCACAAACCCGTTGATCTACTGTGCTGTCCTGCCTGCAAAATATGCTAGGAAAATTGTAATACAAAGCTTGTATGAGTAACCAACCAATAACTGATTTGACTTTAGACCTACTCCACTAGATAAAACTCATATACAACATTGATTGTGTGACAAAGGACCTGACGCTAGATATGCCAGAGACCTAAGGTAAGTCAAATACTATTGGTCTAAAAAAAAAAAAAAAAAAAAAAAGGAGCAGTATAATGACACATAATGACATTCTGCTATACTCATAGATTGGTTCCTTGCTCAGCCATCATCAGAAAGCTTCCCCTTGCAGCAAAGGGGAACAAATATAGAAACCCACAACCAGGCATTGTGCAGCACTTAGCCCTAAATGGGAAGTCTGCATCAAATCGCTCCCTCCCTTCGGGGCTCAGAGAACCCTGAGGAAGAGGAGGCAGAAAGAGTGTAAGAGCCAAAGGAGATGGAGAACACCAAGAAAACAAGGACATCTAAACATGTGCAAAGCTCATACGAACTCAGAGAGACTGAGGCAGCATGTACAGAGCCTACATCAGGTCATATGTATACATACATACATACATACATACATACATACACACATTTACACACACACGTTAGTTGAATGTTTTTAAGGGATTTCTGATTGTGAAAGCTAGTGAATCTTGGGTCTTTTCTTAGGCTCTTTTCCTTTGGTTGTTTTTCTTATCTAACTCTGATGTGATAGTTTTGGTTTATCTTATCATATTTAATTTTGTTATATTTTATTATTATCCCTTAGAAACCTGTTTGTGTTCTAATGAAATACAGAGAGGTAGTGGATCTAGTAGGGAGGTATTGGGAAGAGTAGAGGGAGGGGAAACTGTAATCAGAATACATTATGTGAGAAAAAATACTTTCATGTATTCAAGGGAGTTTGAAGTGGAAATTTCTGGTTTCTCTAACAACTCAGTTGTGTCACATAATGTTTTTCTGGAAGCAGTTTTCTGAGAGGATGTTTTGCCGAAGCAGACATGTAAGAGGGTATATAATGCTCTGCTGGAGCAGATGGTTAAGACAGTACATAATGTTTAGAAAGAATATAAATAAAACCCCACAGTTATGAGAGAATGCCCTTGCATTGGTTTGCCTTGCAATGCTTTGCTGTTTTTCACTTGTCATAACCTCATAGAGAGAAACATGCCAAAGAACTTCTCATGATATTCTGGTTGCTTCCTGCAACCTCACTGGACTCACACTTGATTCCTCAGAGCCTTCAGGTTTCTTATGGGTCAAGAAACTGCTCTTGATTTGCCTTTGGTGTTGGCTGATTGGACTGGACTACCACTACTGATTCATGTTTGGAATTGCCTCAAAGAACTACTTCTAAACATGTCTACATTCTCTTATTAACTAACTTTTTCCCCTATCTTTGATGAGTAGGCTAGAAGGGAGGTTGAAGCATTTAAGAATCCTTAGTAAAGTAAGTTTTGAAAACACTAAGCCTACAGGTGTTACCTCTGTTAGTGAATTTACATTAGAAGGTGACAAAGTACATTGAAGAAGGTGGCTGTTCTATCCCTGAGTAGAGAACTTGAAGTGACAGGACTGGCACAGATGACAGGAAGCTTGTTGACAGGTAACTTGTAGATAATAAGGCCTAAAAGGCATACCTTCCACTTTCTAGGAAATTACTCCAGCCCATCATTTATCTAGCTATAAATCATCTACCATGCACAATTCAAGCACATCCATCCCTGGAGCTATCAACTCACTCAGTCATCATTTCTCTTAAGCTCACTCAATGCATCATACATCCATCATATACTCAATTTTAAGTCTTGATTAGCAGTATTTGGTTCAAAAACTTGCAACAAATTACCTATCATTATATAATTCCTCTCCAATCAGACACATTCTATTATTAAGTTTCTTTTGCTGATCTTCAGGTAGACGCCAATTTATAACCCGGTATGATGGTTTTTCCTTTCTAAAATCTAAAAAAAATTGATTAAAATTTAAATTTATCACAATATACCACACATTATTATGGTGATAAAAACAATTATTTTAATTAATGTCACATCTTTGTGAAAATATGATTTTTGTTTTCTAGTGGGTTTGCTTTTCTTTGAATCCATTCAATTCTATATTATAATCATATTTATTGATACTTTACAATAATTCAAGAGTTTTTATGTAGTCTACATAATGAAAAATTCTAATAATAGTTTTTATTTAAAGACTCAGCTATTATTTTATACTGTACAGGTAAGAAAACTCAGAATGTAAACATTCTAAAATGATATAATTCATCAACTTTGTCATCATATTGAGTTAGAGTTTGTTGTTAATTACAAGTCAGTTTGATTGCTGATCTCTGTGTTTCAAAGGAATGTTAAAATGAAATATATGAAGTGTTATTTTGCTTGGTTCCATTTTAGTTGCTATGCATTTCATGTTTGTGGTTTGTTTGTTTGTTGTTTGTTGTGTGGTAGAGACACGTGCAGTAGCCCAATTGGCTTCAACTCACAAACCTACTTCTTGAAGCTGCCAAGCATTTGGATTACAAGTACGTTCTAACACAAAAAGGTTATGCCTTATTTGTTTCTTTGTTTGTTTGTTTATTTCAGTAAACAAAAGGGCTCCACCTTTAGTCAAAATGGTAAATCGAGGAAAAAAAGAATGGAAGAAAATAAGAAGAAAGGAAGGAGGAAGGAAGGAAGGAAGGAAGGAAGGAAGGAAGGAAGGAAGGAAGGAAAATGAACTCTGAATTAGAGATTTCATCATATTTTCATATTGGGGGATTTTTGTTTTGTTGTTTGTTTTTGTTTCACCTAACCTCCACTACAAATAAGAACTAGCCTGCTAGAAGGGTTAAAGGTTTTCTGGTAATCCAGAGCACTTATACAAACATGTCCTGGTCTGAATATTTATATCAAATCACTGAAGATCAGTAATGTTATTGGATTGGTCCCACCAAAATATGAACAACATTTAACTTGACATATATGCGTGATAAACAGTGAGACATACAGGTATTGATATGTTGCTCAGTTGTTAAAGTTACTCCCTGGTGTGTACAAAGTCCTACTTCTGATCCTGAGAAATACTCAGAATCAGGGTTTTTTGGTATACACTTATTATCCTGAAATTCAGGAAGTGGAGGAATAAAGACAAGAAAAATCAATGTTATTATTTACTACGAAGCAATTTTGAAACCATCCTGGGATACATGAGACTCTTGTTAGACTACACTTGTTAGAGGAAGAAAAAGAACTGTAAGTTCAACACATTAAACCCTCCTTCCAGGCACCAATGCAATACTTGCAATTATGTATAAACCCTAGAAACCTTTACTCTTTCAGAATACATCATATAGTTTTTCAGGTTGGATAATCACAGAATGAAAGTCTGTTATCGAAACACATCTAAACAGCTACTTAATGTTTAAATAGTTTACTGCAAAGCTTCAACTGAAAGTTGAGAAAAATAATCTAATAATCTCATTTCTACATTCATAAATCCACTCAAAATCTACAACTAAAAAAATAAGAAAAAAGAATAACCCATTATTGCATCTGAAGTTCCCAGAGCTCATGGATGTTGAAAGTATCTTTGAGTTGGTTGTGGTGACTCATGCCTCTAATCCCAAAAGTTGAGAAGCTAAGACAAGAGCTTTCCCCTGAATTTGAGAGCAGCCATGGCAATGTAGCTGATCTCCATAAAACCCTGGACCTGCCTCAGAAATATTAAGAAAAATGAAAAAAAAATGAAAGAAAAGTACATAAGAATGAGAGCAAACAGGAGGTCATGGTGGGGTGAACAAGAAAAGAAAAAAGAAAGAACAAAGAAATG
This sequence comes from Mastomys natalensis, assembly GCA_021653895.1. Lineage (NCBI taxonomy): Eukaryota > Metazoa > Chordata > Mammalia > Rodentia > Muridae > Mastomys > Mastomys natalensis. The sequence goes on from JAJTUV010000141.1 coordinate 74,159, forward strand.
AAAGACACGATACTTTAGGACAGTAACACTCAAACCTATGAAGGAAGGACACCAGATCCACCAATGTGGAGAATTTTGGTAAATTATTTTGTTCACAGCTTATTAAAGGAGCAGAGAGTCTATAACCATGTACAATATGTCAAAAGTTGTGGAAACAAGTAAAACAGGCTGAGCATGAATTGCATCTCTGAAATCAGACTGTTAAGGCAAATTAAATGTAAAGGAAGATCTCCAGTAAACAAGACAGTGAAGTTTTCTAAGCTTCTGTGCTTTAATCTATCAGCAGGGATTAATGATCTTCAGTTTGGTTATGAGTCTCTGTATTTACTAAATTAAATAGGAACTTCTGACACCACTGTGCAGAGTTTTGGGGAAGCTACTGATTTTTAAGAATCTGAGGTTTGCTCAATCATGTATCCTAAAAGTTAGGCACAAATATGAAAGTCACTGGAAAATATTTCTTGAAATGTAGGTCTCCCTTAAAAAATAGAAACTGATATATGTGCCACTGAATATAGCTATCTTTATATAATTAGAGTCCTAAATATGATAGGATACATATATTCAACACTACATTTAGAAACACTTGACATGAGAGCTTCTCAAAATGATCAATAATAGTGGGTAGTGTTGACTATGAGAGACATTCAAGTAATGAGATATTTAATGTATTTTTGTTGCCATAACAAAATATTTAATATTAGTTAATTTATATTTTAAATAATTATATTGGGATGGCTCAACAGTTCAAACTGTATACTACTCTTGCAGAGATGTCATATTCAGTTCCCAACACCCACATCAGGCAGGTCACAGCTGCCTGTTAGCTCCAGGTCCAAGTAATCCAACCACATCTTATGGCCTTCTTGGACACTTGCACTCACATGCAAAAACTCACATACAATCACATGCAAATATACATAAATTGAAATTTAAAAAAATCTAAAGTCTTATTTTGCTCATAGTTCTAAAGGTTGACCATCCAGGATTGGGCAGAGTCACTTGAATAGCTTTTGATGGTCTTTCACTGCACCACAACACAAAAGTGCCATGTGTGGGTACAAAAGTCACAAGGCAAAAGAGAAGAAAGAGGCCAGGGAAGGTCAGGTTCATTCTTTTATAAACACCTACCCAGCTTAGAACTAATCCACACCTAGGAAGACAATGTAGTTCCCTTCCAAGTGTTTATCCTCATAGGCCAATAAGATTTTACCAGGCCTGCAACAAATAGATCAATAATTATTCAACACCATTACATCAAAAACCCTTATTCTAGCATATTAAGGTTTGGGGTACATGCTGTAATTATAGTCAACCTATACCAGGAAGTAAGGAAATATAGAAGTATATCATATACAGCCAAATCTACATAGTCTAATCAGATCTATAAAACACACAAGCACACAAACACACATACCACAATTTAACTCTTATAGGCCACATACATAAGTTTTGTCAAGCAGTTGTATACATAAGCTATCATTTATTATTTAAGTAATTTATTGTAATAATTGATTTTAAAGATACCTGGGATGTAAACTGATTCATAAAGAAGTTTGGTCACATTGTGGCCACTGTCATGAAGAATTTGCGACACACGGCTCATCACTATATAATGGCTTCCACCTAGAAACAATACATAAAGTTCATTTTTGTGGAGATTAAGGAAAATGATTCTGATTACCAGAGACAGGTAACATAAAGAAATTCAAACTAAGTGTAAAAACACAGAATGCCTCAGGATGCCTAGAAAGAAACCTGCTCTCTATACCCTCAGTTACATTGTAGGTAATACCCAAGACATGAACACACCAGAGCTTTGGTCAATAGCAATCTTTCATCAAAGATCTGAAAGTCATGCCTGTCGATATGGCTCAGCAGTTAAGAGTACTTGCTATTCTTACAGTGAACTTGGGTTCAGTTCTCAGAAGTCACCTGATAGCTTAAAACCATCTGAAACTGTACTTCCAGGAGATCCAACACCTACTTCTGGCCTCCACAGACATGCCATGTGCATAATACACTAGCAAACATTGAGGCAAAACACTCACGAATGTAAAATGAAAACAAAGAAAATCTTTTTTAAAATTTAGACACACTTCATTCTATGATACATGTATACTTTCCACTGTATTTTTCCATCACTGCCATCATTGGGCTCAACACAATTACTGTAATCACGGAAAATACATCATGATGTGATGGGCATTATCTTTCTCTGGAATTTTACGTTATTGCTGAGGACAGAGATGCAGTATCTAAAATATTAGGGAAATAAATTTTCATAGGGATAGAAGGATATGGAAACCCAATTTAAGAAGTTTCTCTTCTTGGGCCTGAGCTTATACCCTTTTAAACATACTCATCAAGGATCACTGTGAGGCCTGAACAAACCCAAAGTCATTACACAAAACACCAGATGCATGAGAAACTGAGACAACATGAATTCTTCAGTACTCCTGGGCTGCTAAGCAAATGAGATCCTTGGGAAAGATACAAGGATCATTCCACGAAGTCTTCTCCTTAGCCACAGTTTTTTTTAGCCCATTTGCTTTGAATCCAGAACTAAAGAGAAGGAAGATAAATTAAGAAAAAGAAAGAAATGGAAATTGTAAAACAAAAGCTGAGAGAATAGGGTATTCAGGAGCAGAAAGACCCATAATGATTAAATCAGGGCATTAAAGTCAGGGAAACAGCATGTATCTTCTCAGTGAATCACTCCTTCCATTCCCATGTGTGTTGTCTGAACAGCACAGATAGAAGCCACCACACCTGAGGTGTGTTGCTCCTGCTCTCATTAGACTGAGAAGAACGAGTGCCCAGGGAGGTGGCCATTCTAATGGATGCTCATGAGAAAGAGCTCTTCCAGAAAAACACTGAAAATTTCAAACTGCACAAACCAAGTCAGTGGGGACAGAAAAAAAGTGAAGTATCAAGATCTGGGGTCCTTACTGTCATTATCTCAGAGACCCAGTGCAAAAGTAGCCGGATGAGGCAAATTCTGCACCTGAGGCTCAGGGATCTTTGCAGAAGAGAGGTAGAGTGATTAAGAGGAACATGGAGTTTGCTCAGGGGTTGTGTCTCCTAGGAATGTCAGAAGCTAAACTCATGAAGTCTTACCAGCAAGACTGCCTAAACATGAGGCAAACAAGGACAGCAACAAAGAAATGCTAAAGTAGATGTGGGAAATTCCAGGAGCCTTCAACCCTAGACAGACAGACAGACAGACAGACAGACAGATACATACACACACAGACAGACAATCCAACTAAGAAATGCTGAGAGTAGGAAAATACTCTTCCCTAGGGATGAGCATACCAACTGGTTAACCAAGACAAAATGGTTATCCCTAAAAACATACATACAAGTAACATTATACAGCCTGAGCAGGTTATAACTAGTAATATATGTTTATATATATACACTTGTATACACGTGCCAACAATTAGTGAGAAACCAAGCCCTGGTATTGAAAGAGAACAAGAAGCTGTGTTTGAAACGTTTGGAGAGAGGAAGAGAAAGGGGAAATGGAAAAGGAATGTAGCATCAGAATTTTTAACACTAGTTTAAACACTGCCTCTATAAAATTACCCCATAGGAATTTTTTATGCAACATTAGAAAGGTGAGTTGTATTCCTGCAAAAGACATTCCATGCCCTTGACCCTTGTTTTCCTCTAACAAGAAGCAGAGAAGAATTCTCAAGCCCAGGTGTATAGTCTGTGTTTCTCTCCAGCACTGAGGTCCTCAGTCTCCATCCCTGAAAGTGCTCTAAGGATGGCACACTGTCATTTGAGAACAGCTGAAATCACCCCTTTATACAGGCACACTTTTAACCTTTTGCACTCTATTACCATAGACAAACAAAAGTAGGTACCACATGAGCCATAAAATACAGAATTATAGGACCCATCCATCTAAAGGGAGAGTAGAAGCCTCCTGAAGATGTTCATTCATCTTCCCAGTTTTGCCTTGGTAGAAAATATTCCTAATATTCACCCCTTAGAAATTTGAGATAAGTCTTTGAATGTTCTGCCCCTGTCATTGAGAATGTTCAGGAATCCTAGGGCTTAAGACTCAGATAAATCTTTGTCCCCAGTCCTATATGATTATTTCTTCAGCAGTTAAAAGAAAACTTCTGCTTTCCATAAAATTATCATGTAGCTGACATAATTAGAAATAGTGAAGACAGACCAGTGGAGGTTAACTTACTATTCATTTTTAAATTCAGAATGTCAATAGCTTTGCCATAAAACGCCAAATGATTTGACTTTTAGGTAATCTCTATTATTAGTGAATTATGATCACAGGTTAGAAATTAAGTGTTTATGGTCTTTGCAGAAGCTTAAAGGTTACTTTTGCTAAACATCTTTCCTGGCACAATGGGATCAGACCTTCATCATCCTCTGTCATGATTTATGTTGGTGTCCTTTCTTGCCCTAATTCTTGGGTAGCATCCTATTCAACAATAAATAAAAAAAAAAAAAGTGACTATTAAAAAATGTTTTTACGCCTTTGGCCTGGGGCGGGCCCGTTGCTGGTCTGCTCCTGTGGAAACACAGGATCCTGAGATATCCTAGAGGGACCCACTGCACACAGAGCAGAGGGTAAGTCACCTTGCCCACTAGCCCAAAACCCAGAATTACAACCGGGAGCCAGGTGGGGTTTAAGGAACTAGCAGGCACCCAAAGCTAACTTCCCGTGCACCCGGGTCCTGGCCCTCTGGCCTGGGGCGGGCCGTTGCTGGTCGGCTCCTGTGGAAACACAGGATCCTGAGACATCCTAGGGGGACCCACTGCACACAGAGCACAGGTCCCTCAGCTGGTCTGCTCTGGTGGAAACACCTGATCCTGAGACAACCTAGAGGACATACTGCATCCAGTGCAGAGGACACTTAGCCGGTCTGTGCCTGTGGAAATATCGAATCCTGAGACATCCTAGAAGACCTATTGCATCTAGAGGAGAAGGAGCTTAGGATCACAGGAACACAGAGACATGTGGAATCCGAGGAGATCTGACACAAGCAAGATAACTGGAAAGACAGACTCCAGTCAGACACAGTGAGCACAGGTAACACTAGAGTCAACCAGATGGCGAAAGGCAAGCAAAGAACACAAGCAACAGAAACCAAAGTTACCTGACATCATCAGAACCCAGTTCTCCCACCATAGCAAGCTCTGGATACTCCATCACACAGGAAAAACAGGACTCAGAATTAAAATCACTTCTCATAATGATGATGGAGGATTTTAAGAAGGACATAAGTAACTCCCTTAAAGTAATACAGGAGAACACAGGTAAACAGGTAGAAGCCCTCAAAGAGGAAACACAAAAATCCTTTAAAGAATTGAAAGAGAACACGGGTAAACAGGTAGAAGCCCTTAAAGAGGAAACACAAAAATCCTTTAAAGAATTTCAAGAAAACACAACAAAACGGGTGAAGGAATTGAACAAAACCATCCAGGATATAAAACTGGAAATAGAAACAATAAAGAAATCTCAAAGGGAGACTACTGTGGAGATAGAAAACATAGGAAAGAGATCAGGAGTCATAGATGCAAGCATCACCAACAGAATACAAGAGATAGAAGAGAGAATCTCATGCACAGAAGATACCATGGAAAACCTCGACACAACAGTCAAAGAAAATGCAAAATGCAAAAAGCTCCTAACACAGAACATTCAGGAAATCCAAGATGCAATGAGAAGACCAAACCTAAGGATAATAGGTATAGATGAGAGTGAAGATTCCCAATCTAAAGGGCCAGTAAATATCTTCAACAAAATTATAGAGGAAAATTTCCCGAACCTAAAGTACAAGACACCCATAAACATACAAGAAGCCTACAGAACACCAAACAGACTAGACCAGAAAAGAAATACCTCCCGTCACATAATAATCAAAACACCAAATGCACAAAACAAAGAAAAAATACTAAAAGCAGTAAGGAAAAAGGTCAAGTAACATATAAAGGCAGACCAATAAGAATTACACCAGACTTTTCACCAGAGACTATAAAAGCCAGAAGATCCTGGTCTTCTATTATACAGACCCTAAGGGAACACAACTCCAGCCCAGACTGCTATACCCAGCAAAACTCTCAATCACTATAGATGGAGAAACCAAGATATTCCATGACAAAACCAAATTTGCACAATATCTTCCCACAAACCCAGCACTTCAAAGGATAATTGATGGAAAACGCCACACAAGGAAGGATACTACAACCGAGAAGAAGGATGGAAGTAATCTTCCAACAACCCCGCAAAAAAAGGTAGCTACACAAACATAATTCCACCTCTAATAACAAAAATAACAGGAAGCAACAATCATTTTTCCTTAATATCCCTTAACATCAATGGACTCAATTCTCCAATAAAAAGACGTAGACGATCAGACTGGATACATAAACAGGACCCAGAATTTTGTTGCATACAAGAAACGCACCTCAGTGACAAAGACAGACATTACCTCAGAGTAAAAGGCTGGAAAACAATTTTCCAAGCAAATGGTCCCAAGAAATAAGCTGGAGTAGCCATTCTAATATGAAATAAAATCGACTTTCAACCAAAAGTAATTAAAAAAGATAAGGAAGGACACTTCATACTCATCAAAGGAAAAATCTACCAAGATGAACTCTCAATTCTGAACATTTACGCTCCAAATGCAAGGGCACCTACATACATAAAAGAAACTTTACTAAAGCTCAAAGCACACATTGCACCTCACACAATAATAGTGGGGGATTTTAACACCCTGCTCTCTCCAATGGACAGATCATGGAAACAGAAACTAAACAAAGACACACTGAAATTAACAGAAGTTATGGACCAAATGGATTTAACAGATATCTATAGAACATTTCATCCTAAAGTTAAAGAATACACCTTTTTCTCAGCACCTCATGGTACCTTCTCCAAAATAGACCATATAATTGGTCACAAAACAGTCCTCAACAGATACAAAAAGATTGAAATAATCCCCTGCATCCTATCAGATCACCACAGACTAAGGCTGGTCTTTAATAATGACAGAACCAAGGGAAAACCCACATCCATGTGGAAACTGAACAATGTTCTACTCAATGATGACTTTGTCAAGGAAGAAATAAAGAAAGAAATTAAAGACTTTCTAGAATTTAATGAAAATGAGGAAACATCATACCAGAACTTGTGGGACTCCATGAAAGCAGTGCTAAGAGGAAAACTCATAGCTCTAAATGCCTACAAAAAGAAATTGAAGAGAGCACACATTAACAACTTGACAGCACACCTGAAAGCTCTAGAACAAAAAGAAGCAAATACACCCAAGAGGAGTAGGCGTCAGGAAATAATCAAACTCAGGGCTGAAATCAACCAAGTAGAAACAGAAAGAACTATACAAAATATCAACAAAACCAAGAGTTGGTTTTTTGAGAAAATCAACAAGATCGATAAACCCTTAGCCAGATTAACCAGAGGGCACAGAGACAGTACCCAAATTAATAAAATCAGATCTGAAAAGGGAGACATAACAACAGAAACTGAGGAAATTCAAAAAATTATCAGATCCTACTACAAAGGCCTATACTCAACAAAACTGGAAAATCTGGATGAAATGGACAATTTTCTAGACAGATACCAGGTACCAAAGTTAAATCAGGAGCAAATAAACCATCTAAACAGTCCCATAACCCCTAAAGAAATAGCAGCAGTCATTAAAAGTCTCCCCACCAAAAAAAGCCCAGGACCAGATGGTTTTAGTGGAGAATTCTATCAGACCTTCAAGGAAGACCTAATACCAATTCTCTTCAAACTATTCCACAAAATAGAAACGGAAGGAACACTACCCAATTCGTTCTATGAAGCTACAATCACACTCATACCTAAACCTCACAAAGACCCAACAAAGAAAGAGAACTTCAGACCAATCTCTCTTATGAATATTGATGCAAAAATACTCAATAAAATTCTAGCAAACCGAATCCAAGAACACATCAAAACAATCATTCATCATGATCAAGTGGGCTTTATCCCAGGAATGCAGGGATGGTTCAATATTCGGAAATCCATCAATGTAATCCACTATATAAACAAACTCAAAGGAAAAAACCACATGATCATCTCATTAGATGCTGAGAAAGCATTTGACAAAATCCAACATCCCTTCATGGTAAAAGTCTTGGAAAGATCAGGAATTCAAGGCCCATACCTAAACATACTAAAAGCAATATACAGCAAACCAATAGCTAACATCAAACTAAATGGAGAGAAACTTGAAGCATTCCCACTAAGATCAGGGACTAGACAAGGCTGCCCACTCTCTCCCTACCTATTCAATATAGTACTGGAAGTCCTAGCCAGAGCAATTAGACAACAAAAAGAAGTCAAAGGAGTACAAATAGGAAAGGAAGAAGTCAAAATATCACTATTTGCAGATGATATGATAGTATACTTAAGTGACCCCAAAAACTCCACCAGACAACTCCTAAACCTGATAAACGACTTCAGCAAGGTGGCAGGTTATAAAATCAACTCGAACAAATCAGTAGCCTTCCTCTACATGAAAGATAAACAGGCTGAAAAAGAAATTAGGGAAATGACACCCTTCACAATAGTCACAAATAATATAAAATACCTCGGGGTGAATCTAACCAAGCAAGTGAAAGATCTGTATGACAAGAACTTCAAGTCTCTGAAGAAAGAAATTGAAGAAGATCTCAGGAAATGGAAAGATCTCCCATGCTCATGGATTGGCAGGATTAATATAGTAAAAATGGCCATCTTGCCAAAAGCAATCTACAGATTCAATGCAATCCCCATTAAAATACCAACTCAATTCTTTACAGAACTTGAAAGAGAAATTCTGAAATTTATTTGGAACAACAAAAAACCCAGGATAGCGAAAACCATCCTCAACAATAAAAGAACTTCTGGAGGAATCGTCATCCCTGACCTCAAGCTGTACTAGAAAGCAATAGTGATAAAAACGGCCTGGTATTGGTACAGAGACAGGCAGGAAGATCAGTGGAATAGAGTTGAAGACCCAGAAATGAACCCACACAACTATGGTCTTTAATCTTTGACAAAGGAGCTAAAACCATCCAGTGGAAAAAGGAAACCATATTCAAAAAATGGTGCTGGTTCAACGAGGTCAGTATGTAGAAGAATGCAAATCGATCCATTCTTACCTCCTTGTACAAAGCTCAAGTCCAAGTGGATAAAGGACCTTCACATAAAACCAGACACACTGAAACTAATAGAAGAGAAGGTGGGGAAGACCCTTGAATACCTAGCACAGGGGAAAAGTTCCTGAATAGAACACCAATGGCCTATGCTCTAAGATCAAGAATTGACAAATGGACTTCATAAAATTGCAAAGTTTCTGTAAGGCAAAGGACACTGTCAATAGGACAAAACGGCAACCAACAGATTGGGAAAAGATCTTTACCAATCCCACATCCGATAGAGGACTAATATCCAATATATACAAAGAACTCAAGAAATTAGACTCTAGACAACCAAATAACCCTATTAAAAAATGGAGTAAGGAGCTAAACAAAGAATTCTCAATTGAGGAAATCCGAATGGCCGAGAAGCACCTAAAGAAATGTTCAGCATCCTTGGTCATCAGGGAAATACAAATCAAAACAACCCTGAGATTCCACCTCACACCAGTCAGAATGGCTAAAATAAAAAACTCAGGTGATAGCAGATGCTGGCGAGGATGTGGAGAAAGAGGAACACTCCTCCATTGTTGGTGGGATTGCAAGATGGTGCAACCACTATGGAAAACAGTCTGGCGGTTCCTCAGAAAATTGGACATAGCACTACCTGAGGACCCAGCTATACCACTCCTGGGTATATATCCAGAAGATGCTCTAACACATAACAAGGAAATATGCTCCACTATGTTTATAGCAGCTTTATTTATAATAGCCAGAAACTGGAAAGAACCCAGATGCCCTTCAACAGAGGAATGGATACAAAAAATGTGGTACATTTATACAATGGAATATTACTCAGCTATTAAAAACAATGAATTTGATAAATTCATATATAAATGGATGGAACTAGAAAATATCATCCTGAGTGAAGTAACCCAATCACAAAAGAACATACATGGTATTCACTCACTGATTACTGGATTTTAGCCCAGAAGCCTGAAGTACCCAAGACTCAACTCACAGACCACAAAAAGCTCATGAAGAATGAGGACCAAGTAGGGGGGCTTCAGTCCTTCTTAGAAGGAGTAACAAAATACTCAAGGGTGCAAATATGGAGACACAGTGCAGGACAGAAACTGAAAGAGGGACCGCCTACAGACCATTCCACCTGGAAATCCATCCTATGTGCAGTCACCAAAGGCAGAGGTTGATGTGGATGTCAGAATGTACATGCTGACAGGAGCCTGATATAGCTGTCTCCTTAGAAGTCTGCAAGAGTCTGACATACTCAGAGGCAGATGCTCACAGCTAACCATTAAACTGAGCATGGAGTTCCCAATGGAGAAGATAGAGTGAAGGCTGAAGGAGTTGAGAGGATTCGCGACACCATGAGGAAAGCAACAATCCCAACCAACCAGAGCCCCCAGGGTCTAAGCCACCAGCCTGGGAGTGCTTAGGGAGGGACTCAAGGCTCCAGCTATATAGGCAAGGGAGCTATATATAAGTGGGAGAAGAGATCCTTGGACCCATGAAGGCTGGACGTCGTAGGGGGGGGATACTCGAGGGTGGGGAGGTGAGGTACAGGGGAGGGTGGGTGGGGGTACACCAACGTGGAGGCAGGAAGAGGGGGGAAGGGATAGTGAGTTCCTGGGAGGAGGGGGGGAAATGGGGTAAGGAGAGAACATCTGAAATGTAAAAAATAAAAAATTTTTCAATAAAAAAAAAAACAAACAAAAAAAATGTTTTTACACCGGGCAGTGGTGGCGCATGCCTTTAATCCCAGCACTTGGGAGGCAGAGACAGGCGGATTTCTGAGTTCTAGGCCAGCCTGGTCTACAGAGTGAGTTCCAGGATAGAGAAACCCTGTCTCAAAAAAACCAAAAAAAAAAAAATGTTTTTACAAAGCCTATATACGGGTTTAATGTAACCTGTTTCCTATTGGCACTAATATGTATTTCTCCTACCCAATCCAGACTGATCTATGTACATGAAGCTCCTATTATCATGAGATCCAGACCAAACCATGGGACCAAGACATTTGTGGTGTCAAAGATAACACATCAGTTCCAGGAATAAGATGATATACTGGTGATATGCAAACTTTGATGCCTGGGTGCTTTTAGAGAAGAACATCTTTCAAAACCAAAATGTTTATGGATGTTAGCCTACCCAGAAAAAAATCAAGAAATGTTTACTGTTCCCTTCGTTGGATGAATAGGCTAATCCCTTTAAGTAAGCTGCCTCCCATCTACTCACAAGTAAAGCCACAGTAGAGAAGCCTTTTTTACAAACCCCAACTCCACTTCCTGCTGCTGTTTTTATATCACATGATATCATCACCATCTACTATTGCTTTCACACTTGGGTAGAGTCCCTTCTGAGCACCACATTGTATACACTCCATAGCACCTCCCCAGATTGGTCTATGACTTGCTAGAAAGTCTCATGCATGGTCAACTATGTGCCATTTTTATGAAACATGGTAACCCAGGCATCACAGTATCACAAGACTCTATCTATATTCCCAGCAAGAACTTACTCAGTATAGATATAGTCAGGATTTTTGCAGCCTCCAAGAGAAGCTGCTCAAGGAGAAAGAAGTTCACTAGAAGCCAACTTCAATGTGCTGCCATCTGAAGAACACGTGGAGCTCAGGCACAGGCTGCACACCTAGAGAGCTGTGCCCCACTAAGGGACCCTATAAGCCTGTGTCACAAAGCACTGTCTGTGGCCTTGAAATAGGGTAAGGTGTTAGATATTTTATGGTGTTTTTCCAAATGCCCTTTTGCCCTTGTCCCTGTCAATCTCTTTCCAGTGGACACTGTTTCACCCTCCTTAACTAGAATTAGAAGAAAAATGGGTGGAGAGTTTATATTTAACTTGTTCTATAACCACAATATTTTCTTTGCTGCCTCAAAATAACTCTAAAGTGGGAATGTACGGACCTTGGGAAATCCAGTCAATGACAGCATCTTAAAGTACTATGTACCATGAACGTTTTACATGCCAATTCACAAGCTCACAAGACACTGTCTCCTCCATCACTCCTCTATCTGTATCCTATTGCCATTTCTGGAACTCATTACCCTGGGTATCAGTTTTAAAATCTCCAGTAGTGTCAATCATAAACTAATCTTCAAGGAAAGCATCCAAGATTGTTGCTGAACACCTCTCCATAATCACAGATGCATGAAAATGTGCTAGTTGCCTTTGTACCCAAAAGACAGGGGGGGAAAGCTAAACTCCAGTTCTGTATGAACATCATTAAACAAAATGGAAATATTACACAACCCTCCCAAGAGCAAGCCTAGAAGAGAGTCCAAATCTGTTTACTTGTAAATCAGCACAAGAGGAAGGAGCATAATGCCCCATGCAGTCAGCTTCATGCTCCAGTCTAAATCCAAACTGCTGTAGCCAAGGTTCCCAGTGCAGCTCCAAAGCAGGAAGAGAATCTGCTTCAGTACTTCCCAACCATGCAGAAGAATACAGACTTGAATTCTGCTTTGCTCTGCAGCAGTGTGTCTTGTATCTACAAGACTTTGCCTATGCCTGAGTTTAAGCATGATGCTCTGATAATAATTCACAGTCATACAACTGAAGAGACAAAAAGAAGACGTAATCTGAGAAAGAGGACTCCACTGTTCTTCCCCCTGAAAATCAGTTAATCTTTTGTTCTCATACTTCTCAAATGTATTAGTGCAATGGTTAACTTATTGTCAGCTACAACAGATTATGGGATACTCAGCTGGTAAGGCATCCTTGTGGCCAGGTGTGAGACTCCTTCCAGATGGAAGTAGCTTTGGAATCAGTGAAGAGAGAAAGGAAATTCCATGCTCACCCAAAAGGTCTGAGCACCATTCTGTTCACTGAGGTTCTGGAAGCAAAAGTGGAATCTCTCTCTCTCTCTCTCTCTCTCTCTCTCTCTCTCTCTCTCTCTCTCTCTCTCTCTCTCTCTCCGTCCCTCTTCTGGAGCTGAGACACCTATCTTCTCCTAGTTTCAAACATCAGACCTCAGGACTGGTGAAATGTTTCAGTGCATGAAGCATTTGTGGACTTGAATACAGATACTTAGATCTCACATTAAAAAACAAAACACCAGACACCTATAATCCCAGCACTAGGAAGGTCAAAATAGGTGGATTTTGGGACCTTACTCACCTGCTTGTCTAACTTAATTGACAAATGACAAGCCTAGTAAAAGTCCCCATCTGGAAAACCAGGGTATATGTAGTATAAAGACACTTAATGTCAATCTCTGGCTTCAACATATATGTCCATAAATGGATCCTAAGAATATACTGCTACTGACTCACTCATCCATCATCACAGAAGCTTCCTCTTGCAGTAGTTGGGAACTAACACAGAGACTCATAACTGTACAGTGTATAGGGAGTAAGAGATTTTGGACCACTCAGTCCTACGTGGGACGTCTTCATCAAACTTTTCCCTATCCTCTCAAGGCTGAGATCTAAGCCTGTTAAGAGGCAAAGAAAAAAAAAAAAAAAGAAAGAAAAAAGTTGTCAGAGCCAGAGGCTGGAGGTAGGGGATGACTCCAAAGAAACAGGAATTGTGTCTTCCTTATACAACAGGACTAATATACCTAATATACCAGTGGCCGTTATTCTGAGGTTGTACTGTGCACAAACTCAAAGGTGGAGGTTTAATTGCTTAGAGTGACAAGATCTGATTCATATGAATCAAATCACGGGGATGTAGAACAGAGCTCAACACCTGAAGATTATACTGCCGGTCCACTCATTCCCACCCAGGTCTCCTCACTCCTGAAAGTGTGCTTTGTTTCAATGCCATTAGCTCACGTCCTTGGCAGTGATTGTAGATATGGTTTCTCCTTGCCTTTATGGTACACATACCATAAAATGCAAGCAAAAATACAAGCTTAAATAAAAAGCTGATGCCACTGAATCCATGGCAACAATAAAAGCAAGTTCTAAAGCTTGCAGTAGATGAAGACCTAACCCTGTGTGTGTGCAGCCCTGTGTGTGTGCACTTGCTGTACCTGTCTTCTTATATCCTATTTCATTCTCAGAATTTCTCTGGCAGATCTAGTTACCACCTTTGTAATCAAAATTAAATCCAAATTTCAGGCATAGGTTCCATTCACTTCCAGTCCTGACTTAATGGATTGGTAAGCCTCCAATATAAATAGCATTAAAAAGCAGAGGACAAGCCAAATCCCAGACAAAGTCAGAGTTAACAAACCTCTGCCCTGATTTCTAGAAAGGATGCGACACTTTTTTTGCAGGGATAAATATATAATGTAGAAAGGGCAGGGTTAAAGATTAATCTTCAGCTTCTACTTTCCATGACCCTCCTAGGAAGACTGTGGTAAGAACAAGAAGAAGGGAAGACGAGTTGCAAGAGGAAAAAAGGGAGGATTTTTTTCCTCTTACTGTTTTCAAGTACACAGCTAGAACCTTTAGAAGAAAGGAAATCAGAATTTCTCCCAGACAGGTTTCTAGGACTCAAGATGTATCACAATTTAGAATTTGTCTTAGGTTCTATTATGCAATACATAATAGGAATACTGGGCAGTCAGCAAGCCCTGACCAGTGACCTCCATTATCTCCTGGACTTCTCCTTTCAGAAGCTGTAATAAATCCTTACTGTATCTACTTTGTGTGAATATTTGACAAGGAAACTCAGAGTGGAGAGCCTAGGATTCTTGTGCTTCTGGGACAGGTAATGCTATGAGTGTCTAGTGCCATTTCTGTTACTGTTATAAATACCTCTGACCCAAATCAACTTGGTGAAGAAAGGGTTTGTTTGGCTTACATCTCCAGCTTACAATCTATTACTACAACTCTGGGTTACAGTCTACTCTTGCAGAGATGTCAAGAGAGGAACTTAACCACATCCACAATCAAAAGCAGAAAGGACAGATGTACACAAGCCACCGGCTTCCTTGCATTTTCTCAGCTGGCTTTGTCCTGTCTTGCATAGTTCAGGTCCCCCTGCCTCAGGAGTGCAGCAGAGTTCAATGGGCTAGGTGTTTCTACATCAACTAACAAACAAGACAGTCCCCCATACACATGCCCACAAGGAAACCTGTTCTACGAAATCCCTCATTCGGGTTCTATTCCTAGATAATTCTATACTGCAACAAGTTAGCATTTAAAACTATCAGAGTAGTCATTATAGTACTGCTTCCCACTGGCTGAGAGCAGGGTTGACAGTGGGGTGTTCGAGAGACTATATGCCTCAGAGTGTGCCCAAAACGGAGACCAGAGAGGGTAGCTAGTTCTTATGAAAATAGAACCTTTCTTCCAAGCTGCTCTGGGGTTTCCTTTACATTGGCTTGTGTCAAGAATTTTAGATTTAAAAGGCAGCATCTCCAACAGGACAGAAGCAAGGCAGTCAGAGGCACGCTTTAAACTCCTTAAAGAGGCCTCTTGGCTGACAGTATAAACTGTGGGCATCCTCGGGATCCCATCAGGGGCCTGGAGCAGGTGCTCCTACCAGGCAAAGCACATTTGGTGGGTGTGGTTTTTCAAAGCACACCTGGAGATAAACTCAGACAAGAGTGAGAACTTTTGGTCCACATGTTTGAAAACAGCACAGACTTGTCAGTCCTGCATGCTATGACCTTGTGACAGTAACATTTATTTTTTCCAAAAAGGATAAAGAGGTAAAAATGTATCAAGAATTTATTTGATATATTAATGCTGTTATCAAAGTTGTTAAAGGAAGCTTCTTTCCCCATCCCCACCCGCAGTGGCAATGGCTGATGTAGAGACTCATAACTGAAAATAAGTGACTACTGGTTATTCACCTTTAACTAGCCTAAATCAACCACACACACACACACACACACACACACACACACACACACAGGTCGGGGGACACACAGACACACAGGAAGGGAGAGAGAGTATGTGCTCAGGGGTGGATAAAAGAACTAAAAGAATGTAAAAGCCACAGAACACTGTGGACTTGGAGTGTTGTTGGACATGGAGTGTCATTAGATGCTGTCTTGTGGATGTGACACAGCCATTATATTGGCACACGCACAGCAGCTGTGAGCATCTGCCCAGGCTATGCCCAAGATCAAGCTCATCAACACCCCAGCATGTGTGGGGATGTCTTAGGGAGCCTCCACCTACAACTAAGGAGCTGTGGATAACTCATAGCTACTAGTAGGAGAGTCATTCTTTCTTCAATGGTGTAGCTACTGGGAGGTTGCCCATACCCTAATAAATATCACTAGACCCATGTTCATGGAAGCAACCTTAAGTAAACTCAGTGGATCAGCAATAAAAAGGGCAACTAGAAAACATGACTCGCTGCTTACAAAACTGCTGTGGAGCAGGAGAGTCATCTAAAAATTAGTTTGGTGGGTAGAATGGAATTCTAGAAGTTGGGGGCAGAAAAGGGAAGAAAGTAGATATTTTATCACTACCTTTATGGTTTTAGAGTTTGGATAGGAATATCATGAATGTAGTATTGACTGTGTATCATGATTTACAGTCAGGGTGTGTTTCAGTTTTTCTATCAATACTGTTAACTTTCATTACAGATTGAGTTTGTGTACAAAATTTGCAACCATTTATGCTTGGTAAATAATTTTCATAGTAACAATGAACCTTCACGAACTATTGTGTGTCAAGTAATTATCTTTCACCTGGCTTCACTTTCATCTCTCCATAATTTCTTCTGAGATACCTCCAACTTCAGCAGTGACAAATGAATAAATTATCCTATTGCCTCTCTTTCATTCCTCTTGATTGTCTTCTCACAGTTTATGTACATGTTTACTTGATTCTAGTACTAAGAACATACGATTATTTTCAGTGAGATATATTCTGCTACTATAATTCTTTTTTATGCTGTCCCTGAAGATGCTTCATCATTTTGGAAGATTTCCCTTCCTCTTGGTACATGACACTCATCTTGAATTTACCATGTCTCAGTCATTAAATCACATACTTTAAGGCATTTGAAGCTTAATGTTATTTAGTGGTAGGATATATGAAGCAGTAGATTAAATGAGACAATGGTTTCCTCTGCAAAGAAAGAGTAAAACTATAAAGACTGGGTCTAGGAGAAGGTATCTAGAAGGCAGAATTGTCTAGGAAGGGTTGTTCCTAAGCAGAGAGTTCTGAGCTACAAGAAGGTCAAGAAGACCAAGTGTGATACATGGGATTTCCACAAAGGAGTAGTCAAAACATGAAGGCTAACTGCTAGGGTATCAGAAGAAAGAGATCTGTGCTGTGGTGGGAAACCCTTTGAAGATTCAGAGCACCTCCACCAACACCAGTTTCACCCCTCGGCAGCACAATCATGTCTTAATGTCATGTCTTCTTCATCTTCTTGGCTTTACTCAGATACCTGACCACAGCACCAAGAACCTTCCCACAAAGCCATAAGGTGCCCAGAGTGAACAGGATGACATCCAGCAAATACTGCTCATGCCATCACTGCTGGAAAGCATGGGGCTTGAGATGTGCTGCACCCCTGTCTTCAGGATGTGGTCTATCCAGCCCACAAGCCTCTGGGCTGGGGAACTGGGTGGGTGTGTCTGATCACTCTGGCAGCCATTGCTGCAGACTTGTACATGTAGGTCAAAACAGAAAGGATGTTATCATAGTGATGTGCCAATATTTTGAGACCTCATGTCTTTCATTACCTTTATACACAGAAACACACACACACACAAACCACCCAAATGTTTCTACTCGGTACCCATAGGTAGGCTACATATTGATATGTACACACCTCTCATTAGCTAGATCTACTTTAAAAGATTAATATAATCTTACTCAGATTAATGATGAATCCTAAAAGTACTAAGGTATAAAAAATTACTATTTCAGGACTAGTATGTGCTTCTTCTATTAAATAATGGTAATGTTATAGTTGACATAATATCATATTATGGAGCAGTTACTCTGTATCATTGTACAATTGTTGACAAATAATACTCTGGAGAATTATGCCTCGTTTCCTTCGTATAACAACAGAATATCAGATTGGTCAGAACTGGTTTTCCCAACTCAAGCTTCATATTTACACATTATGCATAGTAGCATCCCGTGGTTGGCTTAAGAATTTATTTTCCATTTTAATTATTGTGAGTGTATGTGAGTGTGAGCATGTAAGCATATGCATGTGTATATGTGCACATGAATGAAGCATCCTTGGTCATCAGGGAAATGCAAATCAAAACAACCCTGAGATTCCACCTCACACCAGTCGAATGGCTTAAAATAAAAAACTCAGGTGATAGCAGATGCTGGCGAGGATGTGGAGAAAGAGGAACACTCCTCCATTGTTGGTGGGATTGCAAGATGGTGCAACCAATATGGAAAACAGTCTGGCACTTCCTCAGAAAATTGGACATATCACTACCTTAGGACCCAGCTATACCTCTCTTGGGCATATACCCAGAAGATGCTCTAACACACAACAAGAACATATGCTCCACTATGTTCATAGCAGCTTTATTTATAATAGCCAGAAACTGGAAAGAACCCAGATGCCCTTCAACAGAGGAATGGATACAAAAAAATGTGGTACATTTATACAATGGAATATTACTCAGCTATTAAAGACAATGAATTTGACACATTCTTATGTAAATGGATGGAACTAGAAAATATCATCCTGAGTGAAGTAACCCAATCACAAAAGAACATACATGGTATTCACTCACTGATTATTGGGTTTTAGCCCAGAAGCCTGAAATACCCAAGATTCAACTCACAGACCACATAAAGCTCATGAAGAATGATGACCAAGTAGGGGGGGGGGGGCTTCAGTCCTTCTTAGAAGGAGTAACAAAATACTCAAGGGAGCAAATATGGAGACACAGTGCAGGACAGAAACTGAAGGAGGGGCCATCTATAGACCATTCCACCTGGATATCCATCCTATGTGCAGTCACCAAAGGTAGAGGTTGATGTGGATGTCAGGATGTACATGCTGACAGGAGCCTGATATAGCTGTCTCCTTAGAAGTCTGCAAGAGACATACTCAGAGGCAGAAGCTCACAGCTAACCATTAAACTGATCATGGGGTTCCCAATGGAGAAGATAGAGTGAAGGCTGAAGGAGTTGAGGGAATTTGTGACACCATGAGGAGAGCAACAATCCCAACCAACCAGAGCCCCCAGGGTCTAAACCACCAGCCTGGGAGCGCTTAGGGAGGGACCCACGGCTCCAGCTATATATGCAAGGGAGCTATATATAAGTGGGAGAAGAGATCCTTGGTCCCATGAAGGCTGGATGTAGTGGGGGGGGGATATTCGAGGGTGGGGAGGTGAGGTACGGGGGAGGGTGGGTGGGGGTACACCAACGTGGAGGCAGGAGGATGGGGGAAGGGATAGTGAGTTCCTGGGAGGGAGGGGGGAAATGGGGTAAGGAGAGAATATCTGAAATGTAAAAAAATTTCCAATAAAAAATAAATAAATATAAAAAAAAATAAAAATAAAAATAAACTTCCATAGTAATTTAGGTGTATATTCAGGGTTTCTCCTTATATGTAAATATGGCATATGTAAACAAATGGTACTTTTTTAAATTGGAATTGATATAATTTATTTTTCTGGCTTACTCATTCTGCTTATGACTCATAGTGTAAGGTTAGTTACAAATTGTACATCCTTGGTTTGCTCATAAATTTGTAATTATTCTATTATCCTCGGCAGACAGTACCAACTTAGATAAGGACAAGTGAATCATAGGCAGAGCCATAGTGACCTGTCCCCTAAAACCTACACCCAGCTGATAACCTGTTATGAAAGGTATCTGTACTCCCCCTAAACACCTATGCTCCGGTGTCATTCCCTTCCCCACATCCTGCCTTTTTGTGTTTATAACCCCTGTGTAAATAAGTAAATTATGGTTTGATTTAAATAATTAAATAAATAAAAAAGATGTTATAAGAGTATATATTACATGTTAAACATACTTTGGTATTTGCTTACTTTATGGCTTCTATAACTTAGCTTTTGTGAATAATGTAGCATTGAATACAAGAATGTGAATATTTCTTGGACATGGTGAATTTGTTTCCTCTGGGTATATACTCTTTTTTTTTTTTAATGTCTTTATTAATTTTTATTTTCAGCAAATCAAAAAAATTTAAAAGCATTCAAACAGAATAAAATGAAAAGAAACAAACAAGCAAAATACCAAGGGTCAGATATACTTATACAAGAATTCTATAGAGCCTTCAAAACAAGCAACACTTTTTGAGTTATGTTTAAAAAAATTCAGAACCACAATAAGCTCCTTCACAAAGCAAATAATATTGAAATAGTGAAATCAAGTGTAAACCCAACAAAAATATATAAATTATAGTCCAGTATCCCTCATGAATATACATACAAAAATTCTCAAATGAAGTAGTTGCAAACTGAATACAAGAGATATAAAAAAATAATATTCCATGAATAACTGAACAACTGTTTTTTTTTTTTTTTTTTTAGAAGACCATACTCCATATACAGGCTGCATGTTTTGGGATAGCCCCACTCCAGATGTTTGAGACCTACATGAAAACCAAGCTGCACATTTACAACATATGTGCAGGGAGGCCTAGGTTCAGCCCATGGAGGTAGATCTGTGTAGACTAGGTATGCTCCACGGTTGGTGATTCAGTCTCTGAGAGCTCCAAGGGTTCAGGTTCGTTTACTCTGTTGATCTTCCTGTGCAGTTCCTATCTCCTTAGGGCCCACAATCCTTCCACCTATTCTTCCATAACTGCGAAAGAAATAGAAGCAGTCATTAAAGGTCTCCCCACCAAAAAAAGTCCAGGTCCAGATGGTTTTAGTGCAGAATTCTATCAAACCTTCAAGGAAGATCTAATACCAATTCTCTTCAAACTATTCCACAAAATAGAAACGGAAGGAACATACCTAATTCATTCTATGAAGCCACAAATTTTTTTATACCCCAAAAACCCCCCCAAAAAACCCCAAAAAGAAAAAGAAAATTTGCCCAAAACCCCTTTGGGTTTTTGATGCAAAAATACTGAATTAAAAAATTTCTCAAAAACCAAAACCCAAAACACATCAAAACACTTATCCACCTTTTCAAAAAGGCCCCTTTTCCAGGAATGCAGGGGGGGTTGGTTAAAAAACGGAAATCCTTTTCGTAATCCCTACATAATAAAATCAAAGAAAAAAAAACCACATGACATATTTCCCCTTCGGTGGGAAAGCCCCTTTTAAAAAATTCAAACCCTTTATGGGGAAAAGTTTTTGGAAAAAATTTGGGGGAAATTAAGGCCACTACCTAAAAATAGTAAAAGCAAAAAAACAGAAAACCCCTAGCTAACATCAAACTAAATTTTGGAAAAGGAAATTTTTAAACAAAACCCCCTTTAAAAACAGGGATGCAAGGCCGCCCCCCCTTTCCCCCCCACCTTTTTTCAATTTAAAATTTTGGAAGGCCCCGCCAGAAAAAATTAGGCAACAGAAGGAGATTTTAAAAGGGATACCTATTGGAAGGAAAAAGTCAAAAATTTTCCATTTTTTAGATACATGGTTTGGGGTTTTTTTAAGTGACCCAAAATTCCACCAGAAGCCCCTAAAAACCGATAAACAACTTTAGCAAAGTGGTTTTGGGGGGGGTAAAAAATTTAATCAAACAAATCAGTGGATTCCTTAACAAAGGATAAATGGCTGAGAAAAAAAAAATGGAAAAGGGGACCCCCTTTAAATAGTCACAAAAAATATTTTAAAAAAAACTTGGGGTGAATTTTTAAACCAAAAAAGAAAAAACCCGTTGGGGAAGAAAAATTTAAAACCCCCAAAAAAGAAAAAAGAAGGAGATCTCAGAAGAGGAAAAATTCTCCCAAAATCATGGGGGTTTGGGAAAGGGTTTTTTTGTAAAAATGGCTATTTGCCAAAAAATCTAAGATTTAATGAAACCCCCTTTTTAAAATTCCCCCCCCAAAATTTTTACGGATAGAAAGAGCAATCTTTTTAAAAATTATTTGGAATAACAAAAAAAAACCCCAGGATAGCGGGGGGAAAAAACTCAAAAAAAAGAACTTTGGGGGGGGAATTTTTTTCCCCCTCCCCTTTTCAAGCTGTACTACAAAACCCCAAAGTGATAAAAACGGCATGGTATTTTGGGAAAGAGGACAGTCCCCCGGAGGATCAATGGAAATAGAATAGAAAAACCCCGAAATGAACCCCCCCACCTATGGTCACTTGATCTTCGACAAAAGGGTCAAACTTTTCCCGGGGAAAAAAAAACGAATTTTTTAAAAAATGGTGGGTGGGGCCCCCGGGGGGGCAACTTGTTTAAGAATCAAATTGATCCATACCCCTTTTCCCCTTTACAAAGCTCACTTCCCCCGGGGATCAAGGACCTCCACATAAAAAACCGCTACATGAAAAATCTAGAAGAAAAAAAAAGGGGGGGGAAAACCCCTTATCATATGGGCACAGGGGAAAAAAATTCCCCAAAAAAAAACCCAAGGCGTATGCCCCTAAAAAATTTTGGGGAAATTGGGAAAAAAGGGATCTCATAAAACTGCAAAGGGTTTTTTTAAAGCAAAGGATTCGGTCCAAAAAGGGCAAAGCGGGAAACCCCAAAGCCCCGGGGAAAAAAAATTTTTACCCCCAACCTTAAAATCTGATTAGGGGGGCTAATTTTCCGGTTAAAAAAAAAAATGAAGAAACTAGATTAAGGGCCCCTCAAAATAACCCCTTTTTTAAAAAAAGGGGTTAATTGGTAGGAGTTGAAAAAAGAAAAACCCCCAAATGAGGAAACTTTTAATGATTGAGAAAAAAACCCCAAAAAGTCAGCATCCCTGGGGTCAGGGAAATGCCAAAAAAAAAAAAAACACTGGATTCCACCTAACCAGGGAATTGGTAAGGGGCCAAAACAAAAAGGGGACAGCAAAAAGTTTGGGGAGGATGGGAAAAAAAAGGAACACTCCCCTTTGTTGGGGGGATTTCAAGTGGTACAACCCTATGGAAAGCAGTTGGCGATACCCCCCGAAAAAAATTAACATGGGGGTTTACCTGGGACCCCCCCTATACCCCCCCCGGGTAAACCCAGAAAAAATTTTTTTTGCAAAAGGCACATGCTCACTAGTTTATAGCGGCCCCTTTTTTTAATAGCCCCAGTGGAAAGAACCCAGATGTCCTTCAAAAAAAAGAAAAGGGTACAGGGGAAAAGTGGTTTTATTTAAAACCCAAGGGGTTTCCCCCTTTTGGGAAAATTAAAAAAAAATGAGCTCATGAAAAATTTTAGACAAAAAGGGTGGAGTGAAAATATCATCCTGAGGAAGATGACCCCCAACCAAAAGAAAAAAACATTGGGGGTTCCTTTTCTTTTTAAGCGGATATTAGCCCCAAAAAAAAAAACCTAAGATGCAACGTTAAAAACCCTTTTAAAATCAAGAAGAAAAGGAGGAAAACCCCAAAAGGGGGGTGTTTTTTTTCCCTTTTTTGAACCCCGTATCAAAAAAATTTAAACCCCAGCTCCCCCGGGGCTAAACCCCAAACCCGGGGGAAAGGGGGGCAAAAATGTCCTTGGGGCCTAACCCCCAAAATACTTTTGACAGATACAGAATCCCAGAAACCAAAAAAATGGATGGAGCTCCCCTTTAGCCCTTTTTCCCCCCCTTTTTTTTTTCCCCTTTTTTTTTAATTTTTTGGGGGGTTTTTTAATATGTTAAAAAACTTGGGGTTTTTTTGGAACACAAAAAAAAGGGGGGTAAAAAAAAATTTTTTTTTCTTTCCCCAAAAAAAAAGGGTTTTCCTTTTTCATAAAAATTTTTTTTTCCCCCTTTTTTTTTTCCCCCTTTCCCCTTTTAAATTTAAAGGTTTTTTTTGTTAAAAACCATACATATTGGTTTTTATTATTTTTTGGGGTTTTTTTTTTAATTTTTTTTTTTTTTTGGGGGCCCTTATGTGTTCTAATTTTTTTCTAAAAAATTTGGGGGTTTTTAAAGGGAAAAATGGTTTAAATTTTTCCCTTGGGAAATTTTTGGGGTTTTTTTAAATTTTTTTTGGAATGATTTTTTGGTTTTTTGGAAAAAAAATTAAAAAAAAAAAAAACAAAAAAACCTTAATAAAAATCTTTTGACCCAAACAAAAATTTTTTTTAAAAATTTTTAAATTTTGTTCATAATCCCCAAAAACCAAAACTTTGAGTCAAGGAGAATATTTAAAATTTTTTAAAAAAACCCGGGGGGGTAAATTTTTTTTTGGAAAATTTGGGGGAAAAACCATTCCCCTTTTTTTGGGGAAAAAACCCCAAAAAAAAAAATGTTAAAAATTTTTTGGAAAGGGTTTTTTTTAGGGGGGTTTTTTGGAAAAATGAAAAAGAAAATTTTTTTACCCCCTAAGGGTTTATTTTTTACCAGGGGGGAAACCCAAATCCCCTTTTAAATTTTTTTGCGTTTAAAAAAGGTTTCCAATTTTTTGGGAAAGGGGGGTTTTTGAAAAGGGTTTTTTAAAAAACCAAACTTTTTTGGTTACAAAATTTTTTTTTAATTTGGGCAAGGATTTTAAAAAACCTTTTTTTCTAAATTTTTTTGGGGGGGAAAAAAAAAACCCCTTATTTTATTAGGCCAAAAAATTTTTTTCAGCCCCTAATTATTTTCTTGTCAAAATTTAAAAGGGATTTTTTAAAAAAAAATTTTTTAAAAAAATCCTTTTTAAACAAAAAAAAAAAAAAAAGGGGAAAAAAAAATTTTAAACCCAAAAAAAGGGGGAAATTCCAAAAACAAAATTTTCCCGGCCCTTTTTTAAACCCTTTAAAAAATTGGGTAAAGATTTCAAAAATTAAAAAAAGAAAATTTTGGAAAATTAAAAAAGGGTAGCATTTTTCCCCCGGGAAAAATTTTTAAAAAAAAAAAAATTTGGGGGTTTCCCCAAAAGGGTTTTTTTTTTTGGAAAAAAAAGGTGGGCAATTTTTAAAAGGGGGGGAAAGAAAAGGAAAAATTTTTTGGGGGTTTAAAACTTTAAAAACCTTTTTTGGAAGATTTTCATTTTCCCCAAAAAATTTTAACAACCCAGGGGCCCCCCAAAACCCCCAAAACCAGGAAGTAATTTTAAAAAACCCCAAAAGGGCCCCCAAAATTTTTCTTTTTCCCTTTTTTTTGGAGAAAGGGAAAAAATGGGGTTTTCCGGAAAAAAGGGTTTAAAAATTTTGGAAAAATTTAAACCCCCGGGTAATACTTTTTTAAAATTTAAAAAAAAGGCCCCCGGTTTTTTAAAAAAAAGGGGGGGGGGGGTTGTGGGAAAAAAAAATGTCTGGGGAAAATATTGAAAAAAATGTCCCCTTTAAAGCCATGGTGGAAAAAGTAAAAAAAAAATAATCCAATCAGATAAATTTAAAGGGAGGAGAATTTATTTTTGCCTCTGGGAAACAGGAAACCTTGGAAATTTTGGGCTCTGGGTTTCATGAATGGGGCAAAGGAGTTAGATTTTAAATGGAGGGAATCTCCCCAAGCAATCTTTGATCCCAGAGAATTTGGTTCTAACAAAAAAGGGGCTACTATGCCAAGGCCGAACAAATTTTCCCCCTCCCAAAAAACTTGACTTGTAATGAAGAGAGCTAAATCTCTACCTTTTAAAGGAGAAGTTGCCAAGGAGTATCCCCTGAGTCAAAGAGAGACTCCAGTAAAGGGCACCTCAGAAACTGGTCAATGTGGGGCAAGCTGGTCAGCAGGTAGGCCATGGCAGTTCCCAATGACATCATCAATAGTCACTTTCCTGGACAATCTCTTGTATCCAGGAGAACCCTAGAATCTTCTGTGATGTCACCAGTGTTGTGGTGACACCAACTGCCTGTGGAGAATTCCTTCAGAGCCTGCTGGGTTCACAAGCAGTCATGTTGTCCATGCTGAGCAGGATATTTCTAGAATACAACCAGAGACCAGACCTAGGCAGAAGGCATTTGATAAACCAGGAAGAAGGAGATGGCCCTGGGGAAGACACAGGTCTGTTGGGAAAGAATTCTCCCAAGCCTACACCATCAGTAAGCATGAGCAGAGAATGAAGAGGTTGGAGAAGCTCAAAAGGGATCTTGAGATGATGAATAAGGAGAGAGACGAACTTCGGTTTATCCTGGCAATTATACTGACAAGGATCTGAACGACAGGATCAACTTTGAGAACACCATGCTTGAGATGCAACATGACCAGGTGATGAACGACCTCAAGAAAATTCCTCAGGAATCAGTGAGGCCTTGTACAGGTGCAAGGAGCTCACTAAAGAAAATCAATATTACTGTATCAGGAACTGTCAGCTCCTGACAGAGTCTCTTCAAATTAAGAACCAAGTAAAAATTCTGTGGAATGAGAACAGGCAGCTGATAAGGGAGCAGATTGCATTGGAAGAGTGTTTTAAGGAAACAAAGAGGAGATGTGTGGAGGCCAGCATGAAGATATATGACAAGTATACCAGGCAGCAGCAGCAGCAGCAGCAGGTCTGAAATACTCAATCAGAAGCTCAAACAGGGCACAGACCAGGTCAAGATCTGCCTCAGACACAACTCTTCACCAGGAGCACTGAGTGTGCAAAGGAAGTGAACCACCATTGCATGCCATCCCTATAACCATGGCAATATTGGGCTTCATTTTCTTCCATTCTTTGGTTTCCTATATGTCACAAGGTCTTTATATTGTCTAGTCTCTGGACCAACAAGAGTCCATGTTTGGAAGGCTTCAGACAAGTACTAAAGGACATCAAGATCTGCTGGTCATCCAGGAGGAACCTGAGAATGTAAATTTTTGCTTGTCCTCATGAGTCATCAAGAATAATATCATGGAGATCAATCAAGCGAACTTTAAAGACTTTGAGATACCATCTGGAATAAGTCTCATGCTTTGCCTTGGAAGGACTTGTCCATCAGCCAACCTCCTACCAAAGTGAGGCATGCCCTCATTCATCTTGAAGACATTATTACCATCGTTGACTGCCTTTGCACTATATTTCCAAGGCCAGCAACAGGCTGTAGGTCTGTGCTGCAAAATCTGCAGCTAAAGAATGCTTCTTAGCTTAATAATTGGGTTTGGGTTTTGGTTAGAGTTTTGATTGCTTTGAGTATATGGTTTCGTTGTTTTCATTTGAAGTTGAAGTTTTTGTTAATTATTTATCGTTTTCTGTTACTGAAATTAATTTGTTGGTTTGCTAAGTTTATATACTATATACATTTACTCCCCCACTTTAAGCTGGTATTGAATAAATTTAATGTATTCTTATGGATAAAAAATTAATCACTATTTTTCCCTCATTAGAATCTTTTGTATTCATAGGTGGCTCAGTCTCATAACACTAAAGTATCAGGCAGCAATGAACCCTTCAAGTAGCATGTGCCTTAGGCTTCATTATGAGTTCCCAGCCAGTCAGAGCTACACAGAGAATTGTGCTTTTGATGTGGATAGTGTGTCAAATCTATGGACCTGAACTTCATGATGAAAAAAGTATCCATGCTGTATGTTTGTGGTCATGAATTTAGTTATGTTAAAAAAATGTACTACTATGTGGATGATCAAGTTGACCAAAAAAAGTAGAAACACAAGTGTATTTCTCTAATATGTCCCAAGAAATAAAAATATTCAATAAAGGAGTATTAAAGAAATCAGTACACAAAAAAAAAAGAATTTATTTTCCATTTTAATTATTGTGAGTGTATGTGAGTGTGAGCATGTAAGCATATGCATGTGTATATGTGCACATGAATGAAGCTGCCAGTGGAGGCCAGAAAAGGTTATCAGATCCTCTGGAACTGGATTTACAGGTGGTTATGAGCCACAGTATGTACATAGGTTACCAAACTCCAGTACTCTGGAAAAACAGCAAGGGCTGTCATTCATTGAGCCATCTCTCCAGAACCCTTGCTGAATTGGAGTCTTGTTGGTTTGTCACTATTTCAAAATTATTTGATAATTTTTATCCAAATTTGCATTTTCACAAATTATAGAGCTGGCCCTAAAGATGCACAATATCATATTTGTTCCACTCTAAAATACTTTTATCACGGGGCACAAAGAGGAATGCCCACTCCACTTTAATAATCTGAAAGTCTAATTGTTCTTCAGAAAATTAACATCCACCACAACACATGAAACTGCAAATACTTACAACTGCCCTGAAACTTACCAACTCTTTTAGGTCTTACATCTTCTGTTACATGGTTGTTTTTGTCCGCTAACAAGATCTGCCTGAGTGCCTAATTATAAAGGAATATAAAAAATTTGAAGACTTGACTCAGTTTTCTGCCCTTGAAGCATCAATAAATTATTCATCCTCTCTTCATTATAAAGGGGAAAATACTTGTTTTTCTTTAAGGGAGATTACTGGGTTCTGGTAGGAGGTATTCACCTTGAAGTGCCCAGGGCCCATCTCATTGCATCGATGAATAGGAAACAGTTAACTACCATTTTAGTGGTGGCCCTTTTGCTAGTCACTGAGAAGAAAGTCGAAGGTAAGGGACTCACACTTTAGTTCGCAGATTACAATAAAGTACAAAGCATGTATCAGTAGTATAACAGTGAACATAGCTGTCTTTCAATAAGGTACAAAAGTAAAGAAAAATACAGAAAAGTAGAGCATTTGTAGACCCTAAATGTTAAGATGGACAGAATTTATTTAGTAAGCTAGCATGATAGGAGGCTGCTACAAATAGATCCAGTGATCTAGAAAGAGAATGTCAGAGGTGAGACTTGAACCTCATGTACAAGCTATTCCCTAAAGGGACTGGGAGGAGCATTAATAGACAAAGTGAGAGGAGGAGGAAGAAGAGGAGTGGGAGGAGGAGGAAAAGGAGGAGAGTGTGGTATGTTTGTAGAAGTGTAAGGCAACCCCCTGCCTCACATGGAATTCTCATTAACGAAAATCATTATCTTACTCAAGGAGACCCCATATGTAGACATAAACTAGACACTTATTCTTGGTGCCTCACTATAATTTCTGTAGTGTTACTTTTGAAGGACACAGATCAACTCTAATATATTACACATAATTCTGTTTCCTGGATGACTCTCCATATTGAAAAATAGACTCTCTTATCTGATACATAAACTCACCATGTTTTCCAAATAAAATGCAACACTTAATTTGAACCAAGCAACGTGGAAACTAAGGTCCAAATTGTTTAATACATCAACTGTGTATATCTATTAAATGGTGAATCACTGCCGAATCCACCTTCTACAGAAGGGGAGTCAAGCTCAAGCTCAATGAAAATCAGAATCAGAGGGAGGACATTTTCAGAAAAATCTGAGCCTGTGAACTATGAAAATCTAACTGTCCAGAAGGATGTTACAGACCACATCAATCATATCCTGCACTTGACCTTGGGCTGGATCTGAAATCTTGTTCTCATGTAGATTTTGGCATTCTAGCCTCAAGGTTTTTTTTTTTTTTTTTTTTAAGTTTACAAATGGCCAATGTAATTCCATATTGAACTTTATGATGAACGGTGAACTGGAGGGTGGTGGGTAGACTGCACCCAGAGATCAGATCAGATCGCTCAATTTCATGCCTTTCTGATATAGTTTTACATTATACATTTATCTGTATGCAACTTGGTGAACTGACATTAGCTGTTCATTATATATTACAATTAGTAAAACGAGGTTAAGTAAAATTTAATATTAGAACAAGTTATACACATATAAACATGTTGGTCAATTTTATTTTATTATATATCATGACATCAAAGAGCAATAAAAGGAGAATATCTGCCCTTACAATACAGACATGCTATCTTTATTTATTGTTATGGCTGAAGGATTATTGGAAGTTTTGCATAATGCAAGGAAGCCCATTTGTGAGAGTCATGCTTTCATTCAATGGGAAATGTAAAAAGAATTTAGAATTTTAAGCAAAGTGGAATTATATAAATAGAAATAAAACCTTTCTTTCTATAGCTCTGAGCACCAAACTGTTAATGAAAAGAGCTAAAGATCATCCAAAATAAAGGAGACATGAGGAGGTGGGTGGCATTTATGTTAAACAAGTGGTAATAAGTTTCACTAAAATTGCATTATGTACTGCCTTACTAAAAACATATGCCTGCTGTGGAGTACTGAAGTTTCTTCCCAAATGTTACTAACATTGATTCCTCTTTTCTCATTTGACCCACTAGCTAAATCTCATATCTAAATATCCAGAAGTATGGAAAATTCTAATGGGAATATAAGGGCCACTTTGTGATTTATGATGGTTTTGCTGAATTATCATGGAATAATATCGTTTCTTAATAGTCACCTGCAAATATTTCATTTCTGTGCCATATTAAAACTCAGAGGGTATAAAAAAAAAAAAAAGAAAGAAAAATAGACTCTCCCATATTGCTCTTAGATGAGAACTACATTCACCTTGATGATCACTACATGTGATAGCTACATACCTCTTATCTTTAGGACCAGTGTCTCCTCCTTGATATCCTCAGGTCGGATGGAAATTCCAAACTTCCTTGCCTCTAGTTGGACCATGTTGTAAGGCTGATCTAAGTTGATTGGAATCCCAAATTGAATGGCTTCTGTTACACTGCGAATTACAACATGGGTAACAAACAGATGAATGCTTGGGTGGGCTGTTACAAAAGGAAAAAGTGTTCACCATTTTAGGTTGAAAAGTTTGAGCAGGTGAGTTAAATTAGCACTTTAGAGAAAAATAATAAAAGCCAGTAAGACTTCCATGTATATTTGAGTAAAATCCACTGTGTATTATACTTTCTACAGTTCAAAGACTATGAATCAAGTAATAATGCAGCAAAACAAATTCAAATAAATTTTCACTTTGAGGTTTAATTTTACATTTTATGCATCATGCTGTCTCAAATATTTATAGAACACAATGCTAAAAAGTGTCTTAAATTCTTGCCTAAGGCACTATAGCAAAAACCCTTTTCCTTCAGTACTTTCCCATCATTGTCTATAAAGAGAATGATCCAATCCTATAACAAGGAAGACCATGAATAGATACAAATGACCCAGGTGCTCTTGAAACCATCCATTTCTCATCCAAGATGGAATGAGAGACTCAGTCTCTCAGAAAACCCATTACTTGTGCAGTAATTTAAACTATCATTTTATATGGGGAGAAAACAATTTGAGAACTCAGAAGCACTCTTGTATCTACAGTCCTTTAGAATCTACTTGTAGTCATAGTGTTTTTGTTATGGCTTCTTCGCAGGTCTTTCATCCTGAAGGTCTGAGCCTTGGTGTGGTTGTGTAGAACCAACACAAAGAGCCTAGAGTAAGAGTCAGTAAGAACCCAGCTCATAGAACTGACTATGGTAGTTCTCTTGGTGATCTGAATAAATTCCCATAGCTGATCTATAAGAAAAAGAACAAACAGTCCCCACCCTTTTTGGCATCTTGTTTTGACATGGGATTTTGTCCTTTCAACTATGCTGCCACAATACTGATACCATAATGTCCTATTGGAATGAAATGGTGTTGGTGACATTATCTGAAATGTCCAGAACTGTGAAATATGTCAACCATTTAGGTTTACAATGTAATATGATAGATTTTGTATAAGTATAGAAAAGTGAGGCCATTTTAATTAAGAGAAACATAAACATGCATCTATATTGTGGAAGATGGAAGTGATTCTCTTAGATAAAAGAAAATGTTAGGCTCACTTTTACTATGTCATCAGTGCATTTGAGTTCAGTAGGAGGTTTTCAAACAGGAAATATCAGTTGGTAGAGGATTTCAATGAATTAAGGATGATGTGTGAGGGACAGACAGCTCTTTCTCTACCATGGGTTGTTAAAAGTGTCTTGTCTGGTTTTATGTGAAGGAGACTGTATTCAAAGACCATAGATGATGTAATGTAGACAAGGTCTAGAAAAAAAATCTTCCTCTTTCTACAGAATTATGGTAAATGTAAAGAAAACTAGTCAAAAGACTGAGCAACTAGGCATGAAATGCTCTTTCATTATACCTACCTGTTCATGTGTCTGTCTTCTATTCCCCATGACAACATTCATTCAATCCTCATCTCTCTACCATTCATTATACAAATTATCCAACCCTACATCTCTTCATTCACCAATTCATACTCTTCTGTTAAACTACTTTTTTTATTTTTATTGATTCCTTGTGAGTTTCACATCATGTACCTCAACTCCATTTTCTTTCCTTCCCCCCATATCTGTCCTCTGCCCTTGCAACCACCTTCCCAAAGAAATTTTTTTTAAAGTTAAAAATTAATAAAACAAAACATAAAAAACATATCTTGTTGTGGAAGCTATAGTGTGTCACAGTATATCCTACATTATACCATTTTGTCCACACATCTTTACATGCGAATATTCATTGCAATGAATCATTGATCTGATTCAAGAACTCTGACTTCTATTACACTGTCAATACTGGATCCTCACTGAAACTTCTCTCAGCTATCCTGTTGTTGTCCTGTTTCCTGAAGATCCTGTAACTTTGATTCTACAGGACTGGCCCTACACCAGATCTACTACTTCTTAAATAAGTTAGATTTTGGGTTGGGCCAGCTCAAGGTCTTGGATCTGGGTATGGATGGTAACTGAGCTGGTCTAACCCCTAACTCTTCTGTACCCATACCACCAG
The DNA here is from genome assembly GCA_021653895.1 of Mastomys natalensis. Classification (NCBI taxonomy): domain Eukaryota; kingdom Metazoa; phylum Chordata; class Mammalia; order Rodentia; family Muridae; genus Mastomys; species Mastomys natalensis. Next base: position 106,838 of record JAJTUV010000141.1, read on the forward strand.
GGTGAACTCTCCAGCACTGCCCTGGGTAGCTCAGCAATCTCACAGAGGGCAAGGGGTAGGGACAGCTCTTCTGCTCTCACATCCTCAGGGCCAGATCACCTGCACCCATACCACCAGAGCCAGCCCTACTGTGCTGCCCAGTTGAGGTGTAGTGCCCTCAAGCAACCCATGAAGGGTAGAGACAGTTCTCCAGAGTGCCATAACCAATGAAAGACAGGGCCAGCTCTGCATAGCCCTTGGACATCAGCATGGTCCCAGGCAGCAGCTCATACCAGGGATGTCTGTGTGATCTTTAGTGGTAATATGAAACACAGACATCAACACAGACCCCTGCAACTGCATGACCAAGGACCCAGACAGTGGCAGCACAGGCTGGAATTTCACCATGGCCTCAGATGGTAGAGAAGGCTATTCACATCGGGCTATTCCTCTCCCCTCCCCCTTGTCTCCAGTCCCACCTCACTTCATAGTGCTCAAACCATTCTGCTTCTCTTTCTCTCGCATCTCTCTACCACATACTTGCACATCGCAATGCACAGTGCACAGGGCCATGTGGCTGGCAAGCTTCAGGATGTCTTATGCTCACCGATGCCATATGGCATGGTAACAGGCTAGCCTCTGAGTGTCCTCTGCCTGCCTGCTCTTAAACTTATTTTAAGCATTGCCCATCCCTTTATTTATTTATGTAAACAAAATCCCTTTATTTAAATAAAAATCAAATTACCTGCCATTGAAGGCTTCCGTTATATAGAGTTCAAAATGCTATGCTAATTTTCTTAATTGATCTTTAGGTGGGAACCAATAAATAACACGATACGGTTTTTCTTTTCTTTAAATGAAAGAAGACACTGATTGGTTAAGGAATAAATACGCCACAACATATGGGTTAACAATAGCATCCTAATAAAAGTTTTACTCTAGTATTTATTTGTAGAAGTTTGCATGTTTTAATTTCTGTTGTCATAAGTTCATCATATGTAATGAGGGTGTCATAAAAATATTTAGAGGTGTAGAGAGATAGATGAGATGGTGAAGTGCTTGCTGCATAAACAAGAACCTGATTTTGGCCCAGAGCCCACATAATAAAGCCAATCCTGTCAGATTTGCCTCAGCAGGGAGGCAGAAGCAGGAGGAGCTTTTCCAGACCAGCCAGCCTGGCAGAATTGATAAGTTTCATGATCAATAAAAGACTCAGTCAAAAATAGGGTAAAGAGTGGTTAAGCAAGACCCATGGCATCAACCTCTGGCCTATACTCATGCATACATTACTTCCTCTGCGTATACACACAAACACACATACACACAAACACACAAATACATAAATACACACAAACAAAAAAGAACTTTTCAAACACTATATTACATGTTTTGGCCACATTCACTTTACAAACCCTTCCCCATTCTGCCCCATCTCTGGCTTCAAGCCTCCAGACAATCTCACTTTTAACTTCATGTAAAATTATATATATTTGCCTATATAATATAATATAATATAATATAATATAATATAATATAATATAATATAATATAATAATAATATAAATAATATATATATATAATATATTAATATATATATATGTGTGTGTGTGATATATATGTGTATATATATATGTGATATATATGTGTGTGTGTATATATATATATATACATATATATTGTATTAAATCTATGATCCACAAAGAAGAAGAAAACAGATGTAGTATTTGTCTTTATTCTTTCAATACTATAATTTTCAGTTACATCTGTTCTCATGAAAATGGAATAATTTCATTCTAAAATAAATAAAATATAAATAAAATAAATAAATAAATAAATAAATAAAATAAAATGACATATTTTTGTGTGTGTACCTATTGAAAGACAACTAGGAGAATTTTAAATTTGACAGTTAGAAATAATGGTCCAATAAATGCATAAGCAAATATCTGTGTAGAATATTCACTTAAAATCTTCTGTGCACATATCCCAAAATTGTATAGTTGGGTCATATGGTAATTGTATTTTTTGAGGGCCCTACATGTTCATAGCGAGTGAACAAATTTACATTCCTACCAATACCGTATGAGGGTTCCTTTACCTCACATCCTCACCAGTGTATTTTGTTTCTAATGATACCTATTCTCCCTGTGATAACATGGAATTAATCTGGATTCAGTTTGATTTTGAATTACCCTGATGAATAGAGATGTCCAATAGCTTTTCATATGTCAACTGACATTTATATATCATCTTTTGAGGAGTTTTCCATTAATTAGTCCATTTATTAATTGAACTTCATGGTTTATTGGTACTCAATGTTTTCAATTTTTATATATTCTAGATATTTATAATCTCAGATATAGCAAATGTTTACTACTATTTTGTAGTTGTTCCCTCAGTTGTTTACTTTGCTGAGCAGAAGTTGTTGATAGATGGTGACAAATGGATATGTCCTGACTTTATAACCTAAGACATTATAGTCTGTAGCTTTTGATTGGAAATTTGCATCTGTTAGCATTAATAGTTAATGCTCAAACACCTGCATTTATTTCTGTCATTATGTTGTTCTTGTAATATTTGGCATGTCCTAATTTTTATTTACTTACCTGTCCTAGTGCAATTTATTCTTTCTCCTTGAATGTGTTACTCTTTCTCTGCATTATATATTATTATTATTTCAAGTGCCTTTTGCAGCCCTGGCTTAGTGGTCAAGAATCTCTTAGTTGTCATAGGAAGACTTTCTTTCTCTTCCAACTATAAAGGATGCATTACTAGACATCCTAATCTGCATTGACAGTTCTTGCCATTCAGAGTGAGACTACACTGTTTCTTGTCTTGCTTGTTGAGAAATATACTGTTTTACATAAGCTTGTGTTTATCTCTCCCAGCTTTCAATATTATTTTTTTCTCTGCTGACTTAGTGTTTTAGCTTTAATATGATGTAATTTTTTTGCCCTGATTGTTTGGCCTTCTATGTCCCATCTAGATCTAGATAACCATCTCCTTCCCAATAACTGGGAAAGTTTCATTAAAAATATTCTTGAGGTCTCTACTATTTGGCATATTTGGTCTATTTGGCATAGTCAAGGGGTACTTTATGTTTAGAATCATGTCATCTGAATTGGAGCAGGGGCTGTCTCTGACTCTGTTGCCTGCCACTGGATCCTGTTCCCCTACCTAGACTGCCTAGTTGGGCCTCATCAGGAAAGGATGTCATAGTCCTGATGGAACTAGATGTCCCAGGGTGAGGTAGTACCCAAGGGGGCTTCCCATTCTCAGAGGAGAAGTGAAGAGGGTAATGGGGGAGGGATTTGAAAGCATGGGCCTGGGAGGAGAGGAGGAAGGCTGCAATTGGAATGTAAAGTGAATTTAAAAATTATTTAAAACAGAAGAAAAAAAGAATCATGTCATCTGAAAATAGAAATAGTTTAACTTCTTTCCAATTTTAATAAATAAATGGTTTAGATCACCATTTTGGAAGCTGAAAGTACAAGGTTGTGAACTGACTGGCCTTTGATGATGGCCTTCTGAATAGGTCACAATAAAGGACCTACTATTGCACAACAGAAATCATGGTAGAATAGAGAACTATATACATGCATCCATATGTGCCTACATACATACATATGTGTGTTTGTAACAACAGTTAACAAAAAAAAGAGGCCATGTACTTGAAAGACAGCAAGGAGAGTTATATAGAGATGTCTTTAGTCACTGCTCTATTATTATTTAGAGAAACCATGATCATGGCAACTCTTAAAAGGAAGGATTTAATTGAGAGCTTGCTTACACATTTAGAGCCTTAATCCATTATTATAATGCCAGAGATCATGGCAGCTGGCCAGCACTGGAGCAGTAGCTGAGACCTCTATACATCCTGATCCATCGACAAAGAGAGAGAGCCTGGGCCTGGTGAGGGCTTTTGAAATCCCAAAGCCCACTGCAACAACAGGCTTCATTCAACAAGATGATACTTACTCAGACAACGCCATATCCCCTAATCCTTTCAAACAGTTCCACTCCCTGGTGACAAAGTGCTCAAATATATGAGCTTTATAGGGGCCATTCTTATTCCAACAACCACAGGAGGGCTTAAAGGGAGGAAGGAAAGAGGAAAATGGTATAATTACATTATAATATCAAAAAATACAGAATTTAAAAGAAGAAGAGGAAGAAGAAAAAGAAGAAAGAGACAAAGGAAAGATCAGGCCCCCTCTTCATAAAAACCCACTCAAAATGAAAAATAATCTTTTCTCCCATAACCAAAATAATCCTTTACCATCATAAATTAGTAGCTTTCTAATAGAAACCACCTCTTAAAGATAAATTCTTCTCAATTAAGTTATATAGAAGTCCAAGCTCCTGGACCATGAAGTATTTGAGTATCTATTCTATCCACATGAAATCATAGCAATAAGTATAATTGAACCTCAGAGTAAGTCTAATGGAATTTCTAAAACTTAAAACACACACACACACACAAAATGTCATTCAGTCTATACAATTACTTATGTCATATATAATTACTTATGTCAGAAGTCAAGCTGGTTCCTAGTAAAAGCTCCATCCCTACTGACTCACTTTCATGGTGATGCAAGGTACTCTGTACAGCCCGAAAGGAGAAAGGTCATCATCAGTGACATCCAGCTACAAATTCTGTGACCTACAACAGCAACCAGCCTGCAAGATATACTGGTGCAATGTTAAACAAAGGTTGTGGGACTAAGCAACCCCTTTTGGATTGAATTTACCATTCTATGAGAAGGAGCCCATATCTGACACAGCTAGAGAAACCAAGAACCAAAGACTAGACTGATCGTGGGAGGCCTCAAGATAAGCCTACTATTATTCTGCTAAATGAACATGGCAATAAATTGAATCTTCATGGCATACTGTTATTCCCATAGAGCAGTGCCTACTCAGCTCTCATTGAAGAAGTTTCTTCTTGCAGTATGTAACAATGACAAAAATCCATAACAGTGTGCAAGAGACTTTGGAGCACTCAGTCCTAAATGGGTTGTCTTCATTAAAGCCCTCTCCTCAAGATTCAGGGTTCTAAGCATTTGAAAAGACAAAAAGATTATGAGAGCCAGAGGTGGTGCCTGACTTCTTAGGAAACAGTGTCTTCCAGACACCACAGGACTGATACACACATGACCTCACTGAGACTGTGGCATCACATAAATAGCCTGCACAGTTGAAGCCAGACAGGATCTTAATACTGAGAGGGGAAATGGTCAGGGGATCCCATCCCTAACGAAGAAGCTATCTGAAATTGATACTCACTGCAAAGGGGGGAATACGTTTTCTTCAGTGGAATGTCACTGGGTATATCATTCCCACTCAAGAGTAGGTACTGTGCCCAGGAGTAAGTTTTGTTTTGCTTTGTTTTTATGGAATCTATGTTTCATTTTGTTTTATTTGGGCACTTTTTCATATTGGTTTTTGGTTTTGGTTTTTGTTTTTCATTATCAGGGTTTTTAATTTTGTTCTGAGAGAGAAAGAACATGAAGTTGGGTACATAGGGAAGTAGGCAGGATCTGGGAGGAATTAGAGGAGGGAAAAACATGATCAAAATACATTAAACTCAAGTGACAGCAGATGCTGGTGAGGACATGGAGAAAGAGGAACACTCCTCCATTGCTGGTGGGATTGCAAGCTCTTACAACCACTCTGGAAATCAGTCTTTTGGTTCCTCCAAAAATTGGAAATAGTTCTACCTGAGGACCCAGCTATACCATTCCTGGACATATACCCAAAAGATGCCCCAACATATAAGAAGGACATATGCTCCACTATGTTCATAGCAGCTTTAGAATAGCCAGAAGCAGGAAACAATCTAGATGTCTCTCAACAGAGGAATGAATACAGAAAATGTGGTACATTTATACAATGGAGTACTGCTTAGATATTAACAACAATGATTTCATAAAATTTGCCCTCCTTTTCCCCTCCCCCTCTGTAGCAGGATACTTATTCTGCTACAATGTATTTGCAGTAGAGCTCGGTGATTAGGCAGTAGAAGAGGAAGTGGAGCTAGGAGAAAAAGAGAGGAAGGGGAGGGGAGAAAAAGAGGAAGGGGAGGGGAGAAAAAGAGGAAGGGGAGGAGAAAAAAGGAGGCTATCAGCCATGGAGAACCACCGATGGGTCAAAAGATGTCCTGGGTAGCAACTTGTATCAAAAGGTTAGATATTGGGTAACAACTTTAATTGTGTGAGAATCTTGTTGATTGATCATTTCTAAATATATACATCCTTTAGATAAGCATTAAGCTTTAACAGTCTCATTTCTACTGGGTACTGCAAAGATGGCAGATATTGTCTGGGGTTCAGCCCAGCTATGTGGATGCAGCATGGGGGATTGGCAGAGCCATCCCCCACGCTGGCATCTTGTGGGTGCCAGGGCCTGCACATCTAGCTAGCCGGAGCCCCGGTCAGAGCTGAGAAGCAGCAGTAACATGGTGGCTGCCGGACAGGGTGCCATTTTCTAAATATCTCCCCTACTAGACCCCTCCTCTCTCCTTTCCAGGTCCCTTCCTTCCTGTACCTCCCATGATTATTTTGTTCCCCCTTCTAAGTAGGACTGAGGCATCCTTCTTCTTGAGTTTCATGTGGTTTGTGAGTTGTAAAAAAAAAAACTTTTGAGGAAGTTGGGTAAGCACAAAATATTCAACAGTCTTCTTGGAATGCATAATGAACTTGCCAGTTTTACTCTATGCACCCATAATAAGGTTCAGGTAAGACTTTGAATGGCTTGTCTTTACCATTGAAATTATTCTGGGGTTCTCAAGCTTAGGCCTATATCAAACTCTTCCACGTTCATCCTTTGTAACAGGAAATACTTTCATAGCACTTATAAAGAAAACCATGATTTTGCATGAATCTGTTGCCCTGCTGAAATAGGTATGAGCCAGTCAATAGGGACATAAGGCAGCTTATTTACTTTTACCTGTTAACAATGTATTTTCAATACCTTCTCATAAAGGTATTGTGCTTACAATTAGAACAAGATGAAATATTCACTTATGTTGCTGTAAGCAGTGCCAATTGCCACTGCATTATAACAAGCTACACATGAAGTCACTAATTCTTTTGGAAAAACTTAACTACCACCGTTTCTAAAATTCTGATTCTTCACTGGCCCTTAAATAGCTAGTGGGTGCCTGTAATGGCCTAGAAGACACAGAAACTCTCAGACTGTCTACCTGCTTTGTTATCCTGTCCCTTAGGTCAGATTCTACAGAACTCTGAGATACATATTGACTATCTTAAAATGTTATCTCAGACTGTAACAGTTTAAAACAACTTAATATGAGTTGGAAGTGATATACATTCACTCTAGTCTGTCCTGTACACTATAAGTGTTTTAAATATATGAAACCACACAGGCTTATTACATCTTAGTGAAATTCTGCAGTAAGGCTCCACCATTTAAACATCTTATAACCCTCCTAAAGAGCACCATCAGCTAGTGCTCAAATACGTTACAGTATGTGGGTCATTTAATATTCCCCATTACCTTACCCCTTACTTATGCTTTGCTGACCATGTAGATGACCACGACTTAACTTCGTTTTGAGATGGTCAATTACAATGTCACAGTTACTCTTAAGGGTTCAGAATGTGCAGCCTGTTGGCCCTGCAGTTTTATTCCACCCATGTGTCATCTGCTATGAAGAGAGAGGATCCTGATGATCATGTGGATTTCTTAGAAGTGATGAGAATGTGTAGAACTGGGGGTATTTCCTCTGTCCAAGAAGTCCCTGTTGCAGTTATTTCTCCACCTTTTGTTTTGTTTTTTTTGACTGGTGGAAAATTTATTTATTTTTTTAATTTATTTCATTATTTAAATCAAATCATAATTTACTTATTTACACAGGGGTTATAAACACAAAAAGGCAGGATGTGGGGAAGGGAATGACACCGGAGCATAGGTATTCAGGAGGAGTACGGATACTATTCAGAACAGGGTATCAGCTGGGTGAAGGTTCAAGGGACAGGTCACTATGGCTCTGCCTATGATTCACTTGTCCTTATCTAAGTTGGTACTGTCCACGAGGCTGCCTATTTATAAGACCTATGACTACTCAGGCCAGTAAATTTCCACAAAAGCCGCCTGTTTACAATAGCTTATAGCCTGCTGTTTCAGTGTTTTTCCACAGAGACCCAAGACTTTGTGTTAGCATGTATGTATGTCAGGCCTATTGCTGATTTTAGGCCTATGGGTGATCTTAGGCCTTCAGTGTATACGCAGGGCTGCCCCTGATATTTCTCCACCTTAAATGTTCTTCCCTCTCAGTCCATCCACTGCCCAACATCCCATTCACACCCAACATCAACTGCAACTTTTGTGCTCTGGAAACGTTCAATGACAGCAGCAAAGCACGGGCTTCTGGGTTTTACTGATCAGTGTTGTGATGCTCTGTTGAACTCTAATCATGCCATGGCTTTCTCAGTAACTCTACTGAAGTCCTGCCAACTTTGTAAATAACTTGATTAACACTTCCACAGAAATTGATAAAACCCTGTGGATTTTACATTGGCTGGATTGTCTCACACAGGTAACTTTCTTGTGATGATATTGAAGCCAGAACCTCAGCTCAACAGTGACCGTCCACCTATTAGTGTAAAGAAGTGGCATCTAAAAAGAAATGGGAGACATCCTGAATCAAAGCTTGCTATTGCATTTATACCTTATTTTGGCATAAAATAAAACTGAAATTGACACCATAATTAGTATTCCTCCTTTGATACTATTACAGGAACTATACCAGTGTTTTCTTGTTCTTCATTGCATAAAATTTAATGCTATTCTTACAGCACAAGTGAAAGGAACGAAAACAGAGAAAGAAATGCCTAAGCAAAGGCACTGCCTACAAATGTTCATAAAACAATGAACCTCCTGGCCTAAGTCCAGAGAGACTCCATAGCCTTGTAGCCAGTGTAGCTCAGGAGAAAAGCAGGTTCAAGGCTCAAAAACCACCTGTCTCTGCTTAATTACAGGTCATCATGTTGTGTATTCATTTGTTTTCTCACGTTTTTTTTTTTTTTTCCTCTTCAATGTATTTTTTTAGAGGTAATGATACCTTTTAAAGGACAAAAATAAATTGTTGAGATTAAAAATATCTAAGCAATCAAGCCTTGAAAAAAATTTTTTAATTTAAAAATATTTAAGGGTATAGTGGGTGGTCACAGTGGTCCTATTACTAGAATTGACTAAGGTAGTTATTAAGGGACCCTGTAGTGGTTCCCACAGTTGATTTTTTAATTAAAAAAAGAAAAAAAAAACTTTCCTTGCTTTGATATGTCATCATTTTCAGTAATTTTGTCTTTTTTCTATTGCCACTGTGACAATAGCATCTGCATGGAAGTCCTAATTAGATCTCAACAAACAGTGAGGACCACTTTTTAAACGCTCAGAACTATGACGTAGAAAAACATCTTGTCTTTAAGCAGTTAATTATCTTCACTGATTTTGTTATGCAATTAGAAGAAAAAGTTCTACTTTGTATAATTCTTTAACCAAATAAACAGGATATATTTAATCCAGTAATTGAAAACCTCAATATTGAGAACACAATGTGGGTTTCTTTGGGGGTGGTGTCAATGTTTGTTTTCCTTCTTTTTTTTTGTGTCTGTTCCATCATCTTTTCTAACTTTACTCAGAAACTCAAGAATATTCATCCATAGAGGACTGGAGAAATCACTGACTGTTGAAACTCCCATTTAGCATCAGAAACTGAGGCTCAGATACCATAGTGTCTTTCTTTTTTATATATATACATTTTTATTGGATATTTTATTTACATTTCAGATGTAATCCCCTTTCCTCCTCACCCTGGAACTCCCTATAACATCCCCTCCTTCTGCTTCTATGAGGATATGCCCCCACCCATACTCCCACTCCCACCTCCCCACCACAATTTACCCCACACTGGGGCGTCCAGCCTTCACTGGACCAAGGACTTCCTCACCCACCTATGCCTGACAATGTCATCCTCCCCTACCTATTCACCTGGGTCCATGGGTCCCTCCTATGTGCTCCCAGGTTGGTGGTTTAGACCCTGGGAGCTCTGATTGGATGGTATTGTTGCTCTCCTCATAGGGTCACAAACCCTTTCAGCTCCTTCAGTCTTCTCTCTCACTCCTCCATTGGGAACTCCTTGATCAGTTCAGTGGTTAGCTGTGAGCATCCTCCTCTGTATATGTCAGGCTCTGGCAGACCTCTAAGGAGACAGCTATATCAGGCTCCTGTCAGCATGCACTTCCTGGCATCCACATCAGTGTCTACCTTTGCTGACTGAATATGGGATGGATACCCAGGTGGAGCACTCTGAATGGCCCCTCCTTTAGTTTCTGTCCCACACTTTGTCTCCATATTTCCTCCCATGAATATTTTGTTACTTCTTCTAAGAAGGGCCAAAGCAACCACACTTTGGTCTTCCTTCTTCATGAGCTCCATGTGGTCTGTGAGTTGTGTCTTGGATAGTGCAAGCTTTTGGGCTAATACCCAATTATCAGTGAGTGCATACCATGTGTGTTCTTTTGTGATTGAGTTACCTCACTCAGCATGAAATTTTCTAGTTCCATCCATTTACAAGAGTTTTTCAAATTCATTGTTTTTAATAGCTGAGTAATATTCCATTGTGTAAATGTACCACATTTTCTGTATCCATTCCTCTGTTGAAGGACCTCTGGGTTCTTTCCCGATTCTGGCTATTATAAATAAGGCTGCTATGAACATAGTGCAGCATTTGTCCTTGTTATATGTTGGAGCATCTTCTGGGTATATGCTCAGGAGTGGTATAGCTGGATCTTTAGGTAATACTATGTCCAATCTTCTGAGGAACTGCCAGACTGATTTCCAGAGTGGTTGTACCAGTTTGCAATCCCACCAACAATGGAGGAGTGTTCCTCTTTCTCCACATCCTTGCCAGCATCTGCTATCACCTGAGTTTTTGATCTTAGCCATTATGACTGGTGTGAGGTAGAATCTCAGGGTTGTTTTGATTTGCATTTCCCTGATGACTAAGGATGCTGAACATTTCTTTAGGTGCTTCTCGGCCCTTCGAGTTTCCTCAGTTGAGAATTCTTTGTTTAGCTCTGCACCCCATTTTTTAATAGGGTTATTTGGCTGTCTGGAGTCTAATTTCTTGAGTTCTTTGTATATATTGGATATTAGCCCTCTATCGGATGTAGGATTGGTAAAGATCTTTTCCAAATCTGTTGGTCACCATTTTGTCCTATTGACAGTGTCCTTTGCTTTACAGAAGCTTTTCAATTTTATGAGGTCCCATTTGTCAATTGTTGATCTTAGAGCACAAGCCATTGTTATTCTGTTCAGGAACTTTTCTCCTGTGCCCAAGTATTCAAGGATCTTCCCCACCTTCTCCTCTATTAGTTTCAGTGTATCTGGTTTTATGTGAAGGTCCTTTATCCAGTTGAACTTGAACTTTGTACAAGGAGATAACAATGGATCAATTTGCATTCTTCCACATGCTGACCTCCAGTTGAACCAGCACCATTTGTTGAAAATGCTGTCCTTTTCCCACTGGACAGTTTTAGCTCCTTTGTCAAAGATCAAGTGACCATAGGTGTGTTGGTTCATTTCTGGGTCTGGCAGCAGACACGCAGGACCCACAACTCAACCCAGCGAACCCATACCCACACGTGCACACCACAGACCAACAATCTCGGTCTACATAGAGAGCTCCTGGCAAGCCAGCATGATGTAGTGAAACCTTGTCTCAAAGAAGAAGAGGAGGAAGAGGAGGAGGAAGAGGAGGAGGAGGAGGAGAAGGAGGAGGAGGGAAAGAAAAACAAAAGAAAACAAGAACAAAAATACATAAAACCTGGTTGTAGTGATTTAACTGAACTATGTAAAACATACACAAGTCAGAAAAGTATGAGTACTAAACATACAAAGATACAGCTACTGATTTTGACTGTGCTAGGATGGCTCTGTGGTATGTAAAAGGGAGGTTTATTTTCTAACTTTTTACTGGTTCTTTGTGAATTTCATATGTACCCAATCCCACTCATCTTCTCCTCCCCTCATACCCATCCTCCACCCTGGCAACTTCTGCAACAACAGAAGGAAATAATCTCATTGGGGAAGCTTTAGTATGTCACAGTGTGTCCCACAGTATACCCTTTTTTCATACTTCTTTGCTTGCAAATGTTTGTTGCAGTGAGTCATTAATGGCTCTGGTATACCTCTGGCTTCTGCTACACTATAAACCCTGGAATTGTAAGTCATTAACAAATTCCCTTACAATATAGAGACTACCCATAAGTTCTGTGACTCTAGAGAAACCTGACTAATACATTATCATAGCACCATGGTATTTTTTTATTTATTCAATTTACATCCAGATCACTGACCCCTCCCAGTCATCACCTCCCACAATACCTCCCTCCCCTTCTTCTCTGAGTGGGTGGGGCCTCCTGGGTATCCTCCCACCCTGGCACTTCAAGTCTCTGCAGAACTAGGTGCATCCTCTCCCACTGAGGCCAGACAGGACAGCTTAGCTAGAAGAATGTATACCACAGATAAGCAACAGTTTTAGGGATAGTTTCTGCTCCAGTTGTTGGGGACCCACAATGAAGACTGAGCTTCACATCTGGTACATATGTTCAGGGGGCCTAGGTCCAACCTGTGTATGCTCTTTAATTAGTGGTTCAGTCTTTGAAAGTCCCAAGAGTCCAGGTTATTTGAATCAATTGGTCTTCCTGTGGAGTTCCTATTCCCTTCAGGCCCTCAATTCTGCCCCCAACTCTTCCATAAGAATATCCAAGCTCTATCCACTGTTTGGTTGTGAGTGTCTGTATCTGCTGAGTCAGCTGCTGGTGGTGGTCTAACTTGATGTCTGCATGTAGAAGAATGTAAATAGATTCATATGTATTATCCTTCACAAAATTCAGTCCAAGTGGAATAAAGACCTCCATGTAAAACCAGATACACTAAATCTAATAGGACAGAAAGTGAGGAATAGCCTTGAACTCTTTGGTGCAAGAGACAACTTTCTCAACAGAATTCTAATGGCTCAGGCTCTAAGATTGACAGTTGATAAATGAGACCTCATGAAACTGAAAAGCTTCTGTAAGGCAAAGGACACTGTCAATAGGACAAAACAGCACCCTATATATTGGGAAATGATCTTAACAAACCTTACATTTGACGGAGGACTAATAAACAAAATTTATTAAAAAAAAAAAAAAAACTCAAGAAGTTAGACAGAAACAACTCAAATAACTTAATTTAAAAATGGGGTACAGAGCTAAATAGAAAATTCTCAACAGACGAATCTCAATCAAAAAGCACTTAAAGAAATGTTCAAAGTCCCTACTCATCAAGGAAATATAAATCAAAACAACTATGAGATTCTATCTAACAAAGGTCAGAATGGGTAAGATCAAAAATTCAAGTAACAGCACATGCTGGCAAAAATGTGGAGCAAGGAGAACAGTCCTCCATTGATGGTGGGAGTGCAAACACGTACAAACACTTTGGAAACCAACTTGGCAGTTTCTCAGAAAACTGAAAATAGTTCTACCTCAAGACCCAATTTTACCATTTTCCTGACAAGGCAACTGTGCTCTGAAGGTGTCTTATTGCCCCAACTTTTTGTTAATTATGTTCTTTTGAGGGCCTTTAGCCATCTGGATGGCTTTGGTCCCTGGATGTTCCTGTTTTAGTAGGTATTGGGATGGTGGTTAACCTCGACGTTCTGGTGTGACAGGCCTCTGATGGATTTTTGATTAGATTCCCTTCACCCATGAGCCCGATGAGTCCTGTGGGGCTTCCCTGAGAAGTCTATTATCACTGCTGGACCCCATCAAGGCGTATGCTTCTGGCTCAACAGGTCTGATGAAGGTGAGCATAGAGATGGCAGGAGAATGGAAGTCTGCTGGGGAAAGCAGACTGCCTCGGAATCCCTTTTCAAGTAACAGCCAACACCTGGGCACTGAAGCCAAACCGAATGCTAAGTTTTCACTTACTTGTGGCACTGGTTTATTCGATCTACCCATTAAACCTTCCACATAGAGAGTGTTTAGAAGCAGGAGACAAGGAAACTCGAAGGCAAAGTCAGAGTTGACAAATCATAGCTCTGCTTTCAGAAGAATAATTGATGGAAGATAAGAAGCCAGATTAGAACATGTCCCCAATGACGACTGAGAATAATTTTCAAGTAAATAAGAGGTCTGTGAGAACTCTGGAACTAACCAAGGTAGACCTGGATGTGTATCTTTCCTCTGTATCTGAAACAGAGTTTTGCATTTCTTTCACTCTCAGATGAAGCAAGAGAATTCAGCCTCTTGTCTCACATTTCAGTCTCATCACCTTTAAAAGACTCCGAGTGGTCAGATATTGAGCAAAATTAGTCCTTCTCTTTGAAAAATATATTTGAGGGGGCAAGGAGAGAAAGATAGGAAAGGAAAGGTACCTTTGATTTCTCTACCAATAGTGAGAAATGGGGAGCCTATACTTGTTGTTGTGCTGGGTGAGTGTGGTAGTTTCACCTCCGCTTTTGACCACTATGAGTGCCATGAGAGAACTTTACTAGATGGGCTCATGTCTGCTTCTGGCTTCTGTCACTATGAATTATGTGATTCATGAGTTTTCCACATGATCTTTGACTGATCCCATCAACCATACAAGAGGTCAGTCAGTTCCCAGCAATCATATCTCTTAGAAAAGTTTTCTCAGCACTAGATGAACATAGTACTGTGCAGCTAACATCTTGAGATGGAAAACAAGTGACTCACACAGTTGCTCCCCTAGAAACTGTAAGACTCTGGTGAGCTTCAGCTTAGGGGTGGGGCGGGGCGGCCCTGAGTGAACCACATACAGCCAAGAATTGATGCAAAAAGCAAGAGGAATTTATTGTTCCAACACATTGGGGTCATCCTGCACCTGAAGGAGAGGCGGCCACCCCATGCAGCTCATTCAGTGAGCCTTTATACAGTTTTAAGAGCAGCAGCCATTAGGCACAGTGTGATTGGCAGAACAGTGTGACTTTTTAAACTGATTGGTCTTTAGGGAATGAGGTGACAAGGACTTCCCTTGTCTGTAGGTGGCAAGAGTTGGTCTGTCCTGCAGAATGTGTCTATATACTCCGGGCCTTCCCTACCTGCAGGTGGGTTCCCTCCCCTGTGGTCTGACGAATGTTAATCAGTCTCTCCCTTCCAGGGGAGCAAGTGTCCTCTGACTGAGGATTGTTAACTAGCCTCTCCCATTCGGCCAGTGTCCCAGGACCTTTCCAAAGTTCCTGAGCAGACCTCTTCATTAGGACATGGACAGAGGACAGAGAGACCTCTTAGAACAGCAAGCAAGCAAAAAATAGACAGAGTAATCTCCAGAGAGAAAGCAGAACACAGAGAGAAGCAGACTGGAAAAGCTGTATCAAGGAGACTGCAGGTTGTCAGCTTGGATCCACAATTCGACTTCTGCGTCTTTCTTTTCGCCACTCCCAGACATTCCTTCTCTCAGAGCCCCTCTCCAAGCCAAGGCTGGACCTTGGCACTTCCTTGACAAGAAAATGATTCACTACTTTTCTGACATTAAGTGTCTTAACTTTAAAAACTCTAGCAATCCAAACAGGCTGAAAATACCTCAAATCATAAAGTGCCACTTGCTTTTTGCCTAATAGCCATTTTCTCAAATTTGTTTTCCTCCCATATTTTTGCTATTCATAGCAAGAAAAATTCAACATCTATACATGGACTAAAAGTCAATTTATGATTGTGTGGTTGATCTCTAATACAATGTACATTTTTTGTAACACTACTCACTTCCTTTTGGTCTAGTATTCATAGTATCTACATTGCTCCCAATACTCTGTTCCAGACAATCAACTCGTTTACTGTATTTCTCAATATACTTTGAGCTGGTGGCTATAACCCAATTGTGATCCCAGATACTGGCTAGAGCCAGTACAGGTTAAATATTACAATCCTTTAGTTTCCTAGTGTACCTTAAGTTATTTATTAAGATTGTATATGGGAGAGTATGACCAACCCAAAATAATAATAAATTGCTCCAGTGTTTAATGCTAGTTATTAAGAGTCAGAAATGAAAATCAGACACATGTTTTCCATACTTGCAGCCATTTATCCAAGTCTATCGGTGATGTGAAGAAGAAAAATGCTAGAGATGTCTATCATAAGAGAATATTGAAAATTCCTAAACATGAGAAAATGGAAGTCTTTGTAGGCCATCTGGGTTCATTGTGGTTTCATATGTTTATTGAAGAGTTGGGAAGTCTGTAGCTTTCAGTATTTACTCAAAGTTCATGATAACTTACAGATTATTCTCTGAATGAACTGTTTCTCTGAATCTCAGCTGTGGATTTGATTTCACATTTTGAGTGAAATCTCTGAAGTGATAAAATAATTACATTAAAACGATCCACTGCAATTGCTTAGCCAAATCTCCAGTAGTAAATACAGAGGGGTTCATGCTGCTGCATGAACACGGAACCTATTCTAAAAGCTAACTAAACTGACACCAAGCTAGGACTCCAGTCTGCTGGTGCGTGGCTGTCTGTGTCCTGGGGCTCATAGCAGTATTGTTCTCCACAGCCAAGACTTAAGCAATCAAATGCCAGCAACAGATGAACAGAGAGATGAAACCTAGCATTCAGTAAATGGAATGGCGGCATTCAGCTTTGAAAGGGCACAGTGAAAGAGTACCACCACATTCCACAACAGCAAATACTGTCTCACTCTACTCAAAGGCTGCTTATTACAGATAAATTGATAAGGAAACCAGTAGAATAGCAGACAGAAGCCTGGGGCAGGCAACAGTGAGTAGCTTCTGTTTAAGGACAAGACTTGCAGCGTGGATAAGAAAGATGACAGTGACCATAAAAACAGTGCTGGTAAATGGCACACTAATGGTGGCTAAAGCAGATTTGTGCTGTACATAAACACAATAAACATTTAAAAACTAATTTTTCAGAATAGGATCATTTTGATACAGATTTAACAATAACAAAAGCCAGAAAAGTCATTAAAAGTGTATGCAGCATTTCTCAAAATTGTGCTCCTGAAAGATGCTTACTTTAGGGTTTTCTTCAAGTTAAAGGCTGACCAGTACTTCCAGTGGAACGAACAGTACTGAGTAACCAGAGTGTAAAGTCCTAGATCCTCCCGACTCAGCCATTCATCTGCCATGGAACCATGAATAAGGTTTTATGTCCTAGGCTTCTATTGCATTCTCTGTCAACAAATTGTTAAAGAAATGGCAAGACTTACAGCTTTCATCTTCCCTGAACTCTTAATGTTGATAATTCCATTAACTTCTGACATTTAAAAAGAAGAAGAAAAAAATCTGACATCACTCATGACTGGCTTCTAATTTTCTAAAAACTACGTGATAATTGTAAGAGTAGATTTTTTTTTATTAGCTACATAAAAAAGGAGTTATCTGAGAAAGTGTTCTTAAATTTTAGGTATTATAAAAGAAAAAAAAACAGTTTATGGTATGTAAAAATAAATATGGTGCTTTAAAATGAAGTAATAAATGTGGCTGGATGTTTTTATTCAGGCAAATAAAATAATCCAACTCTTCCACAAGGTATCTGATTAAGAATAAACCACAGTTAAATAACAGCAAAATATTAACTTTTTAATACTTTTATGGAAGCACCCATTTAATTTTTTTCTTCTGTAAACAAACTGATGAGTGCCAAGGTGGTCTGATTCTTATTTGCCACTTGTTAGGCCCTTTTCTGAACCTCCAGGTGCTGTGAGTGGAAAAATCACCACCCATACAGCCAATTGGGTATCACCCTGCAAGCCAGGCTGCTTTTAATACTCTAAGAATGCCTTCAGAAAGCTATACTACGGGATCTGCTGATTGCTACACATGCAGCTCTGCTTCCAAAACACCCTATCCCAGTCATGACTGGTCTTTGTGTCGACATTCTGCTACCACAACCTTGATAAACTGTATAGCAGCCATGTTCATAAACATAATGTAGGGGGCACCAGGATCGGTATAGGCATAGTCCTCAAGTTGTGTTGGTGCAAACACTGTCACCATACCCACTTCCTCACCGGGTAAGAAGACTGTTGGGCTCAGGTTTCAAATCTCGGAAGACATCCTTCTTTGCTGCTGTACCATTAAGCCAAATAGAAGACCAGGCTTCACACTTTTCTCATTTACTTTTGATATTTATCACTAGAGAAGTAGATTACACCAGGGGCAGAAGGCAGAAGAGTAGCAACAACAAAGTCAGCTGCAGCAAAAACAGTAGCAAGACATCTAAAGCGCACTCAGGAGCAGAAGTCAGAGGTGGCAGAGGAAAGTCAAAGCTGTGAAGAGATGAAGATAAGAAACTGTGGTCCTCTTCCATTGTAACAGGCTAGCAACACTTAACGACTTCAGTCTCAGGTAAGCTAGGCCTAAGACCTGGAACACATGCTACTATCAAGGGTTGAGGGTCTTAGTGCCCTAAACTCAAGAGCCATAATACTAGCTACTATAGGATCTGAAGATCTGAGGGTTCCAACACTTGAGGCTCATTCAAGAGCAACTAAAGGCTACACTTTTTGCTATGATGCTGGAAACCAAGGATTAATAGCTGTCAAGTTCCAAGGCAGCTGATGATTAAAGCTCATAGAAATAAACCTCCAATCTTATGGGCTCTGCCTTCGAAAAGGGAGTAGTAGACCTCTAGGTATTGGTTCTAAACCCTGTAGGGGATCCCAATTCAACCCCTAAGCCTCAAGGGCTCAAGGTCCCAGGACTGTAAACACTGGAAAGGCTGTTTTTTAGCTACTCAGAACTTCTGTCATGTATTTGTTTCTGTTCTCATTGCTTTAAAAAAATACCTGCCAAAAACAACTTCAAAAAGACTTTATTTGGTTTTCAGTTCCATGAATACAGTCCATCATGGGAGAAGGCATGGCAGCAGGAACATGGGGCAGGCTGGGTACATTGCATCTACTGCTAATGGGCAGAGTGATGGATGCTGGTGCTCCATTCAGTTTCCTTTTTATTCAACTGAGATTCTTAAGCTGTGGGCATCATCATCCTATGGATGGGTCTGCTACACAGAACGGGCAAGATGAGGCCTTGTGTCTTGTTTAGCCTCATCCTATCTCCTTTCCCATGTTCCCATATCTGATGTGGATGGCTCATTGTTTGTCAATGCAGACAGCAAGCACCACCACCACCATCAGCAGTAGCAGCAGCAAGCAGGGATTTTTGTTGGTGGTGGTGGTTGGTTTTTGTTGTTTTGTTTTTTCTGGAGTGGGATTATAAAGAGAAAAGGGGGAGTGTGTTCTACGATGAGCTGATAAGTCCTGATTGGACATTTTACTCAAATAATCAATTTTAATTGTTGAAACTTGGTGTTTTGTTTCAGAAATGAATCAGTGGCCCAATAAGGGTACAGACCTTGGGAGCTAGCTTTAGGAATGTGATCTAACAGTGTTTAGCAAGACAGAGGGAAAGGGGTAAAAGTGCAAAACCTGTCAGCATCATGTTTGCCATGTTTGGGCCTGTGTTCGCCATGCTCAGGCTTGTTAGCGAGCCCTTCATTTTTCATTGTTGGTGGTTGGTTGGGCTGTTTTTGTTGTTATTTATTTTATTATTAAGTGTGTGTGTGTGTGTGTGTTATGCATATGGGTGCCTATGTCTTAGGTTGTGTGTAGAGATCACAGGACAAGGATATGTAGTTGGTTTTATCATTCCACCTTACAAGGATTCTAGAGATTTAACTCCAGTCACCAGGCTAATATAAAAGCTTGCCCACATTACCCAAGGGATGGTGATGTCCATATTCAGAGTGGGCCTTTCCTCCATGGAAGTACCTCACAGATACATTGAAATATGCTTTGTTGTTGATACGAACTCCCATCAGTTGACAGTCAAAATTGATCATCACAAACTTCATTCAACTGACTAGCAACAATATTATTATAAAACATCCTTTGTCAAAGTAATCTATACTGAATAAAGGATTTCATGTGGGTGCAGAAATCTATTTAGGGGAGAAAAGGGAATATGGAGATTTAGTTGATTGAACCTCAAAAGGTTTTTGATAGTACACACACCCACACCCACATATATTCTATGTATCCTTTTCTTTCTTTTTTTTTCAGTCAGATTACTGAAATGCACTTTTCTTCTATACCTTCTTTAAGAGTGGTCTGCCTTGAGAGAAAGAGATTAAGAATGAATGAGAACAATACCTGACACCAGAGTGCTTCTTCCCCAGTGAAACATGGTAAGCCTATGACCATGATCTTGAAGGAATCGAGACACTCGGCCCATCAATAAATAGTAGCTTCCACTTGGGCACAATGTTCAATATCCATTATAAAACTATCAACATGGAGGTTCCGAAGACGGTAGAGATCACTACAGGAGAGGAAGGCTAGAGAAATGGGGAGCTGCCAGAAGAGAGAGATGAACGATGTCACGTGCAGCCCACACACCCAGGGCTCCACACTTGTCCTTCACCCGTAACAGTCTTCCATCTAAGAGCTCCCCTCTGACTCAGTCTCCATATCACTGTGCTAAGCTTCTCTGTGTTTAGCAGACCATGTCTCAGATGCTGTGCTTCTCACCATGCACTGGTAGGACTGGGCACCGTGCTGGGCATATGTGAAACCTTCCTCTTTCCCCTGAATGGTCAAAGTAATGAGGAGTGTGAAAATCAGAATGTTTTAATTATGATATGTTTTGATCAAGTCCCTCACCCCATTCTATCCCCTTAGGTTTCTCCCCAAAACAGTCCTGCTCTTCCCTCCCGAATTTCTTGTTTTTCATTTGTCCCCACAGAGTCTGCTCAATGCCAACAGCACGTGTGTGGGTGAGCAGGGCCATGTACTGGAATTACAGACCTTAAGTGACTACTCTGTGAGCCAAAGACAGTTTAACTCTTGCAAAAGGTGCCCCACTTCCCTGATCTGTTTTTCACTCAGGAAATCAAAACAGTGGCTGAGCTAGATTACTCCTCCATCTCAGTGGTTCCCCATTCTGTGAGTGTAAAGCTCCTTAAGGGGCTCCCCAGGGGTCACTGTTGCTCTGTCCTGGGATGTTCCTTTGTCTTGGTTTATTGGCTGTTCCTATTTGCTTTGGATCAAAACCAAAGGAAAAAGTAGGCGTGGCACTGTGTGTCTATAATTCCACCACTCCAACAAAGAGTGAAGGAGATACAAGAACAAAAGAAGTTCAAGGTAGTCCTGGGCTACCTGAGAGCCAGGAGGGGGAGAGGACGAAGATGAAAGGAGTGGGAAAAGACAGGGAGGGAGGCAGACAAAGGGACATGGGAGGAGAGAGGGGGAACGTTAACAGCCTACATGGATTTCAAAAACTGCATGCAGATCTGGTGCAAAGTGGGGTCTCAAAAGACCTGAACAGCCGGAGAGCTCAGGAGATGTCCACTGGTGAAAGCACTCCTGTCCTTACTGCTGTCAACTGGAAGAAATTCACTCAGCTTGTCCAAGAGCCCGAAAGTGCTCACCACCTCAAGAGAAGCTATTGAGACACCCCCCCACCCCGGCCCAAGGCACCCTGAGCCCCTCTGAACCAAAGGCCCGGCTCTGAGAGCTGGGTGACGGAGCTCCGCCAGTCTTCTCTCCTTGGCCCCTCTTGCTATTCTTTCCCTTCGCCCTCAAAGTGTGTGTCTTCCCAAGCCTGGGAGTAGGAAGTACTGGGTCGGGTGGCTGTATAATCAAGGTCCTACGAACCAGAACTGACCTGCCGAAATCGGGTCAGCAGCAGCTCCATTCCTGCAGTCCATTTGTTTACACTTGGCACACAGGAAAGAAACCTGTCCTGTTTCCTGGTTAGACTGGCCAAAGCTGTATCACTTTTATTGATTTTTTTTTAAAAACAGCCAACTTTGGCTTTGTTAACTTTCTATTGCGGCTCTGTTCTCACTGTATTAACATGCATCAAGTTTCTGCTTCCTTTTGGTGTCAGCATAAACACAAGGCAGAAAGTACTAGGGGATACCTATTAATTCTCTAGTGTGCCTACTTAGTCATCTTTAAAAGATAATAACATTTGAATGAACTGTAAGGAACAAAGAATGCCTAGATCTACTCATAACAGTTTAACCTCAACAAAGTAAGATAAACAAATAATCAACAAACTACAGCTCATAGAGATGTCATTTATTTCATGCAAAGCTACACAATATCCTATATTTTAATAATAAATCATATAAACATTTAAAAAATTCATTACATCACAGTAAGTTACAACACTACAAAGGAACTGCTTGTCAGTGAGTTTGTCAAAATTAAACTAAGAAACGTTATGCATAGATAAGGCCAAAGATGCTAACTAACTTACTGATAGCACTTTGCAGGTTTTTCCAAATATAGATTTGAAAATGTAGTGAGAATCTACTGGGGAAAAAAAAACAAAACAGTTAAATCTACAACCTACTGACCAGGTAGGAAAATATCTGTAGTTACACATCCAATAATAAAGGCTGATTAAAGATAAACTTGGCATCATGCACCCAAATGAAAAGTTTCCACTTTGAAAATTGTGATTGGACAGATATTTGAAGAGATTTATGTTCTATTTCACCTAGGCAACTGAATTATATGAAGGCAAAGTACCAAGCTCTTTATCAATGCAATGTGGAAATCAGGCTCCTGGTATGCTTTTCTTGGGTACTGGTGTATATACATAGACATATGAAGAAACTTAGAAAATGCAGGCATGGTTTCAAATTCACATCAGAGTACTTCACTTTAGAATATTGAACTAAGGCAGTATGTTGAGTCAGAACTTATTTAAGGATGACTTTAAACTACTTAAAAGCAGTACTACAATTATTTACTTACAAAACCATTTATAAAAATTAAATACCAGGAAAATAACAACATCAATAATTAGAGCTTTTTGTACTTTTCAATGGTATAATTTATATATATTATGTTATAGTAATTTAAAAGATGAGTATACATACTATCTTCTAAAATGAAAAAAAAAAAAATCCTTCAAGTTGTTCCCAAAATACAGACAAAAACAAATCCATTGGATTGTTTAAACAAATAAATAAATAACACAATCTCTCCCCTACAACTTGGCATGCCTAACAGGGAAGATATTAGTCAGTATTCTTTCAATAAAGACAGAGATTTATGTCATAATACCAACTGCAAATGCCATGCACTTTAATAGACTGTGAATTTGCCTTACATGTCTGCCACAGTCAGCCACTCTCAATATTCTTTTGCATCAAACACAGCAAAATTCTTTTATAAGTAATCAATATATTCATAAAAAAAAATCAATATATTCCTAGAAAGGTTTTCTAGGAAGCAAAAACATCTTTTAAAATAGTGATAACAGAATTATGCACTTACTTTATTAAGAACATTTTAAATTATAGCAAGACCTCACCTGATCTCAGCACATAAATCATTTGAAAATGGAATTTTATTACTGTTACAGTGGCTAATAAGAAAGGAACTGCAGGTGCGCATGCTCCCTTGGCAGTAGAGACAGCAGTGGCTGCCCTGAGAGGAGGAGCTGAACCGGTGCTAACCCAGCCTAGCCTTCCAAGTCTCCAGCCACAAAAGCCACTGATTTGGAAGTACCACAAAAACAGATCAAATTTCGCTCTTCTTGTAAACCTGATCTATTCTACTTTTAAAAAATGTGCATTTTTATGGATTCCTTTTTATGGTGAAATATCTCACAGTTCTTAATGTTGGGTATTTTTAAATCATTTTATACAAAATTTTACAGTGAAAATTATTTTTTACTTCAGTGTCCCCGTTAATAACATCAAAGAAAATGCACTGAGCTAGTATGCACTATGCTTCCATTCAGATACTGTTCACTAAGTCTAGCAAGATGTGTTTTACTACTTCAGGTACAATACTGCTATTTCACAGAGTGGGATTGAAAGTCAAGCAGTTCCTGTGGAGTGTACTGCTCATGAACAACAGTGTACATAAACAAAAGAGAAAAGTCTACCGTCCATGAAAGTCATGTGGTGACGGGAGGTGGGAGAAGGGAGGTGGGGGAAGGAAGGTGGGAAGGAGATGAAGCACAAAGGCAAACCCAAAGTGCATTTACCTCTTAGCTTTTAAAGTTAAATATTGTAGAGTCCATTGCACTTTGAAATGCAAGTGTGTGTAACTCCTCGGGGACATGTTTTGTCTCTTAGTACAAATGTACTATCATCCTTGGAATTTTTCAGGCATAGCCCATTCAAATTTTTAGCATAAATTTTACTTTACAATCTGAACTGTTGTTATAGGTTTTATTTTCCCAGTAATATGGTAATCAACACATTATTGAAAACATTCCTTAACACACAGTGACTTTCCTACCCACATTCAGTTTGAACATACTTAATGCTTATGTGTTAGATTGGACAATTTAAATGGTAAACAACCAACCTTTCTTTTTGGACAAAGTAGACTGTTGAATCTGATCTGTTTTTACAATGAGAACTTTTCACACTTTGATTTAACTCTTAACACTTTTGTGAAATGAAATCCTTTTATGGGATGAAACTATTCTAAAACTCTTGTATGGATGTGGTCCGATAGCAATATTTATATTTATATTTTAATTCTTCTTAAAATTCTTTTACAAAAATGTGCTATTAATAAAAGGGTTATATAGTTTTAAAAAGTAAATTAACAATACATATAGCTGATTCTTGAAATTTATAGATTTTTTCTATAATACTTATTTTGAGTTATTAGCTTGTTAAATATTCTTAACTAACAATTATTTTAAAAATATTGTTCTGGGTGCTGTGGCACATTTCTGTGACTGTAGAATGTGGGAGGCAGAGGACGATCAGCAGTTCAGGGCCACCCTCAGTTATACAGAGTGTGAGGCCGGGCTGGGCTATAGTGAAACACAATTTTAGGTAATTCTATGATATTTTTAACATGTAAGAAAAAGAGTATCAGAAATAATTCTTTAAGGAAACCACTCTGCCCATAAAGCATATGAATTCTGTAGTAGTATTTTTGTGACTGCATCATTACATGTTAATACATGTCTGAAGAAAAATACTGTACACACTAACAATGCTTTATTCAGAGCAGCTTAATTAATATTAACTTAATTTCTCAGAAATAAAGTCAAGGCTTCCAGCTTGAAACCGTTGCCTTCTAAACTCAAGTTTACCCAGCAAAGTAACTTTTCTATATGGTTGTGTACAAAACCCTGTAAGAAAAACTCCTTACAATTTTGAACACTCTGGATCATTGAAACAACAAAAACCCATTGTGGAAATAACTCAAAAAACTACAAAGAGATGCAGTATTTGTGAAGCATCTGCATGTATACACACACTTCTGTTGGTGTAACCTTAAAGGGAAGTACCCGAATTCCTTTGCACATTCTATCAATCTGTCTTAGTGCATTATGAAAGTTAGTAGTAAAATTGGACACCCATTCTCTTTCTATCTTTCTACTCTGACAATAGCATCTGAGTATTAAGGGAAAAAAAACAAAAACCATATTTAAGAAAAATCTTTCAAAGTAAATCCACAGAACCAATGTTGAGTCACTATTTCAGGAATTTCAGACAAACTAGTTCATTTTGCTTTGGGGACTTTGAAGCTTCTCAAAGACCCTTTTCTATGATAATCATCTCTGTCCCTTCAAAGTTCTAGGAGAGAGAGAGAGAGAGAGAGAGAGAGAGAGAGAGAGAGAGAGAGAGAGAGAGAGAGAACAGCAGACAACTTGCTTTGTCTTTCTAAACCCAGCACATAAGCATCAGTTTAACTCCCTCACAACAGTTTCGTGAGGTAGATCAGTAGGAAAGTAGTAAATAAGTCCTTCATTCTGAGAATGAAGACACTGAGGCACTGAAAGGTTCCGTGATGTGCCTAAGGTATTCCAGGAACCAATCATAAAATTATAAACAGCATTACACTATCACTGCTCTGGTCAACTGCTCCCTGACCGCATTTCACAGTAAAAGGTTATATGCATGTGTCCTAGGCTCGAGCAGTCTATGCAACCTTCAATTCAGAGTAAATCTATCTATTGATAATTATTTAAAGGGGGATCTATGTGGAAGTTCATAAAAAATGCAAACACTAAAAAAAAAAAAAAAGATAATGAGGATGATGAATACACTTCCTTTCGGTACCTACACAGGACTATGTCCTCAACATGTGACAGAGTAACACTTGAGCACTAGTAATAATTGCAAGGAAAACAGGTGTGAAACTGTCCTGGACAAGTTCAAGTCTGGTCACCCCATGTAAAATGTATTCTGTAAGAGACACAAATACTTTAGGATCATAGAACAATCCCTGCTAACACGTGCTAAGCCATGTTCACTTTGTAATAAAACTCTAGCTCTTTAAAACATAATACCCAACTTTGGCTTAAATACAAAGGTTGAAACAACCAATTTAAAATAAGCATGTTTGACAAACAAGTTATTACTACACATTTCCATTCTAATACATTTTTCTGTTTTTTATGCTATAATTTAAGTGTTAGCAATACTCATAAATGGATTATTTTTCTTTTTACCATTGAATAGCTGAAACAGCCAGATGTTTTCTTTACAAGGAACATTAACAGGCATCTTTTAAATATTAGAGAGTTGGGGCTGTAGAGATGGCTCAGCTTAAGAGCACTGACTGCTCTTCCAAAGGTCCTGAGTTCAATTCCCAGCAACCACATGGTAGCTCACAACCATCTATAAAGGGGTCTGATGCTCTCTTCTGGTGTATCTGAAAACAGCTACAGTGTACTCATATAAATAAAATAAATCTTAAAAAATGTAAATATTAAGAGAATCTGGGGAATTCTTTGGCTATAAAACAAACAAACAAATCTACTCATCATTAATATGTAGGATTTTTCTGGGATGGAATGATAAGCATCCAGTCAATATTCTAAATGTTAAAGGTGAATATTTTCTCTGAAATGAAAATCTTTTACAAAGCAATAATACGAAAACCATAAAAAGATCCAGTTACTACTAAGACAGAAAAGAATAATACATCACCCAATTAGAAAACACATGCTAAAGACACTATCAATTGAAGAATCATCTTAATTATACATGCACAATCCCATAGAAGTGTATACAGATCTGAAGAGCTGTTTACATTCAGTTATGTCTGATACATTAGCCTTGTTTTAAGACATGAGTTTAGTGAATATGGTCATTATTTGAGGTCTCAGTTCACTTTTAGTTCTTTGGAAAATGTAGGTTGAACATTTTTAAAGAAATAGTAAAAATTTAAATTACAGTTATAAAATTGTAGAATTTAGTATGACTTATGGCTTCATTGAACTTTAAAATAACTCTCCTAAAAAATTAGCATGAAACCAAGTTAGCTCTATGTTTATCATAAGTTGAATCCTTCCTCGTAACTACACTTCTAAGGCAGATGCTTCCGATGGTCTCCAATAAAGCCTATCAGAAAAGATGATGCTCTATTCAATAAACCATAACCTAACACTGGTAAAATGTGATCGATTTTCAATGCCGTTTTTGTTATCCTCACACCATTTATAGAGAGAACAGAGGAAATACAGGACACAATGATGTTCATAAAGGCTGATGTGTTGACCTTGGTTACTTGATCCATGAATTACTTCAGACTTTAGATATCTTCAAATATTATGCTGGAAGACATGGAGAGATATCGTCCACCAGGTTGATACCTAAAATGTAAACATACAAAAATAATCTAAAATATCAATCAAAAAAAAAAAAAAACATTAAAGGGAAATGATTACACAATTTGTAAAGACCATAACATTTACTCACTAGCTAAAAATAGAACCCTATCTCCTAAAATTATTATCTAAAAGGACTTAATTATAAATCAACTAGCAACTGTAAAAAGCATTCCACAGACTGCATAAATAACCATACTTAATTTTAAAATATAGAGTATTCTAGGGATTTTGCTCTTTATAGGTAATAAAATAATAAACATTTTTAGTATGTATGGTTATTTTTCTGTTTTTTATCTTTGAAGTTAGCATACAAAGTAATGGGCTTATTTATGGCATGCATACACACATGCACATGCACACACGCGCACACACACACACACACACACGCACGTGCATACATATACCATTACACTGTACTCATATTCACTCCCTTCCACTGTTATCTCCAGCCTGTTTCCTTCTTGCTGCTCTTTTTCCTCCTGACAAGTAGTTCTCACTTCTGCTCTTCTCTTCCACCCCACCTAAGATCTGTTTCTTCTCTCTCATAGTCCCCTTCTTACTTTTACAACCCTTTGAGACTGATTTATTTCATCTAACATGACTATTAGTTACAAATATTTTCTTGCAAAGTCATGTTTACATTTCTCCTTATGGTTGGATAAAATACCTTTGTATATAGAGATCATATTTTATTTTAACCTTTCACCTGTTGGTGGACATTCAGGCTGGCTCCATGTCTTTGCTACTATGAATAAAGAACAACAGGCAAGAGATGTGCTAGTATCTGTATGGTATGCCCACTTATGAGTCTTTTGGAGATATAAACAGTGGCAGAGTTGGGTCATGTGGCAGTTCTGTTTCTACACTTTTTGTTTTATTGTTTCTCATGGCAAAACTTTGTAGTCAGAGTACTGGAGTTAAAATGCCTGACTAATAAACTATGCAACTCCAGGAAAATTACTGAGCCTTTGAGGACATTAATCCAGTTAGAATTTTTACAATAAAAGAAAATGTTAAAATGTTTATACTGTGTCTGACATAAAAACATATTAGACATACAGATATGACTAAAGATAATAAATGTCACGAATGGAATTGTCATGTAGAGATGTAAATATAGTCATAATTCCTTGTTTTCTGTCTTCTTACTTAATTCTAATGTCACTACTGTTATATAAAAATACCTGTTTCAATTATAACTAGTGAATGGTGCAATTTTTTGGTGCATCTTTGTTTTTCTTCAGCAGAACTCACTGTATTTCCGATTCTGGCATGGATTTGCTAACTGACCTAGGGCAGCCTCCTATCTTAGCTCCTTAAATGCCAAGATTACAGGCAGGTACCACCATACCTAGCAGAATGTCATAATTTTTAAAAACATAAACTAATTGCAATATAAAAAGCTATCAAATGCTAAGGGCATAGATTAGCTGGTAGATGTGCTTAGCATATACAGCTCCCTGGGTTTAACGCTCCAGTATTAAATTAACTGCCTATGGCAATACACTTGTAATAGAAGGTCAATGCAAGGGCACCAGATCAAAATTTCCCTCAGCTGCTAGAATGCAACCTGGGCTAAATGAAACTTAGTCTCAAAAAACAAAAAAGGTATTAAGTATTATTTCGTATTTTTGAATTGATAATGAAAAAGAAATCTTTTTCTTCTCTTGATATGCAGGGTAGCCAACCAGAGCCTTGTACATTCCAGACAAGCACACTTCCATCCAGCTTTCTCCTCAGCACAATATTTTTCTTATGCTTAACTATCTTTTGTTTACAAGCTCCTTATATCAGTCATCATTAAAATCTCAGAAGCACACTAGCGCCAATGACAAAGCCAGCACTTACCTTCCTGACTCAGGTTCCAGAGAATCATCAGTAAATGTTTCTGCATTAAAATCCAGAGGTTCTGCATCCTGGAGAAGTTCTATTCGGTCTCTTTCAGTCCTGTTATTAGCCCTGGTATATTTGGATGCTGTTCAAAAAAAAGAAACACAGTGGCTACTTCTCTATTGTCTTTGAATTTATGAATCACAGGAAAGCAATCAAGACTGCAGTAAATGCTGATTATGAAGACAATAACCATAAGTTGTTTGGTTCTTAGAAAATCAGATTCAAATTATGACTGTAATACAAAATAAAGACAATTTACTGAGCCATCTATCTAGCTCAAAGAAGGTAGTGTGACGATTTAGAAAAATAAAAATTAGAATCTATATTTAATTGTGGCTATCATCAGAGTGAAGTTGTTTATCATTAAATCAAACTCCATTTGGTTTCATAGTGAACCTTTATTTATTTATTTTGGCTAGAAATTTGAGGTATACGGCAGTTGAACTTCAACTCTTGAAGAAAAGAAAATCTATCCCATAAAGCAAAGATGAGGGCAATACTGGCTAAATAAATAAAAGTCTATAACTACTTTAAATTTTTCTAGACACCATACTAAAAATTATAAAGACACAGGTGAAATTAATTTATCAAAAACACTGCTAACAGGAGGCATCCACTGCAAGTATTCAGTGGCCCCATGGGTCACGCTTGACATGGAGGTCATTACAGTCCCAGTAAATATCCCTTCTCCACATGAATAGTGGGTTTCTTGTAAACAATTTACATTATCAAAGTCTTGCTTTAGGCAGATCAAGTATCTTTAAAAAAAAAAAAAAATGGAACTGGAAAGATGACTGTCATGGACATTTGCTGCTCTTGAGAAGAACCAGAGTTCAGTTTCTAACACACATGTCACATGGCTCACATGTGCCTGTAAATCTAGCTTCAGGGGAGCTGCTGCCCTCTTCTGGCCTCTGTATGTATTGCACCCACAAGTACAAACAGATTAAAAGACTATGAGACAGTTGGTTTGAAAAACTTAGGCAAGATGTTTATATCATCTCTTTGTTTCCTTGGCCTCTTTCCTAATGTGGTGATGCAATATTATGACAATATCTATGACGTTTTAAGAAACTGGAATTTTGCTGGACCTCACAGCCAGTCAATAACACAACTTGAGATCACAATACAGCTATCCTATGTGTATTCAGCCCATCCATTCCATCTGCCTTTAAGAAAGCAATATAACTATCTATCTTTGGATTTCTTATGTAATCAATGTTTACAACCAAAGCCATTGCATAGCTGTAATCTTAAGCCATATACTGGTCCATGTCCTTGACCTGGAACAATATAAGTGCTAAAAGCAGCAAAAAAAAGGTTGAAAGAAATCTTCTAAAATGAATATCTACTCATGGATACTGGTTGATATATAATGATGTTTGAGGTACTATTTGTTATCTGGTTCTGTTGGGATCAGTTGGAGCCAGTGACTGAATCCCTTGAAAAACACTTGTTAAAGATTTATGTAAAATATCTGGGTAACGGTAGCAGCAGCACACCTTTAACGCCAGCACTCAGAAGGCAGAGGCAGGTATACCTCTGTGAGTTTGAGGTCAGCCTGGATAAAGAGCCAGTTCCAGGAAAACCAAGGCTATATCCCCCATCTTGAAAAACAAAACCAAAAAGATTTCTGTAGAGTATTTCCATTCTTTCCCCCATGTGATTCTTCCTGTGCTATTCAATAAAGACTGAGTGAAACCTGTTGTTAAACAACTTCTGGAGGAATCGCCATCCCTGACCTCAAGGTGTACTACAGAGCAGTAGTGATAAAAACGGCCTGGTATTGGTACAGAGACAGGCAGGAAGATCAGTGGAATAGAGTTGAAGACCCAGAAATGAACCCACACAACTATGGTCATTTAATCTTTGACAAAGGAGCTAAAACCATCTAGTGGAAAAAGGACACCATATTCAAAAAATGGTGCTGGTTCAACTAGAGGTCAGTATGTAGAAGAATGCAAATCGATCCATTCTTACCTCCTTGTACAAAGCTCAAGTCCAAGTGGATAAAGGACCTTCACATAAAACCAGACACACTGAAACTAATAGAAGAGAAGGTGGGGAACACCCTCAAATACCTAGGCACAGGGGAAAAGTTCCTGAACAGAACACCAATGGCCTATGCTCTAAGATCAAGAATTGACAAATGGGACTTCATAAAATTGCAAAGTTTCTGTAAGGCAAAGGACACTGTCAATAGGACAAAATGGCAACCAACAGATTGGGAAAAGATTTCTATCAATCTCACATCCGATAAAGGACTAATATCCAATATATATAAAGAACTCAAGAAATTAGATTTCAGACAACCAAATAACCCTATTAAAAAATGGGGTACGGAGCTAAACATAGAATTCTCAACTGAGTAAATGCAAATGGTCGAGAAGCACCTAAAGAAATGTTCAGCATCCTTGGTCATCAGGGAAATGCAAATCAAAACAACCCTGAGATTCCACTTCACACCAGTCAGAATGGCTAAAATAAAAAACTCAGGTGATAGCAGATGCTGGCGAGGATGTGGAGAAAGAGGAACACTCCTCCATTGTTGGTGGGATTGCAAGATGGTGCAACCAATATGGAAAACAGTCTGGCGCTTCCTCAGAAAATTGGACATATCACTACCTGAGGACCCAGTTATACCATTCTTGGGCATATACCCAGAAGATGCTCTAACACATAACAAGGACATATGCTCCACTATGTTCATAGCAGCTTTATTTATAATAGCCAGAAACTGGAAAGAACCCAGATGCCCTTCAACAGAGGAATGGATACAAAAATGTGGTACATTTATACAATGGAATATTACTCAGCTATTAAAAACAATGAATTTGATAAATTCTTATGTAAATGGATGGAACTAGAAAATATCATCCTGAGTGAAGTAACCCAATCACAAAAGAACATACATGGTATTCACTCACTGATTATTGGATTTTAGCCCAGAAGCTTGAAATACCCAAGATTCAACTCACAGACCACATAAAGCTCATGAAGAATGATGACCGAGTAGCGGGGGCTTCAGTCCTTCTTAGAAGGAATAACAAAATACTCAAGGGAGCAAATACGGAGACACAGTGCAGGACAGAAACTGAAGGAGGGGCCATCTATAGACCATTCCACCTGGATATCCATCCCATGTGCAGTCACCAAAGGTAGACGTTGATGTGGATGTCAGGATGTACATGCTGACAGGAGCCTGATACAGCTGTCTCCTTAGAAGTCTGCAAGAGTCTGACATAGTCAGAGGCAGATGCTCACAGCTAACCATCAAACTGATCATGGGGTTCCCAATGGAGAAGATAGAGTGAAGGCTGAAGGAGTTGAAAGGATTCGTGACACCATGAGGAAAGCAACAATACCAACCAACCAGAGCCCCCAGGGTCTAAACCACCAGCCTGGGAGCGCTTAGGGAGGAACCCATGGCTCCAGCTGTATATGCAAGGGAACTATATATAAGTGGGAGAAGAGATCCTTGGTCCCATAAAGGCTGGGCGTCGTGGGAGGGGGGGTATTCGAGGGTGGGGAGGTGAGATATGGGGGAGGGTGGGTGGGGGTACACCAACGTGGAGGCAGGAGGAGGGGGGAAGGGATAGTGAGTTCCTGGGAGGGAGGGAGGGGGAAATGGGGTAAGGAGAGAACATCTGAAATGTAAATAAAATTTCCAATTAAAAAAAAAAAAGACACACACACACTCACACATGGACAGATACAGTCATAGGGACAAATCCACAAGGCAGCCTTCAGGCAGGCAGAGATTCAGACTCATACCATAGACAGACAGGATGAAAGACAGGAAGCATGAAGTACAGAATTCAAATCTGGAATCTCTTGGTTAAATAAGACCAAGGGCAAGTGCTTATATTTTTTTTTTCCTTAATATGACACTGATGCATTATTGGTGATTTGGAGTTAATCATGAATGCGCTTAAGTCATTCACTTAAGCTTGTTCCTTTGTTTCTCTCATACTTTATCCACCCAGCATATAGAAAGTTCAATATATGAAAATCCATCAATGTAATCCACTGTATAAATAAACTGAAGGAAAAAAAATCACATTATCTCATTAGATGCTGAAAAAGTCTTTGATAAAATCCAACACTCCTTCATGTTAAAGGTATTAGAGAAATCTGGGATACAGGGCACATACCTAAACATAATAAAAGAAATATACAGCAAGCCAGTAGTCCATATCAAACTAAATGTACAGAAACTGAAAGCATTTCCACTAAAATCAGGGACAAGACAAAGCTGCCAACTATCTCCCTATCTTTTCAATATAGTACTTGAAGTTCTAGTTAGAGTAATAAGATAACTAAAGGAGATCAGGGGGATACAAATTGGAAAGGAAGAAGTCAAAGTATTGCTATTTGCAAATGATATTGTAGTATAGATAAGCAATCCCCAAATCTACCAGAGAACTCCTATAGCTGATAAATACGTTCAGCAAAGTATCTGTATATAAAATTAACTCAAACAAATCAGTAGCCCTCCTTTATACAAATGATAAATGGGCCAAGAAAGAAATTAGGGAAACAACATCCTTCACAATAGCCATGAATAATATAAAATATCTTGGTGTAACTCTAACCAAGCAAGTAAAAGATCTATATTACAAGAACTTCAAGTCCCTGAAGACTTGAACAAAACAAACTGTAGAAGACCTCAGAAGATGGAAAGACGACGCCCCATGCTCATGGATCGGTACAATTAACATAGTGAAAATGGTCATCTTATCTAACTCACTATCTAAAGCTTTGTGTTTGTTCTTTTCTTAACAGTTCTCTCATACTTTCAGATCTTTCAATTCTGCAGACTTTCACTCAATGATAAGTATCTAAATTTCTTTATAGGTTCTTCCCGGCTTCTGAGTTTTATCTAAAGTCCCTTACTATTTATTCTATCTTAAATATCCTTCAGACAATCGTCTGTCTTCATTCAAGTTCCATTGTCTTACTTTAAGCCCACATCACTCCTTGACTTCACTATAAAAAGACTTTAAAATGGTTTCTGAGCTTCGAGTCTCTAAATGTCATATTAAATTCATTTTTCTAAACAATAGCAGCAGATCATGCTTCATGTGACTGAACATAGAGAAGCTGAGCTAGTTCTCAGCTAAAAGCTTTACCCCTACTGTCTAACATCAGTGTTGGAAGGTACTACTTATGCTACTAGAGGAGAACAGGAACCATCAATCTCACTCCTCTATGAACCCTGTAAGCTACAATAGCAACCTGCCTGTAAAATCACCCATTGGGGCAATAGTGGCATAAATGATACAGGAGTAACCATCCACTGTAGTTAGAGCCTTGGTTTCTTTAAAAATCCAGTTATGTTATATGAATATGTTTTTGTTTTAATCCCAGGTGTGGGGTATGGAGCTGTTACAGATTTTCCACAGCTGTTAACTATGAATGTCTTGTATTCTAGGGGTGTGTGGAAGGGCATGACTTGTGCCAGTTGCAGATAGTTTTAATTCTGGGGACTTTGGAAAGGGTGTAAATGCAAGAGCCCTGAGTGGGCCTGTGGCAACCACTGCCCCCACCCCTCCTGATTTTGCTATTGCTGGTTTGCTGCTGCATTTGCTAGATTGCAACAACGATTGGACTTGCCCCTAAGAATCCAACACCTTTGGACATATTGCTAAACCCCTAGATTAGTGCATTGCTTAAACCTCTTCAGAGAAGCTAAATTCATTACTTACTATGGTAAGTAATTAGCATAGAGATCCAAAACTGGACAACTGTAGAGAGTGAAAGACTCTGAAGCACTCATCCCTAAACAGAATGTCTTTGTATCATTCTGCTCTTCTCAAAGAAAAGGAGACAGACAGATTGTAAGAGCCAGAGTCATTCAACTTCTCTCAAGGAAACATTTTTCAGACACAACAGCAGTCCTATCATGCATACATTAACTCACACAACTGTGACAGAATGTGTACATGTTCAAACGCACAAAATCTCAGTATGGAGAAGTTAAGGCAGGCACAAAGTCTCATCCCTAAGCAAGATGCCATTTGTAATTGATAGCTGCTGAGAGAGAGAAAAATCACTTTTCTTCAAATGGAGTGATACTGCACTCCAGGGCAGGCCACATGCTTGGGAATTGTTAAGCAACACAAAACATACTTTATGGTGTTTGTTTCATTGGTTGGTTTTACGTTTTTATTTCTTTGTTTTCTTTTTATATTGTTGTTTGTTTTAAGACAAAAATCAAAACCATGAGGTTGGGTGGGTAGAGGGGAATGATCGGGAAGGAGACGGGAAAGTGTAAGAATATGATCAAAATATATGCATGAATATTCAAAAATAATAAAAAATAAACAGGTGAATAAAGATCATGTTCTTCCCAAGTTAAACATCTTACCTACCATCTGAAATGTAAATAAAATAATTACCACACACACACACACACACACACACACACACACACACTTACCTACAATATAAAATCCATACTTTTGAGCATGATGGTATCTGGTTCTAAGCCGTCTCTGGAGCTCCTCTTATAAGGTTACTCATGTGTAAACTCTACTCATGAGAAAGCATATATTCCCAAACATTCTCTCACATCACTACATCCTAGTCATTTTCTAAATAAAACCCCTTTTATCTAGGTAACTATCATTCATTTCTGAATACTCAGCTCAATTTTCATTACAGAAATATTTAGTATAAAAATACACTCCTAAGAGAGAACCCTTTTTCTATCCCCCAAGGTAATTTCCTTCAGCACAGGTATACACTCTGTGGTAAAAACTTACATGAGAAGTCTGCAACATCATTGGAGTCTGCTATTAAAATATTTCTAACATTTCCACTTAGCTCCTTTATATAACTTCCAGCTGCCTGATGAAATTCCCTACATCTCTTTATGCACATTATCCAACCTTCCCACTTTAAACATATTAATTAGTTATTTCCACCATTGATCTGCCTGATAATTCTAATACTTGAGGCACTTTTAGGCCTAGGATGTTTACTATATATAGTTTGTTTGTTTGTTTGTTTGTTGTTCCGAGACAGGGTTTCTCTGTGTAGCTCTGGCTGTCCTGGAACTCACTCTGTAGACCAGGCTGGCCTTGAACTCAGAAATCCGCCTGCCTTTGCCTCCCAAGTGCTGGGATTAAACGCGTGTGCCACCACTGCCCAGCTACTCTTGACGTATTCCTATTTCATATTTTAAAGATGGCTTATACTTTATTTCCTTATATACCTCAGAACTTCTTGTTAAAGTCTAGACATTTCATTTAAAAGAATACAGAAGTTAAGCTAAGTAACAGTTATGTTCAGAATGGGGCATACCCTTTTTATAGGGGTGTCAATGTTGGAGGCCTGAATTAATATAACATACTTACTGTGAATTTAGACTCTGCCTTAGTTCCCTTCAGTCTCTACAGATTTCAGTTTTTCCTTGTGGTTAGATGGGCCTCAATACAAAAGAATGTATCTGGTACTTGTTTTCTGTTTTCAGACCATTAGAAGAGTACCTGTGCTTCTATCCTTCCTCTAACAGCACACTGTTACTGTACAGATGGGCAGCTAGGGAAGAATGCTCAGATTTCCTGTTCATCTTCAATCTCAGATAGAACCCATTCATAGAAGCCTCGGTAGTGCAGCTCCCTTAGCAATATTTCATCTCCCCAAAGACAAAGCTTTGCCTGCTACACGGTTTCAAGTTCTGTGCAAAGATGAAGACAGGGTTCCTGACGTCTTCCCCAGGTCAATGGGCTTCTTTTTGTTTCTTCTTCATGCCAGAGCAGGGTCAGTACTACACAGGTTTCTTAACTCACACCACTGTTGGAGGACTTGTATCTAACTTTAGTACTTCTCCAAATTATGAACATCTTGGGGACAAGAAATTTATTTTTCTCTCACTATATACATGGAAAAGCACTTCAGTATGAGTTAGCCAATTCTTATAAAGATAAATGAATAACCTACATCCACTAGAAAAGGATGAAAAACATCAAGGTAAATAGTAGAAATAAATACCTCCTAGAAAACACCTTGGAAATAACACAACTACATACCTGATACACCACTTCCCCTTCCTTGTACACACTAGACAATGAAAAAGGGAAGTCAGTGTAGAGATGTTTGTGATGCCAGATGATATGGTTTCAGTTTCTATACAGTGCAAACGTTAAACAATAATTCCTAAGTCAACTAGGAAATAAGCTACTTACACCAATTGGTAGTAGTGTCTGAGAAATTCGACTCTTTGGGGTCAGGATGAACGTTTCTGTTCCGAGTGGAATCCTCTCTGTTGTGTCCATAACATTCTTTCCACTCCTAGAGCAGAAACCCAATTGAAATATAGCATATATTATACTGTCAAAGGTCTAGATTCAAAGTAATATAACCAATTTTCATCAGAAATTCATTAGAAGTCAGTATAATTTTACCAGTCTTTAAAATCAATTTTTATCACCTTTAATTTTTAACAAAAACATTTTGCTGGCTATGATTGTATTAACATATTATTCTAACTAAAACTTCAAAAATATAATAATAGCAAGCTTACCCTGACCATATAAAAGTTATATTAAAAACCTTTTTTACTTGAGCAAGCTATAAATACTGGAGATCTGATAAGTCATTTTTGGTAACAAATTAAGCTGTATGCAAGACTGTGACTCAGACTTATGAGTTACCATGGAAGACAGTGTGATCTCATTAACTCACATTCTATACCTTATATTTGAGAGGACCTATTCAATGTTCTATACAAACCATACATTCATGCCAGACACTTTAGGAATTTCGAATACATTTTTTTATGTCTATGTAGTCAAGTCTATTACAATTCTGGTATACTGTAGAAGTTAGAAGTTCTAATACAATGGTTCTCAACCCTTCCTAATGCTGAGAGCCTTTAACACAGTTCCTCGTGTTATGGTAATCCCCAACCCTAAAATTATTTTCATTGCTACTTCAAAATTGTAATTTTACTACTCTTATTAATCGTAATACAAATATCTGATATGCAGGATATCTGATATCTAACCCCTGTGAAAGAACTGTTCAACCCCCACAGGTTAAAAAGAGCTATCCCAATAGAAGGTGAAATCTATTTCTAGTAATGTCTACTTTTGGTTCTAATTGGGAAATAAAGAACAAATATATTTTTTAAAATGTTTGGCCAGGCAATGATGGCGCACGACCTTTAATCCCAGCACCTGGGAGGCAGAGGCAGGCGGATTTCTGAGTTGAGGCCAGCCTGGTCTACAGAGTGAGTTCCAGGACAGCCAGGGCTATACAGAGAATCCTGTCTCAAAAACAACAACAACAACAAAAATGTTTATTTTGAAACAAGAGTCTCAATAGTGGGCCCAAAACTTGCTATGTAGACAGAATGGTCTAGCACTCACTGAGATCTATTTGTCTCTGTGCTGGGATTAAAGGCATATGGCACCACTCTAAATGTACAAGTCTCCTGTTTACATGGCATATGGTAAAATACACTGACAACTATGACATCTCCTCTTATGTACTTTTAAGGATAAATACATCTCTTGGGAGATGGTTTTAAGCACTGTGTATTCAGATGCTGATCTCTATGCCCAGACATCTGGTTATAGTCCAGACATTGGCACGGTCAAGCATTGCTGGTCTAAATGTTATGCAAAAATTGTTTCCCATCACCAATGATCGGTTAAGAAAGAGCTGATCAGCCAATTAGTTAGGCAGAAGAGAAGAGAATAGGGCAAGACTTCTGATCCCAGTCTGGGGTTCCAGGGAGAACAGGGACAGAAGAAGGAGAGGAGAGAGAGGGAGAAAAGAAGAGAGACCATGTGGATGAGGTCACAATGTGAGAGCAGCCCTGAAGACACACACGGACCTAGCGAATCAAAGCAAGACTCAGATGCAGGTAAAGGACTGCATGGCTGGGAAGTAGGCAGCATAACTGGATCAGAATAGCTCAGAACCTGCCCAGCTTAGTGCTTGCAGAGACCAGGTCTCTGGATCATTCATTTGGGAGATAAACCCAGCACAGAGACAAGTAGATCTAGAGTAAGTGCTAGGCCATCCTGGTCTACGTAGCCAGTTGCAGGCCCTCTAATGAGAGACTGTCTCAAAATAAATATAGACTTTTTAAAAAGAGTGGGCATAGAAACACTCTGCAATTATTTGGGAGCAAAAGGGAAGAAGAACCCCCGACCCCCGAATTACAGTTACATACATCAACACATCAACGTGAAAAAGTTATAGAAATTGTGAATAGATTTTCTTTTCTCTCATTTTTTCCCACTCTCTCAAAGATTTGCCTCAGAAAATGGAGGACTAAAGAGAAATTAAAGATGAAAATACAAATGTCATATTAGAAAAAGCATAATGTTTTTAAAGCAACATAAACTACATTATCAATAAGGCTGCATAAATTTGCTCAGTCACTGTATATAATAGTTTAGTCAACAAACTGATGCATATTGAACCCATTCTGACAGGATACCTAGCATGTGTTATGTAAAAGTCTTAAAATGTTCCTTTCTTTAAAAATACACCCAGGGCTGGATATATAGCTTAGTGGTTAGAATACTTGCTGCTCTTCTAAGTGACCAGAGTTGTATACCATCTGTAATTCAGTTCTAGGAGACACGCATGCACTTCAGCGTACTCTGGGCACCACTGATGAACATGGTACAAAAACATATACTCGGGCAAAACGCTCATCCACATTCAAGGGAAAAGAAATATCCTATGCCCTTTACCTATTGTTTCTCATCTGTAATCATTTACCCCAAGTGAGACTCTTATGGCGTTTCCAAGATATCTCATGGTTAACAGCAATTTAATAAACTATTATACTTACTCTTCTTCTATTTTCACCTTCCTCTTGCCTTTGCCTTTTTCTTTTCTCTAAAGACAATAAAAACGGCCGCAAATTTAATATAATATGGTTTCATTAGAAATAAAGTAATCAAAGCAAGAGCAGACTACAGTATCTACAACCTACTACAAATTCCTGTTTTGTTACAGATAGCTTTGGAGTCTGTCACCTTTAGTGAGAAAAATGTTCTTCCTTTTGGTGATCTGAGATTTGTTTTTCTGTAGCTTCTATTCTCTTTTGGACTTTTCTTCTAAGTTTATACTTGCTGTATAATTCTCCTCTAATACAAGCTCTTTGGATTGAGTGTGCAGTGCTTCCCTTAAGATAGAGTCTACAGAGTAGTGATTGTGACAGCCATTCTCTCAGTATCTTCCAGCTTACCATTCTTATCAATATTGGGAAGGAGTCTCTATGACAAATACAGAATTATCACATCAAATAGACACTACTTCTTCAGAGAGCATATTAAAGATGGATTCTGGAGACGAAAAAACAACATCCCCAAATAAAGGCTTTCTTTCACTCATCCTACCAGCACATGAAGAAAACACAATACATGTTCTTTAGGAAAGCTCTATGTATTTTAATAGTACTCTCATTCTCTTATCAATGATCAGTATATTCCAAGAAAGAAAAAACAGTTTGAATGATTTTGCACATAGCAACAAACTAATAACTCTAAATTAATGAGCTTTATAGTTGCATAAACTTGGCAAATA
Organism: Mastomys natalensis; assembly: GCA_021653895.1. Taxonomy (NCBI): domain Eukaryota; kingdom Metazoa; phylum Chordata; class Mammalia; order Rodentia; family Muridae; genus Mastomys; species Mastomys natalensis. The sequence goes on from JAJTUV010000141.1 coordinate 147,929, forward strand.
CGTTTCAAAACAAAGACAAAACCAATCTACTATGGCTTGGATCTTGAATTTTTCCTTAAAGTTCTGGCCAAGAGGTTGTGCAGGCTGATAGCTGCTGGAGCCTTGGGAAGGCAGGGCCAAGGAGAACGAAGTTAAATCACTGGGGTAGACTGAAGATATGACTGAGACCATAGCCTCTTCCTGTGTCTCTCCTTGATTCTATGTGATACTTGCTCTCTGCCCTGACACATTCGGCTGGTCAAAAGGCAGGTAACCATAGATTGAAATCACTAAAACCGTGAAGTAAAATAAGCTGTCTTTCCTCCTTTCAAGCTATCCCAGTTATTTTGTGACATAGTCAGAAAGGTGATTAACACAAAGTCCAAGACCATAAATCAAATACTTACTATCTAGTTGCAGATTCACTACTAATTTATGCTGCACAATTTCTTCATAATAAATCTTACATTATATTTTCAAATATTTTTGTGAAGAAAACAGGACATAAGTTTTTTAGGTTAAACCACCTAAGGTAGAATAAAATCATATGCAAATTTTGCAATCATTCATTTTGTATTTAAGTCTTAGCACTTAAAATTGCCCTTTTATTTATTTTAAGATAACAAATCTTACCTCGTCTGATTAATTCTTTTCCTTCATCAACTAGATCTGATGTCATATCATTATCTCCCATGAACTGCTGGAAACCAAGCAGATTCAAACAACGGGTGCCTAAACTAATAAAAGCAGATTTCAAGACAATAAGTATTATTTCATTTCATAAATATTTTGATAAATTGTTCTTTACCATTGTCAACCCCAGAGAAACCATGACTCGTTATTAGTTATCACGGCAGACTGCACAGCAATGCAGCTAGCCACTCTTCACAAGGTCCTTATTTCTCTTTCTTTTTACAATGCGTATGTCCAGATGCATAGGAAGCTTCATGCCTATAATCCCAGTATCTGGAGACTGAGGCAGGATTGTCATGAGTTTGAGGCCAGCTGGGATTACAGTGAAACTTTGTCTGAAAACCAAACAAATCAAATGTTATGTTGTATTTTTCACTCAGTAGAGTAAGGCTTCCTATATTGCTACAGGATGGCTGTAACAAAATCAACGTGTTCTTTTTAAATGTTCAGAGTAGTTTTAATACTGAAGTATGCATATAAAATCAGCATTTCCCTGAGCAGTGGTGATACGCGCCTTTAATCCCAGCACTCTAGAAGCAGAGGCAGGTGGATCTCTGTGAGTTCAAAAACTCATACCTACAGAGTGAGTTCCAGAACAGCCAAAGCTACACACACAGTGGAACTCTGTCTTAAAAACAATAAATGAATAAAATAAATAAATTAATACAATCAGCATCAGTACATGTAGAAATTTCTTGCTTACACAATCTTTTGTTTTCTGAGACATGTGTCACTCTGAAGTCCAGGCTGTCCTAGAATTCACTATATTAGAATAGGCTGGCCTCACAGTGTCCGTCCTCCCTCAGCCTCCAGAGTTCTGTGATTTCAAGCTTGGGTCACTCTGCTTAGCTAACAAAAATCTTAATTAGATAAATTTTAATGTTATGGGTTTTTTTTCACTCAAGAATTGAAGTTTTGGGGGGCTGGAGACATGGCTTAGTGGTTAACAGCATTGACTGCTCTTCCAGAGGTCCTAAGTTCAACTCCCAGCAACCACATGGTGGCTCACAACCATCTGTAATGAGATCGGATGCCCTCTTTTGGTGTGCATAAAATAAACCTTTTTTTAAAAAAAGGAAAAAAAAAGATTGAAGTTTTTCTCTTATACACTGTAAATGATTATATATTATCTATAGGGTAATTATTTGAAATCTTATTAGGCATTTAAATCTGATTGTCATATAGAACAAGAGAACCTTAAAAACATGGTACAGAAGGGAGGAAGCAATACATGGATAAGCACAGTTTATTCTGTTAAGACTCTAGTGTGGCACTAGGCAGTGATGGTGCATGCCTTTAATTCCAGCACTTGGGAGGCAGAGGCAGGCCTGGTCTGCAGACTAGGTTCCAGGACAGCCAGGGCTACACAGAGAAACATTGTTTTGAACACCCCCTCCCCCCACCCAAAGAACCTACATGGATCAGACAATTCACTCATATTTAATTCTTATATACTCCTAAGGAATAAATACATGTTTCACTGAAGGACTGGAGAAAGAGGTGGTGGTGGTGGGTGTGTGTGTGTGTGTGTGTGTGTGTAAAGAAAAACAGCAGTTAAAATGAAAATCTATGATTTACATTAAGAAATGTGTAAACATCTGGCTAACTCAGAATATCTGTTGATATGCAAGAAGAACATGTGTATGGCTTTGAGTAAAGCTCCTCCTTTCTTTGAGACAGACTCTATTAGAACCTAAAGTTCACTGTGTAGCTCAGGCTGCTCTCAAAATGCAGGATCTTCCTGCTGCCCATTTACAGCATACATCATTCCCAGCTTACAAAGAAACCTTTAATGCTTCCTTTCTCCCTTTTTTGGGGTGTGTGCCTGCCTGCTTGCCTGTGGCATGGTCCCCAGCTGAGCTAAGTCTAAAAGCCCATGAGACCCTGAAAGGACAGTAGGAGCTTTGCCTGTTCCTGGGTACCAGGCCCCTGACACCAGCTGCAGCCCCCAGATTTGTGGCCATCTGTCACATAAGGGCAACGTCCCAACTCCTCCACATGTAGAGGACTTGACCTGTAGTCACATAGGCTCAAGACAGATCTCCATTTTAATGAGGTACCTAAAGGCCTGGAGGGCTTAGCCAATAACCTTTCCTTCCCAGACATTCCTCCCGAAAATAAACCTCAGGCCCACCCTGAGACATGAGGTGTGGTTTTATACATCCACTTTCCTCCAAGACAATAAATGCCTTAAAACCATGGACTGCCTCTTTTCATTGAGATCCACCGTGGGGAGCCTCGGAGTTGCCTTTGCGTACAGAGCTGCTGTCTAATCTCCTGTAGAAGGCCTATTGCATCAAGGAGCTCAAGCCAAGCCTACCACCAAGCCAAAGACTCTCCCCTGGAGGAGCAGCCGAGCTCCCGCTTTTCCCCTCCCACTTGGGCTACATCCAGCCCACAGGCCCCAACTCGTTCTCAGGTCTTCCACAGCTTTCAGCCTGGGTGTTCTAGAGCCTGGGAACCCGCACGGCCCCAGCCAGGCCCAGGGACCCCCAAACCAGTTCCAGGTGTCAGACTATGGTTTCCTACCCCCAGAACAGTGTGTGTGCGCGCGTGGGGGGGATTCCCTACAGCACAACACAGGCAACATGGGGTAACACGGTCAATTCTGTGTCCCGCCTCCCCAGCAGCCATGTCCTGTGGCAGAGCAGACCACAAACCCCATAAAACCCAGCGTACTAAGCATTTTAGGCAAGACCATGCTATTGAGCTACATCTCCAGCCCTACAAAGATTGTTTTCCTATAATCATTTTTCTGATTTCTTATATTTAGTATTTTATATTTGACACAGCATTATTCTAATTTATATTATTTTGAGCCACAGAGCCATTTCATCTCAAAATCTTCATATTGCCAATATGAAAACATGAAAAGGTGTACTCATAAAGGTTCAGGATGTTCCATTATGGTTCGACATCCAAGTTCATTAAATTATTAAATGAGTAAATACATAATCAACACAGCATTAAATATATAAAATCTGCTATTGCTTTTTCTACCTTGGAGGAAAACCTCAAAACAATAGTTTTAGTGTCAATTCATATTAATATTTTTATCTTATTATACTTTATGTATGTTTTCTCTTGAGCATGTTATTGCTATATAGCTGACCCTGACTTTGAACTTGGGATCCTGTCTTAGCCTACAAAACCCTGAAATTACAGACATGTGCCACCATGCTCATCTAGTAGTCTTAAATTATAATCTTTTAGCTATTTTACTTATCAAAAAAATTTAACTTAGTGGAGAATTTATTTAAATAAACATTCTAATATTACTATGCTAATATGTTATTTAGATTTATCCACAAATAATATGAGACTTAAACAAAAGTTAATAAAATTTACTTTTATTAGAAAAGCAAATTAATTTAAAGACATATTTTTATAAAAGTGATATTTTGGGCACGTCTTGGGACACTTGAAGCGGTAAGCAAAGGCTGAAGGGGTATGAGAGTGAGGAATGAGAAGGAGAGTCAAGGTGCTAAGGCAAGTGTATCCTTCTGTATTGAGAATGTCATACATGTATACAATGAATATGATTACATATAATCCCAACTTCCCCCTCCAACTGTCCTCATACTTCCTAACACCTCCTCCCTTAACTTTGCATCTTTTTCTAAAAAAAAAAAAAAAAAAAATCCACTAAGTCCAGTGAGTGCTTTCCATATTTGTATGGGTATAGGGCCAGCCACTGGAACACAGGAGACCTTTCCTTTGCCTCAAAGAAAAATGTCTCCCTTCCAGAGCACCTATCAACTCAGGAAGGGATGGAGCCTGGATATCAATTGCCATCTCTGCAGGAACTATCGCTGGCTTGATCTTGTATAATAAGTCTTTATAGGTAACAATGTCTGGAATGAGTTCATTATTGTTAAAAGCTTTAACCCTTTTGAACTTTACCTTTGCCAAGTTTCTATAATCTTCTCTAAGCCCAGAAAAAAGAGCAGGCTGCGTACCTTCTAAGCACAGAGAAGTATTCTTCTTCCAACTTTACACACACATCTTGACTATAAATGCTTCTCACCTGACCCTTTACGTTGGCTAGCATCTGCAGGATTTAAAAACCCAGCGACAATATGGAATAAGCCCAATAACTTATGTTACTGGAAAGAAGCATGCTTGCAGTGTTGCAGTCCAAGACTTTGGAGTTACCATCCTACAGTTAGTCTTACCACTTTATAGCCTATATAACTACGACAGAGTAATTCCACTTCTCTATTCTTTGAACTGCCTCCAGATGGAGAACCTGACTCAACTACTCAAAAAGACCCCTCAAACTGCCCGAGCTCCCCAAACCTCCTAAAACACAAATAACTAAAACCAAGCCTGTAAATACTCAATAGTTTTAAGGGAAAAGGATATCTATAGCCAACTAAAAGTAGAGAAAAAAGGTAATGTTAAATTTCTTACCTAAAATACGTAGCGATGCAGAGAATTACTACCAACATAGGATAATATATATAGAATCCATCTGCAATAAAGGATAAAACTTTCATGGAACCCATGATCTGAAGAGCAAGAGAAGAGTTAAGTCAGCAGAGTTCCATGTTTTCATTCCTTCCTTCCCATCATTAGAAAATTTACCCACAGGAATTTACATCAACATACTTGACTTTTCAAAAGTTAGAAACAAAGTACTAAGGGTATGAATTTCTTAAACTTTCTTCCTGTTTAGGCTTCCTTCTAAAGAAATCTAGTATTTTATAACTAGTACAAAAATCATACACATTTAGATTATACATATAAATGCTAATGCTACTAGGAAGCAGGGTTTTGATGCTGCTCATCTAAGGAATCTAAATAAACTATTTTTTTTTTAAATTCCAAAAAGAAAATTACTTTAACCCTATCATTAGTAATTATATACATAACCTTTAAGAGAAGGCTCTCGTGATACAAAGGCGTTCGATGTGCTACACAGATTCCTACTGACAATGGAAGATGACTCCTAACAACGTCTTACGTAGGTAAGGGACCTAAAGAGCCACACTTACAGATGTATATGCAGTCGGCTGGGTGTTCTGGTGGGAGATGGAGGAATCCATATGGGTCAATCCCAAGAAGTTAAGACATAAAGGAGGAGTCAAACGGCAAAATAGCCTACAATAAACATTTAAAAGCACCAACATATATATTTTAAATACAACAAAATACAATTTACATTATAGTGAAATGTATTAAAACATTTCAGATCATTGTAACTATAATTTTCATCTATTTTTATACTAATGTGTATATATAAATATATATATATATACATATTTCAATTATATTCATTCAAGTCAAACTATAGTTTGAATTCTCCATGTGAACTGTCCTTATTGGGGATACATTCTGAAATCCTATTAATCACATTTCCCTTAAGAACATGAGTGCTTATATAACTAACTATAGCCTCAGGATGCCTGATTTCAGCATTCTGCCTAAAATCAAGTATAAAATGAGGATCTTACATAGCTAGGGTTGGAGAACTAGGGGGAAGAACGAAAAGGTTTAAATATGAGGAGCAGATAGTGATAGGAGGAAGCTCTGTATGTGGTGGTGATAGTGTAGCAGTCTGCACATCAAATGAATGAAAATCTAGGAACTAGTTAAAGTCTACAGTGCTGCTAGTATAGTGCTGATATAGTTGCTAAGTTTAATATTGTGTAGCAATCACAGCCAATGTCACCATGAAGAGCATCTTGAGGAGGGTTATATGGTGTATCTGTAACTTTCTGAAACTCTTGTTATAGTTTAACTATACCTCACATACGGCACAGCCTCCACAGGTTTATATGTTGAAGAGTTCATCTTCAGTGGGTTGCTCTATTTTAGGAGGTAGGGTGGAGCTAGAATAAGCAAGTCACCTCTAGGAGGTATGAACAAAAGATAGCATGTTTGTGGTCCTGTCAGTCTGTCTGTGCTTCCTAGGTACCACGAAGTAGATAACTCTGCTCCAAGCCTCACTTCTTGCCCAAAACAATATCAAATAATGCTGAAGTCTCTGAAACCATTAGACATAATAAGTATTTCCTCCCCTAAGTTGTTTGTGTCAGGTTTTGTAACAGTCACAAAAAAACTAACACAGTGGTGGTTTTGATATTTTATAAGACAAAATTTTGACACTAGATATTAATTTGAACTTTCCTGAGTACAGCCCATTATCTATATATATTATAAATACCTAATATACCTGAATAATAATAAATAGTCTGGATAGTGTAGCTAAAGCCAGCCCTGTAAATTTTTCTAGGAAAAAGATACTTTTCGTAATGTCCTTCAAACCTTCAGTCTTAGGGAGGCCGCGACTTTCAGCACACTCTTTAAATCTGACTTAGCCTCTAAATTCTCAGCTATTCACATACAAAGTCACAAACTGGTAAATTTAGGCTCACTGTCTTTTTTACTCCTAACATGTCATTCTTTGTCTTTTTCACTCCTAACATGTCATTCTTAATTTACCATAAACTTAAAAGCAGAATTTAGCTGGCAATCAGCAAATATCCACCATATACATATGTAACCTATCTAATATATAATAGACCAGTTAGCTCACAGAATATATGTTCATACAACATCCATGAACAAGAAATAAGAGATCTATAATTAGCATGTAAAATGAAAATACTTATTTTTCCCAAGCTCAGTTTACTTACATGCCACTGAAAAGAAGACTGTATGCATCAGTCTGATGATGTGAAGCCAAGTAGTAGTAGTTAAATACGCGAATCCTGAACACAGTAGAATAAACACAGATACTTAAGAAGAAGATGGAAAGGAAGCAAGCAATCTGGAAAAAATAGTTAAAACTTAATTTAGGACTTTTTTACTTAATTTACTATCATAAGAATTATCACTCATCCTCAGCTACATTTACTGGTGTTCTAAAATATAAATACAACAATAGTGTGCTTTTAAATAGATGAAAGGAAATTATGAAAATGAACATTTTCCCAGTGTAACCTCCTAGGTCCTATTTAACTATTCCCTGACAACTTAATGAAGACAGTAAGGTGCATAGTTTCCCTGACAACAGAGGGCCAAAGCAACCTTACAGAATGCCTGTCACTGCCCTACACTTATTCATCTTCAGCTACAGCTCTTAGTTTTTACAGTCTGCGTGAACTGATGCGCTGTTTTGGAAAGCAGCATCATAATAGCACTATGGGAAACTACTCTTTCACTCCTACTAGAAGAAACATAACATAAGATAAGATACAGCAGTTAAAGTGTGTGCATAAACAAATATAATTTATGACTGATATGAAAAAAACTAACCTCAATATAAATATAATTGTATGTCTTTTCTGCCAGCTGTATGAATACTGCAAAAAGGGATAAGACAGGAGTTGTGCTAAAGAAGGTACACTCTGACCACACAACAATCACAGAGAAAATAGACAAAACCACAGCAAGTATCCTGTGAAACCATGGACGCAAAAGGCATTCCCAGTACCACTCTGGAAAATACAAGAAAAATACAATTAGGAAAACTAAATCAGTATAAAGGATTTATAGTCTTTCAAAGTAGCAGCAAATCAGACAATACAGAGAAAAATGCAACTTCACAGTGGAAAAACAGGCATGACTCTAGGCAAAGATCAACAGCAGTGTAGAAACTGATACCCATGTGCTTCCTGCTCTGATGCAGAGGAGATCATGACATCACCCTTGTGGCATTCCTGCAAATGATGCATAAGCTGTAGCTAATCATGAGGACACAGCAAACTCCAAGTTGGGGACATTCAGCAATGACCTAGCTGTCCATAAACATCAATGCTATAAAATACACAGAGAATAAAACACATAGGACTGAAAACCTGTGTCTGATTTAAAAAGACTAAGCAATAAGACAACTATGAAATATGACAAAATACACTGTGTGCTTTATTTCTTTTTCCAAAGAATATCCCTATCATAACTAAGTATGATTAATTATAACATAATGTATAAGATATGTAAAAGTAAATTATTAATGTTAATTTTCTAATTATTTTCTAGTTATACTTGAGTAGCTGGATTTTTAGAAAGTATAGACTGAAATTACCAAGGGGGAAAAGGCTTCATATATGGAAATCTCTGAAAGATTAAGGGAACACTGTATGTAGGAAAAAAAAGGAAATTAATAAAGTGTTAACATATGAAGAACCTGGATATATGAGAATAGTTGGTGAAATTCTGGTTTTATTAAGTCTGGATCCCGTCCATCCATCCATCCCACTGAAGACTGAACCCAGGGTTAGTGTGTGCTGAAGATATCATCTACCACTGAGTTACAGCTTGCAGTAAGGCTACATCTTCACTTTATCTACTGAAAAGCTATGATTCAGTCTCACTGCCTCCACATAATTCCTATTTAAACATCATGCAGACAATTCTTTCTTCTCCCATCGTCTTCATCTCCTCTCTTCTAACGAGTTCATCTTCTAGTCCTCCCTTTAACCCAATCACTCATTCCCATAGCCTTCCTAAACGTTTTATTGCTAACAATGGCAATTTTTCCATTTCCTCATCCCCAAGCAGTACCTTCATCTGTACTTCAACCGTACTGACTGGCTATCAGGTCAAGGAAAATGTTTATTTCTTTTACCTTTTTATTGTTATTGAACAATTTTAATGTCCTTCCATCTTTCCTTCCTTTCCCAGCTCAGATCCCACAGTCTTTGAAGATAACTACTCTCCAGTCCCAATTCCTTTACCCTCTCTTGCTTCACTGTACTTGTTTGGTTGATCCAACTCCTTGGTTACTTTGAGTCTGTATACATGTACACTGCAGAAGACAGGCACACCTTTGCTGACTATTCTCACCTTAAACTATCACCAACTTCAAACAGACCCTTAGCACACCTAAGGAGCTTAATGTAATTCTCCATTTTCTTCCAATATCCATTGTGACTATTTTGTACCTTCTTGAAAAATCTCCTTTGCATTTATTGTCAGTACATTCCTAAGAGAATATAAGCAGTCAGAAGAAAACTTACCATTATTTGACTGCTACATTTTCTCACACTAATGCTGTCTATCTCACCTCCTAAAGTAAGGCCATTCTCTTCATTGTTCACTATCTCTTATCTCATCTCCACTACCCACAAATACTGCTTCAAGTTCCCTACTGCTTCAATCATTTTCCTCTCTATGATTCCCTAGTTATAAGCAATGCTTCAAGCCCTCAGCCCCTAACTTACCACAGCCAATACCCTTATCTATGTTCCTTTTCACTATTTGTTCATTTATTTATTTTTGGTCTCTTAGCATGGTTGATCATGTATGTAAATTGTTTATAATTTTATTTTATATGTGTACATATTTTAAAATCATAGGCATAAATATATTAAGAAATTTCAATTTTTTTTAAAATAATCATTATGTTGAGAGAAATACTACCAAATATTATGGAGAAAATATTTTACATACTTTATATACTGTTGGTGAATTTGTAGGAATTTCTGTTAATATTAAGAAACCTTAAAGTTTAGCTAATTAATATGGTTTTATACTATCAAGAGTCAAACCATGATACACATTTATGGTGAGATCATTAGTGAGAATGGATATTTCAATACCTTCCATAAAAATTATAAAATATATTTTATGTAACCTGTTTTGTCATCAAATGTTTTCTTTGTATTTTTTAAATATCTCACAGCTCCTGTATCTATGGTTTAGGAGTCTCAGGGAAGAGAAGAGCAGGAAGTCCGTGGTGAAACACTTTCCTAACTGCTGTATAATAAAGGCTGGAGCAATGGCAACATCAATGGATGTGTTAACTTAGAAGAGGGAAAACTTCACGGGGTTCCGCCCTAGACAAAGAACTACAGGCAACCAATGACTTCTGGGAGAATGAGAATTAGAAGTAAAATAATTATTTTAAGGTAAGTTTATCAGATATCTAATACTACCCTATGAAACAAATTAATATACAAGTAGAAGTCAGCATTGTATTGATGAAACATACATTTTCCTTGTAGAAAAATTACTAACTTTGACATTTAGGTTAAATTACATACCAACTGTAGGATTATAAAAATATTGGATAAATCGATTTTCTGGCTCAGGTGACTGAAAGGTGTGCACGAATTGGTGAGTTGCACTAGTTTCATTTTTTGCTACATCTTCTAGATAGAATGCCTGTTCCAAAAGAATCTGCCATTGCACTTGTGTCCGACGGTGCCTTTGAACTGAATAAATCACCTTGAATACAGAAGAGGAATAAGCTTGTCAATATGCCTGAACAGTAGGTTAACTTTCTGCTAGAGAACAGTTTTTCTTTGTCTTAATAAAACAGTACTAATGGATGTTCTAAATGTGACCAAGTATGTTAATGTTTTGAAATGACAAATACTTCCTATTAATAGAACAGGTATAATTCTTATATCCAGTTGCCAAGAGTATCCCTATCCAGAAACACATAGTTAAAACACTTCAACAATAACAAGGAAGAGATCAAGAGTTTTAGATATGTATTTCACTGGCAATGCATACATGTTTGGGGAGGTGGGTGCCTACATGTGTGGTTGTGGGCATGTGGAAACCACGGTCCCCGTCAGGTGTCTCCAGGCATTCTCCCCTGTTTTGACACAAGGTCTCTAAGTGAACTGGCTCTCTCAGATTTGGCCAAGCTGCCTGACCAAAGGTCCCTCATTGTGCCTCCCAGTCGCTGGCAGCACAGGTGCATAGCACACTGCCTGGCTTTATACACAGTGCTGGAGCCTGAGCTCAGCTCCTCAAACATGAGCTGCAAGCAGTTTAACTGCTGAGCCAACATGCAGAAAGCCTTTTATAAAGGGCAACAGTTATAAACCTAATTCATATCCTCTAACTGTATACATAACAGCTAAAATTAATAATTAAAGTTACCTGTTTGTGCAATTTTACCAAGCTTTTTTCACTTGGGTAGGTATTACGCTTTTCGTCAAAATCTTCATAATCATCCATATTCCTGCCCATCTTTTCCTGATAATCTGTAGGGCACTAAACACAAACATTTTATGAAATTTTAATAATATAAAAATTTATTTATTAAAAATCTTTCATTCTAAAAATTTTAAATTTTCTTCTTTTATTGACATTTCTAACTAGTTAAGTTTTCACTAACTAACATTTTCAAGAAAATATTTCATAGGTATGTTAAGTTTCTTCTCACTTCTAATGGTTTTTTTTATGCTCAGATATACTAACTTGAGACTAGGAAAGTGGAGGGAGCTTACCTACACGAAGTAACAACTATTTGAGAAGATTATTCTAATGATAGGCACCTGATGATACTTCAATTATTTTCCTAAATAATAGAAGAATCATGAAAAATATAAATGCTTAAGTTCTGAAAGCCACGGTAAGCAAAAAGGGATATATAATTAGGATTATCTGTCATACAACTAGTTACTTATCACATATGTAGGGTTTTGAAAATTCATTAACCTTCCTAAATAGGCCTCAAAAACAGCAAATATAAGAGAAATGCTTAGAAAGTTTACTCTTATGACCATGATTTTAACTAAAGAAACAGTAGCTAATAATAACCAGTAGGATAGATTTAGAATATAGAAGACAAATTTCTTTGGTAACTTGGGTACATGTGATGGTTTTGTACACGCTTGGCCCAAGGAGTGGCACTATTAGAAGATGCAGCCTTGCTGGATTCGGTGTGTCACTGTGAGTGTGGGTTTTAATACCCTCGTCCTAGCTGCCTAGAAGCCAGTATTCTGCTAGCAGCCTTCAAATGAAGATGTAGAACTCTCAGCTCCTCCTGCACCATGCCTGCCTGGATGCTACCATGCTCCTACCTTGATGATAAAAGGCTGAACCTCTGAACCTGTAAACCAGCCCCAATTAAATGGTATCCTTATAAGAGTTGCCTTCTATCTGTTCACAGTAGTAAAACCCAAACTAAGACAGTACATAAAAAGTAATTGTGGAACTTTTCAAATAATTCTTTTAGAGGTGTACAAATATACCTGCAATTCAAGATAGCTCCATCAAAATCATAACAATATGGCTTATTATTAAATATTCATGTAATTTATTTTATAACACATATGACATAACATGAGATTACATGTGAGAAGATGGTTGCAAGAATTACTGAGACCAAGGGACATGTGCTCCACTATGTTCTTAGCAGCTTTATTCATAATAGCAAGAAACTGGAAACAACTCAGAGTTGCCCTCAACCAAAGAATGGATAAAGAAAATGTGGTTCATTTACACAGTGGGATACTATAGTTATTTAAAAACAAAGACATCATGAATTTTGCAGGCAAATGGATGGAACTAGAGAATATCATCCTGAGTGAGGTAACCCAGACCCAAAAGAACAGGTATGGTATGTACTCACTAATAAGTGGTATTTGCCATAAAGTACAGAATAACCATAATACACCCCACAAACCCAAAGAAATAAACAAGAAGTGAGGATACTTGAATCATACTTGGAAGGGGAAACAAAACAGTCATAGGAGGCAGAGGGAGGGAGGGAACTGGTGGATGGGGGAGGGGGTGGAGAAGGCAAAGGCAGGATCATGTGGGGAAGAGACAGGAGAGAGGTCCAATGGGCCAAGAGAATGTATGGAAATCTGCAGCTGCATGGAGTGGGAGGAGGGGAGAATTTCTAGGAAGCCCCTGAGACCTGGGACATGGGAGGCTCCCAGGAGTCAATGCAGGTGACTTTTGATGCCTAACAGTAGGGACATGGAACCTGAAGAGTTCACCTTCTGTAGGCAGGCAGGATCCTCCCTCAGTGGAAGGATAGGGACACCAACCCATTCACAAAACTTTCCACCCAAAATTTGTCCTGTCTAAAAGAAATGCAGGGATGGAGCAGAGACCCAAGGAAAGGGCAATGAATAACTGGCCCAACTTGAAACCCATCCCATTGGCAAGCACCAATCCCTGACATTATTAATGATACTCTGTTATTCCTGTAAACAGGAGCCTAGCATAACCGTCCTCTGAGAGGCTCTACCTAGCAGACTGCACTGAAACTGAAGCAGACACCCCACAGCCAAACATAGACAGAGGTCGGGGACACTTAGGAAAGAGTTGGGGGAAGGACTGAAAGCCAGAAGTAGATGGGAAGCTCACAGGGAGACCAGACCAACAGAGTTAACAACCCTGGACCTCTGGGAGCTCTCAGAATCTGAGCAACCAACCAAAGAATATCCACAGGCTGGAACAAGGCCCTCCCATACATATGTAGCAGACAGGCAGCTATGTATTCATGGCTGCCCTGTCTGGCCTCAGTGGGAGAGGATGCACCTAATCTAACAGAGAGCTGATATGCCGGGGTAGGGCGGATGGGGGGCAGTCCCACCCTTTGGGACTCAGAGGAGAGGAGGAGGGAGGCTGGGGGAACGGGACTCTTTGAGGAAGGAACCAGGAGGGAGAGCAGCATTTGGGATGTAAACAATTAAAAACAATTACTGAGACCCTAGCTTATTTTCCTACAGGAGATATGCTTTTAATGATAATACACAATGGTATTGTAAAGATATACCTACATCACTATGCCACGGCAATTACTGCATGGTACTCCAATTATATTCAAATGTTTCACATTTCAAAGTAAAATGCGCCAATAATTACTATTATACTTACAACAGCAAAAAAAAAAAAAAAATCTCTATATAAAATACTCTTTGTTTATGGTAAAGATTTACATAAAAATCCATATGGAAAATTTTAACCATATATGCTTTAATCATACTTTCCTATATGAAATATTAATTTATAGTAGTATATAAAAATTTACTTCACAAGAACGAGAGGAAACAACATACTCTACCTTTTTAAGGATTGTGTCAACACATTTTCTCAATGGGTGGTTATACTTGATGCTCTCATTTACTTTACGAACCTCCTATAAAAACAGTAAAATAAAAAGATTTACATTTCTATAAATCAGACATTTTAAATGAGAGTTCATATTAAGTATCAGATTTTCATTTCAGCTCAAATTATTTAGCATTATAAGAAGTCTTTTTCATGGAGTAAAATTTATGAACAACAGTTATAAAATATTCATATAGCTGTATTTATATTCTCACTGTTCTATGGATTTCTAAATTTATTCCTCCATAGTTTGCTTATTCATATATCACAGTAGCTAAGCATTATTTAACAGTTCAAAAATTTATAATACATTGGTGTATGTAAAGTCCAACCAACTCCGTTTTTGAAGAAACTCCATTTTGTGCAAGACCAGGGGTTAAACTTCAATTCCAGGAAGAAAATCAGAGTCTTCCAGAGCAAGCATTCTATGGCAACACCACCCCCACCCCCTTAACAACAGCCAGTCAAACTACAATAGCAGGGTCAAGGTTCATATGAGTAACTTAAGACATCCTGCAGAGAACAGATAACAGTCATCCTGTTCTTCAAGTGCTATTGTCCCCCTGTTCAGAGTACACCAGAAATGCAGTTTTTAGAATATTAATTTGCTGACCCATATAGAAATTCCCCAAGCTTGCTGTAATTACAATTAATACCCTGCACCCCTAAACTTGGAGCTCTCACTCCGACCCACTTCACCAGGGACGATGAGAGAGACCTTGGTCTAGAGCTCATAATAAAGACCCTAACATCCAAATTGGCTCCTCAGTGGTCTTTGGAGTACCTACAACTTGGGCATAGCATGTATAAATGAACACATATAGTTTAAATTAAATTTTCCCATCTAGGCTGACAATGTTTCCTCCAAGAGTCAAATAACATCTAACAAAAACCTCAACATGAGAATGAGAAGTCCCTTTTTGAGTTGTTGGTCAGGGCTAGCCTATTGTTATAACCTTAAAACCTCTATGCTGAAGATACTGTATTTAAGACATAGGGTCCAAAACTCCTGAGCTGGAACTGATTTGACAGCCTCATCCTTGAGGACTAGCTTTCGTAGTACCAGAAGATGGCAGGAGAGCTCCCAAAGGAGGGAAGTGACCAACTGTCCAAGCCAGCTATGATGCTTATGAACCATGACAATAGACAGCATGGCATGATAACCACTTGCCTTTTACCCACAGCCAAGTGTAGTCTCCACCCTCCTCAAAGAAACTTCTCTTTGCAACAGAAAACCACAATGAATCAAATGCATAGTTTTAGAGTGGTCTGAAGTGCTACATCTACAACACAATTCTCTCAACTAGGGCTTAGGGATCATTGTGGAGGGTCAGGGGCAGAAAACTGCCAGAGCCAGAGGATCCCAGCCAGAGGATCAGAGAGCTGCTGTGAGACTGTGCCTCCTAGGGCTGTCACAAGCTACACCCACAAAGTCTCACTAACATGTCTGCATAAACATGAACTGACCAAAGACAACAATAACAGGCATGCTAATGTGGATAGGGAAAGCCCAAGAGGCCTCAACCCTTCACAAAGAACTACAGGCAACTAAGGAATACTGAGAGTGGGCTAAATAAGTCTTCCAAGGTAAAAAAGACCATACCAATTGGTTATCCAATACCTAAATACAAATAACATTACACAGATTGAGCAGCCTGTATTTAGAACATATATGTTTACACACATATACACAACATATGTACAGAACCACAATTAAAAAAAAGAAGAAGCCATGATTTGAAGGAGAGAAAGGAGGAACAACTGGGAGTGACTGGAAATAAGAGGGGGAAGGAGTGAATGGTGTAAACTATACTATAATCTCAAACACTAAAAGAAATAATGAAAGGAATTCACAAAGGATCTGTCAAGCTTTATATTTTTAAAAGATCAGGATTAAATTATTCCACCTTGATGATCAAAATCAATTGTCCCGTTATTATCATTATCAATCAGCATAGGAAGCATAAAAGACTTAACTTTTCACAAAGTGTCCACTGCTTCCAAATAACAGAAAGTTATTGGCAGTGTGCTGGCTAAAAGACTACCACGTTAAATGAGAAGATCCATATTTATTGTCAATTCCTCTGCATCAAGAATCATCTTAGAAACAAATCTCTGGGCATATCAGTGAGGAATTCTCTATGCTGTGTTAACTGGGGTAGGAAGACTCACCCTAAATATAGGCTGCACCATTCCATGGGCTGGCACTGTGGTTACACTCAATGGAGAAAGCCAGCTGAATGAAGCATTTATCACTCTGCTTGCTGATTGGGAACACAATTTAAAAGTTGTCTCATGTTCCTCTCGCCACACCTTTTCTGCAGTGATGCACTATACTCTAACAAAACTGTGAGCCAGAATAAATCCTCCTTCCTTAACCTGTTATCACAGGTATTTTATCATGCCAACAAGAAAAGTAACTAATAGAGAAATGTAGTAGAAGCGAGATCACTATCATGATAAAACTCTTTGGAACTATGGCCTAGAGAGGACCTGGAATTGCTATAAGCAAAGCTTAATGGACTATTCTGGTGGGAATTCAGAGACAAGAATACAGAGAGAAACAAAGATGGGGAGGGCCAACTCATGAGGTTTGGAGGGGATCAAGGGCACACTACCAGGATCTGGGACAGCAGCCATACTTGCTTCATTCTGGCATTCTGCCCATGTCCTGAGAAGCTAGACAAGACTGAAATAAAAAGAAATGGACTACTTTAATTAATTAATTTATTGTAAACACAATATATGTGAACTTAGGCAAGGCTTTGGTTTCATATGTAACTTCCTTTCACATGTGCACATAATGTGTTTGGTCAAATCCATCCCTCATTCACACTAATTCCTCTCTTATGCGTTCCACTTTTTCCTCCTAACTTCATAGGTGTTTGAGGTTTTTTTTTAAATCCACTGAGTCCACTTAGTGCTTCCTGTATGTACAGGGAAACAGGGATATCTATGGGAGTGTGTGTAGCCTCTCAGGAACCATATCTTTGAAGAAAACAGACTCCCCTTATCCCTGTAGCCGTGAATTATCAAAATAACTCCTCGGCTATGGGTGGGACTTGATGGCCCCTCTCCCACTCATGCTGGGATTCTGGCCAGTTTAATCTTTACATGTAATCACAGCTGCTGAGAATCCAGGACTAATTCCTTTGATGGTGGAAATTTCAAGACAGCATAGCATTCAAGTTATGTCATGGCTATTGCTCACTGTTTTTATCTAGTTCTACAGTGAGAGATTAAAAAGATATGGATTGGGTTTGGTGAAGAACAGTATGTGAACTGTAAAGTTAAAGGAACTAGAAAAAAAGATCTGAAGACAAGAATCCTCCACTGAAGATTCTGTGAAAATGCAAACTCATTTAAAAACAGAGTCTGAACTATGAATGCCACTAAAGAGGTTTCCTACTCCAGAAGAACAGTCTATGCAGACAGAAACCATAGCAGCTATGATCAAAAAGGGTTGGGTTTCATCTTGACCTGGCAGCAGAAAGTGGTTATTTCATCACATGGTCGAGGTTTATAGGCATGAAGGATGAAAAAGTGAGAGGGCCCTAGAGGCATGTGCATAGCTTCCAGAAGACTACTGAGGACAGGCAGTCTGCGGCAGGGTCATTGTCCCTGGAAGAAGGCCCTATAGGGCCACTTGTATGAAACAGTGAAGGTGAAGGTTAAGTTAAAATGGAAACTCAAGGATGTTGTGCTGGGACCATGGGAGGTCTACCAAGGAAAGCACTGGCATATACCAGACAAATCCAAGAGACTAAGTGCATTACAAGTGGCAGAGCTGGAGGAGAGAGCTCTTTGGGTCCAGATAATTCTATTATGAGGCCCAGATGCCTAACACAGAATTACAGGATTTAGCATTTTCCTGCAGGGTTATGGTCTTGCTTTAATATAAACTTTCCTTATCTATGCCCTTATTCTTTCCTTTGGGGGTGTGAATGTTTAATCTGCACCATCATATGTTAGAAGTATCTACTTCTTTTAGGCTGTACAGGGACTCACATTTAAGAAATTGCTCAAGATTCAGAGTAGACTATGAACTTTCCATTTTGAACATTGTTGGAACTGGAAAGACTATAAATATTTATATATTTATTTTATATATATTAAGTACTTATGTTTAAATATAAAGACTATATTTAAAGTTAGACTTAGTGCATTTTGCATTATGAGATAACCATAAGCTCATGGGGATAAGAGGTAGAAGATTATGGCTTAAAAGTGATATGCTTGGAATTGAGTTGACAATGGGTAGACTTGTGATGGGCAGAGTTACATTGATTGTCAACTTGACAAGATCTGGAATGACTTTGGAAACAGATCCGTGAGCATGTCTGAGAAGGACTTTCCATATTAGATTAACTGAGGTGGGAAAACCCATATTAACTTAGACTGAATAAGTAGGAGAATATAAGCTGAGCAGCAACAGTCTTGTTTTGTCTCCCAACAGCAGACCTAGCTCCCTAGCACTCCTGTCACCACACCTCTTGCCATGATCCCTTCAAAGTATAAGCCAAATAATCTCATCTTTCTGTAAGCCGTTTTTGTCAATTATTTTATCACAGCAATGAATATAGTAACCAATGCAACAAAGTACTGTCAATCAATTTTATTGACAAAAGGTCTGGTGATAAGTGTTTTAATAAATATTAAAAGGCATAGAGAGGAAAAAGCCCAGTGGGTAAGGTAATGCCATATAAACATGAAGATCTCAGTCCATCTCCCCAGAACCCAGGCAAAAAGCCAGGGAATGTGGTGCTCTCTTGTAACCCTAGAACTGCAGAAGAGCAGAGAGGGGGACCCCTGAAGCTCACTGGCCAGCCAGGCTGAATGAAACAATGTGCTTCACCTTCAGAGAGAGACTCTATCTCAAAAAATAAAGGTTGACATCAATCAACAAAAAAATATGCAATACTCAACTTAGGCATCCAGATGTGTACACATATGCACAAACATCATTACCAAGTAAACCACATAGGGAAAGGAGAAGGAAGAGGAAAGGGTGGGCTAAGAACAGAGTCTTTGGAATTAGCATTTCCTAGGAATCACAATATCGTATAATTTTTGCGAATTAAAATGGTGGAATCACTGTTCTATAAGCAGCAGCAGGAAAAGGAGGAAGAGGAGGAGAAGAGGAGGAGGAGAGAAGAAAGGAAGAAGAAGAGGAGAAAGAAGAAGAAAAGGAAGAGGAGGAAGAGAAGGAGAAGGCCCTGCATGCTACAGTCCTAGAATACAAGTAGAACAAAAGGAATTTAAAAAGAACATTTGTAATGTTAGAGAATAGCTTTAAGTGATAGAGAATGAAAAGCAGAGAAACTATCTGATATACTAAGAAAATAATGAAAAGATTTATATACCAGAGTCACCTTAGTATGTGAAGCATTCTTGTTAGCAAACAGAAAAAAGAAATGAGAATTCAAAATAGAACTGGCCTATAAATATGTAGAAGAATATTCAAGCTTCCAAGAAATGGCAAATTCCAAATGAGTTTTTTTTATAAAATTATAAAACATTTATATTATGTAATAAAGTAAGATTGTAGCAAAACCAGTATCATATACAGTAAAATGTGATGTGTTTGGAGAGTAACTTTCGGGTAACCATGAAATCTAAGAAATTCATACTCTGAAAAATTGATACCAATAACACTGTTGCTGTAAGGGACTCAGTTTATAGAGAAAAACAGACAATTAAACAAAAAAGATATAGAAATGCTATTAAAGCAAAGCACAGAACATTCTGGATGACTAGAGTTTAGTTTAGGGTCTTTCTGATGAACTGATCATTTAAGTGAAACAAAACAAAAATGAGTAAGATTCAGTCAACTAAAGGGAAAACAAGAATATTCCAAAGAGGGACAAGGACAGTGAGTACAAGTCTCCAGACAGAAATGAACACACTGTATTAGAGAAAAGAACAGTGTGACTACAGAAAAAAATGACAATAAACGCCTGGTTACCATGTGATCTGAGAAACATTCCCAAAACCTCCCAGAAATCTAACTAGCAATTAATTCTGAGCTCTGTTCATTCTAGATACATGACTGGCAAGATTAGATTTGGTTTTCATTTTTAGATTTTTGACGTACTTTATTTTAATTTTTGTGACAAAAATTATATAGTTCAAGCTGGACTTGAATTTACTACGTAACTCAGTCTGGCTTGAAGTCACCTCCTTCACTGACCTGGGATTACAAGCGTTATGTGCTAAAGTGTCCAGATCACACTTGGATTTCAAAAGGTCACTCTGGATGCTATTACATTGTATTTTTCCATTTATAAGTTTCTTTAAAGTATGTAATTGGCACACATTTATTTACTTCAAAAATTAACTACATAATCTGATCATATATATAAAATATATGTTTTTCTTGAAATTGTTTAGCTACATTAAATAAAAGCATGAACAGAAACAGTTAACTTTTCATATTAGCTATATATCTGTTATTAATTTTAAGGTTTACTCAACAGTTAATTTTTAAGGTTTGGGAGGATCTAAAAGCTTGTTTGGGAGGCCAATGCTTTAGCTACTAAACTAGTATTTGATTAGAATCTTATTAGCTATCAACATTCTAGCAATTCTTCAAATCCCTAGTCAAACTTTATTTTTCTAATCTCTCTCTAGATTTTGTAAAGCCTCTCCATACTAAGAACTTCAACTATATTTTTATCATACACTCTAAGGTAATGTTTGATCCTCTACTCTAGACAGTTAATACAGTCATGAGCATTCTGCTATCTATGTAGGATAGTTACTTTTTTTAAACATTCATTAAAAAAGAATTCTGTCAACCAGACATGGTGGTAGAGGCCTGTTACCTTACACTGGACGATATAGGGAAATAGCAAGATCCTGACTCAAATAAAAACAGAGAGAAACACAGAGAGGGGGGAGGAAGAGGGGAAAAAGGGAGGGAAGGAGGTAGGGATGGAAGAGGGAGGAGAAGGGAAAAGAATAGGAAAGAATGAGGAGTTGAGGAGAAGGGAAGGAAAGGCAGGAGAGGGAAAAGGAGCCTTCCTTTTTATACATGACTTTCTCATAAAACACATTTAAAACCTACCACTTTCAGCATATGAATAGTATGCTGAAATAACACACAAGGCACAAATATCAGGTTTTAATTTTCATGTCTTATTCCTAAGGGTTCCTGTCACTGGTCACTATCTCAGATTGTCTGAGGGGGAGCGGGGAAGGGAGGGAGGGAGGGAGAGACAGAGACAGACAGACAGACAGACAGATAGACACACACACACACACACACACACACACACAGATTAAAAAGTAATGAAGATGCTGGGGATTAGTACACTGGTATGCAACCAACAGGTGTATGTGATAAGCTCACTTCAATCCCTAGTACTGTGGGAAAGCAAACAAAAGACCCAAAACAATACATTTGACATGCATTTGTTGAAGAAACAGTAAATCAACTGACAAAATCCAAATTCTTTAAATCTGCAACAACTTAATTTAATGCCAACTTTTGGGCATAACACTAACAAAAATTACTTTATTTCATCAAATGCAAATATCTTATCAAGTATAAATCTTCAAAACTTATTTTTTTCAGAAGTTTCAAATGATATTTCTACTGAATAAATATAAACATTTTCATTATGGCTCTCAGAAGATACCTTGTTGCTTTGTTCTAAGATTTTGAGCCTCTAGATGTATGAGGCAGTGCAGCCACATGAGGCACCAGTGCGTGCTACATTTACTATAGCAGCCCCATGCTGCTCATGTAAAAGGCTTCCTGAGGCATGCTGTTTCTTAACACCTGAAAATGCAGTGAGTTGAGAACAAAAGGCTCAGAGACAGAAAAGAGGATAACAATTAAGAATTGGGGGTCATCAAATTAAAGCAAATCCAGTATTCTTCCACCTGTTCTCAGACTGAAATACAAGCTTGCTGTCATTCACCTATGTGGAGCCTAGAGTTGCCTTCAGCCTACAATCACCAAGCATGCACAACAGAAACCACATGACAATAAAGTCTCAAACACTTACCATCTGGATCTTCATTAGTCTAAAAATATAAAAGGGTCATGGCTGCTGTTAAAGTGTGAACTAAAATTAAACTCCCTGGCTCTCTCCATTAGCTGTGTGTACATAAGCAAGTTATTTAAACTCCCAATACCTCATTTTCTTCATTATAAAATGGGAATTTAAAAAAATCTCTTTTGTAAAGTTGTAAGAATTAAATAAAGTTGAATCTTGAGAAATGAGTTTGAACTGTGCAAGTCTATTATATCCATTTTTTGAGATCTCCAACAAGTAAATAAAACTCACAAGGGATCAGAACATAGGAATGTTGAGCAACTTTTCAAATTAGGTGTTATTGATGAATAAAAGAAATGATAGCCTATTTTAGCATTTACTATCATAAAATAGACATCTACCACAAAAATTAAAATGAAGGAAAACTCACTGACAGAACATGGCACATTTGCAGTCAAGAGAACAGAGCCAGAGTTATAAATCATAACTGCTTTTGTAGGATTGAACTTGCTTACCTCCATTACATCCTCCAAATTCTCTTCTGCATCTGCTTTCTCTGTCATCAGTTTGGCTGCCTTAAAGTAAGTCTTCATAAGCAGATAGCCCCTTTTGGCTCCATTCCAGTATGACCGAGGAATTTCCACCAACCCATACCCCAATAACAACACGAGGAGAAACAGACCCCATGTGTTGGCAGCAGCTATCCCAATAGTCTGAAGTTGGTTCCTAAGAAATAGAAAATATAAACAGATAGCTGATATAAATATGCTTCTATATAAAAATATAAGACTAGTTAGTGTAAATAAAATTTCAGAAAATTGTCATAGAGAATAAGTAGGATTTTATATGAAGAAATGTACACCTCTTTCCAGGCCAGCAGATGTATGTTTGAATGGAAAGACAGAGTGTGACAGTAAAAACAGATTTCGACATGGGAAACACTGAATGTTTCCTCCACAGAAAACATTTTTCCTTTCCTTAATCAAGATGAACTAAGAGAGCCCTGTAAACAGTTAACTTGTGTTATGGTTTACCTACACCAACAATGAGACCTACTTCTACTCTTCTACACATACTTTTTAGAGTAATATACATATATTAGAAATTATATACACAAAATGATTTTTAACTTATTGAAATACCTGAGTTTAAAGTAACATTATGAAAACTATTCTCCAAAGTAAAATAAAGAAAATGAAAAAATTGTAAGTTCTAGTGGGGGAAAATTCATTTTTAATCATTTATAAAATTTAAAATTCTATAAAAATCATTGTTGTTTACCACATCATTATTAGTCAAAACATTAGCCCTAATAGTTATATTTAAAGATGCCATCCTGGAATTTCTTTCTTAGTAATGTACATTATTCAGATACCCTTTGAGGGTATTTATGAGACATATATAATGTGGTGTATGTGTTTGCCTACTTTCATGTGTTCAGTAAAAGTCAATTCAAATAGTACAAACATACACAACAGTGTTATAAAGACTGCCTTTCTTACCATTCTAAATGCAAACGTGGGTTTATAGCTACATAAATTAGAAATGCTCCAAATATCAGTAAGTAAGTTCCATAATAGATTGCATTCTCAATCAGGGCTGTTTTTATCTTTCCGGTGATGGAAAAACCTCCAGATCTTGCATATGATTGCATAAAAGGTAACAGAATCCTGTTTGGATGAAAAATATATGATTAAAAACTCAATTGTGTAGCTGTTGATTCTAAAAATACCCAAAACATACAAATCTCAATGTACAATTCTCCCCAACAAATGTTTTATGAGTAAGTACATGTTAATACTGAATGAACTATGGTAAATGATTATTTTTTAATATTAAATTTTGGGAAAAACAGAGGTTCGAAAGCAGGAGACAGCAAAGGAGGCTGCAATGACACAAACAGCGTGACTTCACATCCTCTAAAAGGTCTAAAAATAGGCTTTAGAGCAGCATAAGAGGCCAGGGTTGTGGTACAACTGTAATCTTAGCACTTGGAAGACTGAAGCAGCCTTGACTACATAGACCTAGATTCAAAAACAAAGACATAAATAACAACATTATTCCTTTAGAGTGACTTTGGCCTATATAATAAGAAAACATTGATTTTTTTTTTTTTTTTTTTTTTTTTAAAGCAAAGGATTTCAAGAGCACACTCACACTCTTCCTGCCTTAGTTTCAAATGCCAGCTAAGGGCTCAGGACACCATGTGTGTCCTTCACTGAAGAAAACACTTTCCAATGTCTGCTTTCCGAAGGCTTCAACATAGAAAACTGATTGAAAGCAAACAAAAGTGCAAATAGTTGGGAAGGTTAAAGGTAGTGGTCCAGGTGAGAGCAGGACAAGTGTGGTAGTTTGAATAAGAATGTCCACAATAGGCTCATATACTTGAATATTTTGTCAGAAGGGAGTGACACTGTTTAAAAGGATTAAGAGGTGTGGCCTTCTTGGAGTGAGTATGGTCTTGTTGGAGGAAATGTGTCACCAGTGGTGGGCTCTGAGGTTTCAAAAGCCCAAGCCAGGCTCAGTGGCTTACTCCCTTCCTGCCACATGTGAATCAAGATGTAGAACTCTCAACTACTTCTCCAGCACCATGTCTGCCTACCTGCTGCCACACTCCTCACTATGAAAATGAACTAAGCTCAGAAACTGTAAGACAGCCCTAATTAAATGCTTTCTCCCATAAGAGTTGCTTTGATCATGGTGTATCTTCACAGCAATAAAGTGCTAAGATAAAAAAGACTGTCAGGCTAATGATTTAAAATACATAAGAGACAATACAAATAGCAACAAGAAGACAGAGTAGTTGTCATACAAGTTTCAGTTCAGAAGACTGGAGAGACAGATTTTGGAGCTATCAGGATGTCAACAGCAATAAAATAACATCTGCAGATTAGATCTGGCGAAGCAAGTGCATCAAGTACAAAGAAACTTAGACTGACCTGAGAAGAGGAGGAGGAACCAGTGAAGAAGACTAAGACAGAGCAGCAAGGAGGCATGGAAGAAAACCAAGGAGTATATGGAGCAGAAACAAGAGGAAAGTATTTGAAAGTGGAGGAGAGAAAACCATAAAATGAATGCTGTCAGAGGTCAGGCATGTAAAGTATTTGTATATGTGAGTAGATGCAGGAGTGTATTAAAGGGTACTACTGACTGAGGAAGGAATAAATTGACTGAGCAAATGAAGATGGCAAATGGAGAAAGTTTATTTAAGAGGTGTATTATAAACTATGGTATATGCATAAAGTAGATGTCTCCGAGAAATGAATAATAGTAACAAAACAATGATATGTACAAAACTGTATAGATAAATCTCCCAAGTGTATATGAACAAAGGGGGTGTGGAGAAATCATGCTGTGTAAGTCTTTGTTTATAAATTTCTCAACACAACAAATCAATCTATAGCGATGGAAGTAAAACTTGTGGCTACTCTTTAGGATAAGGAATGTCTAGAGAAGAACATCAGGAAGACTCCAGGGGCATTATAAATGGCCTGTATCATTGAATACTGGATATGGATTCATCCACTTCAAACATGAACTTAACACAATGAGTGCAAATTTTTTGTAAGATTTCAATTTCAGTCTTTTTTTAAAAGTATTGAAAACAATGGTCATAATAATATTAGTGAGGTTTAAACTATGAGTTGAGAGAGACATCGTAAATAATATATTTGTATGTGAGAGATTTATTTATGTGCATGAGGGTACTGTTTTATATGATGAGGAAATTATGTTGTCAAAACATAAAGCTGTAAGTTACTAACAAAAGCTTAAGGAGATAGGTTCCTATTTTAGAAAGTGGGGGTAGCATAATAAGAATGAATCTTCCATCCCTGGAGGGCAAGAAGAAAAGGATTGGTAAATAGATATTTGTGTTGATAAGACAGATACAGTTGCCATGTGACAACTTCTATGCAGCACAGTAAGTCACATGCCAAAAGTAAAGGTAACATTTTAGAAGGCCTAGAAAAGGGTCACAAAAGACTTAAGTTTAGAAAGTGAAGAGAAAGACAAATAAACAAATGAAAATCTGGCAATTTTGAGGAAATGGGTGAGGTTATTTAGAATAAACTTCCAAAGATACAATTCTATTTTGTTTTGTAATCTTCCTCTCGAAGTGTTTGCTATATTCAGTTTGATAGCTTAGTGTCCTGCAGAGTATCTAAGGAAGGATCAGAAGGCAGAGGGTACCTGGGAGTCTAGAGCACAGAAGGAAAACAAAGCTAGATGGGTAGAGAATAGACTTGGAGTACAGTCCTGGTTATTAAAACCACAATTGTAACTGATGGTGTCTCACACACAGGCGGCAAGATGACAGAACATAGGGATCAAGGGAAGAGCAACATCCATGCAGGAAATGAGACTGTATGAATAAGCAGGCAGGGATAAAGGGTGGACTTCTATTACTACAGACACTACACATGTAGGAGACAAGACTTGATTATTTGAGCTGGATACAGCCTGGAAACTTCTTTCCTTCAGTCTAGAATCCAGGAGAAATTCTACACAAGCAGACAAGAGAGGGAAACAATGTAATAGTCCTATTCAATTGCAACAAACACCTATGAACCACGACAATAACCAGCATGACGAGCTATCTCTAATAGTGCAGTAAATGGCACTCACATTTGTTGATGGTAGCTAGCAATTGTCTAATTGAACTTAAGGCCCACACAGGAAGGAATTGAAAACCTATCCAGCTCCCTAGGACTGGTGAGGACATACACATTAGAGAAGAATCTACTTCTGCCATGTTGCTAAACCAGCATAGGTCCTTACTATATTCTAAATCTTATCCTTATACCCACAGGTCAATGTGGCTACCATGCCTCTCTTTACAGTAAATGGAGACCATCCCAGAAAACACAAGAGGGCACAATGCAGATCGAGAGACTGTTGGGAGCACAGCCCCAACACAGTATATCTCAGGGGCCACTGTGGAAGAGGAGAGATTTTAAGAGGCAGAACATCAGCAAGTCTGTGATGAAACAGTCTCTCCTAGAAATAGCTGCATAAATAAAACTGAAACAATGATAATATTAACAGACACATTAACATAGGAAGGAGAAAATTTTGTGGGGTCCTACCTCTAGAGCAGTGGTTCTCAACCTTCCTAATGCTATAACCATTTAATGCAGTTCCTCATGTCTTGATGATCTCTAACAATAAAATTATTTTCACTGTTACCTCATAACTGCAATTTTGCTACGGTAATGAATCATAATGTAAATATCTGCTATGCAGGATATCTGATATGTGACCCCTGTGAAAAGGTTGTTTGTCCCGACCCACAGGTTGAGAACTGCTGCTCTAGACTAATGACTGCTGGCAGAGGGAGAGTTAGCCTCTCTCAGGGATGAGCACCTTTACTGGCTGTTCAATGCAGAGTGGGCAGCCCTGAATGGTGACCTTCATAAAAGCACTTTCACGAATAACAAAGCTAAATAAGGACCAGATGAAGGTCAAACAAGAAGATAGCAAGGACGGAAACAGTCACAAGAAAAATTTCATTTTTGTTTTCTATTTTTGTATGCTTTTCCCTCCTCTTTCCTTTCTTCCTGTAAAAATGGGATACTACATCTCAAAGTATTAGGTTCATTAAAAATTAATCCTTTAGTCAATAATGCAGCCTTCACAGCCACTTACCATGTTAAAAACTGAGATGTCCAATAAACTACTCTCCAGAAAATTGGCATGATTCCATCTGGGATGTAACTCCATGGCTTGAAACATGGATGCCGTCTATTCAATAACAATTAAAGTCATTAATTATAGATAATAACTTCTTAAATGAAAGTATAAACAAATTTGTAAGTTCGTATGCGTCAAATTAATAATTACTGATCAAATCATATCTCACAGAAAATTTAAAAATCAAAGCTGCCAAACCAAACACCATACATGAAAGGAACAAAACCATTCACTCTAAAAAGGAATGTCATTTACATTTCCAATTCCCAATGTATTCTTAGGTATTTAATGAACGGAAGCCATAGTATTTAATTAACTGACTGCTAATATGAAAATCTTTTTAAAAAATGGAAGTATGGACGCAAATACTTAATGATTATACTTAAAATTATACTCATCCATTTGTAGGGCTTGCTATACTTTGTCTTTTATTGTTATATAGGAGTGAACGTTGGAATGGGAATTGAACAGGAATTCAATAAAAGAAAAAGTTATCATTCCTGATGCTAGTCAAATTAGACACTCTTATCAGCAGTTAGTAGCAGTATCTACACACAATTCTGTTCAGATTTTCTAATGAAGAATCTCTGATGACAACTTCTATTTTAAAGTTTTCTAGTCTATGAGACTATCCTTTTAATTCAAGAACTTCTAAATACTCAAACTGTTACTTTTCTATATATAGCTTTGAAAGGTGATGAACATTTCAGTGATTCACAGATGAGCACTTTACCTTTACTCAAGTCAGGATGTTTTTTGCATGTGCATGTGCATGTGTGTGAAAGTGCATGTGTGTGAGGAGGTCAGAGGCCAACCCTGGGTGTCATCCTCAGGAACGCTATTCCACTCCTTGAGATAGTCTTCTGATTGCCAGAAGCTCATCAATTTGGCTAAACTGGTTATTCAGTATGCCAGCATTGAGTTTACTACTGCATGTCACCATGTTCAGCATTTTTATGTGGACTCTGAGAACCAAACTCAAGTCCTTATGATTATTAGCCACATACTATATTTATTGAGTTATCTCACTAGGCCCTAGATTTTTTCTAAAAACTATATAAAGAAGCACATAAATACTACTCAAAGTACTAACAAAAGCTTCTTGTCAACATGAATAAGTTTCTTATATGGAAATTTAATACGAATTCAATATAACCTTTGGAAATTGTTTATTCCTCACATGAAATTATGTTTCTTTTAAACATTGTGTTTAACTATGTCTCTCTCTCTCTTTCTCTCTCTCACTCTTCCTCCCTCTCCTTTTCCCTCTCCCTTTCTCTTTCTGTGTGTGTGTGTGTGTGTGCACTCATGCGCGTTCTCAGGTGCCTGCAGAAGCCAGAGGTTGTATCAGTTGTAAACTGTCTGACATGGGTGCTGGGAATTGAACTTGGGTTCTCTGCAAGAACAGCAAGTGCTCCTAGTTGCTGAGTCATTTCTCAAGTCCCTATGATGTTTCTTAAGAATGTGTAATACAAGACAAATATACTATATTCATAATAATCTTGCTTTAGTTTTTGTTTGGGGATTTTAAAAATATGGTCTCTCCCAGGCTAGTTGTAAACTTCTCATGTAGGTGAGGCTAGCCTTGAACTTTTGATGTGCTGAGATTACAAGTGTATACCACCATGCCAAACTCTACTTCTGTTAACTCTTGTAATTTGGATGAATGGAAATGCTCTTTCTTTATAGATTTTATTCATGGTGCTGAAAGATGAAAATGTTCATGATTCCTTTTAAAAAAGACAGATTGAGAAGAATAAGACGTTTTAGATTGTTGTAAGATGTAGAAACAAACTAAAACTGTCTTCTTTAAGTTTCATTAAGTACTATATTGTGTATTGATGTATATTTAAAGTATTATTAACAATGCAATACAATAACTATACTATAAAAAATGAAAGGATGAATAATAAGGAATAAGGGAAACTTGATGAATATAAAATACAAGTGATCAAACTATCAACTGCATTATTATAATGTTTAGATAGAACAGGAAAGTAGAAACAAAGAAATACCTTGGAGCTGGAGTGACAGATGCATACACTCCCGTAACGTTGTTACTTTCAGGAGGGCTGGAATTTGCAGCAGCATGCCTACATCGGTTATATATTGTCTAAAGAATGAGCACAGGATTTTATAAGGAGAACCAAGAATTCACCAAGTACTTAAAGGATATTTCACAATCTACCTATTTTCCTGGTTATACTGTTTAACAGCTAAATTCTTAAAATAGCATTTAAATTCAAAATGTAAGGATAACATCATATAATTTAGTCACTTTAAGAAAGCAATATTCAAAACATATTCCAGATTGTATGATTACAAATGTCTGTTAAATTGTATCGCAATTTCACCTCTTACCGTACTAACATCCAGTGGCAGTATGAAGACAATAAGAAAGCAGAGATACCAAGCAAGCAGTGTTCCAATAATTACAAGTCGATGCTGTTTCTTAAAGTCTCCATATCGATGTAGGAGGAACAATGCCAGAAAAAAGACAAAAACAATCTCAAGTCCTAAAGCTGCACCACTCATTATTGAATGTTCGCAGTCCCCAACCAAACTGATTCATGGAGAGTTCTGGACCATATCTGTTCAATTAAAAAAGAAAAGAAAGAAACATATGACATTAACACAGAAAACAACAATTTGGAAATTTTATAATTAGCTATTTAATATATAACAAACTCTTTGGAAAACTGTCATATAACTTTACACTGGCGTTTGAATAAGATGAAATATCAAGTCTTTTATAACTTACTTCTTAAAGTACATTTCTGAAAGTTTACAAGCAGGCTAAGTGTGCTGCCACCTTTAAGTCTAGCACTTTGGGTACTGAGAAAGGAGGATGATGAGTTAGAGGCCAGCCTAGACTATACAGCAAGACTCTGTCTGTCTCTCTATATAAATAAAAGTTTCTTTAGGGAAAACATTATAAAATAAAAGCCATCCTTGTTTTTAGTATATTAAAATGAAGAAATTCTTAATACTAAGATATGAACAGTTTTATAGGCATAATGTTATCCTACACTGAGTGAAGATTATCCTTGTATTATTCAAATGCTGATTTTTCTGCCCCAGTGTCTGGTTCTGGACATGGCATTCTAACACTTAGTTATCTTCTGCTTCAATGTTGTATAAACATTGGTCCTCATTTAATCTCTGACTTGCCAATAAAAGTTGATCAGCCAGTGCCTGAACGAGAGGAGAATGGGGCTGGACTTCTGACTCCAGCCAGAGGGGAGGGGGAGGGACAGAGGGACAAGGGAGAGAGAGAGACATGGGGGTGGGGGGAGGGGGGAGAAAGAATTTGCCAAGAGAAGAGCATGCAGGTGACAACACAGGAACACACCTGGAGCAGAGAGCTAGAGAAAAACTAAAATGCAAGTATCTCCACAATTTTGGCTTGGAGGTAGTCGTATTAGCTTAGAGGATTAAAATAGACTAATAAGTGTTCAGCGATTGTGCCATAAAGCTTGAATAAATAAATCTTATAATCTCTGTCTTATTTATTTGGGAGATAGCAGGAATAAAGAAAAATTATCACTTTTAAAATTGCATTAACACAGTTTTAATATATCATGAGTATGTTATAAACGTTAGCCAAATATTTAAATTATTTTTAACTTAAAAACTTTTTTACATACAATATATTTTGATCATATTGTTTCTCCTCTCCCAACTCCTTGCAGATCCTCAATCTCCCCTATCTACCCAACTTCATGCTCTCTCTCTGCAAAGAACTTAAAACAAAAAAACAAAATAGAAAAACTGTAAGATAAAAATATTAAACAAAGGGTGCATACACACACGAGACACAGACACAGAGAGACAGAGACAGAGACAGAGAACAAAAAGCCTGGGAGACCATCCGTGTTGGCCAACTACTCTGGGGCATGAGGCCTGCCCTGGAGTGTGGTTGATATACCTAATGACACTTCACTGGAGAAAACTGATTTTTCCTTTCCCAGCAGGTATCAACTGCAAATAGTTTCTTGGTTGGGTGGGTCTTTGTAGCAAAATATTTTATAGAAGTAAGTTAACCTAGAAAATTACATATTAAGTTTATCTTAGGAAGTTAGACATTTAATAAAGCTTTCTAAGATCATCCATAGCCAAGAATTTAACACTTACCACCACCAGAAACATTCAGCAGTAACTTCTTTGAAACATTATTATCCTTTCCTGCTTTATTAAACTCAACTTTCATGATTTAAAGTTTGTTATAATCTGCTTTACAGGTTACCATTTCCCACTAATCTACATAAATCTACTTTCTCTTTAAAGTGGTACTTTTATATTTTTTGTACAAAGAAGGTGCTGCCGTTGTTGATACTACTATTAATTATTATTATTATTATTATTATTTTATTACTGCTGCAAAAAGGTCTTACTATCTCGATCACACTGGACTGAACATCACAATATAGCCAAGTTCGGCTCATCCATCTGCTACTGTGAATGACCTGAATGCTGAGGTGACAGGCATATGCACCATAGCTGGTCTTACCAATGGATAACAAAGTCATTTTGTTTTTTCTAAGGTTTTAAGACATAGTCTTGCTATGGAGCCCAGGCTAGCCTCTAATTCATTATATAGACCAGACTGACTTTGAACTGGTAACTCTGCTATTTCTACTTCCTCAGTATTGAGACAACAATTTTGTTCTGTTTGGTTTGTTTCATGTAGCCCAGTCAGTTCTAGCAAGAATGACCTTTATTTAATACCTCTTCCCTTCATTTCCCAAGTGCTGGGACTAAAGGCATGTGCCACCGCATCCACCTGGAAAATATTTTTTGATTGTAAATGTATAATACAAACAACAGCAAATGATTTTTAACTTAAAAAAAAAAAAAAAAGAAGCTACCTGAAAATAAAACACAATTTTTTTCCACCCTAAATCTAGAGCTTGTTAGTCTGGCTAAGTGAGCTGGCTAACAGTTTCAGAGATTCCTGTCTGCTCCGGTTCCCCATCAATAAGGTAATAGGCACATGCACTTCACCCAGCTCTCCGTGGGTTCTGAGACCCTGAGCTCAGGTCCTCATGCTTGTGTATCAGCACTTTCCGTCTTCCCAGCTCGTCTTTTATTTATTAACTGTATCTCTGTACTGCCCTCTGTAGTCGACTCCCTAAAAGCAGAGATCTCTAAGGTAGTATCTGGCATATCTGAAATATCTGTGAAATAATGACTGATTACACAAATTTTACTGTTTTCTTTGGTACTTTACACTGTTATTGCTGAATTCAAAAGAAATTTGAAACTTGTTACAATAAATTTTATAAATTAATTTCTCTGCTTTATACCTTATCAACTACTATTGAAGAATTTAAGTACCATATTCTAGGAAAAACCCCATGTACCTTAACCATTTTTAAGGCAAGCATACATTAAGTGACTAGGTGACAGTGCAAGTGGAATGTGCTGATGAAACCTAGGACCATCTTTACTATCCAGCTTTTAAAATATTGTCACTCAGGGAAATAATCAGTTTTCTCTAAAGGAATGTCGCTGAGATATCAACCACATCCCAGGACAGGACCCATGTCTAAGAGTAGTTGTCCAACACAAAGGAAACTCAATTGGTTTGTTTTTGTTTTCGTGTGTGTGTGTGTGTGTGTGTGTGTGGTGTGTATACTTTTTGCTTCATTTGCTTTGTTTTGGCTTTGGGGGACAGTGTTCTTATTGGTCTTTTACTTACTTTAATATTTGTTTCGTTTCTTTTTTTTTTTGGTTTTTCGAGACAGGTTCTCTGTATAGCCTGGCTGTCTGGAACTCACTTGGTAACAGTGCTCGAACTCAGAAATCCGCCTCCTCTGCTCCCAAGCTGGATTAAAGGCGTCGCCACCACCGCCGGCGGCTTCGCCATCTCTACACTTTGGCTTCTCATGATAAACTCTGTTAGCCTCCATAGTGAGTTTATCTTAGACTGTTCGTACATATTTCATACATGGCAGTGTGCATGCTTTAATATTTGTTTACTTGTTTACTTGCTTTAATATTTGTTTCCATTAGCTTGCTGTTTGGTTTTGTTTATTTGTTTGTTGGAGAAATTTTTTGTTTTTGTTTTGAGACAGACAGAGAGAGGGGGCGAGAAAGAAGAGAGGAGAAGAGAGAGAGAGAGAGAGAAGAGAGAGAGAGAAGGAAAGAGGGAAAGAGAGAGAGAGAGAAAACACAGTTGGGTGGGTAGGGATATGGAATATGGGAGAGTCTGGGACTTGGAGAGGGGAAAAACATGACCAAAATTTATAAAAACTGTTATTCAGTATGAGTCTAAGTATAACATAATTCTGTATATTATCTACCTATTTACTTACCTGTAATTTTCCAGTGTCAGGAATATTATAATAGTACAAAAAAAATTAGAGTAAGTATAAGTAATTACCCTCCAGCCAGCAGTAGGGAGGGAGACAGGGCACACCTTTACTCCCAGCACTCTGGAGATAAAGGCAGGACAACCTCCATGGGTTCCAGGTCAACCTGGTCCACAGAGTGAGTTGGGGGACAGGGAGATGTTAAGAAAAAAAAAAAAGACATTACCTTCCAAATCCTAAATATTTAGAAGTACCCAATGGCCAAATATTATCAAAGTAAAAGAAATAATATTTAAGATTATTAACAAAAGGATAGCCGGGCGGTGGTGGCGTGCGCCTTTAATCCCAGCACTTGGGAGGCAGAGGCAGGCGGATTTCTGAGTTCGAGGTCAGCCTGGTCTACAAAGTTCCAGGATGGCCAGGGATACACAGAGAAACCCTGTCTCAAAACCTTAAAAACAAACAAACAAACAAAAAACCAAAACAAAAGGATATGCCCACATAAACTGAAAACTTAGATACACATTTATGTGATATGCAGAAAAAGACAACAGTAAAATACTTAAAGATGCCAAGTAAGTGGTATTATGATGGGCAGAAGCCAATGACAAAATCAGTTACTAACTTGCCATATTAATATTTCTACTATGCATCTCAATTTCTCATTCTCAGTACGTTAAAAATGTTATGGATTAAAACACGACTGTGGGTCTTTCATCTCAGTATAAGAAATGTTTGGCTGCATCCTCTCCTCATAGTCAGGGTATTATTCCATCACTGCAGTAATGAACAACTGCTTACTGTCATAGTTTCTGGGATCAAATAGACCAGCACAAATAGCTCAACAGAGTTCTCCGATTAGGCTCTCAAGGTATCAGTAGGTGTAGATTCCTCTCTGAAGAAGAATCTAAGAATTTACGGTGGGCGAAATTTAGTTCTACTCATCAAGTGTAATGTGACATATGGAGTTCAGGCTGGATACTCTCACTTTAATTCTAGATAAAGCTAGGAAGGGATGGCTATCTTTATGTGTCCAGTATTTTGTTTACATCATTTAAGGTGCTTTTTGTGTCATTATGACACAGATGAAATTCAATGAAATTGGAGCTTCATTGGGTTCCCCTAACCTGAAAGCATGTGTTTAAAATTTGTGTCTTTAATCTTGAAGCTAGATTCAAGTGAGGGATTACTTTTTAAGTATAGAAGTATCGTACTCTATAACTACCAATGAATTCCTATAGTTCGTTTTGGTTGCTGCAACTTAATACATCTGTTGAAAGGCAGGGTATCTTATATTCTACTCAATTTAGCTATTTATATATTACAGTTTATAAAAGTAATTGTCAACTTAAAAAATCTAGTCATGTTAACAATGGAACAGCGATTTGGCAATACATATCAAAATTGCTTTAAAAATGTACCTTTGTGGCAGCAATTCCATTTTGCATAACTCATTCTCAAGATAAACCAAACACAAAGTCCAGTGTGGGGCACACACTTATAATTCCAGTGCTGAGGAGGAGACAGGTGGATCCTGCTAACTGCTGCTTAATCAGCAAGCTCCAGGAAGAGACTCCACCTCAAAAACAGGTAGACAGCTTTGAGAAACAACAGCAGAGGTTGTTCTCTGGCCTCCACATGCACATACATGCTTGCACACCCACAAAAAAACACACATAAACACATAAACATAAGCATATATGTGCATGTATGTGCAAACACACATATACATAAACAAGCAAAATGGGAATTAAAGACTTATCTACACTGTTCATTATTTACTATAGTTGTAAATGTGAAAACACAGAACAACTTAAATGTTTACAATAAGTAGTCTAGGAACCATTGCCAGTTGAGCTTTTAAGGAAAACAGCCAAGGGTTTTATAACTAATCATACTAACTAACTGTTGGGAACAACCTTGCTTACACATTAATGGCCTGAGTCAGCCATACACACTTACTGACACAAAGTCTTGGTCTCTGTGGGAAAGCACTAACCCTAGAACAGATAGCTATAGATCTTGTAGACAGGTAGCCCTGGTGGGAAAGTACCAACCTAGATAAAAACAAAATAATCGTAGATCTTATGGATAGTTAACTTTGGTGGGAAAGTACTAACTTAGATAAAAACAAATGACCAATAGTTCTTATGGACAGGTACATAGTGATCTGTTCTTCCCTGCTTCTTCTGTGAACTTTTCACCCAGTCAATATCCTGTTCTAGAAGATATCTGTACTCCCCAAGAACACCTGCGCTCCCCAAGAACAAAGAAGACCCTGTGTCATCCCCCTCCCCACATCCTGCTTCTATGTGTATATAACCCCTGTGTGAAAAAATTAAAATTACAGTTTGATCAGACTATAGACAAGTTGTTGTCCTTTGCGTACCCCTGCTCCTCCAGTTCTCTCTTCCAGGTCCTCCGGAACCCAGTTCAACGCCCCGTGGGACTGGGGCAACTAACTAGTTACAAGCTATAAGATCAGGGAGGGATCTATGTCTGAGTCAAAAGGTAACAGTAACAGTATTGATGAGAACCGAGGATCACAATATGTCCACAGGCAAAAAAATAGAAAGCCTTAGAGTGCTCACTTCAGAGACAGCAGAAGGACAGAAAAGTCTGAGGGAGCACAACAAACATACATGTTTAAGGACAAGGATTTAATAAAACAAAAAGTGGTGATTATGGTTATGGAAAAAATGGTTCCCACTTTTTCTTTGTGCTTTCTCGAAGGTATGTGTTTTTCATTTTTAGTAATAAATTATAGTATTTTAAAATTAAGAGTTATTTTAAAGTCATTATTGTAGGTTGGGTTAAATACACAGATAAAGTTTGTGTTGGGTGTTAGTGTAATATTACAACTTTTTTTAAGTACTTGTTTTATTATATTATATATCTTGGCAAACCTGGTCTTGAGACCATAACTCCAACAACTGTATAACTTTATGCAATGTAAGCTCTTAAATGAGGAGCACCTTACACCTGTGGCTATAACAAGCAAATCACATATAAAACACTATGGAGTAGTTCTGGACACAAAGCAGGTCCTGAATATATGTGTGGTGGTTTGAATAGGTTTGGCCACCATAGACTCATGTGTTTGAATGCTGGTCTATAGAATGTGTGCCTTGTTGGAAGAAGTATGTCTTGTGGGGGTGAACTTTGAGGTCTCCTATGCTTAAGCTCCAACCAGTGGAGAATTCCAGTCTCCTGGCTGTCCACAGAAGACAGTCTTCTTCTGGCTGCCTTTGGATCAACATATAGAACTCTTTCAGCTCCTTCTCCAACACCTTGTCTGCAAGATGTTCATGCTTCTTGCCATGATGATAATGGACTAAACCTCTGAAACTGTAAGCCAGCCCCAGGTAAATGTTTTCTCTTATAATCTCTTCACAGAAGTGAAACTCTAAGATAATGTGCTAGTGGCTTACCGTTGTCTTCTAGAAAATACCTACTTGTTCCAATGGTCTCAAGGTATTGATTTTACCCTTAGTAATCAGCTTTCCTCAAAAAAGTGTGGGTGGGTGTGTGTGTGTGTGTGTGTGTGTGGAAAGGAAAGCACTGCATTTTACTTCTCAATATCGGTGATACCACAACTCCCAAAGTGCATCCTTATCCCTTTCTAAGAGACAAGCTAGACTCAAAAAATTATTGCTCTCTTGCAACAAATTAGCATTATTTCCTTCAGTTTGCAAGACAGCTAATTAGTTCATCTGTTTGCTGGCAAGAAACTATAAGCACAATAATCAGAATGGGTTAATTACTGTAGAACATTTGCTGAACTGTAACTATGTGTATGTAACTGCAAAAGATTTCAAGAGCCAAAGGAAAATGTGCCTTTGATCACAACAAAGGTTGACATATTTTTCAAATATTAAAATAATAGGTTTAGGGAAATGATAATTAGTATTTGGAAGCATCCTAGTTTTCATGGGTTGGCATTAATACTATAGTAGTATAGTTGATTTTACTCAAAATCAAATGACAATTGACTTAACTGATCAAACTTTAGTGTACATGTAGTCAAATTGTACCCTTTAAAACATCGGTCCAAAAGCCTTAAATATTTAAAACCCAACTCCATCTTTTTCCAATGATTAAGATACTATTAGCTATTATTGTCAAATGCCTTTATAACCATCTTGCTAAAATTAATGGTTCAGGAGTACTGTCTTCTACGTATGTTGTGGCTGTTAAAAGTTTTACATGCTAAACTCACTGTGAAAAACAAATTTAAATGTTAAGATAATTTTGGAATTTGAGGAATTCTAAATGTTCAAAAACAGAGGACAGAAGAGAGAAGCAGCTTAAGCAAAAGAGAATAAGAAAAAGAGCAAGACACAAAAGCAACTGATGAAAATACAAACAAAACAAAAACAAAACTGACAAAAAGTTGTCAACCCCCCAAATTCTGAAACCAGTAAGAAATTTTGCCATCAAGATCTAAGGATTCATCAGAGTTAGTTTTAATTTTTTCTTTTATTCAGGGCCTTTAGATGCCGGAAAACGAAACTGTCTATTATTAAGTCACACTCCAGTTGCAGTACTAATGTAAGTATTTTAACTCATCTATGTGACATAATGAAAGTTAGATAACTCAAGAGCCTACAAAGAATTAAAATGAACAGAACAAGAAGTGGATGATAAAAGTAAAAGAAAGCAATTCCCCACTCTAATAAAAAATGTCTTAAATATACTCATTGTTCCCATGGTTAAAAATTTCATAGCTAGAATTTTAGTTAAGACAATAGGACAAGAGACTATTTCACTTCACAAATGATGAAAGTCAGAATCATTTTGTTTTTGTTTTGGAACTGACAAACCTGGTGACTAGGATTCCTAAGTGTGGCAAGAGGCAGGAGCAGATGATTCATCATCTTTGGCAAGGCTTGAAGGGCTGAAGTTGGCAACCAGGTCAGTGGGTAAGGAGAACTCTAAACTTTCAGCAAATCCTTGAGGATTTCAGTTGTAGGAACTGTAAGAATTACTTTGGTATCCAGAGACTCTGGTCTCACAAAGTATTGTTTTTACTAAAGAACTTGAAGACTTAATGTATGTTTAGGATACACTGTACATTATTTGTTTTGTTAAGTTAGTTCCCATAATCTAATGAGAGAAGACTGTTAGAATTTTTGCTTAATAAAGGAGAAAATGGCAGAGTGGATATGTAGTTTACCCAAGTTCTCACACCAGTATGTGGCAAAACAGATCCATCCTGACAACAGAGAACAGATTTCAATTTCATGTCTCCTCTCCAATCCGGACATCCTTTTTAAATACAATTTGTTTTAAAAAATTTCTATGGATCTATTTTCATAAAGAATAATTTAAAAATGTTTTATTATTCTTCAAGATAAATCAAGACACAATGTTTTAAAAGTCATGTTTAATATAGAATTTAACTTTTTACTTTTGGGTAATTATTTCATTTAGATTACAGTAGTTTTTTTGTTTTTTTTTTTTTTCTAATTTTCATGGGAGAACTACAAAGTAAGCTAGAACAAATAATATTTTTGTTATTGATCTAATCTCTCCATCACAGATCATTAAATCAAAGAAAACTGAAGATAACTTTCAAATTCAGGAAGAAAAGGAGGTAGTTATGGAATTTGACAGGCAACTGGAAACATGTTTGCTATAACTGTCTCTAGCATTTCATTCCTCTAAGCTAACTAACAGAAGGAGCAAAAGGAATCTCTAAATCTATGATACAATGTTGCCTTTATGCTTCATTGTATTTCTCCAATTGTATTTGATTTTCAAAACTGGGACCAATAGTACACATATATGCATATATGCATATACCATATATGTCCTTTACGATGGCCAGTCCTTTCTAGACTCTCCGAAGCCCTGAAAACATTGATTGCCTTGTAACTACGATGTTTTTAGTTATGAAAATGACACTGCTTATTGCCTTTTCCAAATATCTCCTTTCACAATTTATAATGTCACTTTGTGTTCTGAAGCTTATTAGATATTATTAATATTCTGAAGAATATTAGATATTATTCAACCTAATGACATTTTCAGTTATATAAAATTATTTCTTATTATCCTGGACTCAGATTAATTCTAATCCTAAAATTATGTTTTAAAAGACTTATTAAAATGAAACACAGTATGTGCTAAGTAAGATTGAATAAGATTAATCAGGAAATAAAGTATTTTACATTAGCAGCAATCACAACATCTTAAAGTCTCTATAGGACATTTATATATAGCTAATAACCTCAAATTTCAATGAACACAATTCCTCTATCAAAAAGAATCACGTGTGCCAATATCAACCTTTTCAGTATATGAAGGAAACAGTTGTAATTAGAAGAAATGCAAAAGAAAAATAGTTTCATTATCAAGGCAAATCAAGACGCTCCTAATTTCAAAGCTGGTAGGCTTTCCTTTCCTAGAGAGAACCTTGTGCCCACTAATTTAAATATCCTATGTTCTCTGGTAACTCTTAGCTAAATTCAGCTGAACAAGGTTTTATTTTATGTTTTTACTAACAATTTTCTCTTGAATGAGTTACATCCTAACAGAAAGACAAAGTTCAAGAGAAAGCAAATGAGCTTTTCAAAGTAACAAAAGATAATTTTATACACTATTTCAGAAGGTCTCATTTTAAGATTCTTTCCGTAACAAAACTAAATACTTATTCCCTAGTCTTGCTTCTTTTCAATTAAAACCAATTTGCAGTTTTGTTTTTGTTTTTCGAGACAAGGTTTCTCTGTATAGCGCTGGCTGTCCTGGAACTCACTCTGTAGACCAGGCTGGCCTCGAACTCAGAAATCCGCCTGCCTCTGCCTCCCAAGTACTGGGATTAATTTCGTGTGCCACCACTGCCCGGCTGTTAAAACCAATTTGCAAACAGGTCTTTTTTTTTTTTTTTTTTTTTCTTACCCCAATCTAACTTTCAGGAACTAAAGGTTCATGAATTTCTTCCTGTCAAGAAGTAACTGATGCAAAGATTATGCCAAAAACAGAGACATAACTGAGCATGAAAGATTTAATTCCATTATAAAACGAATCTTGCTCGCCCCACAAAGAAACACAGGGGTATGCAATCTAACATACTAAACCAATATTCTAATGTTTTTGATGAAGGTAGCCTGCTTTGTTCTTAACTCTATAAATCCTCATCTTTATTGGACTTGAAATGCATCCCCCTACCCTCTCCCCTGTTGCCCCTAAGTCACATTTTTTGCACAATTTGCACACCTGAATTTTTGCATGGTCATTCTAATCTAATCGCCCCCGACCTAAATTATCATAGGTTTTAGGTAGAGATTCAAAGACAGGCTGTGGGTCGAGTGAGAGGCACCTCCACAGCTTTCAGGGTGGTCTCTCCTTGCAAGCAGAGTCTGACTTTTTTCCTTTTGCATTTGAGAGACCCATCAGGGACCCAAGAGAATACACGCGGGAACCACAGCTGGCTCCCGCTGCCTTAAAAATAAACCATCGCTTCTCCTGGAACTGCGCTTTAGCTTAAAAAAAAAGGCTACTCGCACGCTGTCTGGTTGGATCTTCAGTTCAAGCCCGCGGGGTGTGCGTCGTCCTCCAGCCTATTTTATAAGTGAGGTAGGGATCGCGTCCACAGACCCAGTCCTAAGGGCCGCCCACTGCCAGGTGGAGGACGGC
Source organism: Mastomys natalensis (assembly GCA_021653895.1). Classification (NCBI taxonomy): domain Eukaryota; kingdom Metazoa; phylum Chordata; class Mammalia; order Rodentia; family Muridae; genus Mastomys; species Mastomys natalensis. The sequence continues at coordinate 190,059 of JAJTUV010000141.1, forward strand.
GAATGGCCGGATGGCAGGCGTGCCACCCACAGCCTCTCACCTGGCGGGCGAGCGAGACCGAGGTGACGGGCCCGGCGGCGGCGCCCACTCGCGATCTGAAGCTCCCCCGAGTCTATCTCCGCCAGGCTGGGCCGGGACCCCAGACCCTGACGCACCTCACGCGTCCCCGCCCCCCTCACGCTCACCGTCGGACCTCGCCAGACAAGCGTCTGGAAGGGACTCAGAAGCTTTCGCGTCCGCCGCAGCCTGCCGGGTTCAGGGGTCCTACAGTCCCAGGCGACCGTGGCTGTGGTCACCCAAAGGCCTGTGGGCTCCGGGAAGAGGAAACCCCCGCTCCCAGTCAATCGGCTGACATTTCCCAGTCAGTCGGAGCTCCTCCCACTTCCGCCTGCAGGTCCTCCTCCTTCTTCCATCCCGCCCTGCGCCGCGGGGAGTTGTGGGTATCCGCAGGGTTTGTCTAAAATAAGAGTGGAGGAAATAAGGAGAGTGTGGGTCGGACTACGAGCTAAGCCCGGAACTACACTTCCCAGCAGGCAACGGAGCGTCAGAAGGCGGCTACTGGAGAGCGGGATGCAGAACTCCGCGCGCGCGGTAGTGATGGAACGTTGCTAGTTCGCGGGTCCGGCTGCTGGGGCCCCGGGGATCACTCTTAAGCTGCGCGCTAGAACGGGAGTCTGGAAGACAGGCATCTCTTCAGTTAATTCAAGCATTCAAATCTCCTGAGTCAGTGGACGCCATGCATAGGTAAACCGATGGCAAAAAAACCGGGCAAAGCTTGAATGAACCGTTTGAATTCATTTAGGCCGCGAATGTTGCTTCTTGCTCAAATAATCCTGTTTGTGAATGGTTGCTTAGTTCCTTTTTGGAAGAAAATGGATGGATGGATGCTTTAATGCCAATACCAATGTGCGTTTTACTTTGGCTTCCTAATTAGGTTTTCCTTCCACTACTTTGAATCACGGTATGAGTACCGTCCCTCTTTTTCCCTCCACGGGAAGAAATTATTGAGGCCTTCTGCGTGACCATAAATCCCAGAGCCTTTCGAAGTATATGTGTTTCCGATTTTCTCTTTCATTCTTGGATTTCTCTCGCTGTAGGCACATTAAAAATGCAGTACTGTTACTTGCTGTGACTTTTCTACACTGCATCCTTGACTCTTCTTTCATTCCTACCTTGGAATTATTTAGGGGTGTGCTTTCAAAAGGAATGGGGAATGTGTGCCCTTCTGCAGGAAGCACCTTCAGGAGATTCCGGACCAGAGTAGCAACGTCACCACCAGCTTCACGTGGGGATGGGATTCCAGCAAGACTTCTGAACTGCTATCAGGCATGGGTGTCTCTGCCTTGGAGAAGGAAGAGGTGGACAGTGAGAACATCCCACATGGACTGCTCTCAAACCTCGTCCACCCCCAGAGCCCTCCAAGGAAACGACTAAAGAGCAAAGGGAGCGACAAAGACTTTGTGATCATCCGTCGGCCTAAGCTCAATCGAGAGAACTTTCCAGGTAAGGTATGACACTAAGATTAAAATTATGGAGGAAATGGATTGAACTATTTTTGTCTTAACTAAATTGATTGAATTATTTGGGGGGTGGGGGTGGAATCTTTTGGCTCTGTACCTAAAATTGCCTAGTTTGGAAGTGTTGCAGTGAAATGGATTCCAGTCATTAAGTCTTCAGGAATTTTGGTTGGTGTTTATCTCGTGGTCAACAGTTGACTTGAAACTTTTAACCCACGAGGCAGCATTCCTGCCCTTTCCTGAGAAGGGAATCTCCCTGTTCAAAGTCCAGCTCGGCACACTGATAAATCAGAACAGAAGCAGGGATCTTAGAGGTTCCCCCTTTTGTCTCTATTTAATTTACTTCTTTGTATCCGAGCAAGCTTTGTATCTTAATCACTTAGGTTATTTGTAGGCATATGAGGAAGGTAAATGTTAATCTAAGTAGATAAGACTGCTCCACTTGCAAACAGGCCCTTGGGGGTGCTGTGCTTCCAGTACTGTAGCATTGCATCTACAATCATAGAGTCCTGAAACTTAGTCTCATTCCCATTGTCCCCTGCATCCAACCAGTCACTGTGTCTGTCACTCTTGTGTGGCAACTGCCTCAAGCTTCCATCATCTCTTCCTAAATTGTTGCAATGGATTTATAATTTCAGCTTTCTTCACAGTTCTGTCTCCAGGAGGCAGAGCGGATTGATGAAAACAGAATTTACCTGAATTATCCTCTCACTAGTGACTCCATTTCCTGGTTTCCCAAGCCCTTTTAAACTAAGTGCCCTCAGGGTAGATTAAGACTCAAGGACTCGCAGCCTTAGGGTAAATATAGTGTATTGACAAGAGGCATTATCAGGATTTCCCGCCACTCCCTAGTCATTTAAAGAGTGATTCAGGAAGTGTTTCTGAGAGCACACTGTCCTCCACAGTATAGTGCTAAGAATAACAGCAGTGAACAAAACAGACACATCTTAGGGCTTCCATTCTACTGAGGGAATGCTGTAAGTACAATGGATATGGTACTTTATGTAATGTATTAGGCCATAGTGGCTAAAAACAAGAGAGGGTCAAGATGAGGAAGAACAAAGTCTTGGAATCTGAAGATAGATTGCAAACTGCCTATATTGGCTGAGACCCTTAACTGGGCTGTGACTTTTAAGCAAAGACATGGAGGGAAGAGTGCAGCAGTGTGGCATGAACATGTCCCTTGGTATGAGGAACCTCAAGCAAAGGGAACAGGCATTTAAAATGCTGGAGACAAGGATGGGCCCTACGGGGGGGGGGGGGGGGGGAAGCAGAGTGAGAGTAGACAGAGTAGGAAGAGGTATGGCCTCTGGTGGGGCTGATCTTTCCTCATTGGAACCCTTCCCTTCCCTTGTTCTGTTTTGTTCCGTGAGCAGGGTGTCTCTGTTATGTAACTCACTCTGTAGACCAGGCTAGCCTCCCAACTCAGAAATCTGCCTGCCTCAAGTGCTGGGATTCAAAGAGTGGACCATCAACACCCTGGCTCATTGAACCCTTTAAAGGGACACATTGGTAGAGGCGAGACAAAGGACTCCCTAGATTTATTTAGAGCGCTGGGGGTAAACAGTGGTCAGATGCTGGCTGTATTCTAACTTTGGAGAAGTGGGATGAGAGCAGTGGAAGAGGTAAACAAAGTCTGAACTGAAATTGGGTGAGGAATGGAAAAGCAGATTGAAGAAAGCATCCAAGTGAAGTCCTGCAGAACCAATGTGAATTCTGGCGCTGTCTGCAGATAGGATGGTAGCTGAAAAGTGGCTTGCTTTAAAATACCTGTTTGGCAGTCTCCTGATGTTGCATGCCTTTGAACCCAGCACTCAGGTGGCCAAAACAGGCAGATCTCTGTGAATTGAGGCCAGCTGGCCTACACAGTGAGTTCCAGGACAGCCAGAGCTACACAATGAGACTCTCTCCAAAAAAAAAAAAAAAAGGTTGAGCTTCTCAGTACTTTTGAAGGAAAGGGAGTTGTCTTCAAGTTGTCCCAGTGAGTCCATCATTAATGCCAGGTATGGTGGCCTGTACCTCTAGTCCCAGCATAGGCTGAAATCAGAGGATGGGCATGGCATTTCTGGAAAGCATTAGCTTCGCAGTAAGGCTGTCTCAAAATTGGAAACATAATCAAATAAGTAATAATATATGAGATTAGCTAGAAGGGTATGGAAGTAAATTCAGACAAATTGGCATTTAAATCTGATGCTGCCATTGGGAGCTACCTTGGGAAGTTACTTAAGCTTTCTGGGCCTTAGTTTCCTTATCTGTGAAATGGAGCAATAATTCCTACTTAAAATGTTGTGAACACTGACTACAGCCGTAAAGCTCTTAGTATGATAGTGGCATATAATAGTTAATGATCCACACAATTTCTGACACTGGCTTGAGAAGCCAATTGACTTAGGTCTTCTGTCTATAATAATGTTAATCTGACTCTGCACATACAGAACTCTTTTTCTTTAAAACTTAACATGACTCTGGGTTTTTTTTTTTTTTTTTTTTTTTTTTTTTTTTTTTTTTTTTTTTTTTTTGAGACAGGGTTTCTCTGTGTAGCTCGGGCGTCTGGAATCACTCTGTAGACCAGGCTGGCCTCGAACTCAGAAATCCGCCTGCCTCTGCCTCCAAGTGCTGGGATTTAAAGCTGTGCGCAACTACGCCCGGCGACTCTGGGTTTTTAACAGTAGCAATTTGTTGTTTGATGAACCAAATGTGGTGAGAGATAGATCCTGCTAAGACGAACAGATTTTGACTAACTTGCCCATTCTGCATAGCTTCGGTTATAAAATATGACTCCTCTGTTGTTCCATATTCACATGTCCACAGATGAAAGTCAAAAGTCATCTTTGAAGCAAAGCACAGAAGATAAAGAAGGGTTGCTGTCTTCTAGGACTTTCAAAATGGAGTTGAGGAGGAAAGACAAAGTATATAGTAGCTCCTACACAGCCATATGTCTGTCAGGAAGACAGAGTTGTTAGTAGCTCAGACCCTGATTGTCCTCGGGGCTGGAAGAAGGGAAGGAGCCCCTTGTGCAAAAGTGACTCACTTCCCATCCCAGTGGATATGTGGAGTCCTTGGCCACTCAGCAGAGTAAAGGTATGGGAAAGAGAGGAACTGAAGTGGACCAATCAATGAGTCTCCATTTCTTTTTGTTTTGTTTGGTTTGGTTTTGGTTTTCAAGACAGGGTTTCTCTGAGTAGTTATGGCTTTCCAGGACTTTGTAGACTAGGCTGGCCTTGAACTCTCAGAGATCCTCCTGCCTCTTTAATCCCAAGTGCTGGGAAAGGTGTGCGCCACCACTCAGGGTTTGATTGGTTGGTTGGTTGGGTTTTTTAGACAGATCTTGCATACCTCTGGTTAATCTGGTATTAACTATTAGTCTTGAAATCTCAGCATTTCTCCTGCCTCAGCCTACCTTCCAGGAGCTGAAAACTGTATCATACCTGACCCCCCCCCCTTTTTTTTAATATAGTCATCTTTTAGTCTAGGTTGACCTTGAACTCATGGCGATCCTGGAGTCGGCTTCCCTAGTGTTTGGATTATAATCAATGAACACAGAAATGAGCCTAGGCTTTAAGGTTGATGTTTAAAATGAATACCTAAACTGAGAGAGGAAAAAAATCATGGCTTTTAGGTTTTTTTGTGACCTAGGAAACAGAGAAAGCAATGGTATACATTTATTTATGTATAGGTTGACTTTCACGGGCATCCACTAGTTAATTGCTGTGGACGAGAAGTAGGCTCATGTTGTAAGCTGAGAGACAGCTGCTACAGAAGAGTGCCACCAAGCTCCCGGAAGCAAGCATAGGCCTCCAGCGTAGCTGGATTCTTATCCCAGGGAGTTTTGCATGCAGTTGTCAGGACAGGTGGCTGATAACCCTGCCAGGATTAGGGCAGGACAGGCTCCACCTGCTGTACACAGATCTGGTGACTCGCCCAGGGCTTTTGTTGGTTCTTTGCTAAGCAAGCTTTCACCATGGGCTGCATGTCAGCCTCACATCTGGCAACTTAAGTCCTCTGCATCTGTTTATGTGGGATGATTAAAGCTATGTGTCCCTCATATAGCAGGGCAGTTCGGGCTGGCTCTCAGAGCCAGGCCAGTGTACAGAAGGAGCTGGGACAAAACAGGAAACAGTCCCAAAGTGGAGCCAGCAGTGGAAAGAGGGCACTCACATTTTATTTCTGGTGGTTAAATGCCTGTTCCTTGTCATTTGAATAGGAGAGCACTATCAACTAATGTGTTGATCAGCTCTTCCATGGCTGTTAAGCCGCTTCCAATTCCAGTCCCAGCAAAGTCTCTCTCAGACTAAAACTCCAAAGTTCATGGTACATCAGAATTCACAGAGAATCGTGTTCAAAGTGCAGAATTCCAGAGATTCTCATCCAAGAATTTCTTTAGCCTCAGAATCTGTGTTTCAGTACCCCAAAGCAAACATTTTTCTCTTTCGTACTTATTTTTAGCTAGTAAGAAATATATTTTATATTGCAATAGGAGAATTTAAAACAAGAGTTTCAGAGAATTATCATTCCCCTTTCCCTAAGATACTATCTGTTCTATTCCATTCTTAAGATAATGACAATAATGGTAGCCGGGCAGTGGTGGCACACGCCTTTAATCCCAGCATTTGGGAGGCAGAGGCAGGCGGATTTCTGAGTTCAAGGCCAGCCTGATCTACAGAGTGAGTTACAGGACAGACAGGGCTATACAGAGAAACCCTGTCTGGAAAAACAAAACAAACAAAAAGATAACAATGGTAAGGGTGGCAAGATGGCACCACACATAAAGGCATTTGTCATCAATCCTGAGCTCCTACCTTCTCTCTCTCAAACCCACAAGGTAGGAGTTAGCCAACTACTATAACAACCTCCACACCCCTACTCTTGCTTTCACAAAAGAAATAAAATGTTTTGTTCAAAGCAAAATAGTCCAAGTAGTAAGCCTACTAAATTGATTGCAATGACCCATCATCAGCTCCCAAATCTTTGTTCTATAGTAGTCATGTGGGGACACTGCCAGACATTTTTGTTTTCTTTATAGTTTCCTTGCAGTCACTTGCCTTTTTATTTTTATTTATTCACGTTGAGACTAGGTATTTCTGTATAACCATGGCTACAACTCACTATTTGATTGGCTTCACACATTGCAATCTTCCTGACTCTTCCTGCCAAATACTGAGATTATGGGGGCTGGAGAGATGGCTCAGCAGTTAAGAGCCCTGGTTGCTCTTCCAGAGGTCCTGAGTTCAATTCCCAGCAACCCACATGGTGGCTCACAACCACCTGTAATGGGATCTGATGGCTTCTTGTGACATGCGGTTATACATGCAGATACAGCACTCACACATAAAATAAATAAATCTTTAAATTTAAAAAAATCCTGCGATTCTGGATATGCACCGCTAGTTCTGGCATAGCAAACATAAATACTGTTCCAGGTATTGGAAGATAGTAGTAACAGTGAACTAAAGCCCAACTCTCGTAGCTTGCTTGCCCTTATTTCTTTATTATTTCTCACGTCCCACAAGCGTGAGAGTGTCATAGAAGTAAAGGGGCACAGGGCTGAGTGTTACAACCATTAATTTTGCTGTGTGTTATTTTTTTTTCTATCTGGCCCATTGTACCCAAAATATAACAACTAGTGCAGCCTCTATTGTTTGTGAGGATGAAGGAACATTCATGTAGGGTGGCAGAAATCTGTGCAGTTAGTTCCCTGGGGAGAAAGCACAGAGTAAACGTGCCACCAAAATCAAGCCAGTAAAAGTGGTCAGAATATGCGCACCCTCAATAGAATCAAATATTAAAAAATAGGCATTAGTATGGGGGTCTTGGTGCCTTCGCCTATAATACAATTTGATTACATAAGACTAAGTAGGGGGATGTTGTGTATATGTATTTTCATAAGTGTGTATGTGTGTTGGTTTATTTGAGACTAGTCCTGCTTGTCCTTGAATCTCTAATTATTCCTGCCTCTTGAGCGATGGAATTTAGGTGTATACACAAAGCCCAGCTGAAAAGCAATCTTAAAGTCAGAATTTGGAGGTACATATGCTCAGCAGTAAAGTGCATCTACTACTCTCGGGAACTCAAATCAGGTTCCTAATAGCAACTCTAGTTCCAGAAGATCCAACACCTCCGGCCTCTGTGGCACCTCACAAACATACGTGCTCACAAATGTGTACATGCATGCATATAATTACAATCAGTTGTATTTTTAATCAAAATTTTGAATGTCATTAGACTCATTTGGATATGCAGTCTGAATCTTGAGTGTCGATGTTCTTCTAAGAAATGAGCAGATGAAATAAGACAAGTTAGCCATATTGCAGGGATCAAGTGTTTAGAACTCCTCCAGACCCCTGTTTCCCAAGGAGGGTGAAGGGCATGCGGAGTAGGTTAGCAATGAGGAAGCTGTGTTTGCACCTGAGAAGAAATTGGTAGCAGTGCTGGTTAGCTACCTTTCTATGCCGCTGGTGGGAAACCTTGGTGGGTTTTGCAGATCAAAGTGGAGAAAAGACCTCTGGGTAGTCCGTTCTTGTGCTTACAAACAGACCAGGCAGCCATGTTGTCAAGAATACAGGAAACAGATGGCTGATGTGTTGAGAATTAAATATGGCAAATAAAATTAGATTAAGTGTATCACAGCCTGGATTTCAGCCACCAGCGCAGCTACTGGAGACAAATTTCTGCCCCATTCATCTGCTGGGACAGCAGCCAATTCCAGGCTCATCCACTTCCACCCAGGGGCCCCAGAACTGAGTTGTCCTGTGTGTATAGTCAACTGATTGGAGTGCTGGGTACCTTGCAGTTAGCTCAGGCTATATAATTTCCTGGGAAAGTCTGCTCCTCCTGATTGATGGAAAGGTCATTGGTACCTTAAAGCATTTAGCAGTGTTCTCTGCTTCCAAACATTATCAAGCTTCTCCCTCTAGTGACCTTGTACTTCCACTTCGGGGCATGGGAATTTAGAAACCCAAGTCTGCCTCTTGGTTCTGCCCCTTCCTAACAATTAATGTTGCCTTTGTGAAATCATTCGGCTTCATTGAAATAAGTGTCCTTAAACGTAAAAATGAGAGTAATAGTACTTAGTGCGTATCTATGTGTGCGTATCTATGTGTGTGTGTTGCAGCAAAGTCAGTGGACTTTAACAAATTTGAGAGGTTTTAGGGCTTGTAGTAGATGGCAGTTTTCACTGTTATGTTACTTATTTTTTAACAGTCCATTTGCCACTGAGGTTATTGGACGTGAGCTCCCAAAACTAGTTCATTAATAAAAAACCATTCATGATATCATTGTTCATGAGGAAACTGGTCTTATGAGGCCAATAGTCTTGCCTGTATTTAAAATAAAGCCAGCACTCTTCTCTCAAGTGCTAGTTATTCCTCCATGAAATATCAGTCAGGCACTTTCTAATATTCAATTTCAGGTTCTGTTCTTAAAACCGATAAAGTAATTAGTTGGTGAAAGAAGGCTAGCCAGTCACATTAAGAATTAACAGAAATAAAAGTACAGTGTATTTAGCAAATATTTATCAAATGCCAGTTACATGCTGGCCATTGACTGTTGCTGGATGCCCAAACATGGGTGTGGGTCTTTGATGGAGACATGAAATTACTTCTCAGAAATTTAGATTTTAAGCTAAATCAGGGACAAGCTGTACTATAAATTCTTCATTACACTGACTGTTTTCTTACAAGGCTTTGGTGCCTGGGTCTGCTGCCTTTGCATTCAACACTATGCTACGCTTTCCACCTATCACATGATCATTTCTTACTGTTCTTCTATTATTTTTTTTCTTGGCCTTCTAGATCTTCCTCATAAAATAACAAACACCAAATGAGGTCATGTAGTCTTCTTACATTTCTGGGCATGCTTCTCTAATTTCCCTCCCTGGGTCATCTTTTTGGACCTTGTTGTTGGCAGGCCTACAGTCCCTTGCAACTCACTTTTTCCTTAATGCCCAAAGCTTTCTCCTGAACACAAGATGTAGTAGCTGTGCTTGAGGGCTTTCTCTGGGCAGGAACACTGAGGAGTTAGCATTGAGCCCAGAGTAAACAATCAACAGCACTTGGTGGACTTTAGCTCTTCTAGCCTCTGGTGGGACACCTCAGAGGCAGGTTCCAAATGGTCTTCTGGAACCCATGAAGGTTTAAATCAGTTGTCTATGGTGACAGCCTGCCTATTAACATGCCATAGCTGGCCTCCGTCCACTTGGCATCTGTCTTCCCCGCTTTTCCAGTGTTTCCTGTCATTACGTGCCAGATAAACTCCTTGAAGTCAGACCTGGATCTGCTTCTGGAGATCATCAGCTCAGATAGAGGAGGATGTGGGGTTTGGGCTTGGGTAAATCCCTTGCAACATGATTAGGCCTTCCTCAGATCATGGGTTTTTGCCTGTTCATGAAAATTCAAACCAGCGTACTTCCTACTATGAAAAAAAAAATTAGAAAAGGAAAATGTGCTGACTTAGTGGGGAGAGCAGGGGAGTCTGGACAGGAAAGATTGACTCTGTGCTGCATTATTTTAAATCTTCTACATCACCTCATCTCCACACTGAACAGTTTTGCAAGGCAAATCTGTTTATTCTCATTCCTACAGATAGAAAACAGACCTAGAGAGACTCAGTTACACAGCATCATAGACTAGCGGCAATATGGCTGGGATTCCAGTGAGGCTGAGTTCTTTTAGTATGGTAATTCTCAGATATAGCAGGGATCTGACAGTAATACAGGATGGTTTTATGTCAACTTGACACAAGCTGGAGTTATCACAGAGAAAGGAGCTTCAGTTGAGGAAATGGTTCCATGAAGTCCAGCTGTAAGGCATTTTCTCAATTAGTGATCAAGGGGGATAGGCCACTTGTGGGTGGTGCCATCCCTGGGCTGGTAATCTTGGGTTCTATAAGCAAGCTGAGAAAACCAGGGAAGTAAGACAGTAAGCAGCATTCCTCCATGGCCTGTGCATCAGCTCCTGCTTCCTGACCTGCTTGAGTTCCAGTCCTGACTTCCTTTGGTGATAACAGCAATGTGGAAGTGTAAGCTGGATAAACCCTTTCTTCCCCAACTTGCTTCTTAGTTATGATGTTTTTATAGGAATAGAAACCCTGACTAAGACAGACAGGATGGTCTTTGTAAATCAGATGGAATCTCAACTTGCAGCACGTGGGAGATAGAGCCAAGAGGATGAGGAATTCACACTAGATAGCAGCTCAGCTGCATAGTGGGTTCAAGGCTAGCAGAGTACAGGGGACCCCGTCTCCCACACTGAACTTGGGTAAGAACAAAGGAGACTGACAGCGACAGTCCTTGATTGAGCACTGAGGAGCCACGGCTTCCCAGAAACCTTCCCTGATGACCCTTCTGCCCCAGATGCTGCCTAGAATTGTGGGGCCTTCTTGTAGCTGAACATGATAGTTGGAGTGTCTTCTTGTCTTTAGCTTAGCTTCTAAATAGAATAAGCTTAGCTTATTTTGTGTCCTAAGAACAAACCTTGGGATTGAATTGATCATTCAGTAAATATATGAATGAGTCAAGTTTTACTTCCTAGTGTATGTAAAACCAATCAGATTTTCCTCTGCAAGATCTTGAGGACATAGGAGGCCAAAACAGATGAGTCAGTATTGAAGTCATGTATTCAAGTGACCTTCATCGGTCATGAGAACTTCCCATGGCAGGAGGCCATTAGTAGCAATTTTATTTTTAATGAGCAGCATCAAGGTGCAACCCAGAATGACTTAGCCTTAGAATTGCAGTAGGCTCCAATGACTGGAACACACTTCTAAATAAACAACAGATTAAAGAATGAGTTGAGCCATCGCGGGTTGAGCCTTGTGCTAAGTAATGTGGACACGGGCTGAGTGTCTGGCTCTGTTGAAAGAGTACAATTAAAAGACAGGCAGGATTTGTCTCAGAGAGACAGGGCAACTGCCATGGGCCACCCTCAGTGCCCTTCTCCTCTGAGGCCCCTCCCTTGTTCACAGTACCTGCTTCGTGTATGTGCTCTACAAGCTCTGCAGATCTTAATAAATACAGGTCCCTTTCTAACTCTTGGGGGCAGGAAGGTAGAGAGCCTAGAATTAGATCAGCTGTAGATGGGACTGTGGAAGAGCCACCTAGAAACCATGTCTCTTAAGACAAAGCTACATTAACCTTTCTCCCACTCCCGTCTGCTGTGACCACACCCACACTGATCTTTCCAGAACTTAAAGAACCTCTGGCAATTTTGTGCTCACAACCATCTTGTAGTTCCTTGTAGAATCAGAGCCAAAGGTCTTCTCTGTAGCTACCCCCCCGACCCCCAGCTTCTCATTCCATTTTCCACTGCTACCCCTTTAAGCTCTGTTCTTCAAAGCAAGCATGCCTGTTGTAGAACACAACACAGATCCGGGCTTACTCCATTGCCTAGGTCTATTCTGATTCCGTGATCACTGCCTCAGGAACACCCTCCGCCCACCACAGTGTTCACACGTATTGGCTGTGCCTGAGTTTCACTTCCTTGTTGAATTTTTCTTCATAGCTGGCATCCTCTTTAATGTGTTATATAATACTTGTTTTGTGTATAATTAATTGTCCATTTCCTCCACGACATGTCTGCTTTATGAAGGTAAAGCCTTTCATTGTTCTTAATTTTCTCTGCTGATCGATCATTCCTTGTCACCTGAAATGATACTTGACCCATAAGTAGTAGAGAATTTTGAAATCCTTGTTGAATTAAGAAATGAAAGCCAGGCAGTGGTGGCGTAGGCCTTTAATCCTAGCATTCGGATGCAGAGGCAGAAGGATCCCTTGAGTTTGGGGCCAGCCTAGTCTACAGAATGAATTCCAGGACAACCAAGGCTACACAAAGAAACCCTGTCCCAACTTCCCCAAAGAGGGAAAAGGGGCCATTTGTGTTTTTTAGAAGTTCACACCTGAGAAAGGAGACCTTCCTTTGTGGCTTCAAGCATCACGATATATTATTGGGTGGCTGGGGGCTTGCTCTGTGCCAGGGCTAATCAAGTTGTCTCTGCCAGTGGTTGTCCAGCCTGGTACCAAGGGGAAAATATTCTTGTTCCTCAAGTCTCACTGCTGAGAAAGTAGGACGCTCACAGCAGCGCTTGTCTTAGGGAGCTTTCTGTTTCTGTGATAAATATTACGCCCAAGACAACCTATGGACATATAGTTGGGGGGGGGGTCCCTAATGGCAGGGAGTCCTGAGAGCAAGCAGCAGAAGAAGACAACGGGGAAGGCAGGCTGCAAGCTCACACTTCATTCTCAAGCAGGAAGCAGAGAAAGCTGACTGGGAGTGGCTTTGAAACCTCAAAGTCCACCTCAGTAATGTACTTCCAGCAAAGTCACATCTCCTAAAGCTACCCAGACAGCGCCACCAACTTGGAGCCAAGAATTCAAATGTCCAAGACTATAGGGGACAATCTCATTCAGACCACCACAGTGTAAGCCAGTGTGTAGTACAGAAAAAAAATATGGGAGTTTGGAGGATTCTGTTTGGTTGAAACTCCCTCTTAGGTAAGTAACGTGTGCTTGATAAATGCTTGGAGGGACTCCACGAATTTGACGGGGAAGAATTCAGAGATGGAAACCATGTTTTGCTTCCTTGCAGGTGTTTCCTGGGACTCCCTTCCAGATGAGCTGCTCCTTGGGATCTTTTCTTGTCTGTGCCTCCCTGAGCTGCTGAGAGTGTCTGGAGTTTGCAAGAGGTGGTACCGCCTCTCGTGAGTATCGTTCACCCTTTTGGGCATAGAGGGGAAGGAAGGAAGACGGTTGTGTGCTCATTTGAGTCTGGTGAAACCAACAACCACACCATAGAACATAGCTGCCCTAAGCAAATCCAACACCTTTTTACTGTCGTTAGAAGTCAGTGAAGTCGGTTCACAGTCAGATGGAGGAGTCTCCTGTAGGTTACTCTTATCCTATTTCTGATAGCCTTTACCCAAGTGTTCAGTTCTACACTTGTTTGCCAGGGATATATACCAGTTTGGGCCAGGTGGTGTGCCTAGAGCAAAGGAGGTCTGGAGAGTCGCAAGATGGCTCGGTTCTAAGGACCAGACTGGGAGCACGGAGGAAGGGTACAAACAAGACTCTGACCTTGGATGGTGTGACCCCAGCCTCTTTTACATATACTCTACATGACCCGAACAAGTTACCTGTCACTTCTGAGCCTGGCATAGAAGAGAGGCATAATTGAACTTCATCATGGGTTACTCATAAGGATAAAATGAAAGGTGCCAGTACCTTGCCTGGATCATGGGCATGCTGAACAAGGGCCATTGGAGGTAGTGTTAGCTGGTTCTTGACTATACTTAAAGTGTGTGTATGTAAAGGGTGTAAACCACGAAGGCAGTAACAGGCATGAAATAAGGAATGATGTTGTTATTGTTCTGGGTATGCTGAGGATTATACCCAGTGCCTCAAATGAGTCAAGAGCTTTAGTCACTGAGCCACACTCACACCCAGGCCTAAGCCCAGGCAGTTGTCTTAGCAGATGAGAAGGTTCCTCGGCACTGGCCACCTTTCATTCACACCGCAGGGGCTTATTTGTTTCCCACGAGGTATGCATTTTTTTCAAACCAAGCAAAAAAAAAACCTAACCTTTATTAAAAACTTGCATATATTTAAGGTATGCAATCTATATGTTTTGCTATAGGCGCAGGTCACTAGATATCTACTGAGCTCAAGCAAATTAACATAACCATAATGTTGCGTAGTTAGTTTTTACAGGTATGAGTGTAACTAAAGCACCTAAAAAGTACTCTTTAGCATGAATTTCCAAATGCAGAACAAGATTCCTCTTAAACTTGTTTATTCTCTGTTTCTTTGGCCACCTAGTACCTTTGACCTACATCTTCCTTTTGGTCCACGAATCTTCATTGTGCTAGAATGGTAACTGACATAGCAATTTAATCTTTTCCATAGGCTAAAATGATTATTTGGTATCATTCCGGCTTATGAGTTGAAGAAACTACAGGGTCAAGAACATTCGTTGGTGAATTGAACCTTAAAACAAGACCAAGGTCTTGTTAGCTCTCCAGCCTTAACTGTTGCCAGTTAGGTTTAGCTTAGGGGAGGGATGGCTCCTGAATTCATCTTCCCTTTCCAGGTTAGCAATGTGTTAGTTGGAGCTTCAAGACTTGCCCTGGGTTGTTGTAGAAAGTAAGCCAGCTGCTGTTTACTTCTCTGAAAGGAGAGACACTGAGATCTGAGATAATCAAGAGAATGGTCTGCTGTCATTTCTTGTTTTGAAGTAGATTTCAGTGTGGACAAGAGAAAGACACAAAGTATGCCACTTTCTTAAGGATATCGGATCTATAGCCTGCCTTTTTAATACCTTTTTGATAGTTTTTTTATACCTAATTTAATAGTCAAATCATATGTTAACAAAGTGCTGTAGAAAAACTAATTCAAAACTGGCCATCGAGTGTTTATTTCCAATGTGTTAGAGAGAAGATTCGGGTGCAGGAGAGCATTTAGAATGCTCCTTGTGTCTTGCACGTCATGGGTTTTCTTGCTCCCTTAACTGAATTTAACTGTGGACATTAAAAGTCTTCTATAGGGGCTGTAGGGATGGCTGAGCAGTGAAGAGTGCTTGTTGCTCTCCCGGTGGACAGACAGCTTAAAGCACCTGTAACCCGCCTGGCCTTGGAGGACACACGCACCACGCGCGCACCACACATAACACACAACCAACCACACACACACACACACACGCATTTGCTTACGCAGACATAGAGAATGTATATGTATGTTTATGTATATTAGAAAATACATAGAATCTAGAATTTCCTTCTTTCCTTTAACATTAATATAAATATATATATATACTTGTGCATGTATATGAATATGGAACAGAGTCAATCTGTGACTTTTTCCTGACTGTGTGATTCGTGTTTCCATAAAATAATACCCATTTTTTTTTTCCTTCATTTATATTTTTATGAAACTTTTCGTAATTGTGTCAACCTAACACGTTGCAGAACTAAAATCAGGATCGTTTAGATAGTTTGGAAACTACTCACCTCATAATAAGCATTTTTTTTAAAGATTTATTTATTTATTTTATGTATATGAGTACACTGTTGCTGTCTTCAGACACACCAGAAGAGGGCATCAGATCCTATTACAGATGGTTGAGAACCACCATGTGGTTGCTGGGAATTGAACTCAGAACCTCTGGAAGAGCACTCAGTGCTCTTACCAAGCCATCTCTCCAGCTCCGAAATAGTGAACCCTCTCCGTGTCGGGGAATCAAATCCCGGTCTCCCGTGTGATAGGTGGGGATACTCACCATTATACTAATGAGGATTAGGTCATAATAAGTATTTTTAAGAGATTACTGATCTATTTTATCGTATTACTGATAGGATTTTATTCTCTGGTTCTAGGTTATAAGCATTTCTAGCTTTAGCATTAGATAACCTACACTGGAGATACGGAAAGAAAGATGGGAGCGTATTGCTACTGCGACCAAGAAATGTTTACTCATAATGTTGCATAGTCAACGTGGAAAGCAAAGCTCTTCAGATTGCTTAAGGAAGGCCCTGTCTTCCGTGTTAGTAGTGACTTTTAAGGGTCTCCAAAATTGGCTCTGGCCAACTTACGAAATGAAGCACCCTCTCTGTTTCAGGCTCGATGAGTCTCTCTGGCAGTCCCTAGATCTCGCCGGTAAAAATCTGCACCCAGACGTGACTGTGCGCTTGCTCTCTCGAGGGGTGTCGCCTTCCGCTGCCCACGGTCGTTTATGGAGCAGCCGCTGAGTGAAAGCTTCAGGTAAAAAGAAATGACTGGATGTTGAGTGGGAAAGCTCTCGCTCCTGTTTTTTTTTTGTCGGACAGAGTGTGATCTGTGCCTCCTTCATGGCAACTTCCGTCCCTCTGCCCATCCATACCAAAGCGGGGATATTCCCGTGACTGCATCATGGGCTTTCTGTCCTATCACGGACAGATTGCAACCTGAAAAGAATTCCTTCCTGTTTGTTTTGAAAAAGTACTTCTGGTGCTGCAAATTATGGAATAGTAAGGGTTCGTGCTATCTGATGCCTCCAAAGAATAGCTAGATACTGAAGAGAAAACCAAGCTAAAGACAGTAGAACATTTCTCCATTCTAGTCCCTCTTCCTGGCTTTCCACGGTCCATTTCCTCTCCCCAATGCTTTTATTTCCTCAGCCTCTCCTTGTGTTCAGTCCCAGGATTTGTCCGTCTCCTTCTCCACGTGCTGTCCTCAGACACGCTCTGTCCTGTGTACCCACATTCATGCTCAGGACGCTCAGACCCTTACAGTAGCCTGATCCACCTCGAAAATCGTAGTTTTAAATACCGAAAAACTTCCATACCTGGTACTTCTATATCAGCATATCAAAAAATAAACATGGCCTCCCATTCAAACGCCCCCCCCCCATCCTCCTTCTCTTAGTAATGACAGTCGTTGCTCAGCCACTTACCCCCATCAGCAGCCAGGAGTCATCCTAGGCTGACCCCACTCTCTGGGCACGCGGACCTAGCTCATTCTCATGACACCTACCTTTCCACTTCATGAGTACGACCGTGTTGGCAGCAACATCTGCCCTTGGCAAATCTTGAACTTTAAAAATGGCTGAGGATGGGAATTAGCTGGAAGCCATTTGTTTTATGACAAAAGCTCTTTCTTCGGTGTTTAAAATGGGTATTTAGTCTTGTTTGTGATGGGCTCTCATGTGGGGACAGGAAGGGGTCAGATTGGATCTGAGTGTACTTGTGTGAGTCACCTTACAGGGCTCTTTTCTCTCCTGTGTACAGCTCTTTCCGTGTACAGCACATGGACCTGTCGAACTCAGTTATAAATGTGTCAAACCTCCACAGGATTCTGTCTGAGTGCTCCAAGCTACAGAATCTAAGCCTGGAAGGCCTGCAGCTTTCAGATCCCATTGTCAAGTGAGTGGCACCTGAAGTCTGTCGTAAAGACAGTTGCTTTGTATGGCAATGTTTCTTGTATATAACCACAGTGTCCTTTTGTACACATCCAGAAGGACATATCAAATAACCAGAACTGTCTAGGATGTTCAAGACAGCAGACATTTGAATGCTGACCATATGCCAGAGCCTGCTCTAGGTGTGAGAGAAAAGGGCAAACAGTATGTGGCCTGTGCCTCATTCATGTGTGAGGCAGATAATTACAGGGCAGAATGTTTGTTAAATGCAGTGCTGGTCATGTGGCAACATTCCGGGGGAACTAATTGAGTGCAAGGAGGCAGGCTTCTCAAGAGTGCTGACTTGCAGGCTGGCCATTGATGATAATCAGGGAGGGGATCTCTAAAGCGACAGGACAGTAGAAGCAGCCTGGGTAAAACTGCTGCCGTTCTAGCCGCCTCAGTAGCTGGTAGTAGCTGGAGCATAGACATCAGGGTGATGGGGATCATGGCTGTAGAGTAATGACCTTCTGTGGAGCCTCTAGTAGTTTGCAAAGAGGCCATGAAGCATGATGCATCATGATTCTGGAAATGGAAGAGCCATGTCAGATTGCAGTGTATTTGATTAATTTGCTAGTCAGATACACATTAGGCCATTGCACTATTCAGATGAGAAAAGAGGGAACCCGATAGGAGAACCAGAACAAGAGTGATAACACATATGTGGTACATGCTAAGCTAAGCCTAATTCTGAGAGCAAGCAGTAAGCGCTAGTCCTTTCCCCATATGTGAAAACTGAGGCACAGAATGGCTGGATCGCTTGTCCAAGCTCACAGTTAGTCAAACCGAACCAAGATTTAACTCCAGAACAATAGCTCACCATCACTGAGGTTCCCAAGAGGAGAAGGCAAGCCTTGTAGCATACATTGGTGTTTGTTGTCCACTTTACTGCGAGTACTTTGCAAGTCCTTCAGTAGTACATTATATCATTTAACCTTCCAACCCCAGCAAGTAGATGCTCTTGCCAGTTTGCAGATGCGTAGCCAAAGCAAGTCACTCAGCTGTCGCTCTGTCTCTCGAGAGAGCTAGTGAAGTACTTCATTATAATTACACACATACACATGCACACACACCAGGACTCACCATTGATGCAATTTACTCTTCCGGTATTTCTCTCTTTTCTAGTACTCTTGCACAGAATGCAGCCTTGGTGCGACTAAACCTTTGTGGTTGCTCTGGATTTTCTGAGTCTGCCGTGGCGACTCTACTAAGCAGCTGTTCCAGGTAGGAAAGATCTGAGCTGTCATAGTGGAGCTCACATCAACTGTAGGAAATATAAGAAGTTTTGCCTCTGGGCGTCTGGATGGACCTTTGAGTGGCGCCACATTGTCGACTTGAGCAGTATAGTGTCTTCGCCAGGCAAACGTTCAGGCTAAACTCAGTCTGTTTGTAAGGGAGGGGTGCCTGGATAGTGTGTCCTCTCTGCTACTGTTAAAGGGAATGAAGGGATGTGCCTATCAGTGTGATTGATTTCTGTTTATATCTAAGTAAACCACATTTAATATGGGCGATCCCATTTAAATCTTCTCTAACACGTCAGTACACACATGCTAAGTGAAAGGACTCACTGCATGAGAGATGCGTAATTGCCTGCATTTATGTTCTTAAACTATCTATCTTTCTGGACCACCATTTGTAACTATGTCTCCTTAGTGATCTGTCAGCGGTGAGTCCCCTTTGGATCAGAATATGAGGCAGACAAAATCTTTAGCACTACAGATCAGTCAGCAGAGATGCGAGGGGCAGGGAGGTGACTGCTGACTTTGAAACCCTCACCGGCTTTCCTAGCAGTGGAGAATTGGAAGAAAGGCATTTTTATAGCATCTTCTGTGGGTTTTATAAAACATTAGTGTTGATAGCTGTTAGTACTTTTTTTGACAACAGCGTAGCTGGTTTGAGAAAGAAACATATAGGCTAGAGTTTTCAACCTGTATTCCCAGAAGGAGGGCTATTAGCTAGGGCCTTTGCTCAGATCACCTGGGAACTTGCAGGGTCTGGGTGTTGAGAGGACGGAATGCCTTTTCAAATGAATGACACAGAGCAGGTGGTCTGTGCAGGACGCAGTAAACAATCTGCCTTTCTATGTTTCCGTGGGTTCAGCTTTGGTCACCCTTGTCCTTCTGATGGACTCATGCTTTCCTTCTTATCCTTCCTTCATGCAGACTGGATGAACTAAATCTCTCCTGGTGCTTTGACTTTACTGAAAAGCATGTGCAGGCGGCTGTGGCACATTTACCAGACACCATCACCCAGCTGAACCTCAGCGGCTACCGAAAGAACCTCCAGAAAACAGGTTAGAGCTTCTAGGCCAGGGCCTCTGCGGCTTTACGGCAGGCTGGTGACGGGTCTGCTGCCTGCTTGTCTCCCTCAGTCCAGTGTGCAAGTAGTTTGGGTCTTCAGCAGAGGGATTGTTCATCAGAAGGGTTAGGAAATGGTAAATAGCTTCTGACCTGGAAGCAAGCTGTGAGTCCAGGGTCTAGATGGAAAGTCCTTTGAAGCTGTGTGTGTGTGTGCGTGTGTGTGTGTGTGTGTGTGTGTGTGTGTGTGTGTGTGTGTGTGTGCGCGCGCGTGCCCACACGTGTGTGTGCGTGTATCCTCCTGCATGTGTGTATGTGTACTTGGAGACCAGAGGTCAAACCTGGGTGACTGACCTCAGTAGTTTTCCACTTTAAAAAAAAAAAAAAAATCTGTTTGTTTGGTTTTTTTTGTATGTACGGGTCTTATGCCTGTATTCATGCCTGTGTCCCACATGTATGCAGTGCCTGCAGTGGGTATCAGACCTACAACTGGAGTCACAGACCACTTGTTGCCACATGGTTTCTAGGAATCAAACTCCCATCCTTTGCAAAATCAGCAAGTGCTCTTCGCCACCGATCCACCGCCTTTCCAGTTCTTCTTCTACCTAATGTTTTGAGACCAGTTCTCTCAGTGACCCTGGAGCTCATTGATTTGGCTAGACTGACTGGCAAGCAAGCTCAAGGGATCCTCTTGTGTCTTTTTGCCCAGTCCTGAGGTTACAGGTGAATACTACATATCACTGAGCCAGGTCCCCAGACCCGGAACTGGCTTTAATGAAACAAAATTACTGTGCAGACCCCAGTATACATGTAGGCAAATACAGTAAAGTCATCCCTCTGTATCTATGGGTTCTGCATCCAGATTCAACCATTAACAGATCAAAAATATTCAGGAAAAACAACTGCATCTGTATTGAATATCTAAGAACTTTCCTTGGCATGAGTTGCTCATCAGGAGTGTAGCGACTCCACACACAGTGTTTACATCATATTAGGAATAAGTAAGCAGACTGCATTTGAGCATCCAAATGGGAACCTGGAATCATTCCTCAGGGATACAAAAAGATGACTTGATTGTGAGAAGTGGCTTTCATCTAGGAGCAAGCTTTGCTTGCAGAGGGAGGGTTTTGATGGTCTCGGGGAAGGTGTGCTGCTGCCATCTAGTGGTCAGAAGCCAGAACTGCTGCTCAACAGAGCACAGCACAGAAAATTGTCTCAGGTGTCGCCAGCAAAATGTCAACAGTGGCCGAGCGTAGTGGCCCACGCCTTTAATCCCAGCACTTGGGAAGCAGAGGCAGGCGGATTTCTGAGTTCGAGGCCAGCCTGGTCTACAGAGTGAGTTCCAGGACAGCCAGGGCTACACAGAGAAACCCTGTCTCGAAAAACAAAAACAAAACAAAAAAAAAAAAAAAAATTCAACAGTGTTATGGTTGAAAAATCCTATTAGAAACCAGTTAATAAGTATTATTTACACCTTCAACTTTTTAATTCATCTAAAAGACAATGTGGATGAACACAGGCATTTCAAGTCGGGGGGAAAACAGCCAGAGTGGTGGTAAAGTTGACACTTGGCTGTGCTTTGTGCCGTGTGTGTAACACTGAGTCTTAATTTGTACGGATGAGTGCTTACAAAAGGAATGGTGTCTATTGTTGTTGTTTAGCAGATCCATAGCTCAGTGTGGGCTAATATTCAGTCTAGCTGCAGAAAGCCAAATTAATTTAGGTACTAAAATCAACCCTACCTGGTATCCTGAGAGTGGTATTAGCTCACCATGGGGATAGGTAATGTGCTTATTGAATTTTTATTGTGTTTAAAAAGATGTGAACCAAGCATCTGGAAATGTTTCTTAACATTTAGGTAGTATTTAGAATCTATTTCTCTGAGGCTTAATAAAAACTAAGATCAGTCAGACTAACACTTGGTCTTCATGAGTGGCCAGAGACCTACGACCATTCCCTCCGTAAGGTGGTCCACATTTGAACACCACCATCGCAGATGCCTGTCTTCAGACAGAGAGGCAGAGTAGACCTGTAAAAGCTGCAGCCATGTCTTGATTTCCTATCACTCGCCTTACGCAATACTTCAACATTTTCCCTTGAAACGCTTTAAATTCTAATTACAGAATTGCACGGTTACTCTCAGAAGTCAAGATAACATAAAAATACACAAAGCAAAACAGATGCACCATGAGCAGACTTCCTAAATGGTATGAGTGAAGTATGTAGGGAAGAGAGTGAAGCAGAGTGGATAGGTCGCATGTAGCAGGAAGGGGCTACCTTTGGATAGAATGAGAAAGGCTGCCAACACAGAAGAAAGAGGCTGTGGGTATGCTGAGCGAGGCAGTGCCATGACCTGACCTACCCTGAAACTGTTCATTCTGGTGCTGCGCTGAGAAGAAGCTGGGGGCCAGGATGGGGGAAACAGGGAGGACGGTTAGGAAACCAGGGTGGTAACGGTTGAGGTGTAAGAAAGGTTCAGATGGGGGCACATTTGAGACGCTGATAACAGGATTTGGTGATAGACTGGATATGAGAAGTGATAACACAGTTAACTGTGATCTTGTGATCTCCACGGTTTGGCCTAAGACACCGGACCCATGACGTTATCTGGTGCTATGCAGTTTAGGAAAGGGACAGATCCAGGGCAGAAATTGACTGTTTTAGACATAAAGTTGGGTGACTACCACACGGCCAAATCAGTATGTTGAGAAAGTATTTGAAATGACAAAACTAATGTACGGAAATATGGCTACAGATGCAGCTAGGCAAGTGAACACTCAAACATTATGTGGAGTTACTATTTCAAATAAGTTACATTTTAAAATTTGTTTTCCGCTTAAAAAGTAACTCAGTTTATGTCATCCTCCAACAAATTCTGCAAAACAAATTCAACAAATTAAACAAAAGTGTATAATGCCAGTGCTCGCTCTAGTGGCAGCTAACACCTCAGTATATTTCCTTCAAGCCTTTCCTTTTCTCTATTTGTATGAGTTTGTGTGTTTTCGTTAGATTAAGATTACAGTGCACTGTGTATCTGTATGTTTTGTTTTTCATGTAAAACATTTCCTGGCATTTGTTTTACATTTATCTATTTTGGAAAGTGGAAGCTTGGGGAGTGTGTCATGGTAAATGCATGGCGATAGGAGGCTTTGCTGGGGTCTTCTTCCACCCTGTGGGTTCCAGAATTGACCAAACTTGTGAGCATCTTGCCAGCCCGAGAAGCAATTTCCCCAGTACTTCTTGCTCCATCCTTCAGCAGATACGTTTATGCTCTTGATGTATTGTCTATCCCTTTCTAACATAAGACTATCAATCTATTTAGCTTCTGTTGAACACACCATTTTTCTGATACTTCTATATGCTTAGCATGGCAGAACTTTGATTGTTTTATTTTTGAGGCAGAGTGTCACTATCTAGCCATGGCTGGCCTAGAACTGGCTGTGTAGTCTAGACTGATCTACAATTTGCAGCAATTCTTCAGCCTCTGCCTCCCTGATACTGGGATTACAGATGGTTTTTCTTTATGAGTAGACATGCTTTACCTAACCCAAGATTCCACAAGTAATTCTTTGAAAGTTGCATTTAAAACCTGAATATATATGGAATTTACTGGGTTGTAATTTGATTTAAAAACTCATTCTTACAGTTATGGCAGAACAGTTTTTTAATAAGTAGTCCATGATTCCCCCTCTCTGAATTGAAGAGACATCTTGATACACTGTTGTATGCCTTTATGTACTGGCATTTGGTTTTGTTGGAGTTGTCCTTCTGTTTGCTGTTATGAACTGGGATTTCTTATTCTTCCCAGACAATTACGTTGCTACATAAATAGTTGTTATCCAGGGGTTTCCCACCATTCCTTTAACATTTACAACAGATTCCCTGGTGCTCTCTCGGACTTTCTCTGCAGGAAACTTCTTTGTGAGGACAGTCCTGTGTAATGTCAAACTTCTCTAACTGCCTTGCCTCAGACACCCGCATGCCCTTTTCTACTTCCTTGTTTTACAGTGACTGTGACCATGACATCTGTTTGGTTTTTCTAGATCTTTGTACCATAATTAAACGATGCCCCAATCTTGTCCGCCTCGACTTAAGGTACTGGTTTTGATCAAACTTTGGAGTGTGTTGGTTGTCTGTGAAGTGGGGGAGGGATCAGAAGAAGGGATTACGCAGTAGCACTCTCAGTCAGCATGGTTCTGAATCCTTCTTCCTTCCGTTGCAGTGACAGTATCATGCTAAAGAATGACTGCTTTCCAGAATTTTTTCAACTCAACTACCTCCAACACCTCTCGCTCAGCCGGTGCTATGATATAATACCTGAGACTCTACTGTAAGTATGTTTTGCATTTAAGCAGAGACCAAAACTCGTAGTAGAATCCATCTTTAGATGGACGAATACATGTTCAGAACATGAACATTGATATTAATTTGCCACAAAATTCCTATGAAAGAATATGGAAGTAGTTCATAGAATGTTTGCTTAAAATGTCTGGTAATCCTGAATTGACTGAGCTTATTAACAGATGCTGTCGGCATTGCGGTGTTAGAATGCTATCCTAGTGTCTGTGAAGGACTTACAAAGGGAAGCTTTTACATCTGAGGCACCACTGAGAGCACAGAAAGCCAATGTGAGTGGGAGACGTCTCCCATTCATTCTTAAACAGAGAATTCCTACAATCTAATGATGGGCATCCCAATGGTGAGACAAGGTGAAGGACTGGCGATGAGAAGAACTGGTCTATGAGAGCCTGACGCTATCTGAACAGATGTAGGTCCATAAAGTTAAGAATCTTCCAGACATTGCTTACTTTATTCCAAAGTCTTCCTTACACCAAATACAAATGTATAGCAGTTTCCTTGAAAACCGCAAGGGATTAGAACCTTGCACTTTGCCAGGTTCCCTTCTTTGTACTGCAGAAAGGTCACATGGCTTGGCAGAGACTGTGTTACTATTTATCCTCCTATCAGAATGCCAGTATTAATTCTGCCTACCTAAAAAGGTTGAATTTGAAAACAAATTATTTATTCCTCAAATGAATAGATTAGATCATTTTCAGTAATAAATTATCTATAAAGAATTGAGTAAAACTGGGAAGTCTGGTAATTATGTGACTCAATCGATCATTTTACCTAATCTCATGAGCCTTAGGTAATATCTTGTTTAGAAAAACACTACCTAAAAAGGATGCAAATGGTGCAGATCAAATTCATATGCATAGAACTCTACCTGCATCCAGAACTCCTAGGATCTTCTAGTATCTATACAAAGTATCTCCATCATCCACTGTTGCCAGTCAGGCTCCTCCCCTCCTGCACAGCTCCCGGGAGGGAGATTATTCTTTCCTGGTTTCTTTTCTCAAGCAGAGACAAGAAAGCTGTGATCCTTGACATTTTAATCGCTTATATCCAGTGGGAGCACAGCTTACCTGCACAGTTGTCCCCACATGATCAGTGAAGAGCCTGAGGCTCAACCTAGGGGAGCTGAGGGAGCTATTGCTTGTCAGAATCTGACCTTTGAAGACATAAGGCCGTCCAGGGCTTTAGTTTCCCGTCAGAGCAGCAGAGCCGAATGAGAACAGTATGATGCTCTCCTTGAGCATCGCAAGGTTCTCTGAGCCTCATGTAAATTCTAATGATTCTTGAAGGTGAATTCATTGATGCCATACCTAAGGTGAGTCTTTCAGACAACTAACACATCTGAAGGTCTCAGTAGAAATACCACTTCGTCTCAAAGACACTGTCCACACACCAGCCTGAGACACATGAATATAGCTGAGTATTCCCTATTTCTCATTCCGTGATAAACCCAAGTTGGAGAGAAAACTGATTTGAAATTAAGAGATTTGGAATTCATTAGATAAGAGATTCATTAGAAAAGGCATTTTGGGTTATGTAAAAAGAAGCAGAATTATGCAGACGAGGAAAGGAGCAAACCTTGACATTTCTAAGTGTCTTTTTTGCTGTTTTTGAAATCAAGTCTCATTATTTATCCCCAGGCTGGCCTATGGTCCAGCCTCAGCCTCTTGTATGATGAATGCCTTTTTATTAAACTTGAACTAAGAGCCCTAAAAGACGTTATCTTATTATTTTACACAAGTTAAGAACATCCTGTAAACAGTTCCCTTTCCTCTCCCGTTGTAAAGTCACATGCCCGTGACTGGTTTTTGGCGTTCGGCCAATGCACACAAGAGGCAGTGATGGGTTTTGTGATGGGGTCTCGTCCTGTCTCCTTCAGCTCCCTCTCACACAGAAGGCCAGGAGCACCGTGTGACGCTTCCTCGCCAGCTCTCCCAGAGCTGCTGCACGAAAGCTCCCTCTGCCATCTGCCGAAGCTTGTCCTCGTTTCCTTACTCCCACCGAGTTTCTTCTTTTAAAGATTATCCATTGCAGATGACTCACAGCTTGGCTGCCTGGATATCCCAGAGCCTGAGTTCTCAGATGCGCAGATGTCACATAGTTGTGCTAGGGATTGCTCTCCTCTTGAGCGGTGATGGGCATGACCTCGGCCACAGCTCATGGCTGTTCTTTTTATTTGCTTCTACATTCCAGAAGTTCAAAGATAAAAGATGCAATATGTTACTTGTGACTTCCCTTTTGATCTCTTGTGACCTCCTGACCTCACTGCCCCTTATAAGCAGACACATTCATTTTTAGATGGTGCTTTTTATTTGCCAACTTATTCTGCATCTTGTATTCTGCAACAAGCAGTAAACAGTGTGGTCCTTACCTGTACCATTCATAGATTTAGAGGTGTAATGAGATGACCCATAGAGCCTCGGCACAGATGGGCCTCAGATCTAATGAGCCCTCTGGTTTCAACCATTATGGGGACATCAGTGGTTCTGGGGCAGGTGAGTGGCATGGACTGGCAGCCTTCAGGAGGATGTCTTGAACACTGTATGGAGTATGTTGGAAGGCTGAGCCTTCGGCAGCCAAGTGACAATACAAACCTGCTTTGTTTGAATGCATATTGACTGTGACAACATTAAAGGTCACTGCTGTGCTCACTGATCTCCGGGGAGGGGGGTGGGGGAGTGCTGAATTTCCAGAATAAATGTTCCCTGTCCTGAGACTTTGCACTGTGTCCCAACCTAGAGCAAACACAGACCGGAGAGATGAAGCTGGGCATACAGACCTGTTAAAAAGAGTCAGCACCAAAACCCAGAAAGTGTTTTCTTTAGATAAACAGGGTCACTTTCGTGTGACCCTCAGATCTCACTGATAACACAACTGTATATCAGGTAGCATGAAATGTATACAAATAAGTCTGTCCTATCAGTAACAGGGAAAATATGTAGGAAAAAGGGTCACTGTCTGCTATAAATTGGTATCCCATTTTTTACATGTAGCCTATATAATCACCAGTAAAGAACAGCCTAAGGAAGTCACTGGTGGGTTTCAGTGTAGTAGAGCCTTGGCGAGCCATTGCTAAACTGCCATCAATGCTGTTGGTATCTTCTGTTGAGAGAGCATAGCTCAAATGAAAATCATGTCCAGATTCTTAAATTACATGTGTCTTGGGGAGGTTCCAGTTGACATCACAGTGTAACATTTGCTTTTACCATTTCTGGCTTGCTAGCTCACATCACAGTAGCCCTTCCAGAGATCTGTGTGGACTAAGAATGGAGAAAGTACGCAAATTCAATTCAATTAGAAAAAGAAAAAAAACAAACAAACAAACTTACTAATAAAACTGCATAGTTGCCAGGAGTCACACTGAATGAACCACTCGGGCTTGGCTCCCGTACCCACGCAGGTCAGGCTGTCTTATTTCCTAGCTTTCCCTTCCCTGGGTTAGTTCCATAAATCATGTCTTATGATTATGTCTTTAGGCTGCATTTTGTAGACTGATACAAGTAATAAACAATGGGCTATAATAACTAGTCTGACAATTGCCATACCTCCTGGAATATGCTCTTCCTTTCCAGTGAACTTGGAGAAATCCCCACACTAAAAACACTACAAGTTTTTGGAATCGTGCCAGACGGTACCCTTCAGCTACTGAGAGAAGCTCTTCCTCGTCTGCAGATTAACTGCGCCTACTTCACCTCCATTGCAAGGCCAACTATGGACAACAAGAAGAACCCGGAGATCTGGGGTATCAAGTGCCGACTGACTCTGCAAAAGCCCAGTTGTTTATGAAGTGCTTACGGCAGGGCAGTGTCTCCTCTTCGAGAGAGGGAGGAACACAAACAGCAGAGCCACTTGCTGGAGACCTTGGTTACTCTATTGGTTTTGCCTTAGCCTTCACTTTACATGTGTGTTAGGGAACCATTTGCGAGGGACAGCCACTGAAGTGTTACTTTGTCAAAAATATAGAGACGATTCTGTCAGTGCTGTGCCCTTAGGGCCTAAGTGTTAGGTCTTTGGAAATTTTAGGTGAGCCTGTTATTTCAAAATACTTTTTTAAAGCAAAATTTGAGCCAACTCTTCCAAGTGTCCTTCTGATTAAGCCTATTTAGGATGAAGTTTTAAAAATTACCCCTGGCTAACAATCTTCATGGTGTTTGTCCTAACTTTTTATCTATTTAATTATTCAGTATTTTATAAAACTTGACTTTGAAGAATAAGCTATATGTATGGTGAGCTGGACGGAGGCAGCTGAGGCTGGTAGCATTCGAAGTGGTCTTTTCTGGGAATAACACAGGTCAACTTTGTGCAGGTATGAGGTTCGTGTAACAGGCAGTCCTGCATGGTGTGCCCTGCACAGCTAGAGCAGGAGATAGAACTGGTGCAGGATTTGAAACCTCAAAGGCTTTTTGCTAAAACCAGGTTAATATGAAGTATCCTTTAATGTTTTTAGGAACTATGCTGTTTCCAGAATCTTAAATTAGGTAAGGAAATCTACTTGTGTGCTTTTTAAACTTTATAATCGCCGTATGTTACAATATATGTGGGTTGTTTAGCTTTTTAAAATTACTTGCTTTGTTTTAGGAATGTGATATTATTCTAGTCAGCATTCTGAAAAGTCAGATAGAACTCCGAGCTGATCGGGTATGCTGATCGTTCCTTTAGTACTGCAGTTCTTTTTATATTACTCTGAAATCAAAGACTTGAAATTCTTTTAAGTGATCTTATTACAGTAATTGCTTGAAACTGCCCATTGGGTTACTGGACCTAGAGTTGTTAGGTAGAACTGATTTCTGTCCATCAGAAATCTACACAGGAGCCATGTTCATGTGCAGCCTCAGAGCAGGTAGCCCGGCTTGCACTTCAGCTGAGAGTTTAAGAATCACTGGGCATTAAACTTTTTGGTAACAGATGTGCTTTTTAGCACTTGATACACAAGAAGCAAAAAAGGATCAAATTGTGTTTCTTAGAAAACGAAAAGAAAAAAAAATTAAGGCAGTAACCTCTTTATTTCAGAGCTACAATCCATTTCTACTACCCTCTTCATCTGCTCAGACCTAAAGAACATTATAAGTGTCACACAAGAATGGTCATACTTCAAGTCCCTAGTAGTTAAGAGTGCTAACTACTACTTGAAACTATTGTTTACACATTGGAGATGGGCAGACTCTGGTTGGACTCTGGCCTCCAGGCGCCCTCAGACCTACAGTACCTGTTCTTCCTTACGCAAGCAAGCCCAGCTGTGAGCTATTTTTGCCAACATGTCGCAGTAATCTGTATTTTTGTATGTGATTTCTACTTTTATAGACCGATTTTAAAATAAAGTACATTTTTATAAGAACAAGAACTTGAACTACTTTTTGTATCCTTTTCTGCCGTCCTTACATTCAGAAAGCATCCATTTTGGGTTGCCATTTGGGTCAGGTAAAGATTTCAGCCACAAGTGCCGTCTGTCCCCTTGTACTTAAATCAAAGTGCATCTGAACGGTGTTACAGTCCTGCTGGCCCTCATGTGCTCTCAAACACTTATAAGATATTTGAATTCCACTGGCCCATGTGACTGTAACACTGTATCAGCCTGCATTGTTTTCCATGCTTTAGACAGTTTGAATAGCTCATGCCTGAGCTTCTAGTAGTTCAGTCCATTTGAACCTTTCATGTTAATACCAGGCTGACAGTTCCCAGGTTTACTGATTGCTTTTTAACAGTTTCATTATAGTCCTGATTTCATTTTTAATCGATGGAAATGTAAAGTATATACATATGGGCCTCATCATCCGTTCAACAATCCTGGCCAGACTTATTACTCTGATTTCATCCATTCACTCAGAAAAAGATAAGTTCAAAACAAAATGCAGACTTGTAATTTATAAGTACCTCAGTATATATAAAAAGATAGAGATTTGGCATTAATTACAAGCACTGAATGTCAGAAAGGAGTTGAAAAGTGTTTCCTTGTGTGCCTTCTCTGCTTTCTGAAATAAGACCTCGTTGTGTATCTCACAGTGGCTTCTAGATGGCTGTGTAGCCCCAGCTGGCTTTGAACTTGGGATCCTCAGGCTCTCTCTGCCTGCCAGGTGCTTGCTGGGATCACAGGCTTGTATCACCATTCCTAGTGTTGATCAGTCCCCCTTAAGGTCCCCTGCTGCATTCAGTGTGTGTGTGTGTGTCTGTCTATCTACCTGCAGAGGCCTGAAAATGGGGCACGGAGGGGGTCCTCTTTAGCTCCTTATCTAATAAATGATGACTTAAAATGCCTTAAAGTCCACCTTAAAGAACAAAATAGCCTTCTTGTTTGTTCACTTATGCCCTCTAATCCCTCATAAGGTAAAATAACTGCATTAGAGGACATAAATCAAGTATTCTTTTGGAGACTTAATCTTCTGAGATAGGGTCTTACCATAGAGCCCAAGCAGGCTTTTAGCTCTCAGTTTTACCCTTACCCCCCAGATGGTTAGGATTACAGTTTGGCAGTGTATTTACTTATCTTATGTCATCGCATTACTTGTTATCCCTGGGACGTTTTTAATGCCCTTAAGTATACGGATGTAGATAAATGCAGCCTCATGATTTAATTCTAAATTTATATTATTTTCATAGCTTAGCAGTACTTTTTATCATTCTGTTTTGTGTGTGAAGAGTTAAGTAATGAGGTTACAGTGTGGTTTGTGTGGGGGTTCTTCAGGAGGACATGTCTTGCTGTATCATTCTGAACCGGCACCTAGACTAGCAGCCTACAAGCTCCATCAATTCTTTCTCTGCTGCACACCCCTCCCCGCTCCAGCTCTGGTGCTGCATTCCTTAATGCAGGCAAACTGTGACCACAGTCAGCTGTTTAGATGGCTGCTGGGGATTTGAACTCATATCTTTCTGTTTGTGTAGTAAGAGTCTTAAATGCTTGAGCCATCTCCCCAGCCTCTGTACCCTTAATTTTTTACCTGACACTTTAGCTCAAATGAATATATTATAATTGTTATTCTACTTGCATAAAAATGAAATTGTTTTGTTTGTTACACAAAAGCTATCCATTAAGAATATTAAACATAATGGAACATTAAAAATATTGAACTAAGTTATATGAAAAATACATTTTTGAATTAAGCATTCTGCTCTCTGATAGGCAGAATTCAGATTATCATTCTGTTACATAATGGCAATGAACCAAGTCTCAGTACACAGAGTACATGCCTGTGGGGATAAAGACTTGAAACAGTATTCAGGGGAAAACGTGAGTTTTCATGTAGTAATTTCAGAAGAATTTAGGAAATAAAAAAAAAAAGTAAAAACGAACAGACAATAGTTTAATTTTATTTGCATAAAGTTATCATTAAAGGTTAACCCATTTAAAGACATTTTTGATATTCCAACACCCTTTGCTATTAATCTATTACAAATAAATCCCTGCCTGCAACAGAGCAGAAGTTAGATTGTAGGCGGAGCATAGTAAGTAATTTTAATATTTTCCCAAAGGTAGCTTAAGAACAGTTCCACACAGCTAGTTACCAGTTAATGGTACATATAAATAGATCTGTGGTAAATCATGGACAACCAGATCTAGATATATTAAGGATGAGAGTGGCATTTTTTTTTCCCTAACAAGGTATTTTAAGCCTCTTAGGGAAATT
Source organism: Mastomys natalensis (assembly GCA_021653895.1). Classification (NCBI taxonomy): domain Eukaryota; kingdom Metazoa; phylum Chordata; class Mammalia; order Rodentia; family Muridae; genus Mastomys; species Mastomys natalensis. The sequence goes on from JAJTUV010000141.1 coordinate 221,765, forward strand.
CTATAGTGTAGAATTTAACTTTCATATAAAGAGATATCGTGAATATATCCTTTTTTAAAAAGTTAAAGTAGAAATTAGAGTTGGCTCAGCAAAAACTCTAACTTATTTCCTTCTACAGATAGTCAGGAAAGTGTTCTGAACAAACACTGGTCTAAATTAACTCACACAGTGACAGTTCATTATTTTTCATTGTTAAGAGCAGCGTGTTGAGTTTGGCAAAGCTAAGAGCATTTGATCTGATCATACATCCTAGCTTTAGTTTCTGACTTCTGAGCTCACTAGGCCCAAGTTCCATAAATAGTCTATTTCAATGTCTATGCAACATATAGATACATATCTATAACATGATATATAGATATATATCTACAATATTTGATAGATGGCACAGAATGAGTCTTTAATAAACATTTTGTCAATAAAAAAAACCGCAATTTCACCAACAAGTGAAAATACACAAATCTGAAAAAACTGGCATGAAAATACCACCCATTATTTAGCAATGGGAGCTTTTTGTGAAAATGAAATCAAAAATTAAAATGGTCTCCTCCAAAAATAAAAGCGGTTTTCATACTTGAAGATGGCAGGCTCTGATGAGTTATCCCATCGTTTAAATTTTGGAATACAGTAAATGAAAATTACAATCTAGCTTAAGGCAATTCCAAACCTATGTCTTAGCTCTTACGTGTTTACTAAAGAGTCTATCTCCAATACTAAAGGAAGGGTTTTTGAACATTTTACTGAACTCCTAACAGAACACAATCATTGATTATCCTAATCCTTGATTTCATAATAGAAATTCAGAAACAGGAGAGGAGCTATTGGACTCAGTTACTTGCCGGAACAATTACAAAACTTCATGATTTGTCCCATAGATGTGTTTCATCTAGCACTGTTGACATACCCCAAACAAGTCAGAATTTGTCTACAAATAATCTTAAAAACCATCCCACTTTTTTCAATCAGTAGTGATTTCATCACTGTTTCCTAGAATTAGAAAATTCTTAGCTATATAAAACACATTTACCAACTTCGGTTAAGTCAACATCAGCATTTATCAAAATTCTCCGTCATCAAAATTTTTAAAAATCTTTACTTTTAGGTACTATAAAAATAATGCACTAATCAAGTAATACATGTGGCCAATTCCACAAAGTTAGGAAGAAAACAACACTTGTACAGTTAAATTTCAAATTCTAAATACTCATTCCTTTATTTAACCTGCCTCTAGAGTATCAATGCTCTTGTTACCAACTGTAAATAATACAGATGCTTTCACATAATTCTAGTCCATCTAGTCCATCTGTCCCTCGTGAACAGCTCTGTCTGTCAGAATCAGCAAGCGAGCACATGCATCCCACTGTGTCACCTTGACTCTAGTGGTAGCCCGTCATTAAGAGCCATAACAAGGTCGGTCTATGGCTGGTCATCTGTATCTGCAGGGAAAAATGTCTCTAGTAATCAAATCCGTCGTCGGAGGAAACCCTTCACTGTTCTAGAATCACAGTTCGAAGCTCATCTTCTTTATTGATCATCATGGAAGCAATGGCTCCATCGTTAAACTCAAAAGATGTTCCTCCATCCACAACCATGCAGGCATCCCAACATCGAGAGCGAACACAAACTCTAAGTGGAAGAAGACAACTCATTAAATATCAAGCTCTTAACCCTAAGTAAATTCTGGTTTTTCTCAACATAGCTAGCAGCTTATTTGGCCTTGATTATGCGAGTTAGCTGCTCCCTGTTTGGGCAATCAGTGACTGTAAACAATATGGGCATACGATCTACATCTCAAGTTTAAAATTCAAGGTAGAACCATTCAGACTTCAGTGTTATTTCCATTACAAGGATTTTAAGTGCTGAGCTGAGTGCATTCTCCGGTATCATTTTTCTTAAGGATTATGTAATGTAAGCAGAGTAAAAGTCTCTTAACATACTGCTCAATGAACATAGCACCAGTCCTTTCTCTCAGCTGCTATTCCCACCCCTCTTCTCACGTAGACCACTATCCATCACTGTAGATAACTGTCCAATCTTGAACTCTGCTTCTGTCATACAGTTTGCGGATATTTTCATTTCACGAATGAATAAGGTTAAGCATTATTCATTAAGTTTACTAAATATGCTTTGCAGAACCAAATATCTTTGGCTTTCTTTTTCTAATGTACTGGCTGCCTTTTATGGATTTGCTATAACTTTTATATATAGGCTGAGTAGCCCTTAACCAAAATGCCTAGAAATAAAAATTTTTTTAGATAAGATTATATATACGTGTGTGTGTGTATAAAAATAATGAGGTATTTAGGGATGAAATACATATGTATATGTGGAATATGTATGCATATGTGTGTATATATACACATATACATACATATATAAACAAAATGAGGTTTCTGGGGGTGAAGCCCAAATCTACACAAAATTCACATTTCATGTACACAGTACATTCACTATACATATAAGCTCAAGTAACTTAATACATGTTGCAACACATCTGCACTTTGACTGTGATAGCACACAGAATTCTACATGTGACACTGTGTCTATGCTTCTAGAGCAGGGATTTCAGGTATTATTCTCAAATACATTGAGGTAGATCAGATATCTTGTGCAAATTTATTTATCAACCTTTTGTTGTTCAAGTACATTTCATGCTACGTTGACAGTATCTTTTCCAATCACCTGTCATGAAACCTATCTATATTAGTTAACATTCTAATATAGGACAGCTAAATATACCTACAAATAAGCTTAGATTATTAACTCTCACGTGAATAAAGCAAAGGCTACAATGTTTATTCCTAGCAGGAGAAAAAAATACAGTTGTCTTAAGGACTCAACAAGAAAAGGATGGTTTTGCTTGTTTCTGTTTTCTGTTTCTCTTTTAAATGTATTACTGGAATGAAAGAAGTGACTACGGCTGCTTACTTTGAGGAGAAACAACGCTGTCGGCTGCTTGAGAAAACTCTGTTTGCTATTGGCTCTCGAATACTGAAAAGTATTTTTGGTTCCTCTGGACTGTAGAGCAATGATTCGTTATATTCGTTTGTTACTAGAAGGTAAGAACAGCAGATTTAATAAAGAACGGTCACATCTGAGAAGCACCTTTGAGGAACATGCCGTTTCCGACGGAAAGCATGTGCTAAGCACCTCTTGGCAACTCACTACATACTCTACCGTAAAAAGCCTTAGGGATAAATGACCATTAGGCTCAATTATTAACCCACAAAAAGCATTCATTACCCGCAACAGAGAAGAAACAGGTACAACTGGGAAAACAAGAAAAAAATAAATACTACAAAGTAGGAATGAAGCAGCAAGACAAACTCAAAACTTGTCAAGTTCCTGACAGAAGCCATCTAGGAAAGAGTACAGCAAGCAAATGAGTTTCCTGGAGATGGCCACAGGCGTGCATTCTAGAGAGGCACAGCCTGGGGGACTCCATCCCAGGACTGCTTCTCACTACCCATGTGCCTTTCCTGCCACTATTACGTAGCCTATGATTCCTGGGCATTAGCCCACTCTATTGGGCAAGTTTCCTGCAGATCAACATGAAGATGAACTTTCATGAATTAATGCTGTTTAGATGAATTAATGACCTTATAGAATTTAAAGAATTATAGGGAGAAAGTTTAAGGAGATGGTTTTAGTTGTTTTGCTAGAAAGATGTAGTAATAAAGTTAGAATCAAGAACAGAATGTGCCCCTTTTCATAGCAGAGTAAGTAAAGGCTGCATAATGAGGACCACAGTGAGCTTTCATGAATTGTACTAAGAAGAGAAACAGGCTTGGGACAGATTTGGGATCAAGGGAAAACATTCATTCTAGGTCAGGTACAAGGATGAAGCCACAGGTGTGCACTATGATAAAGCAAGGCCATGTGAAACTGTTGCTTTGGACTTAGAATGACAAGTCAGGCATGGCAGCACACATGTGTACGGTCCCAACTGCTTGACGGCAGGATAATGACTTAAGCCCAAGAGTAACTTGAGGCCGGCCTGTGTACCAAAGATTGTTGTCTCTTCAAAGAAAAAAGAAGAAAATAGAAAAGGACAACTATACAGGGAAAGTTAAAAGTCACAGTTTAACGAAGGACCACATTAAAAGAAAACAGGAAGACTGACTGTGACTTATTTGTGGAACTATAGTTAGAATTTTATATGTATGTTCCTAAAGTTGCAGTAAGGACATTATCTAAATAATCCCAACATAATTTGAAAGCATTTGAAGTTGAAAATGTACTTAGGGCCGGGCAGTGGTGGCGCACGCCTTTAATCCCAGCACTTGGGAGGCAGAGGCAGGCGGTTTTCTGAGTTCAAGGCTAGCCTGGTCTACAGAGTGAGTTCCAGGACAGCCAGGGCTATACAGAGAAACACTGTCTCAAAAAAGAAAGAAAGAAAGACAGAGAGAGAGAGAAAGAAAGAGAGAGAAAGAGAGAGAGAGAGAGAAAGGGAAGAAAGGAAGGAAAGAAAGGAAGAACAAATGAATGAATGAATATGTACTTAGGACTCATGGCTCCTCAGCAGCACAGCAGACACTCCAGGAGGCCTGTGTGCTGTGTGCCTTCCTGTGGCTGACTGACGAGGCACTACAGCCTGTAGCCCAGCCCTGCCCAGCGCCCCAGGAATTACTTCATAGCAACACTAGTCTGGGAAAGGCTCAACAATTAAGGTACACAGCTTCTACTAAAAGTATCATTTTTTTTAAATCCTTGGTAAGGTTAAAAATTCATATATATTTTTTTAAATCTAACCTACCACAAAAGTAAAATAGGAAATGTGCTAGCTATGGAAGAAACTTCCATAGAGTGGTTCTAGAAATGTCTGTGACAGCAACTGCCACTAACCTGCGAGCTTCTGTACGCAGCTCAAAATCTGCAAAGAAGTATCCACTCAGTAAAGCCTTCACACATGATCAAATAAGAGTTCACCCTTGTATTCTGGGTGCAACTTCAGTAGAAATTATACAAATTCCAGCTGTATTATGTTTACTGTGTTGGGGTTTGCTCTTGACAGAACATTAGTACATATCTGTACGTAAGGCACAAATGAGGTGATTATCTGATTCATGTATGCCCTGCAGGTAATCAGGACACCCAGAACGGCCGCCACATCTATCTTTATTTAGTTCTCACGATGTTTAATCTAAGTTATATAACAGGAAATTGCAGGTGCCGATTTCCTTTCCTTGATACCAGTGTAGTGCTAATGCTAACTGACGAGCCATGACTAAAATCTTTTAAGTCTCAAACAGAAAATAAGCAGAATCAATTCCATAGTGTTAATAGCATGAAGATCATGACCATGACTAAGGAAAAACCTACTGGGACAGCATCAATTTAAATATTAGTTTCCTATTTAAAACACATCTATAGTCATTCTAGCACCCAGGAAGTACTTACAGTTGCAATAACGTAACATATGGGCTGTATTTCATGGTGAACACAAACAACAGTATAAAACTCCAGCTTTAGGATAGGCAACGTGGCTCAGAGGTAGAGATACTTGCCATCAAACCTAATGATTTGAATTCACATCCACAGGAGGCAGCCATCCTCCTGCCTCCAAAAGATAAAAGAACCAACCTCTGTTAGGCTGTGCTCTGACCTTCACAAGCACCACGGACGGCGGTGTGTGTGGGTGTGTGGGTGTGTGTGTGGGTGTGTGTGTGGGTGTATGCATGTGTGCGTGCATGTGTGTGTGTGTATTCACAAAAAATAAATAAATAAAAATGTTATTTAAAAGCTTTTCCTTGGGAGCCCTGCTTTAAAATTACCCTTTTTAGCCACATTTAACAGGACAGTGTTGTAACCCCTAATGAAGCAGATGTTCGTAATACTGTTCTTTCTCAAAGCTGACAGAAATAAGCTATCTGTAACGAATACCATGTGGTACCAACCTTTTTCCACCAATTCTTTGTTCAATGGAAGAGTCATATTTCCTTGTCGTCTTGCTGTTGACAGGGGAGAGATGGAAAAAGTTTCAGTTCGTATTGTAAATCACATAACACAAATCCACAACGTGCCCGTTACGTAGTCCACAGTGACCCCACAGTATACAACAGCGGTTTCAGTACTCACCAATATTTAAAACGTCTTCAACAGCCTGCGCTGCAACCCTGTTAATATTGAATGACCTAGAAAAAAACAAGCACAGAGCTCTTGTTTTTGTCCTAAACGCACACTAAAGAGTGGGAAATATATGTTGTACTTTAACATAAAAAGAATTCTTAAAATTGAGACAACTACTATTTTTTTGTTAAAAAACAAAAAAATCTATTGCTGTGGGTATGACGGGGAAAGTCTCCTTATTCTCGAGAGGAATACAGAAGCTGCGACCGGAAAACACTTAAGCACTGCAAAGACTTGGAATTAACCTGTTGCCAATTCCTCAAGGAATCCTAACTGGATAAACTGGGTAGGAACTGAAGTGTATCTCCACACATTCCATTTCCACATACACTGCAGACTGGAAGCCGTCTTAAGAAGCTAACTGATGCCAGTCTACAGGGTACAAACAGGTATCGCATTAACAGGACTGATGAGAAGGGACCATCACTCGCTAAGCACTGCCATTCTTATGTCCTACTCCTGTGGGAAAATGCCGGGATATGCAAAGAGGAGCTTCCTCCAAACACTTTTCAGCCTGTACACATGGTTAGATTTCACATTTTAGCCACGCTCGCTATATAACCATGGCATTAAGTGAACAACATCCGCACGCCTGGCTCACCAGCCCCCATGGGGACAATCCATAGTGTCCCTCCTCCTGCAGCTCAATACAGTGACCTTAGTCACCATGCAGGGAAGCAGCAGAGCCACAGAATGGCAGGAGCCTTCCTCCCTGCATAGCTACTAAAGGAGAGCTAGCTGTCAACTAGGAAGGCCCACGCTGGACTTTGATAGGCTGTTACTGTAGTAGACCACTAAGACTGGGGGTTTTCTGTTACCCTGGGGTTTGTTATAGCTTACCCTGAGTCTCACATCCCCACAAAGTTCATATTCAAAACAGAAACCAACGTCAGATAAACTTTTTTCTCCATCAAGAATCATAAGACAAGATGAAGAAACAGAGTCCTAATCTTTCCTGTCACGTGGTAAAACTCAGAAGAGAGACTAAGTGGTTTATTAATCTCACCTAACTCCCAACCTGTACAAATCACAATATTATGTCCTTTCTTACAGAGAACGCTGTGCAAGGAAAAGGAAGGATTCCCAGGAACCATGTCTAATTCCCATAGGAATGTGCTGACCATTTTCAGTTGAAAAGATATTTCCATGATCAGTGAAACCTGTACATTGTCACAGTTAACAAGATGGTTAAAAACTAATTTTGCAACTTATCCGATGGTATAATTTTTACAATTATTTGTTATGTTGGGGGGTGGGATGGGGAATGGGAAGTGCACGCCTCATTGCCACGCACATGGAAGTCAGGGAGTTAACTTCTGGGAGGTCTCTTCTTCCACCGTGTGAGCCCTGGGGACTAAACGCTTGTGATGAGCTTGGCAAGTGCGTCATCCACTGAGCCATGCTGTCAGCCTGGCTCATGAACAAAAGCAAAGGATGCCTATGAAAAGGTAGCAAACTTGACATTTGCACAAGCCCAACCTAAGAATGACATTTGACAGAGGAAACTCTATTTATTTTATTTTATATTTTAATTTTACATTTCATATTTTCATTTCATTTCATTTTCTTTTATTTTGAGGCAGAGTCTTACTATGGAGCCCCCAGGGGCTTCAAACTATCATCCTCTTACCTCAGCCTCTTAAGTGCTGGGATTTAAAAGGCTTGCTGCAACATACAGCTAAGAACTAAATAACACTGTGTGCTGTTTTTGAGAGCATCCATTTATTTAAGAAAGATCTGAATAAATATGTACTAGGGACTGTACACCGCTACATGCAAAACTTGAACAAGAGGAAAACCAAAACACTAGCCACTCTTTCAAACCATCGTCCTGTTAGCCTAGTAACAGTGCTCCCTCCGCCAGCTCTGAGAGAAGGTGAAGGATGAAAAGGGTCCGCTCATTGTGTTTAGGAAAAAAACCTGAGGTTAACGGCGACTGCCTACAGAGAACAGCACTTGAAGACTGGACGCTTTCACACTGGGTGGAAAGTAGAGTATTCAGAAATCCAGAGCAAGGAATTGAACAGAAACAAAGGGCTAAAGGAAAGCAAGGTGTGTGCTGAGAATGACAAGCAGGCTGCAGTGTCGGGAGCACTGATGGGTAGGGTGAGGGCTCAGGCATAAAGAGAGAGGACGACAGCCATGGCAACACTCGCCAGGGTGTGCATGTCAGACCAAGCAGTCTGTGGACAGCACCGGCCAGGGTTAAAGCAGTCAATGCACACTCTCTGCGTGTGTTTAGATACAGCACTCTGCACTTTACCACAATCACTCTGTTGGTAGTGTTTGGCTGACAGCCAAGAGAAAAAGGAGGCCAGGCACAAAGAATATCTAGCAAAAAAAAAAAAAAAAAAAACGATGATGCTCAGACCCAAGCAGCGGCGGCGGCGGCAGAAGCTGAGAAAGCTGGCACCGATTTGGGAAGGGCAAAGAACTGCCATGATGTGTGTGGTGGGGAGAGCAAAGGGCGGCAAGAAGGAGAGAGTGAGAATTGGGTAACTAACGTTTTTTTTTTCCTCTAGAGGCGGAGTCTGAGTAGTTAGGGGCAGAGGCAAACAATGCATGCAAGACAGGGAAAAACCTGCAGACAGGAAGATAAGCTTTGACCATGCAGATCAACGGAGTGCTGTCCAGCACACTAGAGGATGCGGACGCACTCACACAGGATATAAAGTACATTTTGTTGCTTACACGAGTTCACACACCTTGACAGGTAGCATCCCACGACACTCACCAGGCCTTTGATCCTGTTCCGGTACACAAATTGAGCCCTGAACTCTTCTGCTTCTCCCATGGGCCATCATCCACTGAAATTTCATAGTAGGAAGCCCTAAGAATTGAAAAGGAAAGCTGTATTCACCGAGCTGTATGAGGCCTTCACAGTTCATGAAATTTAAGTAAATCAGCTTGACCAAGACATCTCTGACTTGGCAGGCATAGACATCACCATGCTAATTCCAGTCCTGATTACGTGAAAAAAAAAAAAAATTAGAAGGCAACCCGTTTGCTTATCTGCATGGCTTCCTGATCTACACAGACCTTCCTATCAAAGCATTAGTGTTCCAGACAGGGCTCGGACAGTTCTCAGTGCTGCTCTCATGGGACCTAACACGGCGCCTCCTTTCAGAATTCAAACAATTTCATCCTTAGGTGGGTGCCCTTCTTGGCGCCTGTTCTCTCTATATCTAATTCTTTGTGCTAAATTCTTATTTAGGCCATATGCTAGCATACCATTTTAAATGGTAGTGGGCTAACAGATAAAACCATATAGAAAATTCTCAACCAACTGTATACCGGCAGACAAAAAAACGAAAAGTAAAATCAGAACTATCATTTCTTGAACAATTGACATGTTTTAGAATAGTCCATAAATATTTGAAATCAAATGAGTTTTTTTTTGACACCCGCGAGCATGACACTATTCTTTAAAGACAGAGTGGATGACAGAAAGAACTTCTGAAATACGTAAAACTCTACTATGTATAAGCTATCTTAAAATAATGGTGTCACTGACAAACACTGACTGTTTCTTCAGCAAATGAAGAAGTTAAAATCTTAACAAGATACAGGTTTTCAAAAGGTTATTAAGCGTACCTGCAAACACTAACACTAGAGTCTAACTCCTTCAACAACTTCTCCAAGTTCCTAGTGAGTTTTATGTGATGTAGCTTCTTTCCATTGTTTCTTTCCTTTATAAAGGAAAACGGGCCTACAATTCGCCTTTACTCTATTTCACAGGTCAGTTATTTCTTCCTCAGAAAAGCACATAGAAGCTATTATGCACAGACAAGGCAGCCAGAGTCCCAGTCACGGCTGCTACTATGCTAGAACGAAGCAGAAATGAGGAGTGAGAGCGGAGAGGATCAGAAGTAAGTGAGAGAGATGGCAGCCAGGTGAGAGGCGTGGAGCCCAAACGATGCGCAAATTTAGTGTCATTTACATCAGGTCATGGGATTAGTCAATTCACAGGATTTTTTTTTCAAGGGAAATTATTTTTAAGGCAGCAAAAAAAACAAAAACAAAAAAACAAAAAACTCACAGTCCCTTTAGATTGGGTATATTTCTTCTTAAATTGTCCACTGCTACAGCCCAACAATAAGGCATTCTAGGTTAGAACAGACAGAAAAGAAAAAAACATGGACTTTTAAAATGTTCTTCAATCTGAGAACATTCAAACCGAGGCAGGAAAAAACACTGCTGCCCTCCACATTGTCCAAGCAAAGCGCATAAGGTTCTGGAGCACAGTACAGCCTCACCACAGCTCTGGGATCAGGAGTAGTTCTGTCTCTAAATAATTATGAGATCTATACAAACTATCTGACCCTTCTGGGACTCACCGCTCTCACGGAGAAATACAGCCACCTTCCTCCAGGGGCTACTGTGAGCACTAAGTAACAGAACACAATACACACAGCTTGACAGATAGCCGACACTTGTGTTCATGTTCTTTCTGCCTAAGGGTCTAGTCAGAGTCTTTAAAAATAAACCCTAATGCCTTACTAATAGTCACACTGTGTTCAACCGCCTCCATCGTGAATCACTGCTTGCTTATCTTACTGAAGATTTGAGGAGAGCCTTAAGAACGAAAAGCAGCAGCAGCAGACATCACCCTGGGAGACCCCACTGACCCCGAGTCCACCACCTGGCCCCAAGTTCCCTCCTCTTGCACAGTAAACACCACACATGCAGCCATGCAGGCGGCAGCTCTTTGCAGCTAGCCACGCTAGCTGCAAACACAGGAGGGTAAGCCACAAACGGCTTCCCACAGGAAACACAGACTCATAAGAGCTTTTTAATTTAACTAAGGATGCTGTCTGGTGCCTTTCTCATCCTCTCCTCTCTCCTATAATCACAAAATCTATTGTCATCTCCAAGTTGTGTGAATTTGACATGCAGCATGAGACAAAACTTTCTGAACTGACAGATCATGTTTCTTGCTATGTTGAAATAAATACATTTTTTTCACTTAAGTATTTTATAAGTTCTCTCTAAATACTTTATTTCTTGAAATAATATTCTAAAATTTTAAATGTTTGTACTAATCTGCAAAATGTTAATATACTATTACCTTCTTCATACATATATTTGTATCCCTAGTACTTATAAATGGTATGTAACATGCTCACAATAGATTCTTTCCTTTCCATTAGTTTATTTATTTACCTTACATCCCGATCACACCCCCCCTCAGCATACAATATTATTATTGAATAAATATTATATACATACAATAACCACAATAATTCAAAAGGACTGTTCAAATAATTCTGCCTCATTAGTTGTCATACTTTAATGTAAACTGGATTTATAATAAAACCACTTAGTACTAGCTGGAATGTGGAAGTCACTTTTAGTAGGCAAATCTCTCTCATCATCAACTCCTTAAGAAAGGATGTGACCTGCAATTAGAAGAGCTATCAAAGGTTCGTAAGTTACAACTAGGGACTAAATGACATGGCGCTCAGAGAGTTGTGTGGTTCTGGTAGCAACATAGTGGGAGATGAACTCAGCTCCAGTCTACACCTAATCTATACAATCTATAAAATGAGGAAACTAAGTGTAATGTACCACAGTGGAACTGACTTTACTTCATGGTGGTTATTTTACAGAGAGTAATCATGTTCCTTTAAAGATTTGGGGAAAAATGTTGGTATTTCAAAAAAGACATTTATCAGTAATAAAGTATATATTATATTTTTACATTAAATTAACTTTGCTAGTAATAGTTATATCTATTTGTGCATATGCATGCACTACTGTGGACTAAACTTAGAGATTCAGTCATGCAAAGGCAAGCACTCTGCCACTGAGATTATCTCCAGCCCTTAATCAAGGCATTAACCTTGAACTGACGACACACTTGCCTTATGGTTACACTAAACACGGAACAACTACAAAGCAGGATCAAAAGCACCTTATCTCAAGCTTATGCAGTAAACGTCATGCAGATGTAACATAACGGATGTCCTGCAACCAACCGGCTCAGACTAGTCAAAAGTGTTAGTGCCACACATGACAAAGGTGAGTGAGAATAAGGAATTATTAATGGTAGAAGCATAAGGCCACAACAGTGAAATGGAATATGTGATTCATAACTGCATGCTGTAGATAAACGAGCAAATAAGCAAATCAGCTTTAAAACCGCCAATAAGTAGAGACATTTTTCTCCTCTTGTGCATATGTCTTTATGTGAGAAAAAAGGGGGAAGAGATATACATGCTCTAAGAGAAAAATTTGTCGTTATGTGTGAGTGTGAGTTTGTGTATGTGTGTGTGTGAGTGAGAGAGAGAGAGAGAAAGAGAGAGAGAATATGTGTGTGTTGTATATGAGAAAGAGTGTATGTGTGTGAGAGAAAGAATGTGTGTGTGTGCGCGCATATATATGTGTGAGAGAGGTTTCGCTGTGTTGTGAGGGGGAGACGACGAGGAAGAGGGAGGGTGGAGAGCACTAGGAGGATAGGTTTTCCACTGTTGCCCAAGCCATGACCTCAAGGTCCATGGCCTCGCGCTCTAACAAGACTGTTAGGGGCCTCGGGAGCAGGGGACTGTTAGGGGGTATAGGAACGTGCAACTACACACAGATTTAGAAAAGGAATTTTAATACAGACAACCTAGGAATCACCTGCAAATGTATGCCTAGCGCCTGGCTCTGGGCCCTTCAGAAGTCCTCACTCTGATAAAGACCCTGGAGAGCAGTGCAGTTAGGACTCTGGGAACTGTTGAATTTCAAGCTTCACAAACTTTTCTCATAGAATATTCTATTTCCATAGCTATTATGGTTTTGGAAAGAATTTTATTAAATAATTAATTTCTACTATTTATGTCATTATTTCTACAAGCCAAGTTGTAGAAATTACTGACCTCTACATTCAAGATCATAAGCTACAAAGTACCTGGATGACAGGCTCTCCCCAATGAAGACTTCATTGAGCGCTCTCACAGGCAGAAGCTGAGGTCCTGACGCCTCCGATCCTGCAGTAGAAGGTGAGAGAGCCTTGAATTCCAGAACTATCACAATAAAAACTTCATAAAACTCCAGAGCTTTAAAACCATCTTATTCTTATTGTTTACTATAACCAACACAATCATCTTGAATTGCTCAGAAGATAAAACCCAAGTCACCTAGCCTAAACAACAAGTCAAACTTCTGCCTTTCCAAAATTTAATTCTTCTCAAAGTACTATGGAAAGCAAACCTGGAAAGCACTAGGGAGGGAACAGACTCAGCACCCGGGAAAAGCATACCTTCCATTTAGTTCACAATCACCTTCGTGGCTCATACTGGCGACCAACCCAGAAAGATCTAACAATGTCAAAAGCTACGAAGTCCTGCTAACATGACTGTGCGAAAATGAGCTCAACAGGATAATTACAGACATCCCAAGGCGGACGAGGAAAAGCCCGCAGAGCCCCGACCCTACACAAAGGACTAAAGGCCACCAAGGGATGCTGAGAGCAAAGGACTCTGAGCCAGGGACGATCACAGCAGCTGGTTAACCAAGACTAAGTGATCTGCCGAAAACACACATGAAGTAGCATGCAGCCTGAGCAGGTCATACACAGGGATGCACATTTGTATATACATGTATGTACAAAGCAGCCATTAATGAAAAATGAGGCCAGGGACATGAAAGATAACAAGGAAGGAAGGGAAGGAAAAATGTTCTAATCTTCTGATAGAAAAAAATTTTAAGGAAACAAAAGGAAGGGGAGGGGAGGGGGAGAGGAAGAAAGGAAGGAAAGAAGGGAGGAAGGGAGGGATGGAAGGAGGGAGGGAGGGAGGGAGGGAGGGAGGGAGGGAGGGAGGGAGGGAGGGAGGGAGGGAGGCAGACAACAATGCTTTTTCTATTGGAAAAACTTCAAAACTATTTTTAGAAATGTCAACATTAGAAAAACAGTAGCACATCTTCCTTGGAGACCTGTAAAAATCCCCATCTTCTGTTTCATCTACACCATCAGGTAAATGTTCTCCATCACTACAAAGAAAATCCTGCAAGCAGTCTCAGTACTGGGGGAATTAAGCTTGATCTTGTCACCTTTAAACAGGTCCCTTTACTTTTTGTCCTTTATTACTGTTCAGCTGGAAATGTCAGCCCCATCCCACCCCCCACCCCCGAATCATCAGCAGTCTGGAGTCAAGTTATTATGGCAAAAGTTACTTGTCCCTTCCTTACACACTAAGTCAACACTTACGAGTCTATCCCACTATGGTGGGCAGCTCCAGCCTCTAGTAACCCCTGCCACCCAGTCTTCACGTCCTTCCATTACGTCACAGCAGAAGTGGGCAACAGATGCAGCACAGATTCTCTGATCATGCACCCACTTCTGAGACCAGTTAGAAAAGACATCGCACTTCTGTCTCGCTATGTATGTCTCTGCCCTCCCCCTCAGCTCACGCACTGTGGGGTAAGGCTGGAATGAAGCCTCCTGCTACAACCGCGTGAGAAACCGCAAGTGACTTCTCCAGGGCCATATATCACATCGTCAAGTGCTGCTGTCCTGCTTGACAGCTCAAGTGTTAGCTCCCGAGGAATACTAAACCTGGACTAACGAGTTAAGATGTCCCTGGATTATCGACCTCCACATCCTGTGAGGTTACAAATATGTATGCCTAAAATGCTAAAGGTCGGAGTAATCTGTTACACAGCAGTAGAAATTAACGCACACTGGACACTGAACACACTAATGAGCCACACTGTCACCAACGCGACCTCTGACCTGCTTATTCCCTACGTCTGTGCACATGTTTATTACATTGGATATGGTATTTTTCTCATTTCTTCTGGATTTTAGCCTCCTAAGGAAACTATTCTCTCAGCTATAAAGGGTTCCTGTGACAATACCAAGAGTTCTTTGCACGTTTGCTATTAGCCTGCTTTGTCAGCTCAACAGAAGGAGCCTGACACTCCAAGTCCTGGGAATACAGGAACACACCACCACACCTGGCCAAGAAGATTCTGCGTTTAACCAAACTTCATTGTGTTCAAGGCCGTAATTCACTTTAACTTTTAATATTATCCCAATTTGCCTTGAGATGTCTCATATCAGACACTTTGACAAAAGTACAATGCTAAAAACTTATTGTTTATATTATTTTTCCTTAAAGTAATTATTAATGGAATTCTTAAAACCTTCATCCCCATGGATCCTCCACAAATATTCAACTAACAGCACATACTCAACAAATATTATTAGTAAATGAACTCTTGCCATCCATCTAGTTTCTTTTATATGGACTCCTTCCATAGCATGTGGGTTTTTTAGTTTTGTTTTGTTTAGTTTTAGACACAGGGTGCGTTGGTCTGAATAGGTATGGCCCCCACTAACTCACGTGTTTGAATGCTTGGCCCCCTGGGGTGGTACTATAAGTACATGTGGCCTTGTTGGAGGAAGTGCATCACTGTGGGGACCGCTTTGAGGTCTCCTATGTTCAAGGTCTGCCCATGGGGCACACAATCTCCTTCTGCTGCCTTTGGATCAAGATGTAGAACTCTCCGTTCCTTGTCCAGCACCGTGTCAGTCTGTAATCTGCCATATTTTCCACCATGATGATAATGAACTAAATCTCTGAACTGTAAGATAGATGCTCCAACGGTATAACCAATGTTGGGGATTGTCCAGGCAGTCGGCTGTCTCTGTCACTCCTGTAGTTTTGGAAGCTGTGTCCCTGTGCTTCCTGCACACTCAGGTAATATTTAATCCCTCCTCAAATCTCTGACAGGGTTGAAGACAGTTACAGTCTCATAATTAAATTTAAGTTGTTTAGAATTGAAGATGTTCTAGATTTGAAAAGATAGTTTTAGGATGAAATACAAGTTAAAATAGGGACGGTTAAGTACCTCATCTAAGTTACAAAATAAAGACTGGACTTTTAAAGGTAATTCATAATAATTTTCATAATTGTTTCAAAATAGTTCTACCTACTGTTTGTTACTATATGAGAAAGCGCCTTGTTAATTGGACAAAAGGGGGAAATATAGTGGGTTGGCCTGTTCTTTTGCTTATTTTGGGCCCCCCAAGTAAGGTTGTCCCAGAGACAAGAGAGTCCACATGTAGATACTGAGTGATCCTGCCCCCAAATTATTTCTTGATTGGTAAGTAGAAATGCCAACAGCCAGTAACTGGGCAGAAGAGACATAGGTGGGGTTTAGGTTTCACAGGCTTAGGGTGAAAAGAGAAGCCACCATGGGTTAGGAGTAAAGAAAATGTGGCCCTGTGGGCTGGCCAATTGGAGTTAAGAGCAGCCCAGATGAATCAAAGTAGGTAGTAAGTAATAATTCGGGGTTATCAATAGAAAAGTAGATTCTAACAGCATGGAGGGTAGGTATCTGCCCAGCTCTTGTGCTGCTTAAGGCTTATTAAAAATACAAGGGCTGTGTGTTTTTTAATCCAGGAACTCAATAACCAAAGGTGGAGTAGAAAACCCAGGCCAGAATTTAAATAATTCTACAACATGCCCCAATTAATCACTTTCTTTATAAGAATGGCTCTGATCATGGTGTCTCTTCATAGCAGTAACAACTAACTAAGACACAGGTCTCTCTTTTATATATCTCTGGCTATCCTGGGATTCACGTTGTAGAAGACTCAAACTCAAATGCAAAAGATCTGACTGCCTCTGCCTCCCAAGTGTTTGCAAATAATAATTACTAAGATATAATTAAAACTTAAAAAGAAAACAAATCCACATACATAAAATCCCTTTAAAGGTGAACTGGTAATAAAAATATATTCTTTTTTTTTTTTTTTATAACATGTGACAAGAATAACCTAGGCAAGGACGGGTCACAATACATACGGCAAAAATGTCACTAGCTTAAAGTTGCATCATTTAAGTTCGAGGATGTAAAGGGGTTCCCTCTAATCTCCTTCTAAATTGAGAAGCTAAATCATCAAATATAATCTCAAACCTCTTTCTGTATTTAAAACCCATATGCAAGTTTTCTAGACAGTGTTTCCTGATAACATGAAGAGAACATAAGGTAGACATCAAACACACACCTTGAAATGGCTCTCAGGATCTTTAGAAACTCACCTACTAAAACTAAATCCTAACAAAAACCCCTCTAAAACAGTCCCTCAGACAGTCACTACCATGCTGTGAACTGTGACCATGACGGTAATAACTGTAGCAATATCATGTTGTGTGCTACTGACGACTGAAACAGTCTTACACCCAGAGCAGTATCAGTGGTCCCAGACTCTGGAAATCCTACTCACTCTACTCATACACATTTTGTTTAGAAATTCACTATCCCTGTATTTTGAGACATTTTCTTGTATTTTTACTTTGGCCATCGTTTAGGCCTGTTCCCAGCTCGACCATCAGTCAGACGTTCATCTGGTTCCTGAGCCCGACTCACTCAGTGTGAATATTCTTATAGGTATGATCCCTGTATAGTCTTTTACATCTCTCTGAAGACGCAACTAGTGATGGAAAGAGGTGGTTCACCATCTTTTGAAGATACTGATGTTTTTCATGGTTCATAAATTTTATAGTTATTTTTTACAATAAAAAATGGCAAAAGAAATTTCATAAATTAGAGCAAAGCTGAATATTCACTTTAACCCTCACAGAAAACAGTTCCAAGTTCCCATCTGCCAGGATCCTCCTTAATCTGCCTCAAAGAGAAATCTCAAAGCCAGGGTACAAAATTTTCCGCCAAGAAAGGTTCTATTCGACAACTACAGTAAACACACTTAAATCCCAGAGAGTGAGAGAGTGAAGACACACAAACAACAGAAGCGCACGCAGATGAGACCCCCGCAGTCCAGCTCATCCAGTTTCTACTGCTTCCCTCTGGACGAGTCAAGGTCTTTCCCTAAGTGTCAACTGTCCCACCAGGTACTGATAGTTCATCCCTAGTCAACCAGTTCTCAAACCTGTCCTACAGACAGTTCATCTTAAGAATGTTCTACTGTTTTAGATTCTAATTATAGGAACAATGACAACAAAATTAAGCCAGCAAAAAAGTATATTTTAAAGAGTTCTTAGTGGCACTAAAAGCATACTACATGTAAGTTATTGCTTTAAAACTTAGAAATTAAACAGTGCCCACTCCAGGCTAGCCCCAGCCCACCTACTTTCATCATGCACTCTTTCAATGTTAAAGGCTCGGCTGTGCTGATTCAAGCTCAGCTGCTGTTCGTGAAGGTCCACGGGAGTGGGGTTAATGCCTGTCCCTTCCAGATATAACCTGATCCGCTGCCTCCATAACCACCTGGAAGTGAAGAAAAGGGAAGTTATGGTAAAGTCAAATACACTGAGGTAAGGCTTAGACATTATGATAACCTCAGCAAATTGAAAGATGTATATGAGACGCTAATTATAGGTTGAGCACAGTGACATATACATGTCTTTAATACCAGCACTAGAGAGGCAGAGGCGGGCAGAACTCTGCGATTACAGGACAGCCAGACCTACATAGTGAGACCCTACCCCACCCCCAAAATAAAGCAGCTACCTATTCCACGAATAAATTACAGAAGAAACACCTAAAGCCCACAGGTCTCTACTGAAAGACATGTGTGGATGTGTGGATAGTTACATCTCTTTCCAGTTGTTGGTAGTGTCTAATAAAGCTTATATAAAACCTACAAGGTAATCTGAATTTAAATCTTAATAATAATCCATTAAATCCATAAGAGCTAGACATAAGCATGTGTTTGCTCAGCAAAGTCTATCACAGAAGGCAAACAGTGTCCCATTAAAGGTGAATGTATGAGATCAAAGGCCCCCAAATTTCAAAATGGTGTTTTGAAGGAGGAGGAGAAGGAAGAAGAGGAAGAAGAAGAAGAGGAAGAGGAAGAGGAGGAGGAAGAGAAGGAGGAAGAGGAGAAAGAAGAGAAGGAGGAAGAGGAGGAGGAGGAGGAAGAGGAGGAAAAAAAGAGATTAAGAAGTGGCAAATAGGAGCTATTTACTCCATAGAGACATAAACCATAATGTGGTAGAAGTGGGTGCTGAGAGTTCACAACTGGGGTCCCCGTGTGTTCACTGCAAGCCCTCCCACCACCCACATCTCCAGCTCTGTGAAATACATTTTTAAAAATTCCATCCTACTGCCTAAAACACACTTCACAGCTAACACAGACTGGAACTCAGCCTGGTTTGATTAAACACACAATCCTCCAGCCATTCTTACATAAAAGTACAAATACAAAACTGAACCTTTAGTTTTACCAAAGAGCCCTAACTGTCTCTCCTAAATGCTAAGAGCACGTGTTAATAATAAGAATAAGGAAAAATGGGGGTAAGGTCACTCTCGCTGAAGGACTAAAACCTTCATTTGCAATTACAACCCAAGTACCATTTGTCATGGTCTCTCTACTTTGTTCTAACTGAAGTGGGAGAGGGTAAGGAGAGGCCTGGGACTGGCCTCTAGAATTTTTACGGCTGCTTTTGTTAACTATGAAGTGCCCAGTTTTCTGCTTGTCCTCTTTTTGAACAATGGCAGCAGCACACATTAATTTATTAAAGAATCAAATGCAAAGAATAAGAAATTCCTACCTGAACTCACCACGAGAGAACTTCCGTAAGGCTTCGGGGAAGGAATGTGTGTACCGCACAGGCAGACACAGGTGACCCTCAGACCTGTGGTGTTCAGGTGGCACAGCGGGCAGGGGACAGGGTATGGGAGACAAGAGTCAGAGCATCACTGAACGCCAAACTTCAGAGACCAGTTTTTCTAAATTTCAACCCACAAATTGTCTGCACTTTCAGTAACAAAAGAAAAGACTGAACAAACTATGGTCCACAGCCAGCCTTAATATGTCAGCGTTACACCAATGTTCCCACAGTATGATGAAACTAAAAATGACAAAGTTCTGCTGCCAATCGCCCTGTCTACTCCCCCAGAGGTAGAGTGGGATCCTCTAAATTACCTAACTGTTAACTTTAGATAAGTCATGTTAGGATTGCTTCCTTATTTCTACAAGTGTGATAAGCCAGCAACAGCAATGTTATTCTGAAGAATCAAACTGTGAAACGTGTGAAATGGAACTATCTGAGCGCATTCTGGAGCACGGAGGATATCCTTCAACAGAAGAACTAAGAAAGCCGATTCCTACAGGACCTTTCCCCTCTGAAAAAGAATGTGAAAATGAACTTCAAGAAACTCACAGATTACTGCAGAAGACAAATTAAAGTGAACACTTGTGAGGGTGGAGACGGCTCTGCAGTCGAGAGTATTCTACTCTTACGGAGGATCCGAGTTCGGTTCCCAGCACCCATGCAGGATGGCTCATAAGCATCTGTAATTCTCGTTCCAGGGAACCTGATACCCTTTTCTGATTCAGATGAACATCAATTCACATGAATATATCCCACAGAGACACATAGTCACATATACATAATTAAAATAAAATCTACAAATCAAAAAGTAATGGAGAATTACGAAAATGGTAAGATCCCCTTTAAGTTGCCCCAGGGCAGTGACAAGACATGACTCCTTGTGACACCCACAGAGCTTCAGTCTCACCAAGCCTGTGGTAGTCTAGTCGGGAAGGGACGGCTGAGGGCAGACCCCGCAAACCAAAGTCTGAATAATAAATTCATAAATTGTAAAATGTAAATAAATCAGTAAAGAAAGAAGTTTTTGTAAAGTACAGTTAATAAAGGCAGGACCTCATTTTTTTAAATTTTTGGTTCTTTCATTTTTTTTTCCCCCTTTGAGACAAAATATCCCAGACTGCTTACAACTCCAAGTGCTGAGATCACAAGCCTGGACTACTTAAAATGTCTATATCCTCTAATACTATACACAGTGTTTACTATATAAAAGGTAACATAGTCATTTGATAGAAAATATCTCCTCCTTAGGTCAACCTCAAGTGTAAACTACTGTCCACAGAAGCTCACACTCTCTCATGAAGTCATACACTCAGACATCAGCTTGGGCTCTGGGTATCAGAAGGCCTGACTAGATCCATTTCCAAGATTGCTTAAGGCTGACAAGCTACTGCCAGCTACAAGCAGGTCTGAGTTTCTCTGATGTGAGCCTTTCTTCACAGAGTACCACAGTGGGCTCGGTATCATGGTACCCGACAAGTTAATGAGCAATCCAACACAGCAGCTACAATATGTCACTCAGAACGTGGCTTAGAATTTTGAGTGTCTCATCAAGTTCCCTGGCTTCACTGGCCAGATCTGACAGAAAATAGAGAGCAGAAACAATGCCACAGAGGGTAGGACGATTGGGACGCAGAGGGAGGCTGACTACCATGGCATTCAAAGGCTACTCATTTACCAGGCTCAGTAGTCCATGCAGAAGACAGAGGACTGAATGGTATTTTTAATTCAGATAAATCCATGGGAGCAAGCCATCTTAAAGTGGACACTCTGCCACAAATGAAGCCCTTAAATGCCAGCAGCCCTCGATGACGTCTTTGACCTCATGACGAGGTATAAATATAGCTTTTCTTTTTCTCTTATTTTCTATTTAGAACAATAGATCTTCTTTGTTGTCGTCTTGCCTCCATGGGCAAGGCCTCAGTTTATTCAAATCTGACAGGTTAATGACTTGAAGCCAGTTTTTTTTTTTAAAGAAAATATAACTCAACCATAAAATCACTTAACAACCTCTTATCTTAATGCTATAAAAACAGGCTATTAAGAATTTCTAAACCCCACATGCATCAACACTAAAGTCAAAGGTTAATTACTAAACTAATGATCTTATGTACTCACAGAACATTAATTCAGCTAGGTTGAAGTCCTGGGTCTACTCCCTAAGAGCTTTTAACTACATTCATTGTTCAGAAGTTTCCTGAATACTATGTGTAAAACTATGTGAATGTCAGATACAAGGTCCTATATCCAAAAGACATAACAGTGTAAGGGATGAGACAAGCAGAGGACAGGAGGCTGCTGGCTGAGTGCTGTCTGTGCAGGGAGCTTCCGCCTCAGCAGGACACAGCGTACAATTCACTCTATCTTGAGGGAACGGCCACGGGTAACTTGGCATAAGCACAAGCTCACGCTTGGCAGAAGAACATATAAAGCGTGAGAACCCTGTGGAGCCTCTGGAGCACTCGCTCGCTCCTTCACAGCACCCACGACCGCCTATGTCCATCCACAAAGCTGGCCAGAGCCCACATGTCCCTGAGGGAGCCTCCAACCACCATGGTGTGAACAGATGCTCACTCATGTGGTTACAGTTCACACTGAGCCCTTTAGAAAGACTCCAGGCGAAGTTTAAAGCCACACATGGGTTTTTCTAACTGAAGAATATATAGCTCCTAAGATGTATGAGGACGGAACGCGACGATAAACAACAGATGGCCGAGACCACGCGTGTTAACTAAAAGATCCGCACTGTATCCTCAGGACCAGAGGGGAACTGTAAAAGATTTTAATTAAGGAGCGACTATACTTAGACTTGCACTTTAGAGAAAGACCATGACTTGTGTTACAACTTGTGTGTAAAACGGCCCCCACGGGCTTCCACATTTAAACACTTGGTCACTGAAATATTTTCAACAACAGCCTGTGAAAGCCTGAGCTGTGCTTAGTGGTAAGACATAAACTCAGCAGTGTCTTCTGCACATGGCAGGCTCTGGTCAAGGACCAAGCATGATCCAGTCATTCCACCAGGCATGGAGTAGGAGGGGCGTGTGGCCCCAGCACTGGAGCACTGATGGCTTCTGGGAAAAGCAGGAGACGTTTTCAGTTAGTGTGTGGCTCCTGGTAGGCCAACCACACTGCAGTGGAAAGCCCCATACTCACAAGCATAGGGACAGCACAGATTGAATTAAGTTATTAAAAAAAAAAAAAAAAAGTCGAGCAGTTGTTGAGAGGGTAGGGGTGGGGAGGTGGAGGCAGATCTGGGAGGAGTTAAGGCAAATACGGTAAAATCCACAGTATGAAATTCTCAAAGAATTCATTTAAAATACTTTGAGAGGTAGAATCACTGGATGATTCCTAGAATTGATCACCAGTCGGGCAAGGGACTACGGACTAAAGTCACAGCTTCATCCCAGGTAACGCTTCCGTTTACCAGAAGGAAGCAGAAAAGCAGTGATCACCTGTCCATAGCTGCTTATTTAATACATCTGATGAAAAGCCAATTTGCTAGAACAACATGGAAAAGACAGATCAGGGCAGAAAATAGTCTGGAAGCACGAGATAATGAGTCTTGTGACTCAGTGGACGTGACCCCTGATGGACCAGTTTCCTAAGATGAAGGATCTCTGTGCTAAAACTCAAAACATCCAAGGAAAGGCAGGTCAAGGCGGCCACGCTCTCACAGTTAAGAATCAGACTTCCTTGTGTGGAATGGGGCTATGAGGCTTGAGACAGTTGACATGACAGTGATGCAGTGGGCACAGTGAGGAGGAGGATGGAAGCAGAGGATGCTCTAGACAACAAAGGACAAAAGGACCTGGACTATAATCCATGAAAACAGCACTATAGAACAAGGACCAAAAATGAGCTCCTTGAAAAGAAACAGACACAAAGAAGAAATCACAGAGGAAGGAAGAAATGAACCTTTAAACTCGAGAGTAAGGAAGAGCTACTACACTTAAACCCCCAAGTCAACAAGAACAGAAACTGCAGTATGTGCTCGGCTCAGGATGTCACTGGCTTCCTAAACACTATCAGTGAACTGGCTGAGGACAAATCCAGAAAAAGCGCAGAGGTTTAGCCCTGGGAAGTGAGGACACAGCTATGTTGGGGTTAGTGGAAAGAAAAGGGACAGCGACCAAGACGCAGACAAGGAAGTGCAAAGTCATCCTGAAAGAGCATGATCCTGAGTGAGCCCCCAGGCAGGCCTGGAGGGACCACAGAGCAAAGGGAGCAAGTGACACGAGATCCCCTGCCTCCACTTCCTTGGTGAGCCTGGGGAGGGCTGACTCAGGGAGAAAGGATGCAACAGTACACAAGAGCGAGCATCCCCTGAGCCGTGCAGCAGAAAATGGAGAGGAGAGAGGGTGAGAAGGCTGTGGGCAAGGCCAGATCCCGAGAGCAGTTAGGACTCTGAAGCTGGAAATGCTATCAAGCCCACGTTTCTAAGGTTTGTTTTTTTTTCCGCATGATTTCTTTCAAGCATAATATAGGAATACAAAAGAAGACTGGCTAATCTAGAGTTGAGGAGAAAGATAATGATTTAAAGATATTTAAGGAGCCATCAAAGAGATAAATAAAATGAAGAAAACGGAGGAGACCTGAGTACTAAAGGGCAGCTGTACGGGATGAGGGCTAGGACCTCCAGTAAGGTCCGTGTGTGTTCCTAGGAAGGACATGATGGAGGTGGGAAACCTCCAGACAAAGTTTAG
Organism: Mastomys natalensis; assembly: GCA_021653895.1. Lineage (NCBI taxonomy): Eukaryota > Metazoa > Chordata > Mammalia > Rodentia > Muridae > Mastomys > Mastomys natalensis. The sequence continues at coordinate 246,162 of JAJTUV010000141.1, forward strand.
AGTGTCCAGTTATAGTCACGGCTCTAATGGGCTGGAATAAAGACAAGAGTAAATGTCAGAAAAGCTGGGAAAGAGAAACAAATTTTCAGACAGATGACAGCAACACGGAGCTCCCCCAGGCCTGGCCACTGGAACAGACATAGGGGTTGGGGGAATGTGCATCAGTCTCCCCAGGCGCTCGGAAGTCACCCGGCCAACTGTCCACTTTCACTAAATTGTCTTTAGAACATGTTCTGATGTTCATGGTAGCCAGGAATAAAGATGCTCGCACTTAACATCATGCATATGGAAACACTCTTGAAGCAACAGAGCTCATATCATGAGTACCAGAGAAAATAAAGAATAGCTTTGAAAGTTTAATATTCATAAAAAAAAAAAAAATCCAACACACAACACAAAGCAGAAATGTCTACATGTAGAATATTTTAAAAACTAACCGTATAAAATTACTTACTACAAAATAAACATGCCCTGGCTTACCGTTCCGGATCAGTGTTGACCCCAATGACAGGTTTAAGTCTGTCCAGAACTTTACTCGCAGCCAGAAGCATCGTGCCATCACCTAGAACAGAGTGCAAGACAAACCAGACTTGTCTTATAAAGCGGCTGTAACATCCTGGAAACTAGTTGTCTTCTTCCAACCATATTCCCTCCCAAAAGGCTGCTACGGCTTCCCCTCAACCTGTGCTGCTGTACAGAGCTGGGCTTGTCGTACTGTGCCTGTTGTGTTGTACTGAGCCTGTGTTATACAGCACTGTGCCTGCTGTACTGTGCCGAGCCTGCTGTACTGTGCTGTGCCTCTTGGAGCGATTTAGGATTTCAACAGTGCCAAGACAGGCAGAAAAGTGTTTACATTAGAAGGCTGTACTGCATGTTAGGATGGTGGCAGAATCTCTCACCTTAACAACCCATCAAATGATAATAACGTCACCCAACTGGACATCGCTGTCCAGGATTGGGCTCTAATCCCAAACATCTTCTTTCCTGACCTATTAAACCAGTTCAAAGATTTATGATATTTTAGTAAAAACATATCCAACCATGTCCAATTTAATATGTTCTCTCCAGCAACTACTTTTAACTTAAGGCTGGGAAAACGGTCACTAATAATTACAAAACTCAATAAAAAGTACATTTTGGTATGATGAGGCTAAACAATAATAACCTCAACACATTTTCACCATTGGCTCTTTATTAAGGCTGCTGTAATTAAATCAAAATACACTCACAAAGTACCTTTTCAATTTAAAGGGGAGAGCTTCAAATTACAACTAAAGAAAACACAGAGAACTGCACAGCTTCATCAGTTATGAATAACATTTAAAAAAAAATGCAACAACAAACAAAACAACTACAACAAAAAACTGTCTCACAGGACTTGCAGGATTTAAAACAGCTGGACTCCAGGAACCTGGAAACAACACCCACGAGAAGCAGCCCGCGCCCTCCACCTTGTCTCGGGGAAGCAGTTACCTCCTGCAGCTATGACAGCGTCTGCCCATCGAACAGTCTCTTCATCGTACTCCCTCCGCTTGACCAGGCGAACCTCAATCCCTTCATCCCTAGGATAAGAAGTTGCACATGGTTTCCTCTGGTGACATATCTAAGACACGGACATTTTCTAAGAGGCAGAGTATTACCAAAATCATCATCATCATCATCATCATCTCTGTTATAGAAACAAATCTAGGTGTAGTTCGTAAAGTTAGCATATATAGTCAATTAACTGTGACAAGTCAGGAAGCAAACAACTAAACGCTGACAACCAAATCTCCAGGGGACTTAAGACAAATTTTAAAACCACTGACAGTAATACTGACTGATGAGGATTTCACTTTCCTCTGTTTCTGATGCTGAGATTTAATATAAAAATGTTTTTAATACTCATTATATAAAACTTACATATTCATTAAAAACAACTATGACCTGAAGTTCAACAGATACTCATTGAGTGGCAGACACTTAAGAGTATTTGGTGATTAGCACGTTCTTAGATTCCTTTTTTACAGTCACTTAAACTGATTCAACTGCAAGCTAAGGAGTCTACAATGGTCATTTTTAGACCCAAGTAATGCTTTAGTGAACACTCGTATCTATAACTCACCCAGTGGAAGCCCGCTGAGGATTGAGCGAACTGAGGAAACTGTGCTTAGAAGACAGTCACTGAAAATATTTGAATTTTAAGAATAAGAAAAAAATTTCCTTAGAAAAATGATGAAGTTTAGTCTTCTAATCGCAATATAGTTTTCTGGAAATGTGCCAAGTTTTACTAACAGTCTAAGAATTAGCTGCAAGCACAAATACGATTTTCAGGATTCTTGAATGTAAACTCCCCTGTGAGACCCCCATCACATGGACTTACCGTAAACTATCAATTATGTGTTCTACATTTTTGGTGTGAATATGATGTCGCTCAAGTAGTCCACTGTAGCTCGAGCCTTTCAATGCAAGCTATCAAGAGAAAAGAAATGCTATTTTACATCAAAATATTACGTATAATACAATGCCATTTAAAAGCCCTACATAAAATAAAAGAATTCAAGGCCCATGTTAGTAACTGTCTATGAAACTACAAGTTCAAATTCAACTAAGGGCCAGACTTAGAAAAATCATAACTTTAGTACCAAATGCAGATCAGGTTTTCTGAATTATGTAGTCAACAGTTTCCAAAAGGCACACTCTATACGGCTTCTTAAATGACTCTACCAGGGTACATTGGCTGGCTATCTGTGGGCCGAAGACAAGCTATCACTGTCACAGGCAGTGAGCTGACCTTTGGCCCACTTGGATGTGCTGTCTTGTGTTCACATTTATGGACCCAGTTTGTATTTTGCCCTGCGTCATCTAACAAAGAGCTGGGTACATCTCTGAGGAAGGATACCGTTCAGATATACAGAAATGTTCTTCAAGCATTGTTCTTCCTACTTGGCTCCAGTTGTGTATCTTCTTACCATTAATACTCTAAAGACATGTAATCTAAAAAGTAAAATGTAAAGTGTGTGTCCAAGATGAAATCTAAATAGTGTCACAACTTAATTACAGAGTAAAACTAGGTTCCAAAAAGTAATTTTGTATGTATTTTGCTTTGGAAAAGGGCTGAATCACAGTCTTACTGTGTAGCAGAGGATAGCCTCAAACTTCCACTTTTCCTCAGCCTCCCAAGTATTTCTGATACCAGAGTGTGCCACCATGTCTGGCTTGTGCTTTACTTTGTTAAAAAAAAAAAAAAAAAAAAACAGAATACTTACTTATTTTTGACAACTGTATTTTGCTTTTGCAAGATTACAAACATAACACTAATGTAGAAGGCATTTTAAGAAGAATAAAATCAGATGTCTTATTTCTTAGGAATAATTAATGGACTAATACTTTGATGCCTTCCTTCCCAGTATTTTCTTTACAAATATAGCACTAAGAATTGTTTAAAGTATTTTTTTTTCTTCTTCTACACTTAAGAGAACTGTATGAACCCTAAAAGAGTGAAGAAAACATTTGGCTGTCATGAAAATTAATAGATGAATACTAAATGACATCAGAGAGCCATACAAGCTGCACTGCTGTCCATTAGAATAACTACATTCAGCCCAAATTGGCTGTGATCACAGCGGTAATTAGAAACCCTCCACTTACCTCACCCAAATGAACACAATTGGTTTCTGATTAAGGACAGCACCTTGAGGTTTCTGTCCCTCATTACTCCAATATAAAACTTCACATCAACCATTCTCTCAAGGAGGATGAACCAAAAGGCCTTCCCTCTCTACTCTCTCCTCCATGACACCCTGTACCAGAACTACAAAAGACATCTGTATGGATGCTCTGGATTCCTAATTGCTATCCCAAGCACTAAAGAGTTTGGACTCAGCGTAAATTGGTCCACATACCTCTTTTAATATGTTCAATACCAAGCCTTAAGTTTCTTCTCTAAGGACTCCTTGCCTACAGCTTAAGCCAAGACTGGAGTCACAGTTGAGACCACCTCCTTCCTGATCCCCATATCCGATTACCAACTCCTAGGCAACATCAACGCACACCTGCACGCTCATCTCTACCACCGTGTGGACAGCTGCACAGGCCTCTGCTCAGCCTCCAATGTCAGCTCCTGGCCCTCCAGACTACTCCCCACACAGACCCCCTCGCTGACACACGGGTGGTCAGTTATGAAGACCCAGTAACTCCCTGCGCTCTTTCCTTTGCACTTGCTAGAACACTTTCCCTCATGGCTCTCCTCAGCCTTGTAGCAATGACAGCCTAACTACTGACAAAGCTGAGGCCCTGAGCGCGCCCATCACCCACAGATACAAAGCCAATTACTCTTTCCCAAAGTCTATCTGTTCCCTCCACACTGAATTTGCTACACCTAAAATTACCATGCATGTATTTTCTAAAAACCTGTTCAGGTTCCTGTACTAGAATATTAATTAATACAACAGTGATCTTCTGTTGTTCTGTGTACCCTCAGGATCTGATTACTGGATAAGCATTTGCTGAGTTCATTCATTCATTCATTCATTCATTCATGTTTGGCTTTTTTAGGGGAAGAGGGGCTGCTAGTAATCCATGTCTTAGAAAAGCAACAACAGTGCATAAGCAGACAACTTGACAATTCCAAGGACAACTTGAGTGACAGGTTGCCTGCAAAGCTGGCAATCTCTACCTGGTCAGGACTGAGGAAAGAGGCCAAGAAGTAGAGGGAATATATTATTTTGTTATAGTAACACCACTCACGATTTCACTTTAAGAGTGAACACTTTACAAAGTTAGAAATTAAGATTTAAAAATGTAATGTGTGCAAATATTTGAGTACTCAACTACTGTTTATTTAAATATTAGTTAAGCTCAATTATATTTATTAAATGGAAACTACAAATAGACCAGAATGATGACAAGTATTTTAAAGGGAGAATAAGTCTTTCAAAATACTGTCACTGAATTTATCATTTCTCACTTGCTAGAAAAAAAAACTAGGGTTTCTGGCCTCCAAACGTCAATCTGTCCAAATATTGGCTCTTTTGTTCTAACTTTTGGTTTCGAAGTATGAACAAACACTCTGGAACAAAAGACATAAACAGGCTAAGAAACTTCAGTTCTTACTTCCTGGTTCTCAGCAGGCTGCAGGAACTTGAGATAAAGATTAGCTATGGAGCAGCAATGTCTTTATCTCAAATTCCTCCTTGTGAAAACACTCTCTACCTGAGGGTCAACATGCTCCCAGAGAATATAACTGCCTGTAGTATTTTCTCTAACATACTAGCTGGTGGAGTAACTGGTGGAGCTGGTGGAGCAGCTGGGTTCCCTAACAAGGACTGGCCACACTAATCAAATGCATGGCGAAACATTTCAGGAAACACGTGAGAAACAGCAACTACAATATCCTGGACCATCATGTAAGCAACACTCACGCTAGTGTAACACACCAACTGGTAGAACAGACAGCTATATCCGTGAAAATAATGTGGTCTCAAACATCTAAAAACTCATCTTAATCAGAAAAAAAAAAAAAAAACCAAGTATGAATTCTTGTAAAATGGTTGACAATTTACAAGTTTGAGAAACTTAGAATTCATTCCCAACTTTGTACTGTCTCATATTACATATCGAAAAACATACTCATTTCTAGTATTTTTCAAAAATGCCTGCCTTATTTTCATTAAAGAAAAAAATGAATGATTATTCAAGTTGGAAAAAGTAAAAGAATCTAAAAGCATTCCTAGACAGAATATCTCATCCTAAGCACCAGTTTCTCCTGCACAATCATCCAAGCCCAACACCCCTTCTCTCACTACCTTGGTGTTAACACACACAGCAGTATCAGAGAATAAAAACTGAGGGCAGATTTGCCACATGTTACAGAGGTTTTAAGTGTGCAATTTTCTAAATGGTCTTCAGCATTTTTACTTCTTAACTTGCCTTAAATTAAACTCATTACAATTGCAAATTGTAAAATGGAAAATGTAAAAATTTTAAAACTGGCTTTACCTGTCAGTCAAGTGCTATGACTTTGGACTCTTTAATTTCCATGAAAGGTCAGTAAAGAGTCTCCTTACCACACATGAAATACACAGCTGTGTAAGCTAATGGAAGTTTGCTATGTAAACTCACTAGGTATGGGTCAAGCATCCTTTTACACGCTAACTAGGTGGCTTGCTATTACTCAAAACTGCCTGGGCAGTATGTGGGGCCTTTTCAGCAGCTACAAAATGAACTGCTCACCCCTCGCCAGCAGCACAGCCTCCTGCAGACCTGTCTGGCTAAAACTCACTGATCCTGAATCATTTCTCCTCTCCTTCATCTCACAGATGCTCACTCCCCTTCCCAGTACTGGTTTTGCTCTTCTGTGTGCCCTCCTTGTGTGCGTATGGCCAAGGCTCCATCTCTGGCCTCTTAGCAGCGCTAACTTCTTCACTGAGTTATCTCCAACCCAGGGACCTGGCTTCCAGAGTATGAACTAGTAACTGAAATCTGTCCTGGCAGCTCACACTCTTTTCATTCAGACTATAATTCCCAAACGTCTCACCCTAAAATATCTAAACAACTACATGGCCCCACTCTTATATGTGCTGAGAGTTCCATGCCTGTTAATCAGGCATCGTTTCTTTAGAACTGAATAGACCCAGCTGTCACCCTCAAGTCTTCTCTCACGTTCAACCTCCACAGCCAGTCAGCCAGCTTATCTATCACTCCATATAAGCTTTTTCCAAACTGAGTTCTTCAGCTCTGGACCACATCACTCTTACAGAGCTGAGCATATAATCTTGCCTGTGGGTTTTCTAAACTAATTCCTTTAAAGTCTGATCAACTCTCATCCCCAACCTAATCAAGACCAGAAATGTCATCTTTGCTCTATTTCCCAAATACTCAAAATCAAAACCTTATCCACCCCACTCATCCTACTCCTATGAAGGTAGACCTGGCCAATGATTGGACTTACTGTCAAAAAAACTTCTGGAGAGCATTAGCAGAGAATGCTAACTCTCAGAATGATAGTTAATGTCCGTCTATCTTGTCCAGCCTACCTGTCTGACATCAATACTGAGGGCTGACCATGCCCCTGTGATACATTATAATCAGATAGAACATTTCAATTAAACAGAAAATAAAATATGCTCTATTGAATTAGGTTAAACAGTTTCCTGTAGCATTTTATTCCGTTAGTACTGAGTCACAATGTGAAGTTCTTCACTGAATCACAAAGTTTGGTTTCATTAGCTGTAAGATGAACTTCATTCCTTAGTCTCATCTCTTCACACATACAAATCCTTCCATCCTTTAAGATTTAGTAACATCCCAAGAATAAAGGGTTATCATTTCATTCTATAATACTGGCAAGTGTTACAAAGGCTTATCATCTCACTCTATAATAATGGCAGGTGTTAAACCTTGCTAAGTGTTGGTGATAACTTTCAGATTAGGGGACACATTCAATGCATATGAGAAACTTACTTTTATTTAGAATTGTCCTTAATAGTAATGAAAACTGGTGCTAGCAGGATGACTAGACAAGTAAAGACACTGATCATGGGGTTGGATAGAGATGGCTCAGCGGTTAAGAGCACTGACTGCTCTTCCAGAGGTCCTGAGTTCAATTCGCAGCAACCACATGGTGGTTCACAACCATCTGTAATGGGATCTGATGTCCTCTTCTGGTATGTCTGAAGACAGCTACAGTGTACTCATATACATTAAATAAACAAATTTAAGAGGGGGGCACTGATCACTCAAGCTTGGTCCCCTAAGCTCCATTCCTAGAACACAGGACAATGTGGAGGGGGAGAACCAAGTCTACCAAGCTGTCCTCTGACCTCCACCTATATGCTGCGACATGTGTACCCACACACAATATGCATGCAGGGACATACACAGTAAAAATTACATTTTTAAAAGTAAAATAACTGCAAACAACCTACAATTATCCCAAAACAGAAATTCTATGTAGCAATTACTACATAGTGAATTCATTTGTATCAATAAAGGTAACTTAAAAAAAAAACAGTAAGAAATGCAAATTTGTAAAATACTAGGCACATGTTCTAAAGTCTACATCATTAGTGTAACTTTTTAAAGATGCATAAGACGTTATATCTATTGTGGAGAGTCATATGAATATAAAACCATCTACATGATAACAGTACATACCTAACACTTTCAAACTTGTAGAGATCACCCTCAGAAAGGTGGGAGAAGAGACCAGTTACACGGATAGGACTATACTTCAAATAGTCACCATACATACATACATATATATATACATACATACATACATACATGCAAGCAGGGGCACAGACAGATCATGTGGGAACGTACTTGCTACACTAGCATGAGGACCTGATCCAATCCCAAGCACCTGAGTAAAACGATGAGCATGCTGGCCCTCACTTAGGATCCCAGAGCCAGGGAGCAGAGACTGGAGAATCCCTGGGGTTTACTACCATCCAGTATAGCCTACGAAGCAAGCTCCAAACCAATGAGAGACCTCCTCTGAGAAGGAGCTTGGAAACATTTCCGAGGTTAATCCCCAACATCATCTTCTGGCCTGACTCCGCATCTGTGCAGGACACACATCCATTTTAAAAGCTCTAAAGCGAGTACGGAGAAGCTGTGTCTGGTAAGTCTAGGTAATTAAATACACAGGGATCCTGCTACTGCGAAACTTTTCTACAGGCATGAAATATTTCATAACTGGAGTTCTAAACATATCACTAAAATATTTTATGTAGAAGTTGTAAAATAAACCAAAGGTCTTTCCCTCCTTTATCTCTACCCTTCCTTTTCTCTTCCTTTTCTGGTTGCTCATGGACCCCTTTATCTACAGAGTTAGAATACCATGTAATAGTTCTTCCAAACTCTGGAAACTATTTTTTTGGTCCCTGATTCGGTACATGGCCTGTTAAATAGCTACTTATCAAATACATTATGTCAGGTTGGTGGGATGGCTCAGAGGATGAAGATACCGGACTCAGCCTGATGACTTGAAGTTGATACCTTGGACCCATAGGATGGAAGGAGAACCACCTCTTCCAAGTGTCTTCACCTGGGCTAAACCACTAACTAAATAATGTATGCACTAAATTAAAAAACTGAGTAAACACATTAAGTCAACGTAAATTTTTCTGGATGCTGATAGTACTGTATAATTACACCTAACAAGTTTTTATTTAAACCATGGCTACACTTTTATTTACCGGATATGTGCCACCAATGCAGGTGGGGTAGAGGACAACCTAAGAAGTCGGTTCTTTTCTCCCACTGTGTGCCTTGGATATCCACTCCTGACCTCAGTCTTGCTTTCCCCACTGGGTCATCTGGGAAGCCCTGGCAGGTGTTTATAATGTGGACTTTTTTAAGTTATAGGCGCTATTACAAACATACTTCATGAAGGAGGCAGCACTTCAGAACTACAGCTGCCTCAAAGCAACTACCTAAAAAGGAAAACAAAACAAACAAACAAAAAACCAAACACCCACTCCCTGTGGCTGGGGACGCAGCTCAGTAGCAGAGCACGCCATAGCACGCACAAGGCCCTGAGTTTGATGCCAGCAGTGTAAAATGAACTCCAACAAGTTTTTAGTTCCTCTTGGTGATCTTAGAAAAGCAACCTGCTTTGGAATGACCAAATCAATGCCACTTCAAGTATAAAACTTGCAGCTGGGGGACCCATCCTTGCTTGAATGCAAATCTGTTGCAAAAATAGGTCAGATTTCCTACATGATGTATATTTAATGGTTCATCATAAAGAAACTTTTCTGGTCACAATAAAAACGTATCAAAAAACAAAAGACTTGGGTCTACACAGAACTGACTTCCCACACTTCAGATCACAGGAAGAGTGACCAGGGTTTGAAATGCAAAGCCTCTGACACTTGTACGGTTGGCCACACACTTGCAGTTAACATTCCCCCCAGGCAACGCTGCTAACAGAAGACTAAAAAAACAAAAACCCAGGGCATTTCAGCTATGGTGACATTCAATCTTCCACTTCTTGAAAGCTCAGAGACAATCTTATTTCAGTCTAAAAGAAAACCCACCGGGCAAGCAAGCTGCAAATCCTGGCGGTTGCTCAGAGGAGGAAGATGGCAAAGAAAAGAGGAAACTATACTGTTTGCTTGTCAGTCTTTTCTTCTGCATGCAAATATTTGTGGAATGAAGTATTATATATACTCTTAGCCTCTATTTTCCACATTATGTTACACAGAACTTAAAATCTTTTCTCACAAGCTGACAACAAAATCATCATTTGTTTAATCTGTTTCTCAAACATTTTAGCCTGAAACTCCTTTAAGAGCCCATGTTGGTGATCACTGCCTTACCAGCGAACATAGAATACTGACAGATGGGAATAAGGCCCGATGTGAAAAAAGCTGGCACCAGCCTCAGGAAGAAGAGGACCAACATCAGAATTATTTCCCCAGGATCTCAGTGGGGGTGGGAGTAGGGGTGGGGGTGGCGTGAAAGGTAGGGAGAATGATGAGCAAGATAGAACACCCGCCCCTAAGTAAGAAATAACCACAGACTGGCATTTTTCATCATGTCTTCATAATACTTAACATGACCTTGGTAGGCTGAGGCAAATATCCAGGACTTCTGAAAGGGGTACCTTCTCTCAAAGGATGAACAGGAATTGGAAGACAGAAAACATTAAATGTAAATCTCTGAATCTCTGGGATTCATCCATAGTAATTTTAGGCACATGGTTCAGAGAAACAAACTGCAGGAATTCTCTACGCTGAATCAGAACCGTGAGAGGGAAGGTTCAGGAATCTGCACTTTAGTACTTCTTTGGGGTTGAAAGGAGCCTCTGGGTACTGACAAGCAGAGGAGCCAAGGGCCAGATGTTCACCCTTAGATAGATCACTCTGGTGCCTGAGGCTGGGAGATCTGATAGCAACAAGGTTCAGTTGGAGGCCCAGGCAGGACATTAGGTCACGTTCTTTAATTTGGTAACTACTTACACAGCTGATTACATATGTGAGGGAAAGAGTTATCTGCCCACTACAACCTAAGCCACACCATTTGTGTGTGTGTGTGTGTGTGTGTGTGTGTGTGTGTGTGAAGAGGAAACACCAAGCAAGGCATTACATCTCTACGTAAGAACCAGCTACCATGGCAATAAACAGAAATAATTTAATCCAAAAGATGTGTCAACTTACTTTATCCTATTGTATCGAAAAAAAGGAAGCCATTAAAGATGATTTCCTCAGAGATTACAACAGAATGAGAGGAAGCAAAGTGAAAATTGCCTATTTCTTATCTGATTTGTACAATTTAAGTATTTTAAATAAAACTTTTTCTTTGGCTAACAAAGTGTGTTTTGGGCAAGATTATCCTAGCTGAATCAGTTTTGTTGTATCTAATGTGTGACTGTCAAGGAGTCTGGTGGGGAGCTCTGACTCCAGCTTCACCTCTTATGATACACACAGGCTGTAGGAGTAGTTTATGCTTTTGCAGGATCATAGGATTTGGAAGCAAAACCCTTAACTAAAAGTCTTTCGTTCTCAAGATAAGTCATTAGCCAATCAATGGGAAGAAAGACAAAACTCTGAAATAATGCAATACTACCAGAGACATTAATTTTAGTCAAATTTTTGCCCCAAGCTAAAAGATATAATCCTGTTCTTATATGGGGTTCATGGATTAAAAAGATATTTCCTGTAACTCTTTACCTTTACAAAGTCAGAAACCCAGAAGCTTCCTGAGAGTAAACTACTCTAAGCATCATCTGTTAATCTGTTACTTGCATTTTAACAAGTATCTCCAAGTAGAGAACTATGCGAGCGCGCACACACATGCACACGAACACACAAAGTTAACAAAAGAGAATGCTTTTATACGAAATCGTGTTACCATGACATTATGGAAACAGGAGCCAGGGTATCAGTGGCATGAAGCAAGCACTTAGGCATTTTCTTTCATAACCCCCATGCACCTATGTAAGTTTGACCCCCAACAATATAGTAAACAACAGAAAATTCTTTCCGTTCCTACCTCCATGACAGGAGAATTTCACACAGCCTGGTATCCCTGAGCTGTTCTTATCCAGGGTACATCTAAAGCAATCTCACTGCAAATACTGTCCTTGACATCAATGCAAAACCAACGTCTAACAGTAAGTTAGGGAAACAATAAAATTTCAGTCTCTTGGTGACCACAAGACTGCTGTGGAGCCCAGCAGCTATACTTCAGAGCTGGCCTATTCTAACTGCATCATCCAGTGACAGACAAACATGAGGAGGCTTCTCTACTCAAAGAGGGAGTTCAAGTTTTTAAAGACACTGATTACCCCTACATTTTAAGAAGTTTTATTATTGGCCATCTCGTTCAGAGATATAAGAGTTAAATCCCAATTCGGATGTCATCTGGTTTCCAGAATCTTTGAAATAATTTCAAAATGCCAGCTCCAGAATGGACCTTGGAAGCTATTAAACCCAACCTATCAGGAGCTAGGTGAATGAACTTTCGAAAGCTAGCATTACAGCACAAATGTTTTGTTTCACTCACGAGGGCCAGAGAAGTTAAAAAGCGCAAAGGATGTCAGTCACACTGAACCAAACCGAACCAGGGGGAGCCTTGCACTCCTGGCGTTCAATCCCACCTTCTGTATGGTAGACTTGAGAGTCCCGGTTCACTTCTGGTGGTTTTCTTTCTCTTGAGTGTACTATTTTTAAATCCAGAGACTCTTAGATAAAATTGTGTGAGACTAAGCATACATGATACTTCACAATTTCTGAAAGGTGAATCTTACAAAGTCGGGCATATAACCAAAAGGACACGCCTCTTTTTCCAAAATAGAAACAAAGTACTCTCATCTAGCCCACGATTCCCCCACCTTACTGCGTTCATTTCACTCAACTACACAAACTACCCAGGTCAAACGGCTGGTACTCTATTAATTATTGCAAATGTTTTCTAGAAATACTTTTCAACACTTGGGGGAAAGAGAAAAATTTGCACTGATTTCTATCAAGTGACGCCCCTCGTCAACTTACACAGTAGCTAAGCAAAGATTTACAATTTGTTTCTCCTGTCTCTAAAATAAAAACCTGAAGGTAATAGGCATCATTTTAGAACAGACAGGCTACCTACTCTTGTACATAACTGAATAATGGTTATATACAATTGATTCTAAAGCCTTCAGGTGTCTGGAGTCAACAATTACAGGCATAATGGGTGGTTTTCAAGATAAATTGCTAACAACCCATTTCCCGAAAGTCACCGGGTAGCACAAAATTAATTTTTTTTTTTTTCAAAAATGGGGACTCTGGGTTCAATCCCTCCCATACACATGCCTGGGTTTGCATACCTGGCAAAGCTATTAGTAAATACCCCCACCCAAACACGGTGTATGGCGGAGGCCCTGTGACTTCAGAGGCAGGGGATCATCCCTTCCCCCATTATCCTGCTTACTTGTTCCTTATCTGACCTTCCAACAGAAAAACACACCTCGGGTCAGCTTTCCTGCCTCGCTGTCCCAGGTGCTTTTCAAGCGCCCAGAGACCCTGTCCGGGCGACTACATTCCAACAGGGCTTTCCCTGGCCAGGCCTCCGTCCCCAGGCATGAAGGGGGTGTGACCGCGGCACTTCGGCCCTCTCTCCGCGGCCAGTGGCGGTGCCAGAGAAATTTCTTTCGCTGGGTGGCCTGGGGAGAGGTCCCCAGGGCAAACAGGGGGAGCAACCCTCTCCTTCTCTGTAGGGCGAGGACACACGTGGCTTCCCCAGTCCCGGTCCCAGGAGCCCTTCTAAGGCAGGCTCAGGGCGCCCCAGTCCCATGCTCCAGGGGATTGCCAACAGGCAATCGGAGGGAGGCCGTCGGGCTTTAAGGGTGTCCCGTGGCCCGTGGGGCTCAGTCGCACCCCCACCCTCATTACCGGCCTTCCCCAGCCAGGACCCACCAGCTGCTTCAGGTCCTCCTCCGAGAGCTCCGCGTAGCGGTACCGCTGCTGCTCAAACTCGTAGCGGGTGGTTTTCGCCACCACCACCACCCGCGAGGGGCGGAAGCCGCCGTCGGCGGGGCTACCACCGCCCGCCAGCTCGCGCGGCTGCCCGTGTCCCAAGTGTCGCCGGCCGTCCGCGCCCGAACCCCGCAGAGCCGCGCGGCCACCCGCCACGCGCCGGCAGCTGCCCAGCAGGAAGCCCCGGTAGCAAGTCATGATCCGCGGGGCTGCGGCTGCAGGCTCGCGCTCCCCGCCGCCAGCACCGCGCCGGGCGCGCAGAGGTTAAGTGCGGGGACGTGCGTGGAACGCGCCCAGACGCACGCGCAGGCGGGGAGCCCCCGGGAAGACCGGGGAGGCGGGGATCGGGGCTGGCCCACGGGTGGTGGGTTTTATTTGTTTGTTTATCCGTTTTCTTATGCGCCTGCGCAGTGGCCTTTCGGCCCGGCCCCACCTCCCTCTTCACCCTTTCACGGAGGCTGCTCTGAGCCCGCCCCCAGGCCAGATCTGTCAGCTAATCAGAGGTCGGGAAGGTTTGGGAGCCCGAGGGGCTGCGGGGATTGGTTGTGGCCGAGAAAGGGCAGGAATTCTATTTGGCGTTTGAGCTGCCTGAAGAAATCCAGCTGGAACCGGTCTGGGCGGTGTTCAGGGGTGCAGGCGGAGTTTTGAGCGCCTGGCGGGAAAGCAAGTTTCTTGCGCATCTTCACATCGGTGCTTTCATTTGTTTTTTTTTGTTTGTTTTTTTTTTTTTTGGCTGGCTTTCTGGGTAGTTGCCATGCTCGTCTTGGGTAAATTTTAACCAGTGTCTGCTGGATAGCTGATGTGTCCATCGCTGGAGTAAGACTTGGGGGCGGTGACCTCGCTCCAAGTGGCGTTGTTTTGCGGGGCCTAATGGCAAATAAAGATGCCGAGCCCTTTATTAGAGATGAATTAGAGCCACCGAGAAGGATCACAGAGCATTAGCTGGACTCAGAGTCCTAAGCTTCTTGTCCCTGTGACCGCCAAAGACCACCAGCCTAGAGAAAAGCAGTGCTGTCAGGGAGAAACGTGGAGGATAAAGAGGGAAGGAGGCTTGTCTAGTGGTGTGTGTCTTTCTAGACCGGGAGAGAAGGTTGGAAAGCTGTGGAGGGCCAGACTGAAGGGTTAAGAACGTTTTTGCACTTTGCACTTTTATCCTGTAGACAAGTTCAGAGCAGTGTTTGATGGTTATTGATCTGGCTTTGGAATGCTGGGTAGTCCTGGAAGCTAAAGCAAGGGAAGTTGTAAGAGTCTGTGGGAACAGTTACACAACCATAGAGATCTGGGCTGATTAAGAAGAAAAGGGAAGCTACTCTGGAGGAAAAGTCGTAAGACAATGTATATTCTAATCGGTGGCTCCTGCCCCAGGTGCTTGCTGTGGCGCCCTCTTTCCTTTGCAGTCCTGGCATTCCCAATAAGTGCCCTCTGGATTCCAGGCATGGTATTTCATCTTTGTGAGACTCAGATGCCTCTGTAACATCGGACCTATTTTCTCTATACATCACAGAAAACTACACTTTTGACTCCCACTTCTAGCAGGAAACATCTCAATGGGATATCCTTGTCAAACCTTCTTTTGGATCTTCTGATTCTTTCAAAACATTGCTTCATTACACCATCCTCTCGGATATATCTTGAATTCTCTCCCCCTGCTGGATTTTCCACTTCAGTTCTTAAAGATATCCATGTCTACGACATTTAAAACTTTAAAGATTGAAAGAGCCTTCTACGCCTCAGTTGTTTACCTGTTCCCTAACTCCCATTTACTTATTCAGCGTTCTCAACCTCTGGGTCATATATCAGATGTCTTGCATATCAGACTTACAATTATGAAGTAACAACAAAATAACTTTATGGTTAGGGGGTCACCACAACCTGAGGAACTATATTAAAGGGATGTAGCATTAGAAAAGTTGAGAACCACTGATAGAGGTTCTGGACAGAATGATCAGTACATCAGTCATCGATACATTCTTATTAATTCATTCTTGCATCTAGCCTTTTTTGGGGATCGGGAACAGGGCAGGCTGGGGTCGTTTAGTTGGCTTACTTTTCTAATCCATGCTTAAGGGAACTACCAACCTTTGTATCTTCTCCCTGTGCTTACTTCACCACTATTTCCAAAGTTACCAAATAACTGGATGGAAGTTCAGAAGATATCATTTAGCTCTTAAATCCCTCGTCTGTGAAGCATTGGAGTAGCTCCATTCTTTCTAGAGTATTTGGCTAACCTTTCAGTCCCCCTCTTCCTGGGCCCATCTCTTGGATGTAGCTCCTGCCCTCGTGTCTTCTAGCCTTCTCCCTCATCATTTTCCACCCCTACTCCATGCTACTTGATGAATCCATCTCTGTTGTGTAATGAAGAGTTTGGGCCTTGAAAGACTGACTCAAATCCCAACTTTGGTGTGTATTTACTTTGTGAACCTTGAACTGGTTGCTTAACCTTTCTGAGCCTATTTTCACTTTTATAAAACAG
Organism: Mastomys natalensis; assembly: GCA_021653895.1. Lineage (NCBI taxonomy): Eukaryota > Metazoa > Chordata > Mammalia > Rodentia > Muridae > Mastomys > Mastomys natalensis. The sequence continues at coordinate 262,581 of JAJTUV010000141.1, forward strand.
TAGCTAAGCTACCTTGTAAAGTTGTACACAAATGGATAAATATTTGACCCTATGTCCACTGTAAATTAGACCCTAGACTATTAGACCCCTTTGCCTTACTTGACTTTAGCTATTACCAACATCTTTAGACCATACCGTTCTTCTGAACTTCAAATACTTATTTTTAGCTTACTATAGGATAGTGTCACTTCAGTTCAGATGTACAGCATGTCAGTGGGTGCTAAGTTATATTTGAATAGAGCACCCCAGCAGGTGCTAGAAATTGAATGGTAAAGAGTCTTTGTTCTTTAGGAGCCAGAGACCATACAATGGTAGAATTTTACAGAGCGCTTTATAAGAATTAAGAGGGGTACATTTGGAAGAATATCCTGACATAACACATAGTAAAATCGTAGTGCCATCAGGAATGAGAAAGAGTTTCTGCAGAAGGAGCAGTATAAACAAATGTGTAGAGACCCAGTGGAGCAGCAACTCTGAATTCCTTGTGAATCGTGAGCAGTAGACAACACTGGGAGGCGATGGGGAAAGCTTATGGCAAGTGTTATAGCCACACTGAGGAGCTTGGCTTTTATGCTATATATACCAGAGAGCAGAAAGATGACAAGATGGCATAGTTAGCTTTGCAAAAACAGTAAAAAATTTTTTAAAAGACATACAGTCAATAATCCTCTGAAGAGATGTTCAGTCATATTTAAAAATCAGAAAGATACAAACTAAGGTCATAGTGAAATAGATTTTATCCGATAGATAGATAGATAGATAGATAGATAGATAGATAGATAGATAGATAGAAATTAAGAAGTTCTAGTAATATTCTAGTGAGAACACTATCAAGTCATCAGGACCTTAGTAGGCTAAACCATTCCTCAATCATTTCAATAATTCCACCATTACAAAGGTTTACTAATACTGTCTTAGAAGTTCTACTGCATGCTTATATTCCAGCTTGATAACTGTAAGTCTGATATTTTTTAAAAAATCAATCAGTATAGTAGAGTATATACTGAAGGTATGATCTGACTAATGCAAAAACAGAAAACTCCTGGCACTCACTAGACAGAGTATCAATTTCACATACTCTCACACAAAAAGGAAATTTTAAAGGTACCAAATTTCAAACTCTATTTCCAGTGGGATAATATGGCAAAGCCAATATGGTTTTATAATAAGTGATCTATGCAACTACATGATACCTACATCTTAAGCTAATACTACTGCTCCTAACATTTTATGAAAGCACTGTATGTCACTGATACTTGCACTTTGGAGACTCCAGAGGTCTTAAATGTACTCTTCCCAGTCTCTACAACACTCATGCACATGTAACTCTGTGAAAGATGTATATCCCTCCTCATAATATTCATATATTCTAGGACTCGAAGAGTTATTTTTCCCTGTGGTTGAAAATTTTCTTTGGCACCGGGCAGTGGTGGCACACACCTTTAATCCCAGCACTTGGGAGGCAGAGGCAGGCAGATTTCTGAGTTCAAGGCCAGAGTGAGTTCCAGGACAGTCAGGGCTACACAGAGAAACCCTGTCTCGAAAAACCAAAAAAAAAAGAAAAACTTCTTTGGCAATAATAAATGTGTGTGATGGTTTGAGAAATGTCCCCCATAATAGGTTCAAGGATGTGAACACTTAGTCTCTGGTTGGTGATACTTGGATAGGTTATAGAATCTTTAGGAAGAATGTTACTGGGGTTGAGCTTTGAAGGTTTATAGCCTGGTCCCCTTCCAGTTCGCTCTGCCTTCCGTGTGGCTCAGAGGTGAACTCTTAGCATCCAGCACTGCCTGCGCTTTGCAAGGTTTCTCTACCATTGTGTATTCTTTCTCTGGAACTGTAAACTCAAATCATTCTTCCTTCTGTAAGTACCCTTGGTTCTGATACTTTATCACAGCAACAAAAAGGACGTAAGATAATATTTTGTAACAGGAAACATTTTAATGATTCATAATTATGCTAAACAATTGGAGTAAATACTATTGAAAGACAATATTTAGATTATCTTTATTTAAGACGTATAATTTGATATAAAATTAGATACATATGTAATAAATTTGGAAATTAGTTAATCAGATTTTAATAAAAAATATCTTATATAGAAATCCAGAATGTAAGATTCACACTCACCTGTCTGAATAACTTATGAAAATGAGTATTATTGTATAATTGATTGCTTCATATTGAAAGGAGAAAAAGAATGTAGAAAACTCAAAAAGTAGGGGCAATGGGAATCTAGATGAAAATACAAAGTAAAGAAAAACTAGGAAATGTTTCTTCTAATCAAGATGGAGGACTCTTGCCCTGTATGTCATCTTTCTGTTCTTTGTCACTGTTTCATGACCCTGAAGTTGGTTCTGTCTCTCTGCCTTGCTGACATTCTAACCTACTTGGGGACCTCCTGGCATTTCTGCATAGGTTACAAGTAAGTTTCTTTCTCATTTGTCATCTGTACCAAAGACCAAAGAAGATCAGTCGATTCAACTTATATTAAAATATTTGGAACATACAAAAGAACATTACTTCATTTCCATTCCAGTATGGGAACAAGAAGAAACATGCCAAGAGATAAAGAAGGTCTCTGTTCTCTGCTTCACTTTAAAAATCATCGTACAAGCATAATGGTCCCTCAAAGCTAAGATCCTATAGGTGAACCAATACTTTCATATCTTCTTCAAATGCCTCCCTGATTATATTTTTAGTAAGAATTATCCACTGATTTGTATTCTGCAACAGAGTAGGGGGAGAGAGAAATAATCTTAATTATCTGTATTTACTCCTTCTCTTTATATTTTTTCTCTCTTCCTCTGGACATATTAATTAAATCCTTCTCTAAAAGACCTTACTCAGCGGTTGTATACTGATTTAAGCTGAGATTTGGTTAATAAATATGCATATGGGGATACTTCTGTTGTAAGGAGGCAATAAAGCATTGCCAACTTTTAAAATATATATTCATATGTATGCTTTCAAAGAATATTTTCTTCAGTGTAGCAGTTTGTAAAGTTACACCCTTATTATAAGTATATCAGGGTTCAGAACACATTCAAAACCGTTTAGGATCTTGAATCTTTATCCTGTAATGAGATTGTTTAGGGCTACTAATAAAACAAAATATGGCCCTAAATTCTGTCACAGATTTTTATGTGTTTCATAAAGTATCTCTGAAATATCAAAAAGGCATAAAACATCTGCTAAAAATTATTGAAATTACTAAATCATAATGATGGAATGTGAGATACTCATTTGGCCATATACAATACGTTTGTTATAAAATTGCTTCTACACAGCCTTACTAGACTATGAAGATGATCACATAAATAAAACACATTGATATTTGGCTTCTGTATATTTTTTGACACATAGGTAATATATTACATTTTGTCCAATTATTCATCAACTCTTGTGAGCTGACTTTGAGTCAAATACATAAGATGTAACAGATAAAAGTCCATGAACGGACACTCTTGTAAAAGAATTCTTACTTGAATGTATGCATTGGGAAATTCAAAGTGTAAGTGAAAGTATACATTTCTCAGAAGATTCACATGATTTAATGAAGTGCCTTGCAGTTATTGTATTTTTAAAGAGATGCCTGTAAGTTTAGTAAAATATTCTATATTCTATATAGTCTATATTCTATATTTTATAGCCAGACAATGTATGACTTACAATAAATACTTTAGATATTTATCAAAGATTTATCAAAGCCAACAATTTCTACTTGTAATTAATATATCCATCAATGTGATGAATACTCCAAATTAGTTATCAAATCCTATTCCAGAGTAATCCACGAAAGGATAAATTCTGAAGTTCATTTCTTTTGGATTTTTTTATTTGTTTATGAAACCTTTTTGGTTTTTTGTTTGTTTGTTTTTGTTTGGTTTGGTTTGGTTTTTTTTATAGGATATTTTATTTAAAAATATGGACCGCTTCACGAATTTGCGTGTCCTCCTTGCTCAGGGGCCATGCTAATCTTCTCTGTATCGTTCCAATTTCAGTATATGTGCTGCCAAAGTGAGCACCTGAAGTTCATTTCTTAAATTCTATCCACAATAATGAAAATGTAAAACATAAAACTTTTAATTACATAAATTGTGTTTGTTTCTTTAATAGAAAAACAAAACAACCTCTTTAAGATATGAGTAGAGTCTTCCCAGTTAAGATGGTCTGGCATTTCAGTAGAGTGGCCACTCTTTCTGTAGATGTCATGTTTATAGCAGAGAGGACTTATGAACAGACAATTGACTGTCTGTGGCTCCACCTTGAAGGATCTGTGATAAATTTAAAATATTTTATTACACGGTATTCTATTTAGACTTAATATCAAATGCAAATAAACACAAATAGCTTAGTGGTAAAGAAATGAAAGATAAATATATGTATAATTAACATTAGAAAATATTGCTAATAATTTTACTCCCACCCTATAGCAAGTGTAGTTGATTTTAATATGTAAGTATTCTTCTTTCAAGCTTTTGGATTTATCATTATTGTCGTTGTCTGTGTGTGTGTGTGTGTGTGTGTGTGTGTGAGTGTGTGTGTGATGGGGAAGCACATGTATGTGAGGCATATGTAAAGAGGCTGGAGGATAACTTAGTGATGTTGCTTCTCTCCTTCCCCTTCATATGTGTTCTGGGGCTCAAACTCCAGTTGTCAGGCTTGCTTGACACATGCTTTGCAGGCTGAGCCATCTCAGCAACAATGTTACTAATCATTTTAAAAATGACATTTCCTGACAAGTAAAATGTTATTTAATTCATGGGTAACAAAGTCCAAACATACATTTTATAGTTTCAGTAACATTTTAGCATCACTTGGGACACATCCTGAAGAAGATGCTGGACAAAGGGGGAAACAACAGCAGAGGAGAGGGCCCCATGACTGACAGTTGCCTTGTATTGTTTCCATTGATTTAGCACTAAGACGGTTGCATATCAACCCCTTCTGAAAGTAAAAGTTTCATGACTGTGCCTCATTGATTAAATTTTGCCATTTCATCTCTATTACAAGTTGACATTTCTAATAGACTTCATTTTATTGTGGACAATATAAACATAGTAATATAAAAGATAATTTACGTATTCCTTTTATTGAATTTGGAGGATCATAAACCTTCTGCTCAATAGATTTGTTTAAATTAGAAAACCATACTCCTGTAATTCTCTGGCTTACTGAATCAAGCATCATGTGATCCTAATCTGCACATATGGTAGAATTTCCCTTTTAGTGATAATTTTAACATTAAGCAAAGTCTTTCACCCTATTTTATATGTTCTTTGATCATTTTTTAAATAAGGTATAATTAAAGCAGCTTTAAGATTTTAAAATGATCGAAAGTTGGAAATTCTCATTGTATTATCATTTTATGTTGTCAAGTCCCTCATAATGAAATTCTGGGTAAATGAAATTGTCACTGAAAATGACTGTATGACTCTTAGATTAGGTACATCCATAGAATAGAGCAGTGCTTACAAGGTCTTTGGCACCACCCCCACCAATAATAATATATAATACTTATAAACCCACACATCAGGACAAGTAGTAAACTCTAAATATCTGTTCACTCCCGATTCAGTTTCAGCCTTTGTTCATTTGTAAATCATTTTTTTTTTTTTGGCCCTAATCCAAGGAGGACCTTGCAGATAATACTAATACAATGTAGGGATTTCTCTAAGCAATCAAATTCAAAAATAACTGAATAAATATGATTTCCAGAACTTTAGATTCACCTAGGTCCCCATTGCATACATTGCTAATTCCACCAGCTATAGCCAATAATAGACTGGACCATGGAAAAATGAACATGAGTACTGGTTACTTTCAAGGCAGCAATGTACTACTCTAAATTGTGAAATAGTCTTTTATGGAATTTATAAGTAAATGACTTATGGGTATCAGGGGGATGCTGACTTGAAGATCACTGGTAAAAGACAAAGATTTTTCCAACCCACTCCTGGATCCAAACAGCCAGGCTCCAACCACCACACTCATTAAAGCAACTGAAGAGGCTATTCAATACACTAGACTATGCCTGCAGCATTGCCTTTAGGCTCTGACCCAACGAAACAAGAATTATTTACCGGATCCATTTTGTATGATGTCATCCTCATCCTCATCACAGCTCTCATCATTGAACTGAGGGAGAACTGTATCCGGCTGGCTTTCAGCTGGACCACCATCACCCTGCTTACTGAGGCTCCGAAGGGCGACGAGACGGTGGTGTATTGCTGCATACAGGTAGCCTATGTCTTTGGCACTAGCCTTCAAGAGAAAAGCTAAGTCGTTAAAACTGTAAGCAATGAATAAATACAGCCACGCTTACATCTTTTTGATCTCTCACCCCTTATAAAGGAAGGAATTCTGCTGCATAAATCTGGAAACTAAATAAATACCAACAGCTCAACATGTTAAAAAAACGAAGCTGATTCATTTTTCGCCAAATCGTATCTCAATGTGAGTAAAGCTACGAGATCTAAATCCATACATTTTTAAATTGAGAAAAATATAGTTTTGTCACTTAAGAATCCCGTTTGAATTTAAGTCTTCAAGCTAGTTCTTCCTCTGCTGCCTTAGGCTGTAGTCCACTGTAAGTTTAAGGACTCTTTCCATCTCTTTACCTACCCACCCTCCAACCCACATAGCTTTGTGGAGAAGCGAAGCTTCAGAGGAACCAGTGACATTTTCAGACATCAAACTTCTCAAAACTTCCCCAAGTTCATTTTTGGTTGCCATTAATATAAAATGAGGCAGCAGTCATTTAATATCGGCACAGCATTAGCAGGTGTATCTTTAGTCCATTTACATTAGCAAAAACAAGAAGTACATATATATTCATCCCTCTTCCCTTTACGAATGAAAAAATTGTGACGTGGGGTGGGGGGGCATCTCTAAGTTACAGCATTGAATCTCTCACTTACAGTAAGAAAAACTAATATTTTAAAATCATTTTAGCTGTTTGATCTCAGCAGCTTTATAAAGTAAATCATTGTTACCTCCATTTCCCATGTGAGTTAGCCAGTTCAATGAATGCTAAATAACTTGTCTGGAGGTCATACATTGTGGCACAATGTGGCACATAGGTATGGATATGTATGTGCTTGCTTTTTCCTGATTTTATAATATACATTTTACACATCCATAATGAGATTATTTTGTGGACAGAGCCCAAAACTAACCCTAGAATGTATTTATGGCTCATATACCACACCTTGCATACATAACCTGTAGGAAATTTTCTACAGTATTCTAGTGCACCTTGTTTGTTGTCTCGGACCCATCACACAAGGTCAGGTGTGGAAATGTCCATGTTGAGTTTCAGAAAATGTTGGAGAAGGGAGCATTTTGGATTCCAATGTTTTAAATCAAGGATACTTAACCTATTGGTATAATATTAAAATGATGACGGTGATCACAACACATGATTTTTATTGTGTTTGGTGTTTGTCTCTTGTGAATATGCCACAGTTTAAAAGCCAGCATGGATCAAGCACTGGGCAGCACTGTGGTGATGGTGGATAGAGTCAATCTCAACCTCGATTTCTGCCATAATGCTTTACCCACTGAAAACCACTGGGCAGAAGTATATGACCTTATGTGATAAACAGGAGTTACTATCTTATTTTATTTTTTGGTATTATCACATACCATTTTTTTCTTCATTATTTAGTGGAAGCCTATCCAGTTATATCATCACCTACTCCAATATCATTTGGGTACTCATATTTTTCGAGTCTTCCCAGTCTCAGGCTATGGGCAAAACTCAGCTAGAGATGGGAGGTTGGGGGTGGGGCAAAGAAGGCTTTGTTCTTGGCAGCTCTCTTGTATCTGTAGCTTGTATTTGAGGTCAGGCATTCCTGCCGCAGGGAACAGCTCAGCTTCTATCCCGTTACCCTGGAGATTTACTCATGTTCAGAATTGGAATCTGCTGTTGGACTGGCTGTAATGTGTGTCCTGTGCTTTTCCATCCCTCACCGGCTCCTTGGCTGTGGTCACAAGCCTCCTTTCTCTGGGTGAGTGACAGGTTATGACTTTCTAGGGGCCACTTCTCACAATGTAGTCACTGGAAATTTAGATGCTTGGTTAACATAATTTTAGTAGTAAGGTAAATAATAGGAAAAGACATCCAAATGTCTTAGAATAGGGACCAATTGATTATTATTGACTTTGGTGTCAAGTCGAATAGATGTTAGGCCATTTTAGACTGCCAATAACTCTAGTGAGTGACTTATTTCTTTGCCAATCATGCAAATTATCATAAACAAATGGAAAAACGAATTAGGAACTGCAAGAGACGGATTATTACATCAGCAGGATAATCAGTCATCACTGAAATCTGTAACTTACCTGAATTAAAAATATTTTTATACCATCGTCTTCTAAATCAGTCGCAGTTATTCGCAGATTTTTATGACTTGCTCTTTGAATCTTCATCTGAGCCCAGAGTCTGCTATTGAGGACCAGCCTCAGACTGCCTTGGTTGCGCACGACTGTGCAGGGAAGAATAAAAAGTCAGACTGGAGTTCACAATGCCTTAACCTTAAAAATAATGTGTTTGAAGGAAAAGTTAATCCTGCAGCTGTCTTGCAAGTCACATTTTCACTAGCGAGTGGTAACTGAACTACATTAAAACTTGGTTTTCCAATTGGGACTCACATCAGGGGAAGTTTATTTACTTACTTTAGTTTCAGTATTAGAATTATATTTTTCTAGAATGTTTAAGTTATTAGAGTGGCTTCCTTTAAGATTATCCGAGAAATGTTTATGATGAGAAGAAAAACAGAAACACAATATTTTAAGTGTCAAATCATTGAATCGGGTAACTTACAGCTCAGTCATTAGAGAGAATACTACAAATCCATTAACAGTATCGAAGAGAGGGATTGGAGAGGGCTCAGTGGTTAGGTGCACTGACTGCTCTTCCAGAGGACAGCATTCAATTCCCAGCACCCACATGGCAATTCTCTGTCTGTAAGTCCAGTTCCAGTGGATCCTACACTCTCACACACACACACATACAGGTAAAACACCAATCCACATTGAATAAATGAATGAATGAATGAATGAATGAATAGATAAATAAATCTTTAAAAATAATATGATGACCAAAAAAAAAAAAAAAATGATGAGGAGAGATACTCATCTGGGAAGATGATCATGGAATACTATGTAGAAAAGGCCAGATCAGCATAGCACCATAAACGACAAACTAGACAATGACATAGAAGTGTACAGAGAATGGTACCACAGAATGCATTGTTTGCAGATTATTACTAGAAGGTAGACCCTAATATGCTCTTATCTATTCTTTGGTTGACTTATTTTCTGATGTCTATATTGAGTCCATATTACGCACATAACAACAACAACAAAAACAAAAGGTGTTTGGAAATTTGGGGATTAATTTTTTTTCTTTTTTTTGGCAAGCAGTAGAAGTAAACCAGAGTAGACAACAGCCAGTACTGCCTGGCAAATGTCTCTTGGTTGCATTATGTAACTACCTGTTTGTCCATTACAAGGTTGATGACCTCGATCCTGTTCCTTTGATCTGAATTCTATTCCTTCCACTGTTTAAGCTTGACATTTGAAGTGCAACAAACCCTCATGCCCAGGTCCAGATTCTACTTGTAGTTTCCTTCAAAACTTTAATTTCTCAGAACTGTCTGACAAGAGAATCCACCACACCAGCCCTCTGCCCAGGCTCACTTGCAATGTGGGTCTCGGAACAAAGCCCAGTGGTGCCCTTTGGATGCAAAACATAGAAACTCTTTCAGCTCCTATCCATCCATCTGCTACAGGATTGAGAAGTCATACACCTAATTCCACAGAAACTGCCCTTCATCCCAGCTCCATACTGTATTTGGATGCCAATGATTCGTGATGTGTCAGGTATTTCTTTTCCCCAAACTCTACATCTTGCAAAGTTGTTTCCTTCATACCCTTCCAATACCAATGATGCCACTGTTCAGCTGTGTGCCTGCTTTGCTTTGACACAGGTGCTTTCCACACAGCCCACAGAAAGCATGAGATGTTTTGCTCTGAGAAACCATGGCTTACTCTAAATTGTTCCTTACTTAGTCTTGACTGAAGTGTTCCACATTCAGGGCCAGCTGTGTCGTTCAGTCTCAAAATCCCTTGGCCTCTTTCACTCCAGGATTGTGTGGCTTTGTTGAATACAAAGATCTTGCAGTTGATCTAAATGACAGTTTTTTTTTATATATATAAATATCCAATACATTAATTTTTTTTCAGATTAAATTCTTTCTTGTGCCCTGACACTATTATACCTCGCTTATCTTGTACTAAACTATTCTGTTAATGATAAATAAACTAGGTTTTGAGATTTCTTTAACTTTCTAGAACATGCAATATCTGAATAGTTCAAACTGCAAAATCCTAAAACTAACAGAACTGAAAAGGGTCCCAACCCTGGTTCTCCATCTTTCACTTCTGTAACAGGTGGTGACTGTTACATTTTATTTATCCTTTCAGAGACGTTTGTCTCTGGTATACATACATACGTACATACATGTTCTCATCTGTTTATAAAACAATATGATACCGTGTATACTTGCTGCTTTCTTATCTAATATGTCTCTGTATGCCAACAACTGCATTAGACTTGGTATTATTTTGGCCACATAATGTTATTTGAAAGAAGTGAATTATGGAGTGATTTGCATGCTAAAATGTTTCAAACACAGCACACAGACATGAAGAGCTATGACATGATAACACGGGGTCCCTTGTGGTGATTTAGTGGTTGCCAGTTCTCAACTACTCCCATGTATATGAAGTCATCGGTATATTTGGATGAAAAGTTCACCAGCAACTGACCCCTAATTCAGTTAGGCCAGAACTATACCTTGAGATGCGCTTACTTAGACTGAAAGTATCCTTGGGTCACAGTGGAATGGACAGGGAGCGGAGAGTGTGGGAGAAGATGGAGGAGGATAGAGGGAGGTTAGTGCCTTTAAACAGTGAGGCTGCAATAAGTACCCTGACACCACTCAGCACTGAATCAGATACTGTGGTGTGCCTGTGAGGTTCCTGATTTATGCAAAGTCTACACTTTAACAAACAAACAAACCTGAAGCAAGTCACCTTTCAGTATTAGACTTGCCCATACATGCACACACAAGAGCAAACACACACAGAGATGCAAACTCATGCATGCACATGCACACACAGAGAATTTAAGATGATAACACAGTCTTAGTTTGACAATGATGTTTTTCAAGCCTCCAACAGTTTTTATTGAAGCAACTTAGTCTTCACGAAACATTTCTAGCTATTTCTAGCTATTTTGGGGTGTCTCTGCTGATGTCAGCTTTAGTCTAAATAAGACGAGGAAAAGCAATATATAGCGCACAAACCTTTAACACATTATGTTCTGTTTCTTCTCCTGTTATGACATCAATTTTCTCAAGCAAGCATTTTTGTGATGGTTTGGAGGAAAACGCAGCAGCCGATTCAATGAGGGATATGTTTTTTAATAGAGTCTGTTTCAAAGAAATACAGGAGGAAAATATGTAAGACTGTTTTCTCTGCCATGAAAAGTATTTGTTATATCTTCTTACCTTACATTTTAAAAGTCAAACTGCTTGAGTAGGTTAAAGCCACCTAATTTACTTTCCAATAGTATTAAGTCAGTAACTTTAAAGTTTATTTTATGTTTTAATCCTTGCTGAAAAAGACTTCAACAGTGGATTGTAGGCTTTTTAAATAGTTGGATATTAAGTAAATGTCATTAAAAATAAGAGACAGAGGGCTGGAGAGATAACTCAGTGATAAACAGCACTGGTTGCTGTTTCAGAGGACCCAACTTCTATTCCCAGCACCCACATGATGGTTTTTGGAACACCAGTCCCAAAGGATCTGATGCCCTCTTCTGGTCTTTTTGGGTACACACATCATGCGTGTAAAACACTCATACACATAAAAAAAAATAGAATAAAAAACAAAAAACAAAAATAACAACAGCAACAAAGACAATAGGAGACATTGAAGTTAAATATTTTATAAATGAAACAGTTCTTACTTGAATTTGAAGCAGCATTAGGAAATTTCAGAACAGATTTGAATGTTTTTTTCCTTGGTATATGAAAGATTTTGAAGTGGAGGCTGGGTAAGCTTTTGAGTGCCCTAAGTAGGGGGAAATATGCATTGTTTAATCTTATGCCTAGACATTTGCAGTAAGCCAGAAGATAGATTTTCTTTCTCAACACAGCACACACAAAAAAACAGCTACTGGGTTTTTGTTCCAGGTTCCCTCTGCACAGAGAACTGGGTGACTGTCGTGAAGCATTGGTTTTAACCTCAGAAACCAGAGCCCACTTATCCCAGCCTGTCTGGTTCTAGGGAAATAAGAGAATCTGGCGTGACAGGGAAGCAGGTGACTGTCCCTCCGTGTCCCACCAGGCTGACCAAAGCACCATTGGCTTCTCTTACAGACATTCACCACTGTTGTCTATTTCCAGGAAAGAAAACTTCACTAGATGTTTCAGAGAACAGGAATCATAAGTTTTCCTCTGACAGTGTTTGTTAACAGCCGTGGGGGCGGGGTGGGGGGGAGGTTGCACATGTCAAGGCACATGTGTGAAGATCAGAGAACAACTTTCTAGAATCAGTTTTCTTCGTCCACCCTGTGGATCCTTGGATCAAGCTCAGGTCACCAGGTTCGTGACAAGAGCTTTACCACTGCATCATCTCCCAGCCCATCAACAGTCACTTGCAATGCACTGTATATCTGCTGCAACAAAAGACTGTGTAAAAAAGATTAACAACTGTGCTAGTCATAGCCCTGTGTGTAACCCCTGCAGAAAGGTAAATGTGGAACAGTGCTACTTAAGAACACATTCAAATCTTGCCTTTATGAACTCAAGATTCTTCCATGTTATTGAATAGGAAATCAGTATAGTCCCTGAAACTAGGTAATGGTGGGATGTAAGCATTTTCACTTTAAGAAAATAGAAATACCGGCTCAGATAAATCAGTGACTCATTCAAAAAGTACACAGTCAACCAAGTCGGGAATGCACCTTGACCCCCATATCACAGGGCTGTGGGTTTACAAGGTTAATTAGAGGAAAAACATGAACTCGCTGGACTGCTCCAGCATCCTTGGGACATCCTCTCTGAGAGAAATGGGAAGCTCCAGTCCTTCCATAAGCCACATCCAAAACATCCATGTGAAATACTGACAAGCGCTTGCTGAGACTGAACCTCTGTGGTCCCAGTTGTAGCTTGTTCTCATAGGTGTCTCTGACTCTTTTCCTACATTGTAAGTCTCTCTAGAGTACAGCCTGTTTTAGCTTTGCATAACTACTTAGGTGGACTTCAAAAAGGAAAAAGAAAATGCAAAATGAACAAAGTTGCCTAAATACTGCGTGGACTTTCCCCTGAAGTTTTCTTGGTTTATTCTAGTTCTGACCCAAAGATATGAGCAATATCTCCAATACTAGCAGAATTGCTCTCCTCCTCCTCCTCCTCCTCTTCCTCCTCCTCCTCCTTCTTCCTCTTCTTCCTCTTCCTCTTCTTCTTCCTATTCTTCTTCCTTTTCTTCCTCTTCCTCTTCCTCCTCCTCCTCCTCCTCCTCCTCCTCCTCCTCCTCGTCCTCCTTTTCTGTCTGTTTGAGATAGTTTCACTATTTAATGCAGGCTGGCCTCAAACTGCCTATCCTTCTACCTCAGCCTGCCAGTGCTAGAGTGAGAGGCATGGACCAGCACCACCAGTTAGAACTCGCCTTCTTGGGAATGACAGAAGGGTACTTTAAGCTAAAAGGCCACAGATCTACTCTTAGAATTGAGGACAGTCCTAGTTATATCTACAACAAGCAAGATCTAAAACCCAACTGACCAAGGAAAGCTGACCTAAAAATCTCGGAATCAGCTAGCTTTGGAGTATTTTCTTTTCATTTTTATTAGCATATACTAATTTACAAAATAATGCATTTGTTGTAGCATTCTGTGCGTGTGTGCATGTGCATGTGTGTGTGTCGTGCATTTGTAGTATATGTGCGCTTGTGAGTGTGCAGCTGTCCTCATCCGTGGGGTACAGGCGTGCAGAGGCCAGAGGAGGAAGACTTCAGTGTTTTCTTCTACTGCTCTCTGTCTTATTCCCATGAGATTCCCTTATTCCCTCGCTAAATGAGAGGATTGCCATTTTAGCTAGGCTAGTTTTTACACGGGTCCTGACCATTCAAACACAGATTCTCATACTTCCACAGCTCACAGCCATTGAGCTATCTCCACAGCTCCTCGTTTGTGACCGTGTGACATTTTCACATATGCTTACCATGTTCTTTGATCATCAGAATCTCTGCGACTTCATTAACCTGCCTTATATAACATTAACCCTAAGACAAGCCCCACTAAGGCCCACTCTAGTTTAAGACATCACTCTAGTTTAAGTAAAGGCTGGAAAATCCTGTGAGGCATGGGCCTGTGAGGCATGCTACAGCTTTCCCACTTTGCTGTTCCTTGCTTTCAATGATGCTGTCTTAGAAACCAACGTGTTGGGCAAGGCCCAGCAGCCAAGGGATTAAATGAAAATGATAGCAATAGCCAGGAGATGGTGGTGCACGCCTTTAGTCCCAGTGCACGGGAGGCAGAGGCAGGCAGATCTCTGTGAGTTTGAGATCAGGCTGGTCTATAGAGTGAGTTCCAGGACAGCCAGGGCTGTCACACAGGGAAACATTGCCTTGAAAAACAAAACAAAACAAACAAACAAGCAAGAATAGGAGTTTTCACTTGACAAGTATATTTTCTAGACAAGTAAGGCACCCAGACTTTTCTTTTCAAATGCAAAAGGTTATATGTGCTTTTCAAAGTGAACACTCAGCTATGGTTACTAAGAACATATTGGTTCATTATTGTAAACAGGGGACATTTATTCAGTAGTGTAACCACTGAGAAGTTGCCCTCGATCCAGTAACCTCCCCTCATGCTCAGGCAGGGAACTCTAAATTCAGTGGCCCACAGGAAAGGAAGACATGAATGCAGAATGGAGACTCGTTTGGGACAGCTCCAGCAGAAGCAAAAGGAAGAGGAGAGCAGGGGAGGGGTATGAAAATGGCAAAAAGTCATAGTATGAACATATGCCTCTGTCAGACAATTTTTAAAAATTAAATAAAAAAAAGACTGCTGAAAACACCATATTAAAACATCACTAGTTGAGTTTATCTAACTGCTGAGTGTTTCTGAGAGTTCTGTGGGTACTTTGGGCTTAACATAAGTCAAAAAATTGTTGGACACTATGGCAGTGGTTCTCAACCTCTGGGTGGAACAGCTCTGTGTGTGTGTGTGTGTCGGGGGGCTTCAAATGACCCTTTCACAGGGACCATCGTGCATATGAGGTATTTATATTTTAATTCATAACAGTAGTAAAATTACAGCTCTTAAGCAGCAACAAAATAATGTTATGGTTGGGGATGACCACAACATGCCAGACTATATTAATGGTCTCAGCATTAGGCAGGTTAAGAAATACTGCTCTATGGCTTTCTCATCTATTATTCAAACAGCTAGGACATGCTTCCCAAAGCGTTTTGCAGTTAAATAGAGAAATTCTGACTTTTAACCCAGAACTAAGAAGTGTACTTGAACTGAACACTAATTACTTTGCCTTCAGAGATGTGAACAACAGTTCCTATAAGGTATTTTATCAATAGCTTACCAAAACTCTTTCTACCATGTTTTCTCCAAAAATGAAGTCAGAACTGCAGCTTTTAAAAGAACACTTATCTTCCTTTGGTTGGCATCTACAGGAAAAAAAATAAGTGGTTGGTATCTTAAATTTGTGGATGGAGCCACTTTAAGCTTTAGCCAGCAAAATAATTAGGTGGTTTAATATGTTTATATAAAACATAAACACACTGCTTTGTTCAGATGAAATGAATGAGAAGTGAAGAGAAAACATGAGCTAAGGACTCCCAAGGGTACAATTCAGAATATTGTTGCTGACTGTTACAAGATTGGAGTTGACCTGTGTGGATGATCTCATTCACTATGTGGGCTGCATATTCAGCTGGACGGCTGCCCAGCCCTTATCTTGTTGTATCCCAGAAATCTCTAATCATTATTCTTTATCCCAAGTGGCCAATGATGCTTCTAGTACTCCAAGCTCTTCAGTGTCTTATCAGTTATTCTTGAGTGTGCATTGTTTTAATTCTTCTCCTCCAAGAAAATTTATTTTTACATTAAAATTGTTCTGCACAATAAACAAAACCAAACATGTAGTTCTCTCTTTGTAGGCAGTCTCACGAAAGGTTTTCAGCGCATCCCTGTGACTTCATCCCTGTGATCTCATAGTTCTCTACCTGGATTCAGCGTACTCATGTGAGCCAACATTTGTCCACAGTCAGTTTGTGTCCCTTCAGGTAAAACTTTCCATCATCACCAGTAATACATGAACTCCTCACTCAACATATGCATACTGCTTTTCTTTTACCTGCACAATTAATGCCAATTAACCACAGCTAGCACCACAACTGATTAGAAAGAGGGGGGGGGGAAGGACATCAAGGAAAAAGGAAGGAAGATTAATAGCAAGAGAACTTGTACCAGAAGTTTGGCCATATCTGTTTGAAATATTCTGGCCCAAGTCCATGAGGTAATGAAAGCAGTACAATAAATATTACTATGATGATAGTGAGGTAGCTGAGGTATTCTGAAGAGCTTTCTAAACTAACCTTATAAAATGTGATGGCTATTCCTGGTTGTCAACTTGACGACATCTAGAATAAACTACAATCCAGAAATGGAGGGTACACCTGTGATCCAGATTTTGAGGCTGGAAGGGCAATAGGCTGTTGACTTGGATCTTGACATGGAGATCTTGAGGCACAGTGGCCATGAAAAACTTAGGCCCAAGCAAAGTAGTATATACACCTTTAATCCCAGGAAATTGAGGCAAGCAGATCTCTGAATTCAAGATCAGCCTAGGACAAAGCAAGTTCCAGATACAAGGGTGGTGGTACACACCTCTAATTGGGACCACACCTTCTGCTGGAGGCCTACATAAGGACATTGGAAGAAGGAAGACTCACTCTTCTTTGCCTGCTTGCACTTACTTGCCAGCACATCTGTTGGAACCTACTTCTTCAGGATTCCAGCTTATACAGAAGACCAGCTAAAACAACTAACCTCGTGGGACTAATCAACTACTAGATTCCTGGACTTCCCATCATAGCTGCCCATTGTTGGGTTGGTTGGACTGCAGACTGTAAGTCATTACAATAAATTCTCTTACTAATAGAGACATTCCATAAGTTCTGCGGCTCTAGAGAACCCTGACTAATATGTAAAACATGCTTTCAAGAAGAATGTTGTCAACTTATTCATACAATATCAGAAAATTACAGTGTATGGAGAGTTGAAATGGTCAGAGAAAACAAAAGGGTAAAGGAGACATTTCAGTTGTCCATTAGATTGAACATTCCTATTTCGAGAATCTGCAGTACAAAATTCTCCCAAATCTGAAACATATTGAGCAATGATATAATATCATCATTAAAAAATTCCTGGCCTCCTATAATGGGTCAGAGTGAAAATCATTAAAATAATATTGTATACGAGTACATTCAGATTACATACCTGAGGCGTATGTAAATCTGTGTACATGAATTTCATGTTTGGAGTTAGTATCATCCCTAACATATTAATGACCATATATGCATTCAAATAACACACAAATCTAAAAGCAATAATCTGAAGCCTTTCTCATCACAAACACTTTGGAGAAGGAACGCACGAGCTGTATTGATCATTTTACCCTGATGGTGCCTCTGAGACGCTCGGATCAGCTGACAGCCGGACTGAACTCCTGGCATTTGGTAACTTTTCACTTAGTAAATTAGAGTTCGCCTCAGAAATCTGGAAAAAAGGAAAAAGAAGAAAAGAAGGAAGGAACCCGTCTGAGAATTCGTTTTTTGTTGCTAAAATAATTTATCCTTCAGTCAGATAGTTTTCACTGTCTGTTGTGTAAAATCGTTTTAGGTAGATTTGCCTTGATTTAATACACAAATAATGGACATGGCAGAATTTAAGTTTTAAAAATATGTGATATGAAAGCAGAGGGAGCACTGTTTAGGGAGCACAATTTGAGGGAAGGAAGAGGACCAGAAGGGGAGGAGGGATGAAGGGCAAAATAAGATGCTATATATGCATGGAGAAGTTAAGATGAGTATGCTAAATAAGAGGAATTTCCTTTTGGAGCTAATGATCAAACCCAGGGCCTCGTGCTTGCAGGGCAAGTCCTCTACCACTGCGTCAATTCCTCAACCTTGTAAAGAGAAAATTTTAAAATGTTTCCTTAACTTTTTGAGATCATAACATGATTACATCATTTCCCCCATTTCCTTTCCTCTCTTCAAATCTTCCCATATTCTTCTCCTTGCTCTTTCAAATTCACAGCCTCTTTTTAAACTGTTGTTACATACACTCAGTATGTGTGTATATATGTAAATTCCTAAATACATAAACGCAACATGCTTAGTCTGTGTAATGTTGCTTACATGTGTGTGTTTTCAGGGCTGAGCATTCTATAACATCTCACCAACAGGACTGCCTAAGCATGAGCTGAATGAAGACAACAGTAATAATCATACTAAAGTGGACCAGGGCAGGTGCAGTGACGGGGACAGCCCACAAGGCCTCAACCCTACACACGAGCTAAAGGCAACTAAGGCATGCTGACAGCAGGAGAAATAGTCTTCCTCAAGGAAGAACATATCAATCGGTTTTCTAATACCAACAGGAAAAGTTTTAAAGACTATAAGAAACAGTGTTACCGAAGTGTCTCAGTTAAGGTTTCCATTACTGTGACGAAAAACACCCTGACCAAAAATCAAATTAGAAGGTGGCTACTTGTATTCTAATGTTAATGGGTCCCCCAAAACTGTTTGTATGAGCAGATCTACGTGTAGCTTTTGGGAACCTGTCCCCAGTTAACTTTGATTGGTAAATAAAGATGTCAGCAGCCAATAGTTGAGGAGGAGAGACATAGGCAGGGTTTTAGGTTTTCTGGCTTGGGACCATGAAGAAGAAAGAGGAGGAGAGATATCATGCATTAGGAGTATACTGGACAGAGAAGGAGAGCTGCCATGTGAAGGGGACAAGAGAATGTGGCCCAGAGGCTGCTCAATTGGGTCAAGAGAAGCCAAGATGGAACGTAGACGTCAGTAAATAGTAACTCGGAGTTATTGTCAGGAGGTAGATGCTAACAACATGGAGGATAGGCAGTTGCCCAGCTATTTACCGTGCTGCTTAAGACATATTAAAATATAAAGGCTGAGTGTGTGTGTGTGTGTCTTTTATTTGGGAACATAAACCATTGAGGTGGGTAACAACCCCACACCAGGATTTATTAATATATTTTACTACAGTTTATTTGGTTTATCCTTCCGGATCATAGTCCTTCATTGGAGGAAGTCAGGACAGGATCATGGAGGCAGGAGGTAATGCAGAGGCTATGGAGGAATGCTGCTTACTGCCAAGCTTCCCATGGCTTGCTGAGCCTGACTTTTTATAGAACCCAGGACCACCAGCCCCGGGATGGGCCACCCTCCATGAGCTGGGCCCTCCCCAACTGATCACAAAATGGTGTGTAACATTTCAAAAATTTCCTTACAAAATTTAAGACTAATTTAACACCTTTCTCCCCAGCATTCCTAAATTGATAAAAGTAATTACAAAATTACAGTTAATGAAAACTTTTAGTAATATACTAATCTAAAATTAAGACTGTGTTTTACCTTATAAACCACTTGTCATCTGTCATGTATAATTGATTAAATTGTTATTAAAAAATCACAATGGGCCTAACAAAATCATATCATACAAAGAAGAGGGTTTGGAAGCATAGCACTTTTAGAAACTGCTGATCATATTCCAGTCCCTTTCTTCACTGACAGTAGAGTATTGGGTGCCTGGTTTGGATAAGTGTAGATAGTTTCCAGCCAACACTACTTCTAGTCTGATTTCTTCCTTAGTCAAAATGGCTGATATATTTCACTTTCCATGTGTTACTGTCATTGTGTTCAGGAAAATTCAAACCAGTTAAACAACCTCAAGCGTTTGAAGACAAATGGCAGATGGAATAACTCACGTTCCAACCACCTAAGTCGTGTCCCATTCCTCCTGAGTACCATAGCTAGATCTGCGGCCACAGAACATTCTGGAGCCCCAAATCTGCATGCCCCACACAAAGACTCTCGCCTTAGGACAGCTTGCTGTCAGGAATTCAGACCTTTCCGTGTTCAGAAGAGAGCCATCTTACCTGTCTCTGGAAGCTGTCAAATTCCCCTACCCCACCCACCGTTATTCTGTGAGGAATCTTTGCTGCTATTATCCATGAAGCTGTGTCTGGTGTGAACTAAGCTGGCAAAGCTTCGTTTCGATGTTGGACAGCTGGGGGATGCAGAACCCCATCCCCATTGTTTGACTACAGGTAACGCCCCTGCTCATCTCATTTCTCCTAGGAGTTTTTAACTGTCATCATTCTGGCATTCCTACTGTGCTCACGAGTTCCCACTGCCTGCTGCACAGCTTTTCAACTTGGGAGTGACAGCAACCACAAAATCTGGTCCGGGGAGCACTCTCTCATTTCATAAGATTACCAAGAACGTTTCAGTGTCGCTTCTGTCACTGGGGATTTTTTTTACCTTGTGCTCGGTATTTTCTTTAGTTTTGCAGGATTTCGATGCACCGGGCACAAATGTTGTGCCTACTTTTTGACAGCTATGAGTTTGAGATGGCTGCAGAACAGCAGGTCTTAGAACATGTTCCGAAGGTCTCACTGGGGGACCTTCAGAGAGCAGAATGAAAAGATTAATAAATTTTAGTGAAATGCGCCCTTGCCCCTCTTTTTAACTGATGCTTTAAAAAAAAAAATCACAAGTGAGTTTTCAGAGACTAATCAAAGTCAGCGCAGCCCGTGAATTGCCCGTTACTTACTTTTTTTTGCCTAGCTCTGGCCAAACAAGTGTTTCTTTTAATTATGTGGCTTGTCTAACCAAATATTTTTATCCTTCATGTTCTGTTATTCTGTCCTGCCAACATACACCCAACATCACACACACACACACACACACACACACACACACACACACACACCACACACAGGTGGGGGAGGGAGACATTAAAATATGCGTTGCAAACAGAAGCTATAGACTGCAGCCATATAAGGTCAATTAGTCTGCCTATTTTTCTAAATTATTTAGAAAACCTTAAAGTTTGTTTATTTACTTCTCTTCTCTAAATATGAGTCCCTTGAAACTTTGAGTTTCTGCCAATGTTCTGAGCTTCATTACTCTTTCCCTGAAGCTTCCCCTCTCTAAGTGGCTGCTCATCCACCAGGTGTCTGACCTTCATCCCAGCCGCAATGGCATGGCTTTGTCCCCTTCTCTTCTCCAGTCAGCTGTGGGGGATATATAGCTTGCCTGACCTGTTCTTTTTCTAAGTTTTAACACAATTTCCCTTGTGCCTCAACTAAGTAAGTAAGTGGATGGATGGATGGATGGATGGATGGATGGATGGATGGATTAAATAAGTAAATAATAGATGGTGAGATGTAGAATTTCGGGGGTTCTTGAAACTGAAGATTCATACCTTGGTCTATATTGTTCATGTCATCACTCCTTTGCAGCAGACGTGATGTCATAAAAACATTGTTTTTCCTCACTATAAGAAAAAAAAACATTAAAAAAACCTTTTCAATGTTTACACTTTGGAGAAAAGGCCTGCTCAGGAATCACCAGTAGATGGTGCTAATGCCGCTAGAAAGTAGCGCTCATTGAAGGATTGGTCCTAGTAAATGGGATTGCCAGGCAAGATTTGCTACCTACTTCTGCTCAATTCACAAAGATCTAAACTTAGACCTTTGATAGAAGAGGTAATCTTACTTATTATAATTTAATAGTGTGTTGTAAGAAATGTTCAGATTATTGCAAACCCTAAAGTGATAATGAATCTTGTGTGCATATGTATACCTCTCATAGAATGCTGCAAGACTATTAGCAAATCTTTCATATCTTTTAAAAATGATACTCGGGAGAGAATTAAAGATGGCAACTATGCTGATTACTTTGTTAGTTAATTAGTTTGTTTGTTGTTTGTCAACTTGACACAAGCTAGAGCCATCTTGGAAGAGGGAATATCAATTCAAAAAATACCTACATAAAATAGGCCTTTAAGCAAGTCTGTGGGGAACCTTTTCCTGATTGATTATTGATGCTGGGGGAGGGTCCAGCACACTCTGAACAGTGCCATGCCTGGGCAAACAGACCTGTTGTTGAAGAAGCAAGCTGAGCATGCCTTAGAGAGTAAGCCAGGAAGCAGCCTCAGCGTCACACCCCATCCCACCCCACTCCTAACCCTAGGTCTCTGCTTCAGTTCCAGCCTCCAGGTTCCTGCTCTGACTTCCCTCCATGGGAAGGTGAAACAATCCTTTTCCTCTCCTAAGTTGTTTCCTCTCAGGTTTTTGTCACAGCAACAGAAACTAAACTATGGTAACAAAGACGCTAGGTTGTTTTCCTCTAGGTGTTGCTGGGTTCTATTGGCTGACTGCCAGCATAGGATTTCTGGACTTTTCAAAGGGAGGCAATTTCCTTGTACTGCAGTTTCCAGGCATCTAACTAATGAAGATGACAAGAACTCTTCACCATATCATCTCATGAATGTCGAAATGGAACTGCTGTTCTAGCCAAAGCTGGGTTTAGTAGTCTTTATTATCTGTATTACTTGAAACAAACAACAAACGAGACATATAAATTGTACCATTTTCTCAATTTCAACAGAAATTTTATGATTCTGCAAAGCATACATTAGAAATACCGCTTACTGATTAGTGTCTTCCAGTATGGTCATCCTTTGTGTATCTCATTTTTAAAGATGACATAATTACATAGATAAAGTAAAGCTATCCCTTTGCTTTACAGAGAAATGTAGTAAAATAGAATGTTTTGCCCTTGGGATTTTTTTCCCCCCATTTCTCTTATACAACTTGCCATGTGGGTTCTGAAAGTCAATTGAACCAAATGGTGTCTCTTCTGAGACTGGAAAGTGTCTTATACACTGTTGCAGTTATGATTGTAATCATTATTATTAATCTGTTTTCATTGGTTTGAAAACCTTGCAGTTCTTGGGTAGAGAATAATCAATCAAAAAGAAAGAAGATAGATGATAGATAGATGATTGACAGATAAGTGGATAGATAGATAGATGATAGACAGATAAATATATAGATAGATAGAAAAATAGTTGATTGATAAATGGATAGAGGATTGATAGATAATGGAATAGATAGATAGCAAATAAAATTTCATAGTGATAAAACACTGGAAAATGCAGTTGATTGTTCAGTACAAATAAAAATACCCAAGAATGTAAGTCACTGTGGAGCTAATGTGGAGATAGTACCAATCATTTCATTGTGCTAAACATTTCAGCATGATAAAATAATTTAATTGGCAAAGTATTATGAATTTCAAGTAAAAATAGCATTTTTATTAGTTAAACTCTAAGAATCATATTCTAAGCCTTAGAATCTGAATCAAAAGCATGGTTATATTTTGAATACCATATGAGCTATATTTGTAGACAATACTAAATAAAGCAAAGAATACCATTTTTATTTTGTAGATTTGCCTCCCATAAAGTAATGCTTATGGCACAAAGTCTATGAGACCTATTATGAAAAGAATTACTGAAGATCTATGATGTAGAAAGAAGGCAAACTAAATTCCCAACTGACTCAGCATACAGTGCATAACAGAACTCTTCTTTAAATGTAGGCATCTGCTTATTTCATATATGAAATCTGAAAATACGCCAAGTTTAAACTTTTTGCCAAAAATAAACTACACTGTCTGGAATTGTGACATTTGTAAGATAGCCCTCTGGCATGCTTAACTATGGCTTGTCTCTCATTTGTTGCTCAAACAGTTAGCATCTTATGATGTCTAAGAAAGAAAACTCATCGGTGATAAGAATGGTTTCTGAGGCATCAGAGTGTCAGGATTGAGGTTCTAGGAGTCTGTCCTTACCTGTCCTCTTTGGAGGGAAGGTTGGGACATCAGTGAATGATGAGGACCTCAGGCGTGTCTGAGACAAGTCTGCCACTAAAAGCAGATTTCAAATGCAGGTCATTAAGGAAGTGAATCTTTTGTCTAGTTTAACTGCTGTTTGAAGAAAAATTCAGATCTCCAATTTAAACAAACATTTTTTTTTGTATTTTTATCAATCAAAACAGAGACTGACTCTGGGGATTATAAATTAATTTCATTTTCATTCAACTCATTAAATATTTCTTGAATGCTGACCATGTATTAGACATTCTGTTAGGCACAAAATGCCATCTGTGAACTCATATTGGGTGGAGATATAGTAGAGAAATTGCTGCTTTGCAAAGCTCAAAGGCTGTTAAACACATTAGGCAGAGTAGCACCGAGGTATGTTAATGCATAGATGGACAAACTGTGTGGGTTTTTTGTATCCATCTTTATTTATTTACATTTCCAATGTCATCCCCTTTCCCCATTCCCCTTCCCTAGAAACCCCTATCCCATCCTTCCTCCTCCTTTTTGCTTTTATACCATTTTAATTACATGCAAGTATTAAGGTCTGTTCTAGGTTGAGGAACTAGTAATACAGTAGATGCAAATAGTCAAGGAACAAGCAAGACAATAAACACAAATAGTCAAATAACAAGCAAGGCAATAAACAAAGTCCCATGATCACTCCCATGTTTCTAAGGGCTTATCAGCATGACCAAAATATCTGAGCCTACTTCCCAGACCTAGCCCAAAGTCTTTTTCATGTCTGAAATCTACTTCCTTGTTCTAGCCTAAGATTTAGATTCCTGCCTGAATTACTTCTTTGTTCTAGCCTAAGATTTAGATTCCTGCCTGAAATTACTTTTTTGTTCTAGCCTAATGTCAGATTCCTGCCTGAAGCCCACTTCCTTGTCCTTGGTCAATGTCATATTCCTGCCAAGTAGCCCATTTCCTTGTCCTTGGCCCATGTCAGATTCTTGCCAAGCAGCCCCAAAAACTCTCCAGCTCTCTCCCTTTTTTATTTCATAAACAAGACTGCACCTGTCTTAGGTCATTCTTCCAAGAATGCCTTCCTTACTTGTCATGGAATATGCATTATCAATAGTAATGCACTTCTGTCTTGGGTTGGTAAGGCTCTTTGCAGAATTTTACCCATCCTTGGTTTGCCAGCCTGTTAATTTAATAATTCTGCCTGGGGTGGCAAACTGTTCTTAACTGTCTTAGAAAACAATATATAATAAAATTCTTCTTTTTAAAAAAAAGATTTATTTTATTTATATGGACTACATTGTTACTGTCTTCAGATATACCAGAAGAGGGCATTGGATCTCATTACAGATGGTTGTGAGCCACCATGTGGTTGCTGGAAATTGAACTCAGAACTTCTGAAAGAGCAGTGAGTGCTCTAAATGGCTGAGCCATCTCTTCAACCCAATAAAGGTCTTTTTAAAGTGCCAACTGTTTTTATTTTGTAGGTGCTTACTTTTAAATGGCCAGTTAGAAAGGTTTCTTTTTTAAAAAAAATTCACATTCAGCACAATAGTCAAAACTATAACCTACCTCCTAGAGACTCAGAATCTGTAGTATGAAGCGTGACAGATGAAGACCTTACACGCTTTCTCAAGAAACCAGTGAATTCTGAAAGAAATTTAATAGGAATGGTAACATTGTTTAAGATAACACACAGTATGGAAGGATAGTCTACCCTTATGTGCTTAGGTCAGCCTTTTACAACTTGCTGACTCTTGAAGCCCAGAATTAAATATTAGGAATAAGATGATTATAAGCCTACAGGTGTTTCATATTAGCATGGAACAGATAGAAATGAGTCTTCTACGGGAAACTATACACATTCCAAAGTTCTGCAGAAAATCAAAGAGGCTATGCGCTCACATCACTGTTCTCGGGTATCTGACTATCATCTTTCAAACCAAAGGTCAATCCATGTGTGTACTTAAGAAGCAAGGAAAACCACTAAGTTTCATAGCATCTGTGCCACAAGTCCAAATGCTTGTGCTTGCTCGCTTTTTTTTTTTTTTTAAGTAAAGATTGGGATTAGTATTGTGCAAACCAGAATATAATTCATTACCAAGCTCTGCTGTTTCATCCAGGCTGTCTTCTGCAGGTCTCTGAAAAGACATAAAACTCCCAGTGAAAGCTGAATATTTCCTGGTTTTGCATCAATTTTTCCACCCTGTTTCTGTATTAAGAGAATTTTCAGGAGTCAGAGCTCTTCAGCTCACAAGGACAAAGCAACACACCATAGTTTCAGTAAGAATATGTCAACAGAGAAGTCTTGCCCAGTGGTTACAGTGGTTATAGTGGTTACAGTGGTTATAGAATAATTTCTAAACAGTTGTTTTAAATGCAGATTTTTTTGAGGCACCTTCTCTCAGGATTCTGCAGTGCTTGATCTGGAGTGAGGTTGAGCTTCCTTTAGTTTATCAAGTGAGTCGTTTGTTAATGACTGCATATAAGAATGAATTCTGAAAACTGTGACAAGGTGGGTACAGCTAATTCTCCAGCTCTCATCGTTCCAGGGCGATGCTTCAACATCATATAGATTCTTGAAGCCCTTCCAAGTAGTATCGAAATCAAATGCTGGAGCTTTTATATCCAGCTTTAGGCTCTTTTGGTAATGAGGAACAAAGGCGGTCTTAACTGTCCTAATCTTTTTCTGTCCCCCCACATTTTAAAGTCACTCCAAATAAGCATATAACTTCAGATAAAGCACTTCACTCACATCCTAGAGATTTCAACCAAACTGATGTCCCTGAATCCCCACTACATGAACATTCTGTGGAGAATTAGACTCATGCAGCTGCCATATCTTAGTATAAACACCTCCTTAAAGTATTATTTATCAGAACCAAACTATTTTGTCCTTACCTTAAAATTGTGTTCTTCTTTCTCAAAAACAAATGTTGGTTGAGCAATGACATATTTTTCTGTAAAAAAAAGAATAGTCAAGAAATCAAAACACACTGATGTCTCTAATGCCACCTAAAAATACTTCAAGAGTGTTTTTTGGTTTTGCAATTTTCTTGTCATGGTGATTTAAATGATAATAGCCTCCCCTGAGAAGACTATGTTTGAATATTTTGTCCCAGTTGGTGGAAAGTTTCTGAAGGATTAGGATGTGTGGACTTGTTAGAGAAAGTGTATCATTGGGGGTGGGCTTTGAAGTTTTAAAATCCCATGCCAGATATCTCTCTCTCTCTCTCTCTCTCCTCTCTCTCTCTCTCTCTCTCTCTCTCACACACACACACACACACACACATTCTCTCTTTCTCTCTCTGTCTGACTCTTTCTCTCTGTTTCTATCTGTCTGTCTGTCACTCTCTGACTGTATCTCTGTTTCTCTTTGTCTCTGTGTGTGTGTCTGTCTGTCTCTGTCTCTGCTTCTGTCTCTCTCACTCTCTCGCTCTCTCACCCTCTCTTGCTCTCTCTCTCTGCCTGCTACCTGCCAATGCCACTGCTCCAGCATGATGCTTGCCTGCCTGTCACCATGTTCCCTACCATGATGATCATATACTAACCCTCTGAAACTGTAAGCAAATCCTCAATTAAATGCCTTCCTTTAAAATTGCCTTAGTCATAGTATCTCTTCACAGCAATAGTAACTCTAACTAAGCCAGTGGACTTTGAGGATTCAAGAGAATGGTCAATTTCCTAACTTTCCCAATCTTCCTCCTTCCTTCCCTCCCTCCCTTCCTCCCCTTCTCTGTGTCTGTCTTGTGGCTGTGGATCAAGGTGTGAACTCTTGAGACATTTCTTTGCCCTACCATCATGGACTCTAACCTGAAACCATTTGCTAAATTAAATACTTTCTTTTATAAGTTACCTTGATCATGTTATTGTATCACAGCAACAGAAAAGTATCTACAATGCTTAACTTTGGGTAAAATCCTAACTATTACTGATAGATACAGTTAATAATGGAAATAATACTGGGGTGGGGGAGAATGATAGTAGCAGGTATATAAGGAGAAAGGTAATCTCTTTAAAGCAGTGGTTCTCAACCTGTGTGTGACGACCCTTTTGAGAAGCCTCTATCTTCAAAAATATTTAAATTATAATCTGTAAATTACAGCAATGAAGTCTCAATAATTTTATGGCTGGGGAGGTCACCATAACATGAGAAACTGTATTAAATGGTTGCAGCAGTAGGAAGGCTGAGTGAGAATCACTGCTTTAAAGGAAGATGCTAGGTTCAACTCCAAGTATCATAAAAATGCCACCACAACAAAACCATCCCGTAGGAGTTTAAAAAAAAAAAGCCCACCATAATTGCCCATCTTAGAATCTCATTGGGACAGTGCTTGAGAAATCTTTTAGAATAAAACTTTCAATGAGTAATTAATCTCATCTGAGAATAATTCTAATTGCATTGTACCCTAATGGATAAGTGGCTGGGCACATCGGCTCATGCTTCTACCTCAGCTCATAGGAGGCAGAGCTAAGAGGATTGTGAAGTCATTATCAGTATATTGTCTTAGCATGCACCTTTCATGCATGGATGCAGGAATTTGTATCTCTGAGCCTAATAAACTCCATCTGAGGAATTTGGAGAATGGAGACTCTGTCTCAAAACAAATTAACCAGCCAAAGAACATATGAGGCAGGCAGACAGTAGATTCCATCCATGAAATAATCCCCAAACTCTTATTTTCTCCACTGGAGTTTCCCTTTACTAAACTGTGTTTTCAATATTTGGGTTAAAGATTAGTCCTACAAAATGTTACAAAATACATAATACCTCATAAGCCTTATTCATCTCTCTTCTTAGTCTTATCCCTAACCCTTCTTTCCTTCCCCCTTTCTTCCTCCCTCCCTTCCTTCCCCTTTCTTCCCCTCCCTTCCTTCCCTCCTTTCTTCCTCCCTCCCTCCCTTCCCTCCTTTCTTCCTCCCTCCCTCCCTTCTTTCCTTCCTTCTTTCCTCCTTCCTTCCTTCCTTCCTCCCTCCCTTCTTCTCTCCCTTCCTTCCTTCCTCTCTTCCTAACATCCAAATCTATGAACCTACGGAGGGGGGCATTCATGGTCAAAGCACCATCCGATGATAATACACTCTAAATGAGCCTAAGTCAAACATCAATTCACACTGTCTTCTTGGAGCCATCATTATTAACATACAGTCAGGGGTGTACTCTGATGCACTAATTTGCATCCCAGAGCCTAATAAAGCTCAGGCTAAAGAATTTTGAGTAACTATCACACAGTCACACCTTATAAACACCCAAAAAAGAAACTCCATCCCCCATGATCACGTCCTGTAAGCTAGTGTCTAAAATTCCACCACACTAATGCTAGTTATTCCCCAGGAATCAGTTGAATCACATTAACTTCTTTTTCCATCCCGCTGAGATACGCTATTCAGTTCATATGTACATGCTTTTCCTGCTATGTGACATCTCTCTCTATGTGAACATGTAGCAGTGCATGAGGTTACAGGTTACATAGAAGACATTCACTGGGCTCCTTTTCCCTCCTCTGGGTCCTATGCTGTCAGCAGGTGCTGTGCTACTTTGCTGTAGCTCTGGTGGACATAGGTCACTCAGTGCTCCTCAATAGCGTTTTCTTCTTACTCACTTTCTTACTCTTACCTTGAGTTTTCTTCTGCCTACCCTCTCCCTTATTTTAAAACAGTTTAACATCAATATGATTCTGTACTCAAGCTGTAGCCAGAAGTTGTCTTAGAAACGCTAGCTCCTCCAAATTGAGGCTTGGGTTGATTGGATGGCTTAATGAATAAATAGCTTGTCACAGGTCTGAGTTTGAATCTCCTGAGAACTCAAAACCAGTTGTAATCCTCTTACTCCTAAAACAAGATGGGAGTCAGAGACAAGATAATTCTGGGAAGTTTGTAATCAGCTAGGTTATGTCACAATGAACAACAAAAGACCCAGTGGAAGACAAGGACCAACACTTGAGCCTGTCTCAGACCTCCATGTGTGCACACACACATACATACATCTTCTACATGCTTCTACAGAAGCATCATATATACATGCACACATGTAAAAAGATGTGGTCGAGATAAACCAGCAGCATTGACCTGAGTCTGCTAGAGATGCAGACTGTGACCTAAAATCTATATACTACACACTTTCTTGGTGAACAAGTCATTCAAGAAGAAGTCTTGAAGAACACCAGATTTCTTTCAACCAAGGTCAAAGTCATAAAAGGTATCAGTAGAAACTCTTGGAGTCAGTGCATAACTCTGTGGGGTGTGTTGAGAAGGCTGGCAATTAGTGAGGAAGAAAGTGATGTCATTCAAATCATACACTAAGACTGATTATGATCCACAGGCCACTCTACTCAATTTAAAAGAAATGCCTATATTAAGGATATTGGATGTCACGATTGATATTGAAACTAGTCATTCAGATTTGCACGATTATCTATGAGATGCAGAAGTTTGTCTGATGTTTTAAAATTATGCCTGGAATCTGCCCATTGTTTTCATAAAAATTTAAATGTCATTGCATGAAATTATTAAACATTAATTAATACATTTCTGCAAAATTAGCCTGGAAGCACACATTTCACCAAAGGCATCTATGACAGTTCTCAGACTCTTCAAAAGAAATTTGAAACATTTAAAGTGTCAAGTGTGAAAAAGGATCACATCTTCAGGAAGAGTAGACAAATCATAGCAGGTGACTTCAGTTACTACATGGAACTCTGAAAAGGGTTGTTGTTGTTTTGTTTTGTTTGTTTTCATTTGTTCTTTTAGAAAGAACAAAATAAACAAAATTCAGAACTTTATTAAACTCTCCTGAAGATGGTCTGAGACAGACAAATTAGTCCCAGAAGACTGAATTGGTGCCAACTCACACATGAATCACGAATCACAAAGGTGAGACATTGTGTGATGATGATGTCTTTAGCCATGCTCGAGGGTCTCTGTGAAATGCACACAGAATGAAGTAAGCAGCAAATTGCCCATGATGTTGTTTGAGGACTTGCCTCCATAGGTGAGGGCAGTGGGACCACAGATTCTCGTCTCATTATGATTCACTATGGCGATGAACCCTCAGTTCTATTTTATGGGATGCTTTGCTCTGTCTCAAAGGAAGAATGACAGGACCCCAGAGCGAATCAGGCAGTCTGCACAGCAGGTTTTCAGCCAGATTCACAAAGTGCCAGCTCCGGAGCAGCTGCTTCAGGCTGCTCATCCCTGCTGAAATTATAAGCAATGTGTGTATTGTAAATATCAACTGATTGTAAGACATACAGAAGTACGCTAAAAAAAAAGGGGGGAAATCCTTTCTTCTGTCTGTGTAATTCTGCAACTTTAAATACTGCTTTCCGTTTTTATTAGAAACGGAGTTGTCAGCGGCCAACTGTCGGAAACCTAGCAGTTCTTAGTTTGAATTCATTTCCGAGGAACACATACAGAAGAAAAGCAAGTAAAGAACACTGTTTCCCCTTTTCTGACTACTAAGTTATTTCCAGACCTCTAACATTCTGACATATCCCTAGGTCAACCATCTTGAGAGAAGCTCCCCCTGCTGTCCATGGGAACAAATACAGAGACCCACAGCTACAAAGGGACACTATGCAGACTAGGAACCCTTGGAATACTTGGTCCTAAATAAAATGTCTCCCTCAAATCCCTCCCCTCAAGGCTCAGGGACCATGTGGAAAAGGAGGTGGAAAAGATTTTAAGACCTGGAATGGTTGGAGAATCCTAAGGAAGCAAGGCCTTCTAAAAGCATGCACATATGAACTCACAAAGATGGTGCCAGCATTCATGGAATCTGCACAGGTTTGGGACTGATGGGGTCCCAGCACTGAAAGGGAAGTGGACACAAGGCCACATCTCTAACCCAGACACTATCTCCAACTGATAACTGTTTGCAAATGAAAAAAAATTAGTTCTCTCCAATGGAGTGTACAAACTGGGTATACAAACTACTCTTAAGGCTAGACAACATGCCCATCGATAAAAGGGACTCACATATATATGTGTGTGTGTGTGTGTGTGTGTGTGTGTGTGGTGTGTGTACACATGTACACCTGCGTGCTAGAATAGGGCATCAGATCCCATTACAGATGGTTGTGAGCCACCATGTTGTTTTGCTGGGAATTGAACTCAGGACCTCTGGAAGAGAAGCCAATGCTCTTAAATGCTGAGCCATTTCTAGCTCCTCTATTATGGTTCTGTGTTTTTACTGGATTTCTATGTGTGTCAATATGCATCTCTGATCTGTATGTGTTTCTTGAGTTTTTTCTTTGCTTTTTTTTTTCTGTCTGTTCTCTTCTATTATAATTTGCTTGGTTTTCTTTTATCTAATTTTATTTTACAGTTATTCTTTTTTAGATGCCTATTTGTAACCTAATGAAAGATAAAAGAAATATTTGGGTGAGTAGGGAAGATCTGGGAGGAACAGAGAGTTAAAACCATCATCAGAGTATATTGTATTTTGTATTTTAAAAATACCTGTTTTCAATAAAAAAAAATAAATAAAAAGCTATGAACCAACGAGAATGTAAAACAACCCTCATTTCTTTAAGTTTACTTCCTAAGAGTTTTTTTTAAAAAGTATTTATTTTCAATAAATTTTATTTTTCATGGCTATCACAACCTACGGCACTTCATGTTTCAATGTCAAGAGACTACTGTTTGGATAATTTCGTTTCTCTCCTCCCTCTTCAAGGCAGTAACTGACATATGAAATGCTTATGCAAATCCTGGCTTGTCTTCACCCATTTGCCTTGTGAAATGTTTAACTGGATATTACCCCAACAAGCACTGTGAACATTAGACCTTGCTGAGTTCTGCTTTTATGCAGTGGCATAATACAAAGACTTACACGCTTGCATCATACTTTAGCTATTGTGAAACCTATTTAAATCTATTTCTATTTGGCAAATAAATAAATTATTCCTAGGAGCTGGAATACTGTGCTTTGAGAAGATAAAGACCAAGTTTGCCTTCCCTAATTTTCTATGTGAGGTCGGGAAGCTCGTTAGCTCCTCTGAGCAGATTTCCTCATCTGTGAAATGGGATCATAAGGCCTCACTGAGTAGTAATGATTAAGGAAGGTTACTACAGTAACGACTGACCATAATGCCTGGCTTGTAAGAAATGTTTCAGTTCTTTCTATAATGACATACTCTTCAGAAGTGACTTATTATTCCATTTATCCACAAAGGAATTAAGACTTAAAAAACATATCATGTGCTGATATCATACAGAGAGTACCAAAGGTTCCAAGTGCTCATAGCTGATTCCAAATCTCCTAGCTTATGTGTCCATCCAGCCTCCATGTGGACTTCCACTGTAAGCTCTAGGATGTTTGTTTCTACAGGGTGGTATGGCTGGGTAGATCAGCTCTTTCCTGCTCCTTTGGACCTGGGCAGGTCTGGTGGGGATGTGATGTGATGCTGCATGTGTGTTTCTATGCATTGATTTTTGCCTTTCGATTTATACAAAGGAATCTTTTATTTTTAGTTACGTGTTCACATTCTGACCCTAAGGAGGTTTGTTCCAGAGTGTTTGCCCGTAAAGGACATGGCGAACCTAACAACGCTTAGTCTCATGTCAGTGTGCTTAGCCACTGGCAAAACAGTAGAGAAGTATGTGTTACCACTGACAAGAACATACCCATCGCTCCATAGTTCGGAGGTGGTATTTTATTACTAATAAGACCATTGTGCAGTTCTGTGAGAAGGGTGCCTGTAATCTTAACTATGTTTATCGGAGCATATGTGTGTTTCTGTGAGAAGGTTTCCTCTTAACTATGTTTCTTGGAGCATATGTGGACTCCTGGAGTGATGATTCCAGAGTGATCAGCTGGTCTCTCTCTCTCTCTCTCTCTCTCTCTCTCTCTCTCTCTCTCTCTCTCTCTCTCTCTCTCCACCCTTCCTTGTTTGGGTCTGAGGGCTAATAAAGATGTAGAATGTGGCCCGGGGTGTGCATGGTCAACCAGCACCATTTGGCAATAGAGATTTCATTTGACAGCCTTTGTAAGTTGCACATTTTCCTCTCGGAATAGCTCACAATGTGAAAAAGCGTCCATATGCCGGAAATGGATCCTCACTTTGCTGAGAGAGGAGAGGAGTAAAAATAGAGTCTGGGTTTGATAGGACATTGAAGACGCGTCCTGAGCAGGCATATGGGTTCATCGTGCCTTATTCTTAAAGTCAATCTCAAACTAATTATCCATCAGTGTTTACTGTTAAAAATTCAGCAGGTAATTTTGATACAAAAGTATCTTCTTGATAACAATTAAATCACTATTCTAAAGGACTTCTGATGGGTTACTATATATTCATGTATTGGATTCTTCCATTTCAGCAGAGAGATAAAGTCTTTAAATTCCTTCAAGGATTCACAAAACAGTCAGGATGAAAATAACGAGTCTGACTTTCTCCAGTCACAAATCTTCACATCTTTCACAAATCTTTCCATCTCTGTCTTGAGTCTGAGAACGCAAGGGGGATAGAGTCCCCACTTCCTGATTTCCACAGGGCTAACAAAGTATTCTACTTGAAGACCCAGCCAGTAAAAAGGAAACTAACCTAACACTCAGCCTCACAAACCCCATAGGCTAGCGCCCCTTTCCTCTCTGAGACAAACAGAAAGCCCAGGGCCAGGCACAGTCTGCTCCTTGATGTAAGGGCCCTCTGCCCTCCAGACCATCAGGAGCAGCAAGGGAGCATGGATTAAGTTATGCTTACTGTAGAAGCTAAAGTCTAGATTGTTCTGTGCAGATAACGTGTACACTCAGTGTAAATTGGGCAGGAAGAGGCAGGTAGCCATTTGTACACTTAAGAACAGACACTTTGTTCATCCCCGTATAGAACGTATAAGAACAGATTTCATTTTAAAGTTTGTGTGACCTAAAGTTTTCTCAGGGAAGTTGAAAACAGCCCTTGTCGTAAGATCTCGTGGTCATTGGAGTCTCAGAATAAATCAAGTCTGAGGACTAGAAACGTTATTCTAATTGCGTGGTGACCTTTTAATTTGTCTAAGTAGTAAAGTGCATGGACCAGAGCATTCGCCACTTTAACATTTTAAGGATACAAATGGCATGAATCACACTCACACCACTGGGAAGCACTCGCCACAGTCATATCCCCAGAGCCTCCCTGTCAGCCTTGACCTGAGACCTTGCGTTTAGTTAACAGTATCACCTTGTTCCACACGCAGCTCACCCAGCCCAGGAAACCGTTATTTACTTTTGGACTTCGACAGTTTCCACATACTTCATATAAGTGGAAGATTCAATATTTGACTTTAAAATTTATTTTTAATATTAGATTGGGTGTGTGTGTGTGTGGTATATATAGCACAGTGTACACATGGAGGTCAGAGGACAACTTGGGGGAGATGTTTTTCTTTTTCCACCATGTGGGTTCCTAAAAGGGAATTCAGAATTCATGTCACCATCAGACTTGGTGACAAATGTCCTTACCTGCTGAATCATCTCTCTGGCCCAATATTTGTATGTATGTATATGATGTATATGTATATGAATATAATTATGAATATGTATAGTATATGTATAATATATGTATAGTATATGAATATATATAGTATATGTATATGTATATATGATTTCACCTAGCATAATGTCTTCATCCATGTAACAGCAAAGGCTGATTAATACTTATTTATCTCCCTTAACCCCCCCTCAGTTGTGAAGTACATATAACAGAACATTTACAACTTTATGTTAGGAGTGCACCATGGCATTGACTACATTATATTATATAATATATATCACATTTTAAATCATTTGTTCATTGATGGATACTTAAATCAAGATTTCCTGTCTTCCTCCTCCTCGTTTCTGTGCTGCATTTGGCTCTACACTGCTAACATCCACGTGGTACTTCCCACCTTCTTGTCCATTCTTCTTTCCCCTGCTCTCACATGCTTATCTACATGCTTAATATTACAATTATTATATGTCAGGTCTATTTTCTTCTATGTGTGCAGGGCTGGGGATTGAACCTATGACCCTATGCATGCTTGGCTGCTTAACCACTGAGCCACACACTGGTCCCTAAATACTCTGTTATTTTCCAAAGGAAATAAATTTCCAGTTACCTCATTTTAAATTCTCTATCAGTCTGCGGTGGCAGCTCTTACATAGCTGTACACTGATGTCATTCTTTGTCCTACCCATGACTTCAAGCATAGTTCTCAGTCCTAGTTTCAGACTTGCACTGTGTAATGTCAGTGGACCTGAGTGATCAAAGCCTGGACATGCAGTGATTTATGAATGCCAATAACTTGAATGAACTATTTAGAAAATATATTTATTCATTAATTCATTAGGGGTTAATTGCCTGTTGTGATCAAAGAGAGTAGCAATATTTTAGGCTTATGGTGGAAGTGTGAAAATTATTCGCAAAGGTAGAAAGAAGGTTGTAGGTAGACTTGTTTTCTAAAAGGCCCTCCCAGCCTGTCTTGTTTCTTCACAATCAAAATAGTTACTCTCCTTAACTAATTTTAGCTTAGTTCTGTTCTCAAGAAGAAAAACAGCAAAAAATACCTCCACTCTACCCATGTTTGGAATTGAAACACCTTATTAAAAAAGTTGTCTTGTTAAATAAAGAGGTCAGGCAGTACTGCTAGTATATGTCTTGTGCCCACCCCACCCCCACATCTATCTACACTCACATTTCCCTGCAAAGGACTAACGGTAACACAGCCAGCCCCAAACTGAAATGGTCAACTTGCAACACTTCGACCTTTTCCTTACTTTACTCTTAGTCCTTAGATGGCAGTGCCCCTGCCTGTCTTAAAATTTAGGCCCTTTGTTGTGTTGTTGTTGTTGTTGTTGACTTCTGTGGATTAACCTAGGGCTTAATGCTTGTGGGGTAAATAAGTGTTCTACCACTTACTATCCATCCTCTTCTCTTCTCTCCTCTCCTCTCTTTTCTTTCTTTCTTTCTTCCTTCCTTTTTTCTTTTTTACTTTGAGACAAGATCTCATTAAACTGCCCAAGCTTCCCTTGACAGAACTTGCCCTTAGGCCAGACCTACTTTGAGCTTGGTTACTCTTCTGCTTCAATCTCGGAAGTAGCTAGGATTATAAGGATGTGTCACGATGCCTAGTCTATCCCATCTTTTTACAAATTATATCAGAAAAAGACAAGTTTTAGTGCCAATTATTTCAGCAGGTCATTGTATGAATCCTTCAGGTCTTTGTCCCTGGTCCAAAGCCTAGATCATATTTCTATGACCTTTGGTGTCTGTGGCCATGCCTGGCAGGAGAAGTGTCTGATGAGCAGATAGAAGGAGTGAAGCTTTACAAGGAATAAAGTTTTTAGTTCATTTTAAACCCTGACTTTTGGGTATTTTGCTAGGTTTGCCCATCAATTTCATTAAGAAGCAACTCAGGTGTGAAACTTCCTTTGCCAAAATGTTGATTAAAATTTCAGATCAAGTTAATGATTTAATACAAAAGCTGACCCAGCATTTGAAACACAGCATCCTGTTTACATTTAAGAAGAAAGCTGCGCCTAGGGTTATAGCTCTGCAGTGGAGCACTTGCCTAGCATCTTCAGTACTGACAAAAACAAAAGGTGAATTATAGTGGCGACCATGATTTAGTCCTTTTTAAATTCATAGCTTTGGATGTTGATGGTTTGACCAAAATCCCAAACCATTTCTCTCAAGTCATTTCATCCCAGTTTTTTTTTAAATGATGTATTATTTTGCTTAATATTTGCTTAATAATATGCATTAATATTAAAATGTAGAAGACATGGGTTCTCAGCACCAAACACCTGGTCAGCAAGTTGCTGGCTCGGGAACTATACATTTGTACAGACACAGCTGTACTTTCTTACTGACCTTATTTAAACTAAAAATTGCCCTCCTGAAATCAGTTGGATGTGGTTCAAAATCCATGTAGAATTTAACTGGTGGCTTAATAAAAGCCTATCTGGAGCAATCAAACCACAAACTGATTTCAAGGGTACCAGCCACCAGGCCAACTCTTTCACAAGTTAACCAGAGTATCTACCAGGCAATGAGCACGGCTCAGTCAGTCCAGACCCAGGCCCCAGTCAAGGTTAACTTAGGTTAACCTTGTTAACTTTTGCAGTGAAATAAACACATGAAGTGATGGCTGCTGTCTGACGTATAACAAATGTTCCATATATGTTTTATTTCTAAGTGACATGTTAATGCTGTGATATGGTCTAAGATACCTGCTGCTCTCAAAAAGGTTGTAAAAAAATTGGTTATTGTACTCAGGTTTGTGTAGTCTCCTTAAACCACAGGGTCTTAGTTTTGAGTGAGGTCTTGTGAGTCCCTGTTGGAAAGTGTCACCCACACATTACACACAACAGAAAATAAAGATGAAAGCTAGATTAGTACTATTCCCTAGCCCACTGGTGACAGTACACGGTGGGTAGGCGGTACTTATGCCAAGGTCTTGCCTCTTTATCCCATGGGAGTGCTGTGGATACTTTACCACTATTATATATAATAGTGATACACACACACACACACACACACACACACACACACACATATATATATCTGCAACTGGCTTCAGAAGACATTGGCAAAGGTTTAGGATTTACACATGAAGGATAGGTAAAGGTCACACCACCTTTGATGGTATCTGATGACCTGCTTAGGGAGTTGTACCCCAGGGGCTGTTTCCAACACCAGGGAACTCTCACTACTTGCTTCTCACTTATATGTCTCAACATCAGAGATTGTTGAGAGTTACTTCAGTAAGCATCAGAAAGGAATTTTTACTGAAAGTATTGACATTCAAGAACCTTGGATTATATAATATTTGATCTAAATTTTCTAGGAGTACCTCCTAGTCTCGCACACATGGACAGAAGGCTCTAGAAAGGCACACACTCTGTACCCAAGTTCAGTGTCCAGTGGTTTTTATTGAAAGGTCCAATTTCCATTAATGAACAGAAGAATTCCTAGCTACTGACCGACTACACAGAACACTGTCTGAGGAATGCTATTTTGTCTGAGCAAGTTGGTAGGCAAAATGTAATCACATTACATAGAGAAAAGAAAGTTTGGAACAGCGTGTGATCTACATGTTTGTTTGCACATAAATGTGTGCTTAATAAGTGTTTTTTTCCATTCAGAAGAGCTTGGCCTAAGATTTATTTTATTTTAACATGACAACTCAGTTGTCGAGAAATAACTTAATTTTTACCCCACCTCTAACGTTTTGGTAGTTACCTCTCCATGCGAATGCAAAAGCTGTAAATGACCAAATAACCCAAATTAATACAGAATCACTCCCGTCTCATGTACAGTCAAAACCAAAGTTCTTATTAGAAGTGCCCTTCCATCTTCTTAATATGCACCTAAGACCACTCAGGTCTCTTTTGGTCCTTCCAAAGCACTGCTACCCAAAGAGTGACCCACAGAAGCTGCAAACAGCCAATGAGAACACATTTGAAAGGAAAACTCTTAGCCCCATCGCCCTCTTCCCTGAGACATTCTAATTGGAAACTCACAGGAAAACCCAACAACTTCCAGCAACTGTGCCCATCTGAAGGTTGGTTAGTGTTTTGAGATAGTCTCGCTTTGTAGCCGAGGCAGACCTGGAATTTGCAATCCTTCTGCCACTGGCTCTCAAGTGTCCGAGCAGCCCAAGAACCGCCAATCGGCACAGCTGTTATGAGACAGTCCCCAAGGTATGCTCAGATATTCTTTTAAGTGTTGTTTGGCTCCTTATGGTCTTAACCTTTGTCCTATGCTAAGTTTATAATAAAGTTTATCATAGGTGTGTAGATAAATAGCCATCCTTGGGACATGAAGGCAGCAACGCAGTGATGTTGTACTAAAGCAAGCGAATCAAGAACCAAAACCACACAGA
The DNA here is from genome assembly GCA_021653895.1 of Mastomys natalensis. NCBI lineage: Eukaryota > Metazoa > Chordata > Mammalia > Rodentia > Muridae > Mastomys > Mastomys natalensis. The sequence continues at coordinate 302,466 of JAJTUV010000141.1, forward strand.
GTCTAAATTATGAGTCTCCCATTGAGGCCTGCCTGGAGCACACTCTGCTATGACACTCTATTCTTTCTATTCTACATCTTATTCCTCTGCAGTACAACCACTTACACCAAGTTTTTATTATTTTTTATGTATGTATGTTTGTATGTATGTATGTATGTATTTATAAACACAGTACTTCATCCATGGCATAGGTCCAGGATGTATCTGTTCAATAGAATGAATGAAATACTTTGTGAGTTTAAGCAAGAGGAAAAAAAATTGAGGGAGGAAAAAAAGCTCATGAAGTAGCCCATTTTGACTGTTCACTTCAAAGATATTTGTAAGATACCACAGATTCAATGAAAAAAAAAAAAAAAAAAAAAACTTCAGAGAAGCCATTGATTCTAAACAATGTTCTATGCAAGACCTACAAACCACTGAGGTCTCTCCCTAACCACTTCTGGAGGATTCAGAGAACCAAACTGGAAGACTTTGTTCACGCTTATCACATGATCCACCACTAATCTGCACCCCCAGCCTAAGCTGTGACACAGTGGTTTCTATCATATTTTCATTTATTCTGTGCTAATCTCGTTAATTTGCTAATTTTAGGTAACTGTGTTATTAATATGGGAGTTAGGTAACTGTGTTATTAATATAGGTGTTCTAAGCTCCAGGGATAATTTTAACAAGGAGTAGTAGTGATTTATTAAGCTTACTTAGGTAATAACCCACACTTCATACTGAAAACCTGATCCTTCCTGAGCTGAGCTGTGGCTACCCTGCCATTCGGACACCATAATATTCCTGCTCCTTGGGCAAGCAGTTAAAATTCACAAAGATACTCCTGTCCCTTCATCATGCACTGAAGTTGCTATTAGAAGACTGCAGGCAACTTGGGAAGTTAAGCCTCCCAGACAATCTCACACTTAAAAAAAAATAGGAGGGAAATCACATACAATAAGACACTTGGGCGAGAGTTGATAAATCTATGTCTCATGTAATCAAACCTCTGTCCTGAAGTAAGACATGTCCACTACCGGTCCTGTTTGAATACTTTCCTTACCTTGGGAACAACTGTTGTGATTTCTGTCATCATAGCCTAGTTTTGATTTAGAATTTCATGTACCTAGAAAAGTCCATCATATATTTTAGGGGCCGGCTTATTTTGACTCAAAATAGCGTTTCCTGAGAGTCACCTTCAGGGTTGTGTATTTCAGTGATTCGTTTCTTTCTACTGAATGATATTCCAGCCTCTGAATCACACAATGTGCTTATTTATGTATGGCCATTCATGAATATAATCTGCTATGTGCATTTACTCATTTCATACTTCTCAATGGAAGTGATGGTTCATAGGGTTGACTGTTTAAACAAACTGCTGACCCAGTTTTCGAACTGGTTAAACCACTTCACAGCCACGCACGAGAGTTCTGCACATCTTCTTTCAAATGTCGTATCATCAGTAATTTAAATTTTAACCACAGTGGTTACATTAGTTATAATTTCCATGTGACAAAATATCTCCAATGACCCACTTAGAAAGAGGAAAACTGTATTCTGGCTCACAGTCTGAGAAGTTTAAGTGCATGGTCAGTACATCCTATCATTCTGGGCCTGTGTTGGCACATCAGTGTGGGAGAACAGGGTAGCAAACCCACTCATTCCATGGCCAAAAATTTTAAAGAGAGGAGAAAACATGCAGGAGACCCACTACCCCATTCAAGGGCATGTGCTTCACCACCATTAGGCCTCCCAATGGGCTCCATCACTTCCCAGTGGTATCACACCAGCTCAGTAGGCTTCACCACATAGACCTGAGGTGTGTACCAAATTCAAACTATGGCAGTCACTGATACATAGTAATGTCCTATGGTGGCTTTACTTCATGTTGCTTTAAGAAAGTATTAATGTGGCCTTGAGCAACTGTGACCTTTTCAAAATGTGGTAAAATATATTTGCTACAAAGTTTATCCTTGTGGCAAGCATTCAGTTCACAAGAATTAATGATATTGATACAAAGTTTATCCTTGTGACAAGCATTCAGTTCACAAGAATTAATGATATTGATATCCCTGTTCAGTCCACCTCCAGAACTCTTTTTCCTTTATAAGATGAAACTGTATCATTAAGACATCCACCACTGCATCCATCAGGGAAGTTTATTAAGGTAAGGATTCCTACACTAGGTACAAGCTTGAAAACAAGAGTCAAGCCGGGCAGTGGTGGCACACACCTGTAGTCCCAGCACTTGGGAGGCAGAGGCAGGCAGATTTCTGAGTTCGAGGCCATCCTGGTCTACAGAGGGAGTTCCAGGACAGCCAGAGCTACATAGAGAAACCCTTCGAAAAACCACAAAAAAAAAAAAAAAAAAAAGAAAGAAAGAAAAACAAGAGTCAAATGGTTTTCAAGCATAAAGCTTCTCCTTTTCTCAACTCTTTAAAGGTAATCTATATCTATCTATATTAATGTGTGAAGATAAATACAAGTAATACTTCACAGCTAGAGCAAAAGTCACTTGAGCCTCTGCAAAGATCCCTTTTGGTTGTAGAAAAACAGAAATAAATGTGGACCTTCCGCCTTTTGCCTGAGTTCATTCTGACTATGTGTCATTCATATGATGTCACACTGTGTGTACTGCATCAGTGTTTCAGGACCACAAAGGAAGGTACGACTCTATTTGGAGAACCATCACATTGTCTCGTGATAACCTCATCTAAAGGAATTACACATTTGCAATTGTGCAGTACCTATTGCAGTTCCTCTTCATGCAGTATGTTTACTTCATTTACTTCATAAGTCCCCTGGGTAATAAATGAAGTGCATTCATACATAACTATAGGAAAGATTTGAAGAAGTAGTACATGCGTAATAATCCAAATGTAAAGTACATTTTAAGTCTGTCCAAAGGGTTGAAGAATATTAGCTTAGTTCTTAATATTTAATTCTTCAGAAAACCCACATTTGAAATCAACCTTGGGAGAAAAAAAAAAAAAAACAATGTTTTCATTTTCAGGCTCATCTGACATTCACGATTGTAGGTATCATTAAAATGTGTTGATTACAAATTAAAGGCTGAGGCTATTTGGTTTGTATTTCTTTCTTTTTTGTATATTTTTATTGAAAATTGATTTTTTTCCAAACACTATATTCTGATTATGCTTTCTTCTCCCCTAACATCATCTCCCAGTTCCTCCACACCACCCCTCCCAGAGGAATCCATACCCTTTCTGTTTCTCATTAAAAAATAAACAGGCATCTGGGGATGTCTTTCAACCCTTGACTTTTAGGAAACTGCTTTGAATGATGTACATTGAGGATAAAGCACAGACAGAAAATTACCTAATATAATAAATACGTGTTCTTTGTCCCCATTTCTTTCACAAAGCTTCACAAACTTTGAATTTCCTGAGGAGCAGATGTGTCTTTGTTTTGTAAATAAAATGGCAATTGGACTCTTAGATATTTTTAAGGGTAGAGCTGGCCACAACATGAAGACTAAGCCTATTATTGGAGGCTGAACTGTTCAGCTCCTGCCTACTGAAGGGATATAGAGAAGGGATAGCTGAGCTCAGTCACATGATCAATGACATCATCAATCATGCCTACATAATGCAACTCATAAAATCTTCAGACACAGACCAGTGGCTTCTGCTGGCTGATGGATCTATCAGTATATGGGAGCAGGGCACACACTGACTCCATGGAGACCAGCACCTCTGCTCATAATCCTCCCAGACCTTTAGTTTGCATCTCTTACCTGGTTAATAATCTGCATCCTCTGTAATGAAATAGTGATCACAAGTCAAGTAACACAGAATTTGGTGACCCATTCTGGTGAATTATCAAGTCTAGGAGAGGACTGGGACATTTTGAATGTGTGGCTGATTTTGCAGAGATGTCACAGACCACCTGAAATTAGTGGTGGGTGTCTGAAATGAGGCAGCCTTGAGAGATTATGTGATCAACGTTGTAGAGTCTTTGCTGCCTCTTAGTAGTGTCAGAATTGGATTGAATCACAGGATACTCAAAGAATTGATGTCAGAATTGTATCAAGACACACAAAGAACATTAAGAGGCATTCCAAGGCATTTTGAATGCTTGTGGAAAAGGTTTTTTTTTTATATGAACCTGTGAAAAAAAATCAAGGTATACACCCTAGAAAAGAGTTATACAGAACAAAACTAACATTTAAAATAGCCCTTAATTATGATATAATCTTAGGAAAGTCATTTAAGCTTAGAGGGTCTTTCTACACATCTTTAAAATAAAGTGATTACATTGGGTTTTAGAAGATCATTTTATGTGTCAATTTGGCTGGGCTACAGTACCAATATAGCTAGTCAACATGTCTACAAGTGCTTTGAGTGACGTTGAAATGTGTGGCTTAGGACATAGTTCTCCACAGTGTGCATAGACTTCTCCCAGTCATCTTAAGGCTTGAATAAAATAAAAGATTGCCCTCCGCTGGAAAAAATAATAGCAGGCACCAACTGGAATGTAGTCATCATCAGTTTTATCTTGGGCTCAAGCACATACCTGGACTTGCCAGCATCCATAATTGCCCTGTCTCTCACCATGACTACTTTATATATTTGTTTCATGTAGTAGATAAGAACATACATGAAGCCATTTGTAAATTTTAAAGCACTAGAAATACAAGAATGTTTGCTGGTTTGATCTATGTCACGCATAATGAACCTCACAGATGTAACCATTAATACTTACCAGTGTTGTCCGTATTACAGATAAATGGATAATAAAAAATAGCAAAGAAGCTGTAAGGCAAGAGGAAGTAGAAAGAGAAAGGTGCTAAATTTCTGTTCTGGACAAATGTAGTGTCTGTCATTGAGAGTCAGCTCAGGGTGGACAGGAACCTTAGCTTAATTGCCTTACCTCATTTATCTACCAAGCATGTGACACAATGCTTTACACAGTTGTTGCCCAAATAGTCAAAGAGTAAATAACTTTTATCTATGCAATCAAGCAAATGGTATGTTTTCATGAGTGACTAGATAGGAAGAATCAAATACCAGAGTTAAAATAGAATACATTAGCACATGGCGTGGAGGGCTAGAAATACAAATGTGTACTAAATCTGGCCATGCTTCGGCAGAATTACATGTTAATAAATCAGAGTCCATATATCAGCCTGGTTGAAGAGAGGCCAAGGGCTCATAGTCATGTGTGTTTGTGCATGTTCTCAACCAATACATGCAACAAACATGCAAACTAGGGCACTAGTCATGGTGAGAGGGAGCACTTATGGATGCTGGCAAATGCAGCTGGTGGACACATTCACAGCATGGCTTCACTCTAGAAGACGATGAATGGCTTTGCCTCCTTTGACCTTTTCTGAACTCTGCAAACTAGCAAGGCACAAATATAGCTCTGGGGAAAAAAAAACCATAGCCCTCACACAGAATGAGCACCTTTAAACCCCAAGACTGCAATAGATGTAAACACGTAGGTTCTAGGAACTGGGCTGCCATTTTACAGATCAGTTGTCAGACCTCTAGATGACATTTCTTGTGGCATTCAATGGCTAGTCTGGATTTCATTAGCAAGCCTCACAATTTTAGGTCTGGTGGTTTTGGTGGGCATGTATTTTCAGAATTGGCCACAGAAGAATGTGGTTGCTCTCAAAACATTCTGAGTAAAGAGCTTCAGGCTGGAAAAGGAGGCGCAGGCTACTTTCCTTGGTATTTTGGGAAGTATGTCATCATAATGATATTTCCAGGCTCCTCTGGATATGGCCAGTAAAGGAGAAACCATCAAGACAGCTGTCCTTAAATTAAAACAACAGAGGGATATTATTTTCTCCTTATAATATTGGAAACAAATTTTAAAACGAATGCCCAGTCTTACCGGGATCATACCCTTTCATTCAATACTGGAGAGTGGAAAACCACTTGGCTCGAAAAAAAAAAAAAGTTTAAAAAATTGTGTAATCTTTGGAACCTATTATTCTCTAAGAATTTACCCCATGAAACTAATGGCCTGTGAACAGTTATAACTATTAATTTATGCTTAACTGGGTTAATTTTAGTGAAAAGTGTCTGACATTACCCACTAAAAATAATGTTGGAGAGATCATATATAATGGTGTAAGAATTTGTCCATCATATATTGCCATTTAAAAAGCAGTCTACAGAGTACTACATGCCAAATGAGTCTTGCCTTTTTGTTTTCAAAAGCAAGCAAAATAACAGTCCAAGCACGTTCACTGAAGAAGAGACTAGGCTGCCTATTAAAATAGGCACAGCAGGTGTCTTCAGGAAGTCACTTACAGGACTTCTTTTACTCAGTTCTCTAAGCTCCTCTCACCAAAGTTTCTATTATAAATATGGCATCTTAAGTAAAAAAAAGAACAGCAAAGAAACACATAAACAAAATGAAGATTTTTCTAGTAACACATGAGCCATGTGGACAGTCCCGTGTCTAAGGCTATTGGTTCAAAACGGCTTCTTTTAACCTGGGTGGTGCAGCCTGCTGTGAAAAGTTTATACTGTACTCATTTCACAGGAATCACCTCCTGTCCCTGCTCTGCTAAGTCCCGGTTGGCATGAGATCACTCGGCTCAAGTGGCTTGAGACTTTCACCAAATGTTAGCACACCGATGCTGCCCTGAATGTGGGAGGTTTCAGTTCATTAGCAGCTGCCCACCACAAGAGTGAAAATCGAAAGCCAAGTCTTCAGGGAAATAAGTGAGGAGCTCATGTACCGTTTATCCTAGATCCATAACAGGCTGCAAGAAGTAAGACGCATTTGGGAAGTTCTTAGCCTCTGGGGGGGGGGGGAAGGGTGCTGATGTCATCAGCTCACAGTCTTTCCCACTAGTGTCTTCTGTTGTCCTAACTATGGGCCAGTTGTAGTCATTGGTCTATTTGTACAATCATCACCTGGCTGGGTAGTCAATCTGAAATGCTTTCAAAGATTATTCGTGGAAAGCCTGGTGAGGTGTAGAGTTTAGTGATCCACCAAGTAAAATGCCACACTGGATGTTCCAGATTTCTTTGGACTATAAAAACGAGTGTCAAAATATGTATTTTCCACAAATGAATGAGTCAGAGATCCTTACAAAGCTAGATTTAAACAAAGCCCCTTCCAGTATTAGGACATGAGGGTAAGAGCCAGGCTAACAAAGTTGCTCTTGGCTTAATTTCTTTAACCTTGCCCAATGGGTGTTTTCAGTTATACACACTCTAGCACACTCTACACAACTGACGATGGGTAGAAGTCTGAATACATGTTTCCAAGGAATATGTATTCTCAAAAGTCAACTCTAGATAATCCTTTACATCAACAGTGAGGCCACGTGAACCCACTGTCCAGCCTATTATTCTTCCTTCAGAGTTTTCAGTTGCTTCACCAGTCCACCCTTTCCCAGACGTACAAACTGTCAGAAAGTCATAGAGCACAGGACTTTGCTCTCTCTAGACCCACCTTGCTGTTGCTGGTCCTCCTGCACCTTCAGCGGACACGTGCACGAACTGGTGAACAGGTAGCTGTCATCTTTCTTTTGTGTTGTAGACATGGTACCAATGATCTGGATGTGACTCGGGGACCACTAGCACATTTTGTCTTAGCCAGACATCAAAACTGTCTTCAGAAGTCACTTGGAAAGAACACAGAGCCACGCGCAGATCTCGCCTTGCATGTCAAACATTTACTCCTCGAAGAACTTCTGGTTAAGAATTCTGCAGTAAATATTTACCAGTGTTGCACCTTCTGCCTACAAAGATGCCAACTTATTTGGCTGGAAACACGACTTAATTCTTAGTTTATTTGAAAGCACCCTGAAACTTTTCTCCTTTTAGAATGTATAAGAAGAAATGATGTCTCTCGGTGAAACTAGCTCTCTCGTTCAATTTTAGCCGTTTTCAATTCCTTCTCTGATGCTAAATCCAGTCCCTCTAGTATAGAGAGGGCTCCTAGAGAAAGGTGCAAGCAAAGGGGAAAAGTGCTGCAGGATTAAATCAGGGTTTAAATCTGCCTGGCGCCCCTGTGGCAGCTGGATGTGTACAGTTCTTAAGGAAGGCTGAAGGGGAGGAGACTGAACTAGCTGATTAGCATAGAGAGGCAGGCAAAAAATGCCATTCTGATAGCTTTAGCGTAGTGACCAAAGCAGAGATTGTAAAGATGTCCTGACAGCACGGCAATTAACCACCTTACTCCTGCTGCGTTGTCATGAAATCACAAGCCCAAAGTAGGGCTTGAGAGGCACAGATATTCTCAGGCACATGCGAGCTGGAGCTGGTCATGAGCTCATGGAAATGTACTGCTGGAACTCTCGGATTCCGTAAACAGCTCCGAGGCTCCAGGAGAGGACCATGATGGGGCCGAAGCAACTCTTTAGAGTTCTGTAAGAAAAATAAACGCACAAAACACTACCTGGAAACTTACCTTTGCTTCCGAGCAGTCTCCAGTGCTGCCCCTGGGTTGTGAGACAAGGCAGCTTGTGAGTTTGCTTGTGCTTGCAGGTCCATTACTGTTGGAAATCAAATCCCAAACTCCTTAGATTCAGTGAAGTCATAATGAATATCGTAGGTCCTGCCTGGCAGCGTGACTCCTTGTAGATTCACAATGTAGGGAGTAGGAGCTGTCTGCAGGCTGGGGCTCTCTGCTCATATTTGGACACTGGTATTAAACACCCTAATAAGCTTGCTTCCTCATGATATCTAGGGGGCAGGGGGAGTTGTTCTCTCGTTTTGTTTTCTTCTTTCATCCTAAGGCAATCCACAATTTCCCAAGCATATTTTCATTTCTGAAAACACATGGAGTGCATACATTACTTCACCTTTGTAATTCCTGTGACTAATTAAAATGAAATTTTTGTATTATATCTTGAGTTTTTATTTGATAAAACTGTCATAAAGATGTAGACTTGAAGAAGTGGATTCCTAGGCACAAACTGAGGTGTAAAGTTAAGTATGGAATCTACACTCATGCACACCCATACTTTTGTGTGTGTACACCCGAGCACACACACATGCGTGTGACAATGCACACAATCACACATGTATGCACACCCAAATGTGTGCGCATGAACACACACACATGTACACTCACACACATGTATTTTTTAATTCTCTGTTCCAGACAAAGAAGCAAAGCCTTTTTACACAGAGCTGGTTTTGCCTTCTTTGATAGACTCCAGCTTTCCTGAAGGTCTGTCTCAAGTGCTACAACGTTAGAGAATAGGCTGATGCCTGAGGACCCTTACGGTTCTGCTTTAAGTTACTCTGTGAAATCCCGAGCAGTGGTCCTATAATCTACAGCAGGGATGCACCTGAGTTACTGCCCTGAGCTTTGAGTTACACTTGTAACTGCTCTTTCAGGGTCAGGTGTTCTAGACTCCAGTGGAGTGAATCCAACCTGGCTGAATCTTATTTGTGACAAGACGGAATAAAGCATACCAAGGATGCAGAATGGGCATTTCCTTCACAGGCACCTCTTTTCCCCACGTTTTAGAAACGCCCACCAAGTTACTTCCCAACAACCATGCTCTGCTGTACTTCTTGCTAATGAGTAAAAGCAAGACATTGGAGTGGAGAAGTTGCTCAGTTCAAAAATAGGCAAATGACCATTGTCCTTGTTATTTATAATTTGATCAAAATATATTGTAATCTCATAAAAGTCACTTTCCTTTTCTGTGATGCCCCTCGCTTTGAAGAATAACACTGATTGTGTATGTGTGTCCAGTATGTGGGTACACATGCCCATGCATGCATGCATTCATGCATGTGTGTCTGTGTGTGTATACATGTGTGTCTGTGTGTATCTGTATCTCTGTGTGTGTGTGATATGTGGGTACACATGTCCATGCATGCATGCACTGTGTGTATCTGTGTGTGTATGCATGTGTGTCTATGTGTATCTGTATCTGTGTGTCTCTCAATGAACCAGACTAGCTGGCTAGCAAGCCACAGAGCTCCATCTGACTTTGCCTCCAGGGCTGACATTATAGGTGTTTGGACAGGACCAGGTAGGAATCCAAACTCAAGAAAAAATGGTTGTATAGCAAGCACTTTACCTGCTGAGCAGTCTCCCAGACTCCCACAGACTTTCTTATTTGGACTCTTCCTTACCTATCCTATCCTTTCTTCTTTCTAGAAACCTGCATCTTTGTGCTCTCCAAAAAGTAGAGTGGAAAGATACGTTGTTACAGGTAAAAGGCCTGTCAGCTGCTACTCTTAGGGGAGACACTTGGAAATTTGGCATCTTATGATTAGAGTTGACAATTCAGTTGAACAACCTAAATGGTATTCTGTTCATTGGAGAATTCTCTCTTCTCAGTTGAATCCTATTTACAAAGCGGAAATGCATTACAGTTGACATTAGTCCTCAAGCAAGTTACTTGCTTAATTCACAGCTTGCCTTGTCTCAAATATATCTGCAATATCAAGACTATGGATAGATGACTATTTTTAGTTTAGTTTTGAGAATTCCATACAATAAGTTTTTGACGATATCCACCCTCTTCCCCATCTTCTTTCAGATCCACTCCTTCCCTACCTACCCAACTTGTTGTCCCCCCATTTTACCCTAGCAAATCATGTTTGTGCTACCGTATATACTGTTGGCTATGTAGCTTTCCAATGCAGCATGGTCAACCGAATGAAGGTAATCGTCTCCCGGCAGCCATAGCTGTCAGTAGTTCATTTGCTAGGAGTGGGTCTTCATGCCCACCTTCTCCTATTGGTGTACTCTGGCTCGAGGTTATTCTGCTGTGAGTTCTTGTGTACACCCGTTCTGTCCAGAAGACACTCTTTCCTAGTCTCCATTCACCACCTCTGGCTCCTACAGTCTTTGGCGAAATTACACGGACTACAAGCAACAACATGGCGTTTCTCATTTCATCCTCAAAGGACAGGATAAAAAGATCCATAACAGGTGACAACTGGGAACCTGGTCTAGTCTCGATATTATCTCAAAACTATGGAACGTTTAAATGGCTATTATAGTTCAGGAATAATGAATTACCACTGAGAATTTAGGCTTCTTGATCATTTCAAATAACAAAACCCTCGTTCCATTATGTAAGTCAATAGTAGTTCCTACCCCTAGATCATTCATCCTTAATATGTTGACCAGAGATATTATGAATCTGAGTTTCAGGATCTCACAATGGTAAGTAATGTATAATAAATCAGCCATAAAAGAGGGATATGTCTAGCTAGAGTCATATTATTGCAAGTTACTCTAAGTTTTTAATCTCAGAGTTTCCTAAGTAATACAGTTGACTGAATTCCCAACTGTTACCCTCTGTGAAAACATAGTTGTACTAGACACCGGTTGAATACCTATTATCCAGGGACACAGGAGGCTTCCCTGGCACTGCCTACTAATAAAAGGTACTCACTATTCAGAAATCTCCAATCCATTGAACAGCGACATTTCGGTCTTGGGTATCAAAAGCCTCATCTCACTCTATGGTCAAGGCAGTGGCAGTCAGAGTAATATCTGTTCTTTGGCTGGTGAGAACTAGGTCTGGGTGATGCAGGGCTCCCTCTGGAGGTCAGCAAAACCCAAGGTTAGTGACCCGAATCACCTCAGCCTCAGGGTACCTGAGAACCACAGGATTGCATCGATTCAGTTTAGGAGATGTCTATAGTCTGTATCTGCAGGGGTGGGAAAGCTCTCTGGCCATCCTCCTAAGGGTGAAATCTGGTTGCCATGTAGTGGGATTTACTGTCCCATAGTTGCACATTGTGTCTATCTTTATTGAAGTCTAGTTAGTTAGTTAGTTAGTTAGTTTTAGTTAGTTTACTTATTAACTTTATATCCTGCTCACTGACCCCCCTCCTGGTCACCCTCTCCTACAATCCTTCCCCCATTCCCATTCCCCCTCCCCTTCTTCTCTGAGCGGGTGGTGGTCCCCCATGGGTATCCCCCCATTCCTGGTATTTCAAGTCTCTTTGAAGTTAGGTGCTTCCTCTCCCACTGAGGCCTGGTAAAGCAGCTCAGCTAGAAGAACATATCCCACACACAGGCAACAGCTTGTGGGATAGCCCTCATTACAGATGTTCAGGACCCACATGAAGGTTAAGCTGCACATCTGCTACCTATAAATGGGGAGGCCTAGGTCCAGCCTGTGTATGTTCTTTGGTTGGTGGTTCAGACTCTGAGAGCCTCAATAAAACAAAGCAAAACCAGAGAAAAAAAGCTTTTTCTCTTTTAAAGAGAAAAAAAAGCCGTTTTATTTTTTAGGGGAAAATACACCCAAAGTACATTGATCCTTTTCCCATAATGTCCACCTCCAGGAAGGATAACCTGATTCCTGGAGTCTGATTATTGTCTACAGGTGCTGGACGCCAAGATGAATGTACTGGATTGAGACAGAAAGAGCTTTTTACAGGTAAATATAGAAATAAACCTTCATAAAATCAAACTTTTGTTACTTCATCTAAGTTTACATTAATGGGAATAAATGCTAACCAGTGTCTCCCATCCTGTCATAACTACTTTCCTTGTTGGGTGATTTGGGTTTTCTGGATCCATCTACTTTCTCTTCCTTTTCTATCTCTACTTCTCCTCATACGCAGTTACTTTTATGATAACTCTGTTGCATTTAGAATGGTTGTAATGTATTAAAAATGGAATTAATTTGCATTCCTCTGGTAGCTAGTGTGGTTTTTCATATCCACGTTGGCCATTTGCATTCCATCTTTCAATAACTGTCTCATTAGCTCACTTCTTGATTGGGAACTTCCTTTCTTCCTGTTTAGTTATTTTGAGTTCTTTGTTCTAGATACAAATCCTCTATCGGTGTGTAGCTAGCAAACGTATTCTCCCATTTTGAGTGTGCAAAATGAAAATGATGTTAAGGGTTCATCTCACTCCAGTCAGAGTGGTAGTGCTTGAGAAAGCCAACAACACAGGCTGGCAACGGTGTGGACAAAAGGAACCGGGATGCATTGCTGGTGGGAATGGAAACTGGTTCAGCCACTGTGAACATTAATATGCAGCTTCCTCCAAAAAAACTGAAAATAGATCTACCCTATGACCCAGCTGTGCCATTCCTGGGTATTTACCAAAAGGAAACCAAGTCAACACAAACCAGAAATACTTGTAAACTGGTATTTTTTTAGCACTGTTCACAATAGCTAAGTGGTGAAAACAAACTTACATGCCCAACAACAGAAGAATGGATAAAGAAATACATATGAATGTATTTTTGAACATATGAAAATATATTCATATTTTTATGAATATATATTAGTTAGGGTTACCATTGCTGTTACAAAACACCCTGACCAAAAAAGCAAGTTGTAATCACTAAAGGAAGTCAGATAAGAACTCAAACAGGGCAGGTTCCTAGAGGGGTGCAGGAACCCAGCAGGGGTGCTACTTAACTTGCTTGTTCTGTCTGCTTTCTTATAGAACCCAGGATTACCAGCCCAGGGATAGCACCACCCACAAGGAGCTGGGCCCTCCCCCATTGATCACTAATTGAGAAAATGCCTAACAGCTGGATCTCATGGAGGCATTTTCTTAGCTAAGGCTCCTTTCTCACAGATGATTCTAGCTTATGTCACGTTGACACACAAAATCAGCTAGTACAATTTAGGACTCCAGACTGACATAGCCAGAGAAAAACCACTCCATGATATATCACAATCAAAATGTCAAGAGTGAAAAGTGAAGAAACAATATAAAAAGATCTGAGCATAGTGTCAATTTGCCTATAAAAGTAAATATATTACAATAATATCACATTGCTTGTTGGGACAAGCCTAGGCTTTTTTAAGATGATATATTTCAATGATATATTTCAATGATATATTTCAAGCCTTGCAAGTAAATAACAGCCAAAACTACTCACACCCAGCAAAGCTATCTCTTTAAAAATGATTGAGAAAGCTGGGCACTGGTGCACATCTTTAATCCCAGCACTGGGAGGCAGAAGCAGACAAATCTCAAGGCCAGCCGGGTCTATAGAACAAGCTCCAGGATAGCCAAGGCTACACAGAGAAACCATGTCTCAAGAAAAAAAAAAAAAAAAGACAAAACAAAATGAAACAGATAAAATTATGGAGAAATAAGAACATTTCAAAGCAAGAAAAAAAAAAAAAAACTAAGACAATTTATGACAACTAAGCCAGCCCAGTGGAAAAAAAAAAGTTAAAGGAATTCTATGCACAGAGAAAGGGGGAGGTAATCATATTCACAAGTGTACATGAATATACTTCATAAGAGGGATAGAATAAACAAAGGAGGATTGGGAGGGAACACCTCATGTCCAGCATTGCAAACCATAAAGCCCCTAGTACAAATAGGGGAAGAAGAAAGCTAACAATAATGCAATCAAATCAAATCAAGAAAACTGCATAAATTAGCAATACCAATTGGACTTGATGGATTAAAAAGGAAAAATAGAAAGTTGGGAGGTTAGGGAGGGGTGGATCTAGGAGGAGTTAGGGGAGGGGTGGATCTAGGAGGAGTCAGGGGAGGGGTGGATCTAGGAGGAGTTAGGGGAGGGGTGAAACTAAGAGGAGTCAGGGGAGGGGTGAATCTGATTAAAACAAGTTGTAAATTCTTAAAGAATGAATACAGTTTAAGACAAAAAAGATGAAAATTTCTTCAAAATGCATTCACGTTTTATATCAATATATTTACATTTTAATCGTTAGTCTTCCTGCCTGCACCTCCCAAGTGCTGGGCTTTTAAATATGTACCAAGTATAAATTCAATAATCTTTGATATTTGGCTTCACGGATTTTTCTAATTAGTGTCCTTAAGGTATATTTGTGAAGTCAGAGACTTCGACTCCTATCACTTACCTACTTGTTAGCTTGGCTTAACCACCTTAAATTCTCTGTGATAGACTACTTGTCTAACACAGGAGAAGTTTTGTATTTGATCCTCGTCCCTAAGTGGAGCTGGGAGAATCACTTAAATACATAGATGTAAGATATATGCTTCCATTGTCCCAAACCTCAGGAAAGAACCCTACAAGCAGAGGCTCAGGAGAGACAATCACCATCCTAGAAAATAGATAAAGCAGAAGGCTGTCCCAGGATGCCTAAGACATCAGAGGTACTCTGGGCCGAAAGAAGACACCCACAGAGCAGACTGGATGACATCCACAGCTGGAGTCAGCAGAGAAGCTTCTAAAGCCAGAAGTTCCCCTTTCTTCCCCTCACTGGACTTCCTTAACCAATCAGCTTGCTCTTAACTTTTTCCTCAAATGTTGATACTCCATCCCTGGAAATCCAGTGAGACTTAAGAAGGGAGTTTTGTACTGGATAGTCATTGAAATAAAAATATTAAATTTGACTACAGATATATGAAATTAGACCAGTGCAAACCAAAGGTGTGCTTTAATATTTCAGTTGGATAGCAAGAGCAGGGCTTGTAAAAGAGAATTGGAAAAAAAAACATAGCAAAGTAAAGATGTGGCTTTTATTCAACTCTTATTTCAGTTTTTCTGATGCACACTACTTTTTGACAGCACCGCACTAAAAAAGAGGACACTTTGAATCAGATATCGCTTGAAGCATCAATGTATGATTTGTGTACAACTGTATTACCCCAATATCAGTTTCTTTATCCCCATTCAGACTGAGCCTGAAGCTCTGGCATGTGGCTTCACATCCATGTTTTAAAGTATCTAGGTGATTCTAACAGACATTCATGGTTTTAACCCACAGGATAGGCATCTGGTTAATTTGTGCCTGTGTTTGTCTCAGCCTTGAGAATACTCTCCACTTTATTCTGCTGCTATGTCCTTGTCCTCAGCTGCTTTGCACAACAGGCCTTTCTTCTTCTCCTTCTTCTTCTTCTCCTTCTTCTCTTTCTCCTCCTCCTCTTCCTCCTCCTCCTCCTCCTCCTTCTTTTGCTGAGTGTGTGACAGTGACATCAGTGACATGGAAAAATCACCTGTATCAAAGCCGATTAGTTTCACTGCTTCCATTGTAATAAAGCCGATCAATTATGGGAGGAGGGCTTTACTGGAAAATTCCCAAAGCTGCCACAGCAGCAGCCTTAGGTTGTTATATGATTGGTACAAATTTCACACATTCATTCAGCAAACATATATTAGGTACCAAGTATATTCTAGAATCTGGAAATAAAAATGTTGCCAAGGTTCCTAATGTTCTGAGCTTTTGTTTTGTTTGTTTGCTTGTTTGTTTGTTTCGTATTCAAGAAACGAATGATTTCTTAGCCATCTGCAGTTTACTAGTTTGTAACATTGACATTTCAACTACTGTTTTCTAGACTTTGAAATTTGGTATCCCAGTAATTTTTTCAATGAGGGAGCTACCAATTTCTAATTTTTCAGTTTTATACAACCAAATGAAAATCTTTTTAACACAAACATCAGCACATAGGCCATCTTACTGTACACAGTCAAGTTTTGGGGAAGATGCTGCAAACCTTAAAATTTAGAACCAGGTGGTTATTTATCTGCATCTCTGTCACAGGATAAGTATTGTTCTCCAAATAAATGTTAGAACATGTTAAAAGTCACATTGGTAGCCAATATGTAGAAGCAGGACCAAATTTGTCTCCTTAGGAGCCTCTTGAGACACCAACAAGAAAATGTACTTAATGAGGTTTTGAATACAAGAAAGATAACTAACTCCTGAAAGAAAGAAAACAAATGGAGTCAGCCCTAAGATTACTCTAGTTAATGTCTTAAGAGCAGCTCAAGTCTACAGAAAAGGGAGGGGACCTATGCAGATCTAGGAATACTTTGAGATTATAGAGTTTAATGCTCAGAATGAGCAAGGTTACAGGAGTCCACAGGAAAGAACATTGGTCATTAAGGAGCTGTGTAGATAGATCTGTCTGAACACCTGCAGTTTCTGACTTCACAGCATGAAACTACCCTAGGCCAGAAATACAATCACTTGGAACAGGGAGAAGTTGGGATGCCTGGCAATCACACAGGGTCAGAATAGTGCTTGTACCCAGAATTCATAATGGGGAACCTCATGATTCCCAATTCTAAAAATAAAAAGAGCATCAGTGAACTCTTAGATGATTCCACTGGTGGCATATATATATGTGTGTGTGTGTGTGTGTGTGTGTGTATGTATATATATATATATATATATATATATATATATATATATATGTGTGTGTGTGTGTGTGTGCATACATATATATATATTATATGTAATTGATATATATGATTATAACTGTATACATAATTGATATATAATATGTATATATTATATATGATATATATGATGTATATATGATAACCATTATAAGCCCAAAAATTTAAGCACAAAATTCATAATGAAAACAATGTCAAGACACATATAATATATACAAAGGAACAATGATAATTATAATAGATTTTATGTCATAAAGTGAAGGTAAGAAGACAAATACAATTCATGATAATTTTAAAATCTTCACCAAATTACAAATAGAAGGAACTTCCCTGGGCTGGAGAGACGGCTCAGCGGTTAAGAACACTGACTGTTCTTCCAGAGATCCTAAGTTCAATTCCCAGCACCCACATGGTGGCTCACAACTATCTGTAATGGGATCTTATGCCCTCTTCTGGTGTGTCTGAAGACAGCTACCAGTAGTCATATATAAAATAAGTAAATAATTCTTTTTTTTAAAAAAAAAAAGAAGGAGCTTCCTCAGTTTTACAGAGGAAATTAATATGCAACCCATACCAACCTGACTTGATAATGAAAGAACACGTTATTTCCCCCAGAAACACACACGTGGATGTTTGTTTTAACAGTTCAATTAAAAATACAATATATGAAATTCATATGGAATAATATAAACATTATTTTAAAAATTGTATGGTATGTTCTGGTCAATGTAAAAACGCAAGAAAAAATAAAATAAAAATCACCCAGACATAAAAATGGAAAGCAAACGATTTTTTCAGATGATACAATCATCTATGTAAAAAAATATGTGCAATATCCACATGAATAGTGAGTTTAGTACAGTGGTAGATTTTTAAATTGGTATGGAAAATGAACTGTACGTCGATGTAGTAGCCACAGAAACTCCAACTGAAGCAAGACAGAACCACTAGTAACAGTATCAAGAAGGGTGAAATCTTAGAGGGAAAATCTGACAAAACATGGGAATGATCCCAACACTGAAAACTATAAAGATCTGGGTTTAAAAAATTGAAGACATGAGTGTTCAAGAAATGCCCCATGTTCATAAGACAGAAGATTCCACAGTGTTCTGGTCTCAATCTGTTCAGGTTTAATTTTAGCTAGAAAATTACTGATTTCAGGAGGAAATTGGTGGCTTCAATAAATATAACTGTACAAATTGACTGAGTGTAAATCAAAAGGACATAGACTAGTCAGATTTATTTTGAGAAAGAACAGAATTGGAGAACTTGATAGTACTTGATAAAGATTTGTTGTAGTTATAGAAATGCAAAGAGAAAGAGACCAATACCAATACAGATAAATAGATCTGTATATGGAATGAATTATCCTGAAATAAACTAACACATATGTATGCCACTGATTTGGGGAAAAGTGCAAAGGCATCTCTCAGTGGAGAAAATAACATTTAGCAACCAATGGGAGCAAAAGCAGGGACCCATAGACAAACACTAAGCAGAGCCAGGGAAGCCCCATAGAAGAAAAGGAAGGATTGTAGAAATCAGAGGGATGGAGGAGACCACAAGAACACAGGCCAGAGAATTAAGTAAGAAAGGCCCATAGGGGCACAGAAACTGAAGTAAGAAGCACAGACCCCCGTATGAGTCTGAGCTGGGTCCTCTTATACCTCATGGTTGTGTAGTTTGGTGCTCTTGTAGACTCCTAACAGGAGGAGTGGGGCTGTCTCTGACTCTTTTACCTGTGCTTGGGCCCCTTTTCCTCCTACTAGGTTGCTTTGTCCTGCCTTAATATGAGGGTTTGTGCCTGGTCTTACTGTATCTTGTATCATGTTGAGTGGATATCTCTGGGAGGCTTGCTCTGTTTTTTTCTTTTTCTTTATAAGGGAAACAGAGAAGTTGATCTGGGGCAGAAGAGGTGAAGTACAGGAAGTACTGGGAGAAGTACAGGGAGGAGAACCTACTGTTGGGATGTAATGTATGAGAGAAGAATAAGGTTTTATAAAAGCCAAATAAATACTCAAGAACAACAAAATAGCCTGTTGGTGCATTTGGTTGCTCTTAACCAGAAGCAGGAAGTATATAGATAAATGATATAAATAAAAATATTAAATTTTAGTGATGAAGGGAAGTGGATTAAAAAATGCTACTGAATAAACTCCTATTTCATCTGTAAAGGTTTCTCACACACCTTCTCAAAGGAGTTTCAGAGATCCAGTCCATGAGAGGCGAAGGCAACACAATTACAAAGATCTCTGAAGACACGGTGTTTGGAGAAGTCACTGCTGGGCTTTACACAGTTCACTTTTCAAATAAATATGATCACTTTGATGTTTACTTTGACCAGATTTGGTCTTGAAGGCATGCGAGCAAAGTTGTTTTCTGGCTTTGGTTTCCCTTTAGGATATGCTTTGATACGAAAAATCAAGGGTTTATCAAATTGTGCTCATTCCAGAAATAAGAAAGCAGCGCTTGCCTTGCCGTGGCCTTCTTAATATTTTTACAGCTGTCTCTCTTAGAACTCACTGCCTGTTGCTTGGAATAACATCTTTCCTGGTTAGTAAATCTTGAAGTGTTCGATTTGATGTTTGCTTATGTAATCTTGTATTCAAATATATATTGTATTAAAAATACATTTGGGGACTATTAGGAGAACTGAGGTTGCAGCAGTGAGAAGATCAAAGAAAGCCCATGCCCTTTATATTAAATCTTGAGTTTGGCACACAAGTATAAGCGTTGGAGTAGTGATGAGAAGTAGTGTTCATTCCTTCAGTTTCTGGGGATGTGTGAGTCAGTTTGAGCTGCTATAATAGATACACCATAGGCTATAATAGATACATCATAACAACATCTATTTCTTATCATTCTGGAGGCTGGTAGTCCAACATCAAGGTGCTAGCAGATTTGATGTCCGGTGAGGATGCTATACATACCTGTGTTCTCAGAGAGAAGATGGTGTTTCTCTAATGCTTCTTCCTTCCAGGGTAGGTTAGGAATCTATCTTCATGACCTAATTATCATCTGGAGCCTCTGCTCCCATTTGCCAGCACCTCAGAGATCAGGAATTTTGGAGGGCAGATTCAAAGAAGCTAAACAGAAAGGAAGGCCCAAGCAAGGATGCTTGAATCTCACTTAGAAGGGGAAATAAATAGTCATAGGATGCAGATGGAGAGAGGGAAGTGGATGGGAGAAGTGATGGGGAAGGGAATGGGGGGGAGTCAGGATCAAATGTGGGGAAAGACAGGAGAGAGGGCCAGAGGGCTAAGAGAATGAATGGAAACCTGCAGCTGGTGGAGTAGGGGTTTAGAGAGCATCTCTAGGACAAGCCAGAGACCTGGGATGGGAGAGGCTCTCAGGAGTCTGTGGGGGTGACTTTAGCTGAGACTCATAGCAGTAGGAATATGGAACCTGACGTGGCCAACTCCTGTGAAGGAGACCCCCCCACCCCCAGTGAAGGGATAAGAATACCAACACACCCACAAAACTGTTGACCTAAAATTTTTTCTGTCTACAAGAAATGCAGGGGCAAAGATGGAGCAGAGACTGGGGTTGGGCCAACCAATGACTGGCCCAACTTGAGATCTATCCCAAGGGCAAGCAAGCACCAATCCCTGGCATTACTAATGATACTCTGTTATGCTTGCAGACAAGAGCCTAGCATAACTGTACTCTGAGTGGCTCCATCCAGCAGCTGACTGAAACAGATACAGAGGCCCACAGCCAAGCATTGGATGGAGCTCAGGGAGTGTTATGGAAGAGTTGGGGGAAGGATTAAGGGACCCAGAGGGACTCCACAGGAAGACTAACAGAGACAACTAACCTGGACCCTTGGGGATCCTGAGACTGAACCACCAGCCAAACAGCACATGGGCTGGACATAGGCCTCCCCACACATGTGGAACAGAAGTACAGCTTGGTCTTCAGGTGGGTTCCCCAATAACTGGAGCAGGGGATATCCATAAAGCTATGAGTCCTGTTCCCCTAACTGGGCTGCCTTGTCTGGCCTCAGTGGGAGAGGATGCACCTAACACTACACTACTTGATATAAGAGGGTCAGGGGATACCCAGGAGGTTCTCCACCCTCTCAGAAGCGAAGGGAACTGGAGGGTGGGGGAAGGGACTATGTGAGGGAAGATGGGAAGGAGGAGGGATGTAAAGTGTGAAGGGAGATGAGGAGGAAGATCAGAATGTGAAGTGAATAAACAAGTAAATTAATGGGAAAAAAGAATCTTGAAGGGACACACATTTTCATTTGGAAGGGAAGGGCAGCAGGGAGGGGTTTAAGGATTTGTGGTTCTTAGAGTTCGGGTTTTGGGCTTATAATGGTTATCATATATATCATATATAATACATATATAATTATATATCAATTATGTATACAGTTATAATCATATATATCAATTACATATAATATATATATATATGTATGCACACACATATATACATATATATATATATATATACATACACACACACACACACATATATATATGCCACCAGTGGAATCATCTAAGAGTTCACTGATGCTCTTTTATTTTTAGAATTAGGAATCATGAGGTTCCCCATTGTGAATTCTGGGTATAAGCACTATTCTGACCCTGTGTGATTGCCAGGCATCCCAACTTCTCCCTGTTCCAAGTGATTATATTTCAACTTGGATGTTGTCTCACTTCAACAATCACTTACATCAACAAGGTCTTTTACTGCAAGAGGTAGGCACCACTATGTGCAATCTGGGCTCCCACTCTCACAAATAGACCCTAGGTACCAGTCTTTTTAAGTATGTTTCACATCCTTTTTCCTCTATATCAATCTTTGGCTGTGGAAAAACAACCAGAAAAGCAACAGTTTTGAAAAACACAACATTAATCCAGGCTTGAAAAATCCCCAGGAATAAGGAAGTTGATAGTTTTATAAGAATAATGTCTAAACATAGTGATTTAGAGTTGTTCCTTGTTCCCTGCTTGACTAATATTTCTCTTCTCTTTAAATCCTTAGCTTATAAATTTAGTAAACTTTAACTGCACAACAAAAATGGAATTATATTCTTTCCATGTCAAGTCTGTCAGCGAAGCCAGTTGTCACAACGGTAATGAGAACTCTGGAGTTGCAGGAAGGATCCACAGCTCAGTGCAGAAGTCCGATTTATGTAGGTGAGGGCTTGAGAACTCTTTTCCCCCAATACCACAGGAAGACAACAACTGTAAGAGAAGATGTAGGCAGACGAACGATAGAATAACTGAGAGCAGAGTATGATGTCGTATTACAACTGTCCTTCCCAGAAAGGTCCTTGACTACAGGAACAGGTGATGTATTTCAGTTGGATTAGACACATATTTTGTATGTATGGGTAATAATCCTACAGACTATTGAAATTTATTTGTAAATTCTTTATAGCAAGACATAATTGCTAAAACAAAGAAAAGTAAATAGCTTGGACTTTGATTACATTTTAAAACGGATGATTAGGGTAAGGGTTTTTTCTGTTTGTTTTGGTTTTGGTTTTTCCAGACAGGGCTTCTCTGTGGAGTCCTAGCTGTCCTGGAACTCACTCTGTAGACCAGGTTGGCCTCAAACTCAGAGATCCACCTGGTTCTGCTTCCCTACTGCTGGGATTAAAGGCGTGTGCCATCCCCAACCCTGCAGGTTTTTTGTTC
The DNA here is from genome assembly GCA_021653895.1 of Mastomys natalensis. Taxonomy (NCBI): domain Eukaryota; kingdom Metazoa; phylum Chordata; class Mammalia; order Rodentia; family Muridae; genus Mastomys; species Mastomys natalensis. Next base: position 325,170 of record JAJTUV010000141.1, read on the forward strand.
TTTTGTTTTGTTTTATTACCAAGGGAATCCTATTCAGAAATTCGTACCTGTGCCTGCATATACAGTATGCTCCCTACGTTTCCCTAAGATGGGTTCAGGGTTTTAGGTTTTACATTGATTTAAGGGTATAATTTCACTCTTCTTTATGTAAAAATGTAGTTCCCAAAACATTTGTTAAAGATTCTCAGGAGTTAATGCCAATACTTGTCAAATGAGTCCTCATGAAACTAAAACTTTTCCAAAGGAAGCAGTAGACAGAATGAAGAAAAGCCTACAGAGTGGAAAATTCTTCACCAGTTCTACATCCAGTAGAAGTCTAGTGTCTAGACTCTATGGAGAGCTCATAAAATAAACAAGAAAACAACACAATAGCATTTAGGTTTTGGATTTGAACAGAGAGTTCTCAAAAGAAGAAATATGAATGGCTAAGAAGTGTTTTTAAATGTGTTCAATATCCTTAGCCATCAGGCATATGAAAATTAAAACTGAAAGTTTATCTTACTTCCGTCAGAATGACTACAATTGAGAAAACAAATGACAATGCATGTTGATGAGGATGTGGAGAGAGGGGTTCCATCATTCACTCTTGATAGAGATGTGAATTACTGCAGCCATCGTGGGAATCAGTGGGGAAGGTCTTCAAAAACCTAGAAGTAGATGTGCTCTATCAACCAGCTTTGCCGTTCCTGAGGAGATGGGAACCTATACTGTACTACGGGGATACCTGCTCATTCATGTCCGTTGTTTCTCTATTCTCAATAGCTAGAAATGGAGACAGCCTAGGTGTCCATCAATTGATGTGTGGGTAATTAAAATCTGATTTGTTATTCAGATAAGAAAAGAGTAATTATGAATTTTGAAGGTGAATTGGTAGGACTGAAAAAGATCATACTAAATGAGGTCATCCATTCACAGAAAAACTGGCACCAAGTTGACACAAAGTTATTCGTGCCACTATGCTAATAAAACACAGGGCTATTTTTATATTTCCACATATACAGGTAGATGTGTTCTTGAAGAGCTGATTTCCAAGTATACCCTCTCCTGATTTATAATACGTAGTATGATTTCATTTACTTTGCAGTGGTTCAGAAGTCATGTACTTCCTAGGCTGTGACACACAGCACAGCATTCCTTGTGATGCTGGCCACATGTGAGTTACAGCTCCTGATGGCTCTGCAACCACAGGGGGAACAACTGATGCCCTCTGTGGTATACAGGTGGCAAGAGTACATGGTGCTTCATGTCTTAGGTTTAATAAATGATTTTTATCTTACGTGTCATAGAGTTGCAATAATAAGCTGCTGGTACACAAATCATCATAAATTGAAGATCATCTATATTTTCTGATGAAAATTCTATCAGCTGAATTAAGAAGAAAACATGTTGTAAACTTATTTGTTTCAGAGCTTGAGAAACCCATTTATATGACAGCTTGGTCTGCTCTTCTGATCCTGTTGTGGTTGAAGTTGTACTAATCAAACTGGAACCTACTTCCTTCCACTTAGAATAGTTTCCAGAGTTTCAGGCAGAAATGAACGAGCTAAGGAAGATAATGCACTCAGGGAGTGTTGGATTAGATGAAAATGGATAACGAGTAAAGATGGTAACACTAGATTTTCTGAATACATATTTGATGGAGATAATGTTTCAGATGCTGAAAATTAGACAGTGTTATCCGAGTTTTCTAAATTGTTCAGATTCAGTCACCCTGTTGCTGGGTAAACACACCAATCAGTCTAAACAAGACAGCATGAACCGCACATACATAGCACTGCTTGGTGACTTTCTAATTCACCCTTGCTAAAGAACAAGTTCTATCATGAGTTTTTTGTTTTTTTTTTTTTTTTTAACCTAGAATTATCTTTCAAAGGATTTGTTCATTCACAGAAAGTGCTTGCAGTGACGATTGGGGAATTTTACAAGTATTTATTAATTCTGCCTGAATTGATTTGATTACCTTCCCCATGGAAAGTCGGGCCAAGGAGATGGGAGAAGTTTTGGAGAGAGGGGAAGAGGAAAAGCAGTGATCAGTGGCACCTCTATTTTTGCACTACTGGGTGCTTTTTTAAAGGGAAATTTGACCAAGGATGAATTATATTGTTCATTTTATATTTTCCAAGGATATACAGTCTTTATTTCTTCAGTGCCTGGTACACAATGTCTTAGGGTTTAGTGCTTGAACAGATACCATGACCAGGGTAGATTATATTTAAGTGGGGCTATCTTACAGGCTCAGAAGTTTAGTCCATTATCATCAAGGCAGGTGCACGGCAGTGTCCAGGCAGGTATAGTGCAGGAGGAGCTGAGAGTTCTACATCTTCATCCAACAGAAGTCAGGAGCAGAAGGTCCTCAGGCAGCTAGAAGGGGGGTCTCAAAGCCCACCCCCAAAGTGACACACTTCTCCAACAAGGCCACACGTCCTCCAATCAGACCACACCTCCTAATAGTGCCATTCCTGGAACAAGCATATTCAAACCACCACACACAGGTACTATTTAATAAAAGGTAATTACATCTGATATGACAGCTATAACCTTTGACATCATAACTAGCTTGAGAATATCTGTCAAAGACGATCTGTGGAGTCCATGTCTGAATTCTTGGCAATTTGATTAGGCAGCAGGATGGCCACCAAGACTCTCAAGAACTTTGCTCTGGGCATGTTGTGTTGAGTAGATGCAACATTACATCTGAGTAAATGCCCTGTGCTTGTAGCTCACTGTGCTTTAGTTGTTGTAGTAGTTTGAATAAGAATGCCCCCCATAGACTCTTATACTTGGATGCTCATCACCAGGGAGTGGCACTATTTGAATAGATTAGAAGGATTAAGGGGTGTGTCCCTGTTGAAGGAAGTATGTCACAGGAGGTGGGCTTTCAGGTTTCTGCCAGGTCTAGTCATGCTCTCTCTCTGCTTCCAGATCTCGGTAGTTCTCAGCTACTTCTCCAGCACCATGCCTACCTGTGCCATACTCTCTGCCATGACAATGGACTATGTCTCTGAAACTGTAAACAAGCCACCAATTAACTGCTTTCTTTTATAAGAGTCGCCTTGATTATGGTGTCTCTTCACAGCAACAGAACAGTGACTAAGGAAGATATATTGCCTGCATCTCCCTCTGTTAATTCCTACTATGTGCGAGCAACAAAGTGCTTACTTGAAACATTTTTCACTCCATGAAGCCTCTTCTCTCTTCACTACTTTTCTCTGGAAAAGAGATCGATTAATGAGACAGATGATCTGTGTTGGGAAAAACCATAAAACCAGACAGCAGCTAGCAAGATTATTGTGTATTTTGTTTAGGATTGAAATCAAGAGATAAAACCAAAGAAGCCATTTTATCAAGGGCACAGACAGGAAGAGCTCTAGGCTTCTGGATCTAAATTAGCTCTACTTATGGGACCATAGATAAAATGGCTTTCAATAGTACAGAGAATACAAGGAAAGGTTATGTTACCTGACAGGTGAAAAATACAGACACTAACAGTTATTGAATTCAGATGTGGTCTCAGATGCTCCCAGAAGCCTGTGGGGTGCGAATTTTTCCCCAAATTCAAGGGGATTAAGCAGTTTGCTCAAACCTGAATAATGTCTATACATGTCTGAACTCATTCCCATCTAATTCCAGCCCCATTCATAACTTTGTGCAAATACCTCAGAGATGTCCCTGGCCAAAGGAATGGTGGACAATGTTTGAACAGTTTCATGTTGCTTCAAAGAGTAGAGGCTGAATCACAAGGTGGGGCTGAAGCAGGCTGATTTGTGCTCACTATAAAGAATTTTGAGCCACCAGAGGTAGCCCAATAAAAATGGAGAGAGGGTTTAGCTGCTGTACAAGACACTGAGATCTGGGCCCAGGGCCACTCTCTGAAAATCAGAGTAAGTGTGGTCTGCGCTCTGTGCTGAGAACTCATACTTCAGTTGAGGGGTGGGTCTGCCCTCTGTGCTCCATGCTCTGTGCTCTGTGCTCTGTGCTCCGTGCTCCATGCTCTGTGCTCTGTGCTCCGTGCTCCATGCTGAGCCCTCATCATTCAGTTGAGAAGTTTGGCCTGACAGATTTTCAGGCTTTCCCAACACTCTAAGTCTGCCTTTCTGTGGTTTTGGATGACATATTGCAGAAGGTATCGTAGGGTGACATCTACTCCTCAAACAAGACAGGTGCATCTCAGAAATTTCAGGAACATTGTCTCCCACACAATCCCCATGCACCCGGGGAACACCTGGATACCCTATTTCGAGTCCTCAGTTTTCGCCACCACTGCCAGACCCCCCAGTTTTCTCCCTCTGCTTTGCCTTCTCTTTCACACTTATGCACATCATTCTATAAAACACACATCATTAATACTTTATTTACTATTTCCTCCTACTCTGGTTTGATGGGATCAGGGAGACTTTTCTTCTGCAATCTAGTATCTCAAATATTATAGGATCAATAAATACTTATTAATGAGTATTTAGTAGTATTAGTATTTATTAATGATGTAATAATTAGTAGAACAAGGTTAGGAATCTGAACTCAAACTCCACTAACACCCAGGAGAGTGATTTTGAAGAAAACATTCCATGGTTCTGGATGCCAGTTTCCTCTCAAGTTCTCTATGTCTGAAAAATATTTATAATTTAAAAATTCAACTGAGTAGTTTGTTCTTTGTCTTAAAAACTTGGACAAATAATTTTAAGTAAACATGGGGTCAAATATAAAAAGAAAAGGCACCAGCCATTCCTTCTGACACTCGTTGGTTCTTTATGCAGCTGGCCGCTGGGCTGAGTCTTGTCCCACTCAGATCCTTTCTCTGAGAGCTGTTCATTATTGGAAAGACCATCGACAGACAAATCTAGCAACCAGCATATGTTTACACACTCCATTCATGAATCTTCATGCTGGGGATTTTCCACTGTGTAGTTACTGCTTAGGGGAAAATTTCAGAGCAGTAGGAAAAAGATTGATGATGTTCTCCTGGTACTGTGTGAGCCGTGTTGATTGGCATCTCCCAACACACACCAGACACACAATAGGCAGTGTGACTGAGTTTGCTTCACCCACATACATTTGGATATGCTCATATGGCTTCTTGTGAATATGTGGGAGGAATATTGTACATACTGTGGAAAATACACATTCACTAAATAATCAATTGATAATATTTAATGTATACTGTATATAGTGAAACATATTTATACTTAACTGAAATAATATTTATGAAGAATAAAAAGCCTTAAGGAACTATGAAAATAAGACTGAAATAATCTCAAACAAACAGAAGGAAGAAAATTACAGCATAGATCAGTAAAACTGAAAGAAGAGGGAGCCAGCAAGATGGCTCAGTGGGTTGAGGTCTTTACTCTGATGACCAGAGTTCAGTCTCTGGACTCTTCTGGTGGAGGAAGAGGACTGATCCCTGCATGTTGTCCTCTGATCCCAATATGTAGAATCTACGGCACATAAACCCCACACCAACACATAAACACAAATGAATGCACATATTCATAAAATAAATAAATGCAATAAAAATTTTAAAACAAAACACAAAAAATACAATTAATCAAAGAGTTGATTTCATTGTTCCCATTTGGCCCTTTGTATCACTGTATTCTATCTCCCCTCTACTGAAATTCTCCCATGGCCCCTTTCCCAATCTGTATGGTATTCCAAAGGAAATACACATATTTAAAAATTTAAAGCTATCATCCACAAATGAGATGACACACACACACACAACATTTGTCTTTCATCTGTTGACTGTAGAATTTCATGACTTCATCTTCCTTAGCTGAATGATACTACACTGTGTAAACATATCACATTTTCATTATGGACATCTAGGTTGTTTCCACTTCCTAGCTATTGTGAATAGAGCAGCAAAGAACACAGATAAGCAAGAGTCTCTCTAGTACAATGTACATCCTCTTTGATAAAGGCCCATGGGTAGAATAGCTGGATCATAGGGTACATCTATTTCTAGCCCTTTGAGGAACTTCCATACTGATTTCCACAGTGGCTCCACCAATTCACATTCTAATAGGATGAAGAGATCCTCTTTCACATTCTCACAACATATTGTTGTCATTTGTTTTCTTAGTCTTAGTCATTCTGTTTGAAATAAGATAAAATTTCAAACAGTTTTTATTTGAATATGTCTGATTGCTAAGATATCTAACACTTAAAAATATTCTTAGCCATTCATATTTCTTCCTTTGAGAACTGTACTGGCTAGTTTCCATCAACTTGACACAGGTTAGAGTCATTTTAGAAGAAGGAACATCAACTGAGAAAATGGCTCCACCAGGTTGAGTCGTTGGGCAAACCTGTGTGATGCATTTTCTAGACTGATGATGGGGTAGGGCCCAGACTATTGTGGTGGTCCTAAGAAGGGGTCCAGAGGGTGAATAAGAAAGCAGGCTGAGCAAGCCATGAGGTGCAAGCCAGTAAGCAGCACCCCTCCGTGGTTTCTGCCTCAGATCATGTCACCAGATTCTGCTTTGAGTTCCTTCTATCCCTTCCTAGGATGTTAAACAACATACAAGTTGTAAAATGCAATAAACCATTTCCTTACCAAGTTGCTTTCTGTCTTGGTGTTTTATTACAGCAATAGAAACCTTTACTAAGATTCAAAACTCCCTGTTTAGTTAGATGATCCGTTTTTAATTGGGTTGTTTATATTATGGGTGTTTGGGATCTTTTGAGTTTTTGTATATTTCGTTAAATGTATAGCTAATGAATACTTTTTTTCCCATTCTGTAGGTGCCTCTTCACTTGCATGATGGTGTCTTTTACTCTACAAAAGCTTTAGTTTAATTGGACTTTATTTATTAACTGTTGGTCTTAACGTTTGTGCTATGAAGGTTCTGTTTAGAAACCTTTTTATGCCAATAAGTTCAAGCTCATCTATATGCTTCCTCTTCTATAAAATGTAAGGTAGCATTTTTATGTGAGGTCTTAGATCCATTTGGATTTGAGTTTTGTGCAGGATGAGAGATGAGGATCAAGTTTGATCTACACACAGCTAACCACTTTGACTGGAACCATTTGTTGAAAATGTTCTTTCCTCCAACATGTATTGGTCTCTATCAAAACTCAGGTGGCTTCAGGAGGATATGTGCTGCAGGGTTATATATGTGGTCCTCAATTCTATCCCACTGGGTAGTATATCTGTTTGTATGCCAGTACTATGCTGTTTGTATTGACAAAGTTCTGAGCTGGGACATATCTGAGATGGTGATTCCTCCAGGAATTCTTTCATTCTTTCTATTATTCTGTTGAATGGACATATTATTAAACTAACTCCTAATGCCTTTTGTTATATCCATAAAATTAATGCCTGTCTCAACCCTCACCAGAGAAGCTTCTTTTTGCAGTAGATGGTGATTAACACTAGGACTTCCAACTGGTTAGGTGTAGAGAATAAGAGACTCTGGAATGCTCATTTATACATGTAATACATTTCTTTTCCCTGGGCTCATATGTTATTGTGGAAGAGAGAACAGAAAGATTGTAAGAGCCAGAGGTGGTGATAAATGTAAGGAACCAGTGTTTTCTACATCAGCAGTGCAGATACACATATGAACCCACAGCAGTTATGACATCAGGCACAAGCTAGACAAAATGCCAGCATTAAGTGGGAATGTAGACATGAAAATTTGACCCTAAGCTAAGGAGCCATTGGCAATTGACAGCTGCTGGAGAGAGTCAGTTTTCCTTAAGGGTGTGTCCCATGGTAGGTTATTCGTGCTCTAGTTGGTGACCAAACATCCTGGACTGTATAAATAGCACAAACTGTACTTAATGTTTTTTTTAAAAGGACATATGATTGGGTACATAGAAAAGGACAGTGGGGTTGGGGGAAGAGGAGGTATCTGGAAAAGAGAGATGTATATTGCCAAACACAATGTACAAAATTCTCAACTAACAAAAATTAAGGGAAAATAGTTGATGCTCTGAAAAGACGAATAAAGTTGACAAGCTTTAAAAAGACTGGCAAAAAGAGAAAATAGAAATTGTTGTTGCTTAAAATAAAGATGGAGGAACAACTACAGACCCCACAGGCATTGAAAGGCTAGCAGGGAACTACTCCCCACAACTCTACACAGAAAATTTGACAGCTTAGACAAAATGGATCAGTTCCTTGTAAAGCAAAAGTGCAGACAATTCACTCAACATGAAAGACATATTTTGAATAGTCTTAACACTGTTAAAGAAATTGAATTTATAATTTCAAAACTCATGAAAAAGAAAAGTCCATGTCCAGGAGCCTTTAGCGGAGAATTCTACCAAATGTTTAAGACAGATTTACTACAAATCCTACATAACCTCTCCTAGAAAACAGAATACTGCCCTTTCTTTAATGCCCAGGGCTAGGTATCTTATTAATTGGCTAATATTTGGGTTATTTAGTTAAATCCCACCCTTAATAAGAAACATGATACTTCTCTGCTTAGTTAAACCTGATAATCTTGTAAATATCTGTTGAACAAACTTTCTCCCTGTGGTGGTTTGAATATGGTTGATCCAGGGAGTAGGTCATATTAGGAGGTGTGGCCTTGTTGGAAGAAGTGTGTCACTTACTGTGGTAGTGGGTTTTGAGAGACTTTTCTCCTAGCTGCCTGGAAGTTCCTAGTGTTCTCCTGTTTGCCTTCAGAACAAGATGTAGAGTTCTCAGCTCCTCCACGACCATGCCTGCCTGGTCACTGCCACACTTCCCACCATGATGATAATGGACTGGACCTGAGAACCTGTAAGCCAGGCCCCAGTTAAATGTTGTCATTTTTAAGAGTTGCCTCGGTCATTCAAGTCAGGTCCAGATCTGAATGCAGTTCCAAAAGTACCATTCCCCGGGTACAGTCACAAAGTGTGCTACCAACAGACTTCTGAACTTAAAGAGCAATCTATATGCCTTCCCAAAGCTCTGCATAGGAAGATGGCACAAGGAATAATGAATGCTAGCACACATTCTCATTCAAAAAGTGATGCAACGCTAGCACTGACTGGTCACTGGCCCACAGTAATTTTTAAGTCTCTTTGGACATGGGATCTTAAATCCAATGCAACAGTGCCGGTGTTTCTATGTTTCTAGATTAGTGCCCACTTCAGCAACTCCTGTTTCTTGTTACACTCTTTGGTTCATTTTTATATTGTTCTTGATTCCACCCTCATTATCTTGTTTTCATGCGCACACACTCATCACCAAAACATCCCCCACAAGAAAACCCTTGTCCTTTTCCAAAAAGCAAGACCCACATTTCTGCTTCTAAAGCTAAGCAGATTTTTCCATCCTGGTTTTTGCTTATGTAAAGTTTGGATCCCAGAAGTTCTATTTTATTTTGTACTACCACACTATGTCTTGCTTATATTTCTAAAGACTTGTTCGTTTTATTTTTACATGTGTGTCTTCCTACATGTATGTATGTGTACTACATGTGTGACTGGTACCCGAGAAGGTCTGAAGAGGGCAACAGATCCCCTGAAGCCAGAGTTACATGTGGTTGTGAACCATGGTGTGAATATTGGGAACTGAATTTAGGTCCACTACAAGAGCAACAAATATTCTTAAACTACTGAGTCATCTGTTCGTTCCTGAATGTTATCACAACTTCTTCTCCTTCTCCTTCTCCTTCTCCTTCTCCTTCTCCTTCTCCTCCTCCTCCTCCTCCTCCTCTCCTCCTCCTCCTCCTCCTCCTCCTCCTCCTCCTCCTCCTCTCCTTCTTCTCTTCCCCCTCCTCCTCCTTCTCCTCCTCTTCTTCCTTCTTCTCTTCCCCCCCTCCTCTTCTTTTTCTGCATGTTTTTGAACAGTAAATTCTTAATTCTCTTCATAGATGAAAGTCATATGTATAAACTCCCCTGATATAACTGACTTTTTGTAAACCACCCAGCAGGGTGTTGTGAAGAAATGTTTTGAAGCTTTCACATCTAATATTCTTAAGACATGTGAGGTTTTAGCAAAAGCTTGTGTGCCACAAACCAGTCATACAGACATACTTCATGTCAATTTTCACTGGAGACTCTGAATTTAGCCTTTGCCTCAAGAACCCGTCCTTCTTCATTTAGAGGTTAGAAACAAAACAACCTTACTTCTGTCTAGATCTATGTCTATGATGCCTCAGATCAGATTGAAACCTTTCCTCTTAATTCTGCTTTTAGAAGGAAGACTTCTCCCTTTTCTCCTGTGACTAGTTTCCATCCTCCCTTCCATTAAGCATGGTTCACTCAAGGAAGCCGAGCTTCATTTCCAGTGTTGCCACTGAACATTTCCTGTGCCCAATCTACACATCAATTAAGAAATCACCATAGACAACAGTATGGTCTGATAGTTTGGCTTTACCTAGTAGGAATTATGCTTTCTCTGCCTTCTATTTTCTTTTTAAGATTCATTTATTTATTTCATGTATGTGAGTACACTGTTGTTGTCTTCAGACACACCAGAAGAGAGCATTGGATCTCCATTACAGATGGTTGTGAGCCACCACATGGTTGCTGGGAATTGAACTCAGGACCTCTGGAAGAACAGTTAATGCTCTTAACTGCTGAGTCATCTCTCCAGACCCTTTCCCTGCCTTCTAACAGCAAGTCCTTCACTACTTTCTCCATCTCCATGATGATCAGGCTCTGCCACTCTTGGAGCCTCAGACAAACTATGCAAAGCCAGCTGCACAGGTTTTCTATTTCCTTCTTCTATTTCAGTTACACTTGCTGTGTAACAAACATCTCTAATGCTTATTTCCCTTAAGACCTGAGTGAAAACTATGTTCTTTCTTCATGATTCTGCAGTAGACTGGGCCTTCTACTAGTCTTCTTGGGTCATGAGTTTGCAATCATCCAGAAGCTGATCCAAGCCTGTTCACTATGATGCCTTAGTTCTATTCTGCATAGCCAATATGAGCTTCCTTTCACAAGGCTCTTAAGACTGAATTTAAAATTGCATAACTTGTATGTATGTTATATACATAAATATATATGTTTATGTCCATATATGTATACACTCCTTAGAATGGTTGGAACAGCCATACATATCATTTTCCCTATGGTCTCCACACCAAGGCATCTGGACCACTTTTTAAAGTGACTGAATCCTATGAGGGAACAAAGGTAAAAGATGCTGACATCCTTAAAGCCTAGGCCTGTGACTAGCACAATATGACTTTTGCTGCATTAGTTGGTCAAAGAAGGGCCCAAGGCCAGCCCAGATCCACGGAGGAAGGGAAAACTGATGTTATCTTCTGATAAAAGTAGTGCCAAGAATGTGTAGTCATGTTTGACTAAACAACATCACTATTTATCCTAATCATTAGCTCAAAGGGGATTTTACTACACATGGGAGGTCTTATTTTGTAAAATAGAGATAATTTAGAACAGCAGCTACAATCAGTTAGGATGTTTTTAAAAAGTACCATGTGTACACACACATACACACACACACACACGAGGACAGTGATTATGTTAGGTCACAGAAGAAGACTTTAATACTAAGAAAGTATGAAAACACTAGGTTGTTGTGATAGCCTAAGACTCTTGGCTTTGTGAAATAGAACAAATGACCATGGAAATATTTTTCTTGGTATTTGTACAGCTGATCTGCATGAACAACTTTGAAGCTGTGATTATTTAGTAGGAGGCAAGATCTGCCTTCCAACATCACCAGGGTGCTTTTCTGTTTATGTGGAGCCTCTGACCTTGTAGAACTGAAGCTCAGTTATCTTCCTCATTTACTCAAAGAGCAACACGTGTCTCTACATAGCAGATCACGAGACTCTTTCCCTGCCTTTTCAATTTATGCATTGTAAGACTCAATATCTGGATTCTTTCCCTACTACTGTGGTTCTTTGGAAGGCCCATGTCTGCAGAGGCTCCAAGCTTACCGTGTAAGGACATGGATGTCAACCTATTCTTGCCAGCAATGAGGACAATGGAGGAAGTTTTCAAAACCCTTATTGTCAAAGGGTGGTATAATGCATTTAGTGGTCCAAGGATCTAGGTGAGGAAGCTTTGCTCTTTGAAACATCCCTCAGATCAAAGGATCAGATTTCATATTTTTCAACCCCCTGTCTAGGTCAGTCACAATGAAACTTGTGCAATTCATCAAGGTGAGTTCTTCAGACATAAGAGCTTTGTACAACATCCACAGAGATCGTCATCTTAGGGATCTACAGATGAACTGCTGGCCCCATTTACATCTCCTCTCTTCCTTTGTCACTCCAGAGTCTCTAGCAATCTGGGTTCTACTTGTGCTATTTTCCCCAACCCTTGTCAAACCTTTAGTGACCAGTTTAAGGTCCTTAGCTGTCATCATTCCTCAGTCTCTCTTCTAAATCCTTCACTCCCTGCCCACTCTGCTCAAGGACACTATTTTCTTTCGGCATTCATTCTGGCTCACTCTTCTATTTTGGTTCTACCATATGCTCGACTTTAATTCTTCTAAATTACACTTTCTTATAGATTTAAATTATACTTTTTGATGACTGACAGCTACTCTGATTCCTAAATCCTCCTCCCAGGCCAAGGGGTGACCACATATGGGCTCAATTGTTCCATACTTTATACTTAACAGGTATTTTTAAAACTGTATTGGTCTCTGAGAGCTATGCACAATGTGCTTTAATCGTGTTTACCCCCTTTCTCCAACTCTTTCCAGATCTAGTCCCTATGCACTAATTCATTATCATGTTTTAAAAACCTATCAAGGCCAACTTATGCCACCCAAATGCTTTTAAATGTGTGACCTTCCACTAGAGAGTGGTTGACCATAAGGAGCTACTGTTAAGAAAAACTCCAGCAGCTCACAATTGCTAGTATCATGCTGGAATTTGGTCTGGCTTGGGCTTCCACAGATCTTGTACATACAATTGCAACCATTTTGAGTTCCTATTTGAGGAATGAAATAATACGGGTGATTTTTAAAAAATCTGGATCCCTGAGGCCCCCAACATGGATACAGCAGAGGACTGCCTGGTCTGGCCTCAATGAGAGAAAATGCACCTAACACTTGAGAGACTTGGGGCCCCAGGAAATGGAAGGCCTGACAGGGTGTAGGGAGGATGAAGGGAGTGGGGATGCCCTCTTGGAGATGGGGGACAAGGAGTGGGATGAGGAACTGTCAGAGGGCAGAATGAAGGGGGGTAAAGATTGAACTTTAAAAAAGTTAACGATAATAAAAATAAATAAAAATTAAAAATAAAAAACAGTGTAAAGAAGTAGTACAACTTCTAGGTAGTAGAAGGTCTTAGTACAACACATGAATTTTGTTGTAAGTTTTTCCCATACCTGTACATATAGTCTCAGAGGCTGTGGCTTAGAAAAATACTTGTTCTTTTCTTTTAATTATTTTTTTATTTATTTACATTTCAAATGTTGCTCTTTTTCCTGGTCTCCCGCCACAAGTTCCTCACCCCCTTCCCTTTGCTTCTGAGAGAGTGCTTCCCCATCCACCCACCCACTCCCACCTCACCCAGCTAGCATCCCCCTTCCCTGGGGCATCAAGTTTCTACAGAATTAAGCCCATTCTTTCCTACTGAGACCAGACAAGGCAGTCCTCTGCCATATATGTAGCGGGGGCCACAACCAGCCCACTTATACTCTTTGATTGGTAGTTTAGACTCTGGGAGCTCTCAAGGGTACAGGCTAGTTGATACTGTTGTTTTTGCTATGGGGTTGCAATTCCCTTCGACTCCTTCAATACTTCCCCTAACTCTTCCATAGGGGTCCAATGGTTGGCTGTAAGTATCTGCATCTGTCTCAGTCAGCTGCTGGTAGAGCCTCTCAGAGGACAGCCATGATAGACTCCTGTCTGCAAGCACAACATGGCATCATTCATAGTGTCAGGGTTTGGTGTCTGCCTATGGAATGGATCCCAAGTTGGGCTGGTCTCTTGATGACCTTCCCTTCAATCTCTGCTCCATTTTTGTCCCTGCATTTCTTTTAAATAGGAACAATTCTGGGTCACGAATTTTGAAGATTTGGTGGGTGGCCCCATGTTTATCTACTAGAGGTAGTCTCTTTAGGTTCCATCTCCCCACTGTTGGGCATTTTGGCTAAGGTCATCTTCATTGGGTCCTGAAAGTCTCTCACATCCCTGGTGTCGGGGACTTTCTAGAGGTTCCCTCTGCACCCCCCCAACCCACACTGCTGAATATTTCTGTTCATTCTCCTGGCCCTCTGGGCTTCTCTCCTGTTTTCCCACATACCTGATCCCACCCCCCCTTTTCCCTCTCCCGTCCCATCTCCCACCTTGATCCCTCCTTCCCTCTGCCTCTGGTGATTATTTTGCTTCCTCTTCTAAGTGGGATTGAAGTATCCACACTTGGCCCTTTCTTCTTGTTCAGCTTTACAGGGTCTGTGAGTTGTATTATGGGTATTCTGAACTTTTTGGCTAATATCTACTTATCAGTGAGTACATACAATGTATGTTCTTTAGGGTCTGAGTGACCTCACTCAGGATTATATTTTCTGGTTCTATCCATTTCCCTGCAAAACTCAAGATGTCCTTGTTTTTAATAGCTGAACAGTAAGTATTCCGTTGTGTAAATGAATGGCATTTTCTGTATCCATTCTTTGGCTGAACATATATATATATATGTTCCACATCCCTCTTCTCCCAAGGTTCAGAGATTATGTAGAAGAGGGAATAGAAAGACTATAAGAGCCAGAGACGGTGGATGACTACAAGGAAACCTGTCTTCTGGATTCAGCACGGCAGCCAAGCAGTGGCCATGCATACAAAGAAAAGTGACTCTACTATTGCCTCTGCAAGATTTCTCTGCCATGCGTATGATTGAGCACATCGACAGTGTAACTAGTTTGGGTTAAGGCAGCATGTCATCAAGGCAGGGCCATAACAAAGGATGAAGCAATTGAACTCCTGCTTTCTCCTCTTTAATCCCACTGGGTGCACTGGGCTGCTTTGATTCCCATGTGCATCAGATGAGGTCAGTCTAGTTACCTATGCTGAAGAGAAGATGGCATTAGCTAGAGCTGCCTTCCAAGAGCCACCTTCTCTTGGCCTCACATTGCATATTGATCCAGTGAGGCTCCACATCTCCTGACCCTAAAGAACTGCCCTCCCCCAGCCCATCCTCAGCTATGGAGATTCTACCACTGGGCAGATCTCTGGCTAAATAATTGAAGATCTGCATGTTCTCAACAAGCTTGCAGGTGACTGGAAAAGGATAAGACAGGTCCAACTGGCTCAGTCTGTTGAGCATAAGGCCACATCTGGACATGAAGATACCAACTTCATGTTAGGAGTTAGCTGACTCCAGCCCAGAAATCCCTCTGAGACAGGATTTGTTACCCTCCATTTCCACCTCAGGTCTCCACAGCTAACATGCTCTGAGTTCTAACCCTGCACCAAGCACTTAACATCCTTTGCATAATAGATCTTTAAATCTGCCAGTCCTGTGCGAGAGGTATTATTATATACACTTTGTTGATGGCGTTGACGCTCAGTGATGCTCAGTACTTCTTAGCTTCTCAGAAGCTAATGAGGACTGGAAAGAGAATTCAGAATTGTCTTTTTACTCCAGTGACTGAACTTCATACCATAATCTGTGCACTCTGAGCCTAAAGCCATTCTGCTAGGAGCTATTGGAAGAAACAGTGGTCTGAGCAACCTTCTGGTCAGAAAGTAGTGTAGGAGGTCACAGCTTCCTGCTGGTAAGGAACATAAAATTTCCACCATCTGTGTACTTTTCCACTTAGAGTAGGCATCATATTTTACCTGGGTCAAATGGTAGTTTACTCATGGCCTGAGGAAATTCTAGAAATTAACAACTATAGTTCGTCTGAGCTGAGCCCATAATTATGTAAGCTCATTTCTGAGCATACCAGTAACTTTCCACTTCAGTCTACATAGGAAGTCGTCCTTCATCTCCTCAGACCTGATATACGGTTCTTTTTACAGGATGCAAAATGATAGCAAATCCAATATAGCTTTTTCTCTTTCCCAGAATAACCCCGAATATACCTGTCACATTTTAGCCATGATTTCCTAAGGAATTTAGAACTCAAAAAAAAAAAAAAAATTCTCGACCTGTAGTGCATTTCTTTCACTGTGTTTCTACAACACCTAGTACAGTGTCTGATACTCTACAGGCATCCAGAAAGCATTCACTGGATGAATTGACAAATGGATGTATGGATAAATGAATAAAATATGTACTTGAAATGTAAAGGGTCCAAGGCCCACCCACTGATAAGGCATAAGCAGAGAGTCTTTTTTTTTTTTTTCCTAGAAGTGCAGCTGTAGTTCCCATGAATCACCATGCTCTCCTTTGTGTCGCTTATCATGTTGTTGTTGTTGTTATTGTTGTTGTTTTGTCTCCCTCCCCTAAATAGTCTCCCTGCAACTGGATTTACTGTCATAGCTGTGTCCTGCTTCCAGGATTACCTTCCTACCCACTAAGTCTTGAGCTAATCATGTTGGAGACAGGCAGTGTGTTAGCTAGCCTTCTGTCTCCTACCTTACAGGGCCTTAATATGGGACAAAGTAGGAGTCTAGAAGCTTAGCTACACCTGCTGGATTTTCCTCTGCCTTTGGAGTCTCCAGTCTCCTCGTACATCTGACCTTTACAGCTTCCAGTCATGGAGATACATGCCTGTTAGGGTCAGGTTTGTGTGCATAAAACAGAATCACAACTGTAGCTGACTGATCAAAGAAACTGCCTTTCCCAGTAGGCTTCACGCTCACTAGATGGCTGTTTCTTTTCAATATCCCGTATGAGTTGTAGGTGGAAACCAGGAAAAGGATGGTAGACAAAAGCTTATGCCCACATAACTGACCCTATAGCAATTTCCATGCAGGGCTCCAAGAAGTCAGGTTACAGATGAACTAACATGCTTGGAAATCTGGGGAGATGAATGCTTTAAACGAGTTTACATTGTTTCTCATAGGAAAATGAGGTTCCTCCATGAGGTTAAACAGGGGTGAGACTGGCTTTTAAAAAAATAAAATAAATTTATTGATTATTTTATTTATTTACATTTCAAATGCTATCCTCCTTCCCTGTTTACCCTCCCCCCTTCCCCCTGCTTCTATGGGGGTGCTCCACCACCCACCCACCCACCCACTCCCACCTCTCAGCCCTCAGATTCCCCTACAATGGGGCATTGAGCCTTCACAGGACCAAGGGCATCTCCTCCCATTGATGCCCATCAAGGCTATCCTCTGCTACATATGCAGCTGGAGCCATGGGTCCCTCCATGTGTATTCTTTGGTTGATGGCTTAGTCCCTAGGAGCTCTGGAGGGTCTGGTTGGTTGATATTGTTGTTCTTCCTATGGGATTGCAAACCCCTTCAGCTCCTTTAGTACTTCCCCTAACTCCTCCATTGGTGTCTCCGCACTTAGTCCAATGGTTGGCTGTGTATATCCACAGCTGTATTGGTCAGGCTCTGACAGAGCCTCTCAGGGGACAAGATTGGCTTTTAAATATATGGTGTCACACGAGGCAGTGTTAGATGTCCCTAGGAAGAGCTGTGGGGACCAGGATTTTAGGACCTAGGTACAGCCTTCCCACCTCTGGTGACACAGTTCACAATGTCCACCAGCTTCCATGTAACCTTCCTTCCCCGCATCATTCGTCCCCTTCCATGTCCCCTTCCTGAGCCAGATCTTTGCCCTGAACTCCAGCCACTACCCGCAGTCCACTGTCTGCCTCTCCATCATCCATTCCTTCACACCTCCACCATGGTCCTTTTATCCCTGGTCCAATTCTGACAGACAGTGTGCTACCTGACCTCTAGATTTCGTTGGTGGTTACCCATAGCGCTTTGGTTCCAGGCTGGGCCCCCTTGAACTGGAAAACAGTCCGAGTCATATCTGAACTTGTCCATAAAATAGTCTCCAGTCTGACCCTAAAGTCAGGTCTGTTCTATGACAACAAAACTCCCTTTGTCCCCTCTCCGGGCTGGATGTGGGATACTCAGTATGGGATACTCAGGGCTGAAGGGATCCTGTTTCTTTCTCCCTTGGACATCACCTCTCTACCCAGCAGCAGCCAGAATGCCTTCACTGCATGGGGATAACAAGTGTGGGGCGGCACCTCAGGATGAAAAAGGTGTTCCAAAAGTTGATTTTTAAATATATACACTAAAGAAAATAACAAGGCATGTACTGTGGGGGCAGCACCCAGAGAATGGGCATATTCCCTAGGGATTGTTGCAGGAAGGAAAATTGAATAAAATGGTCATATTTGTGATTTTAGGGAAGAGGAGGTTTGAAGTGGCAGCTGAGTCAGAGCAAATGCTTGAAAGCTTATACTGTTAGAGAAATAAAACTTGGGGGCTGGAGGGATGGTTTGGCAGTTAGGAAAACTGGAAGCTCTTCCAAAGACCAGGGTTCATTTCCCAGTACCTACATGGCAGCTCACAACTGTCTATAACTCCAGATCTAGTGGATCCGACATCCTCAAACAGATATGCATGCAGGTAAAACACCAATGCACATAAAGTTTATATCTCTATCATCTATATCTATATCATCTTCATCTATATCTATATCATCTATATCTATATCTATCTATCTATCTATCTCTATCGATCTATCTATCTATAGATCGATAGAGATAGATAGATAGATAGATAGATAGATAGATAGATAGATAGATATAAAATTTTTAAAATAAATCAGTTTTGGAGAAGAGTCTGTGGTGGTTTGAATAGGTATGCCCCCTCCCCCAAATTTCCTGTTTGAATTCTTGTCTCATAGGGAGTGCGGAGTGGCACTATCAGGAGGTGTGACTTTGTTGAAGTAGGTGTGGCCTTCTTGGAGTAGGTATGTCCTGCAGGCTTTGAGTTCTCATATGTTCAAGCTACAAGCAGTGTGACAGTCTCTCCCTGGTGCCTGTAGATCAAGATGTAGAACTCTCACCTCCTCCAGCGCCATGTCTGCCTGTACACTACTGTGTTTCTTGCCATGATGATAATGGACTAAACCCCTGAAACTGTAAACAAATTCAGTGTCATCTTTTATAAGCATTGCCATGGTCACGGCGTCTCTTCACAGCAATGAAACCCTAACTAAGACAGCCCGGTAGAATGGTTTTCTTCCCCAGATGCTGTGGAGAAGAGTCTACATGATGGAGCAAGGAGGGTTTGACTGGGGTACTCGACTCACCCACCAGTTATTAACCATTCTCTGAGAATGTGATGATCTTTGCCATATCAGAATCACCTGACACTCCTGATTATGCCACAGACTTTGGAGAAAACAAACGAGTAAATAATTTCCAGAGCACTGATTTACCCAGAGGTCTCAGGCTGATGCCGGAAATCCACGGTCTTAGGTCAGTACAGGAAGAATTGCCTCTGCTGGTGTGGTCTCCTGCCTGCCTGATACCCATGTATAGCCGGACTAAGAGGGAATCACGTGGGTTTGGAGGAGGATGCATTTCTGTGCTTGGACCCTAAGTGTCTCTGGGAATAAGAACAGGCAGGGGTGGGGGCCTGAGAGGGGTGGCCCTGGACAATCCTAGGATTCATAATGGATGGAATATATGACAAGAACTTCAATCTTCGTCCACCTTCACATCTCACCGTGCCACAGTATGTTACCCTGCAGGACTCTCGCTATACCCATAGCTTCCCTAATACAGTAATATTGGGGTCAGCAATGTAGTATTATATGACTATTAAAGACTCTCCTATCTCTCAGATGTCTCATCATTAGAGAGACTCCTCTGCACTGATGAGTTCACCAGAAAACATCACATGTATGAATTTTTAAAAGAAGGACGTATTTACAAGAGATGTCCTAGGTCCATTTTTCCTACTTCCCCTAACCCCACACCAGCCACCACCTAGCAGTATCATAGTGCTGGCTTTCACCCAGTAATGTCCCATGACAGACAGCATTTTTCTTCTCTATTGCCGGAAGAGTTGGGCATGCCTCGTTTCCATTTTGAACCCTTTTGCTCATACTTTGTCT
This sequence comes from Mastomys natalensis, assembly GCA_021653895.1. Taxonomy (NCBI): domain Eukaryota; kingdom Metazoa; phylum Chordata; class Mammalia; order Rodentia; family Muridae; genus Mastomys; species Mastomys natalensis. Next base: position 345,080 of record JAJTUV010000141.1, read on the forward strand.
CTTCTGATTGTCTCTTTACTGAGGTGCCCAGGGACCTCTGCCCTTCTCCATCCCAATTTAAACTTTCTTCTGAAATGCTTTTGATAATGTATGAATGGGAGCAAAACCTGGAAAGCTGAGACACAGAAGAATACACTCAATATTGGGATTCAACAAAGACAGAATTGATTATCTGGTATGAACTTCATCCTTAGTGCAACTGGGTGATTTAGGGTGTTGGGGGACAGAAGGAGTAATGAAAAAATTCATTTAGTTAGTAAGTACTCCCAACCCTGATAAGAAGATTTCCAGTGTGGTGGTTAAGAACTCCATCTTTGAGGTTGGAGAGATGGCTCAGTAGTTAAGAACATTTGCTGTTCTTTCAGAGGACAAAAATCTGGTTCCCAGCAACTTCATATAACTCCAGCTCTAGGTATCCAACATTCTCCTTTGGCCTCTATGGACACTTGCATGCCTACACACACACACACATACATACACACACACACACATACATTATATATATATACATATTATATGCTTATACATACATATACACATACATACACATTACCTATACACTATATACATTTATACAGAAGTACACATTATAAAGAAAGAAAGAGAGAGAGAAAGAGAAGAAAGAAAGAAAGAAAAAGAAAGAAAGAAAGAAAAAAGAAAGAAAGAAAGGGAGATCTCCATTTTTAGCCTTTATGTGACTTAAACTCAAATCAAGATTGAAACTTGTATTCTTCTGATCTCAAGCAAGCCATTTGCCCTCTCTAAACTTTATTTTCTCAAATGTAAAGTGAGACTGAAGATAACAGTCTATATCTTATAAAGTACTCAGTAAACTGCTGTTGTCTCTACCCGTTTGTATTGCAGTGGCTGTCACTATCATGTGTGTGGTTATGAAACTTTGACACTAGCAGCTGAAACCAGGAGCTCTTTGAATCAAAGTTCAGGCCATGTCTACTCCTGAGATGCTATCTGGAAGGAGGGAAATTCAAATGCTGGGAATGACGGCCTCCCTCGTGAGCACTGGAGAACTGCTGAGTAAGCAGGCTGGATAATGGTGTTGAAAGTTCTGTCTAGTCTCTTCGCTGATTAGGAAAATACTCTTCTAAGCAGATGCAGATCTAAGCATCAAGGGACAGTCTGTAGCTTGCTATTTGGTACTATGGTACACTGGTGTTCTTAAAATGCAATTTGAAAAAAATCTGTCCAGTTGTCTCACTATAATCACAATAGCAATTAAGCTTAATTATTAGAAGAGGAAGTTCTCCCACAGGAAGCAAGTAGAGAGAGCACTCAGCTACAGAAGGGCATGGAAAATTTACAGTTCCCTAGGCAAAGTTTGCAGGTAGGCTGCAGCTACCGTAAAGCCGTGATCAAACTCAGGAAGCAGGGAGCTAACAAGTACAAACTGACTTTTGCTGCCCGTGGAAATTTCCATTGTTTGCTTTGTTGTGGAAGGAGTGGAAAGGACTCTCTCCGTGAGTGCAAATGTTTTTGTACATGCAAAAACTCTGTATGTGTATGCGTGTGTGTGTGTGTGTGTGTGTGTGTGTGAGTGTGTGTGTGTGTGTGTGTGTGATGTCTCCTCATTCATCCTTTGTAATACTGTGTCATAATTGTTTTCCTATAACTTTCTTTGTCTTTCAGTGTTCTCTAGAGTCACCAGGAGGCCCTCTCTTGGCTTGTCTATTATATGTGTCTTTCTATGCATGTCTCCATTCTCTCTTGGACCCATTAATATCTCCATTCCAAAAGCATTACTGATGACAATTGCTAAGGGAAGAGCTGTTTAGAAAAGTCTAATAATAAATTGACTTATATAAACAAAAATAAATATTAATGCAAGTAATTAGTGCCTAGAGAAAGATGGAAATTTAGAGCCTTGGGGACCCCAAAGCATCAATTAAGCTAACCCTCACCTTTTATCATAATTACAAAATTGAGGGGTTGCAAAACTAACTGAAAAGCTTGCCTTTCCATCTAAGATCATGTAGTCAATCACATCAATAGAAGCAGCGATTTATCTGCCATAATAATGGCCTTTGAAGTAAGTAGCTGAGGGACCCTATCCCTTAAGCTGTAGTATTTAGGGAATACTGCATGTTCAAGTTCTATTTGTGAGCCAGCCTCACTAAAACAAATGTTGCAGAGCATGGACAACCTGAGATGGCGTGCCTCCCTGCCTGTCTACCTCTTCCCCAGGACACTGAAGACGCCGAGAGGGTCACAGCTGTACCACAGTTGTGTAGGTATCACAGACTGCATCTAGGAACCGCAAGAGTCTGCTGCAGGACTAATGACAACACCATCTGAGAGAAAACTGTACAAAGGAAGTTTGTCTAAAGGAAGAAGACCAACACAAACATAGAATCCAGATAGTGCCTGTTTGCTCGGCAGGCCTCACCATCTTGGTTGGCCTTTGGAGATTTTGTCAAGCGTCAGACTTTCTATTTTTCTGTGGGCAGTTATGAGTCATCTGGATCTTTTTGTGTTGCTCTACTAATGGGGATCCCTGATACTAAAGAACAAATTAGAAGCTTTCCTAGTATGTGCGCCCATGGGTGGGAGGAGGCAGTCGTAGGGCCATCCTTGTAGCACCTTCAGTGCAGTTCCAGAGTGAAGCATATGCTGCCAGTGTAATCTGCACAGGAATGGTCCTGAGAGGTCGGTCCAGATTCTTTCTGCAGCTGCCAGCTCTTGTGCTTCCCTCCATGATAGGTCGGGATGCTCACTTGTGCTTGAGCAATGGTTGCTGTTTACAGTTTGGCAATGAAGCTTCCCCTAAATGTCCGAGTCTTGGAGAGTTGGTTTCTGCACTGGTACTGTTGAGGGGTGACTAGATCATGAGAGTGTGGACTTTGTTAGAGTATTGGCATATTGGTGAGTTCATAACTTAATAGGTTACTAGGAGGTGGGGCTGTTTGCAGAAAGTAAGTCACTGGGGGAAGGTTTTTGAAGGTGGTGTGTGTTATGTGTGTGTGTGTGTGTGTGTGTGTGTGTGTGTGTGTGTGTTTCTCTCCTCTTCTTCTCTCTGTGTCTCTGTGTGTGTGTCTCTCTCTCCGCTTTCCTCTTTGTTTTCTCTCCTTTTCTTTAGGTACACAGATTTCTTCCATTCTGCCTCAACTATGATATTTCTACCTCACCCCAGGCCCACAATGAAGGTCAGCATAACTGTGATCTGGAATTGTAAGTGGTTGTGTCATTTATCTTTCTGAGGCCTTTCTAGATCTCTTCTTTCCAACCAAGGAAAGTAACACCCACTTATAACAATCACCACCTTCAAGGTATCTCAAATCCCTCCTATTGCAGACTCACTTTTTAAAATTATAATTATCCCAAATATCCAGATAAAAAGCAAAATGAGCAGCCTTATCGACTCACTTAACTGCAAAGACTGTGAGTGACTGGAGCAGGGATTCAAATGATCTTCTCAGGTCTCTATCTCTAATTCCAGCCTAGTCTCATATTTTGTTCTGTCCCATTAAACTTGGGCTTTCAATCTGTGGGAAAGCAACTAACATTGACAAGACAGGCTTATACATTCCAGTTGGTGACAGGGGAGGACGTGATTCTGTATCTACTATCTTCCTCAAAAACTCAGGGAAGAACTCCAAACAGTTCTGCTATACATCAAACATCTAGTTGATGAGGTAATTCTTACAGCTGATTCCATGAAATTTTAGGATGTCTACTCTTGTGATTGTGGATAGGTTTTTGGGTCAGTCTAATTCACAAATGCTGTGTACTTAGAGGGAGAATTCTAAAAGGGCAATAATGTTGTCATAGTTAGGGTTTTACTGCTGTGAACAAACACCATGACCAAGACAACTCTTATAAGGACAACACTGGGGCTGGTTTATAGGTTCAGAGGATGAGTCCATCATCCTCAAAACAGGAGCAGACTTCATTCAGGCAGGCATGGTGCAGGAGAAGCTGAGAGTTCTACATCTTCATCTGAAGGCTGTTAGCAGAAGACTGATTCCCATGTGGTTAAGGGGAGGATCTCATTGCCCATCCCCACAGTGACACAGTTCCTCCAAAAAGGCCACATCTACTCCAACAAGGCCACACCTCGGAATAGTGTCACTCCCTGGGCCAAGCATATCCAAACTACCACAAATGTGAACAACAACAAAGGTATGGCAGTGATTAATGAAGTCAACCATGAGGCATTAAGGAAAACAAAGATAGAAAGTCCTTACCATTCTGAATTCAGAAGGATCAGTGAGAGGATTCCTTTAAATAGGAGAGGTAGTAGAACAGAAAGCCCTCTTGATAGAAGCCAAGCCTTTCAGAGGAACACAGCCGCCAGCAAAGTCACCAGAGAAAAATGTCCCTGTCTCACTCTATTTTTCCAATTAGAGGCCAAATAGCTAAATCCAAGTGAAAGCCAGAGGGAACAGGACACCTTGTCTCATCTAGATGGTCGAGGTAGACACAGAAAGAAGCTTGAAAAGCACTGGGGCAAATTAATAATAATAAAAAAAAATATATATGTAATAAAAGATGTGATTATAATCCCCAATGTGGTCAGCCACTAGGAGGAGCCACCTTGCAAAGGGAAAGCAGGTTGCTACCCCATAACAAGAAAACATTAGAGCTGTTCAGTCTAACAAATGCCCATTACAAACACCTAAGGGAGCAGCCTGTGTCTAGGAGCTGTGCTTAATGATATACATGGCCCTGGTGAGGATTTTTATGTTCAAAACATTACCTTCAAAACAGAAGTCCCTGGCCTAAAAACTTGGCTCTGAATTCTTTCCATCAGAGCCCCTCTCCCATCTCAGCATCTTGCCATCCACAGCAGGATTCCTCCAGGCTCCACCCTTGGCTCCATTGCACCACAAACCTTCCCTTTTCATATATGCTTGAGTTCTTCAGCTGGATTTAAAACTGGAAACTTGCCTAGAGATTTATATTAAGTAGGTATTTAGGAAAAGTCTGGTGATGAAGCACTGCTGGCTCTGTATCCATGCAGAGTGACCTAAATAACAACACAGACAATAAAGTGGATCTGTTGTGCTGACTCTTAAAATAGTGTAGTTAAAACAACAGCAATGGCCTTAGCCACAGTCACTGCATGGCACCATAGTCTGACAATCTTTAGATCTTAGGGTTCCTTCAATGACTTACCAACCTCACAGATGTTTTTGGTATTTGAGGGTATCTGGTATTTCGGTATTTGGGACAGAACAATTCTTTTCTTATAAGGAGGCTGCCTTGGCTTTGGGGTGTTTGGCAGTGTCCCTGGTTAGATATGGTAGCCTATTCCACATTCTCTTCATGTATGACAACCAAAACTATCTCCACATATTACCAAATATTTCCTAGAAAGCTCCTGTTTCTGACGAGGACTACTAAGTCAGATGGCCTCTGCACCAGTTGAAACGGTTTGGCTTTGTGTCTCAAAGACTGAGATAACAAGGACTTATAACAGAAGTTGTTCCTTTATCGAAATCAGTACTGGTAAGGCAGCTAGTCCTTGCACATTATCAAGGTCCCAGACTTCCTTTGTTATACTGCCAGCCACTGAGTATGTCTTGCTCTGCCATTGTATCCACCTTTCGATGGGCAAAAGTTAGAAACCAGATGGGGTGAGGAGGACCATGCTGTTTTCTTATTATGGTCTGTATGTTGTATTTGTAATTACTCTCACTTCAGTGGCCAGTGTTTAGTCACATGAGTATATATAGCTGAAAAGGAAATTAGGATGATGGTCTTTCATATGGGCTGTCATAGACCAAATTAATTTAGCATCTTTGGTTTAGTAGTTGTTTTAATTCTTAAAACTCTTGCTTGGCGGAGGATGGGCTTGACGAATGTGTACGTGGCTGACTCAGGGAAGTAGGATACATAATCCCTTTCCCTCTGTGGTCTTTCACTCCTTTTGGCCATCAGAGTCCTCAAGACCCAGTTGTCTGAGTCATAGGATAACACGGCCTTGCAGGTTTGCTCCAATTTTAAGAGGAGAATGAATTCAGATTGATTTCAGTCTAAAGGTCAGACTCCCAGTGATTATGGCCAGAACTATGCCATTGCTAAGGGTAAAGCTTGAAGCTCTGGCTAAAAAGGTTTGTGTGAAAAGCGAAATATAAAGATTTGAATATCAAAGTAAGGCCCCTCCATAGTGTCAGAAATTCTAGCCAAACTGGGTGACTTCTGAAACAACGGAGGCCATCAGGGCAAAATGAGAATCAAGATGTTTTTAATATACTCTTATTGTGACAAAATTGGCTTTGCCTTTGGAATTGTTCATTATTAATTTACTTAAAAATAATTTTATTAATAAGTTGGCTATAGTGCCTTTTTCTCTTCAAGACTGGAATTGAAATATGGTAGACTGTTGTCCCTCTGTGAACTGCTAATAATCTGATAACACCCAGAACCTTGTACTTTACAGTACTTACTGTAGCTAAAGTTAATTATTTACATGACTATCTAAGTATGTAATATATAATTAACTATTATACTACATAATTGTATAATTATATAATTACATATGTAGTGCCATTTTTCCCAGGCAAGATGTTTACTTTTATTTATTTTTTATTTTTTAGGTTTTTCGAGACAGAGTTTCTCAGTGTAGCCCTGGATGTCTTGGAACTCACTCTGTAGACCAGGCTGGCCTCGAACTCAGAAATCCACCTTCCTCTGCCTCCCAAGTGCTGGGATTAAAGGTGTGTGTCACCACTGCCTGGCTAAGATGTTTATTTTTAAAATGTGCTAAATTGGAATGTGCTTGCTTTCTAGCCCCAAATGCCAAGAAGAATGCATGGAGTTTTTCTGCTGCACAACAAAGGGGCATTCTGAGTTACAGTTTGTACTTAAATGTCTATGTGTCTTAATCAAGCTATGGCTAGAGTTATCACATGTTTAAAATATTTTACTGTGAAATACCATGTGCAAATATATAAATGATCTATTGTAACTGAATAGCATACGTGAGTTGCCATAACATAAACAAGCATCTACGCATCTAGACTCCATTCCCACAGTCACCCTCATCACCATCCAATTATTTCTCAAGAATGTCAACACTGGGCTAGCAAGAGAGAGTTAGGTTTATCTCTTTTGATACATCATTTGAGAGTCATATCTTTTATTTCTTCTTTCCTTCATTTCTCTATTTTTTGTTGCATGGGTGTTTTCCCTGAATGCATGTCTGTGCACCAAAGGTGTTCAGTGCCCACAGAGGGCAGAAGAGGACATCAGATCTCGAGGGACTGGAGTTATAGACAGTTGTAAGCCACTGTGTGTGTGGGAATTGGGTTTAAACCAGAATGATCCTCTGAAAAGGCATCTGGTGGTGCTCTTAGCCTCTGAGCCATCTCTCCAGCCATGTATCTTTCTTAAGATAACTATTTTTAGTTTTACAATTTAGCAGAAGTTGTTACCTGAGTATATTACTTTAGACAATAGGAGAAATATTTGAAATAGAGGCCACTTCAAAAGTCAGTCAGTAAAGAGCAGTTCTGATCTAAGATGCTTCATTTTTAAGGCAGAGAAGAGGAAGAAAGAGATGGAAAAACCAACCAACAGATAAGTCTCCTTGGATTGGACACATGTCACTTTCTGATTGCAGTCCATTAATAAAAGCAAACTTTTACTAATACTACATTTGCTATTCGTCCTGTTTGGAGGGGGCATTAGGAACATTATGCATTAGGGGGCTTTAGTGAAGATTACTACAAACATCACTTTCAAATGAAGATCAATACAAAGTTATAATCTGAAAAGCAAAGAGAAAGAGAATTGACTCACTGTAGATAGAATCAATTTATTTTTAATGAATCTTTGATAAAAGGGAATCCAATGAAAAGTTAAGTTCATGTCTCATACACATTAGTGTCCCACCAATCTATATAAGAACATGTGTGTGTATATGTGTGTGAATATATGTATATATGTATATATGTACATGTGTACATGTGTATATGTGTATATGTGTATGTGTATATGTATGTGTATATGTGTATATGTATATATGTAATGTGTATATGTGTATATGTGTATGTGTATATGTGTGTATGTGTATATGTATATATGTATATGTGTATATGTGTGTATGTGTATATGTGTATGATGTATGGTGTATATGTATATAGTTATACACAGTGTATTGGCTTTCCAAAAAATCCTTTGATTTCCAGGGAAGCCTGTAGAATTGTAAGGATATCACTCAGATAAAAGAACCATAGTCAAATCCCTGCTTTGCATCAAAAGCCTTTCCTTATAGGCTGTATTTTCAGTGTCTCTGCTGATCCATAACTCTGCCCCTTATGTGAAAAGATAAACACCCCACCTACCCATGCATGTTATCTGTGATGTGTTATCAGAAATTTCATGGTGTCTGATCTGTCTGGTGACATCAATCCTGTGTGAAACTGAGGAGACCAGAGAACAATTTAATTTTTCCTGACGACTCTTGGCCAAAATATTTCTTCATTTGAATAGTCTTAACCTTTGTATATCTGTTTTTTTGAGCCCTTGTTTCTCTTTGGAGGCATTTCCACCTAATTTTCAGTGACCCAAATTTCCTGAATCAGAAGCAAGACAGTTAGATTTAGTCCAATCAAGAAAATTTGATTCTTCAGTAACACAAGTCTGACACCTTCTGGAAAGTACACAACTACTACATTCCCTCAAAATTCCTTTGTTCAGCACCCAGGAGGGTAGGTACCTGTTGGAAACAGTACGTTAGATTCTGGGAGCTACATTCTAGAAGGTTCCTGGCCTGAGTAATATTCATGGCTAAATGAAATTGTATGGAAAAAATTGTAACTTTATTCCTATAGGATGTTATAGGATTTCCAGTATTTTCTTTTATTATAAATATAATCAACTGGCCATTGTAGTATGTTGATGTCAACAGTAGGAGTTAGGGATATTAAATCCCTCTATAGTTACCAAATATCACATTTATACTTGTTTATATTTGTCAGTGCTTTGAAATTCTGACAGAATTGCCACCACATCTTATTATTTAATACATTATTAAACAAACAAATCTACTAACCTATCGTGTATTAGCTGTTTTTGAAAAGATCAATATTATGGATCTTTTAAAAACTTAGCACATATTATTTATGCTTTTAAAGGTTATCTGAGAAGATGCTTACAGTTTTCAAACCGACAGTAAAATGTTCGTGGTACAAAGATTAAAATGTTTGTGCTAGATATGCTCCAGGAAGGACAGAACGGGATAAAGAAGACAGAGAACAGCATTCTCTTGTGGAAATACAGACTTTAGTTCTTATATGCAGACTAAAATGGCAAGACTGTCTGTTTATTTTAATAAAAGAAGTACCCGGTCCATGTCAGTCATTGATGGACAAAGCTTATCTTTTCTTTTTTTCACCTCCTGAAACTGAGTTGAGTAAATGTTTTCTGCTCCTGTTCCTCTCCCTCTTCTCCATCCCTCAAAGAAGTGTGTTCAGATCTCTAAAGATATTTTCTAAGCTATGAAATTTGTCTTTAGTGGTTACGTCAGGTGAAAGGTGACTGAGATTTTAATGTCCCATGTTTCTAACTGTTTTCTGCTGTTCTGCTAGAGAAAGAACCTCAGGAGTAGAGAAACACCCCCCCCACCCCCACCCCCACCCCCACCCCCACCCCCGTCATCTGAGCTCCATAGTGCTTGTGACTTATGAAGGAGAAAGCTGTATACACCAATCTTCACCCCTCGCTCCTCCACTCGTCTCTGTGTACACCCTGGACTCTCAGTGTCGCCCGGGTTTCTCCACCTACTATTCTCTGAGGAAACATAAGCCTTACTCGGCCTTCCTGCTGCCTAAAACAATACTAAACACAAAGGGAAAAGAGAGAGAGAGAGGAGAAAAATACAGAAACTCCTATTATGGGAAACAATGCTCCTCACTTCATAGTAAGCACATTCTTCTTTCGTAAGACGAACATGGGAAGCTAGAAGTAGTAGGCAGTTTATTTCATGACCTTGTAAAGTCAGATGTTGGCAGAGAACGGCAGGCATGCTGATGGAGCCAGAGAACTTTTGTATAATATAACAACATAGCCCTTCCTCAGGAGGGTCCAACTTTCAATCTAGGTCGTATCTTTCTGTCAATTATCCTTGGCTTTTTTATTTCAACAACAACAGCAGCAGCAATGAATTCATCTGTGTATTTTACATCCTGTTTCTTTTAAAGCCTAACCAATGGATAACCTCTCAGACAAGATCAGCTGTGAGGAATATTCTACTCTAAACTATTACTTTGGGTTGGGGTAGGTAGCTTAGCTGAGTTTAGGGGAATGAATGACTAGACTAGCTAGCCTTAACGGAGTCTACAAATCACAAAAGAACACACATGGTATTCACTCACTGATTATTGGATTTTAGTCCAGAAGCTTGAAATACCCAAGATTCAACTCACAGACCACATAAAGCTCATGAAGAATGAAGACAAAGTTGGGGGGCTTCAGTCCTTCTTAGAAGGAGTAACAAAATACTCAAGGAAGCAAATATGGATACAAAGTGCAGGACAGAAACTGAAGGAGGGACCGTCTGCAGGAGGGACCGTCTGCAGACCATTCCACCTGGGTATCCATTCCATGTGCAGTCACCAAAGGTAGATGCTGATGTGGATGTCAGGAGGTGCATGCTGACAGGAACCTGACATAGCTGTCTCCTTAGAGGTCTGCAAGAGTCTGACATATTCAGAGGCAGATGCTCACAGCTAACCATTAAACTGATCTTGGAGTTCCCAATAGAGGAGTTAGAGTGAAGACTGAAGGAGTTGAAAGGGTTCGTGACCCCATGAGGAGAACAACAATACCAACCAACCAGAGCCCACAGGGTCTAAATCACCAGCCTGGGAGTGCTTAGGGAGGGACCCATGGCTCCAGCTATATATGCAAGAGAGGTATAGGTGGGAGAAGAGATCCTGGTCCCATGAAGGCTGGACATCATGGGGCGGGGGGATTTCGAGGGTGGGGAGGTGAGGTAAAGGGGGGGTAAGGTGGGGGCACACTTTCATAGAAGCAGGAGGAGGGGGGAGGGGATAGGGGGTTCCTGGGAGGGAGGGGGAAAATGGGATAAGGGGAGAACATCTGAAATGTAAATAAAATATCCAATAAAAAAATAAATAAATAAAAAAGAAAGAAAATCAAAAGAATACTAAGCCATAGGAGCTTCACATAGATCACATATAAAACCATGATTAAAAAAGAAAAATATGGAATCCCACACATAGCAGAAGGGCTGACTCAGGTAGCATCCCAGGTGACTACACCAGACCCACTTAAATGTGCTGAAAATTCCCCTGTGTGACACCACCTAGTGGATATGGGGTGTTTTTCTTTTTTTTTATTTGGTTATTTTATTTATTTACATTTCAAACTCCCTCCACAAACCCCCATCCCTCTGCCTCCCCTGCCTCTATGAGGGTGCTCCCCCACCGCCCAGTCACTTCCCCCTCAGAGCCCTAGTATTCCTCTACCTTTGGTCATTGAGCCTTCACAGGGGCTCCCTCCCAGTGATGCCAGATAAGGCCATCCTCTGCTACATATGCAAGTCATGGGTCCCTCCATGTGTACTCTTTGGTTGGTGGTTTAGTCCCTGGGAACATTGGGGGGTCTGGTTGGTTGATATTGTTGTTCTTCCTATGGGGTTACAATCCCCTTCAGCTTCTTCAGTCCTTGCCCTAACTTCTCCGTTGGAGTTCCAGTGCTCAGTTTGATGTTTGGCTGCAAGCATCTGCATCTGTATTGGTCAGGTTCTGGCAGAGCCTCTCAGGGGACCGTTATGCCAGGCTCCTGTCAGCAAGTGCTTCTTGGCATCAGCAGTAGTGTCAGGATTTGGTGTCTGCAGATGGTATGGATCCCTAGGTGAAGCAGTCTCTGGAAGGTCTTTCCTCAGGCTCTGCTCTACTCTTTGTCCCTGCATTTCTTTTTGAAAGGAGGAATTCTGGATTAATATTTTTGAGGTGGGTAGGTGACCTCATCTCTGAACCTGGGGGCCATGTCTAACCACTGGATACAATCTCTACAGGTTCTATCTCCCTTTTGTTGGGTATTTCTGCTAATGTCCTCCCTGTTGGGTCCTGGGAACCTCTTGGGTCTCTGGCATCTGGAACTTTCTACTGGCTACGCCCAGTTCCTCCTCCCCCACTGCTACATACTTCCTTTCAAATTCCTGACCATCTGTACTTCTCCCCCATCTCCTCCCGTATCTGAACTGGCCCTTCTTTTTCCCTCTCCCTGTTCTCTCCCTCCCAGATCCCTCTTTCCCTTTACTTTCCAAGATTATTTTCCCCCTTTTGAGTAGAACTATAGCATCCACACTTTGGTGTGGTCTTCTTTATTCTTGGGTTTCATAGGATCTGTAAGATGTATTGTGGGTATTCTGAGCTTCTCTTGGCTAATATCCACTTATCAGTGAGTACATATCATGTGTGTTCTTCATTGACTGGGTTACCTCACTCAGGATGCTATTCAAGATTCATCCATTTGCCTGCAAATTTCATGAAGCTCATGGATCAGCAGGATAAACATAGTAAAATTGATCATCTTACCAAAAGCAATCTACAGATTCAATGCAATCTCCATCAAAATTCCAACTCAATTCTTCACAGAGATAGAAAGAGCAATTCTCAAATTTATCTAGAATAGCAAAAACCAAGGATAGCAGAAACCATTCTCAACAATAAACGAACTTCTGGGGCAATCACCATCCCTGACCTCAAGCTATACTACAGAGCAATAGTGATTAAAACCACATGGTATTGGTACAGAGACAGGCAGGTAAATCAATAGAGTAGAATTGAAGACCCAGAAATGAACCCACACACCTTTAGTCACTTGATCTTTGACAACGGAGCTAAAATTATCCAGTGGAAAAAATATAGCATTTTCAAGAAATGGTGCTGGTTCAGCTAGGGGTCAGCATATAGAAAAATGCAAATTGGTCCATTCTTATCTCCCTGTACAAAACTCAAGTCCAAGTGGATCAAGGACCTCCATGTCAAACCAGATACACTGAAATTAATAGAAGTAAAAGTGGGGAAGAAGCTTGAACACATTGGCACAGGGGAAACTTTCCTGAACCCCAATGGCTTATGCTCTAAGATCAACAATTGACAAATGGGACCTAAAAAAACAAAAACAAAAACAAAAACAAAAGCCGGGCGGTGGTGGTGCATGCCTTTAATCCCAGCACTTGGGAGGCAGAGGCAGGCGGATTTCTGAGTTCGAGGCCAGCCTGGTCTACAGAGTGAGTTCCAGGACAGCCAGGGCTACACAGAGAAACCCTGTCTGGGAAAAAACCAAACCAAACAAAACAAAAAAAAAAAAAAAAAAAAAGACAAATGGGACCTCATAAAATTGAAAAGCTTCTGTAAGGCAAAAGACACTGTCAATAGCTCAAAACGGTAACCCACAGATTGGGGATAGATCTTTACCTACATCTGATAGAGGACTTATGTCCAATATATACAAAGAATTCAAGAAGGTAGACTCCAGAGAACCAAATAACCCTATTAAAAAGGGGTACAGAGCTAAGCAGAGAATTCTCAACTGAGGAATATCTAATGGCTGAGAAGCACTTAAAGAAATGTTCAATATCCTTATTCATCAGGGAAATGCAAATCAAAATGACCCTGAGATTCTACCTTACACCAGTCAGAATGTCTGGTGATCAAAAACTCAGATGACAGCAGATGCTGGTGACGATGTGGAGAAAGAGGAACACTCCTCCATTGTTGGTGGGATTGCAAATTGGTACAACCACTCTGGAAATAGTCTGGCAGTTCCTCAGAAAATTGGACATAGCATTACCAGAGGACTCAACTATACAACTCCTGGGCATATACCAAAAGATGCTTCAACATATAAGGACACATGCTCCACTATGTTCATAGCAACCTTATTTATAATAGCCAGAAGCTGGAAAGAACCCAGATGTCCCTCAACAGAAGAATGGATACAGAAAGTGTGGTACATTTACACAATGGAGTACTACTCAGCTATTAAAAGCAGTGATCTCATGAAATTCCTAGTGGATACTTATAAAGGAGGGTGATCAGAAATCTCGTTTGATTTGGAAGATCATATGTGTCAGAGGGGTATAGTAGGACCTTAGCATTATCCAGGTCTATCTTTCTATCTTAGGACTCATTATCCAAAAGTAAACGTAATGGAAAGCAATTCTACTTCTTCTCATTTGAAGACATAAGAGAGATTCCATTGCTCTTAGTAACCACAGCTCAGAGGCCCTCTCCTACCTTGCTCTCAGCTCTCATTCTCACTCTCGCGCTCTCTCTTCTCTCTATCCAGTGAAGCTGAAAGCTAGAGAGCTCGGGAAGGAACCTCCAGACAGAAAGGCCTTTGAGGAAGCTCCACCCCGAGCACAACATTTTCAGCTTCTCGACACTTGGATCTTAACGTCCACATGAGGTCGTTTCTGCCTGTATCATTTCTGTGATTTCGTATCTGTCTGAAATAGCTAGAAGCCACAAGAGCGGCCACCAGAAAGATAGACGTTCATGAATAGAACAATTTGTGTATTTGATCCAGATAGCAAGAAAATAGTTTGTCCTTAACTATTTGAAGAAAACTCAGCAGGCCTCTTCGTAAACTGCTCCATCATTTCTGGGAAGCAGAAAGATCACCAAGAATCAGGCAGAGAGGAAGTGTCAGCGACGACTCACTCTGAAAGAGGAGAAAGAGATGGGACTCTGAGACAAATCAAAGTAAATACATCATCTCCCTGTGAGCATCACTGGCCCCTTGGTGAGAAACGTTATGGTGCAATAAAAAGGGTTGAATGACACGGGGCAAACCTGGGATGAGAAAGAATGAGCTAGTTCAGTGCAGGTGCCTTTAATCCCAGCTCTCAGAAGGCAGAGGCAGGCAAATCTCTGAGCTCAAGGCCAGTCTGATCTACAGAGTGAAATTCAGGACAGCCATGGCTACACAGAGAAACCCTTTCTTTAAAACTAAAGGATAAAATGTTGAGTTGACTTTTCCTAGCTTTTATTTTTAATGTGCCAGTGGCATGCATGTTAGACTCTGGGTAAATGCCTGCGAGGTAGGCCAGTTTCTACAATCCCACACCCCCAGGAAGAGTCTCTTCTTTACTCTTCCCCTGCAGCATTGTCCAAAGGTATAAATTACTTCTCAGAGCCCTCAAAGTTCTTTGCTCTCACAACTCTGGGCATTTTTGAACAAGAATTCAGATTTTATAAAATTGCAAATTACTATGAGAAGTCCTTTGTCTTAAAGAAAAAATTGTAGTGCATCACTACAGGGCTATCCACAAGTCTATAAAAAGTTATGACTCATTAGTTGGAGAGATGGCTCAGAGTTTAAGAGCTCTTGCTGCACAATCATGAGGACCGGAGCTCTGATTCCAGCATGTACACAGCAGGCCAGGTAGCCCATAAATGTCTATAACTCCCTCTCCGAGGGATAGAGTGCTCTCTTCTGGTCTGTATCTGTACACACTTACACACACACACACACACACACACACACACAAATAAATAAAATATCTTAAGAATAATATGTCTAGTTAGAAGTGTGCTTCATCTGCAGCTTTTTCTGAGCACATTTGGTGCCTTGCAGAAGCATTCTGCAAAAATATCTACGAGGCTCACTCCACGTAGCTCCAGCCTCTGAAAGGCCCATCTGGGAAATAGCTCGGGACTGACGGAACCCCTTCAGACGCGAGCGAAGCAGGGCAAGTGGCAATCTCTGAACCTCTGCCAGCTCATTTGAGGCCAGTGTTTTTCACAGATGCTCCCTGGTGAGTGGCAATTTCCGGATATTTTTCAAATGGTTTTTATCCTGCCAGCTGGGCACACTACAGGAACCTCAGCTTGGAGAACTCAGCCGGATGGGCCAATCAAAGACCTGGCCTGATTTGGATTAGGCTGGATTGTTTGAGCCTTGTTGGGGGTTGGCAGTCTCTCTCCACTGCTTTCTTCCTCCTTGTATTTCCACCCTCCCTCTTCCCACTTCCCTCATCCTCTTTGCCTCTGTTGAGATGTCATCCGGTCCTATTAGCCCCTCCCAACAATAGTTCTCCACCTTCCCCCTCCCCCACTCCAACACCGGTCCGGTTCCTGTGTGGGCATCAGGATGAAAAACTGTAAATCTGAATCTAGTTCTGTCAATCACTAACTTCTTGGCCTTGGTTAAATGGTTCAACTTCTATGGGTCTTAAATGACAGAGCCCATCTCCAAGGTCAAGTAAGGCCTTTACCAAGCAACCCAACTCATCCTATTAATTAGCACATATCTAATGACAGTCAATTCACACACCCCTACAATACACACATACACACTGTGTTTTCTAAGATCTTTAGAACATGGACCATCTGGAAGAAAGCTGTTAGTTGTATCGGCCTGCTTCACATGTCAGGCATAGTCTGACTTGCCGATTGGAAGAAACCCTGGATTCCATTGTGAGTCTTGCTGGAAGTGGAGGAGACCTGGAGGGAGTGCAGCTGCTCTCAGAATCAGTGGCTGTGTTAGTTATTTTACTTGTGGCTGCTACAAAACACCTGACAAAAATAACCAAAGATAGGAAGGGCTTAAGGCAGTAGTTCTCAACCTGTGGGTCGAGACACCCTGGGAATTGAATGGTTCTTTCACAGGGGTGAAAGATCATCACAGGGGCGAAAGACCATCAGAAAACATAGATATTTACATTACAATTCATAACAGCAGCCAAACTACAGTTATGAACTAACAATGAAAATAATTTTATGGTTGTAGGTCACCACAACATGAGGAACTGTGTTAAAGGGTTGTAGCATTAGGAAGGTTGAGAACCACTGGTTTCAGGGGGCAAGGTTTGAGAGCACAGTCTATCATGATGGGAAAGGCACGGTGGTGAGGCTATCGGGTAGCTGGCCTCATGGTTTCTATAGTAAGGATAAAAAACATGCTGAAGAACACTGGTGCTCTGCCCATTTTACCCTCCCCCACCCACACACACACCCTTGGCGAGTGATGTAGGTTGGTCTAAGACTGTTCATTGGACGATCATTCAGGGCAAGTCTTTCCTTCTCAACTAAAGTTATGTGGAAACACAGTCACAGACCTGTCTCCTAGGTGATTGAAGACAGCTGATGCCAACATTTTCTTCTACCTGCTTTGATTGAACATATGAAAACCATGTCTTCCACCATTTTGAATCGTCCATTTGATCAGATTAGCCCATATTCTAAAGATAATCTGGTCCCCAGAAGGCTGAAAATGTCAACAGTGTATTTCATGGTCTTTCCCACAGTTCATTCTTACTCAAAATGAAAAATAATGCTAACAAATGACTACTTGTGTATATGGGAGACTTGGGGGTAAAATTTGAGTTCTGCTTTTGCTCTGGTTTCTAAGGAAGACTTTGTCTCTATTTCAGTAGAAGGTATGAGGCACTATCTCCTAATATATATCTTTTTTTCTCATCTGCTTTAAATTCTTTGATGGCTTCTTATTTTCCTTTTCACAAAATCCATACTCCTTAGACATCCAGCCCATTTTGGCCAGACCCATATCCGACTCTCTGGCCTTAGCATGTTCTGTTCTACCCTCCCACATGTTATTCCACAGAAGCAACCATTGTCCCTCTCCCAAAGCACGTTTTATCTCCATTGCCTAGTTAATTTTACAATTTTTGAATTTCTATCATCAGCATTCATTACAATATTTTTTGGTCTTTCCTATTAGATTTTCAATACCCTGAAAATGACTATCAGTTTTTTATTATTGTATTTCCATCCCCACATACGGGCTTCATGCAGATTAAGTATCTGATGAATGTCTCTGGCACTTGCACATATGTGTATCAGCACACACTCTCGGGCACATGCACACAACACACACACACACACACACAACACACGTATGCAACAACACACACACACACAAAACTTTTCCATGGGGCCATAAGCCAAGTTTTACAGCTTGAGGAGGTGTTTCCAATAGCTACTGAGTTTCGCTGCCTCATGTTTCATTTAGTTTCTTTATGATAGTATTTATGGAACCCTTAATATCTTGGATTTTTCAATAACACCTTGTCACTCTGTCACCGTTAGTGAGTAGATGCTCAAATTTTACCAGCTCATTTAAAATATAAAATAGCAACTTGAAGAAGAAAGTTAATGGTTAGTAGATTAAATTTTGTTGCAATTATAGGAAGGGTTTGTATCATATTTCTCAATAAAACATACTATATATTTTTCCTATCTAATGATTATATTTCTCAGTAGAACAGACTATGGGGTTTTTGTTTGTTTGTTTGTTTACCATGTCTGATCATCATTTTCTTACAAGCAAAAGTAGTCATGTCATGTGGTAAATGTAATTTGCTTTGTCACCAAACAATAAGTCTTTGTCATCCAGAAGTTAAAGTTAATCCTTTACCAAGAGTTTGGGTTGGGGTAAAGAATTTCATATGAATGAATAAATAGGAAATGTTATTATATATCATAAATATATATATATGAATAAATGAATTATAGATAGATTTTACATTATCAAGAACTAATCAAGAAATTCTTCAAGAGAACACACTATCTATTTTTTCTGAGTGAGAGACTTTATAAATGGCCAGCTCTATGGGAGAGGAAGAGAGAGAGAGAGGAAGAGAGAGAGAGAGAGAGAGAAGAGAGAAGAGAAAGGAGGGAGAAATACAGTGGGGTGGAGCTTTTATGACATCCATATATATAGATTTGAAGTTTAGATGAAACCTCAATGTAGCTTTTATAAATAATTGATGCTGCTACTATTAGGCCTTCTTAGGGAGGAAGAAACTAGGGTGTGATCAATACCCTCATCCTCCGACTCCAGAGAGCAGCATTAACTTATTACTTAGAGATGGAAGAAGCAACTACCTTAGTATAACAAGAACCTGCAATGTAGTCCAGGCTTCCTTATTAGCATCTAACTAGACAATGATAACCACACAGAAGCAACAGCTTACAAGACAAATGATGACTGGAGTTAGAAAATCCAGAGTACCCAATTTTCACATATTTGACATTTGTGTGTAGATGTGTCACTAAGTCTGTCTTTACAAATGGTTCATAGGCTCTGGAATAATCCCTTAGTTTCAGAATGATAGGATTTAAGAAAGACCAGAAGAGAGCCAGCCACTGTGAATAAGACTAGGATGTGCTCACATTCTACCTGCTACCCTGCAACAGCCAAGTCAGTCCCCTTACCATGTTTAAATAGTGCAGATGGGAGAGAGTAAAGGGCATCGTACAGTCTTTATGGGGAAGCAAGATTCATTCTATCAAACTCCTTAAAGTTGCAGTTATAATAAGCCAAGTACCACGTGAAGCTATGCCATACCTCTGTTTTTGCATAACACTGTAAAGTCCCTCCTCACCTTCCATACCCATCCATGCCCTTGTGACCATTCCTCTCCTGCTCTGTTGACTGTTTTCACTGGTGACACTCCTGCTCACAATTTCAAGTAATTGTTCATGCTGATGTACCAAGCTGGAAGTGTGGACACCTTTCCTTCTCTCGTTTTCTACCAGTTCCATCTTAGGTTCTGTTGTTCTGATAAACATCATGACCAAAAGCAACCTGGAGAGAAAAGGGTTGATTTTTATCTTACAGGTTATAGTCCCTCACTCAGGGAAAGCCAAGAAATCCAAGGAAGGAGCTTGAAAAGAACATGGAGGAGCTGTGCTTATAGGTTTGTTCCCTAGTCTCTGCCCAGCAAGCTTTCTTCTGCAGCCCAGGACCCCTTGCCTAAGGATGGTACTGCCACAGTAAACTGGATCCTTCTACAACAATTAGTAGTCAAGAAAATGTCCCACAAATATGACCACAAGGCCAATCTGATAGAAGTAATCTCCCAACTGAGACATCTTAGATAACTCTGGGCTGTGTTAAGTTGATAGCTCAGTTCACTAGGAGACTACCTCCAAGTTGAACCTTCCTTAGGGCCAACGTCTTAAGATACTTCTGAACATTTTCATTCCACATGGGTCTACCATTTACCAGACATCCATTACACTTACAACCAGCATCACTCATTCTGATAAGTAATGATCTTTTGCTTTACTTCGCTTTGATCCTTGACTGTCACTACTGTCTCTCTTGATAGATCCTAAGTCCCTGACTAAAGAAACTAATTTATATTTCTTAGTATTGCATTACAGTATTAGACACTCAAGGGCTGTTGAAATATGGAAGACACTGGGACAATCATGAAATTGACATTGATATGTATGACATATGTTCACATGGCATGTGCTTTATTATAAAAGACTCCAATTAGCAGCACATAGATGAAAGAATATTGTTAAGAATCCATTTAACAATATATAGATGAAAAGACCAGTGTATCAGTCTTAACTCTTAGATGGATTTCTTTACAATCTAAAAAAACTAGGTTGAAAATGAAGGGACCAGCCTTCATTTTCAGAAAACATATTTTCTGCATTTGAATGAATGTTATTTATGAATAATTAGTCATTAGTCGAGTTAAAACATAATCAATAATTTTAATTACAAAAGGGAGACTTGGGAAATTCATTTGACCTGCTTGCGGTTCAGAAGGAGACGGGGCCCCGTTATTAATTCTGCTGCAGAATTGCAGAGCAGAGGTAAAAGAAAGTGCAGCACAATAAATATTAACAGTGAAATGGGATTCGTGACCTCAGGGTGAGTCCCCAGCCCAGGGTGTTCCCTCGAGGGCACAGTATCTAGGAAAAAGAATAATGAACCAAAACATGTTTTGTGTGACCTTTATAATGTGCAGAGGTCAAGGCCTGATAAAGAATAAAAGTAATATGAAAATTCTATAAAATTTAACCTTAGTATAAATTACAAACAATGGTATCAGAACTTGATAATGATAAATCATATGCATGTTAAACTTGCATTTATCATACATATGTTTTGATTCAACCAAAAGTATCAGAGAGTCCAATGTTCCAATTGATTATATATTTTTGATTAATATTTTGTAGTGTTTTTTAATACATACAATAACACTTAAAAAAACCTTTTTTTTATTTCCATTTCCATTTCATGGTTAGAAACAAGAATTTTTATCAGTAATTTTTGGAAATAAGCATGTTTGTTCTTCCTACAACTTTTCAAAAAATATCCTCACTTATACAATAAAAAAGAAAAAGAAATAAAATGTGTACAAATTGAAGAAGTAAAGCTATCTTTCTTCATGGATTATGTAATTTTTCTCTACATAAAATCTAAAAGAATCATAAAAATACATGAAACTAATAAATGGTTATAACAAGGTTGCAACACATAAAGTTAATACACAGAAATCAATCCTTTTTCTATGTGTTAGCAATGAATAGGTAGAATTTCAATAAGAAAATACTCCTATATACATTAGCACATGCCTAAATACTGAAATAAGAATACATTTAATATAATATGTATGAGGTCTACATGGAGAAAATTATAAAACTCTAATGAGGGGCTGGAAAGATGGCTCCATGGTTAAGAGTAGTTGCTGCTCTTGCAGAGAACCCAGGTTCTGTTCCCAGCATACATATCGGACAGCTCACAACCAACCTCCATCTCCTGTTCCAGGAGATCTGACACCCTTTCTTGGCCTCTGCATGCACACACATACACACAGTACACAGACATACATATGGGCACACACGCACATACATATAAAATGAAAATGAAGATAGGCTGAAGGAATGACTCATTGGTTAAAAGCACTTGCTGTTCTTCTAGAAGACCCAAGATTGTTCTTAGCACCAATAAGAGTGCATAACCACCTCTAGCTCCAACTCCTAGGCATTCAACAACTTCTTCTGATCTCCATAGGCATGGCACTCAAGTACTCCTGCTACACATAGAGAGAGAACACACACACACATACACACACACAGAGAGAGAAACAAAAGTAAAGAAAATGAAAGAAATAATAAGTAAAGAAAATCCCTGATGAAAATAACTAAATAGGAACTAAAGAAGTGGAGAGCTAATCTGTGGCCATGAGAAGGAAGAGACAAAACTGTCAAGATGTCAAATCCCCCACTAGAGCTCCACAAGCAATATAATCAAAACCTCATCAAGTTTTTGTCCTGAACATCAATACACTGATTCTAAAGTTTATATGTAGAGGCACAAGATCTATCCACAGTAGAATCAAAATACTTCCCCAAAATTACAGTATAACATTGATACAGTTGACACAGTGTTACAGTACAACATTGATACAGTTGACACAGTGTTACAGTACATTGATACAATTGACACAATATTACAGCACAGCGATACAGTTAACACAAAATTACAGTATAACATTGATACAGTTGACACAGTGTTACAGTACAACATTGATACAGTTGGCACAGTGTTACAGTACATTGATACAATTGACACAATATTACAGTACAGCGATACAGTTAACACAAAATTGCAGTACAACATTGATACAGTTGACATAGTGTTACAGTACAACCTTGATACAGTTAATACAATATTGAGGCAGGAGAGCAGTCCAAAGGCTGCTATGGTCCCTCTTTAACATTTAGTATAAAAATCTTGTACTCAAAAACAGTGTGATGCTGACAAAGCAATAAATAGAGCAAAATACAATAAACTCACACAAGGCAGAAAATTGTTCTTTGACAAAAGAAAAATCCAGTACAATGGAGTGGTGCAACACCTAGGCATTATGAAATAGGCATCTTTTATTCTTCATAACAATAAACACAGCAGATCATAGTACTAATATAAAACTCAAAACTATAGAACTATTACAACACTGGGGAAACCTATGTTGCCTTAAATATAGTGATAACATTTTAGACTACCAGGAGTCATGACCATAAAGAAATAGTTGATAAACTCCACTGCAATGAAAAAAAAATCTGCTTTACAAAGAGAAGAGAGAGAGAGAGAGAGAGAGAGAGAGAGAGAGAGAGAGAGAGTGTTAAGGGAGGGAGAAATAGGAAAAGGAGGGAGAAACATAAATGCGTATTCTGAAGTGTTGGAAGCCAATATGACAAGGTTGCATAATGAATGTGTGCTTCCAACTACATAACATTTTGCAAAAGGCAAACTGTGGAGATAGTTAAGTGATGGGAGGTTGCCAGGTGTGAGGAAGGAGAGAAGCAGAAACCAGCCAGATCACAGAGGGGCTTTCCTCCACAGAACTATGTGACATTATAATGTTGTTTACATATCAATATACACTCAACATACAACCATAGATAGTACAAGGGGGAATACCAAAGTACACACCCTGGACTTAGAAACTTGATATAAGTGAATGTAGCATCCCTGGAAAGGATACTGATAGTGTCGGAGGATGTGTATGTAAGGATGGGAAGATGTGGCAAATCTCTGCACCTTTCACTTAATTTTTCTCTAAACCTACAACTGGACTGAAATACTATTTTGTTAAAAAAAAAAAAAAACCTGGAATAACATTCCTTTTCTTTTAATTTTGATGATTCATTTTCACACACGTATACAGTGCATTGTGATAATATACTCTCTTATCCTTCACCCCCTCCTTCTGCTTACAACTATTTAATCTCAAAGATTTCTTAAGTGTGTTCATTCAAAAAAGTTCTCATGGTCCTGCAAAATTTTTCTATTTCCTTCCAGAAGGTGGCATGTGTGTACTATGCTCAAAAAGCCCTCTGCTGATTTGCAAAGGAGGGGAAAAAAAAAAAGGAGAGAAAAAGAAAAAAAGAAAAACTTTCCCAGACAGTAAAACAACTTATAAACCTGTCGGGAGTAATTTCAGCAGCTGGGGTGAAATGAGAGCCTGCCTCAGACACCTAGGGCTTTCTGTGGCAGGGTGAGCTTCTGTATGATCGTAGACGTACCTGCGAACACTGAGACCCATAACTCAATTTACAAGTACCTTAACGCTGAAAGACTGTTTGCGGAGTTGACACTCTGGAATTTGTTACAGTCACTAGAAGCTGCATGGCGTAAGAAAGGCCACAGGATGTGGCTGGAATACTGCACAAGAACAGAGTCCTCAGGCTACGGGACCTGCAGCAACTTAGCCTTGGCTGTGCAGGGGCTGTACTCTGAGGGTTGTTTGAACTTGGGAGAGAAATCCTCTAATTAAAGGGCAATTACACAAAACTTCTGCCTGGTAATCCCCTCTGAGCGTGTTAAACCCACAGATTTCTGGGCTTTAGAGACCTCAAAGTCAAGAACATCTTTGGGACTTGTGAATCGACATTAAACAAGCATCCTCTAATGGAAAATTTCTCAGGTGTCTACATACAGCAGACTGCTACTGAAAGCGACGCCATGGACAAACCTCCTAACCAGGATTCCAAGGAGACACAAGAGGACAGCCGGGACTTCTGAGTCTCAGGGTACCATCAGATTAGGATGCCTGGTTTCTGAATTTTCTATGAGAAAAAATTAAAATTCATAATGGTTAAGACTGTATCCAACGTTACACAGTTAATTATCAGAAAATATTAAATGCCAGTTTCTAAAGCTCTAGCATTTGGAGCACTACCATGGTGTCCCGGGGGTGGAAAGAACAGAAAATACTTAGTACATCTTCCTTGCTTCTTCAGCCTTTGCTGCTCTCTTGGTTCCTTGTGCAAAAGAACCAGACTGGAACAAAATCTCTAAGAAACACTTGGCGGCCAGTGAGCTTTGGCTGCCTGTTTGCTAACTCATTCAATAATAACCAATAATCATGAGGTGCTTTCCAGTCTGATTTCTAGACCCCAAAAATGAGTTATGAAGAACCCAGGGGTAGTCCCTGTCATGACAGTCTAGTCAACAATAAGGAAATAAGCAGATGCATACAAGAGGAAGATGGTGTCGCTCTGTGTGCCGGGTGTGATTGATGGTGTAACTGAGAAAGCAAATGTTCTTTTACCTAGCCTCACCATGATCAGCTGCTTAGAGGCAGCCATGCAGGCAGAGATGCTAGAGACATAGCATCAGCTCAGGCATTTCCAGGACAGGGTATTCTTCAGTGTCAGCTCCAATGCTGAATCATAAACACCGGAAGAGGCAGGTTGAGTTGAGCTAAGCATAGGAAAGAACTCCCCAGCCTAGCAGAGAGGAAATTAATGTCCAACTGTGGCTCATTGTGTCCTCATTTCTTTGTAACATTTCATTTAAGCCACACAGTCGCAATGGGTGTAAGAGGAGTGATGCTCATAGAAAGGAGAGATGTGTCTGCTCCCAATTTAGATATATCAAGTGGAATAGTCACGTATTAGAAAGCCACTGGAAGGAAACTTTCAATGAATGTTAGGGAAATCCTGACATCTCTTCAACCCCTACCTCAGCTGAGTAATTTAAGCTCAGAAAATGGGTGGATCTGCATACGTTAGGTTGGCTGTGCTGGGTGTATGTATAGACTACAGAACTGCAGACTCTTCAAGTCATGTGTTGGCTCCGTATAAAGCACACAGAGGTGACCAATTTATGTTTCCTGAAATAAAATAGCTCTCTGGCTCAGAGGGAAATGAGTGAGTTAGCGACCCTTAATCTTGTGATCTCCAAACACTGCCAGGAGCCCTAATTAAATCACAGAAAACACTGCAAAAGCAAATAAGACATACTCCAGATTCCAGCCAGGTAATGGAAAATTACAGAAACTCTTGAATAACAATAGGCATGTTTCCAACTTGTCTAAGTGTGAAGCATAAATTCTCAGGCAGGCCTCTCATTGACTACCCTCTCAGAGGAATGTAGCCAAATGGCATTGGAACACCTCTTTCAGTAAGAATTCAGACTGTAGCCCAAACCTGTGCTTCACAACCAGCACTGGAGGGAGCAGGAAGGGCAGGAATTTTCCCATGATCTAGAAATGCTATCCAAGTCACTTTCCTTCCTCAAGAAAGACGTTTCTTCACACGGTTCAGGAAAATAAAATCGTACATGAACCTTGAGCAGACAGCTCTGAACCCAGTAGATCTCCAAAGGGGCCAGGACATCTACCCCGAGTGGAAGGGAAAAACAATCAAGCCGCGGGTTACTTGAGTACTGACTGACCTTCCTGGAGATTAGAGTAAGGAGTGAAATTGATGACAACGACATTCCTCTCCTGTGACTCTCCACGGTTTTGTCAAAATTACACAATTACTGATTCCATTTAGCTCCACATGAAAGACAGTGGTCAGAAACAAGTGGTTGCAGGCTCCAATACGAGACACAATTCCTAAAGGCCAGACACGTCCATCACCTCTGGACACTGCTTCTCCCGTTATGTGGTAATCCTACATCCAGTCAAATGCAAACTTCTTGAGGGCAGTCTCCGGCACCTTCTTAGGCAATAGTTAGCAAAGGAGAGAGGAGCATATAGGCTGAAGTCTACAACTCAAGTGCAGCTGTAGGGTCTGACCTGGGTTTGAAAGAGCACGGGGTGTCGGAGGAAAGCGCAGGATGTGTACTTGGAGCTGTCCACTCCGTAAAGGCAGTTCTGGATGGAGCCTGTCGAGCAGAAGAGATGTTTAGTGGTTTACATGTGCATCGTAAACCGCAATTTATTTTAAAATAGGTGAACATTTACTAAGAGGGTACTCTCGACACGTGAGTCCATTAATTCTCAAGAGAACAAGCACTCCAAATAATACGCCTTGCTTTCGCCTAGCTCATTCTCCCTGTATAGGTTTGTGGGCGGTGCTCAGGGCTGTGTCTTCATCAAAAGAGAAGAAGGATAGATAGAGATTGGGCAAATTATTTTTTATCAAACATGGCAAACACAGTGACCACTCGACAAGTGCCGTCTCTGTCTCCGTCAGCCCAGTGAGCCGCACTGTTTATGAAGAGACCTCAGAGTTCAATGGGGTTATGTGACTACAATCCAGCCTGGTCCTCTGAACCAGCAAATCCTTCGCCTCAAAAAGTTCACCAGGCAAGAGAATGAAAGAGTAATCTAGCTTTTGATAGGAGAAGGAAAAGAAAAGCAACAAATCCGACTTCAGACCGTCTTAAAGAACTGGAGGCTCTGACCTTTACGGGCAGGTTTGTTGATTATCCACCTTAACGCTGTGACTTCAATTAGAAGCTACTCCGTGGGCAAATAAATGCAGGGAGACGGCTGATGCAGCACTTTCGGGCAAATGGCACTGTTGTTCCTCTGCCCGCTACCCTCCACCTCAGGAGCACACATCTCAGTGCAAGGCCCTGGAAGAAGGGAAAGAGAGGGAGGTACAGGAAATCCACGTCAGATTAACCACCGAGCAGAAAGATGACCCTGGATCAGCTGTATGAGGCAGGGCCACATCAGAACAACGGAATGCCCCACAGTGACAGCCTCTGTCGGCAGAAGCACAAAGATCATGCTTGAAAGTTTGTCAACCTTTGAAACACAGAAGTTTATACATAAAATCCTAATTTCAAGGTTTTCTGAAAAAACCAGAACACATTAACATGCAAGTTCTGAATTTTTGCATAGGAAATTAGATAGCTGCTCAAAAATTCTGCTTGCTTTATATGTTTAATTATTTTACTTTATATATTTTGGATTTAATTCCAAAGTAGCACATAGAGAGCTATGTTCTTTTTAAATTATTGTTTTATTACACGTTTTGCTCATGTTTGGTAAAATAGTCAAAAGATCTAAGAAAGACACAGAATTCTAGCCCCTCCCAAGGCACCTTTTGTTACCCCAGAGGGAGCAGCTACTCCTTCTTCTGTGGTCCACAGGCACTGCATGTGCACACAAGAAGTCTTTTCAATATGGGTTCTAGATCTCCCTCTACTAGGGTCCACTGTGCATCTTTGAATAAAGTACTCTCTGAGACTCAGTGTGTTGGTCTAGTCTACACGGTAACGGGTTTAGGCTAGAATCTAGAGCTGGGTTGTTCTTAAGCTTTCAGATACCTTTGAAATTCATGAGACTTAACCTGAAATTTCAGTCCACATACATACTCTGAATGTCTAGTCCCTGATTTCACAAACACCATCCAGTGCTCATCTTGATATTCATCTTCAAGCTCACTGATTTTTTTTTGACA
Organism: Mastomys natalensis; assembly: GCA_021653895.1. Classification (NCBI taxonomy): domain Eukaryota; kingdom Metazoa; phylum Chordata; class Mammalia; order Rodentia; family Muridae; genus Mastomys; species Mastomys natalensis. The sequence continues at coordinate 373,000 of JAJTUV010000141.1, forward strand.
TTTTCTTAGAGCATTTGTAATCAACAGTACATAGTAAATACTCTGAAACCCGATAATTCTGAAGATAATAAGAAACATCCTTGCAGCAGACATCCATGGCCTTGGCATGTGACTCATGTCCTCTGACATGAGTCAGGGGCCTTCCACTCTGAAACTGTATCAGCTGCTCACGTGGCCACGCCTCTGTAGTTAGGGCTCTGACTGTAGTTTTATTTCTGTCTTGGATTTAGAACTAAAGGCTGGAGACACAGAATCAAGAGGGGGTTCAGTCCATCAGCTCCTTTCCGTGTCTGGAGGCAGGAGTAGCAGCTGTGTGGGTATGGGTACCCAGTGTGCACTGGAGAGGATTGTTGTAGGGTCTTCAGTGGCTGGGCCCAATGCCAGGAGATGTGGTCTCTTTGTAGGACCAGTTCACTGAAGCATTGTGGGTATATGCCTGAGTAATTCTCCTTATTGGCCCCGTGATTCTGTGAACTGCCAGCATCCTTTAATCAATCCATTTTCTCTTTGAATTATCTAGGGTTGGTATTACATAGAGTTGTATCTAGATATTTATTTAGAGTTAATTATCTAGATATTTATTTAGAGGTAATTATCTAGATAATTATCTAGAGTTTCTGTTACTTGCAACAAAGAAAGCCAAATAATATAAACCTTCCTCTTCCTGAGTGAACAGTATCTTAGGGATTGTTTCCAACAAGAAACATCTTGGTATCAGTTATGGTAGTTTGGTAAAGAGGGACCAGAATGTCAAAATCACACAAAATTTTAAAAAAATAAATCAACACATATTCATTGTATAAAGTAATAGATTTCATTATGACATTTTCAAAGATATGAATCATGTACACTGATAATATCATCCCCAGCCTCTGTGTGTGGTGTGGTGGTGGTGGTAGTGGTGGTGGGGTATTCGTGTGTGTGTGTGTGTTGTGTGTGTGTGTGTGTGTGTGTGTAGGTGCCTATGTATGCATTGAAGTATATGCAAATATGAGTACTTGCATGCAGGTATCTTATCTCAGAAGCTGTCCACCTTTTTCTTTGAGACAGAGCCCTTCACTGGCCTGGATCTTGTCAATTAGGCCACACTGGTTGGCCAGGAAATTCCAAAGATCTACCTGTCTCCAACTCCCTAATAATGGGATTACAAGCACATATGCCTGTTTTTTTTTTTAACATGGGTGCTGGGGGGTTGAACTCAGATCCTCATGCTTAAAATTAATGACTGTGCTGACTCCCCAGCCTCTGCTAACTCCCCAGCCTCCCGTTACTTTTTCCTATCCACTCTTCCCTACTTTTTTTCTCAGAATTTTTTATGACAGACAAGCTGCCACCTGAGGGTGCCGCTCACCCTGGAGGAGGATCATTCCCTCTCAGTTAATTCTTCACAGACACACCCAGGGGCACATCTCTGAGCTAATTCCAGATCCAATCTGATTGACAACCAAGATTAACCATGATAACCCAGGGTTGGTATAGCTGGCTCATGTGTTTGCTCAAATTTTAATATTTTTTGAGGAAACACCATAATGATTTCCATAATGGCAACATTCATTTAAATTGCCATCAACAGTGTGTACATAAAGGTTCTTTTCCTCAGAAAGTTTGCCTACTTTTGTTGTTTGTTATCTTAAGTACAGCCATTACAACTGGGTTAAGATGAAATCTGATTGCTGATTTAGTCTACATTTCCCAAAGGACTGAGAATGCTAAATATTTTTATGCATTTATAGGCCATATGTGCTTATTTTAAGAGTTGTCTTTCTATTACTTTACCCATTTATTGAGTGGGTGAGTTGTGTGTGTGTGTGTGTGTGTGTGTGTGTGTGTGTGTGTTTAAACTTTGGAGTTCTTTTTATATTCTCCATATGAATCCTCTGTAGGATGAATAGCTGGAAAAGATTTTTCTTTTATTTTGAAGGTTGTGTCTGCCCTCTGGGAATTGTGAAACTACTCAACTTAATAGAATTATAATGTTAGATTTTCCTTTTGCACTTCAAGAAATTTGCAAAGTGATAGTATGGTGGTGTTAAGTAAGAGAAACCTCTTGGGTTATTCCATGATTACTCCATCAATTTTTTTTTAAATGATGTGTTTGCTTAAGGGACATTTGGTAGCTAGAGCAGAGAGATGGTGGGACAAGCACAACAAGAAAGAGCTAAATGTTGCCACTGATGCACAATTGTAGTGACAATTTGGGAATTTGGGTTCTTTAAAAAACACGGAAATAATATAGAAAAAAAGCTTTCTTTTTAAACCCTGGTGGGGATATGGAGCTGCTTCAGATTGTCCACAGCAGCTGACTATGATTTGCCTTGTGCTCTAGCAGGTATGAGATTTTGCCAATGGCAGAACATTTCTGTGATTGTGTAACATTTGGTAATTCTGGGAAGTTTTCAAAGGCTATACAAATGCTAGGTCCCTGAGAGGCAAGTTGGATTGTTGGTTGGATGGTTGGTTGGTTGCTGTTGTTCACAGCTTGTTAAGTAGTTGTATGCAAAGAAGAAAGAAGAAATTAAATATCCTGACAGTGAAATCAAATTTGCCCCCAAAGAACTTGACACCCCTAATCATCAGGAAGTAGTCTAACAATAATGTCTCTCCCTTTCCTTTCTATCCTTTTTTTTTCTCTCCTATCTAGTATTAGGGGATTGAAAAGGGATGGAAGAAAGAAGCACCTGCAAGGTAGTAAAAGACAGCTATACACAGTGTAATGCACATGTATAGAAATATCACAGAAGCCTGGCATGGTGGCGCATACCTTTAATCCCAGCACTTGGGAGACAGTTGTATAGCTGGGTTCAAGACCAGCCTGGTCTTTAGAGGGAGTTCCAGGACAGCTGTGGCTACAAAGAGAAACCCTGTCTCAAGAACCAACAACAATAATAGCACAGGGAAAAAACTGAATCAGTTCTGGATTCTCAGAGACAAAGGTCTATCAGTTAGGTTGAATTATGTTCAATAGACCAGCCTATGAACAAGGTTGTATCTGAGTATGAAGCTTCCAAGGAAATGTGAAAAAAAACTATTGCAACAACCATGCAAAGATTCCCCAGTGCTCCGAAAGAGAAGAATCTCTGTCCTGACGGTAGCAATTCTAAACTCAGTCAGACTTAACTACTGTTCCCTTCATGAAGTATGAGACCCACTCTCATAGTTGATACCCAGGGAGGGGAAACTGTGAGAACTCACAGTGGAACAGGTAATACATCCGCAAGGCTCTACCCAAACCCTTCCCACTATGCTGCACCTCCAGTACTGCCACAATGAGAAACTGCAGTTCTAACGCATCATGAGGGTCGCACTTGAACTGTAGAAACTTTTAAAAGTTCAGCCTGTGTTCTGCTTTGTGTATAATTGCCCTGTACACAAGGTGAGATCTTGGGTGGAAAACGGCTGTTAGCTCAAGTCTGGTGAGTATAGGATAGACTTAGTAAGGTCTCCTGTGACTACAGGAGCCCAGAAGGTTGAGGAGCTGAGGAAGAGTGTGCAGAAGTTGCTCTTGAAGAACTAGAAGTACTGAAGAAACTGAAGGGGATTGCAACTCTGTAGAAAGAACAATATCAACTAACCAGATCACCCAGAGCTCCTAGATACTAAACCACCAACCAAAGAGTACACATGGGGAGACCCATGGCTCCAGCCACATATGTAGCAGAGGATGGCCTTATCTGACATCAGTGGGAGCCAGAGGCTTTGGTTCTGTGAAGGCTTGATTGCCCTGGTGAAGGGAGATGCTAGAGCAGTGAGGTGGGAGTGGGTGAGTAGGTGGAGGAACACCCTCATAGAGGCAAAGGGGATGGGGAGAGTGGGCATAGGATGGGGGGCTTGTGGAAGGGTAACCAGGAAGGAGGATATCATTTGATAATTAATTTATAATAATAAAAAAAGAAGTAGCACTTTATCCACCACACTGCTCTGTCACCAGGGCCATCTAAACTAGGGCGCATCATTTGCAGAACAAGACGCAATGTTTGTAGCCCTGTGTTCCCTAGCACACACCAAGAAGAACAGGTCTCTAGCTTCAGTCTTCAACTGCTGTATTTCCCATGTGAAATATTGCTTCAGTTTTTAGGGAGCTTTCTGCTTTACTGTGGAAAAACAAATACAGAGAAATAAGAGAATCCTTGTGAACAAAACCTGAAGCAAAAAAAAAAATCCTGCTGTGGAGAGAGTTTAAAAGAAAACACAAGTGTTACAGAGGTTCATTTTTAACATCGGTGTTTGGAAGGGAAAGCACATTTTTTCACAGCAGCCTAGTTATGAATGGTGATTGGCTTCCCAGATGAGCCCACAAAGGACCGCTTAGCTCCCACTCTTCCTGTGAAATCCATCACGTTGTCTGAGCCTTGTGTAATATCTTCATACCATGACTATTTTTTTTTTTTTTTTTTTTCTTTTTTTTTCATTTTTTTTATTGGAAATTTTATTTACATTTCAGATGTTTTCCCCTTACTCCCTTTTCCCCCCTCCATCCCAGGAACTCCCTGACTATTTTTTCTACTATACTCACTTTCTACCACACAAGCTCAGGAGAAAAAAAAACTTTAAAAATGTAGAAAAAAAGAAAAGAAAAACAACCAAAGTATCCACTTAGAGTTTCAATTTGAATACAATTTATCCTAGTTACCTAAAAATTTTAAATAGACTTATTGTGATATGAATAGCATTATATTTTAAGTATATTCTAAATGTAATTTGATACGTTTGACATATATACACAACTGTTAAAGTGTCATATCACCACAATCAAGACTCTCAGAACATCTACATGCATCCAAAATCATGGCCTCATTTATCTTTCCCTGGGAAAGCTAGAGGCAAGGATTACAAATACTCTGCCTTTTTCCACTATAGATAAAATTGAATTTTTAGAATTTAATTTAACTGTTTGAGAATGAACGTCTTTTAATCTCACTTCTTTCATTCAGTATACTTATTTTGATAGCCACCTACGTGTATTTTATATCAATAGACTATTTTGATTGCTAAATAGTATTTTGTGAAATTGATAAAAAAAGAGTTCTTATCTATCCATATACATGTAGATAGTTGGTATTAGATCCATAAAATGGTCATCAAAAATGCAGAGCTTGAGAGAAACCTTAGGAAAGACATTTTCCTGACCTTCTCTTGCCTTCCTGGCTCTCATCCTTCATTGTCCCCCAAGGCAAGCTACAGAGAAGAAATTCCTCTCCCTCACAGCAGATTATAAAAACCAGAATCCCCTTCCCCCAAAGGCAGCTGTAAAACTTAAAAATATTATTTTAGCTTCATTCCATCTTTCTGTGTAAGAACTGTCCATAAAAAATGAAGACCAGAGGGTTCCTTTCCCATACTCTGGAGGAAGAAATTCTACAGTTGAGAAGTCAAGGAGAAAGTAAGCACTCTGGCTTTGAGGGTTTCCTCTTTGGTTTATTACTGTTGGGTCACACCTCTTTGTCCAATCATATTCTACATGGTTGTCCATGCATCATTAACCACAGACATAAAAATGAATAGTCCAGAGAGTAATGTTCTCATGCCTTAGGCATGCAATAAATTTCACGTGTTATTTAAACTGTAGAAGACATGATGAGTCTGTCTTGGGTCTTTGTGTCTTCTTTCTGTAGGCTTCTGTATCATATAAAACTATGATCAATGAATTTGCTATGCTTTTGTCTTTTTAATCTGCCTTTTGTTACATGAGTGTTAGGAACCATCCTATATAATGGTTAGGAAGAAAAGGTTACCTTTTCTTTTAGCCATATATTGGCTCTACAGACAATTATCCAGTTTCTGACACTAATTGTGTCCAATAGTCCCGTTGTAACGCTAACTATCTAGAGCTGGCACAGGTCAAAAATTCAGTCTTATAAGACATCCTTAATTTCTGGTATGAGTTACAAAAGAGTTCCTCAGGTGACTCCCACTTCCCTTGGGGGCACCTAAAACTTAAGGCCTTCCACAATTCCCTTTTCTAATCCTGCAAGTTATTTAAAAACCTCACAGAATTCTGGAAAACATTTCATTAATCATTAGTATTTTATTACAAAAATACATCTGAGGAACTGCTAAGTAGAAAAAATATACATGGGAAAGTAAGGATGGGATAAGCCACTCTTCTCAGAACTCAATGCAGTCATCAACTTAGAAGCTCTCAGATCCATGTTTTTACTGTTTAGCTCTACGTTGCTATAATAAGATGCCTGAGATAATTCATTTATAAAGAAAAATATTACTTTGGATCACAGTTTGAGGGTTTATAGCTCAAGATCAAATGGACCACTGCTTTGGTTCCTGGTCATCTTGCCAGATGGCCATGACACAGAGAGTATGATAGACCAAACTTCTCACCACATGGCCAGGAAGCGAAGGAGCAAGAAACTAGAGTCCAACTATCTCTTTCATAACCACATTCCCAATGGCTTAAAAACATCCCACTAGTCCTTGTCTCTTAAAGGTTTCCCCATCTCTCAATAACACTACCTTAGAGAACAAGTCTTCAATATATAGGTCTTTGAGGAATGGTCAACTTTCAAACTATATCCCTGCTAGGCAGGACTGTTCATGCCCATGTAGTGTATAAACATGACTGACGAAACCATTGACTCTTGGCAACTGAATGACAATATCTAGTCTCTCATTTTCTCCAGAGGCGCTAGTGGTAGGCTATAATCTCTAATTTTTTAATCATGTGCTTACTTTCTGGTTACCAGTCCTATCCTGGAGATATTAGTGGCAACACCCAGAGTCCCTTCCCTAGCACAAACTCAGGTAAACTCTAGAAGTATCTATTACAATTAACAATGCTATCATCAGAAATCCCAAGGATTTAGAAACTGTGCTATATACCAGGGACAAAGATTAAATGTGTCCATATTTATTATCCTACTAGGTTATTTCTTCTTTGATGACACTATAAATAAAAGTACTGTTAATGGTTATGTTCAAAGTCCATGCATAGACATATGCTTTATTTTCCTTCAGTGAATACCTAGGACAGGAATAGCTGGATCATATGGCAGATATGTATTTAATTATTTAAGAAATTACTAATTTCATTTTTCTAAGAAGCTGTGCTGTTTTCCTCTGCCATCGTCATGAGTGGGAGTTCCAGTTGCTCTGATCTCCACTGAATCTTTTGGATAGTGTTTTAAACTCTAGATAATCTAATAGCACCATGGTGTTATCTCCATGGGGTTTTGAATTGCATTCCTCTAATGACAAATGATGAGGAGCAGGTTTTCATGTGCCTGTGCTAAAAATAGACACATCCAGACTTATAATCAGCTTTCACATTATGCTGACTGTCACTGTGTAAGTTCCTTTTAAAAAATCTATTTAGATGAGAATAAAATAACACACAAGTCACCACAACCTTGGATGGTGATAGTCCCAACGTTTTTCTTTTTTCTTGGTGTTGCTTTAGGTATTGCAAGTCTTTTACATTTTTGTATGAATGAACTTAAGGATCTACTTGCCAAATTCTATTCCTCTAGAATCTTGATAGGCATTGTTTTGGATCTGCAACATAAAACATAAAAATGTTGAAGCATTATAATTTTAACAATATTATGTGAACAATAATATGTGAAAATGTGATGTGTTTTTATACTTTAAAGTTTTTGTAGTATAAACTTCCAATTCAATTGTTAACTTTATTCCTAATTATTTTAGGTTTTATTCCTTCAACTGTGCCAAAAAGTGAATTACACTATAATTAGCTTTATGATTTATCTTGTATCCTATAGACTGTCTGAACTTATTCATTAATTTATAGCTTTATGCATATGAGATCATCTGCAATTTTGGATACTTTGCATCTTCCTTACCCATCTGGATGTCATTTATTTTATTTTCTCTCGCTGGATCAATTTTTGGTACAAGGCAGAAGTCGTGAGAGCAGATATATTTGTCTTGCTTCTGATCTTAGAGAAAAGGCACCTAGCCTTTTGGTTAACTACTAATACTAGTTTGAGATTAAAGTCATCCTTGTTAAGTGAGGTTTTAAATCAACAGGTAGAGAAATGTTAAGTGGTTTTTGAAGATCAGATTTGAAGGATTTTATAAATGTAGACAACCTAATTATGAAACATATAGAGAAGAACAAAGGAACTGAAGTTATCAAATATGTAAACTGTGCTTGGCATTGGCAAAAATGCCAAAGAAATTCCAAAGAATTTCTGGAATAAACTGACAAAGGTTATTTTTTAAAAAACCCACAAGTTTATTATGTACAGAGGCAATTTGTATAGTTTAATTACCCTGCAGCCCAACAGAAATTCACACACCTCTCAGTTTCTGGTAGGGATGTCGGAAACTGGGGAATATAGGCAAATTTAAGGAAATTCTATGGTTCTTAAAGGAACTCAATAGGCTTGGTGGACATTCAAAGGCCTGGGACAGTATCTGTCGAAGGCAGAGCAATGAGTTGTATGAAGTAATCCATGGGCAAAAGAGAGGATGAGGATATGTAAGGAAGGCCTGCCCTGGTGTGCTGGTAGAGGGCAAGTTTAACTCTTATATGAGCTTAATCTTTTAAGTCAATGGTATATAGTAAGAAGACTGAACTGTCAGGAAGGACGAGGATTTGGCAGTAGAACTTCATCATGCCTTGTTTTCTTTGGAGGACAAAGGGGAAACTTTTCTCTGACTCTACATTCCCAACCAACAAACATTCATGTAACTATGCATGTATGTTCTCTTTCTCCTCTCCCTGCCTTTAAGAGACAAGGCATTATCTTCTCTATTTCACAGAGGTTAAAACAGCGCTTGCAATTATATATATGCTAAGTCATTATTTGTTGATTAAGAAAATGTTTCTCATTTAAAGAGAACTTTTAAGATTCCCTGCAATCATAAGTAGACATGGTGATATATGTCTGTAATCCCAGAACCTGAAGGGGAGAGGAAGGAGGGTCAGGACTTCAAAGTTGTTCGACTAGATAGTATGGTAAAGCCTATTTAAAACCCTGTCTCAAAGTTAATTTTTTTAGTGTAGTCAAACAAATTAGCCTCTCTCTCTTCTGTTTTATTGTTTATTACTTTAACTTTGAAAAATGTTACCCTTTTAATTAAACGAAATAATGAGGCTTGCCCATGTGCATGCAACATCCCTACCCGCGTGGGTCCTCAAGTTAAAAATGTCTCAGAACAGTCCTTTGGAAAGCTTCAAAGTACCAAAAGTTGTATTCTATTTAGGAGCACTAGTCACAATCCATGGGAATGAAGTGATTGATACACACCCCGCTGTGGTCCTATTTCTCTCTCAGTCTATTTAACTGCCCATTGAGACACAGACATTTTCATTTTGCTATAATATTCTAATTTCAGCCGAGGTAGATCCGCATCTATAATGAATATACATTTTGGTTTATTATCATTACTCTAAGAATAGAGTGCACAAATAAAGTTTATCATCAGCATTGCATGTAATGCAAAATGATTAAATGGCACAGAGGGTGAGTGCAGAGCAGTTTGATGATATTGGGGAAAATACAGTTAATGTTAAGAAAAAGTTAATGAAAGAGTTTGTTAGAATTGCCTTTATTCAAAGCAAAATGATAGAAAATTCAATAAATTGTTAGGATAAATGTTTTTAATAACGAAATAGCAGTTCTTTACTACACCTTTAATACAAAAGTTTTAAAGAAGAAGAAAAGAATACATGAATCGCTTCAAGTACAGGTATAAAGTGCACTATGTACATTGTAATCACTGTGTTTAGAGTTGTCCTGAGTTGCTTCACGAACCCAAATCGACAGATGCTTAAGCCCTTATAGAAAATGCTGATTTATAATCTGTGTGTAGACCATTTAAGTACTGTGAAATCAAACAAGATGTTGTAAACAGTCTGTGGTGTTAGGGTGAAACTTAGTAAGATGAAGGCTTAAGGAATGACAATAATAAAGCCCCACTCAGAATCGACGATTCAAGATTAACAAGTCTTAGCTTTAATACACGTAGGCTTCTGATTGTTGCCATATGGTGACCTGAACTACTCCAGGACTCTGACAGAAAGAAAGCAATCACCCTTGCCCTTCAACCAGAGCCAAATCTAAATTAACCTCTTTTCTTCTTAACATTAGCTTGTTTCATATGTTTCACCATGGTAATAAGTAGACTGACGTAATCATGTTTCCAAGAGGGCTGTAACAGCTTGCAACAATGCAGGCTCCAGACAATATACAGGTACAGTTCTCCTACCTCATTAAAAGACAAAGGTACAAAACTGGGTTTGTTCCTCTACATTACACACACACACACACACACACAAGAGAGAGAGAGAGAGAGAGAGAGAGAGAGAGAGAGAGAAGAGAGAGAGATTGAGAGAGAGAGAGTTTGTCAGTTAGGAGGAGTGTGAAGAATGGAAATGCATGAGGCAAGGGAGGAGAAGGCTAAAGCCAAAGAAGTTGGCATGCCAACAAAGGCTGGAGAACATTACTGAGAAAAGGGATGGGAGCTGGAGAGTCCCCAAGCAGAGAGGCTGGGGAAATGAAGGGACAAACTCAGAAAGGAATGTCATTTAAAATGTGTGCCCATCTGGGGAGCAGAACAAAAGGCTAAACAAGAAGGGGGAGCCTGGGAGCGGGAGTCGAGAGGGGGCTCTTTCTGAACAAGAGCAAAACGGTATTAGGGTTTCAATAGCAACGACCCATGAGCCAAGTCTGTTTGTCCTTCACTTGAAATCACTGGTGTTCCAGAATTATATGACAAAGAACCTGAAATTTCCTTAAGATAGGAAGAAGGCATGCAGAGGCATCAAACAGTGTTGGAAGCTGGGACAGAGGGCAGCCCTGACCAGAGGATGCACAGATAGCCAGATGAAGTTAACAGCTCCTGACTGGAGAGGGGGGCAGGAAAGGGCCTGAGCTGTCAAGCTCTGTGTCTGGGAAATCTGTTTACGTTTTTCATGCCCAGACTTTGAGGGGCCCTTTTGGCAATGCTTCCTAGGGGCCCAGGCCTCACTCTTGGTGTCCCAACTAAGGCTGGCAAACAGTTCAGTCTGACAGTCTATGGATTGTGGGGTTGTGACCTCTCTGGATTATCTTTAAACCCAGGTCTCTTTAGTGGCTGTATTTGCTGAGGAACACTTAATAATGACTGGGTTCAGGAAGAATAAATTCAACTCGTTCTGGAAGCGACACTGTAAAAATTAAAATGATGAAAGTTTATAGGAATTATCCTTAGAGAAAATGTGGTATTTGCTCAGAAGTTAACTTTTGAGGCAGCTCTTAGCATATACCCTCATGCACAAGAACTGGGGTCATCATGTAAAAGGAGATGGTGAGATGCCACCCCTTATGAGTCTACCTGCCATGCCTTAACTCACCAGACATTGTGGTACACACCTATCATTGCAGCACATAGGAGGCTAATGCTGGGCTATATCATGAAACTCTGAATCACAAGACAAAACAAAAGAAAGCAAAATGAAATGTTGGGTGGCAGTCCATATTTCCCACGAAGACTGAAGCAGAAATAAAGTAAGAATAGAGAGGATAATCCACTGATAGATACAAGAGTCACCTCTAATCTATCTATCTATCTGATAGATACACCTCTAACGGCACCGGAACTCCCACAAGCGTGTCTCAGACATCCGAGCAAGTGGGGCCTCATACTAAACCAATCATCAGCCAGCAAACCCAACTAGTGAGGAATTACAAACATCTTGTTTTATGCTGGATATAATGAAGGCAGAAAAATTCATGATTATGGATTGCCTTTCCAGGGCTTCCCAAACTAATCTTAACACCACACTCAAGCCAAAAAGGAGTTCTTAGCACATATTCATGATTTGATTAAAACACGAACAAAGACCAGGAAGCCTGAGTCAAAGTGAAGAAAGCCTATGAAGCTGGAGGTTGTCAGCAAAGAGGTGTGAGCTAGCCAGACAGGAAGGTGAAGAAGAGAATGACTGCATGAAGAGACAAAAATCAGAGACTAGTACCAGAGCATGAAGCATACTGGTCCTGCTGGAATGTGACTGGGAAATTCCCTGACCTGATACCAAGAGAGAAGGAAAGGCACTGTAGGCTACAATGGTCTCCCTAATGGAGAACAGAAGGAACCCTCATCTCAGAAAGGTGACCACATACAAGACCAGGTGGGTTCTCTAAGCAGGACTGAAGGGGAGAACCTTTATGTGATTCATGCTCTGAATGGCCCCAGACAGCAAGCCATCTCAGACCCCAAATGTCTCTTCTGAGCATAGAGATGCATTTCTTCAACAAAATTGTATGTTACCTTAATGCAAAAGTCAGGAGAAATAATTTATAGTCAAAGAAGAGTTTCTTACACGTCCCCATAAAGACTCCGAGTGTTTGCAGGCCCGGCTCCTGGGACTCCCATCCCCACTAGAGCCTCTGCCTGTTGGCATTCAGTTTCTGCCTCAATGAGGAAATTGGCTATTCCAGTCTCACACAAGGAATTAAGGTCAGAACAATACAGTATTTTACAATCTAGTACAAGCTGCGTTTATCCAAGACTTTTCATGCGTGGCATCTTAAAGATCCTTATGACCCTTTAAAAGAAAGCAGGGGGAGGGGAATTTAAAAGGGAAACCCTTCTAAAAGTTCAAACCCCCACTGAACTAAATGAGCCATTGAGAGTGAATTGGACTTAACAGTGGCCTTCAGAATGGGAGCAGAGGCTCCACTCCAGTGGAACAAGAACAACAGAATCAAAGGAAATAACAGCTCAGAGAGGGCTGCACGGGGCCTGAAATGTACCCTTGGCTCTACACTCACGGGCTCGGAAATCTACTAAGGGCACAGGAATCCGTGGATGAGAGCCAGGGAACAGAGTACTGACTCCACTTCCTCCAGGATTCTAGGAGGCCAGGTAGAACCTAAAGTCCACCCTGTGACCCCTAAGGTGCTGGTACCAGCCTCACTAATTGCTCTGTCATTCTTTCATTGTACCAGGCAGAACAAGTTCCAAGTGGTGTTTGGATTCTAACCCTAATCCCAGTTCCTGGCCCTCCTGCTCCTGGTTCCACTTGACCGTGATGCCTGTCTTTCTTGGGAGCCCTTTCCACTTTAAGGGGCCTCCTTGCTCCCCCTTTTCCCTTCCCTTCTCCTTCCTTCTTCTCCTTCTTCCCTTCCTTCCCTTCCTTCCCTTCCTTCCCTTCCTTTCCCTTCTCCTTCCCCCTCTCCTGCTCCCTCCCTCTCTTCTCTCCTGCCCCCTCTCTCTGCCTCCCTCCCTCCTCTCTCTCTCTCTGCCCCCTCCCTCCTCTCTCTCTCCTCCTCCTCTCCTCTCTCTCTCTCTCTCTCTCTCTCCTCCTCTCTCTCTCTCTCTCTCGTTCTCAACACCCTGACTCTTAAATGAGGCCTCTGTCTTGTATAGAGCCAGTTTCCCGTCAGATCCCCTCTGACAAAGTTATCCCTTCATAGAATGACAACATGCCATGTGCTCTTGTCCATGAATCAAGCCAGTACTGAAAGAACTCTCCGGTGTCACCAGAGGGACCCGGGACTCAAAGTGGATGTTGCTAGACTTTCAGCGTTCAAGTTTCCGTCGAGCACTGGGAGCTAGAGAGAGTTTTGGTTTTTTGTTTTGTTTTGTTTTGTTTTGTTTTGTTTCAAACATGTGGGAAATGCACGTAATCTGTCTTGGGCTAGTAACAAAAGAACCACTGTTGGCCTCCTCAGTTCGTGCCCAAACAGCTCTGATACTTTCAATTAACAACTCGTGGCATAGCTTTGTTTCCCTTCTTCCTGCTGTTTTATTGGAACAAAGACCCAAGATGAGATAAAATTGGTCATAAGAGTATTTTTAAATGACCTTTAGAAAGGTTCTGTTTTCATTTTTTATTTTTCATTGTGTGCATCTGTGCGTGAGTATGAGCATGAGAGTAGAAGCACCTTCAGAAGCCAGAGGGATCAACTCATCTGGGGCTGGAGTTACGGGTGCCATGAGTCCCCTGGCATGGGCATGGAAGTTGAGCGAGGATCCTCTGCAAGAACACTGTATAGTCTTAACTACCAAGCCATCTCTCCAGCCCACAAATTACTTTTGTTTTTTTAAAGAAAAGGTTAGAAATTATACATTTTGTGGAAGTCTGACCTCTTCCTCCCAGAGACTTTAGGAGAATGACTAGTGTTTGCACAACGCTGTGCATACTGCTTGGCGCATGCCCGCTGGGTGCTCAATACCTGCGCATGCCTACATCAAGCTAAATGGTTATGCTTGGAAAGCTACTAAATTGATTTAGAATTAACCTGGGGCTTTACTGTCCATTCCTGCTCCATATTTGAAGCCTTTACTCCTAACCTGAGATTGATCCACCTTCTTTAATAGCTTGGACTAATAACTTCATAAGGCTTTATGCTCCTGGGCCGTTGAGAATGGCTGATGCAGTCAGTACCACAGAAGAGCCTGGGCATATGAGTTAGGAGGTTCCATCACATCTTGATGTACCTTAAGTGAAGCATTAATACCTCTACTCCTTGGTCCCACCCTCTTTAAAAATAAGTGGATTCAATGAAGTGCCACCTAAGTTGCTCATGGTTCCAACACACATGCTTTATTTGTTTTAATTAAAATTTTCATATAATATGTTTTGATTATATTCCCTCCCTCTCTCTTTCAAAACCAAAACATAACAAAAAACCCACAACCCACACGCACATAAATTAAAACAAGCAAAAAATAATAAAGACAAAAAAAAAAATGTCTGTCTCAGTCAGGGTTTCTATTCCTGCTCAAAACATCATGACCAAGAAGCAAGTTGGGGAGGAAAGGGTTTATTAAGCTTACACTTCCACATTGCTGTTCATCACCACAGGAAGTCAGGACAGGAGGACAGGAACTTGGAGGCAGGAGCTAATCAGAGGCCATAGAGGAATGCTGCTTACTGGCTTGCTTCCCTTGGCTTGCTCAGTTTGCTTTTTTATAGAACCCAGGACTATCAGCCCAGGGATGGCACCACACACAGTGGGCTGGACCCTTCCCCATTGATCACTAATTGAGAAAATACCTTACACCTGGATCTCATGGAGGCATTTCCACAAGGAAGGTGCCTTTCTCTGTGATAACTCCAGCTTGTGTCAAGTTGACACACAAAACAAGCCAGTACAATGTCTAGATCAAACAAAATGAAATAAAAAATTTCACAAAACAAAATGTGGTGTTCACTATCTTGACCAGCTACTACTGGGCATATGGACTACCCTGGAGAGTGGTTCATATAGCCAGTGACACTTCATTGGTGAAAATTGATTCTATCTTTGACAGTAGGTATCAATTGCAAATAGGTGGGTATGGGTGGGAGCCCATGTCTTTCACTCCACTCAGTGCAAGGACACCATCTAGCCAGAACTTATGCAGATCTTCTGTATGCTGTCACAGTCTCCTTTCTGTGAGTTCCTATGTGTAGTAGCCCCCATTGTGTCTGGAAGACACTATTTTCTTAGAGTTATCCATGACCTCTGGTTCTTAGTATCTTTCTGCCTTCTTTTTACATAGATCTGTGAACATTGATGGGAGACCTTTGATAAAGACAGCCTATTTAGGACTCAGGTCTCCAAAGACTCTACTCTTTGTACATTGTCCAGTTGTGAGTCTCCGAATAAACTCCCATATACTACAAGAAGAAGCTTTTCCAATGAGAGTTGAACAAATCACTGATTTATGGGTATAATCTACATCATTAGGAGTCATTTTAATGTATGTCCTTTTACAGAGTAATAGTATTAGACACCCCCAACCCCTGCCCATGAGACCTGTCTAGTCTTAGGTGCCTGGTCAGTTTAGCAATGTCAGGTACGGATTCCATCTCACAGAGTGGGTCTTAAATCCAATCAAAAAGTTGTTGGTTTCTCCAATAATATTTGTGCCACTTCTGTACCAGTATATCTTGCAGGTGGGTTGCCACTTCAGATCACAGGGTTTGTAATGGGTGATAATGAAGATAACTTTTTTCATCTGGTACCATGCAGAATAACTCCAGAAACAGGAATGCTAATCAGTTGAGGTGAAGCTTCTAGTTAGGCACCAACTAGAATTGTCTGTGTTTGATCACATAAGTAATAGTTGCCTTCAGCAAAAAAGTCTTACCATCAAGTGGTGGAGAAGAACCAATAGCCTTGGAAATAGCCTGTGACCCATTTTGGGTACTGGAGGTTTTACTAGGTTGGTATAGGATGTCTCATTGGGGCAATAAGATTTTCAATTTGGTGATTCCATTTAGATTTCTTTCATTTATGTATGCTTTAGGAAGCTTTTACAATAGTAGGTTTCCATGTGGTTTCGAATATGGCCTTTAATGTTAATGGTCCCTCCTTGTGTGTACTCTCTTACCCTTGTCTCCCATCCTCCTCCCTATTTAATATTCCTATTCTAGTTTCCTCTTTATCTCTCCACAACACTGGGTTCTACTTTACCTTCCTTGGGGGAATCTTCTCTGCCTCAGTGGTCCTTACAAAGTTATTTATAACCTCTGTGGTTATTTGGGCTCTAGCATATATATCAAAAGCTTAAAAGCTAACATCTATATATGAGAAAACATAAGATTTTCTTTTGGGTCTGTGTCATATCTATTGTTCCATCCATTTACCTGCAAATTTCAGCTTTCTTAAGTTCTCGATAATATTTCATGTATAAATGTGCCATATTTTCATTATCCATCAGTTGGTTGACATGTAGTCTGTTTCCAATTTGGAGATATTATGAATAGAACATCTGTGAACACAGACCACCCGTATCTCTGTAGCAGGATGTAGAGTCCTGTGGGTATAGTACTGAGAGGGATATAGGTAGATCTTGAAGCAGGTCAATTCCCAGTTTCCCAAGGAAACTTCACACTGATTTCCACAGGGGTGATGACAGTTTGCACTCTGACCATCAGTGAATAAATGTTCCCCTTTCCCTGAATCTACACTAGGTTGAGCTGTCATTGTTTTTAACTATCTTGTCCATCCTGGCTGGTATAAGATGAAATCTCAAATAATTTTAATTTGTATTTCCCTAATATCTAAAAAACATTGAACATTTATTTAAATCTTTCTCAGCTAGTTGTGATTCAAATTTTCAGAGTTCCCTGTTTAGGTTCCTACCGCATTTATAAATTAGATTGCTTTCTTGATGTTCAGTTTCTTGAGTTCTTTGTATATTCTAAATAATCACCCTTTATTAGGTGTATAATTGGTAAGGATATTTATCCATTCTATAGGCTGTCACTTTGTCAGAACGATACTGTCTTTTCTTAATCAGAAGTTTTTCAGTTCCTTGATGTCCCATTAATGAATTGTTGATCCTGGCGTCTGTGTTATCAGTGTTCTGGTTAGAAACTCCTTTGCTGTACCAGTGAGTTCTCTTCTACCAGATCCAGGCTATGTGGTCTGTCTTGGAGCAAAGTATGTGCCTGGTGGTAAACATGGTCTATTTGCTATCTTCTACCTGCAGCCATACAGGTTGGTTAGCACCATTCATGGAAGATGTAATCTTTTCTCAAGTGTGCAGTTGTGGTTTCTTAGCCACAGATCTGTGGATTTATTTCTGGGTCTTCAATTAAATTCCATTGATCATGTATTTACACCAAGGCCAGGCTGTTTTTATTACTATAGCTCTATAATAGAACTTGAATTCTGGGAGTTCTTTTATTTCTCCAGATTGTTTTAACTATCCTGAGGTTTTGTGGTGTGTGTGTGTGTGTGTTTCCATACAAAGTTAAGTCTGCTTTTTCAATTTCTGTGAAAAAAAATTGTGTTGAAAATTTTCATTTAATCTGTAGATAAGTTTTCATAGGTTAGTGATTTTCATGGTATCTATCCTATAAGTCATTTCATCAATTTATTTTCATCAATTTATTTCTTCGCTTTCTTTTTTTTTTTTTGGTTTTTTGAGACAGGGTTTCTCTGTGTAGCTCGAGCTGTCCTGGAACTCACTCTGTAGACCAGGCTGGCCTCGAACTCAGAAATCCGCCTGTCTCTGCCTCCCAAGTGCTGGGATTAAAGGCGTGCACCACCACTGCCCGGCTTATTTCTTCGCTTTCTTAAAGTTTTATTGTAAAAGTCTTTTGGTTGCTTGATTAAAGTTATCTCAAGATAATTTTTGAGGCTATTGTGAAAGGTACTATTTTCCTAATTTGTTACTCTGTAAGCTTGTCATTTGCAAATAGGAGGGTTACTGTATTTTGCTCAATTATTTTTTATTCTGCTACTTTGCCAAATATGTTTATAAGCTGTAGAAGGTTTTGGTGGAGTTTTAAGGTTTTTTTAATGTATAAAATCTTATCAAAGACAGATACTCTGGCTTCTTCCTTTCCTATCTATCTGCCTTTGATCTCTTTCTGTTGCCTTATGGGTCTAGCTAAGACTTCAAGTACTATAGTGAATAGGAATGGAATGAGTAGACATCCTTGTCTTGTTCCTGATTTTGGTGGAAATTTTTTGAATCTCTCTCTCTGTATGTTGATACTGGCTGTACACTTTGCTGTGAATTGCTGTTATTATGTTGAGATATGTTCCCTATGTCCTTAGTTTCTCCAAGATTTGTATCATGAAGGGATGTTAGATCTTGTTGAAAACCGTTTTCTGCCTCTAGTGAGATGATCATGTGGTTTCTGTTTTTCAGTCAAAAGGGTCTTTATGTGGTTGATTATGTTTCTTGTTTTACATATTTTGAACTATCCTTACATCTCTGTGATGAAGCCAACTTGTTCATGCTGGTTAATCTTTTAAGGTGTCCTTGGATTCCGTTTACAAGTATTTTACAGAGAATTTTTGCATCTGTGTTCATAAGGGTTATTATCCTATAATGTTTTCTCTCTCTCCTTTTTTGGGGGGGTGGGGGGGTTAGGTTTATGTGTAGGTTTGTTATTGGGGTAATAGTGGCTTTGTAAGAAGAATGAGAAAGTGTTCTTTCAGTTTCTCGTTTGTGGAATGATTTGAGGAGTGCTGGGTTTAACTCTCCTTTAAGGGTTGGTAGTTCTTTACTCTATTTGGCTGGTTCTGGCCTTGATTATTGGCTGGGAGATTCATATGGGTTGCTATTTCATGTGAGGGATATAGACCTACTTAAATTGCTTATTTGATCTTGATTTAACTTTGTTAAGTTGTATCAAGAACTTCATTTCTTCAACTATTTCTTTTAGGTTTTCCACTTTGGTGAAAAACAGATATATTTTTTTAAAGCATGTCCTTATAATTCTCTGAATTTGTTTGGTGTCTATTATAATTTCTCCCTTTCTCTTCTCTAATTTTATTAATTTGAATATTCTCTCATCTTTGTTCAGTTTGGCTAAGGGCTTGTCAATCTTTTTGATATTCTCAAAAAAACCAACTTTTCATTTTATTAATTTTATGATAATGCTTTTGTTATTTCTATTTCATTAATTTCAGCCCCAAATTCGACTTTATCTTCCCATATATTCTTTTGGGTATTATTTCTTCTTTTTTCTAAAGCTTTCAGGTGTGTCATTAAGTTATTAATATAATATTGCTCCAGTTTTTTTGTTTTTAGCTAATGTAGGCACTTAGTGATATGAATTTGCCTCTTTAGAACCACCTTTATGTGTCCTATAGGTTGGGGTATGTTATGTTTTCATTTTCATTCAATTATGAAATTTCTAAAATTTCCTTCCTATTCCTGTCAACCTATTTTTTCTTCTGTAGTTCATTGTTCAGCCTCCTTAAGTTTGTAAGCTTTCTGTTGTTTCTATAGTTGTTGATAGCCAGTTTTAATCCATGGAGGTCAGATGCAGGTTGTTATTTCAATTTTCTTATACTTATAGAGACTTGTTTTGTGTCCTCATATGTGGCCAATTTTGAAAAAAAAGTTCCATGAGCTGCTAAGAATAAAATATATTCCTTAGAATGCTCTATAGAGATCCACTAGGTCCATTTGACTCATGATGTTATAACTGCATTTCACTGTTAAGTTTTTGGCTAAATGACCTTCTTATTGATGTGAGAGAGAAGTATTTACTTTACCCACTATCACTGTACGAGGGGTAATATGTGATTTTAATTGTGTTTAAAAATGCTTCTTTTCTGAACTTGGAAGCCACTGTATTTGGTGCATAGATATTTAAAATTGTAATGGCCTCTTGAATTTTTTAATTTAATAAGTATATATAGTGTTTTTCCCTAGCTGTTCTGATTAGTCTTGGTTTGAAGTCTATTTTTGAAGATATTAAAATAGCTACACCTGCTTGCTTCTTGGACAGATCCACTTGGAATATCTTTTTCTATTCTTTTGCCCTAAGATAATATCTGTCCTTGATGGTGAGATGTGTTTCTTGGATGCAGAAAAAATGCATTTTGTTTTCTAATTCAATCTGTTAGTCTGTATCTTTTTATTGAGGAATGAAGAGTGTTAATATTGAGAGTTACTAATGATCAGTCTTTACTGATCCCTGATGTTTTATTGTTCCAGTTTTTCAGCCCCCTCTTTTACTTCTCTTGGATTATTTATTCCCTGTCTTTCTGGATACAGTTAACTTTCATAACTTAGGTCTTCCTCCTGATGCCTTCTGTAGAGCTAGATTAGTAGAAAAAAATTGCGTAATGTTCTTCTTTCCCTGACAATTGATGGTTTTCTGCTGGGTATAGTCACCTGGGTTGGTATTTGTGGTCTCTCAGAGTTTGTACAGCATCTGTTCAGGCTCTTCTAGATTTCAAAATCTCCATTTAAAAATCAGGTGTTATTCTAATGGGCTTGTCCTTAAACTGCAGGTTGGTCTTTTTCCCTTGCAGCTTCTAATATCCTCTCTCTGTTCTGTACATTTAGTGTTTTAATTATTATGTGTCATAGGGAATTTCTTTTATGGTCTTGTCTATTGATAGTCTCTATGCTCCTTGTGCCTTGATAAACATCTCTTCCATTAGATTGAATTTTCTTTTATGACTTTTTAAAAAATATTTTCTGGGTCTGATTTCAGTTTCTTTCCTGCCTATATTCCTAATATTTGCAGGTTTGGTCTTTCCATGGTGTCCCAGATGTCCTGGAAGTCTTGTGTCTTGAATTTTTATATTTAACATTTTCTATGATTGAACTATACACTTCTTTTGTCTTCAAGGACTGAAATTCTCTCTTCCACATATTATAATCTGTTGCTAAGGCTTACCTCTGAGAATTTCGTTTGATGTCCTACATTTTTCACTTCCAGTTTTATCACAGTTTGGGTTGTCTTGCATGATTCTGTTTCTTTGTTAAATTTACTTTCATATCTTGGAATGTGTTTCTAATCTCATCCACCATCTGTTTGTGTTTTTATGGTCTTTTTAAAAGCATGTATTCATATCCTCTTTAATGCCCTTGCACATAATCTAATTTGTATTTTAAAGTTTTGTTTTGTGTTTTTTGCTAAACTGCTTTTCTCAGCACCACAGCAATAGACTTGCAAGTTTCTGAAGAAGGTGCATTGTTTTGGCTTCCATGGGGAAGGAAGTTGGAGAGGGAGAGAGGTGGGAGAAAAGAGAGACAGAGGCAGAGGCAGAGACAGAGACAGAGCTGAAGTTGTGGTGCCTACAGTGTTTCTTAGTGTAGATATCTGGTCTTGTCTTACTGGTAGGATGTTCTGCTATTTGACTTATGTTACCCACTATGGATCTTAAGCAACCGTAGGGTAGTGGGGGTCCCTAGTAGAAAATGTTTCTGTGGGTTTGTGGGTGACAGAAGAAGTGGATATAGGCTAGAAAAGAAGACTGAGAAGAACTGAGGGAAAGATCTAGTGGGACCCTGGGCAAGCACTAAAAAGTGGAATCCTCAGGGAATGAGATAGAGTGGGAGAAAGAGTTTCCACAGGCAGGTTGCAATGAACTGAGAGTAAATCTGGAGAGTATATAAATGTTTTGCAAGAGAGTCTGTACATTACCATTCAAGTCCTCTGAAGCATATAGCAGTGATATCCATTAAACTTCTCAGCTCTTCAAATTTAAACACAAGCACTGTTTCCTCCATCTTACCAGTATTAAAATAAAGTGTCTCAGCTAATGGTAGAGAGGACACAGAAACAGCAGGCACCAGAGTCAGTAGGATGATGCTGCAGACATTCCATATGTCCCCTACAACTTGTGTGTCTACCAATCTGACTTCCAACTGCCAATGCTCACCCTTGCCTAAGGAGTTTGGGAGTCCTCAGAGCCCACTCTCCTTGCAAATATGGCACTCAGTCTTGTCAATACCTCTAGAAACCATTCTTTACCAAATTCTACTGCAAACAGATGGATAAGCTCCCACATACTCTGGCCTCTTACCTTCTGATAGGGTAAAGCTGAAGTCCTTTCATGGTCCGCATGCCAGAACTATGGAGCAGACTCCGCCCCCATTGCCAAGAGTGGGACTGCTGCTGCATAGGTGCTTCCTATTGGTCATGGTCACTAACCAGTCCACTTCCTTGTTTTCATAATGATGTTTTCTAGTATCATCTCTCCAACTATTTCCCTCAAATCTCAAAGGATGCTTTGGCAGGGCAAGGAGGCCAAACCAGGAGGAATAGTTCTGCTTCTGCTTCTTCTTCTTTTTTTTTTTTTAATTTAGTTATTTAAATCACTTCATAAGTTACTTATTTACACAGAGTTTATAAACACAAAAAGGCAGGATGTGGGGAAGGGAATGGCACCAGAGCATAGGTGTTCAGGTGGAGTACAGATACCGTTCAGAACAGGTTATCAGCTGGGTGTAGGTTCAGGGGACAGGTCACTATGGCTCTGCCTATGATTCACTTGTCCTTATCTAAGTTGGTACTGTCCACCGAAGCTGCCTATTTATAAGATCTATGACTACTCGGTCTGGTAAATTTCCACAGAAGCTGCCTGTTTACAATAGCTTATAGCCTTCTGTTTCAGTGTTTTTCCACAGAGACCCAAGACTTTGTGTTAGCATGCATGTATGTCAGGCCTATTGCTGATTTTAGGCCTATGGCTGATTTTAGGCCTTTAGTGTATATGTAGGGCTGCTCCTGACATCTCCTCCCTTCTCTAAGTATAGAAGGGCCTTAGCAATTCTATTCTTGTGAAGGCGGGGATAGAGGCCTGACCTCCAATAATTGAGGGGGACCTTGTAATGGCTCCAGTCCTCCTGTTGTTGTCCAGTGAGGCATGAGGGCCATACCCATCCCGATGTCTTTTTCCTGGAGAGGGGATACTTTTGACATCAACCCCTATGCAGTCAGGCTTGTCCCTCAGGGAACCCAGATAGATATTTTTAACTTTTATTTATATTCCCTTGCAGTACTGTTTCCCCCCAGAAGGAGTCTCCTGTAACACTCTCCATCATGCCTTGTTTACTTTTAACTCTCTAAAACTGAAAGCTCAAGGCAAATCTGCTGCTGACTGCCTCTGGCATCGCTGAGACCACTAAAGACTATGCCATAGCTATGTGGAAGGTCCCTCTTACCCTTAAATGGAATGGCCGGGACCCAGTTCTCATATGGGGCTGAGGACTGATTTGCCTGTTTGATACCACAGAAGGCACACCTAAATGGCTGCCAAAAGTTTAATGGAATAAATAGATACCCCCACAAGGCCAGGCCCAACTATAAATAAAATGAATAACAATTGACCTCCAGGGAAGAGAAATCTCCCTGAGAATTCCCTTCTTTTTCCTTTCCAGGTAAAAATGAAACACCCATGATGTCTGCTGGTAGAAGCTGTAATCCTGATGCTGGCCTCCAGACTTAAACTACTCAGACCTTTGATGGGCCATTGACAAGGACACCAAACAACTAGAGATTGACATCACTAATCCGAAGAAATAGTTCTGCTTCTTAAAGAGAAAGCTTTGTTCTAGAATTTCATTGGAGTTCAATCAATAGCTCGTTTATTCCTTCAAAAACACATGCTGTGCTCCTACTGGAACAGGCACTGAGCTATGCCTCGAAAAACTAAGTACATGTGTGTGTTCTGGGAGCACTTACCTGTGAATTCTCCAGAGTGAGTGGAGCTCACTGTATGAGGCAAATCATTATGGGACCACTGTGGTGCCAACCTTTGTTAGACACAGCAAGGTCCAGATGCAGCAGCTGAGTAGCCAAGGATAAAAGGCCTGTCTCTGAGAAGCTTGTTGTCAAACACCCACTATTTTCCCCAGCTCCAACAGCACAAAAGTCCCTTTATGATAAGAAGCATCAGAGGATAGTCCTGCAAATTCTGCGAGGCTAAATGAAAAGCTGGAACAAAGAGCCAGGCTGCACCGTTTGTGTTTTCCCAGGTGTCTGTTCCCATCAGAGGCACTTCCATGATCTGACCTGCTGTGGGGGGTTCATCCAGGTCTTTGAAGCCTGCAACCCTCTGGCCATTAATCCTTCCCAGCAGCCTGAGAAGGGATGTTGCTACAAGGGTGGACTTCTGCGCATGTCAGAGAGCAGTGGACCTCTGAGTGTTAGCATTCAGCGGAATCCCTCGTGGCTGTCTATCCATCTGTCTGCCTGCCTATGTGTCCACTTGTCTGCCTCTAACCCTTTCGTGGGTTCTCGCTCCTCTCCGTTCCCACAATAAACCTTTTTTACATCAGGTATGATGCACGGTGTAATTTCCGGGGTGGGGGGTGGCACTTTGGCATGGGCCCATCAAGGGTACCACCCTCACTGCATTACATTTCATAGCACTGAGGAGCAAACGGAAGCATGCAGACTTCTCAGTGCCATCCTGGGGGGTCCCAAGGAGAACCCACAAATTTTTAAAATAAATCAAAATGTAAGTAACAGGGCCTCAGAGTTGAAAAATGTATTAAAGCCCCTGAATAAATGGTGCGCTGGGAACCAGTCACTGCTTGTCACTTTCCAGGAGGCCCCCAAGGTAGAAAGATTCTTGTACCATGTTGTGTGGCAAGAGGGACCCCTACTTGCCTTTCTACTAGATGCCAACAGAGGTCCCATTTGTACTATTTGCATGGGAACTTGCCAACCCAATTCTAGAATTTCCTTCTACTGACACAAAACGAAACAATAGCCCAAGCCTTCGTTTCAGTCGATATTGGTTACCAGTCTAGTGAACTGATTTAAACATTAATGACATATTACATGCATTCAGATCAAATAATAAAGGTGGTCATTGGAGCACATTTTCAAAATCCCCTATATGGTGGAGGGGAGCTAGTTGAATTTTTAAAAGATGCTTTTTTTTTTTTAATGGGTATGGGTTTTTCATCTGCATTTATGCATCAAATGCATGAAGTGCCCACGGAGGACAGAAGGGATCATCAGACCCCCTGGAATTGAAGTTACGAGTGGTTTCAGGCACTAAATGGGTTCTGGGAACCAAACCTGAGTACTCTGGGTACTTTTAACTGTTGAGCCATCTCTCCTTCCCTTAACTGAATTTTTGGCTCTTGCTCTCTTGCTCTCTCTTGCCTCTTGCTTCTCCCTCTCTCCACGTGCTCATGGCTGGCTTCTACTCTATTCTTCCCTTCCTTCCTTCCTTCCTTCCCTCCTTCCCTCCTTCCCTTCCTTCCCTTCCCTTCCTTCCTCCTCCCTTCCTTCCCCCCTCTCTCTCTCTCCTCTCTCTCTTCTCTCTCTCCTCTCTCTGCCTTGCTCTGCCTCTACTACCCTCTTAACTCCCCTCCCTATGCCCTGAATAAACTCTATTCTATACTTTTATTAAAAAATGAACTTTTGTCTGCTTCTGAGTGTACATTAAATTCAGCTCCAGTGAGGGAAATCTACCCTTTATGCTTCCAAAAACAATTCCTCCTCTACTTTGACATCATATCTATGGATCGATACACATATGGCCTAACTCTAATTTTAAATTTATATTCTGAATGATTAAAATGTGGTATTTTCCTTCTAACTTCAGCTTTTCTCCTTTAACATGATGAGCTAGTTCCAACCTTTTGCCTACAGATGACATTCATTTTCTCTTTTAACGTTGGCATATAAAGTAAGGGGATTCTTCAATACAGCACACACGACTATTCTGTGTTCTTATCTTTCCTCCTGAGGTTCTCTCTCATTCCCTGGGGCTCTAGGAAGAAGAATGAGGGATGGGTATGATCAAGATATATTGCATACATATGTGACATTTTCAAAGATTAAATAGAAATGTTTTATTTTATTTATTTATTTATTTTAAACAAAAAATTAATTTTTATAAGTATTAGACTTTGTGGGTTACACAGTTTTTAAAAATCCCTTCAGTGTGTACCATTTGGCCGTATGTGGAGAACAACAGGTTACATGATCTCAGTAAATTAGTTCTTGTTTTAATTCCTGACACAAGACGGCATCTATCTCCTTAATCCCAACTGACGAAGAAAATTTTGCATGATTATTTATTTTACTGTAATCAATCCCATGTAAGGTCTGAGGCTTGATGTCCACTGTTAACATAAATATATCCTGTTAGGTCAGAGTATTTAGCTGTATCTTTGTACCTTGTGTCTCATGTGCTCCCTTTCCTGCCAGGATTCCACTGTTCCTTCAACCAATCATGGCCACCTTGCGACACAGGCAGGACGAGGAGCAAACTGGGGCAAAGTTGCCTTTGCAGCCTCTTATTTAAAAGCTGAGCTCTATGGGCTGCGGGTCAGCTTATCGCCCTCTCTTTCAGGCTTCCCAAGGAGAAGTGGAAGGAAATTTTCAGGCACATTAACTTTCAGCCTCTGGACTCAGTACGAGGCATGGCTCGGTGGGTTGGTATCAAATTTGTCTTTAATGACTCTTATCCAACATTCCTATCTTATTACAGGCAGCTGCAGAAGAGCCCCACAATCCCAAATGTGCCTTCAAGAGCACGGGAGGATTAAATAGTGCATGAAAGATTTCCTCACAGGTCTGTCAGCCTTAAATTTTGGAACACGTAGAACATGACTCAGAGTCTCAGGGGTGGCAGGAACAGGGAGCGATGTTGCTGACTTTCTACGCATAATGTTTTAAATGGAAAATCCATTTCAAGAATAAAAACTTTTTACTTTCTTTTCTACCGTATTTTACAAACTAGAGCTGCACTACTTGAAGCTGCAGCTACTGGTCATAAGCAGCTATTGGATAGTTAAAATTATAAAAGCTATAAAATAGTTAAAATTGGCTAGTTTGAATAGAAGGGGGAAGCATGTGTAAAATAATGGACCAAATCTTGAAGACTGAATAAAAATAAAAAAGGATAAAATTGTTCAGTGATATTTTGACTTATTGTAAATTGAGGCAATGATATTTTTGCATCTATGAGGATTCCAGAAAATATACCATAGGCTAAATTTCATCTGATCTTTTTGGCTTTTTAAAATTAGCTACCGAAAAGCTTAAAACATTTGTGTGTGTGTGTGTGTGCATGAGCATATATATATGGCTCACACAAGTAGCTTACATTATTTTCAATACTTATTTCTCGTTAGTGTTAAAGTGAATGTTTCTCTCTCAAGAACTAGAAACTCTTTAAGAATTTACCCATGTGCACACTAAGAAGGACCCACAGTTTCATGGATACTTATAGAAGACATGAGACTCCTGAGTGAAAGGTGCCAAAGAGGTTGTCACTCACAACTATAGCAGTAGCAAGGTAATGGGATATTCACACCAATGTATAAAGACTAAGACCCAGTGGGTTTGAGGACACATGCATGGTCTGAGTACCAAATAGGAGAGAGGTTCCAAACTTAGAGAAATTGATTCTTCTATGAGTGCTGTAAGCATAGTTCCCTACTCTACTGACTCTGTCTTCAAACACTGTTAAGAACGAAGCAACCCTCAGGACTTGATTCGAGACACAGGATAGTCAGTGCATGACTTATATATATGAAAAGATGTGAGAGACCCTGCAGAACGGTTTCCTGGTCCTCTCTAAGCCTCTTTAGCCCAAACATTTCTTTTCAATATATTGTTTTCTAAAGAACATATATTGTTCAGAAGTGAACATTCACACCTCTCTCACTGATTCTGGAAGCACTGTGGCTTCCTTACTGAATCAAGTACCATACTATCTCTCAAGCCTGCTTCTCTTTTGTTGAAGAAATTTTCTGGAAATCATTACAACCAACTTTTACGTACAGTGCCTTTGACACTGTTGATTCAAAGCAAGACAGAAATCAGAAAATACAATTAAAAGGGGATTTCTCCGATATGGACATTTACGAAACACGGAAAGCCCAGGCCCTTTAAAACAGTTGCTTAACTGGATGGTGATAGTAGATCTGCTTCAGGCCCTGACTCCAGACTTCCGGTTCCCATGACAGCTCATAATGTCTAAACAGGCTCTGCCTTGCACCCTGGAACTTATCCCTTCAAAGCATTTTACAAACACCAAGTAATTGATTTTAAGAGGACCTGGTTAGCTTGATCATCAAGTACTATTACCCAAGTTTGACTGGTGTAAATCACTCACGTAAGGCTTCAGCAGTCAGGAGTCAAAAGGGAGAGATGGATTCAGAGAAACAGCCTTCTTCTCTGTATTAACATCCTTGGACCAAGTCTTTCTTTCCATTCAGAAGCATTTTGTCCTGTCGTCTTAAGTACACTCAATAAGATCTCTCTGTGTAATGCTGTATTCTTCTGTCCTGTTGCTTATAGACCATTTGTTTTAATTCTTTTCAAGTCATCACTACAGTCCTCTATCTGCCCTTGAGGAGACATATTCTAGGATGTATGCAATCACCAAGGTCTGCTAATGCATAGTATTTATGGAATTTCAATATGCCCTCCTGTATACTTAAATCATCTTTAAATTACTTATAGTCCTAATGTGGTGCCAATGCTTTATAAACAGTTGTTAAATATGTTGTTTGGAATAAAGACAAGAAAAAAATGTCTGTGCACGGTCAGTGTAATGCGATTGTTCACCTTAGAATACTTTTCTCAGGAGTATCTTTTCATCTATGCCTGCAGAACCCACTGATGCGGGATTTATTCCTCATTACTTTCACTCGTTTAAATTGGTAACAGATGTTAGATGAAAAAAAAGGAGGTGGATTTTTCAGAAAGGAAAAAAAAAAACTATACTCTATTTTTCTCTGTCACAGGTCACTTAATTCTTCTCCTCTGTTAATCTCTCATGAATGTTTCCATAGACAAGCATGCATATATAAGAATGCCCCTGAAACTATGCAAGTGTTATGTGTACATTGTGCATATGTTTGTGCTTCTTGCTTTACTCAGTCTCTAAATTTTAAAATAATTTCACATCAGTAATGCCTCACCCTTTTAACTGCATTGTACACTATTTATTCAGTGGTGTAAGGTATATAGGTTGTTTTCAACTCTGGCTATTATAAGAATGGCCTATTCAGACAATTCTTACCCACAATTGCACTTATGGAACTTCTTTGAATATGAAATCTTCCTTGCCAGCTCCTTTGTTGGTAATTGATCCCTTTCCAGCATCACTATTTGGAGACATTGCAGAAAGTTCAGGAAATATTTTAGGAGGAAGAAGTAGGCCATTGGGGACATATGTTAAGGTTCTAGCTGATGCCCAGCCTGGCCCTTGCTTGTTCTGCTTCCTAAATGCCATGAAGTGAGTCTCATGTGACACATGCTCTTCCACCATCCCTGATGCAGAATCAGAGGGACCATGAGCTATGAATTGAACACCCTGAAACCATGAGCAAACTTTAAAATCTTCTTTTATGTTGTTCTCTCAGAAATTTATCACAGTGTCACAAGAGTAACACATAAGAGAATTCTGAAACCTGAAGAAATCTGAAGAGAAGTGTGAGACAGACTCAATAAACTATAGATCCAGATCTTTCCAGAACTGAGAATCTACAGAATACAAATCAACCAATCAACCTTCCAGTGGTGTCATCAGGTGGTGACAGCTAAAGGATATAGAGAGCTAACGACCATCAAGAGGTCACTCCTGAAGATCTGAAGTGAGATGGTGCTCTGAGTGTATGGGTGTTGATGGACCAAGCAAAAGTGAAGAAGGAAGCCTAGGAGTCTCTTCAGTGTTCTGGCAGAGGCAGGCAGCTTTCTGGAAGGCATGCCTGTGGTCCTTATGCCAATCTACCACAGAGCGATGACATGTCATTGTGGTTCCATTGAGACTTCATTCCTGTTTGATGACCATAACCTTCTTTCATTCTCTTTGAGAACCACAGACAAACCATTCAGAGTCTGCCAGCCGTTACATAATATTAAGCTTTTGTTTTACTTGTTATTAGTCATCAAACCCATGTTGAACATATGCCTTTTGATCAAAGATCCTGGGATATACGCAAAACAAAAACCCTTCAAGAGTGAAACAAATTAAAGACATGGATCTGACTCCCGTCTCAGGTTAGGAAGCCTGCCTGTGGGACATGATGATAGGACAAGGAGTTACTCATTGTATAGATTCAGAGATTCAGGGTCCAGCAAACATCTTTGACTCCAGCACTCCCATGAAGTGCTCTCTACAAAGACCCTGGACAGTAGGAAGCTAGTTAACCCTGGAAGACTGAGAGGAACCAGACCATCCAGAGAATGAGATCCTCCCACATAGTTGACATTTTTAAAAGCAATAATAGCCCTTGGACAGGACATATAAATTCAGTCCCATAACTCTAAAAGCACTGTCATCACAAGGAATTACTGTGGGGTTGGCTAGAGTTATATCTCAGTGATAGCACATGCTTAACATGCACAAAGTCTTGCCTTTAATCAATTACCAGACAATTAAAAAAAACTGTTTATCACAGAGCATGAATACTTCCAAAAGGTTAAATTGTATAGCTGTACAGTGGCATAAACTTGAAACCTGTCAAGTCTTATCATTTTTTTAAAATTTTAACTCAATTTAGTAAATTCAACAAATACCTCCTTAGTACCTGCTATAGATAAGGACCTGTAGCATAGCTTTAAAAAAAATGGAAAATACTCTCCCTCTCTATAAAAATCTTACCTAAGTTGGTACTGTCCACTGAGGCTGCCCATTTATAAGACCAATGACTACTCAGCTGGTAAATTTCCACAGAAGCTGCCTGTTTACACTAGCTTAGAGCCTTCTGTTTCAGTGTTTTTCCACAGAGACCCAAGACTTTGTGTTAGCATGCATGTATGTCAGGCCTATTGCTGATTTTAGGCCTATGGCTGATTTTAGGCCTTTAGTGTATAAGCAGGGTTACTCCTGACATCTCCTCCCTTCTCTAAGTATAGAAGGGCCTTGGTGATTCTAATCTTGAGAAGGCGGGATAGAGGCCTGACCTCCAATAATTGAAGGGGACCTTGTAATGGCTCCGGTCCTCCTGTCGTTGTCCAGTGAGGCATGAGGACAAGTGAATCATAGGCAGAGTCATAGTGACCTGTCCCCTGAACCTTCACCCAGCCAATACCCTGTTCTGAATGGTATCCGTACTCCCCCTGAACACCTATGCTCCGGTGTCATTCCCTTCCCCACATCCTGCCTTTTTGTGTTTATAACCTCTGTGTGAATAAGTAAATCATGATTTGATTTAAATAATTAAATAAATTTAAAAAAAATAAAAAAAAAAAAAAAAGGAAAGAAGGTAATGATAAAATAAAAAAATCTTACAGGAGAGGTGAAAGATGATTGGCTTCCATAGTACAGAGAAGACAACTGTTTTATTTTAGATCCTGCCAGAAGTCGACGCTGACATGAAGGTTCAGAAGCAAGCAGCGGGCCATGAAGAAGGCACTGACAGAGAAGTCAGACAATGAGGGAAACAAGCAGATGAAGGTGTTGTCAAGGCTGATGCCATGGTGGACACCAAGCTCTGACCACTGAGGAGTCACATTACACACGCTCAGGGATGTCCCCTCTGAAGGGCAAAGAGGAACTTGTGTACTTTATTTTCATTGGCCAACAACTGCCAGTGGCTTGTGTTAGCTGCCTCGTATTTTCCACTTACTATTCTAGGAAATGAAACTGTGTCCTCACAGTAGCTGGAAGCTGTGAACTGGAATACAGGCGAGGAGATCTGGGAATATACACATCAGGACTGATGCTATTATAATAACTCAGCAGAAATGCTCATAAAATATATCAGAGGGAGAAATTAAGAAGGCTTTGCCCTTGTCACAAGTTTATAGAAGCTCTCTCGGTTCAGGGCTTTTGAACTAGGCCCAAGAATAACGAACATTTATCATATTTATTTGGCATTTCTGATATTTGATACCCTTCTTATTTACAGGGACAGTAAGTCTGCATCTCTTCAAGATGAAAAGCAGGAGCTCAGCTCTCCAGCTTCCACACACTTGTTGTGTAAACAGTCGACATGGCTTTTGTCAGTCAGATCAGCTCTTGCAAAGCTTGGCTTGCCAGGCTATGAGGTGACCAGACATCAATTAGCTTAGCTCTGGAGAGAGAGCGCCAGCTACCTTCCAGTACAGACACAGCAGCAAGGATGGGTCTGGTGTCTCCTGGTGTTAGAGATGGGAAGTGTAAGGTCTGTGTGTAAGAAGTATGAGTGCTGTGTGACACTGATCAGAACCGTGGCATGGCCTTCAAGTCACAAAACTAGTGTATGCATAATGACTGATACCTTTCATAAATTACTTTTTCAAAAGCCAATGAAAAAAGCTGGGCGTGCTCATGCATGGGATGTGTGTGAGGGTGTGTGTGTGTGTGTGTGTGTGTGTGTGAACCTTGGTAGCATGGGAAAAGGAAAAAGAAAGGTACAGGAATGAAGATAGTTCAGTTGGACAATTACAGCAAGGAGTTCTCAGGACCCTCATTAGCATAAGAATGGATAGGCAGGAAGAAGCTGAAGACCCAAAGTGTTCTAGGAATCTTTTAGGGCGGAAGTGGCTGAGGAAGAAGGGATTCTTAAGTGTTGGATAGTATGCTCTAGTTCCTGGAAGGCAGGAAGACAGTAATTCAATTGAAAGCATGCTTACACTTCTCATCTTCACACCACAACTAAGCAGGCAGTCCAACTTCACACACAACGCCACAGATGTCAAAGCATGCGTTCAATGGGAATGTACTGTCTCCTGCCTTACCAGGAACTAGAGCATACTATCCAACACTTAAGAATCCCCGTCTTCCTCAGCCCACATTCTGACGCTTCGTGTTTGACAAGAGTCTTCGCGTCAGCTGAGACTCTAGTCTGGTACATAGCGGATCTCAGCTTCTTCCTGCCTATAGACAAGCATGTGTCAGCATGATGCTAATGAGCGGTCTCGGTTTCCTTGTGAGGAGGTAATGCATTACTGAGAACGGCGCGAGAGCATAAAGGCGACTCATCGACGGCACATGAGGGGTTCCTCGTCATACAGGAGAGCACTGAGGGACACGCGACTATCAGGACACTGTCTCAGTACTCGCGCCTTGATACCTCCACTCTAGTGTGACACAAGGCATATGATTATCTATATCTATATCTCTTGAACTCTATCTCTCTATCTATTCTATGGACTTCTCTCACTCGACATCATGTGCTGGACATCCGCTGGCAACACACTTCTGACACATGACGCTGATGAGGTCGTAAACGTACTGGCTGCCTGCTTCTACTAGACGTGAGCGGCATCGTCGAGGACAGGGAGCGCGCGAGCTCGGGTCTCTTAAGTATTTTTGGAAAGGTATAAGGCATTTGTGCTTATGAGTGTTTTGTTGATGCGGAGAGTGATTGTCGCGAGTGACTTCATTGGTGGCTATATTATCTCTAGTATATCTCTCTCTTCTCTATCATCTATTCTTGCGTGTGCGTGGAGAGGAGTGGAGGGGAGCGTGGTGGGGAGTGGGTGGAGGGTAGTAGATATGGCGGGTTGAGCGCGGTGACTCTCTCTCTATGAGGGCGTCTGAGTACAGGGTCTTATATATATCTTATATATAATCTATCTTTGATGAAGTGAGTATTGGTGGAGTGAAAGAGAGTACTATATATCTCGAGTGCTAGAGGTCGGTGAGTTGTATTATACTTTTTTAGGAGTAGGGGGGGAACATTAGTTGGGGAGGGGAGCGGGGGGGGGGGGTTATTCAAATTTATTCATTCTATATCATATCATTTTAGATTTGTGTGTTGAGTTGGTTTGAGGAGTTGTGAGTGTCGGTGCGAGTGATCTATTTGTCTATATTTGATTTTGTGATTTCTTTATAGAGAGAGAGTAGTGTTGGGTGGGGGGTTTCGTGTGCTGGGGGGGGGGGGAGGGAGGGGGGGGAGTGGTAGAGGTGGTGAGTGGTGTTGTAGTTAGCGTGATTAGTTTTGGGGGTGGTAAGGAGAGTGGATTATGGGATCTAATCTGATTATGCTGGAGAGCAGTTTTATTGATTTGTTGGATATATTAGTGTATTTTTGATCATGAGAGTGATTGAGAGTGTAGTAATGTGTGAGGATAATTAATAGAGTACAGTTGGGTATGGAGGAGGTGGAGGATCATAGAGTTATGACGGAGAGGGAGAGGTGTTGGATGGTTGGGTGTTAATACATTCACAAGTGATATTTTATATTAGGATCATCAGTGGAGTGGTGGGTTAAATTAAGGTTTATTGTTTGGTATATTGTGTGAAGAGGTGGGAAATGAGGACACATATTATGGCGCAGGCACTGGTGGTGTGTGTGACCGTGTAGTCAAACTGAGATTTTGAATAGATGTGGGTGAGCACTAGTATCTTGATGACGTTAATTATGAGGAGGTTAAGTGTGAGGATGCGGGGGGGGAGTGTGGAGGTGGGGGCGTGGTATTAGTGGATATTATTATATGGTATGTACAATATAAGAATTTATGGGTATTATAAGGATAGATAGGGTATAACACAGATGGTTATTGAGTTAGGAGGTAGTAGAGAGATCTGGAGGACAGAGATGTAACATAGAAGGATGAGGAGGTGTAATGTCATGATGAATATAGGATGTAGGCAGAGTATTGGGAGTATATGTAGTTGGTGTTACTTTGTTGAAGAGAGATCAGACATGTACGTGAGTTGTTATAACAGATAGAGTAGACAAGAAGAGATATGTGAGTTGGTGTGTGTAGGGGTGCGAGGGAGTATCTAGTGTTGTGGAGAGTGAGTAGACAAGTTGGGATGGTGTGAGGCGTGAGAGTTGGTGGGGGGTAGTGTTGGATAGGGTAGGTGGTTTTATATATTTAGGTCTTAAGGATTAAACATATGTGTCATTATTGAGGGTTCTTATATTTTTGGATGGTTGGGGTTGGATTGTATAAGTGATTTGGGGGTGTATGGGGTGGTAGTTTATTATGTTATGTGGAGGGGGGGGTTGGGGTGTGGATTGGGTTTGTGGTTGAGGATGTTGTGTCGGAGAACTCACAGTAGAATATAGGTCATGGTTAGATGGGTATGTACACAGGGATATAAAGTACGGTATTGGTAAGAATGAGAGAGGAGTGACAGTGGGGGGTGTTTGGAAGGGTAAAGTGTGTGAGTGGGCGGAAAAATGGCTTAAGGTTTTGGCTAGGGTGTGTGTGTTCCAATCCATTACTGAAAATGTTTCAATATGGGGGGGGGGGATAAGAAGGTGGAGTGCACTCATATGGAGATAGAAGTGAGAGATATGTTATATTCCCGCTTGAGGGGTGAAAGCTTAGGTTGTGGCGGCGGGAGAGTTGCACCATCCGAGAGTTGTATGGGGGGAATAGAGATTAGAACAACACACAATAGCTGTTTTATAAGGTTTAGGACAGAGACAAGAGCAGTTAACATATCTTGAGGTCTCTAGATGACGACAATATAAGGATATGATCACTGTGGTGAGGGGGAGGGGAGATGAATAGAGGGTTGTTTTTTGTGTTAACTATGGAGTTAAGTGAATGTGGGTCTTGGAATTGTGTTACACGTTGATTGTCCAATGTATGAGTGCGACTTATTATGTGATGAATATGAGCTGAAAATGTCTTTCTCGGATCTAGGTTCTAGATATATCTAGGAAGAAGGAGTGTCTACTTATACAGCAGATGTGGCCGCGACCTTTTTGTGTTATCATGTTAGGAGAGCTACTAAACAGTGATTTGTAAAGACTCAGCACTACCCATGTAAGATTTTCTAACCATATCTGTGTAGCAGTGGATATGTCCTAAAAAGAAATGTTAAACCAAGTACATGAATACTGACTAGACATTGAGGCCATCATCAAAGAGAGATGTGTAAACTGCTCAATAAATAATGAATTAAACCCAAGTGTGACTATACAAGCTAGATGTTCTGTAGATTTGTTCACATTGAATATTACTATCAGTATAATCAAATGCCCTAATGTAACGTGGAATGAAATTCTTTGTTCACTAACATTTGAAATCCTATAAGAGGAGTAGGTATAAACACTTCCTATGATGTTCCTATGATGATCCTATGGGAAATTTATGATGACCTGAATTCAATCTCAGAACTAACATAAAAAGGTAGGGGTGGTTGAGCTTATTGGCCACAAGTCTAGCTCCAGATTCAGTGAAAGACTTTTCTCAAGTGATTAAAACAGTGAGAGAAGAGAGAGAGAGAGAGAGAGAGAGAAGAGAGAGAGAGCAGACATTTTTATATATTCCTATGGCTTCCATACTTGCTCATTTGCATGCATGTGCTTACACACACACACACAAACACAACACAAACAACACACACAAAATCCCTTTAGCCATTGAAGTTGAATGCATGTTTATTCTTCTAACGAAAATGCATCAAAATAGTGTGATTGGGTTATACAATACCAAGGGATACAATAGAGATCAATATTCTTTATTCTGTATTTTTATACTTCAATTCTAATTTTTTTAGTGAAAAAAGAAGATCCACTGGGAATAAATTTCTTGCTTAAGATTATGTGGCAAAACTGTAAAATATTACTGTTGTATGTGTCATTATGAAGATATGAAACTTGTTTGATCTTTAGATTTTTGAAGGCTATTGCAACCAACAATCAAAACCTTTCACACCAGCTAAGGAAACAAAGAAACTGAGGGACATTCAGATTGTAAGAAAGAGGACGACAGTTTCCTTACATTATGACATGCACTTGAGCTCAAGTTATCCAACTCCACAGCCTAGTTCCCCTCCTAAAATATATATTAAATAAACATGAGAAAATTGTGATGAGTAGCCCAGGTTGCTAACATTTTACATGGAGTTGTCATTTGGAAAGGCTGGCTTGCCCTGTAAGGACATAAAAGATTCCAAACTCACTAAAAATACAAAAAAAGCTTAAAGAGACTCACGTTCAGTGCAGAAAAATCTAAACACGCTTGACCTTCCTCGGGGCTTCGTGAACCTCAAAGGAAGAGCTAGCTGAGAAGAGAAAGGAATACTCATAAATATTTGAAGCTTCCCCAAATGCTGAATCAGTAAACTCTAGCCAGTCCAGGAGCACCAATGTTCCACGGGGACCTTGCTATCTGGAAGAGGCCTCATTTGAAATGCTAGGGACCAGATCTGAAACAGATAAGTACATTCTCCTCTGCTAGAATTCTTTATAATCTACTAAAAAGTTGAGTTCTTTAACATGATCAAATATGCTTTTAATTGTATTTACTTACTGATTCGAGGGGTGTGCACGTGGCAAGTGGTCGAATGTGCCACAGCACTCAAGTGTGAATCGGTAGGACATGTTAGTAGATTTGATTCTTCCTTCCACCACGTGGGTCCCACAGACTGAAATCAAGCTTGGTTGTCAGGCTTTGGCAGCAAATCCCTTTATTGGTTGAGCCATCTCACAAATCCTCATTAGGAGATATTTGTGACCCTCATCCCCTGTCATTACCCAGAGGGGATGCCAGTGTCTGTCACAGATCAACCTTCTCTCTCTTCCTACACATCCAGGGCCCAAGGACCCCGAAGTTGAAGTCACAGTCATACCAGACGATCCTTAAGCATATAGTGTGCTGCCATACCCCAGGAGTTCTTCCCACAAATAGTCGCACAACGAAGATCTGACTGCAAATTCTGGCCTCTTCTGAGCTCCAGTCACCCCCAACCCATTGTTAGCCACAACAGGAGGGGGGGGGGGGGCTCCTAAATTATAGATGCCTCTTTCTATGTCTGAGTGTGGCAGCTTCCTTTTAGTTGTTACTCTCCATTCAGACTAGTGTGGGGGAGGCTGGCTGGGAAGGTCATTAAGTAAACCTTAAAATCTCTCTTCATTTGGGGGCTGGGGTTTAGACAGACTCCAAGGAGTTATTGCACTCCCCTAAGAGTACACTTCAGCTCAGGGGGAATGGAGCTGGGACATTGCCTCGTACTCTTCTTTGGGGGTGGGAAATGATGGCTTTGGACAACAGAAAAACGAAGATCTATGTCGTTTTATTCCCAATTGTATGAGGTTTAGGGATTTAAAATTTAGCCTGTTTGAGTTTCATTGTTGATGAGAATAATTTTCTTCTCAGTTAAAATATTTTAATAACAATTAGGGAGCTTGCTACTTCTTAAAACGTCTAAATCCGAAAAAGTAATTTTAAAAAGCTTACAATGCCAATGCCAGCCGGTAGTCAGGACCTCTCACATGTTACCAGTGGGGTACAAGATCACACAGCTTTCTTGGAAAGCACTCTGGCAGTTTCGACAAGGTTAAACCTGTGCTTCTCTTAACACCCAGTGATCTGCCCTGATCTTTAGCCAAGAGAAATAAAGCATTTTTCTACATAAGGTCCCAAGCAAGTGAGTTTACAGAAGCTTCATTCATAATCAGCAGAAACTGGAATGATGTAAATGTCCATCAGTGGAACAATGGGTTTAAACCCAAACAGGGAAATATATAATATATGTTAATAAAATTATATATGTGTAATAATATGTAATAATTTGATAATAGTGGAATAAAAAGGATGCCCAGTTGATACTTAGGGTAACACAGGTGGCTCTCACAAGGATCGTGTAAGTTCAAGAATGTCAGGCAAGAAAGATTTCCTCTGCCACCTGCTTCGCTGCTATGATGGCCCAGGGCATGAGAAAAGGCCAGCAACCACGTTACCTTCTGAACCATGAGCCAAAACAAACTCCCCCACCACTTTAAATTACTCTATCCAATATTTTAGTTACATGGGCAACTAATAGAGCCAGTGACTTGTCATGCCTGTATCTTTATTTCCATGGCCTTCCCTCAGGCAGCCTTCCGTGCCAGCCACTTCACATGTCATAACAAACACTCAAACTCTGCAGTCATTAAATCTGGAACTGAAGATGAGGATGACTGTGACCACCATAGGGACTCTGAGACTGACCCCAGGTCCTCTGCAAGAACAGAACGTACTTGAGCATCTCTTCATCCCCCAGAGGATACACTCTTGACACAGCGGAAACACTGTAACTATTGTCCCTTCCACAGATAAGTTTACAAAGAATTTTACTAAATACCACAGCAAAATAAACTACATGCATCCATGAAACACACCATGGATATGTTTTAAAGGTACAGATCATGGCCCCTAAATAGAATACTAACAATGGTGCCTTAATGTCAGGAGGTTATTTCAAATAAATGAGCATGCCAGCACAGAATTCAATAGGAACTGGCATTTAAAAATTGACCCAACATGCCATGTATGTTTGTGTTTAGTATTAAGCCATTTAACAGATTAAATTAAACTCCAGAAGTAATAGCACTCATTTACATTTTATTCTTTAGAACTCAAGGAGAATATTAATAGATAGTCAAGAGGGAAAATGTTTCCTATTTCAGTAAGTAAGGCCAATAAATGGCCATCTTTTATTTTAAGCTATATGAGCCTGCAGAACATTCATCAGGTTCATATATATGAGTCAGAACCACAGAATACTCACCCTGGTTTTGAACAAATATTAAGATTTCCTGCAACTAGGTTCCTTGGTAATTTGGGTAATGCTATGAAGGAGTCTTACAGAACTCTGCCTTGAAAGATGCTCCTAGATCAAATGCTTGGTATTAAAGAAAGGACTGTGAGTCTGAATAGAGAATCAACAGGCCACTTGTAAGTTGCCAGCTTTGCTTGGCTTGGACAGTTTCTCTATATTTTCTCCAGGGCATCTCACATGTATCTCTGCACAGTCTTTCTAACGGAAGTAGACTTCCTAGACGTTTAAAACAACAGGAGCAACGGGATCAGATAAACATTTCTGGGTGGTGGAGACCCAGAGATGGGGTGGGAATAGAAAGGGGGAAGAAGAAAGAGAGGAAGAGAGAAAGGAGAGGGAGAGGAAAGAAAGAGGGAAAGGAGAGAGAAAGAGAGAAGGAGAGGGAAAGGGGAGTAAAGGGAGGGAGGAAGAAGGGAATTCTGACAGGAGCTCCTGGTAGGTCTCAGTTTTACTCATTATGCATTGGAAAGACTCCAGGGATGTCTATTCTGACCATGTCTTTGCTTGAATCTGCCATTTACTTGTCCGTCCATTCATGTTAAAATTGTACTTGTTTATTTATTTACATGTATATGGATAATGACTGTCTTCTGTACTGTGTGAACGCTTGGTGCTTATGGAAGCCAGAAGAGAGAATTGGATCTCCTGGAACTGGGTTCGCAGAAGATCCTAAATGATTATGTGGGTGCTCATAATCGAAACCAGGTCCCCCAGAAGAGTAACCATGTGGCCATAGCTGCTGAGCCATTTCTCCAACCATTCATTCATTTTTTTAAAAATATGGATTGAGCTCCTGAGCTGTGTCAGAGTTTATTCTAAGTACTAAGAGTCCATTAGTTAATCAGACAGACTCTCTAGTCTCCTGGAGCTTACAGTCAAGTGAGAAAGACAAA
Source organism: Mastomys natalensis (assembly GCA_021653895.1). NCBI lineage: Eukaryota > Metazoa > Chordata > Mammalia > Rodentia > Muridae > Mastomys > Mastomys natalensis. The sequence continues at coordinate 413,471 of JAJTUV010000141.1, forward strand.
TAATAACAGAAGTAAGCAAGTAATTCCTGCGCTGTGCTATATAAAACTGTACATCAGGGGCTGGAGAGATGGCTCAGCAGTTAAAGACACTGGCCACTCTTCCAGAGGTCCTGAGTTCAATTCCCAGCAACCACATAGTGGCTCACAACCATCTGTAATAGGAGCCTCCACGAAGTAACATTGCTAGAGCAGTCAGAGAAGACTTCATGGAAAAGCAAAGGTTTGAAAGCCATGAAGAGGCGAGCCATGGGGGCGACTGAAGGAGCGCACTGCCAACCGAGCCAACTGCAAAGCACATCTGAGAAGGGAAGAAGGCTGGCAGGAAAGCTGGTGCTGGGAGAGGAGCTAAGGCAGAGAAGCAATAAGGAGGGACACATGAGGCACAGGAAAAGATGGGGTCCCGACAACCAAGGAAATGACCTCCGGGCAACTGTGTTGAAACAGACTAACAGCCATTGGCAGCCCAGAGAAGAACATGGATACAACATAGTAACAGCATAAGAACCAGAAAAATAAGAGAAATGTGTAAAAGCCCTAATTATCAAGATTCCATACTTTCTGCAGTTAAAAAAAAAAAAAATCAATGTTGAAGGACCTCCATATGACTTGATTCTCAAAACAACAGATTTTATAACAATGGATATTATGCTTATCACATAGCTAAGGACATTGAACCACAGGAGGTCAAGTGTCCACCCAGTTCTGCAATCAAAGACAGTTTCAGAGCTGAAAGTAATTCTTTATAAGTTCAAGGAAACACTATAAATGAAGGGTCATGGGTCTGCCAGCTTTGTCCTCGCTCATGTGACAGCAAGCAGCTTGCATTGGGTTTCTTTCTCTCTCTTCCCCCTTCTTCTCTGCACTTCAATTTCTCTCTTATTACTCTCCTTTCTCCCCTCTCTCTTCATTCTCTACCTTTCTCTGAAGCATGAAATACACTCATAAAAGTCCTCACATCATTTTTTTTAAAATTAGCTCTTTGAGAACTCCAGACAATGAACTTTCAACATATGTGCACTCTCTAACTCCGACACTGACTCCCTCTTCAAGCATCAAGAACAATTTGTGCCGTCCTCCTCAGTTAGGGGCGGGGCTTGTCCTCACCTTCGATGCCACACTGGGATTTTGTCTTGCTTGCTCTTTGACAGCGCCAGCGCTGCCAGCTCGGGCGTAGGCTTGGGGGATTAAAGGAAGACACGGACCCGGGTCATTCTTTATGAGAGAATGCTGAAGCTTTTACTGAGCAGGTTCAACATATACACCAAACCAGGGAGGGGAAAACACAAACAGGAACTCAACTGGGGGCAATGGTTTGTATAGTGGAAAGTCCCTGCCCAGGGCATCATCCTTTAACAGGATGTTTTGTTCTTAGAAAAACTGCAGAATGTTACTTGGCAGACAGCAGTACCCAGAAAGTCTCAGCCAAGGCATGGCAGCCCTTCAGGGTCCTACACTCTTGTTGCCACAACCAGACCAGTATGCATCTCTATGTGCAGCTGCTGCCCTACTGGTTCTGGAAAAGTCTGTCCATAGTCATCTACCTCCCTGGCTCTTAAATTCTTTCTGTGCCCATTTTTTTAATGACCAGTCTAAGCCTAAACATGACAGGTTGTAGTCAGTGCTCTTCGTTGTCCCCAGAACTTAATGGTAAGACTCTATTGCTGACGATAACATAAAATTGAGCGAAAGAATGTGACAAAATCAAGCTGGAATGGACTGGGATCTTCATCCCTATTGACAAGTTTCCATGGTGCTAGAAGGTACCACTCATGCTACTGTAGGAAAAGGTAATTATCAGTCTACCCAGCTGGGAATACTGTGAGCCACAATAATGATAGGTCTGCAAGACATGGTCACTGATGCAACAGTGACACAAACACCCTGGGAATGACAATACACGTTCTGACTGAATCTCAGTCCCTCTCCACAAGATGTAACCCAAGCCTGGCCCTGTTATCAGGGCCAAGAACCTGTGGATAAACAGGTCATCGGCCCTAGGGAGAACCTACTGCTATTTTTCTGCAAAAAAATAGGGTATAGATGACATCACATACCCAGAGATTAGCTCACCTCTCAATCTTCATCAGAGAAGTTTCTTTGTGCAGTACACAGTGCACAAAGACCCACAGCTAGCCAAGGTGAAGAAAATGAGAGACTGTGGAATACTCACCATTAAAAAGAGGGGGGTTTAATTTAAATTTTTAATTTTTGAGAATTTCATAAATAATATTTACGTTTTCACCCTTCTCTCTCCTTCATCCAACTCTTTCCATATCAGACTCCCTCTGAAATATAGGACCTCTTCTTTAATTATTATTGTTACATATATGCATATGTATATGTTTATATATGAATATAGATATTTGTTTATATGTGTGTATATATATATATGCACATAGTGCTACTTATATGTTCATGTGATTATGGCTGATCACTTTGGATTGGATAATCTGTCTGGGGAAAACTGATTCTCCATCTCTTTTATTTTATTTTTTTACTTTTACTTGTAATTTTTTTTACAGTCCAGTCTCTAACCCCTCCTGGTCCACTCTCCGACAGTTCCTCATCCCATTCCTCCTCTCCCATTTCCAAGAGGATGTCCCCACACACCTCAATACTCTGCCAGGGTTCCCTACTCCCCGGGGCCTCAAGTCTCTCAAAGATTAATTGCATCTTCTCTCACTGAGGTCAAACCATGTAGTCCTTTGCTGTATATGTGTTGGGGGGCTCATACCAGCTAGTGTATGCTGCCTGGTTGGTGGCTCAGTGTCAGAGAGATCTTGGGGTTCCAGGTTAGTTGAGAGTGCTGGTCTTCCTATGGAGTAGTCCTCCTCCACACCTTCTTCCAGCCTTTCCCTAAATCAACCATGGGGGTCCCCAGCTTCTGAACATTGGTGTGTGTAAGCCATTGTAAGGTCTGTCAGCTGCTTGTTGGGCCTCTTGGGGGGCTCCATGCTAGGCTCCTGTTACTGATATGCTTACAAACTGGCGTTACTAGTGTGCTTACAAACAGGAGTTACTGGCTGGTTTTGTGTGTCAACTTGACACAAGCTGGAGTTATCACAGAGAAAGGAGCTTCAGTTGAGGAAATGCCTCCATGAGATCCAGCTGTAAGGCATTTTCTCAGTTAGTGATCAAGGGGGGGGCCCATTGTGGGTGGTGCCATTCCTGGGCTGGTAGTCCTAGGTTCTATAAGAAAGCAAGCTGAACAAGCCAGAAGCAAACCAGTAACATTCCTCCATGGCCTATGCATCAGTTCCTGCTTCCTTCCCTGCTTGAGTTCCAGTCCTGACTTCCTTTGGTGATGAATAGCAATGTGGAAAGTGTAAGCTGAGTAAACCCTTCCTCCCCAACTTGCTTCTAGGTCATGATATTTGTGCAGGATAGTAACACTGACTTTGATAAGGAGCTTACAGATTATCCATCTCTTGTTTGTGGCTCTTCGCCTAGGAGAAGCACATCATGAAACTTCCCCACCCCCACTGGCAAGTTAATTGATACTGTCATTATGCAGGTCTTGTTTAGCAACCATACTGTGGAGATTTCAAGGGTGCAGCTTCCCTATCACTTCTAGAAGCTATTACTCACACAGTAGGTGTCCTGCCCTCTGGCTCTTAACAATCTTTCCACTTCCTTTCTCATTAGTCCCTCTAAGCCTTAGGTGTATCAGTATACGCAGATGTATCAGTGGGGTTGAGCATCTCACAGTCACTCATTAGAGAAATCAATTTGGAAATGACCTGAAAGTCTCCTCCTAGGGAACTAGCTCTCATAACCAGGTGTTATACATGCTAACATTGGAGAAAAGCAGCTAGCACTCCTGCACAGTTGTAAAGCCTGTCAACCACAATAATGACCAGGACAGCAAGACATCCTCAACAGTGCAATAGTGACACTGTTCTGGGGGAGTAACCAACAGCTGTTGAGTTGAACTTAAGGTCTGCTCAACAAGTGAGAAACCATGTTATAAATCTAGCCAACTATACATGGTTGGTGCCAGGGATCCTAGAGGAAAATCTATCACAGTCATTTTCCTCAGCCAATATATTCTCTTACTGTGTTCTAAATCTTGATCTTTATTTTTCATTTTAACCTTTTTATCTATTCTTTGTGAATTTCATATCATGTACCCCGATCCCACTCATCTCCCATCCCTCCATAGCTGCCTTCTGCCCTTGCAACCTCCAGACTAATGAAAACAAAACCACAAACTGAAAACAAAGTCTTGCCATAGAAGCTGTAGTGTGTCACTTGTGTCACACAGTACACCCCTGTGTCCAAACAGCTTTCCTTGCAAGTGTTCATTTGTTTCATCCGAGGTCTCTGGCTTTTGCTACACTATCAATCCTGGATCCTCACCTGGACTCCTTTTAGATATTCTGTTGTTGTCCTGTGTCATAGAGATCCTGCAGCTTTGATTCTACAGGATTGGCCCTTTCTCATGCTCTAGCAGTTCACAGATGAGGTACTTGTTGGGTGGGCTAACTCAAAGTCCTAGAACTGGGCCTAGGTAGTAGTCAAGTTGGTCTGTCTGCCAGCTCTCCTGTATCCACCCCACCAGGGCCAGCTCTCCAGCTTTGCCCAGGTGAGGGACAGGACCAGCACTCTTGTTATGGCAGCATAAAAGGGTTAGAACCAGCTCTCTCTATGCTGCCCACAGGTAAGGGCAGGTCAGCTCTCCCATCTTTGTGCCCTTGGAGCTGGCTCACCTGCATCCATTCCACCAAGGCCAGCTCTACAGTCCTACAGGGGTAGGGACTGTGACAGACCATTCTCGGCATGCTGTGCCCTCGAGTTTAATCTTTATCTTTATTCTAGATCTTATAACTTTATTTTTATACACTCTAGATACTTACATTTTGGTAAGTGTAGCCCTCACCCTTCATCAAAGAAGCTTCTTCTTTTTTTTTTTGCACCAAGTAGAATTTTGTTTTGTTTAAGAACTTTTGGAGTTTCCAAATGGACAACCAATTTGAAGAGCTGTTAAAGCACATGACGAAGTGAGGGTGATAAATCCTTGGGACAGTCTTCTTTTGGGTACACATGAAACCCCTCATTAATTCTGCCCCTGGGATTCCAGAGTTAGACATCAGAAACTGCTCCATGAACCACAAAAATGACTGCCTAGAGATACTCTCTCCAGTTCAACCCTACATTCACCCCAACCTTTGCTGTCACTGTTGAAGGGAATGGGGCAGCCAACTGATTGATACTGTCTGGCTGGATTTGAAGAAAAGCTCAAGGGCTACTTTTGTTTAAAACTACTCTTTAAATACACATGGCTCTGTGGTTTTGAATACTGGCCCTGCTCTAAGATGGCCACATGTACAAAGAACATGGATTTAATTTTCAGGAACAGGATAGATACAATATGAAAGAGTTTGATGTGTTAAAAAAAGGAATATAAACAAGCAGAAATAACAGTAAATAAGTCCTAGAATACAAATCAAACTAGAACAAATTCTCATAAAACTGTATCAAACTTGAAAAATAGTAACATAGAAGAAAAAAATGATTTCAAGCAACTTCCAAATATAATATTCTGCATGCACAAATGAACATGCACACACACACACATACACACACAATGGGTACATTTCAAGCCCTGGTGTGTGCACTATTGGTAGGAATGGACATTAGTACAGCCTTTGTGGACAAAAAAAAGGCATGGAAGCTCCTCAGAAGATGACACTATATAATTATATAATTAGCTTATGATCTGGCAATTATACTATCACATGTTGATCACAGCATACACAATAGCTGAGAAAGAATGACCATCTGATTAACCACACACTGATTAATGTGATTTCTTTCAATGCTCTACACCCACAAAAATGTTATAAAACCCAGCCATCTAAAGGAATGGATTTCTGTGATTTGCAATGACATCAACAGAACTGAATGACATCATGTTAAGTGAAAAAATGAAGTAAGGAAAGGCAAGTACCACAGGAATCCACTGAGATGCTGCTGCCATGGAAGTCTCAGGTCTCAGAAGAGAAAGACAACAGTGAGAAGAGGGATGGGGAAAGGCTGACCAATGGCATGAAGCCACAGCAAGAGCAGAGAATCCTGCTGTCTTGCAGCAGAGATAACGACAACCGGCTATACATTTCAGAATGCAATAGAGAACATGTTAACCATTTTCACTATGAAGAAATAATAAATGTTTTAAAGCACAAATGTATCTAGCCTGATTTAAATAGCCACCTGTACATGAACTGAAATTTCACCTGCTTCCCATACAGGGATCCAGCCCTTATGTTTTTGCGTATCACTCAAAAGTAAACTTGAGCTGGCACATACCTGTAATCTCCATAAGGATCCTAAGTCCAAGGTTATCGGCATCTACAGAAGTCAGTTTGAGGCCAGCCTGTGTCAAAATTTCCAAAAATATGTAAAAATCTTAAAATAAGTTTAAATCGTTTTAAAGAAACATCTTTAACATATCAGTTTCTTTTAATAAGAGGAACTTTCTGTAAAAATAATTCAAATATTTAGGCAAGTACAATATATAAATTTTAATTGACTCCTGAGTTTTTAAAGCTCTGTAGAAAAACATTTTCAAAAATCTGTAAAATTTAAACATGGACTGGGTATCGAAGAAACCATAAAATGTATTCACTTTTCAAGCTGTGGTGACGGGCTGCCATTAATCACGATGTTGACACTTATGTTAGAACAATCTATGTAGACTCAAGCAAGTGTCACAAACTGTCGAGAAAAGGTTGACATTACGTACAGGTACACACTGTGCTGACACTAAAGTTTCTACCATATCTGAATAGGACCATAATTAAAAGATAAAATAAATACAGAGCAAACAATATACACCTTACTGTTGTCCTGACACAGGCTCTCACTGTATAATCCTTAAACTTTAAATCCCCCTGCCTCAGCCCTCAAGTGCTACCATCACAGACATGCACCACTATTCCCAGTCCCCAAGTAATGACATTTTAAAAGAACATCTACCTACCAAGGAAATGGAAGTAGAGTGGGTAAAAGGGCAGTATAGACAAACAGCCAAACCAAGGACAACAAGCTATGAGTTGAGACTTGTAACCGAGTCAACTCTCAGTGCCTGAGAAAGAGCACAGGAATCTCCAAGTCAGTCAAGAGTCCCCTTCTTCAGTGCTGGGAGAGCAGAGCCATGAGAGGGTGAACACTTGAACCCAAGATCCATCCCATGCAACAGTGACAGCCTCCCAGAGCTCTTGAATGCACAATCTGAGTCTACATCAGATACCTAGTAGTGAGACCTTTTAATACAGTTACTCATGTTGTGGTAACCCCCAACCATAAAATTATTTTTGTTGCTAGTTTGTAACTGTAATTTTGCTACTGTTATAAATTATAACATAAATATCTGATATGCAAGATATCTGATTTGACCCTCTGAAAGGGTCTTTTGACACTCCCACCCCACAAGTTGGACCCACTGGTTAAGAGCTAGATGCTTCCAGACCTATTTTGTAAAATGTTATCTCCCTTATGTTATTTGATTGATCTTTTCTTTCAGGGAAAGAGATTTGCTCATAAATTCTGTGGATTACAGCTAAATCCCAAAGGGCATATTCATCCACTTAGATACAGACAAGACCCCCCCACCCCCAGTTCAACACCTTGACTTCCCTCCAGGAATGTAACTGTAATTCTTCTCATTTACTTCAGTTGCCTTATCAACTTGGAAATATACCAGAAGTCTTCGTACATCTGCCTGGTGCACCAGGGGAAGGATGTATAGATCCCGACGGCCTGGTTCAAACCAGTCTCACTGCCCTAGATCCTTAGGAAAAATGCCAGAATGCCCCACCAGCCTTGCCGAGCTACAGTCAAATAAACATCACTCCCAGGAAATGCACAGAGACCGTGGGCAGTGCAGAGGAGGCAGGGCAATCCAGAGGAAGCTCTCCAAGGGCAGGAATCCCGACACCCCCATCCCAGGCCCTCATCCCAGCCCCTACTCCAGTTCTGAGAGTGTGGTAAGTAGTCAGTATGTGTTTGTCAACTGAATACATGAATGAATGACCTGGTCATGCCTATGCTATTCAGATTAGAAAGGAAGGGCGAAAGACTACAAAACCAAGATGTGTTCCTTAAACTGAATGAGTAAATGATTTGAATTAAAGCCAGAACACACCCCCCTCAAATAAAAACAACAACAACAAAAAATTGGCAGATACGGATATCTACCCTTTGTTTGGGGTAGATTAAAACAATTTTAAGTCAACATTATAAACGTTAAGAATGTTGCCAATGTAAGTAAGAAACCAAAGCATGACTAGAAACAAATCGTTCATTTGTGTTGAGAATCAAAAGTATTCCCTGACCAACAGCCAAGGCCCAGGCCTCCCAAAACCATTGAAACAACTCTCTCTCTGAAATTTCCAGTTTAGGGGCCCTAACCCCCAGTCCTTTATCAACCACAAGAGTTTTTTATTTCACCCCAGAAGCATCATAACATTCTTCCCTAACTTTTCAAAGCAAACCACTTAATTTGCCACATTACTGGGAAGGAAAAAGGAAATGCTGTAAAATCAGAGAAGCCATGATAATTCTATAAATACATAAATAAACAAATAAATTTTAAAAAAATCAATAAATAAATGTTCGAAATTCTCCATTAGTCTAGACACACATTTGTTTCTGGAAAATTCCACATTCCCCAAATCTAGAAAAATACAAAACAAGCTAAAATATTGTCTAGAGTTGCTTGTGTTTGGGGATAGGGTATGTGGATAAGTATATATATACCCCATTATTGGGTTGCTTCTCTTCATTTTTGATTCTCCAAAGCAGAAGAGGTACAGCTCACTGGATGAGAGAGGGCAAGCTTGTTGGGGCTGGGACAGATGAACAGTTTTGCCTTGCTCAAATTATTTTAAGTAATTGAAAACATCACTCTGCTGGCCAGCTGCCCAGGCACAGAGCAGTAAAGAGAGAAACCAAGGGTTGGGATTGCTCTTCAAACTTGGCCTAATTAGCAGGTCAAAGCGGGGGAGGGATGTTAGTCGGTTTTTTTAAAGTAAGAAATTAAGTAGAGATTCTAAGTCTGCCCGTCCATACCTCTCCGCTTGCTATGCCAATCAAGGGGACCCACCTGTGGAGCTTCCTGTCTCCACAAACTTTTCCTTCAGGCTCCCTTACTGAATCACCTAGTTTTAATCTGGTGGAAAGTTAGGTCATTAAGCCCCCAGTTCCTTTCGAAGCTTCTCCTGAACAGATCACCCATTTGTGGCCTCTTCTTAGAGCTATGCTGGTCTAATTCAAATTCTGATCCAACCTCCAGGGCTGGGATGATGTCCAACTCTGAGTCAGGTACTGTGCTGGGAAGCATCTCCTCTTGTGTCAACTGTCAACATTCATAGACATTGTTCAATGTCACGGTTCTAAGCCATGGGCTGGGGGAGAGTTTGCTTTGTGGTTTTCCCCTTTTTTGGAAATGCGTTTTAATTTTGCTTCGAATATTATTTCTTTATTTCTGCTCCTGCAGGTTGAAGCCAACAACCCCACCCTCACCACCCCCCAGAGTGCTTGCTAGTCCCAGGAAAGTAAAACAGGCTACACTCTTTTCTGATGCACATGTCACTGCCTAGGCTTTTAAATACTGCTTTTAAAGCTCAAATTCTGTTTCAAGCAAAGAAACTCAGAATTACTGCTTGGGCAAATCACTGAGGCCTAAACAGGTTATCCTTAGCTAGCCCAGGCAGAGCAGGACTGTAGCCTCAGCTACTCAGGAGGCTGAGGCAGGAGCATTGCAATTTACTATAACTCTACTTAAGCTATAGTAAAAGTTCAAGGCACTTAATGAGACTACCTCAAGAGTTTTTTTTTTTTTTTTAATTTTGTTTATTTATATATAGTGTTCTGTCTGCAGGCCAGAAAAAGGTGCCAAGGTCCCATTATGGATGGCTGTGAGCCACCATGTTGCTGGTTATTGAACTCAGAACCTCTGGAAGAGCAGTTAGTGTGTTGTTCTCTCCAGCTCCTACCTCAAGACTTATAAAAAGTTCAAATAGGGCTAGGGATATAGTGCAGTGTTAGAGTACTTCCTAGTATGCATAATTTCTGATACTTCAAAACAAAAAAGAAAAGGAAATTTTTATGGCAAAGAGTTATCATTCAGAGTCCCAGGTCTTATTCCAAATCCATCAGTGTGCAGGGAGACTGAGTTAACAACAGGGCAAAGAAAGGTACAGGGGAGGATTCAGAGGAAGGAAAGGGAGAAACATAATTAAATTATCATTTCAAAAATTAAAAAAAGAATAGTACCTACCAGGAACTCTACATCATTTTAAGAAGTGGGCAGGGAGACATAATCCAGAGTACTCAGAGGAAAAAAAAAAAATGTGTAGGGAGAGTCCAAGAGAATGTAGCAAATGTTACCATTTTTTAAATGTAATATTTATATTAATTCTTTGGGAATTTCACATCATGCATCCCATCACACCCATTTCTCAAACCTTCCATGTCTGCTTCCTACCTGTAAAAGTAAATTTTATTTTCCAGATGTAACTGTCATCTCAGAGGAAGCTCTCTTTATTTTTGATTAATTATTTTATTTATTTACATTCCAAATGTTGCCCCCTCCCAGGGGTCTGCATCCCATTCCATTGCCTCTGAGAGGGGTGTTTCCCCCAATGCCACCTCTGGGCATCCCCCTTTCCTGAGGCATCAAGTCTCTACAGGATTAGGTGTATCATCTCCACTGAGACCAAATTGCCCAACAATGGGGAGATGGAACCTGAAGATTCCACCTCCAGTAGATAGACATGGCCCCCAGTGGAGGGATGGGGTCACCAACCCACCTCCAAAATTTTTGACACAGAATTGTTCCTGTCTAAAAGAAATGCAGGGACAAAAGTGGAGCAGAGACTGACGGAAAGGCTATTCAGTGACTAGTCCAACTTAGGATCCATTCCATGGGTGGGCACCAAACCCTGACACTATTTCTGATTCTCACCCTTTCTAATTCTTCCTAACCTCTGGCTGCCTGGTTCAACTAGGCTGCTCTGGCTCAAACTCTTCTCCAAGCTGACTGATTTAAATTGACTTCTCTTGGCTTCTTACTGAATTGCTCTGCTTTGCCTCAAACTAACTCTGGCAATTTGTTTTAATCTTCTCACTTTTTCTCATTCTCTGGTTTCAACTACCTAATGAACTCCATTCCACTGCTCTATACTCAGCTGAAGTCAACAAAACTAACTGACTCTCTTTCCCTGTGATGCTCTTTTAAGTCTCCTCTCTTTCCTGTCTGTCCTCATGATAGCTGTGCATATCCTATCTCTGACTCATTCTGTCAGATCTTTCTCTGCTTCAGCACTTTGTCTCCCCCTCAATTAGACATCACTTTCAAACATGGCTGCTTCCTTCTTTAAACTAACCTTACCTTGATTGTTAGGACTAAATGTATATACTAAGCTGTGTCTGCATTCTAGCAGATCACACAGATCTAGAAGGTCTTTGGATGTGATCCCTTGCCAGAGCAACCATATTGCTACATTAAAATTCACTATCCCCATCCTTGTAATCTCCTCATTCAAAAAAAAAGAGTCCAGTTTGTGTTATCTATATACTCACTGAAGCATAGTCAAACTCTTGTGGCCTGCTCCTTAAATAGAACAGTATTATTTGCCTTTCTGCACCTCCACCAGTAGCCATCAATTATGGAGACCTAACTTTAGTATCTCTGTCATACTTTTAGACTGCTACTTTGAGAGTGGGGTGTGAGATGGAGGTAGAGGTTATCCAAGAAGTTGCCAATGTCTCTCTTTCTCAACTATACCTATGCAATCATTGATATCACTGCAAAAGTAGTTTCTTTGCTCTTCACAGTCAGCTGAATCCTGAATCACAGGCCTTCACATAGTTTCTGGAATAGCACAGACCATGAACTGGTCCCCAGTTGCAGTAGTTCACGGACCCAGACAAGGCCCTCAGTGGCAGCACAGGCCCATACATCACTATGGCCTCAGGTGGCAGCACAGGTCACTCATATCAATATGGCCCCCATGGCAGCAGAGTCCACAGACATCAACATGGCTGTAGGCTACAGTACAGACCATGGATAGCTACATAGCCTTCATGGCAACACAAGACACAGACATCAACACAGACCCTGGCTACACAAGACCAAGAACCCAGTCATAGCCCTTGGTAGCACCATAAACCAGACATCACCGTGGCCTCAGGTGGCAGTGTGGGCCACTCAGATCAATGTGGAAAATGGGCCACTTTATGGAGCCTTTCTGGATGATGGGGCTGCCCAGCATGCAGATGACAAGGCCTGTCCTGCCTCTCTTCATTTTTTATTTACCATTTGGCCTCATGCAAGGAAGGGCTTAAAAGAAAATGAACTTTGTCCATACAGCCATCTGTAGCCCATTTCCCACATAGCTTGTGGCTAATCAACAGCTGTCAAATGTAAGGCCTACTCAATAGGAGGGCACCATGCCTGGAAACCTACCAACTACCCGGGGCTAGTTTTTATTATCAATAAAGATAAAACAGAGTCACCTGAGAAGAGGAAACCTTAATTAAAGAAACTCCTGACATGTCTTTGGGTCACTGTCTGATTGTTGGTTGATTTAGGAGAACCCAGCCCACTGTGGGCAGTACCATCCTAGGCAGGTGGACCTAGGCTGCATAAAAAGTTATGTGAGCATAAGTCAGGAAGCAAACAGGGGAATGAGTCAGTAAGTCTCTTTCCTACATTGTTCCTGTCTCGAAGGTTTTTTTTTTTTACTTGCATTCCTGCCCTGATTTCTCTCAGTAATGAATTCTGCCCTGGAAATGTAAGCTGAAATAAACCACTTTCTCTTCTAAATTGGTGTTGGTCTGAGTATTTATCACAATAGAAAGAAAACTAGACTATATGGATAGTCATATATGTCATATATATTCATATATAGTGTATATACATATAATATATATATGAAAAGAGAGAGAAACAGAGACAGAGAGATACATAGAGAGGCAAATGTAGAATATACATCTGTAGATACAGATATATAAAAATATTATTCATCGACATATAGATACATACACTTATAGATATATGCATATAGTATGACATTAACATTTTTAACTTAGTATGGCTTCATTTAGTTCCTATAAATAAAAGAGTTCAAAAGTGTGAAAATTTATCTTAAATTTCGTTACTACAATTTTAGTGAAAGTCAATATAAGTTATTATAAATCATAAGACATAAAACTTGTAATTTACCAGAAATGCGGGTCTAAATGGGTAGTCTTATTCTAGTTATCTCCATAGATAAGTAGTTTTTACTCTTGGAATGAATCAAAAGTGGACATCAATTATCATAATATTTTCTATTTTTACAAATAAAATATCTCAGAAATCTTATTTGTGTGAATGAGAAATGGAAGGGTTTGGAGCTGGAGAGATGGCTCAGCAGTTAAGAGCACTGACTGTTCTTCCAGAGGTCCTGAGTTCAATTCCCAGCAACCACATGGTGGCTCACAACCATCTGTAATGGGATTCAATGCCCTCTTCTGGTGTTCTGAAGATAGTGACAGTGTACTCATATACACTAACATAAAAAAAAAGGGAGAAAGGAAGAAAGAAAAGAGGGAGGAAAGAAAGAAAGAAAAAGAAAGAAAGAAAGAAAGGAAGGAAGGAAGGAAGGAAGGAAGGAAGGAAGGAAGGAAGGAAGTGAAGGAGAAGAGAAGGAAAAGAAATGGAGGGGTTTACACTAACAATGTATTCAATCAATTCTTTGAACTTTCTGAGCTAAGTTTAATAGTTTATCACTAACAAGTTAGATTCTTGAATTCTTGTTAAATAGAAAATCAGTTCCACAGAGTTTACTATACAATCACAGCTGCTCAAGTTCTCACACCAGCATCAGTAGTTCAAATAATCTCATGGATTTTTTGTTCTAGGTCTCACTTCCTTGATGGGGGAAAAAAAATCAATCTTTGAGGGACAAAAACAGTATCTGACCCATTTTACATGCAAAGCACAGACATAATGATGGATGGATACACAGACCATATCTACAGTATTAAAATTTCATGGCAAGGACCACTGAATGGCTCCACAGACAAAACAACTCAGACCAGACAACCCCAGTTCTTCCCTTAGAGCCCACATAAAGGTGGAAGAGAGAACCACTCCAAAAATTTGTACTCTGACTTTTGCATGTGTACCAGGCAGAGTGCACCACCCCTTTCAACACACAATAATAGTAAAACAATTTTTAATTTAAAATCTCACAGTGGGATGATTATAGGAAACATGTCTAAAAGCCTCATTGAGAGCTGATAAAGGGTCGACTCTACTCAAGATCTCCAAAGCTGAGAGCTACAACTTTTGTCTGAAACCGAGGTAGACATTTACAGGATGAGAAAAAAAGACAGCTGTCCTCAACAGGCATGCTCAAAGGCAATCTGAGACAAGATTTCACATGATTTAAGACACAATAAATAGACCAGTCCAGGGAAAGTGCTTAGAACATACGAGCATTAGTCATCACCAAGAGTGTCGTTTGGATTGTGTTTTATGGAAGTTTTGAGCATCTGGCAGTCTCTTCCCTTGTAGAGAGCCACTGTGCGCCGCACCTGAAGATGGTGCTGGCTGAGAGTATTCTTTGTGATTAACAAGTCCTCATTTGGCTGTGAAGCTGTGCCGGGCAGGGAATGGTCATCTGACTTGGATGTATGGGGAGATTACATGTGGCATATGCTCATTGGCCTTTATGTAGATATAAGCCTGGTCCCCAGGGTAGGAGGGGGCCACACCTGCAATCTTGCTGTAACTGCAATCCTGATTAAACCGCCTTGAGAAGGAACCTGGTTGTCTTGCGTCTGATTTCCTGCTGGTCAGAAGGGCCGGACATTCCCTGAAGACGTTGCGTATAACATGGAGGATACCTATCCTCCAGCCTTCAAGCCTTCAGCCTTCAAGATCCTGAGCTAGAGCAGGTTCAGATGCACACAGCAGAGACAAGCGAGAGCAGTGGCTACACTAGGTAGAACCTGACTTCCGTCCAGTGAGTCAGGACCCCACACTCTTTATGTCTAACTCTTCTTCGAGTCCCAGGGACATTGTTTTTATCTGCATGGTCCAAGAGAGCTAACCAGCATGTCTCCCATTCCAACAGTAGAAAGGACAGGAAAACATTAGGACATACTCTGTATGGACTGAATATTTTGTTACTCCACATTCATATATAAGAACTCACCTCTTAATGTGGTATTTGGAGGAGGGTTCTGGAAGGTAGTTGGGTTTACATGAGGTAATGGTGTAGGGTCATCATGGTGGGATTACTGCCCTCGTAAGAAGACACCAGGGCTATACCACTCCTAAACACATACCCAAAGGACTTTAAGTTTTTCCACAGAGATACATATCTGTGTATCAATGTTTGTTGCTGCACATTCACAAGAGCTAAAGAATGAAACCAGTCTAAATATCCACAAGCAATGGATATCTTTTTTTTTTTAAATGTAGTACAGGTTAGAGAGGTGGCTCACCAAGTAAATGTGCTTGCCACTAAGCCTGATAACCTGAGTTCAAGCCCCAAGTCCTGCATGGTAGAATGAAAGAATGCTGACTGACTCCCATAAGGTGTCCTCTGACCTCCATTCGTGTGCTTTGTGTGGTAGTAGGAATGCAGACACATTTCTCAGTGTCTGGTCCTCAGTCACCATTTTGATAGTTCATCCTGTCCCCAGCTGTGTGCAGGTTGAGATCCTGCTTTGTCTCCCACTCAAGGACATTAGTGCAATAGACAGATGTCCCTGCCTGCCTGCACTTCTGAACATTACTGCTTCCCATTGCCCTGCTGGTCATCTATTATTTTTCCCCTGGACTAAAGACACAGCAAAGAACTAGAAAAATTTACCTTCCCAGTGGATCACACACAAGTCACCCTAAGGGTCATCCCTCAAGTTCAGAAGATAGGGACTAAATCACCATCTGATCTTGAGTTGAATCAGTTGAAGCTGCTCCATTGGCCACTCCAAGTCATTTGTCTTTGGCATAACTCTAGCTCAATTGGGTTGGGATCAACCTCCATACCCCGTCAAAGGGAGGCATCCAACATGCTTCTGCTACAATTAATCATGAGTTTATTCTCCTTGTGGAGAATAGCCCTTAGCATCTCCTTAAACCAGTGGTTCTCAACTTTCCTAGTGCTGCGACCCTTTAATGCAGTTTCTCACGCTGTGGTGACCCTGCAACTATGAAATTATTTTTGTTGCTACTTCAAAACTGTAATTTTTCTTCTGTTATGAATCAGAACGTGTTTTTCAGTGGTCTTAGGTGACCCCTGTGAAAAGGGCTGTTCAACCCCCAAAGGGGTCTTGACCCACAGGTTCAGAACCACTGCCTTAAACCTTCCTACACTAGATAACCAAGGATTAATTATACAAGTAAATTTGACTGCATGCCTAATATTTCATGGCCAGGTGGAAAAAAGGGGTAAAAATTGCATGAATGCAAATTTTACATAAATCTCTGTCTGTTTATCTGTCTGTCTGTTTTGTTTGGGTTTTGTTTTTTTGTTTATTTTGTTTTGTTTTGTTTTGTTGAAACAGAGTCTCTCTGTGTAGCCTTGGCTGTCCTGGATCTTAACATGCATCTTCAAACTATATTATGTGGAGGCTGACAAAGGAATTACAAGCCAACCTTTGAAGTTACAAATGCCTTTCAGCTTTGGAATAGTCAGTGCCCAAGAAATACCCAACAAAAATAAACTCTCACTTGGTGGTGTTGATAGTGGCAGTTCAGTTGTTATTCTCTCTAAAACTTGGCAGCTTTAGTTCATTTGTTTTGATGGGAAAGGCAGAACTGCCAGAGCCCTGTCTTGAATACTCAGAGCAGTGCTCGGGGCCACAGCATTGTCTCCATCCAGGGCTCTCCAAACACCAGCACGCCCCCTACCTATGCCATTTCTGTTTTTATCTCAAACACTTGTGGATTGGTTTGGAGAATGCTGGGTCAGAAAACAGGGCTGTTCCCTTTTTTCCTAATAAACTTGGCAGATGACCACAGGTTAACAGTTGACGAAATTATGAGGTCTCATTCCTCTTGGTGTCTATGTTCTCCAAGGAGCCTGGTGTGGTAAACGAATGATGAAAGAAACTGCAAAGCAGAATATAAAGCTACACTTGCCTTTGAGCTATACAAGACTCCCTGAGCTGAGGGTTCAATGCAGTATGTGATGAGTAAACCTTACATATCATCTTCTGGGGCTATTGTCAAAAACTGCCCACCTCAACACACATGCACACACACACATCACACATGCACATGCCACATGCTCAAATTTTGGCTATATTTAAATATCTTACAGAAATGTCCTACTAAGCTACAATGTGTAGAGTTATATAACAAAAGATGGATGACATAATTTACCCTGGTCTTGCCCAGAATGGTGGCACATATCTTTAATCCCATAACTCTCAAGGCAGAGGCAGGAAGATCTCTGTGGGGCTCTAGTCTATCTACATAGTGAGTCTAGGACAGCCCAAGGTACATAGTGAGACCCTGTCTTGATTTTTTTTTTTTTTTTGCTCTGGTTTTATCATCTTAATATTTTAAATAGCATGAAATAACACACTGGCACAATTTTGGGTCATGGTACTGGTTCAAGGACGAGAAGCTACACTTGGTGATGATCATACTGCAGTAGAGTTCTGAGGTAGCAGAAGGCATTATCTACTTAGAGATCTAACCAAACTGGCTCTTCTTATAGCTGACCTACTCTTCAGACCCAGCAATTCAATGAGTGGATTAACTCAGGCATGATGGCAGAGTCCTAATTGCCTCTTAAATCCCCACCTGATTTCGCCTCCTAATAGCTCATCATCAGCATTAAATGTCAGTGTAAGTTTCACGGGCGGACAAACAATATTCAAACCACAGCACCCCTCTGGCAGTGGCTGCTGCATCCTTCCAGTTGGCCTCACGGCAGCTGTTTGCCCACTGGTCACTTGAGCAACATTTCTATTTTGTGTTAAATTTTCATCTGACGTATTACTATAAATATTTTGTTTCTGCATAGGCAGAAAGAAAAATTTTAGTGACTTATTAAAGACCCTTGTGCTGGTCCCTCCAAATTTATTAAATTGTTTTCTCAAACCATCCACTAGGGAGAAGGGAAAAGTTTTAGTTGGATTTTCTCTTTCAAACTTCTTGATCATATGTTCTGGTTTTTTTTTCCTTAACATTAGAAAAAATGATGTAAGAATTCATATATCATGATCTCTGTCTCTAACATGTTTTAATTATTTTAATATCTATCATTTTTATTGCAACTTCTTAAGACTAAAGTTCTGTTTTCTGTTATTGAAAACATTTAAATAGATACATTGACTCTGCATATTAAATATATAAGCATTATAATGTCTAAGGGATTCCTTCTAACTCTCTCTCTTACTTATAGACCTCTGCCTCTCTATTCTTTCCCTACCATTCCTTCCCCTTCCCCTCCCTCCTCCGTCTCACCTCTCACTCTCTTCCCTCCATCCTTAGCCTTCTTCACTATCACCCATTCAGAAATATCCCATGGAATACATTTAGCAAATAAAGACAGCTAGTTCCAGTTGTGTTACTCCTGCAAACTCCAGTCTGTGTGTATCCCTGATACCAGCCATGTGAGTATTAAAATCTACTGGTTTCTTTACTCCTCCAGGACCACTTCCACGTAGGACATCCCTGCTAGAAAGGACATCCTTGCTAAAAGAGACAGCTTTGCCACATCCACACATTGTAGATGTCCCCCAGAAAGCACTCATCTTTAAGTCCATGGAAAATTCATAGTCTGTGAATTTGATCCCTTGGACATATTTGTGTCCACCAACGTCTGATCTTTTAAACACAGCGTTCTAAAAGCTCATCTATTTTGTCCTCTATTATAGCATGAGAAGCATCTGTCCCAGCACCTATACCTAAGGGAAAGGGTCACTGCATAAAGGTAGATTCTGTCCTCCTAGCTAGGATCATGTGCTGGAAATGCTGCTGCTTGTTACTATGTGGTTCTTAGTGACTTTGTGTGGGTGTCATTGGAAATTTCTTCCCTCCGGCACTTTAACTGAATAAAAATCTAAGCTCTCTGGAAATGATAGACTCTGACAGAAGGTATAATCGGTATAATCTGCTAGGCATCATCCTGGACTACTTTTCTCCTTCTGTGTGTCGATGAGTGCTTAATTTGAAATTTTGTTCATATTTTAAAAATAAAAGTGTTCACATTGAAATGTTGTGTGTGTGTGGTGTGTGTTATATTTCCATTGATGGGTAGTGACATCTGACAGCACTGGTCACTTCTGCATGACCACAGTGCCCTAAAATAGAGAAGTGGCCAGTCGCTTCCAACAAGATAAGCAATAGTGTTTCTGACCTGGCCACATGAGTTTGCAGCTCCTGATCTAGGGAGTAAAACAGCATGGCGTTACAGGAGGCTGCACAGTGGCATTCTGTAGAGCTTGGGATAAATCCAAACCCATCTCATGACCAACAAGACCTTAGACACTACACTCCTGGACCCCTTCCTGGCCCATCACATTCCATTCTCCTACTCATTCAGATACCTGCTTACTGCTCCTCAATTAAGTAAAACCTACTCTAGTGTCAGGCCTTGGCTACTCTCTCTTCCTTTAACTTTTGACCAAATAGACATGTGAAGCAGTTCTTAGGTTTTCCCGGTCTTAATTATCACCCCTAAGAAGGGATTTTTCTAGTCATCTTGTCTAACACAACAGCATTCACATGTCTAGCATTAGAGTGGTTTTGGAACCCTTCTCTTGCACTAACATTTTCACCATGTGTAGTTTGCTAGCTAATTGTCTACCCCACTTACTCCAGTTTTGTTGTTGCACCATAGTAGGGACATCAGTATCCAGCACATAAGTATTTGAAAAGCAGTAGATAAACTGTAGATGGCATGAGGTCCTTGTGCTCATGGATAGGCATTAGGGTAATGCAGGGCTCTCTTTAACAGAAGGGATGGACACCTGTTTCCTGCCCAGAAAGCTGGGACTAGATATAGTTACTAGCCTTGCGATCTGTGTTGTGTACAGCCAGGCCACACCTGAATCCTCCGGGCTATTATGATTATCCCAGACTCTTTCTTCCCAGTCTCTTTGTCTCTAGCGTCTTTCTCAGTCAATAGAGCCCATCCACATGTTCTTTAAACCAACCCAGGTAACCTCTGCTATCTGGAGGCCTCTCCTGATATGTACATCTCAATCATTCTCCATAAACCTTTATCTTGAGGACCATTCCTTGGGAAATAGAACCATCGTCCTTACAGGAGGTGTCACATGTTCTTTGAAGAATTCCAATGTTATCATATCACTTAAGTTTTGTTATATATGGGACTTAGCTTAATTATTATCCATAAGCTTTTTTCCAAAAATTGTGTTTATTTAAATATGCCTGAAATAAACTTCCCAGTGTCAGACTCTAAAAGTTTGAACCAATACTAGCTCCTGAGTTGTGCTGAACCACATTTCCTTCTTGCCTCGTGTGAATCATTACTCTGCCAACTCTGGTGTTTGCAGGAACCGTCCCCCCTCTACAATGAACATAAGAAAAAAAAGGCCATATCTTTGGTTCCCCAGGTCCTCTTCAGAGCAATAGAATAATTTAATTTCTACTGCAGCATTATTTCCAGCCTAAAATGTGTGTCCTAGCTGGATGTGATGTGTGCTTGCCTTTAATCTAAGTGTGAAAGAGGAAGAGGCAGGTGGTCTCTGTGAGTTCCAGACCAGCCAGGGTTACATATTGAGATTTGTCTCAAAAATTTTCTTATCTCCCAGACCTCATAATAGTTTTAGAGATTTTTGACAGCTTCTGTATCCTGATTATGGGCCACCAGAAATTCTCATTTTAAAGAAAAAAGTAGAAAGGAGTATACTTTAATGACAGCAGATAGAGATAACGGTTCCATGTATGTACCAAAATCTGTGAATGCTCAAGTCCTGTACATTGTATAGTGGCATAGTGTTTATCATCACCTGCACAACTTGTCAGTATACTTTAAACTTCTCTTAGTTACTTAAAATAACCTAACCCAAGGGAATGCAGGGGTAAATACTAATTCACTTTATAAATGTATTTATTCTTTGGACATCATAGGACAACTTACAGATGTTGATTCTCTACTTCCAACAGATGGGCCCCAGGATTAAGTTAAGGGACCAGGCTTGGAAGCAAGAATTTTTACCCAATTCTCCAGCCTCAGAAACATTTTCTTTTCAAATGTTGTTTTCTCTGAAGTTTGGATATGAGTGTATGGATGTGAAACTCACAGATTTAGTAACCAACTTCTATGAGCTTCAGGGGAGTCACTCAAGGACTTGGGATTATATGTAGCTCCTTCCTAGTGGGTCCAGGCACGTGGCTGCACAGCTGATCAGGCTACAGATACTCTGCAGTTGAGCCAAAGACCTGTCCACATGTGAACAAGACGCCAAATGTGAGGCCCTGAGCTGTCCTATCCAACATGGCCACCATTTCCCACGACTGCCCAGCTTTGTACTTGACTTGACTAAGGCTATAGGGAATGGAGAAATGACAGACACAGGAGTGTAAAGCTGGGACCTGGTGGGCCATGTACTAAAATGGAGAGGCTCCAGCAGCAGCCCACAAGTGCAGGCTACCTCATCTCCATGGGGAGTCTCTGTAGTCTCAGGATGCACTCAACTGGGATGAGCAAGCTTTGATTGGTACTTTCTACATCTACTAGTTTTAGCTAAATGTCAACCATCTGTCATCATCTATATTCAGATCAGGGGAAGGCCTTGTCATTCCAAGAGTCCAAGGCACTGGCTTACTTGACATAGCTGTGCTCACATCAACTATACACATTCATTAGGGACTTTATCCATTCCACACAGCTGTTGGCATCTGTAGCTATGTAATTAACTGAACTGAAATGAAGTCCAAGCATACCTGTTGAACAGTAAAGAGTTGAACAAATTGCTTGGAGTAGGGTCTAAGTAGATGCAGCCAGCAGCCTGGCTTCCACAGTGGCTTTTAACTTGGAGTCTTTCATTCTCCCTCTTGATGCAAAAATTCCAAGTCTGAGAGAACAGGGTTGTTAATAAAATAATAATGATAAGACACCAGTAGAGTCCTATAATAGTGCTGCCTGAACATAGCTCTCTCGTTTCTTGAAAGGCTGTTCAGGGCTCAGACTCTCTTTCCTAGGGTATTTATGTGTCTTGGTGGCTCAGGTTGTGCTCTGGGGTAGCCATCCTCACTGCTCAGGCAGCCCATGCACATCTCTCAGGGTGTCCTGCAGAGCATTGCAAATCACCTTCTGTCTTTAGGAGAAAAAAAAAAAAAAAAAAAAAAAAAAAAAAAAAAAAAAAATTCTGGCTCCCTGGAGTTGCCCCAGCTCACTTTCTTGGAAAGTGGAAGCTTCTTGGAATTCATTATTTCTTTTGATGTTTACCAGTACATCACTACTCAGTGCTCATGCCAAGATCATGTCTTGGTTCGGAGTGATATATTGCCTACCTAAAGCATATTCCAAGCAACTTCCCACCACTCGTAAGGGCAGAAAGATCGTGATCAGCATAGATGGCAAGATGCCAAGCAGCAAGGCTCCAGGTCTCCTCTGGACATCTTAGTCACCAACACAGGGCTGCCTTTGAGGAGCTCTGTATGTCAGGGAGTGAGTCCAGGAAGGTGTGTGACTTTGGAATAATTAGAGGCTGGTTAAGTAAGTTAGGAAAGCCTGGAATTCACGACAACAGCCAACCCTAGACAAGGTGATGAAGTTGCAAAGTTTTGTGTTTGGCTGCTCTCCAAAGTGTCCTGAGAATCTCTCTCAGCCTCTCCTTTGTCTCCTACTCCCCCTTCCCTCTTGTGGCTCTGGGACTCTGTCTTGGCTTCTCACCCCTAGGGGAAGCTCCTCTGAGGTTCTTTTTTGCCCATGGAAACTTCATTTCTTTCCCACTGGGCTCTGCTAGTTGAGACTGACCAGTTAATGGGGTGAGGCAATTTACTTAAAGTGGGAGTCCTTCAGTAAAAATATGAGATTTGAAGGACTTACATTGGTATAACTGTACATGCTTATCTTTTAGGAGAAAAGCCTTCCATTTTGCCATATTCTAAAATCCATCTATGATCCCACATGAAGTTAAAGAACCTGTGACAAGGCTTCCTGTTAACCACAGTGTGATGGGGAAATAGATATAATAAACAGGGTTTCAGTCCAGAGCTAAGTGAAGGAGGAAAGGTTATGTGGGTAGGAGACAAGGTGTTACACTTGTGTTGCCTTGGAGATCACATCCACCAACCCCTTGCTCAGGACAACTAGCAGCTCATCTCTTCTCAGGGGCAACTGTTTTGCTTAAAACACAAACCTTCCCACTCACAAATCACAGGCAGTGTCTGAAACTTCCAAGGATGTCACCCAGTTTTGTCATAATCAAGAAAATCTAGGCTAGGTAGCAATAGGTGTGGGTAAGGGTTTGGTAGGCCGAGTTTGAATCCCAGTTATACCACTAATCTGAAGAGCCAACTCCTGAGAATTGCTTAGCATCCCTGGACCTCGGTTCTCTCATCCTCAAAATATCCCAGCCAGTCTTCTCCAGTCCTGAAACTCTAAATAAGCTGCCAAATGTCTACTTCAAGTAAAATTTCTATACTTTTTTATCATTATTAAAAGACTGTTTTCATATTTGAAAGGAAACATTATCTGGCCAAACACTAAGTTGTTTTCTTCCTCCTTAATATGTTAACATCTTGTCCCAAGGAGCAAAGCCTTCTCTTGAAAGCTTCAGAACAGTTTGTGGCGATTGCAGTCCTTGTCTCGGAAAGATTAATTGGAAATGAAATCTAAGGAAGAAAATTCAAAGCCCATTTCTGTGCTTCCTGCTTTGTAGATCTTCTAACATGTAAATGGACCGTTACAAAGAGGATTAGTTATTAGAATGGTCTGCGTGCAGTCCAACGTTCAGCTCCCAGTTCACTCCTTGCCAGAGAGTCCCAGCTGAGCCGCATCTTAATGGCTTCCTTTTCATCCTTCAGGGGGATGAACTGCATACTAACAAGACCTGTGTTTTCCAACTTCAATTTAACCACAACTTTTACAAACTGTAGACTCTCACCCAACTCTCAAATAGTGCTTACAATTTGAAACAACAAAATAAAACTACCGGTAAGAATATTGAGAAGCCCTTTCCTCCCATATTGCTTTTGATCTTTGTTTTATCACAGTAGTAGAAAATCTAACTAAGACAAAGGATGGATGGGAAGGGGGTACTTACAGGAACAGAAATGACTCAGAGACAGCTGCATCAGCAAAAGCCCACACCATCATGGGTGAAAACTCATAAAAGCTGGAGCGTTGGAGCTCACTGCATGACTTATGGACAACTCAGCTGGGAAACTATTTCAGGCATCTCAGGTAGCCTGAGCATCTTCTGGGCAGATGTGCAAGTCTAAGAGCATCTCTCAATAGCCACTATAGGTTATATATGCTTGGGAAGGGAGGGAATCTAGTGTATCTGGTCAGTTTCAGAGACTTCCTGAACCAATGAAGTTGTTTATTTCCTGAGCTTCCCTGCAGGATGGAATGTTTCACTAACCCTTAAAACATTGGTTCTCAACCTATGGGTTGTGACCTCTTTGGCAAACCTCTATCTCTAAAACTATTTGCATTACAATTCATAACAGTAGCAAAATTACAATGATTGAAGGAGCAACAAAAGTAATTCTATGGTTTGGAGTCACCACAACATGAGGAACTGTATTAAAGAGTCACAACATTAGAAAGGTTGAGAACCACTGTATTAAGACATCCTATCGTGTCATCTCCCTTTTAACATCTTATATCTTAATCAACTTTCTTCCAAGATAGACATTTTATCTCAAGGAATCATGTTATGTAGCAGTAGGACAGGATTCAAATGGATAATCAATTTAACTTGGAAAAAGATCAGAAATATCCTAGTTTGCTTTCTATTGATGTGATAGGCACCATGACCAAAAGCAATCCAGGAGGAAAAGGTGTTATGGTTTACACATTGCATTCGCAGTTCATCATTGAAGAAGCCAAGGCAGAAACTCCAGCAGAGCAGGAACCTGGAAGCAGGAACCAACGCAGAAACCATGGTGGAGCACTGCTTACTGGCTTGCTTTCCCCAGTTTTCTCAGTTTGCTTTTTTATGGGACACAGGATCACCTTTTCTGGGATGGGCTGTCCATAGTGGTCACATGAATCATTAATCAAGAAAATGCCCCTACCCTCTTGCCTACAGTCTAATCTGATGGAGGCATTTTTTTTTCAACAGAGGTTCCCTCTTCCCAGATGACCAGTCTTGTATCTTGTTAACAAAAATGTAATCAGCACCAAGGGTACTGAGCTGACTTGGAGGGGCTACTTACCCACCTACTCGATAACCATGACTCCTTTTCCACTCCCATGTTTGCTGGGCACATGTCTGCTCAGGAGACAGACTGTATGTATTTCCAGTCACCTTTGTTATCTGGGTGTGACAACTGATGTGAAGGTAGTAATATAGATGACCTCCCAACTCATGCCCTTCCTGGAGGACAAGTCCACACTCTCCTCCTCTGCTGGGCTGGAAGATGGGAGGAACAGAGCAAAGACAACTCATCATATATTAAAAATGAGAGAATAAGAAAAAAGAGTCTGGTTGCTGTCAGGGTACAGCCACTGTACAGCCATCTGCTGCTTATCCTTGGTCTGTTTGTTTCTTAGGAAAACATTAGCTTGTCTTGTTGAAGCCACAGAGCCTAACCCATATTAATGATGAAATGACTAACAGTAGAGTTATGATTTCAAAAGATTTAATGATTATGCCCCAAACTTCATGTTCCTTCTCTCCTTTGGCTATGGCTATCCTGAACAAAAAAGAAAAAGTGGAATCAGAATCAAATTTGTTTCTACTGGTTGCTAACTGGTCTTCAGCCAAAAAAAAAAAAAAAAGTAAATTAGGAAAGATAATTTTAATTGAGTATTTTGTGAACAGATTGCTTATGTGTCTTAGACCAATTAATGCAACAATTCCATGAGGTAGACATTATTATTACTTCATCTTACAAACACAGATAAAATATAAGCTGAGATCAGGACCACCGGTATCTGAAGCTTTAACCATTTCCTATAACACCCAGCTTTCTGCATTGGTGGGAGGTCAAGATCAAAGTGAACACCAAGAATGTAGTCAATTCTGTGCACATCAGGGACACTACTTAATGAAGATGCTCTCACTGCCTCAGAGAGGGGGTCATATAAATCTGGGCCCCATGCCTCTGGCCTTTTATTTCTCACAGGGAGAGGAAAAGAAGACATAAATACTGCTGGTACTAAAAGGATCTCTAGAGCTCAAGTCCTATCTTTGCTTATAAAAGAGCAAACAAGGCTCACAGTGTCAGTGGGAAGAATGGAGGACACATATCCATCAGGAGATGGATATGTATGGATGTCCCATGAGAATTCTCCAGGGTACCAGAACTGTGATCTTCCGCTCTCTGGCCAAGGAAGGAGTAATCTATCTCATAGTGCTAGAAAATGTTTTCTTCTTACTTCATAGTCAAGGAGCTTGAATCTTGAATATAATAAAGCATCCAAGATCGTATTGGACCTGAGGTCTTAAGTGAATCCTAAACAGTAGTGATGTGTTTTTCATAGAAATTGTAGATTATGAAGGATGAGCACAATATGTTCCATGGAGTTGAATCTTGAGGGAAAATAGTTTTGTTTTCCTCATCACTTGGGGTGATGAGGAGGGAAGAAAGGGCTACTAAGTTATTACCCTCATGTGAATCATTAACATGAGGCACTACAAATTTTCCCAAAAAGTGATAGAATTGCTTTTATATGGATATCTTACTGCACTGGGGGAAGTAAGTGTGAAATAAATTGACACATGTATTTCATCTCTTTGTGGATGTAAGGTCTCTAATTGGGTTAAGTCGATGTAGTAGTATGCCAGTATAAAGCTCATGGTTGCCTAGCAACTGCTTAGGATGTAGACTTCACCACATGTAACTCAGGTGAGAGGGAGCAGGGTGTTTTGTTTTTAAGGAGCACATAGTATGGTCTTAAAGGAGAGATTTGGATGAGAAGAGGGACGTGGTGTCTTGGGAATAATCAACTGCTACACACTCCCATACAGTTTGAGTTGAGTCTTTTCCTCCTGTCAATTCAGCTTCCTAGCATGGAATCACAGGGTCTCCCTGACTGGCACATAAGAGTCCCTCCAGACTTCCTTCATAATGATCCAGTTTTAAGTAGTGAAGGGAAGTCCTGCTAGTTATTAGGTCAACTAACTATATGGAGGCAGCCAGGTTGCAGCCTTCCTGACTTCTGCAAACCACCGTTATTCTTCCAGGAAAAAAAAAATCATTTTGTTCTTTTTAACTAAAGTTTGTTTCTGCTGCTTTCAACTGATGAAGCAAAGAAACTCCAGATCACTGGGGCAGTGGAGAGGGAAGGGATCGCAAAGGTTAAATCCATTTGTTAAATTTGGAACTAAATGTAGCAACCATAGGTTCTATGGTAGGATTTTGCAGATCCATTTTGACATGTTCATGACTTTGTAACTCTCCACATGAGAATATAGTTCTTGAAGTTCCCAAGCCATTGTGTGCCTAAAGCAAAGTAGAGGATCTAGACTTTCTGGTTCCAGAGATTTTTCTCTTTCATCTTAAAGAATTAAAATTTCAATGTATATAAACTTTGGCATAATGATTATGAATTCTTTAGGTCTTAGGTGAAGATCTTAAGATTGGGTATTTAATTTTAAGATTGTAGGTGAAAAAAAAACTATGTCTTTTAATTCTTCACACCCACAAAGTACTAGGCATGGACTGATTATAAATCTAAACTGTACTTTGAGCACATTGCAAACCAGCCATTGTATAACCACACAGTGGTTTAATGTGATTAAAGCCACAATGGATTGCAGAATGTTCTTCGTTGAGGCCAAGAGAACCGACCCATGTCACCTTGCCAAAACGTAATTTTCATGATTGCTTTCAGCCTGCCCAAGATTCTTGTGGTTCCCACTGGTAAATTGATCCTTTACTTCCTGACTTTTGCTGCTGTCTGACTGCAGCTCCCTGCATTGCATCACAGGACTCTTGGAAGGGTTGGCAGCCTCAGGATGCTTGCTGTGGACCCAGCCAAGGGTTGATTACTCACAGGGGGAATCAAGAGCAGATCCATCAGCAGGCTGTGGTTATCAATGACGTGATTGCTGCCACGAAGGACGTTCAGTTCAGCTCAGTGTTTATGTCAAGTATGTGTTCAGTTCATGCCATATGCTAGACTGGAATATCATACCATATGGTAGACTGGGACATGCAAGTTTCTGTAAGGTGTTCTCTAGAAAGCTGAGACATTGGCCTGAAACAAAAGTACAGTCCTATTTATCATAACCTCCTCTGTGCACAGATAACAGGCACTCTTTGGCATAGAGTGTTTGAACTACAGGAACAACTTCACAAAATACCACAAGTTCAGCCAGCAGCGTGCTCACAAATATAATTGCAGCACTCAAGAGGCTAAGATAAGATTTCTGCAAGTTTGAGGTCTTTATAGCCTACTTAGTGAGTTCCAAGCCAGCTTTGTCTACTTAGTGAGTTCCAAGCCAGCTTTGTCTACTTAGTGAGTTGCAGGCCAGCTTGAGCTACAGACAGAGACACTGTCTCAAAATCAAACAAAAGCACGGACTACTTTATGTTTTTAAATCTTGAAATAACTTTTGGAGAAAAAAATCTTCATAACAAAAAATCCATCTGAAGATATTCAGTCTTGGCAGAGAGGGGTATACTTCAAAAAGAAAACTCATTCAGTAGCTAGCAAAAAGGCTCCGTGGTTAAAGACAATGGCCACCATGCCTGAAGCCTTGAGTTTGATTCCTGAGAGGAGACCACCCACCCACCCCCATGATAAAAGGAGACAAACTACTCCCATGAGTTAGTTTCTGATTTCTACACATGCACTGTGGAATGCAGACATCAGCTCACATACACATGGAAGAAATAATGAATAAGTATGATAAAGATGTGTTATGAAGGAAATGGGTTCAATACAGAAGAAATATTGACTCAAAGGAAAAAAGGATATTCTTTGATCTCTAATGAATTAATTAGCAAAGGCTTTTTTGGAAACATGCACAAATACAGTTGCATATAGAGTTATAAAATTTGTACTTTAATTATCTCCATTCTATGGATGAGACAATCAAAACAGAAGAGATTAAAAATCTTGCCCATGGTCATGTCATTGGTCTGAATCAAAGATTTTTTTTTTTCTAAAGTTGTTTTTGTTTTGTTTTTTTTGTTTTTGGTTTGGTTTGGTTTGGGTTTTTTGGGGGTTTTGTTTGTTTGTTTGTTGTTGGTTTTGGTTTTTCGAGATAGGGTTTCTCTGTGTATCTGACTGTCCTGGAACTCACTCTGTAGACCAGGCTGGCCTCGAACTCAGAAATGCACCTGTCTCTGCCTCCCAAGTGCTGGGATTAAAGGCGTGGGCCACCACTGCCCGGCATTGAAGATGGTTTTGCATGCATACTGTTAACCACCTCTTAACTGTGTTTATACCCGATTGGTTTGTACTGCTCTCAACCTTAGTTAGAGAGTTCACAGTGGGTAGCTACCAAAGCAGAGAGTCACAACTGATCAAAGTATTGAAATGAAGTGACTATTGAGGACTTATCCCTGAATGGGACCTTTATGTCAAATCCACCCACTCCTGCAAGACTCAAGGGAGGCAAAAGGAATTTGAGAGCCTGAGGATGAAACAGGAATCCTGTGAGAGGCTGTCTTCCAGACATGACATGGCTGGTGTGTTCATGAACTCACAGTAGCTATGGTTACCTGCACAAGGCACACCAGTCAATAATCCCACCGTGATGGGGTGAGACTCATGAGACTATTTGCTCCCAAGGAGTTATTTACAGTTGATGGCTTCAGGGTATGGGGAAATCACTTTTTTCTGGATGTGTAGCATCTGGTAGATTGCTTATGCTCATGCAATGAGGACTGATTGGACTTAATGGGTTAAAAAGGAAAAGATGACATGAAGGCAGAAGAGGTAGGTGCTGAGGGGTCTGGGTGAGGAAGGAATTGTGGGTGAATATGATCAATATACATTGTATATGTATAAAATTGTCAAAAAATAAACAAAACACTTTTAAGTTAGGGTTTAAGAATGAAACTGACTTGCTGGGCAGTGGTGGCACACACCTTTAATCCCAGCATTGAGAGGCAGAGGCAGGTTGATTTCTGAGTTCCAGGCCAGCCTGGTCTACAGAGTTCCAGGACAGTCAGGGCTATGCAGAGAAACTTTGTCTGGGGGGGGGGAGGGGAGGAGAATGAAACTGATTCCAGTATTCGTTACACGTATTTGCTATGGGCTGTTCCTGATAGATTTGCTAAGACACTGTGGTCCCACCAAACCTCCTGGGTATGCAAAGTTTCTATGCCATTCAGTTGCCTCTGGCCATGACAGTCACTTCTGCCCTACCCTCTTCTGCTCACTTCCCACCACAAGTATGAGCTGTACAAACTGTTACTGTGTTCCAAATAAGCTCTAACATGGGCAGTGTCAGGAAGCATTCATTTAGACACCTGGGAAATTACTTCCTGATGGGTTAACATCATCAGGTAAGAAGAAACCACAGGAGTGACTTGTGCAAAAAGCTTTTCTTTCTTTTTTAAGTTTTTGTTGTTTTCTTTTAGATTAAAAAAAAAAAAAAAAACTAGAGTGAAAGATCGAAATGTAAGAGTGAAAAAGTAAGTAAAGAGAGCTGGCCATCTTAGAAAAACTTACCAAGTTCATTGGGATAAATGGCCTTAGGTTCAGACTAAAGGTTACAGAAATGAAGAAAGTCAGCATGGGCGTGGTCAGGCAAGAGAGTCTAAACAGTGGTTCCCAACCTGTGGATCACGTCCCCATTTGGAGATGCACTTCAGATACCTTGCATACCTGATATTTATGTTACAATTCATAACACTAGCAAAATTACAGTTATGAAGTAGCAATGAAATAATCTTATAGTAGGGGGTCACCACAACATGAGGTGCTGTATTAAAGGGTTGCAGCATTAGGAAGGTTCAGAACCACTGGTCTAGAAAAAGGGTCAATAACCATAGTTGGACTAGGTAGCCAAATCTAACCTATAGCCTGTTTATAAATAAAGTCAAGAGAGAAAAAAGCCTTGTGTTTTGAAAGACTTGTGTAAAATAAATAAATTAATTAATTAATTAAATTAAATAAAAAAAATTATAGCCCTTAAATATTTGCTGCCTGTTCCTTTAAAAAATAAGTTTGTCACCTACCACTGGTCTAGAACTCACGGGTGGGTTAGATAACAAGACAACTATGGGTCAGTGTATATGAGAACAGTGGTTTAAAGTATTTCAAGACCACAACAGCCTCACTTGCGATCC
This sequence comes from Mastomys natalensis, assembly GCA_021653895.1. Lineage (NCBI taxonomy): Eukaryota > Metazoa > Chordata > Mammalia > Rodentia > Muridae > Mastomys > Mastomys natalensis. The sequence continues at coordinate 444,885 of JAJTUV010000141.1, forward strand.
GATGGTCTTTGGGTAATTCTTTAATACAGAAGTGCCTCCTCCTGTGGAAACAATTTCTTAATACTGAGTTTGAAAAAAAGAAATGAAAAATTATCTACTTTCCCCTTTTTAATTAGCTATATCTTCAGGTATTCTGTGAACTGTTGGTAGGAAGATTTAATAAAGAGCTGTAAAAATGTTTTCAACATTTGAAATGTAAATGAATAAAATGATTAATGAAAAATGTTTTCAAGGTGAAACATGGAGGACTTTAATTACACAAATGAAAGAAAACAATTCGTTGATGCCTACTTGCATCAGGGACATTCAGACCTACTAAAGCAGAAGGGACATGTAGTCTTAAGTCTCTGTCTTTCAGGCGGCACACTAGCTCTCTAAAGCGCTGAGGGTTTTCCTAATGCAAAGCAGCTAGTATGTGCGCAGTGATTCTTCTTTTTCTACACTGAGCTCAGGATAATGAATCTGGAAATATTCTAGGTAGGGAGCCCCAAATGCAGTGTCCTATTTGGGCCCTGGTTCCTTCTGTGATCTATAAAGTATCAAATAAGAGGTTGCAGGACTCTTCCAGCCGTAGCCATCCTGAGTTATTTACGAGAAACGATGCAAATGAAACAGAAAAGGAATCTGGGGCACGTAACTTAATGCATCTGGCTTCTCCAGCTTTTCTTAGATCTGTGGTCAGGGAAGAGAGAATTTGGTCAGATGCAATTAAGAGATGACCAGGACAAAAGAGCTCCCAATTCTGATGTTACAGCAGCCTCACCTAAAGCCGCTATCACTACCACCAACAATTAAACACGTACAAATATTAGATACATATTTAACAGCTTTAAAATAGCTAGTCTGAACAAACAGTTGAGGCAACACTCAGGTTATGGAAACAAAAAAGGAAGTTCAAAACCAGCAAGGTGAGCTCAAACTGACATCCTAGAGATCAGGGAAGAACATGGCCTTGATGTGGACGCCACAGTAAATTTATCCTGCAGGCCGGCCAGGCAGGAGCTGAGATCAGTATTTAGAACTGGTACTCTCAGAAACCTTTCTAGAATTCAGAAAGGGAACTATAACTTTATCTACTGCTCAGAAAAGCAGCAAGAGTCAAATTGCCTGGATTCTGGCTAGAAAAATATATCCACCTTAAAAAAACTGCAAGTCTGGATCTGGAGTATGAACTTAGCTTATCTGTATTTGGCAAGAATCAGAAGCAAGAAATTAGCAGAATCACTGGTCCATGACCAGTAGAAACCATAATAATCTGGAGAGAAATAGACACACAGAAAGTAAGAAATTACTCATAGTTTCAGGATACATGGTAAAAACCAATGAGACAGTTATAATTTAAATTACTAACCACAGGATGTTTTCTTTCAAGAAGAAAATGTCAAGATCTGAAAGTATTAGCCAACACACACATAAGCAATAATTATCCCAAGGACTGGAAATAGTAATAGCAAGAATAGTTGAAAATATACTACAAGGTAAATACGACTACATCAAGGTAATAAAGGATAGAATAAAACAATAAAAAGATGGGGCTTTTAAAATATAAAAGAGATAGAACATGCAAAATGGCTCTGCAACCAAGACAAGGATCCACATGGTGGCAACTGTCCTCTGACCTTTCTTCATGCATCATGCCATACATGTGTGTACATGTCTCACTCAAACACAATAAATTCATAAATCATTATTTTAACAAGTAAAAAAGGATTTGAGAAACAATCCAATGTAACTTTGAGTACTGAAAAATCTAATTGTTAATATTTAAATTTACATTAAATGTCAATTATATACACTTAAGAAGTAAACTGGAGGAACTTGAGGTAGCCAGCCATTCTGAAACATGGAGAGACAGCAACACAGTAAATGTCTAAGAGAGGTTGAAAGACACAGACATTCAACTGATTAAACTCCAGCTGAAATCGAATGCAAATTCCACAAACAAATATGGAGAGGAAATAAGAAACACATCAAAAGGAAAATGATTAGTAATTTCCCAGAGTTGAAGAAGAGTCCAAGTAGGATCAACCAAAATAAAACAAACAAGATTACCACACTATACACTGGAATCAAATTTTTAAACAAATATAAGCTCTTAAAAGTATCAGGAAAGAGTTAACCCAGGATGAAAAGACAGTTTGACTGCCTACAGAATTATCTCTAGACTAGCAAAATTTCTTGCATACTTACAAAACTATTGTTTCAGAAGAAGGGCCAAATATGTTTTAAAAACAAGATTTTTATAAAAAACTTACCACTGACATCCAGATCTGAAAACAAATACTTATTTGATGGACTTCGAAGGTTGAGGGGACATAGCAATGCAAAGCAAGGTGTAGAGAGGGAATAGTGGGAAATAAATCAGTAAGTATTGGCTTCAAGCAACAACAAAAGAGTTAATTGGCCAACCCAAAGGCAGTAAATTAAAGTATCAGGAAAAAATTACATATATGAAGAGAGGAAAACAAAGATACATTGAATAAACAATGAACTAAACATGGTAGAATTTTGTTGTGTTCATTAAAATATTTGAGATAGAAGGATATTTTTAAGCCAATAGGCGAAAAAAATAACCAATTTTATAATGAAATCAAGAAACACAATAAAAGTTAGAAATAAGAGAAGGAAAGAGGAGCGAAGGAGAGAGGACAGAGCAAGGAATTTTGGAGACTCTGTTGGTATCATATTCTAAGTTTTGTTCCAGGATCATATGATCATCCTATCTTGAGCATTTTGAGAAACATCCATGCTGTCTTACATACTGGCCTGGCCACTTTCATCCCGGTCTGTAGTGTTCCTTTACAACCATGAGTTTCTCCAGATCCTCTCCAGTTTTCAATGTCTGATTTTCACAGGAGCCATTCCCTCTGGATGATGTGGCTCTCACTATGTGATCATAGAGTGAATTTCTCTGATGCTTAGTGATGTGGCTATTCTTCCCCAAGGATCAATTGGTCATTTATATGTCTTCTTTTGAGAAATGTCTATCTAAATCTCTTAGCCATTTTCCAATCTGGTTTTTTGAGACTTTATTTTGTGGAGTAAGGATAATGTATGTTCCTTACACATTTTTGGATATTAACTCCTGATCAACCAATAGATTTCAAGTTTTGTGTCCCACTTTGCAAGCTGTTTCTTTGCTTTGTTGTTTGTTACCTCCACTGTGCAGAAACTAGTAGAAATACACAAAAGAAAATGAAATCAGTATGGATAGGAGAACTCTGCACTCCCATAAAAACTAGAGCACAGTTCATAATCTATAAGAGAAAGAGAAGAGAGAGAGAGAGAGAGAGAGAGAGAGAGAGAGAGAGAGAGAGAGGACTACTACTGAGATGTTCAAAATAATGAAATGTTGTCTTTTGCAACAGTGTTGATGAACCAGATGGACATTATATTAAATAAGTCAAATACAGAAAGACAGAAAAAGACTGATTCATGCAAGTAGAATCTATTAGATTGTTTTCATAGAAGTAGAGAGAAGAGTGAATTGTTGGATCAGGGAGAGATGGAGAAGGCAAATGAAAAGAGACTGTAAATAGGTACAAAGTTCATTCAAGTGAGGATAATAACTTCAATGTTCTCTTGCAAAGTAAGAAGACATTAACAATGATGTACTTTATATTTTAAACTAGCTGGAACAGGATTGTTAAAATAACCTTATAAAAAAGAATAAAACATAAAGTGAAAACTATATTAGTCATTTAACAACAGCATATGTGAATGATAATGGTACCAATTATTATGTGTCAACTCTTTTAAAAAGTCTTAATTCTTAGTTCCTGATGAGGCTGGGCGCCACCTGCTGGTGATGGTTTATCTACTATAGCTAGAATAGACAGTTTCCGAGTCTGTCACCTGGTTGGGCATCTTCTGTGCACTTCTGGGTGGAGTTACCTGCTGGTTTACCCTGCCCAGCCTTTAGTCACTTGGATGGAGAATGAATACATTAACACACTTCCTGATTGAAAACAATAATGGTGAAACTACAGAGCCCATCACCGACTGGTAAGAATAAATCCTTTTTTTGGGGGGGGGTTACAGGATTTGTTATATTAAAAAAAATGAATGCTGAAATATAATAAAATAGAGGATATGTACACATATCTAAAATTTGAAGCTAGGAGCCTCAGATGAGACAGAACATGCAATTTTGATCTTTCTAGGTCTAGGTTACCTCACTCAATATGATCATTTCTAGTTCTGTCCATTGACATACAAAGTTCATGATTTCATTTTTCTCTACAGCTGAATAGTATTCCATAGTACATATGCACCACATTTGCATTATCCATTTTCAGTTGAAGGACATTGAAGTGGTTTCCATTCCTAGATATCGTAATAGAGAAGCAACAGACATGGCTAAGTATCTGTGAGTAGAAAGTCACATCCTTTGGGGGCATGCTAAGGGGTAGTCCTGGAATAACAGCAGAAACCAGGAGCATAAAATGGGACCACTGCAGGGTGGGGGGTAGGAGACAGGGGAGCAGTAGAGAAGGAAATAGAGTATAAGTGATCTGATCAGGTAAATGGATGATGTCTGCAAAAGTTATGAAGAATCATACTATTACCCTGAAGCCCTAGGTTGGACCCCTAGAAGCAGAAGGTAAGTATCTATTTGCTGAAGACACCATGTACTTCAAACACAGGGCCCAGAGGCCCCACAGCTGGAACTGACTTTAATGTTTTTCCCTTGGATACTAGAAGATGCCATGCAAGCTTTCAAAAAAGGGAAGTGAGCATCAGTTCTACCCAGCTATGATGCCTATGAACCATAGCAAATGACCAGCATGGCACAATAACCCTGAAGGAGCAATAGTGGCCTGCATACCTTGGCAATGACTAATAGCTTTCTAATTGGGCTTAAGACCCATTCAGGAGGGAAACTGTGCTTGGTATTGGAAATCTAGCCAACTATCCAGGGCTAGAGAAGTCAAGGATCTTGGAGGAGAACCTCCAACCACTGCTTTACTAAACCAGCATAATCCCTAACTGCACTCTAAATATTTATTTTATACCCACAGATAAGTGTAGTCCCCATGCCTCATTAAGGAAACTTCTCTTTGCAACAGATGGAGATCATTACAGAAAACCACAACTGATCAAAATACAGAGCTTTGGAGTGCAGTTCCAACAGACACGTCTACAGTATCCCACACCTGAGGCTTGTTGTGAGATTGTATCTCCTAGGAAAGTCAGAAGCTGCACACATAAAGTCTCACCAACATGACTGCCTAAACATGAGCTGAAAAAGAAATCAGCAGACTTGCTAATGTGTAAACTCCACCAAGCCTATGGTCTACACAGAGAACAACAAGAAATTAAGAAATGCTGAAAGCTGACAGGTTAGTCTTCTCCAGGGAAAAGCACATCTATTGGTTACCCCAAACCAGTGGTCAGCCTGAAAACATACACACAAGTACCATTGTACAGACTGATAGGTTGTATTTATGTATTTAGAATTAGATAGATAATAGGTAGGTAGGTAGATAGGTAGGTATGTAGGTAGGCAGTAGAGATAGATAGATAGATAGATAGATAGATAGATAGATAGATAGATAGATAGATAGATGATAAAGACCCACTGCCTTAAAACATCCTGCTATTTCACCTCCCTTTTTAACATCCTACATCTTAACCAGATTTCTTCCAAGACAGACATTTTATCTCAAGGAAACATCCTATGCACCAGAAGGACAGGAATCAAATAGATAACCAATGTTCATGAAGATCATAAAACTTTAAAAAAGATCAAGGTTATCCTAGTTTGCTTTCTATTGCTGTGATAAACACTATGATCAAAAGCAATCCTGGAGGAAAAGGTTTATTTGTGTCTAAGTTGGGGCTTCACTGCTGTAAGGAGACACCATGACCAAGGCAACTCTTATGAGGGACAACATTTAATTGGGGCTGGCTTCCAGTTCTAGAGATTCAGTCCATTATTATCATGTCATGAAGAAATAGTGCTAGAGAAGGAGGCAAGAAAGCCACACCTACTCCAACAAGGTCACACCTCCTAATAGTGCACTTCCCATGGACCAACCATATTCAAACTACCACAACTGGTTTACACATTGCACTCACAGTTCATCATTAAAGAAGCCAAGGCAGAAACTCCAGCAGAGCAGGAACCTGGAAGCAGTAACCAAAGCAGAAACCATGGAGGAGTGCTGCCTACTGGCTTGCTCTCCCCAGCTTTCTCAGTTTGCTTTCTTATGGGACACAGGACCACCATTTCTGGGCTGGCACTATCCATAGTGGTCACATGAATCATTAACCAAGAAAATGCCCAACCCCTTGCCAACAGTCCAATCTGATGGAGGCATTTTTTCACTGAGATTCCTACTTCCCAGATGACCAGGACTTATGCTGAATGCTGTCCCCTGTCTTCATAGAGCATCCATTGCAGTTTTAAAATGCTGTTCACCTTTTTTGAGGTTCCAGCTACTTCTGGTTGCAAAATAGGATTGCAAAAATTAGGTCCCATTATCAAAGTCTCAGCCCCATACATTCTCCTGTATGGATTACATCCCTGGGCAAATTCTCAGATGTATGAAATTCCACACAAATCCTAAGTCATGTGGCTTACCTGTGGGTCAAGTACTCCCTGGTCTTCTCAATAATGAGGCTAGATAACCTGCAGGTATCAAAGATAGGTCTATTTCTGAAACAGGTGTCAGTTGTAACCAGCTTTCAATATGGCCCCAAGAGATTCTTTGTTCCTCAAACTCACATGCTTGTAGAAACTTTTCTTTTTTTTTTTTTTTTTTTTTTATTGAAAAATTTTTTATTTTTTACATTTCAGATGTTCTCTCCTTACCCCATTTCCCCCTCCCTCCCAGGAACTCACTATCCCTTCCCCCCTCTTCCCGCCTCCACGTTGGTGTACCCCCACCCACCCTCCCCTGTACCTCACCTCCCCACCCTCGAGTATCCCCCCCCACGACGTCCAGCCTTCATGGGTCAAAGGATCTCTTCTCCCACTTATATATAGCTCCCTTGCATATATAGCTGGAGCCTTGAGACCCTCCCTAAGCACTCCCAGGCTGGTGACTTAGACCCTGGGGCTCTGGTTGGTTGGGATTGTTGCTTTCCTCATGGTGTCGCGAATCCTCTCAACTCCTTCAGCCTTCACTCTATCTTCTCCATTGGGAACCCCATGCTCAGTTTAATGGTTAGCTGTGAGCATCTGCCTCTGAGTATGTCAGACTCTTGCAGACCTCTAAGGAGACAGCTATATCAGGCTCCTGTCAGCGTGTACATCCTGCCATCCACATCAACCTCTGCCTTTGGTGACTGCACATAGGATGGATTTCCAGGTGGAATGGTCTGTAGATGGTCCCTCCTTCAGTTTCTGTCCTGCACTGTGTCTCCATATTTGCACCCTTGAGTATTTTGTTACTCCTTCTAAGAAGGACTGAAGGCTCCCCTATTTGGTCATCATTCTTCATGAGCTTTATGTGGTCTGCGAGTTGAATCTTGGGTATTTCAGGCTTCTGGGCTAAAATCCAATAATCAGTGAGTGAATACCATGTATGTTCTTTTGTGATTGGGTTACTTTACTCAGGATGATATTTTCTAGTTCCATCCATTTATATATGAATTTATCAAATTCATTGAAAGAAAAATCTAATGTGGCAACCAAGAGGGTTTTGCAGAGATGATGCTATGTGACTGCTGAGACTTCCACTTTACCCTCCCTTGGATCTCTCAGGGAAGCCAACCACTATATATTTAATAATACGCTAAGGTTTGCTCACATAGTGAAAAACTGAGAACTTTGGTCAACAGCCAGGCTATGACTGCAATCTCACACAGTCTCTGATCAGACCTGCCCATAAATGTCTGACCTAGAGAATTCATTCAACATGACATAAAAAGGCTGCTTAGTTTTTAAACAACTTGGCTTGGAGGGTGGACCTGGCCCAAGGAGTGGCACTATTAAAAGTGTGGCCCTGTTGGATTAGGTGTGTCACTGTAGGTGTGGGCTTTAAGACCCTCATCCTAGCTGCCTGGAATTCAGTATTCTGCTAACAGCCTTCATATGAAGATGTAGAACTCTCAGCTCCTCCTGCACCATGCTTGCCTGGATGCTGCCATGTTCCCACCTTGACGATAATGGACTGAACCTGCAAGCCAGCCCCAATTAAATGTTGTCCTTATAAGAGTTTCCTTGGTCATGGTTTCTCTACCTGGCAGTAAAACCCTAACTAAGACAGAGGAGATTTGTTATGCAGTGCTGCATAAGTAAAATAACCCTAAACCACCAAAAAGTGTTGGTGTATTGGTATTGAACTGGCTCCCAAAGAAACCATCCTACTGCCTTTTCCATATGGAAGTTATTCTAGCTGTATGTTAAGATGCGTTATATTGAGAATTTGATTATTCTTCATGAAGTTTTCCTCTATTGGCTTTGTAGAAATTACAGAGGATAATTCAGTGTCCTGGGTTACTGAAATGAAGACTATAGGTCCTTCCACACATTTTTCAAATATATATGTATATTTGAATATATATATAAGTTTGAATATATATACACAAATGTATTTGTATAAATTTGTGTGTGTGTGGTGTGTGTGTGTGTGTGTGTGTTGTGTGTGTATGACTATAGGAAAGGCACAAATCAGACGAAAACCTGCTATTTGCTGTCTTCCACCCTGTTTGTCCTTTGAATAACCCTGAAATTCTGTGTCCCATCAAAAACTCAAAAACACCATTGTCCCTGTAGATTTCCCACTAATTAAAAATGTATTCTGGTGATATTACTGATAGTAACAAAGTTATAGCTTTGATATTGTATGATAAAATGTGACAGAATTTAGAAAATCAAGCATAACTCAATGAGCCAGTATCTCCCAAATGACTAAGAGATGCTGTCGCAAAAATTATTCATGGGTAAAAACATTCTAAGATCACAATAAGCCAATTGATTTTAACTTAACAAAGTATGAAAAGGTTCTTGAGATGGTTTGAGATTTTTGCATCGTAATTAACCTTAAATTAATACTCGCTATTCACATTTCAGATAGCATCAAAGGAGAGTGTCTAAAACAGTTATGAAAACTATCCCTCTCTTCCAAGCACATACCTGCACGATGCCAGATTCTCAGCATGGGCTTCTACCAAAACAACATATTGCAGCAGATGGAATGCAATCAGCAAGGCATAAGCTGTCTTCTATTGAGACAGACCATGAAAAGATCTGCAAAGATGCAAAACGGTGCCACACCCACCGCTGCTGATTACTTGTTTTGAAAACTATGGTAACTTTTACAAAAATGTCCTTCAAATTAATGTATAACTTGTTTATCTAAATCCATTTAAATACACAATTTTTCAACGTGCTTAATTTTAGTTTCTCACAAGATGTACATTGAATGATTCAGTCAAAAAAAGCAAAAATTGTTTCCAGCGGGTCACCAGCTTTCAAGAGTGTAATGGGGTTAGGTGAGCAAAGACTGTAAGAACTGCTGAGTTTATGCACTCTCATGAGGTTGGAACATACATCATCCTCCTCATACAGATACAGAAGCTAAAGGTCAGAGAAGCCGGGTCATTCTCCCAGGATGATGCAGAAAACACAAACGGCAAACGCAGGATCTAGGGCTCCAAGCCCCTGGTCCTAGGTTTGCAAATGCAGAGCTGCTCCATATCACATAAATATAATAGTATACCATATAGTTAATTAAACATTCTAAGACCAAATGCACCAAGATTAGCTTCACTCTTGCCCTTAATTTTTCCCCACTCTCAATGCCACAAGATACTTTCTTGCTCATTATTAGAAAAGGCAGAATAGCCTTTCCTACAGACAGCCTCTGAGTAGAAGAAAGCTGCTAATTTTTAAGATCACCATCATGATGGCTAAGAGGAAAGATGGGGGCAACAGTGAACGCCTATATGCTGGGCTAACTTTTTAAAGGATATGTCTAGAGTCCCTCACTCCTTAGACTTGGATTTTCCAATAGAGTCAGCTGAAAGTGACAGGGTCACAAACAGCAACTGCTAAGCTGCCTTGACCAAAATACTGTTCACAGTTCTTGTGTCACCATTAAATGTAAATTCAAGTCGGTAAGATAAAATGAAAAGAAACATTCAGTTCCTATTATTAACGTCACAGTGCAGATACCCAAGAACCAGGCACCCTTCATGTTTGCTTCAAGTGCTGAGATGCTTGGAAGCACATGTGCTCTAGCAAGGAATGTATAGACATTGCAATGAGATGAGCCTGGCACTAATGGATAGCTCCCAGATGTTTGTTACTCTCTTAGTGGTTCTGAAGGCAGCAACAATGGTAGTACCATGTGTATAAATTCACTAAGGACCAGATTCTGCCCTTGAGTTGATAATGGCTGGGTTCTCACAACACAGAACACTATGTATAGGATTCCCAGGGGTGCTGAAGCCCTGCTCAGTAAGAATCTCTTAGCAAAAGTGCCAGGTCCTCCATGTTTTTATCAAAGTCTTTAAGAAATCCTTAAATACCCAAGACATCGATGAGACCTGTGATGAATTAAAGATGTGGTACCATATCAAATATTCATGCTGAAGTCACAGCATCCCCCAGAAGCCCTATACATGCCCATCAGGGTTCTCCACACTGAGCTCCAATCCTTGGGAGTTTGGGCCAGGAATCATAACCTACTGTTGGAAAGACTTCCAATCATTCTGCAGCAGGTTTTCTAGAAAACAGTATATAGCATGTTCCCTCTAGAGACATGGACCAGTTCCCTGTGGTTATACCAAATCATGCCAAGCTTAGCACCAGGCCCATCTTGGATCAGTAGAACTGGCTTTCTCTTGTCGACACTGGCATTTATGTTTCTTAGAACTTAACGTCCCCCCCCACGACGTCCAGCCTTCATGGGACCAAGGATCTCTTCTCCCACTTATATATAGCTCCCTTGCATATATAACTGGAGCCGTGGGTCCCTCCCTAAGTGCTCCCAGGCTGGTGGTTTAGACCCTGGGGGTTTTGGTTGGTTGGGATTGTTGCTCTCCTCATGGTGTCGCGAATCCTCTCAACTCCTTCTGCCTTCACTCTATCTTCTCCATTGGGAACCCCATGCTCAGTTTAATGGTTAGCTGTGAGCATCTGCCTCTGAGTATGTCAGACTCTTGCAGACCTCTAAGGAGACAGCTATATCAGGCTCCTGTCAGCATGTACATCCTGACATCCGCATCAACCTCTACCTTTGGTGACTGCACATAGGATGGATATCCAGGTGGAATGGTCTGTAGACGGTCCCTCCTTCAGTTTCTGTCCTGCACTGTGTCTCCATATTTGCACCCTTGAGTATTTTGTTACTCCTTCTAAGAAGGACTGAAGGCTCCCCTATTTGGTCATCATTCTTCATGAGCTTTATGTGGTCTGTGAGTTGAATCTTGGGTATTTCAGGCTTCTGGGCTAAAATCCAATAATCAGTGAGTGAATACCATGTATGTTCTTTTGTGATTGGGTTACTTCACTCAGGATGATATTTTCTAGTTCCATCCATTTATATAAGAATTTATCAAATTCATTGTTTTTAATAGCTGAGTAATATTCCATTGTGTAAATGTACCACTCGAGGGTGGGGAGGTGAGGTACAGGGGAGGGTGGGGGGGTACACCAACGTGAAGGCAGGAGGAGGGGGGAAGGGATAGTGAGTTCCTGGGAGGGAGGGGGGGAAATGGGGTAAGTAGAGAACATCTGAAATGTAAAAAAATTTTCCAATAAAAAATTTCCAATTAAAAAAAAAAAAAAAAAAAGAAAGTTGGTTGCAAAATTTATGCCTACGAGTATTACTTTATCTATGTATTTCAACCTTTATCTTTGGACCTTTTTATTGCAAAAATAAAACCATTTGGTTTCTGTTAAACCATAAAAAAAAAAAAAAAAAGAACTTAAAGCCCTCAGGTCTTTCTATGTGCTCTATGGAGATACCAAACGGGACCTCACTCCTCATCTGGGCTAATGTTCAGTAGTCTAGCAATAAATCTCTAAGAATCTCCTCCCTTACATTTGGGTTGGTTTTCCCTGGGGATTTTTTTAGGGTGTGACTATAAGTAGGTAGGTGCAACAGCCAGGTGTGTGTTGTTTCTCCCTTAGGAACTCATGACTGTGGAATGTGGTTTTGAAATATTGAAATCCATTCATCAAGAGGGGTGGGACAAGTGTGTGTGTGTGTGTGTGTGTCTGTGTGTGTACATATATATAATCAGAAGACAAACTTGGAAGAGCCACAGAGATCTCCAAATTCTTCAAAGCACACAGATATTTTTGTTTCACAGGATCTTTGCTAAAACATGACTTCTCTTGGCACAAAGCAAAGAGCTACAGATGCCTCTCTGGGTCCCAGCCAAACAAGCGTTGTAAAAGTTTCAGTTCTTCATGAGAATGTAATGTCACTGAGAATATGGGTCTAGTAGGAAATCTCAAGGACAGACATATTGCAGGGTCCAAGCTATAGATGAGCGAAGTCCAGAACAAGAAAAGATGATTCCATGGTCAAGTCCAACCACTCGGACACTACACAGAAGAGTGACAGAGTCCCACTCTCCTATGAGAACAGGGCCCATAAGACATTTATGAAGCACCAAGTTTTCCCAAAGGAACACATGTGCTCACTCAGGATGGGGCGTTGGAATGTAATGAGATGGTGGTGTCTCCACCAGAAAGAAATTTGTGCTCTATTCGAGGTCAGAAGGTGTCTGTAAGGAAAATAATAAGCAAATGTGAAATTATTTATTCACATAGTATAAACACATTAATGAGGTTGAGAAATAAAAGAAAAAAAAAGATGCTTAAAGACTTTTAATAGTGACTGTACTTGAAATGCAGTGGCTAAGATGAAAAGTCTAAAAATTAATTCTGGCTAACTTGAGAGCTAGCAAAAGACTCTGTGTGTGTTCGTGTGTGCGTGTGCGCGTGTGTGTGCGCGCACACACACACACATCTCTCTCTCCCTTTCTCCTCTGGTGTTTCCTTACAATGGATTTTCTCTCTTCCCTTTCCTGTATCAGTACAGGTCTTGATGGAGGAGATTGTAAGGTGAATCCTCCTTCAATACTACATTTTTCCATCACCCTGCATCGTTCTTTTCCTTCCATCCTCCTTACCTTGCCAAACCTCAAGCATACATCTCTCTGTCAGTGTTTAGAATTCTGTCTCAGTTTCTGTAAAGAAAGTTCTAGTGCCAGCAGTCCCATGCCATCTCTGGATCCAAATAAGTTGGCAGCCAAAGAAACTCGGGCCAATGTAATCAAAGCATCTCGGAACGGGCCACCGTTGGAGCACTCTGTGGTCTCCCCTGCTCCTCTTTTCTCTTCATGACAGCAGCAAACACACAGAGCCCAAGCACTAATCCCTCCATCTTTCTTCTCTAGACCTGCTGCTTCTCCCCAGGACCCTCTTGGCTGGCACAATAGTGAGCTGCTTTCATCCAAAGAGTACAAGGCAAGGCCCACTGTGACCTAGTCTTAATGAGGATTGAAAGATCTACTTGCCCCTTGGTGTGTATAAGTTCGATGTGGTACCAGGTCTCACTTAGAGAATCCCCATTCAGTGAATACTTCTCTATTGTTTGATGTGGACTGAAGACCCATGGGAAAAAGAAGTCCATGACTACCAAAGCTTTCCAGTTCTCTGGACCATCTGACAAGTTGAAATATGTCACTGCTTATTATGTTGTTGTGGCTATGGTCTGGGTGTATAGGTCCACTTGACAGCACTTGCTGTTGCTAATGATGTCAAGGTTCAGTCCCCAAAAGACCTGTGGGTTTTGCACAGAGGAAGATGTACTATGTGGCCCTGACTCACTTCCAGTCTTAACCAGGAACTGTGGACTTGCTTTGCTTGCCAAAGTATACACTTATGTAGTCAGTGCATCCTGGGAAGAAGGTGGGTAGAAGACTCCAGAGAAAACATGCTATCATTATTCATAGTAGTATGAAGGGAAGGGAAAACAGGGAAGGAGGAGAAGTAGGGAAGGAAAAGAACATTACCATCACAGCATGCTCCTCTCCTCACTCCCCAAACCCTAACTGACTTCACTCAGATGAGATCCATACCAGCCTCTCCTAAATGTCTTAACCAAAGGTGCCTTCATTAATTCTCTTCATATATATTTGCTTTACTAGGGCCAGAGATAAAGAACCTCTCCCAGGCGTGAAGCATGAAGATTGCCACAAGTTTACAGTCACCCTGAGCTACACAGCAAGTACCAGGCAAACTAGGGCTGCACCCCAAGACCCTGTCTCAAAATAACAAGCAAGCTAGTCACTATTATTGCTGGAATGACTTCAGGGGAATGAAGCACAAATCCTAAGGCTTACCAGTCTCTCCCTCCCATGCCCGGACCTGACATTCATGCTTGAATTTCCTGATGGCTGGTGAGGAAAGTGGGCTGATTCTGAGATAGGACAACCCTAAAGTGTTCCAAGTCATGAGACATGGCAAGGGTAGCTAGAGTCTAGAAAGATTGCATTCCTTGGGCTCCATGCCCTTTAATCTGTAAGCCAACATGTGTGTGCCATGGACAAAGGAAACTTCTGCCCTGGTGCCACCTGTTGGTCTAGGAAGCAAAATTTTTTTGGTATCTATCCTTTCAGATTCCTCCCTGAAGACATCTTGGATTTAGTCTCTATAGTGATGAGTGCCCCCCCCCCCCGCTTTCTGGGGAGTCATGCTCTGAAAGGTCTAAGGATCTCCACTGATCGTAGGTCCACAGCACCTCCTAACACCATTACAATAGGACCCAAAGTTTATATACTGGCCTTTGGGAAACAATTATCTAAATCAGAATGAAAGAGCAGAGAGATTTTCTTTATTCCCCTAAATTCTTGCTAACACAAAAGGCTATGGATTTTTTTCCTACTGCATTAAAGAGGAAACTGCTACTTCCTTGCCACCTCTCACCACCTTTTTCCTATAAGATAACAGAGGATCCATTTATGAATCTAGGAAGGGAGTTCTTAGTGGACCTCTGCCCTCAACTAAAAGCATTTGCCAAATGGATAGCTCAGACCGGCTGTTGTTTTGCCTCTTGATGACTGTCTTCATTATTAGGGTTTCCATTGCTGTGCCAGAACACCATGACCAAAAAGTAAGTTGGGGAGAAAAGGGATTATTTGTCTTACCTTTCTATATCACTGTTCATCATCAAATAAAATCAGGACTGGAACTCAAGCAAGCAGGAACCTGGAGGCTGGAGCCCCCCAAATCCGCTTGTCTCTACCTTACCCCTAACAGGGTGATTATAGGTGCACGTGGCCATGCCTGGCATTTCACATGGGTGCTGGGATCTGAAATCAAGTCCTCATGCTTGGACAAGAGATGCTTTTACCCACTGTGCCATTTCTCCAGTTCCTGGGCTATCTGCTAATCATCTTCACATCTCTTGAGTCTGTCACAGAAGTTGACATTTTGTGTATGTACAGTAATACCCCAATGTGAAATGAGCACTTTCAGGAGAAATAAAATGGCAGGCTTCTGAACTATACCTCAGATTTGGTTGAGCCACACAAAATAATGTGAAATGACCCTGGGTGACCCACCTTCAAATAAGGTTAACCTACTCCAATGAGTAGGTTATGTCTGTGGCACCTGGGAAATTTCTTCATATGATTTAAACTTTCTACTAATCTGGGGGAGAATAGGGAAACGTTTGCAGAGAAGAGAGTCCTAGAAGAAGAAAGTAATAAAGGGAGATGTGAATACATGTGGCTGATTCCAGTTATTGAGCTAGCAATTCCCAGTATGCTGTGCTCTTTGACCTGTACAAGGCGTCATTGTCAAACCTGATCACCAGCAAGAACATCCACCTTCAAGCACTGTCATCCACAAGCAGCTAACTTCGTACACGAGGGATAGCAGATGCAAAGTTTCTGTATAAAAACTATGATAGCCCCAGGCTCTCTGGCAAGGCCTTTGCCTTGCAAGCAAATAAAACACAAAGCTCCAGCTGCCAAAGCCCTCTAGGCAGAGCCTAACTGAGAAGGCCCTCAGTACGTCTGCTTCTTTGTCCCTGAGCAAGCATTTGATGACTTTCAGGGCATTTTAATCCTTTGATGGTCTAATAGTCCTGTCCTTAGAGACATTTAGAAAACCTTCTCCTTGCCAGGAATCCCATTACAGTGCAGCCCCATAGCCTTGTTGAAGGAGCCTGAAGCTTTCTTTCTGAAGTTTCTGTTTTAATGGGACATGAACTTCAAATGTGATTTAAAAAAAAAAAACCATATATGTATCTTTTTTTCTGTGTCTGCTTAGTTTGGACTGATGTTTGGACTCAGGTACAAAGAATTTCGGCAAGATGATGCTGAGAAACATTAGCATAGAAATGTATCAGGATATTTTTCCCACAAATTGGGAGGAGTAAGGAGAGGAAGAGGAGTAAGGAGAGGAAGACGAGAAGGAAGAGGAGGAGCTAGGGGTGAGAGCACCAGGGAGAGGGGAACATGGAAGCAGACATGTGCCTGTCTCTAGCAGTCAAAGGTAGTTGATATATCTAGGTTGGGTATTGGGTTACACCTCTGATTGTGTGGACATCTTGTTATTGAGCATCACCAAATGTATAAAGCCTTTGGATAATCTAAGCATTAGAGTCTCATTCCTACTGGGCTCAAATGGATGGCAGGATGGTCTGGGCACAACCCATCCTTGTGGAGACAGCATGGAAGATTGGCAGAGCCATCTCCCATGCTGGTGTCTTGTGGGTGCCAGGGCAGGTGTCTCTGGTAGCCTGAGTGGATGGCGTACCACTGCTGCTTGTGGCCACAAGCCTAGGCTAGTCGGGAACATAGAGGTTGATTGAGAAAAGCCAGATTGAATGCTGCCATTTTAAATATCTCTGACAACATAGAAAAAAGCTCTTCTGGTGATTTCAATGAAAGTGGTTCCCATAGGCTCATAGGGAGTGACACTATTAGGAGGTTTAACCTTGTTGGAGTAGGTGTGGTCTTGTGGAGGAAATGTGTCACTGGGGGTGGGTTTTGAGATCTCAGAAGCTCAAACCAGACCGAGTGGCTCATTGTTTCTTCCTGCTGCCTACCAATCCAGATGTAGAACTCTCAGCTCCTTCTCCAGTGCCATATCTGCCTGCATGCTGCCATGCTTCCATCTATGATGATAATGGACTAAATCTCTGAACTGTAAGCCAGCCCTGAGTAAATGCTTTTCTTTGTAAGAGCTGCCTTGTTCATGTGTTGCCTCACAACAATAGAAACCCTAACGAAGACAACTGATGAGAGGATAAAGAGAAGGCAATGGATGAGCCAGATATGCTCAAGCCAAATTTTTTGTGAATACTCAGAGTTAAGCCCACTTGGAATGCGAGGAGCCAGTGGGAATAGCTGCCTCTAAGTTATCAAACCCAAGGGGCAAACTTACCAAAGGATCTGATCACCAGCTCTTATTGGTCACTAGTTGAAAGCTGGCCGGGAAGGTGGAATTAGTTTTCACACACTTCTCACTTGCTAAAAGAAATCCTGTGGCTATGAGAATTCCCACAAAATGGCAAGGACAACACAGGATGGGGTAGATTCCCAGTGCGAGCCCTGGTTCCGGCCCTCAACCTTATATCTACAACTGGAGGTTCTGCCCTTTGTATCTGTACATTTAGACTTCCATGTCTGCTACAGCTTGGCTGTTAGTGATATGCACATACATATGCCCTTGGCAAGAGCTCTCTGCCCACTTACCGTGCTGATTTTGTGTGCAGCCACCCACATCGACATGGAGAGTTAGATCTCGCTAGCTGACCAGCACATTCTTCTGATTTTCTTCTCAAAGTTCTTCAAACAGCCACTGTCTTAGCCAGGGTCCTATGGCTGTGCATTGACCACATGAGCACAGCAACTCTTTTTTTTTTTTTTTTTTTTTTTTTTTTTTTTTAATTTTTATTATTTTATTTATTTACATTCCCATCATTGCCCCCCATCCCCATCCCATCTTGGTCCCTCCTCCCACAGTTCCTCATCCCATTCCTCCTCCCCCTTGCCTCCAAGAGGGTGCTCCCCATCACCACCAAACCTCCCCCTTCCCTAGGGCCTCAAGTCTCTCAAGGAGTAATCACATCTTTTCCCACTAAGGCCAGACCAGGCAGAACTTTGCTATATTTATGCCAGGGGCCTCAGACCGGCCCTTCTATGCTCCTAGTTGGTGGCTCAGTCTCTGGGAGCTCCTGGGAATTTGTTGAGACTGCTGGTCTTCCTATGGGGTCTCTCTCCCCTTCAGCTTCTTCAATCCTTCCCCTGATTCAACCATAGGGGTCTCAGTTCAATGGTTGGGTGCAAGTATCTGCTTCTGCCTCAGTCAGCTGCTGGTAGGGTTTCTCAGGAGCCAGCCATGCCAGCAGTTGGTAAGCACATCATAGCATCATTTATAGTGTCAGGCTTTGGTACCCTCCCATGAGATGGAGCCCAAGTTGGGCCGGTCATTGGACTGCCTTTCTTTCAGTCTGTTCTTTATTTTTGTTCCTGCAGTTCTTTTAGACAGGAACAGTTCTGGGTCAGAAATTTTGACTGTGGATTAGTAACCTTGATCCTCCGCTTGAGGCCCTGTCTATCTACTGGAGGTCAGCGCTTCAAGTTCCCTCTCCCCAATGTTGAGGTGACTAAGGTCATCACCATTAGAGTCTCTCACCTCCCAGGTCTCAGGTACTTTCTAGAGGGTCTCCCCCTCCCACCCACCACTCTATGCTGCTTGTCTCCATTCATTTTCTTGGCCCTCTGCACTTCTATCTTGTCCACCCCGCCCCCTACCTGATATGGTGTCCTTTTCCCTTCCCCCTCCCCTCTGCCTCCCATGATTATTTCCTTCCCCTTCTAAGAGGAATTGAAACATCCTCACTTGTGCCTTTCTACTTGTTACACTTCTTACGGTCTGTAGATTGTGTCCTAGGCATTCTGTACGTTTTGGCTAATATCCCCTAACCAGTGAGTATATATCATGCATGTCTTTTTGGGTCTAGATTACCTCACTCAGGATGATATTTTCTAGTTCCATCCATTTGCCTGCAAAATTCATTATGACCTTGTTTTTAATAGCTGAATAGCATTCCATTGTGTAAATGAACCACATTTTCTGGATCCATTCTTCAGTTAAGGGACATCTGGGTTATTTCCAACTTCTGGCTATTATAAATAAAGCTGCTATGAACATGATGGAGCACGTGACCTTGTGGTATGATGGGGCATCTTTTGGGCATCAGTGATATAGTTGTGTCTTCAGATAGAATTATTTCCAATTTTCTGAGGAACAGGCACAGTAACTCTTATAAAGAAAAGCGTTTAATTGGGGCTGGCTTACAGTTCAGATGTTTAGTCCATTATAATTATAGATGGAAGTATGGCAATGTGCAGACAGACATGATGCTAGAGAAGCTGAGAATTCTACATCTAGATAGTCAGGTAGCAGGAAGAGAGTAACGCAGTAGGCTCAAAATCTAAAATCTCTGAGAGGCTAGAGAAATTCCTTAGTAATTAAGAGCACTGACTACTTTTCTGAAGAACCTGAATTCTGTACCTGCACCCACATGGCAGCTAACAGCCATCCGTGACAACAGTTCTAAGTATCCAGTGTCCTTTTCTGGCCTCTTGTCTGCACCAGGCACACAAGTGTTACACAAAAATACATGTAGGCAAAACACAAATACATGTAAGATTGAAAAATAGAAATAAAAAAATGAACATCCAATAATTTTTAAATCTAATCTATCCCTGCCTGAGAATAAGTCTTAGACCCTCCTCCATCCGCAGAGCCCTTGCTTATATCCTGGATGGAGTGAAGTGGTACATAGGCCAAGAAGCAGACAGGCCTTGGCAGGCTTCCCTGTGCACCCTAGAACATCACATTCACAATCAAGTCTTCACAGGGAGTCTCAAAGGGAACCTCTGAAGGATGCAGAGAGCTTCTGCAGAATTGAAAATGGAGAGGTCCCTGATGGGTGGGGTGTGTCCAGAGAGCATAGAAGCATTCCCCTCCTTCTCCCTTCTCCTCCTCCATATTTCATCCCATGCACCTCTTCCTCGGTATCTTTCATAACTCTCCATAATAAACTAGCAAATGTATTTCCTTGAGTTAATCTACTCAGGGAAGTTAATCTAATTCAAGAATGGAGTCAGGCAACCCCATTTGTAGCTGTGGGGTGAGAAACTCGGCCTTGAAACTGGCATCTGAAGTGGGACCAGTCCTGGGACTGAGCTCCTATCTGGTGGGTTCTGACATCATCACTGGGTATAAATCCAGACTGGATTGGTTCCGAGCACACACAGCCTATGTCTCCTCCAGCATCAGTTGCTTACTCACAGATGGAAACAAACACCCACACCTTTAGGGACACAGAGGTAAGAGAACAGAGGGGGAAGTGAACCATTTCTCTCCCAGCATGCATCAGTAGCTACTTCCATCAGAAAGTCCTCAAGGCAATGACTTCAGCTTCCATCTTAAAGTGAGAAGGAAGGAAGAAGGAAGGAAGGAAGGAAAGAAAGAAGGAGAGAGAGAGAAAGAGAAGAGAAAAGAAGAGAAGAGGAAGAGAAGAGAAAGAAGAGAAGAGACGAGACGAGAAGAGAAAGAAGAGAAGAGAAGAGAAGAGGAAGAGAAGAGAAGAGAAAGAAGAGAAGTAAACCAAAGAAAATAGTAAATATCAGAACAAAGGTCAACTAACAGAAAAACAGAGGAGAAAACTCCGTGAAAGCCAGACCTTTGGGGCTTGAAAAAGTCAGTAATACTGACAACCCTGTATCCAGAAAAACTGGAGAAATAATGGAGAAGACAGAGATTGCTGTTATAGGAACATAAGACGTCTGCATCTCCGGATCTATAGATAGTAAACCAACACGTAAGGGTGTGCTATGTGACACTCTACAGCAATGATTTCAGCAGCTTCAACTAAACAGGCCGATCCTTTGAAAGCAAGAAACTTACAAAGCTCATTGGAGGAGGCCAGACCACAGAAAGAGTATGTACTATATGATTCTACTTATAGAAGCTGCTAGAAGATGGAAACTAACACAAAGAGAAACTGATTCGCGTTGCCTGGGGATGTTGGGTGCGCATAGACTGGGTCAGGAGAGGGAGACGGGGTTGACTGCAAAGGAGCAGGAGGGAAATTCACGGAGGAAGGGATGAATGTGTTCATTAGGCAGTGATGATTTCACCACAATCCAGTAGTGGATACACACGTCAAAACGCATTAAACCGCACGCTTTAAAAAAACGTACCGTTTATTTTTAATGTCAATTAGTCCTCAACCAAAACGTGAGGTTTCCTTTCTAATTTGGAAGGTTGTTCTGTAAACTGTGACTCTGTGTTTAAAGTTTGAGGCTGAAGAACGATCCAGCTTGGTTAAAAACGAAGCCCACCCTAAACTTTGCATATCTGCCATATTGCATAGCTACTAGAGCTTTCTTTTCCCGGGAGAAAATATGAGGTTTGGACAAAGAGGGAGCACTGAACTAGGGAGAAAAACATGGCTGGAACTTAGCCGGAGCCACTAAAAGTGCCAACGACAGGGAACAACGGCTTCTTTGCCCGCTGTCTCCCCAAGCAATCCACAGACTAGAGAGTTGGAGCATCCATTTTCTTTGCTTCTGGTCTGAGGCACAAGGACTAACTCCATCCAGCTTGCCAGCTACCCCCGCTTTGGCCAGGCCACACGCTCAGCAAGTTGTAGTCCAAGTTACTGTATGCTGAGCCTTTAAGCGGATTGTTCGGGTCCTTACTATGGGCAAGTCAAACTTGGGTTTCTCAGCCGCGGACTCAATGACGAATCCGTTTGCGTGTCTAAAGCTGGCCGTGAAAGTGTTGTTTAGTCCGTGAAGGCAATTGAGATGTTCTAACTCGCTTGCGACTCAGCGGATTTTACTCCCCACGAATTTCCCTCCAACTTAAACTTGGCTCAGGTATCCTGCAAACCAGTACCCGGGGTGGTTACAAAACAAGAACCTAGGGTCTGGCAGTGTTGGAGCATTATAATTCCTCTGAGAGTCCTGCCTCCTGTCTCCACTACCCTCCATCCGCCAGTGAGCAGTTTCCTCTCACTGTGGGGAATGCCACCACTCTCTCAGAAATGCCACCACGGTTGCCCTTGGCAATCCTTTCTTGTGCAATGTCCTTTCTCAGGAAGATGAATACAAGCTGTGCATAACTGAATGTCAATCACACCCTCGGTAACCACCAGTCTCATTAAGCAAAGACTAAAGGGACCCCGGGGAGAAATAAATTTGACTGAATCTAGAGTTCAGGGAAGAACCATGAAAGGGGGGAGAGACTTCTTCACAAGTGGGAGCAACTTTCAGGCAATCCTTATCCCCAAAGCCCAGTCTGTTCATTTCCTGGTAGGAAGGTCATTTTAAATTCTGTCTCTGCCCGTTGATTTCATCAGCAAAACCTCTGATTTGGGACCCAGGAGTAGAAAGAAAAAGGTGGGGTTCTTTGTGTCTCTCTTAAAACTTGAGTCTGCCGAGGGTGCCCTGGGTTTTCCTCGTCCGGGGCTTTTGCTTGCTTTGACCCGATTCTAATTCATAGTGTACCCTCACATAAGTCAGCCTTTCCCGCAGACTTATTTTCTCCATCTGCTGAGGGATTCTAGACTCTGAGTTTTAATCTTTACATTTCTATGGTGACAGATTTAGTTAAGGCTATCCTCTGAACTCCGGGCTCTCGGTAAGTCAGTCAGAATCTGGCAGAAATAACGGTTCTCCACAAAGGACAGCCATTCCATTGCAGTTTGTTTGCTATGTCTTACCTCCTGTAAGGTTCCTGGGACAGCCTGGCAAAAGAAGCCCTCAGTTTGTGCTAGAGGGAGCCACAAGTGCAAGGGCATCAGAGACGATTACGTAAGATTAATTCAGAAACAATCGAATAAGACAAGGTCTTGTTGGCCACGCTCCAAGAAAACTCTTTTCCATGTACAATGATCAGGCTGCCTTTGAAGTTTCAGAGTCTTAGTAGAAAAAAAAAAATCCAATTTTGAATGTTTCACACAGCACTCAGTATTTTGCCCTAAATAGATTATCATAGCATTTATCAGGCCCAACTTTATCTGGTATTAATTATTGGTAATAACAAAAGCCAAATAGCATAAAGCAAGACTTCACTTATCCAGTGTCGAGGAGATCAATCCGTTGGCATTCTTAGGTGCACTGGAAGGACCAACTCTAGCTTGATTGGAGCTGACAGAGAATGGCTTTCTTTCGGATTCAGTAGGTATGGCTCAGGCATGCACAAGTGGAGGTCAGAGGTCAATGTTAGATGTCTTCTTTATTACCCTCCATTTTGTTTTTTGACATAGGGTACTCACTGAACCTGTAGTGACTAAACTAGCTGACCAGCAAACCCCCAAAATACGTTCAGCCAGAACTGGGGTTACAGATGCAGCTGCAGCCAGCTTTCAGGTTCTGGAAGTCAGAATGCAGCTCACCATAAACAAAGACTTTTACCCAAAGAGCCACCTCCAGACCCACATAACATCATTAAGAACATCACCCCAGGCTAGGGATTTCCCCCCACACACACACACCTTTAACCTCATGACCTCAGACATTAGCCAAAGTATACCACCAGACTTACCTCATTATTGTCACCTGTGTAAAGTAAACTCTGTGACTGGTACACCAGTTAACTGAGTCCCATCCCCTTGGACAGTGTTTAGTGAGATGAAGTATGGAGCAAGACTGGAACTTGGGATCTGCAGGGGAGACAGAAAGCTTCTGTAGGAGATGGATGACTCCAGTCTTGCCCTGGCAGCCCACCTTGAGTTCAGCTGCTACTGCACTAGATGGTTCTGGAAGATCAGACCCACCTCGCTGTGGAACCTTCAGCATTCTGCCCAGAGTCTTCATATAGCATGCAAACATAATCTGGATTTTTTTTTAATATGGAAAATGTCACAGATTTATATGTCATCCTCAGGCAGGAGCCACACTAATCCTGTCTGTGTCATCATAACTGAGGAGAGGGTACAGTAGAAGACATAAACACACCAATATCCCTGTCTTCAGGGAGACAGTGTGACTCTACTATGGGAGATCCAGCCGAGTCCAGCTGTGATGCCCAGAGTAGCAACTTCCATCTTTGTATCAGGCTTTCCTGCTATCCTATCTTGATGTCCACCACTCCTTACCCTAAGATCACCTCCTCTCCTAGGACTCAGACCTAAAGACTACTGTAATCCTCGTATCTGGTTCAGCCATAGCAGGAACTTCTGCTTGGAAACCCTGCCTCATGAACTAAGTCTATCAACTAGTTCTCTTCCAGATCTTTGCCTGCATCAAATATTCATGGAGAGAGCAAGGAAGTAAATGCGAAGAAACTGCAAACCAGATCTGAATACAGAAGTAGGAACCAAAGCATGATACTAGGGGATGGACCAGAGGCTAGGAGAAGGCAATGTGGGAACACGGATGAAGTTCTTGTGACCATCACAGTAAAGACAGATCCAGATTCGGCAAACTGGAGATGACTGTGGCCTCAAATACAGACATTTCAAGATACTGCCCAGCATCTGACAGTGTAGTCTATATTTATTGAGGATATAAAATAATCTCCCCTAGGCCATAATAGACTCAACACTCAGAATCTGGCTTAGGAATCAGGAAGCTGGTCCAAGGCGAATTCTCTTGAGACAGACAACCAGGTGGGCAAAGCAAATGAAGAGTGCAACAGGGCACCACTCTAAGTAAATGTCAGCTGTAAAGAATAGCCAAGGGTGAAGAAAGCAGAGCCAATAGGAAAGGCACAAAGATGAAAGATCGGAGACAGTGAAAGGGAGAGAACCAGTGGGAAATCCATGTGCAGCATCACTCTTTGGATAATGTTTAACAGCCAACTGAAATACATCCTTATGTCTGTGGACTGACCCCTGCTAGTGACACTCTGATAAGCAGGTGTTCTCCATTAGTAATCGGTTTCATTGCTATAAGAATGGACTTCCTATGTGAGGCCTTGTTAGAGGAAGTGTGTCACTGAAATGGGCTTTGAGGTTTCAAAACCCCGTGCCAGACTCAGTCTCCTCTCCCTGTCTGTGAATCAGGATGTAGATCTCAACAACTTCTTCAGCACCAAGTCCACTGCCACGCATCCCACCATGATGATAATGAAATAAGTTTCTGAAAGTGTAAGCGAGCCCCCAGTTAAATGCTTTCTCTGATAGGAGTCGCCTCCGTCATGTCTCCTCAAGCAATAGAACACTAAGAGAATGTTTTGTTTCCTTAATTCCTCATATTGATGACTCTGCGTTTATTATAAATGTATTCAAACCAACAATTTGGTGCTCCACGGGAGGAATATTTGAGGTCATGGGAGGAATCTTTGTGGTTAGTTTAGTTTGGGGCCTGAGATGAAGAATTCCTAATGTTTTCAGATTTACACAAGTCTTCATTAGAAACTGAATTGGTGGCTACTTGATCTTAAGACTTTGACCTTCAAACTGAAGAAAAAAAAGTGCCTCCTACCCTGTATTTTGTATCAGAGAAGAGAGTTGTGTCTACGAGATGGCTTGGAACTT
Organism: Mastomys natalensis; assembly: GCA_021653895.1. Taxonomy (NCBI): domain Eukaryota; kingdom Metazoa; phylum Chordata; class Mammalia; order Rodentia; family Muridae; genus Mastomys; species Mastomys natalensis. Next base: position 470,369 of record JAJTUV010000141.1, read on the forward strand.
CCATGCTCCCAAAATATGGTTCTTGACTTGGTGGTCGAGCTCTACACTCTGTTGTTTGTTTTGTTTTGTTTCGTTCGTTTCGTTTTGTTTTGTTTCTCTTCTGCCAAGATCTCCTAACTTCTGTCTACAATCCAGTCCTGTTCTGTGGATAACTTCTACCTAGACAGGAAGACTTAATGAGATGTAGCCCAGTAAGTCATGATGCCCTACCTAAGCTCATAGGAAGACTTGGGTTTTGTAGGAGCTTGAAGTATATACAATTTCAAGAGTCCTCTTTGGGAAAAAAAAATACAAAATAATGAATAGAATTAGATATCCATATGTAGAAGGAGCATGAGCAGGTAAAAAATGTTTTAAGACTTAATGCTTAATAGGTTCATGGTTATTCTACCTTATTGTGTTAATTTCCCTTTAATAGTGAATCTGTCAGAGATGCCTGTTACCCAACATCCAAAGTTTATGCCACCCATGGCCACACATCTGCTTGCCCATTGCTTTCTCCAAGTTCAAGTTTCAAAAAGCATCATTCCACCTTTTTGGAAGTCTTCTTGGCTCTGCTTTTATTCTCTACAGCTAATCTCCCACAGAGACAATTCATCTTAGATAATCACGTACTTAAAATTCTTCATAGTATTCCAAGTGTACTTAAAATAAGACCCAAGCTCATTATCATAGACCACAAGACTTTACATCCTAGAGCAGTGGCTCTTGACCTTCCTAATGCTGTGATCCTTTAATGCAGTTCCTCATGCTGTGGTGAGCCTAACTATAAAACTATTTTGTTGCTACTTCATAACTGTAATTTTGCTGTTATGAATTGTAACACAAATATCTGATATGCAGGATATTTGATATTCAACTCCTGTAAAAGGATTATTGGATACCCCAAAGAGGTCATGACTCACAGATTGAGAACTGCTGTCATAGATCTTTCCTCACACTGCAGATTCATTTTGTACCACTCCCTCTTGCCCTTTTAACCTCTTTTTTTTTCTTGTCTCTTTTTTTCCCATGTGTCTACAATGCTCTGACCCACAACTGGATCCTTGTCTCTCATATGACAAATCCAATGTTATTTCCTGTATTCCTTTTCTTTTGCTATTATAACAAATCACCACAAATTTAATGGTTTGGATAATATTAATGTATTACAAATGTAATACAAATGTACTACAAATGTAATGCAACTGTACTACAGTTTTATAGTTCACAAGTCAAAATGGTTCTGACAGGACTGAAGTCAAAAGGTTGGCAGAGCTGTGACCTTCGAAGACTCTAGGGGAGAATCTATTTCCTGGACTTTTCAAGATACTGAAAACCTCCCTTATTCCTCAACTCCTTCTTCTCCCTAAAGGTAGGAACGATGAATCAAGTCCTATGATCATTCTGACTTCTGGGAAGCCTTGTAAGTAGATTGGACCCAGACAGTCTATGTCTTCCTATATCAATGACATCCATCATCTCAGAATCCCTCTTAAATTCTCCAGGTTCTGTGCATCAGGATAGGGCATCTTTAGAGGCTCCTAGCTTTGTATCACACATCTACAAGTTCCCAAACACCTAACCTAATGCACTCAGTACTCCTCACTATCATGCTAGTCACCCTCAGTTCCATCATCCACCATTTTTCTAAAACAATCCAACCATTTTCAATCTGCACTAAAGGGGCAAGCTTCCTAAAGACAAGGCGCTTACCTTGTCCATCAGAGCTAGTGCGGCGCCAGGGTGCTGACTCAGCATGTAACAAGGACTCTGTTAACAAGCAAATAAAAGAGGGAGTTGGAAATAAGAGGATTGTATTTGCTACTCTACTGTTGACATCAAAAAACACATGGGAAAACAACTTAAGGAAGGATTTATTTTGGTTCACAGTGTGAGAGTCCCTTCATAGTGACAGAGAGGTCATGGCAGAGAGAACATGAGACACCTGGTCACTTTGATTTATAGTCAAGAAGCAAAATATAATGAATTCTACTGTTTAACTCTTTTCCCCTTTTTTTATTCAGCTAAGGACCCCAGTCCATGGAATTATGCCACCCACATTAGTGTGGTTTTCGCATCTCAATTAATCTAATCTAAAGAATTCCTCAGCCCGGCGGTGGTAAGTCGACAAGATTTAATCAAAACACTGAAAAAATAAAAGAATGGTGGTGGTCATTTTAATTCAGCAGCTGAAGGCTAAAAGGTTGAGTTCAAAACGCCGGGTCAATAGAGAAGTTCATAGGTCTCAAAAAAAACTGAAAAATGAAGATAAAAGAAAAAAAAAAAAAAAAATAGAATGATCAGATAGAAATAGCAGAGTGTGTGTGTATAGTAATAAGATAGCAATAATAAAATTACATTTAAACTTCAATAGAACTATTGTTTAATATATAATTAGATTAGTTGACAACGTTAAATTCAGGTAAAAAAAGGAATATCTCTTCAAGTAACTTTATTCACTAAGTTTTCAATACTTCACATGACATAATCATAAATACTAATATTACCATTTTATTGGGATATTATTGATATTTATTAGTAATATTATAGCACTTTCAAGACTATCATCTATACATTGGTTAGGAAGAATGCATGGCACCATGTCTTTCACAGTATTTATATGAATATCTATTTTTGTTACCAGTTCCCTTTTTACAGATTGGGGAAACTTTTTAAGTGATGGGTCTGGGAGCTTCATCCTGAACTAGTTAATGGAAAAAAACTAAACTCACAATAGCTACTATTTGTCTACAACTATCCTGCTAAATAGAAGTCCATAATTATAAGAACCATGGAATTAGGTAGTTTATATATGCCTTCAGGGCGTTCTACATATATCTAAACAAGTATTATGAACACTATAGAGGAAACATCAAACACATAGGTCACCACTATGGACTGAGGACTTGTGTTCCCTTAAAACACATATTCTAAAGTCTTAACTTCCAGGTATTTCAGTATTTGAAATTGGAGCCTTTGAGAAATTATGTTTAAATGTAATTATGATGAAGGTGACACGTCATGACATCATTATTGAACTGGATTAGACATGAGCTAGCATGCTCTTTCTCTAGTCTCTCCTTCTCTCTCTCTCTCTCTCTCTCTCTCTCTCTCTCTCTTGTCTTGCTCTTCTTTCCTCTCTCCTTGTGTGTGCACAAAGCAGACATGTGAACACAAAACAAGATGGCAGCTGCCTGCCAACTAGGAAGAAGGTCTTGCCACAAGTGAAACTTGCTAGCACCTTGAGTTCAGACGTCTCAGTCTCCCGAGGTGTCTGTGAGAAATAAATGCATGCTGTTGCATTCACTCCGTCTGTGGTATTTTGAGACAACCTGAGATAAGAAAAGAGAGAAAAAGTCAGTGATGACCTACAGAAAATTCTAAAAGACAAATCAGATAAAAGTAGAAAATCCTGAACATATTAGGATGGAGGAAAAAAGAAGTCCTTTAAAGGAAGACTGACTTTACCTGTGACTGAGAGAAAGCTAATACGGTTGTCCATGTAATCCAGACTCTATCTGGTCCCAACATCCCACAACCTGGTACCACCATGCTCTTAGAAGATGTTCTGTGGCTTCCAGTCCAAACTTCCTCCTAGAATAAGTGATTCCATGCTCCATTGTCTGCTTCAACTTGGAGATCGGGGACTTTCAGCTTTCCGTTCCTCTATGAGAATCTTGGCCATAATTTGCAAAAGTCTTAACAATAGTACTAGTGTCTACTGACCCTGATGTTGTCTGTGGAGACGAGCATCGTAGGGGATAATATTCAAAAGACAGCCTTTTCCTGGAGGAAAAGAATTTTGCAAAAGTAACAGGAAACTCATGAGTACATTGACTACCATCTCCTCCTGCCTGTCAGGTGAGTCTTGGACAGCTTAGATCTGCTGCAGGAGGATAAAGAACCTGCACTTCCCCTGCACAGCTGACTGGTAGGGAAATTTTCCCGACTGCATGAGGACATTTTTCCCCAAAGACCTGCTGAACTGCTGTTAACCCATTTTGCTTTGTCTGTGTATTGCACTAGTTCTCTGTCTGGGAAGCACAGTCAAAAATGCAACTTTAAGCTAATCATTTTATGCTCTGTAGTTTATTGATATCATTAAACGCATTGCATCGTGGAATAAATGCCTACATGGGTAGAGCCTGGTGACTGTAAATGCAAAATGGTGGCACTTTTACTCTTTGTGTTGACAAGTTAGTATGGTTTAGAGAATATGATTTAGAGGATGCATCTGAAAGAACTACAGCCTCCCCACTGATAATTACTGATACAGGACAGGTACTTTCCAAAGTCCTGAGAAATGTTGAGACAAAGGACATTTTAGCCACACGGTACTGAAAAATCAAGCAAACAACTTAAACCCACCATTAAAATTCGAGACTTTTCAGAATAAAATGTTTATGAAATTTTTACCTGAAACGAAAGGACATATTCTCCCTGGTCACCAGATTGTGAATAATACGAAAAGTTTGTGTATGATAAAGTAGTCAAGGACATGATAACTAAATACAAGTAAGACCTTAAAGTTATTCAATGACATGATATAATGGATACAAACCACCACCATCTCCACCACCACCACGATTATCTCCACCACCACTATCATCATCATCTCCATCACCACCACCATCACCACCACCACCATCATCATCATCTCCACCACCACCACCACCACCACCATCACCATCACTATCACTAAAAATGGGGTCAGAAGAGGAAATTTTATAAAAAATGTAATAATAAGCCTTTATGAGTAGAATAGAATTACAACTAGAATTACAATTAGAATACAGTAAGCATAACAAAGTTTGACAAGTACCAGGAAACAGCATTAGTAGGGACATATGAACCTCTGTTTTCCTTTGATAAGTGAAATAATAAAGTAAATAAACTGGAATAAAGAAAGTCTATATAATGCAGCAAAGTTGAATATCTGGACTCACAAAGGCAGATTGTTTTTATTTCATACAGGAAATGCATCACTATTTGCTAAGGCAATCAAACATTTATAAAGATCAATAATTTATATTATCCCACAAAAAGTTGATAATAAATATCAACTGTTGATACCAGAGAGGCAATATTCTATGCTATTAAAACAAAAGAAAAATTATATAGCTAGTTTCCCAATATATGTTATTGAGCTAATACAACCTGTTAACAATCATTTAAAATATGTGTCACATAACTCTACTTAAAATATAAAATAAAATTCAAAATGTAATATTATAATATACATATATAATCATATAATTATATTAATATTATATAATATTTATATAATAATTATTTATATAAAATTATATATTAATTAATATAATTATATTATATATTATAATTGTAATATAATTATATAAAGCTTAGTAATCATCAGAAACAAATGTGTGATGTACAATTAGCTTGATCCCAGGAATAGTAGGTAGATATGTAACCAATGTCTCTTAATAAGCTAAAAACAGAAAACTCTATGATCATGTTATTAGATGCTAAAAATTCATTTAATGACATTCTGTATCGAGTCACAATAATACTTTTTGTAAACCAGAAGTAAAGAAAAGATATTTTTATGTTGTCAATAACCACAAAAACAAATAGTGATATGCTTATAATGCAAAGAGTTATAGATTTTGTCATTTAATACTCACAAAATTCTTCTCAGTGAACAATTCTATCTCTGACTTACAATGAGGAGCTGATGCTGAAGACAGTTGTCATCAACTCACTTAACTAATACCATTCTCAGTTTATGAAGTAGTTTCCATATTATTCATAAAAGACTTTTAATTAAAAATATGCAAACAAAATGAAAAAACAATCAAAGCTATTGCCATAAAAATCAACTAAATAGCTGGAGAGATGGCTCAGAGGTTAAGAGCACTGGCTGCTCTTCTAGAGATCTTGAGTTCAATTCCCAGCAACCACATGGTGGTTCATAAGCATCTGTAATGGGATCCAATGCCCTCTTCTGGTGTGTCTGAAGACAGCAACAGTGTACTCTATACATAAAATAAATGAATAAATCTAAAAAATGAAAACATCAACTAAATACAAAGAAAGACAGTAATAAAGGAAGTGAAGGTGGAAAATATATAAGACATAAAGAAAAGGATCAAAATAGCAAAACCAGGTCCTTTCTTATCTGTAATTGCATTAAATGTAAAGAGATGAATCCCTTCTTATCAAAAGGAAGGGAATTACTGTAGAGGTACATCTTAGAGAATTTGCCTAGCATAAACTCAGACCTCGTTCTATCCCAGAAGTGTTGGGAGAAAGGAGCAGAAACTGATAGAAAAAGAACATGATCCAACAATTTGCTGTCCGCAAGAGGCACACTTGAGATCCAAATGCCTGAACACAGACATGCATGCATGGATGGACACACACACACACAGGGGTGGGGTGGAAACTAGTATAAACCAGTATTCCATTAAGCAATGTCCCAAAGGAGCAGCAATGAAAGACCAAGAGAAAACCTTGGATGCAGAAGCAGACTGTCTTGGAACGTGCACTAATAGAAGAATCCTGATAACATATAAGGGTAAAGCAACATGAAATGGAAAAGGATATGTAGCATGAACATGTATGTTAAAAACATTTCTTTTGTCTATATCATATAAGCAATACAGCATATAACATATAAGCAGATACAGAAGGAGAGGAAATAGATTTATCTATTAGTGGTGGTAGAGGGCCATATCTTGAAATACAAAGAAACACAGAGGCAGAAGACAAGAATGAAATGAATAGTGGTAAGATAATGCACCACCTTCCGTGGCTGCAAGGAAATGTAGCAAAGGTTGACTTTGGATCATGGGGTCACAGATTTCAGTCTATGATCCCTAGGTTCTGTTGCTTTGAGCTTATGGCAGTACAGTAGATCATGGGTGTTCATGTTCTGAGGTAGAGAGGGAATTGGAAACAAGCAGATTTTTTAAAGATAACTTAATTCTTTCAATTCATGTCTTTCCTTGAGAATGGAAAATCCCTAAACAGTGTGAAACATATCTAAGCACTTTGGTGCCACTGAAAAAAATCTAAAAGAAGTCAGCAAAGGACCGTTTATCGTTGATCCAAAGCTTACAGACAAACTGACAAACAATGAAAATAGTTAACATGATCCTATCTTAGACAAACATCTTGGGTTTGAGCAACAGAGGGCAGCTCTTAACTGACTAGAACTTAAACCAACAATAATAGGATGTGGTTAGTTATTTCTTCCTCAGTTTGCACAAAAGGCAGAGGCTGTGTCTAATTTGTGGATGCATGTTTTTATGTCCACAGATCTGTATCACCTTGGCTCCACATTAATCCTCAATGTAAGTCACAATATAAAGCACATAAGCCAACAGATTCTCTCCAGTTTACCCCCTGTGTTTTATTTCCTTATTCTCATTTCATTAAAAACCTCCCGATTGGCTAACCTTGCCCACCTTGCAAGTGTCTACTTGTTTTTTTTGTTTTGTTTTGTTTTTTTGTTTTTTTTTTTTTTTTTTTTTGGTTCTTTGATTGGGAAGATATTCCCACTGGAGCATCTTTACTTTAGGTCACCTCATCCAATGGCCCAGGTATTTCTCTCTCTCTCTCTCTCTCTCTCTCTCTCTCTCTCTCTCTCACTCTGTGTGTGTGGTGTGTGGTGTGTCTGTGTGTCTGTGTGTGGGGTGTCTGTGTGTGTGTGTGTGTGTGTGTGTGTGTGTGTGTGTGTCTGCCAGGGACATATGGTAAAAGAGGCTGTTTACTTTATGGTGACCAGGAATCAAAAAGAAAGAGAGACTGCTGTCCCAGAGTAACCTTCAAGAACAGACGTCCTTCCTCTGTCCCATCTCCTAATGGTTCCACCTTCTCCCTGAGGCACCACAAGATGAGGCCCAAATCTCTAGCACATGACCACTTGGTGAACATCTAAAATCCAAAATGTAGCAATTATAGTCATAAAAATAAGAACAGCCCAATTTCAATATATATTGATGTCTTTGAAAAAATCCTAAAATGAAATATAAAATTTAAATGCTTGAAAAAGCATCACAGTAAAATGTATACCAGACAAAATTGATACAATGTAATCAACTCATGACATAACCTGGGTAAATGATTAAGCTTCAGGAATAAAGTAATCTGTATTTGTACCATATGTCTTAATAAAATGTATAATTAAAAATAAACAAATCATCTAGACAGGGGGGAAACATCATGTTACAGATTTTTTTTAAATGGGTGGAGGAAACAGCTCAGGCAGTAAGGTGCCTGGCTCCAATGCATAAGGACCTGAGTTCAAACCCTACCTTCTATGTAAAAAGCCAGTCAGGCACCATGTACATGCCTACAAGCTCAACACTATTAGGGTAGGGGTAGATGGGCAGATGCCTAAGTTTCACTGGCTAGAGATAACTCGCTAAGAATGTTTGCTGTGTACGAATGAGACCTGAGTTTGAATCCACAGAACTCATATAAAAAAAAACTGAACCTTTCCCGTAACTCCAGCACTAACAGAGAGAGACAAGAAGATCTTGAAAGCTAGCAAGTTTCCTATTCAGAGAGAGTCTCTGATCTCTCAAGGCAATAAAGCAGAGTGAGAGAGACACCGACAGGCTTCTTCCTCTAGCCTTTGTTTACACATACATTTGCATCATCCATTCATGTGCATGCAATACACACATGCACACAACACACACATACACACACAACCACAACAACACACATACACACACATACACACACCACACACATACACACCACACACACACAACACATACAACACACATACACACCATATATACACATACCACACACAAACAACATACATACACACACCACAAACAACACACATACACACTACACACACACAACACACATATACACTACACAACACACATTCGCCACACACACACCATAAAAACATACACAAACACATTGGGTATGCACACTTGTGCTCACATCATTTACTTTGGCCAAGATAAAAATGCAATCTAAATGTCCACTGATGGATGAATAGGTAGAACAATACATACCTGGAGTCCTGTACAACACCTCAGCATTCTGATGGTGATGGACAGCATCGTGAAGGTACTCCATAATGTTATAACAAGGCTGGAAACTTCCTGTTACCTAGTGTATCATAACTGCCATGACATCATAATGAAATGTATTACTTACATCTGTGGGAGTGCAGATAGAAACAACCTGATGCCTCTGCCAGTGATTTAAAAGCATAAAAAACAATTATTTGTAATATAGAATACTCACCAATTAAACAACCACCTTACTAGTTTCCACTTGGTGGCATACATATTTAATCCCAGGACTCAAAAGTCAAGGGCATAATATCCTTAGCTAATCAGCCTTAGCTAAAGTCGAATCTAGGCCTGACCAGCAGCTAACCCAAGATCCTGTCTCGAAAAAAAACAGACAGGCTTAGTATTTACAGTAAAGTTTCTGTGCAGAATTATACCCCAATATCAATATTTACTAAATAGCAGCCTGTGTTTTAGCTCAATACCCATATTTAAGCACAATAATTCTAGCAAGAGCTATATGAGTTGAATCTATCCATGCAACCTGTTCTGAAAGTATTGTATCTTAGAACACTATCTCGTGACCCTTCCCATATGCTTTTGTTTATAACCTGGTAAATAGTAAATTATCTTGTAACTCGGAATACATTAAAACAAAAAGTGGGAGGGGATCTCGGTGAAATCCTTGTCACATGACTGCACCATGGAGTACCAAATTTTATAAAAAAAGCCATATTTTACAAGAACAAATTATCCTGTGTGATGATTAATCCAAATTACACCAAAAAGCCATCAGATGCCATCAAAATCACATAAAAAACATCTAAAGTTTCTTGTCAAGAAATGAGAGTACTATCATCATTGCGTTACACATATTTTGCTTTAGCAAATAAAGTGACAAATTCCCAGAATGCATTTCTATGTCAATGGGCATATGACTAACTTGTATATACATTAAAAATATGTAAATTTGTAATTTGTGGAGTCATTTTAGTAATGAAATTCAAGTAACAAACTGTTGAGTCATTATCCAACTCAAAATTCCTCAGTGTTAATAAAAAAAAGAAAACTCAATGCTCTAGAAATAAAAATTTGGAATTATAATATCCCCTTGGACAGATCATGGCATTTCATGATCGAGTCAACCATCTTACAATGTCCTTATGGAAGAATACAAAAAGTAAACCTAATGCTTCAAAAAGCCAAAAAAAAAAAAAGAAAAGAAATCAAGAAATGGAGAGTACTTGTTCAATGGATACAGAGATTTAGTTTTGTAAGGTGAGAAAGTTCTAGATATCTTTTCAATATAATGGGCATTCAATAAATTGTATTCATTTAAAATATTTAAGTTGATAATTTGTGTATGTCTTATTATAATGAAAATGTCAATTACTAGAGATATGAGTCTTTTCTCAACTCTAAATTCTAGTTTTAACTAAAAAATAAAACCAATGCTCAATATATATATATATATATATTATATATATATATATATATATATTCCTTGTGACTTACATTATAGTGACATATATACAAGTAACAGTAACATCTTCTATGTCTTATGGTAAAATAATACAACTGTTAAACCTAAAATGCTGTAACACTTCAGCTATTGATCTGTCTCTATCTTTACACACAATTACATTACCTCAGTTACTGTAACTTTGTATTAAATTTTGAAAGTAATAAGCCCTCCATCTTTACTCATTTGAGTTTAGGATACTGTGTTTCATTTTTACTAAAAAGAAAGTGAAAGGTGTCTTGAATGTTTTGGACGACTTTTAGGATCGTTATGTAGAGAGTAGAGCAGAATTAAGTCGGTAGAGCACTAAACACGTATATCAATTTGGGAAATATTGCCACACAATGGTAAGTTAATGTGTCAGCTTGGGCAGACTGCAGTGCTCATGGATTCTATCAAACGCTAGCTGATGTGTTGCCTTGAAGTAACTGTGACATAAAAGTCATGCTGTAATCTGAGTGGGCATGAGTTAATCACTTGAAAGGCACTAAGAGCAGAATTGAAATATCCCTGAGCAAAGCATTCTGCCTGTGGTTATGTGGGCTGCAGCTTCCGTTCCCACCCAAGAGCCCTTCACCTATCTTCTGATGTCTCTCCTATGGGTTTTAGACATGCAAGTGTCTTGTAATAAAAAATATTTACGTGTACAGGTGTCTGGATAGATATGATGTATGCAATTTGAACAATATTAAACTTTACAATCCATGATCATAGCATGTCTTTCCATTCATCTGAATCTTCTTTTTGTCCTCAAATTCAGAGATCTGCCTGTCTCTGAGGTGGGCACCGCCATGCCATGCTTCTTTAGCTGTTTTTTTTGTTTGTTGTTGGTGGTGGTTTTTTTTTTTTTTTTTTTTTTTTTTGGCTTTTCGAGACAGGGTTTCTCTTGTAGCTCTGGCTGTCCTGGAACTCACTCTGTAGACCAGGCTGGCCTTGAACACAGAAATCCATCTGCCTCTGCCTCCCAAGTGCTGGGATTAAAGGCGTGCGCCACCACCGCCCGCCTTCTTTAGCTGTTTTTAGTAATATTTCGATATTTGTCAGAATTACAGATTTTACATTCCCTTTGCAAATTTTCTAAATGTTTAAATCCTGGTGCTATGGTAATGAGAATTGTCCAATGATTTCACTTTGAATTGTTCTCTGTTCCTGTGTATGTCTAATTTAGATCTGTACATCAATTTGTATCATGTAATCTTGATGAAATTGTTTGTTTAATAGTTTTTAGTGAGTTCCTTAATGTGATTTGTTATTTTAACCAAGAAGTTTGAGTCTTTAGGAAAAAAATAAGGAAATCAATGTTTAAAAGGTTGAGTTTGGGAGCAAATAGAGAATGAGTATCATAGCCTTGCTCTAATAGAATGGACACCGGAGGCAGAAGATGTAAATACACTTCAAGTAGATCACAAGTGCATCATCTTCTATCACCTCCTAAGAGGTTTTTTAAGCATCTGGAATATACTCAATACTGGGTTAGGAGCAAAAGAACTCAAGAATACTGAGTTCTTATCTTTGCTCCTACAGCGTTAGGTACGTCCAAGGCAGATACGTGCAAACCATCACTTTATCTATGGAAAGCAGCTACAAGACTTCAAGGTGGTGACTGGAACCACTCATAACACCACGCCCAATCCCCACAATGATTTTTGTGCTTAACATTCTTAAGATAAAGGTTCATTTGTAATAAAGGTTCATTTGTAAGTACAGTATAAAATAAGCAACAATCATAGTAATGGAATAATTATGACTGTAGAGTAATATAAATTATTTCATTACATTACTCATAATGCCATACAAGTTAAAACTTGTGAGTTGGTTATTTCTGGAAATTTCCATTTCCTGTTTTTGAACTCTGGTTGACCATGGGCAACTGTGAGGTTGTGGAAGACAGAACCACAGATGGAATCTGGAAAGGGGTCGCGGCGGTAGGAACAGGAAGGGTTACTGTACAAGGCAAAAGAAAATTTAAGCGCTGGTCACGCCTAGGTAAAGGCAACAATGGTGGGGTCCCTGAGAGAGCGGTTGATTCTCTAAGAAGGGAAGAAGACATTTGACTTCGACCTGGATGAGTTATGATTAAGATTACGGTAAGCAGAGATTTTCAAGAAGAAAGGAAGGGCTTACGGATGGGAACGCAGGAGTGGTGTGTGCACGTGAATTGTATGGGACACATGATTAGCGCTTCATGCTTAGCTCTGGCGGTCAACATGGTCAGTGGGTTTCAAGTTTGGAGCAATAGCCTGAAGCCCTGCACAGGGACTCTCTGGATATTCTGTACTTTTCAAGCCTTAAGTGATTATTGATCTGTGAAAATGCAGATTATGATCCAGTAGGTTCTAGATAAGATTCTGCATTCAGTCTAGCTCCTGTGAGAAACGAATAATAACACTTTGAGGCATTAAGTTGGAAGTTAGTGGATGCCACTAAAAGGATCGAGGCAGCTAAGATTCGTCGCGTGTTTAACAAAGCCAGTTCTGACTGCCATACAAACACGGAGAGGGAGTTTTAAGGGCTACTATCAACTAGATAACCTCAAGAGCTATAAGAATTCTCCAGTAGCAGCCAGAGGCAAAAACAAAAGTGAATTTAACCATCGTTGAGTGCCAGCTGCCTTCCCCAGGGAATCCCACCGACTGGTCTGAGGAATAGTGTGTACTGTGTGACCGTCTGGACCTTTCGTTTGAGCAACTTATAGGCTCCCGATCTGTAGATCCAGTCTCTGATATAAATCTACCAAGATAAGCGTGGTCAGGCCTCTTTGCTTTCTATCCCTTTGAAGTTGATATTAGTCAGTATTCTAGAAGTCCTACTGAGGAACTTCAGCTTAAAACACAGCAGATAATGAAGGTAAGAGAAGAAAGCCAAAGAGCTTCATAACACCTTAACATTTCAAGCGCCCTGCATACACCTGCAGCCTGCCCGCAGGTGAAGATCTGTTTATCTTAGCAGCCCCTGTGCTGCAACATCGCCTTAGTGCAGGGTTCTCAACCTGTGGGTTGCGACCTCTTTGGAGGTTGAAGGATCTTTCATAAGGGTCACCTAAGACCATCAGAAAACACAGATATTTATATTACAATTCGTAACAGCAGTCAAAATTATATTTATGAAGTAATGAAAATAAGTTCAAGATGCGGGGGGGGAGTGTCACCACAACATGACGTACTGTATTAAAGGGTCACAGCATTAGGAAGATTCAGAACCACTGCCTTAGGGTCTTTCCTGAACTTGCTTGTAAAGTGCCAGTAACTCTAAACTATGATGCCATTTCTGAAATTACTCTTCTTCCAAAAATTATAAGAGCCATGCTGTATAGCAAAACAATGTTAATTGTAGAAAACAAAAGGCAAAGAAAGCATCATTATATTTGAAACCCAAATAATCAGTACTGATGCTGACCAGTAAATATCTTAACATCCTTCCTAATTTCCTTTCTGCTTCCTTCTTTCCCAGTCCTTTTCTCATAGCTGATTGCTGCTTCCTGCTCATGTCCCTTAGTGTTATAAATATAATGAACTTTTTCTCTTGATAGTTTTGATATTATTATTTAATTATCTTAAAAATAAATTTTGTGGGGGGGGCGGGGGTCAGAGACAAATGGATCCTAGAATTCACTGGCCAGACAGCCTAGCCAAAATGGTGAGCTTCAGATTGCGTGAGAGATTCTATCTCAGGAAAATGATGCAGAGAGATAGGAAAAGATATCCTCATACTCCTTCTTCCTGCCCATATATGCACACACAGGAGGAAAAATTAAATTTCCTCTTGAAAATCACTAGTTATGAAGCAAAACAAACTGCCAACTTCTCAGAATAATATATAAAAATGTCCTGCTTCTACGTTTTGCTGCATTTCAAATCAAATAATATGGCATGCAACAGGTTTAGAAAAAAAAATGAGTTTTGGCTGTTACATAGTATCTGTCAAACTGATACATCACAATTGACTTTCTTAATAAGCAGGTTCTTGTAACAAATGTTTGCTGACTCTGTAATCAACAGTCTTCTAGATTTTAGAATGAAGTCCAGCCACTAATGGAGATTCCAACCCAACCGGGTCATATATAAACAAATCATGGCAAGGTGAGGAATAGTGAATGCTTTTCACAGAAGCAACACTGTGAGAAAAGAGCTAACATATGGCTGAGAAGGGATGAGCCACAGGACTAAGAAGTCACAGATGGCCAGAATAAATGAATGTGATGTAGGAGCAGGCCATGCAAGCACCTGAGGGAAGCATCACAGGCCATGGAGAGTAAGTGCAAAGGCCCTGTAACAGAAGAAGCCAGGAGAGAGGCCCTTTGACAAAGCATAGAGCCACAGAGAATGCGGCAGGCAATGTGGAGAAATAAGGCTGTTGTTCTAGTCCTGGAAGATTGTGGTAAGGGGTTGGAGATGATTGTTCGAACGATAGGACTCCATCAAGACAGGGCTAAATCTACTTCCTGTGTGAGAGATAAGTTCACTACCCATTCTCAACATCCCAGACGATGTCAAGAAAACCTGGCAAAGAGTTTTGTAGAGCATGAAAGACCTTTTTTTAAGAATAAAAGATCCAGGGCTAGAGAGATAGCTCAGAGGTTAAGAGTACTGGCTGCTCTTCCAAAGGTCCTACGTTCAATTCATAGCAAGCACATGGTGGCTCACAACCATCTATAATGTGACCTGGTATCCTCTTCTAGCCTGCAGGACTATATACAGGCAGAGCACTGTATATATAGTAAATATATCTTTAAAAGAAAATGAAAGATCTGAAAACGTTGAGGAGAATATTTCTATCATGTTCAATGACTATAGCAGATTAGTACCTATCATGGTAGCACAGGTCTGTAATCCCTGCACTTAAGGGGGAGTCAGGAAAATCAGAAGTTCAAAGTCTTCATCAGCCACAGGGTGAGTTTGAGACCAGCCTGGTATAAATGAGATCCTGTCTCCAAGAAAAAAAAAAAAAAAAGGACATAATGAAAGGAGGAAGGGAAGGATAGAAGAAAGGGGGAGAGGGGAAAATAGAAGAAAGAAAGGAGAAAGACTTTAAAAAGAAGATGCTGAAGGCCAACCTGTACTGTGTGACAGTGTTGTAGAGTACAGGATGCAATTCTGATATATCTGATATATAGATATATATATATAGATATATTATATATATATGTATATAATATATAGATATATAACTATATAATATAATAATAGATTATAATATTAGATATAATTATCTTTAATTATATAACAATAAATGATATATAATACATGATTTCTAAACTTAGATAACCTAGTTTCTGCTTTAAAATACTCATAACACACACACACACACACAACACACACATACATATATACACTCAAATATATTATATATATATATATATATACGCACACATATACACACACAACATTACATATATACGCACTCAAGAATTAAGTTCTAATAACGCAGACATCTTCCTGGCCTATGCATTATCCTTCTTACTGAGAAGCTGAAGTAAGTATGTCAATGTGCTGCAAACATAAAATAGGAACTGGAACACGCACAGTCCTGCTGATTCGCACCTGCCGCTCACTGCCTGAAAAGACTCTCACAGTCTTCCCGGTTGTGTATCTGTCCCTTGTGAGATTCTCCATTAACGTGGCTAACTAAGAACTGCATTTCTCAACGTCTCTGTCATTCTCAAGTTTACTTCTTTTCATCGATCTCCCTACCACTGTGTTACCTCTCTGTTCCTCCAGCTTTACCAGATTGCATGCAGAAAGATCTGCATTGTCCAAAGAATGCAGAAGGATTCTTCTTCTCAAAGGAAGCATCCCAGGTTAGTCACTGAAAGAACACAGCCCTTGTCTTGTGAAACAGAAGCAAATGAGACATATAGCTGCTAGCTATGTCCAAGAGATGGTGGATTTTCTAAAATGCTCTGAGGAAATTAAACTGACATACGACAGGGAGTAGATGCTCAGAAGTCCTGAGCCATATGGAAATAGACAAACTCACGTCAACAGGACTTCCAGATGCTGAGAGTCTCACTGCCAACTCAGTGAATACGTTTCTTGTAACATGGGGATGATCTCGAGGCTCACACAGTGGGGGATTTGCCTCTGCATTCAACAGCCTTATTATCCACACCGGCCTTGTTTCAGACTCTGAGTGGTTTGTTGTATGCTTGTTGGTTTTGTTTGTTTGCTTGTTTTAAGATAGGATCGGGGTCTCAATATGTAGCCCTAGCTGTCTCATAACTCACTATGTAGACCAAGCTGGCCTTGAACTCACAGAGATGCTCCTGCCTCAGCCTCTAGATTGCTGGGATTAAAGGCATGCACCACTACACCCAACTGAGTGGGTAATTTTCTATCAAAGTTGTCTTTCCATACAGCTCCTTACCTCTCTGTTTCCAATTTACTTCTGTCCCATGTGGTTGAGAAATCAGGTGGCCATACTTACTGAGCCTTGTGTCCCAAATCAAACTTAGGAAAATTCTATAGTGTGTCCCTTTGTTGTTCTCTGACATAGCCTCAGGAGGTCTAATACCCGATGTTTCTTCCTTGGTAGGATGATGTAGGACTAACTCAATACTCATGCATCCATCCACCCTTACATCTACCCATTCATTAATTGTTCATTTCTTTGTTTATTCAATTCCATTCTGAAACAATGGAACAGAGTTCCATTCACTAAGCCAGATACTCAGCACACAGTCCTAAACAGAACATACACCCACTCTTCACGTGTGTAGAGTTTGAAATCAAGTATTGCACATGGCTGTTGTACACTGAGCTTCCAAAGTGTCCTGACGGCATAAAATAGGAACTAGTTTACACTGATGAGTTCAGAATTCACATTTCAAAAAGAAAAAAAAAATACTGTCTTTCAAAGGTGAATGGCCAGGAAGCCATCGTAGTGTTTTTAGAGGCAAAAGTCAGAAGCTCTCTAGGAAAGAAGTTGTCTCTGGCTGAGGAAGTCCTCTCTGCAGGCAGACCCTGGCCTTGCATGGCCTCCCTCTCTGAAGCTGCCTGAAACACTCTGTCCCTACTTGTCTCTCCTCCTCCTCACCCTCCCGTCACTCTTCAGGCTGAAGCTTCCTTCACAGGCTGTTTTGATGCTGGAGGAGGGTGTGAAGACAGTAATTGGGGCATTTGAATTTGGACCCTAATTAATTGGGCCACACAGGAGGAGAGAGGTTCTGTAATGTAGGACCTCTTTTCCAAGAGGTTGCAGGAGTTGGCCACTGGGCCCCCTTTAAAGAATGAAACATTAAAAGGTGGTCTTGGTGGTAGGTGCCTGTAGTTCAATCTATTAGGGAGGTTGAGACAAAAGGATTGCTTGAACCTAGGAGTTTAAAGCCAGTGGGGACAAGAAAGTAAGAGGGAGGATGGAAAGAAGGAAGGGAGGGAGAGAGAGGAAGGGAGGGAAGGAAGAGAGGGAAGGGAGAGAGAGGAAAGAGAGACAGAGAGAGTCAGAGAGATTAAATAAGAGCCCACAGAGCCCACACTGAGTAGTCTTGATTTAGAAGAGATACTAAGATGTGTGAAAGATTGCATGAGATAAATATTATGTCACTAGTAGAGCCAAGTCCATGAGTTAGGTTAGGAAACTCTGAGCTCCCCCCACCCTTTTTTTTTCTTCTTCTTACAGTTCCAAATGTTACACCAGCCAAGTGAAAAGCCACACTCTCCTCCTCCCCACTCCCTCCATCCTCCCTCCCACTTCGCATTTGTTTGTGAAAAGATTACACACTCAGTTGCCTGTCCCTGAAGAGCCCCTGACAATAACCAGGGCAATGGGCTAAATTATTTCAGAATGAAAAGAGAAGTCTGGAAAAACACTGAGCAAACAAACTGGAGGTTTCTTCTGTTCTGAAGTGAGAGGCATTCCAAAACATGGCCTCTCGGCGGCTCCCTACACAGGCAAGAGCTCAAGCTTTTGGGGGCCATACCCGGGGCAGAGAAACAGTAACGTGAGGTCACAGCTGACCATGTGAATGGAACTTAGCCAAGAAAACTCTTTGAAGGTATCCCTTCTGGTGACTGGACAGATTGTCTCCTGCAGTTGAAGCAAACATAGATAAAAAGCTCTCAGGAAAAGCCACCGCACATGGAGCAGAAATGATAAAGTCCCTGCTGAGTTCATTCGCTCCCCGCGGGCTGTGGACGGTGTTCCTCTAACTCGTGCCTATGGTTAGCTCTAAACTCCAGACCCTCAATCCTTGAGGGACTTGTGAGTGTCCAATGAGAATGTTTATTGCAGAAATTGTGTCAAAGCTTCTTTCTGCTTCGTAAGGATCCAGAAATTGGAAATGTAAATCTAATGAGACTCTTCTCTCAGCCTGAATAATCTTATAAATGTGCTTTCACCACGTATAGCCCTGAAGCCTGCAGTGCCCCCCACCACACACACATACACACACACACTCAAACACACACACATTGGAAAGAAATGGTTTTCCTGCTTCACCAATATGACTTCATCCTACACCTGACGTATGTCCCCCACCCTCCCACTTGTGCCTGAGTGCAGATGATCCTACTCTTAAACCAGGGTGGGCGGGACTCCTATCTGGTCTGAGAAGCTCTCTTTCCCACAATATTCACTCAGCTCTCCGTGGATGTTTGCTTCAGAGAGCTGGAAAACTCAAGGGTCCCAACCAATAAGATTGGTGATGCTTATGGATTAAAGATGTCCCACACTGCAGAGTAGCAAGAAAAGGGCATCGACTGCCAAATTTCTCATTCATGTCCAATCTCTTATCCTCTTCTTGGCTATGGGATTAGGATTTAGTTCTCTAGTGTCCATGTAACATCTTTACCTTCCTCTCCTACCTGGTGAATGTCTCTCAGCCTTGTAAAGTCTCTCTGCTCAGGCTTAACTCCTTCCTCCTTGTCCTTTTCCCTCAACTCATACCTAATATTAAGCACTGTCTTGTGTCCAATTTGTCCACTTTTTCATTCTGTCCAGAACCTTACTGTATGTAGTTGATTGTGTGGCTCTCAACCCCTGGCAAGAAGAACCTGTCATAATCTTTATTTTGTATTTCCCAATTTTTTGCCGATCTCACTATGGGTGTTCCACTAACATTGGGCATTGAATGTAAGAGATTTAGAGGTTCTTGAGGTGACTCAGGCACTGCTCTGCCTCATGTCTGGTCTTGACCGATATTTTCCTCTCCTCCTCTCCATCCTATTTTATCTACTCATCTCTCAAGCAACTGGTCACCAAGATCAGCAGAGTCAAAAACCTAAAATGTCTCCTGCATGTGTCTCCTCTTACACATACTCATTACCCCTAATTTCAGGCCCACAGAACTTCTCACCTATTCTACTTCAGTCATGTCTTGTCAGATTTTCAGTCTACAGTTCATCTTCTACTAACAAATCATCCAAAGATGCAAACCTGAGCCTGCCACTTTGACTCCCTTGTCTCCCTATAATTCATATTGAAGACTGAATTCCTCGAAGTGCCAAACTCTTTACAGTTTAGC
Organism: Mastomys natalensis; assembly: GCA_021653895.1. Classification (NCBI taxonomy): domain Eukaryota; kingdom Metazoa; phylum Chordata; class Mammalia; order Rodentia; family Muridae; genus Mastomys; species Mastomys natalensis. Next base: position 490,341 of record JAJTUV010000141.1, read on the forward strand.
ACATCCTTGCCCTTCAATTTGGACTGCTGAGCTTTTTAACCTATCTTCCAGCATAGAAAAAAACTTCCTTGAGCCTTCCCAATGTGAGCTTCATAATATTATCAATTAACTAAACTTTTAAAATAAGTTCTTTAAAATAAAAATGCATAAGGATTAGTATATTAGTATAATTTTAAAACATTAATTATCTAAGAAATTGATAAAATACAAATTATCCCTGATATATATGTTTGTGTGTATGTGTATATGTGTATAGGTATGTGTGTTTATGTGTGTGTGTGTGTGTGTATGTGTGTGTGTTGGGAATGTGTTTGAGTATGTGCTGGTACAGGTTGAAGTCTACCATGTCCAGATAGCTCCTATGAGTTCAACATAAAATGGAGGACTCTCTTTTTTGGAAGGACTTCCCCTTCTTTGACCTTGTCTGGGGAGCCAGACCCCAGGCTTTTCCCAGAGGAAGGTCACATAGTCCTTGGCAAATATACAAGTTCAAAACTTCTTCTTTCCCAGTAAGAACTTACCCAGCAAGTACCTGGGACTCCTGGAATGCCTCTCCTTACAAATGAAGCATTTATAGTACATTAAGCTCCAGCTAATGATTGTACACTCACCCTGAAAACTCCTTTCCACTCTCCAAGGTTCATGTATAGCCCTTGGTTACCCTGACTAAGATGTTTGCGCACAAGTTGTTTCACCAAAGGTTGTCTAAGAGAGCTATTTCATTGAGTAGCGTCTAAAAGAGCTGTAAGACAAAAATCCTTGGAGAAGGCCTCACTACCGCCAACCCTACCCCCAACATCCCACGACTTCCCACCTCTCCACCTGCTCTCACTCCCAGCTGGACCAGGATCCTACAGACCCCACCTGTTCCTGACTCCAATTCATCCTTCCAGGCTGGTGTGCAGCAGCAGCAGCTGGACACCCTGATGGAGAAAGCAGAGGACACAGAACCACAGCTGGTCCCCAACACACAGACCATGTGTGTGTTTGTGTGTATATATGTGCATCTGTGTATGAGTGTATGTGTATATATGTATATACGAGTGTATGCGTGTATGTATGTTTCTGTTTGTGTATGTTTATATATGTATGGTATGTGTGTATGTGTGTGTGTGTTTGTACGTATACTTAATCAGTTCCTTAGCTATATCAGTTTATGATATCACATCCCTCGAAATTTCTACTTTTTAATATGGACTTTTAAAAACTTACCCATAAAGTTCCCTGTAGTTTTCTTTATGGTTGAGCTCATGATTAGTAAGTTGAAATTTCTGACAGTTTCACTTGAACCACAATTAATTTTGACTATAAAAAATATTGAAGAAGCTTCTGTATTTGTAGGTGCTGAGCACTCTGTGGGTCTACTAAATAGATACCATTTTAAATTTTCAACTTTTAAAATTAAAATCTGTAAAACCTGAGACCAATGTGTGAATATTTTTACAAACACTGTTTTGCCCTCATTCAGGGTACTTCCTTCAACAGTCATTTTGGTTTGTATTCAAGGTCTTGCTTCCTACGTCCAACAGGCCTAGAACTCACCATCTAGATGCCCTTCTGCTTCTGGCTCTGGCTTCTGCCACCCAAGTGGCTGGGAGCAGCCACGGATACCTGCAGTCTTGACTGGCCTGGTGTTTGTTTACTGGTTGGCACCAAGGATCGAATCCAGGGTCTTGAACAGGGCAAGCAAGTACAGCAGTTTGGTTTTTGTTTTCTGAAATGAAACTCCTTCTAACACATGGTCTTTTTTATTATCCTTGTAAGTCTTTAATCAAATGTAGACTTTACAAAATCATAGACCTTCCCAGTTGCAGTCTATTCCACAGTAGAATGTAAACTTTCCAGATTAAAAGTAAACTTCTTATCAATTGAGTTTTCCCACATGATGAGTTAATCACCATGTGAGCATCCATCAGTTAACTGGGGTGTTTCCTCCCCTGCTTTTATATGGATAAACATTAGTTTCCTGTGTTCATGGGCTTTGTTCTTAATTATTGCAACTTACATGCTTTAAAAGCTAAGGCAGCTGACAAACAGTTTGGCTGGTCCTTTCCTTGTCTAATTTGACTAAGTGCTTTCAACTGATTTTAAACAAAATGCAACCAAAACAAAAGAGGTTTCTGGAACATAGTCTACGTTTAGTGACTTTCCAAGTAATTAAAAAATCTCAAACATTTACAAGCTCTAATTAACAAAGAAAAATGTACACTGTCAGGCTGAAGATTTTGTTTGCATTTTAACATCAGCTTCATCACCACAAAACATCCAACTATTTAAATCCACCCAAAAATATTTCTACCCAAAAGGCCCTGGATTCATCTTCACAATCACAAAGAAACTCTGTGTGTGTGTATGTGTGTGTGTGTGTGTGTGTGTGTGTGTGTGTGTGTGTATGTGTGTGATTTAACCTCTAACAATTTTATTTCAATAAGTAAAACTGTGCAGCAACTTGAGGACAATTCTGTGTGTGCGCCACACTCAATCCAAGTACATTTATAATCCGTCGATGTTGTGCTAGAACATAGGTCTATGTGTGCACGTGTGTGTGGCACACCCATATGTGTGAGGGCTCATCCACGTCTGTATGCATACAACTAGAAGACAGAGGGGGAAATCTCAGTTATTTTTTTAATCCAGTGCCATCTCCCTTTTTAAGACAGAGTCTCTCATTGGCCTAGTTAACCTACCTGGTTAAGTAGGCAAAGCTGGTTGGCCAGAATGCACCAGAGCTTACCTAACAAGCAGTGGAGTTGATAAACTCCAAGAACCCACCTCGTCTTGTTTTTGTTTGTTTGTTTGTTTACTTAAGTTCTGAGAATCATACCCAGCTCATTATGCATATAAGGCAAACACTTTACTGAGTTTTCTTTCCAGCGATAGCAGCACATAGTTTTTAACACAGTGCTATGTTCTACTAAAGTTTCTTTTCAAACTGTTAGCAGCAACATTTATGATTTCATTTTCAATGTTGAGTTTTTAATCAAATGTACCATGCTATTCACAATTATATCAGATGTTACTCCTCCAACAAATACATTTTGGAAACTTAACTTTTGCATTCATAAAGTGTCAGGTGGAACAAAATTAATGTATGAACTGGCACGGACTGGATTGACTTCGTCATTGAAGATCCAGATGACTTTAATGTAAAACTTCAATTAGTTAGCTGCAAAATTCTTCAGTGACTCGTGGAACCAACAGCTGAAGATTATTTTTACCAACCCAGGCTATTAAAAAATGACTGAAATTAATTTAGGAAAACAGACAACTAAATGAAAAGTCACTTCAAAGGGTGATTGTGTAAACAAACGTTTGCACAGCTGCACATGACAAATTGTTTTCTTTGAACAAAATCCTCTTAAAATAATGACTAACTTTGAAGTAGGTGCTGGTGCTTCTTTGGCAAATGTATATCTTCTGCTTTTTATGTTAGTGACATCACCAAAATCCCCAGATGGATGACAAATGTCAACAAACACTCTGTGCAAAGACTTACTTCACTGTCTTCTTAGCGGCTTTCCATGACAGGAGCAAATAACTGAGATAAACACAGTTACAAAGATGAAGAAGGGTTTATTTTGGCTCACAGCTTTGGAGATTTCACACCATGGTTGATTGGCCTGATTGGTTCAGGCCTAAGGCAGGGCGGTACATACTGGTGAGGAACACATGGTAGAGAGAACCCACTTAACTCATAGCTAGTATATAAAAGAGAGGGAATGTTAAGTGAACACTTCCAGTGACTGAAGACACCCATATACACGCGCACACACTCTGCTCCATCTTCTAAAGATTCCATGACTCTCCTCCTAAGTGTCAAGTTGGTGATCAAGCCATTGGTACATGGCCTTTTGGGGAAACAAAACAGATCCACAACAGGACAATCATCAGCTATCTTGAGAAACTACATCCTAAAGTTCATTGTTCACTTTCAGGTTTTTGACTTTGTTTCATCATCATTGTCTTTGTTTTGGGTTTTGCTTTTTATTTAGCATTGTCACTGCTGAAATTACTACAGAAATTTTGAGTTACCAAAGAGCAAGTAAAAACACCATTTGTCTTAGTAAGGGTTTTACTTCTGTGAACAGACACCCTGACCAAGGCAAGTCTTAAAAAGAACATTTAATTGGGCTGGCTTATAATTTCAGAAGTTCAGTCCATGATCATCAAGGTAGGAGGAGGGCAGCATCTAGACAAGCATGATGCAGGCAGAGCTGAGAGTTCTACATCTTCATCTGAAGGCTGCTAGTAGAAGGCTTACTTCCAGGCAGCCAGAATGAGAATCTTAAGCCCATGCCCACAGTGACACACCCACTCCAACAAGGTCACACCTCCTAATAGTGCCACTCCCTGGCCCAAGCATATACAAACCATCACATCATTATAGCAAGAAAATGCATGCTCTCCTTGGAGTACATCTCTTTTTCTATATTGTTAGGTTCATGAGTCCAGCACATACTTCATGGTCTAACCCCTCCCATATTCCTCACTGATGGATAATTTGAATCTCAAGGCTTTGGGAATCTTCCTGGCCATGGCCCAGCACACAACGAGGCATAACTGACTAGACAGAGAAAGGGTAAATAAAAAAATAAAATCAGTGTCAAAGAGTGAGCTGGGATAATGTAAGCCTTTAATCCCATCACTAGACAAGCAGAGGCAGACCAGTCTACACAGGGAGCTCTAGGAAAGCCAGTGCTCCATAGAAAGACCCTGTCTCAAAAGAAGAAAGAGAAGAAGGAGTGAGTTGTTATTCACTCAAGATGCGGATCCTCTAAAAATCTAACCTCCTACATGCTGTTTAAAATGTAGGATCAAGTGTTTCACATGAAGAGCTGGGAAGAGATTTGTACTTTATTGATTTTTTTTTTGAAATGGCACAGTTTCTTATAAGTATGAATAGCCAGTATGTGTCAATTTAAGGTATATTTCAATGATAAAACAGATAGGGACAATATCACTGGTCCTTTCTCATACCTAACTACATCAGAGTAAAAATTCTATCCACACTGACACATGCTCATTACATATGACAAAGACAGACCTGAAAGAAAAGAATACAGGACTGCTCTATTAGTTTTCTGTGCATAAAATACAATTTCTCCATTCATAAAAAGAGGAGTAGTAACTCTAGATCTGCTTGGTATTTACAGGATGGAAAGAGTTGATACATAGAAACATGGCTGAGTCAGAGGAATTGTATCAGGTTATGTATTATAGTAATCATCACCGATTTTGGGGGAGAACTGGCTACCAGAATTCCTTCAACAATTCCTCATTGTTGAAATTGCTAGAAACCAGCACACCTTCCAAATCTTCACCCATGATCAGCGTTGTCAATATGTCCCATTTGTCTCTTTTGGGGCCTTCACAGTTGAGCTTCTGCAAGTAATAATTTTATTGCTACAGCTTCAGAGATCTGTTTGGGCGGCCATGTCTCATACTTAAAATCTAGAAGAAAACGAAAAGAAAACCCAGAAGTGTTTCATGTGAGTTGTCTCTTGTCCACATCGAATTCCCAAAGTCAATTGTGTTTCTGAAGGTCCAGCCAGGCTTTTCTCTCTACCCCTTTTCACCCGACCTGCTTAGCTTAATCTATATCTCTGCTTTTTAAACATCTTTTTATTGATTATTTAAATTACTAGCTTTGGATCATTTGTCATGACACTAACAAGTATGGATTTGATAATTGTAGGTTTGAATTTCAGCACCGCTGTTCACTAACTGCTTGCCTTTGGACAACATTTAATCTAATTCTGCTTCGTCTGTCAAGCGGAACTCATAATGAATATTTTACACCATGGAAAAAAATCAAGACAGTTAAATGTTATAACTGGTGTATTTTCTAATATATAATTATATAAATAAAATATTGCTGTAAGATGTTGGTTTGGACATATTGTTTATTATACATATTATAACATTCAATATTAACTTGTCAAATATTACTGTTTATAACGATTGAGAAATGTCTTGATCTTTATCTATCACAGTAAAAAGGATTCTTTGACATTCCAATAAAGATCTCTTTTGCAGGGATTGGGATTTAGCTCAGTTAGACAGTCTGTTTAACATGCGTGAGGTCAACATCATCTACAAAAAGGAGAGGGAAAGGCCTCCTTCTAGGTAGGTAGGCATATGGAAGGTTAAACAGTCATGGATATACATGCGATCAATTGTAAAACTCCAACTGCATGAATGAAATTAAGTGTACAGAAACTCAGCACAATTTTACTTGACTCCCAGATCTTTTGGTGCGTGTTACTTTTGTGCTTCAAGCCCATGATATTCTTGTGCATGTGTCTACATCAGTGCGTCCACCTCACAAATCAAGCTCCTGAAGAAAACATGTCTTCAGTTTAACACATTGAATAAACTCAAAGCATAGCATCAGCCCATAGGAGTCAGGAGGTGTTTTCCAATGATGGTCTTCCTGTTAGTATCCAATGTCCATTAAAAACCCTTTAAGTGTGGATGTTTAATAATGACGACAGCTAATGCTCCTCTGAGGTTCTTACTATGCTTGGCACTTTATGGTGTCAGCAGTCTCTCAGTACATAAACCATTTAACCCTTTGCCGCTTTCATACTCACAAAGGAGAAACCAAGCCCAAGGAATGGTAGGTATTTAATACTATCTGAGTGTCAGAGATGGGTTATAAACCCAGAGGTGGCAGCACTACCATGCTTTTGGCTCTAGCCCCAACTCTTTGCATGTGGAAGGCATTAAAGAACCACATATAGCAGTCCCTCTGGGTATCTGCATTCCCACTGTCCCAGATACTCCAGGACAGAACTCACAGCTGGGAACATATCCCAAGATAACACACCTCAAAGGCTATATGAATCCTGCTCCATTTAAGAATGCCACTTGTTTCAGAATGACAGGCAAAGCAGGCTTCCCCCGTGAGTCCTGCTCGCCATCATAGCCGTGTTCTGCAGATCTGCCTTCCCTCTAGTAATACCATGTGTAGCTATGTGATGTCTTACATTTTCTCTCTCAAAGCCAAATTTCTCTCCCTACACGCACACACACACACACACACTTCCCCTCCTTCTCTGGCCGGTGGACTCTGGGAGCCTCAGGATGCAGGGCAGTGTGAGGGGCAGGCTGCCTTACACTTTATGTTTGGATATTGCAGGGCGGGGAAGCAGCACTTATGTTTCTCCTTCACTACACAATCTGAAGCACCCACCCCAGATGTCCCATTCACTATTGTTCTGGACGCCAGCCTGGGTCATCTTTCCCCTGCTCTATTTGTTTGTTTTCAAAGCTCTTTCATCACAGCTTTTCCCTCTGGAACATGAAAAAGAGTGACAAAGGTGAAGAAGGAGTAACAGCCTCGTTTTACCACATCTCCACAGTGCTGGTGGCCTGCACATCTTGTGCTGTGACACATCCCCATCCCCGATCTGATGTGACCTGACTGCCCTCTTCCTGCTGCCCCCTGGGCCAGGTCTAACGGCCATATGATTAGCTAGTCCCACCACCCCACTCCAGCTTTGTTCCATTTCCCCTTCCTAACCGTCTTTTCATCACTATTAAGCACTGTTCCAGAGATCACTACTGGGCAGGGCCCTTCTGCTAAGAGCCACAATCCATGATGGCTGCCAAGCTCTTCCTCAAAAAGCCTACTGGGTGGTCAGTTCTTTAAGAGGTCAACTCATATCGTTCCTCATCCAGAACCACGGCATGCTCTAGTGGTCACTAAATGTCTCCACACACATCAATTCATCTATAGTCATTCAGGGAGAAATACATACTCTCTTAGAGACCATAGCTGTGGCTGAAGATAAGTACCTGGAGAAAAGACAGCATCCGAGCAGAGAACTGAATACTCTCCGAGTTTATGTGCATCACGGCCAAGTACTCAAGGCTGTTTATGTGTCCCACAGGTAATGGATACCTACTCTAGGACCACAGACCCCAAAAGTGTTATCCTTTCTGTCACAGAGGTCAGAACATGAAGCTGTAGATCTCTACCATGGCTCCTCACTCTGAGCAGCCACAGGACCTTATGTGAACCACTCTCATCTCCCACTCCTTTAATTACGTTCATAGTGCCCTTGCCCCATCACTGCCCACCAGGGTGAAGCCAACATCCTGCTCATGTTTATAGTCAACTCCCTCTCTCCTACTTCACAGATGCCCCCTAATGTTTGCTGTGTAGAACTATTTTGAGATAAACAAGGATCGTATATATTCATATATACATATACATCATACACAATAGTGTTGTGTGTCTTTTACTAATACTTAAGCTTAGGTTCATTTACAAATGGAACTCGAAAAGAAAATCTTCAAAATCTATCTACCCAGCATTGTTAAAAACAATAAACATGGGGCTAGAGAGATGGCTCAGAGGTTAAGGTACTGGCTGCTCTTCCACAGGTCCTGAGTTCAATTCCCAGCAACCACATGGTGGCTAATAACCATCTATAATGAGATCCGTTGCCCTCTTCTGCCCTGCAGGCATACATGTAAGCAATAATAAATCTTTTTTAAAAAAACACACATTTTCTTCTCCTTCCTTCTACTGGGCATAGTAAAAACTTCTATTACAGCATTCCTCACAGTGGGTCAAGACAATGTTTTCTCTGTTCCATCTGATCTTTGAGAATGAGAGCTCAAGTTACTGGTCTCTGTGGTACTTGTGTACACAAGCAGATGTTTCTTGAATGAACGAAGATAGCATGTAAGTAGTCCACTAAACTGTGCAGCGGGATGGTGTTGGCTCTGATTATCAGTGTCGTGGAGCTGTAGAACACCACTGTTCATTGATTCCTTAGAAGAGGAGCCCAGATCCCTCATTTTCAAGGGAGAAGCTAGAGAGGGCAAGCAGCCTGCATGAGGTCACAGCCATGAACCAGAATTTAGACCTTAGGTCTTCCGGTTCTAAGTTGAGGATTCTTATCCTTTTGAGAATTTGAGATAGACCGGAAAGAAGATTTTAAAAATCTTCCAAAATGTCTCCCTTTTTCCATTAACCCAAGATCCTCAGAAATAGATCCTCAAATTGTTACCCTCCTCAGGACTCTATGAGAACTAGGGAAACTTTGGGCTGAGATGAATGAGAACGTTTTCATTGTACCCTGTTTTTCCCGCTCCTCTCAGCAGTTGCCTCCACTTGGACTGTAGCTTCACCTGATAGCAGTTTTATTATGAATGACTTTCACTGCTAGGATCTTTTTAGTGTGAAATTTCACCCAGCATAGATTACTAAATCATGAAAGCATTTAAGCAAATCGTAGTATGGCTATACAATGGCATAGATTGTACATAACAGCTATTCAAAAGCTCATTAAAGTTGTATTTGAAGATGAAATAATGAAGACAAAAATATTAACTAACATTTAATGAATATTTACCATATGCCAATTGCTATACAGGGGTTCTCTCCTTTCTTTCTTTCATCTCTCTCTCTGTCTCTCTTTGTGTTGTGTGTGTGTTGTTTGTGTGAAGCATTATTATCTTAGCCCTGATAGACCTAAAAAGGAGGTATTACTATAGTCTCCATTTTACATATGAGGACAGTGAAGCCAAGATGAACTGAGAAATTCACCCAAAATAATTCAAATAAAGGGAAAATTAGGAACTCTTGGAAAATACTTATATTATAATGTTAAGTTTTAAAAATTAGTTATTATTCCAACTATCTGTTCTACTCAAAGGCAATACCAATTTAAGATATGTGTTCACAGACACTAGAAACAGGCATAGCCTTTGTTTTTCGAAGAATACTCAATATTTTTCAGAATTCTATGATGGACAGATAGTCTTCTTGTTTTACTTGCTTCTTTTGTTAGTTTATTCATTTAAACACACAACTAAAGCTTTTTAAAAAGCTATTTATCTTACCCTACCAGAATTTTAAAAGGGAAAGAGATTTGTTTTAGTCCGTTTTTGGCTGTCACTGAATACCAAAGGCCAAGTCATCTGTAGAGAATAGAGGTTTGTTCAGCTCATAGTTTCAGAGCCTGGGAAATCCAAGCAGTATTGCATAGCAGCTGGTGAGAGTCTTCTTGCCACACCACAGCATGGTGGACAATGTCACATGACAAGACAGAGCAAGCATGCCAACTCCAGTCTCTCTCCATGTGATGGCTCTTCTGGTTGTCAACTTGATTACATCTGGAATGAACTACAATCCAGAAATGGAAGGTTGGAGGGTGCACCTGTGATCCAGATCTTGAGGCTGAAAGACTCAGGCTTCTGACTTGGATCTTGACATAGAAATGTTGAGGCAGAGTGACCATGAAAAGCTTAGGCTCAGGCAAGGTAGTACACACCTTTAATTCCAGGAGAAAGAGGCAAGCAGATGCCTGAGTTCAAAGCCAGCCTGGGACAGAGCAAGCTCCAATTCCAGACATGGAGGTACACACCTTTAATCTAGGCCTATATAAGGACATTGGAAGAAGGAAGACTTACTCTTCTTTGCTTGCTTGCACTTACTTGCCAGCACATCTGTTGGAACCTACTTCTTCAAGATTCCAGCCTATACAAAAAACCAGCTGAAACAGCTAGCCTCATGGGACTGAGCAACTATCACTAGATTCTTGGACTTCCCATCCACGGCTGCTCATCATTGGGTTAGTTGGACTGCAGACTGAGTTATTACAACAAATTCCCTTAATGTATTGAGACATTCCATAAGTTCTATGACTCTAGAGAACCTTGACTAATTCACTCCTTTTCTTATCAACCCATACTGCCAATCTACCCTGTCTCATCTTAACTACCTCCCAAAGGCCCCACTTCTAAATCCAATAATATGAACTTGGTGATTCTTGTGGTTTGATATAAACTGTTCCCCGACAGGCTTATGTGTTTGAATGTTTGGTCCCTGGGTGGTGGCACTGTCTGTGTAGGTCATAGCACCTTTAGGAAGTAGAATTATCTTGCTGGAGGAGGAAGGTCATTGAGAGCACTAACCTTAAGGATCTTTGCTTTTCTCTGTTTATAACTATTGTGTCTGTATAGTGTGTGAGTGTGGCCCATGTCCTGCATGTGATAGCCAGGGAAGAGCTCTGTGTAGTCAAATCTTTCCTTCCACATTTGTCTGACTTCCACGGGTTGAATTTAGGTCATCAGGTTTTAGATGACAGCAAGCAAGCCACCTACAGAGCCATCTCTCAAGTGCCACCTTGAACTTTTATGACCAACTCCACTTCCTGTTCACGTTTCTAACGTTTCTCATCTGATGCCACGCCTTCTCTGCCATAGAATGAATCCCCTGAAACTGGAAGCCAGAATGAACTTCCTGAAATGTATTCCTCTGGCATTTTGTTACAGCAATAAGAAAATTACTAAGACCAGAATGAGATTGGAGAAAATGGTCAAGCCACCCCCAGTAAATACATTAGAAAAATGAGGAGGTCAAGGAAGCTCAAGTATTGATACTGTCACCTCCTCTAAGCAACCTCTCCAAGGCCTAGAACAAGTCCTGCCTTTAACAGTAAGGAGTTTCCCACTTTTTGACCCAAAGTAAAAGAATCAGAACTGCTTGACTCGCTGAATCACTGTCATTTCTCCAAGGATTTCCCAAGAAAGATTTTGAGTGGAAATTCTGAATCTTCTAGTCAGAGCTATAATTTCCCTCAGACATAAAGAAACTCCCACCCAACCTCAGACCTTGAGACTCTATGTTGGGGATCTTACATGATTTCACAGCATTCTGTGGAAAGAGCCAAGATTCCAGAGCTGAACACGGGAGATCCCTTGCTCATTTCTTTCTCCTGGTCCAGTCTGTCTGGAATTTTCCCAGAATGACCTGAAGTTGAGAGAACAGGGAGAAAGTCAACACTCTGAAATGAATCTGGCTTTGACTTCGCCCGGCTTGACCATCGCACACCACTCTGTTTGCTTGCTCACTGGGACTATATTGTTTTCTTTCTTTAGAAAGAAGCCCCCAACTTCCCGTAGCCATTTCCTTCCAGGGGCATGAACACATAGGCACTCACAGATAGAGCAACAAACACAGTCACCTGCACACATCCTAGTGTAGGGCACAGCTAGATCCTCACAACTCCTGTAAAAGAAGCAAGGTAGTCATCCGGCAAGCTTCTACAAGGCTGCTTTTCATTATCCTTTGCTGGTTCTTTTTCCTCTTCCTGAATCACAGTGTCCCAGGACTCAGTCCTGCACCTTACTTCTCTTCCCACTGCTTCCCTACTGGGTGATGTCAACCCAATCAGGTAATACGCTGGCAGACCCCAAATGCATTCCTCTAGCTAGGATTCTCTAGAAAACACAAGTCAACAATGTTTACAGATGGTCCCTCCTATTTTATCTGGGGGGGAAGCAAAGCCCTCTCCACCAAATCTTTCAATATAGATTTTTTTTTAAAAGGGGGTGGGGGGACAACAACAAAAATGTGCTTTAAAATACTTTCCAAAGACATTTAAGACAGATCAAATACGCTTATTCAAAATGAGCTTTGTATCATGAATAAGGGTAATAAAAATAAAATCATGTATTTTGGCAGTTTCTTTACTTATTTAGATTTTTACATTGGGCATAGGTAGTACATTCATATCATAGAACGTGTGAAGGACAGAGAGCAACTTGCAGGAGACTACTCTCTCCTACCTTGTGGAATCCAGGGATCAAACACAGGTTGTCAGGTTTGACCATCTTGCTGCCCAGTTTAGTTTTCTTTAAAGTACATTAAAATCCATCCCCCAACCTAAATATTCCTAGCAACCTCCAATACCAAGTAAAGGAAAACCTTTGTATCTCGATCCAGGTTTATCCTATAAAGGAACTGAAACCCCATGAAATGGCATAGCAAGTGTGTGGCTCAGGGAAGAAAGGCAGCCTGGCTGCCAAGCCCCAGCCTTGAGAAGTCACCCACATCCCACAGTCCCTCTAGCCTCACTTACTATGTCCCTATGATTCACAGCAAAGGATCTGTGTTGTAGCATTTCTCGATGCTGTGACACAATTCCTGGCAAGAGGAATAATGAAGGAAGGAAGGAAAGAAGAAGGAGAGGAGGAAGAAGAAGGAAGGAAGGAAGAAGGAAGGAAGAAGGAAGGTAAGAGGAAGGAAGGAAGGAAGGAGGAAGGAAGGAAGAAGGAGGAAGAAGGAAGGAAGGAAGGGGGAACGGCAAGCTTATCGTGGCTCACAGTTTGATGGGACACATTCCCTCATGGAATGAAGTATGACTGAGGGAACATGAGATAGATGGTCACACGTTACAACTGCAGCCAGGAAACAGAAACGGGAATCCTGGTGCTCAGCCCACTTTTTTTTTTTGTTCAGTCTTAGTTCCTAGCCCATGCTCACAGTTTATCTTCTTCATCAACTAAATCTTTCAGGAAACATCCTCACATATATCCAGAAGTGTGTGTTTCCATGGTGATTCTGAATCCCATCAAGCTGACAATGAAGAGAAATCACAGAAGCAAGCAACTGTGCCAGTCTGGGTTTTGAGGTTTGCTCCTCACAGGACTTTTAGTTCTCAGTATTTGCCATCTCAGTAAGATTTTGTTCTCTTTATATATATAAGCAGGGAAGGCTGGCCTAAAAGAAGCTAAAAGTCCATGTTCTCTCATGGAAAATATGATGGAAAGAGATACTCCTGGGCTGCTTGGCAACTGAACTCTGTCATCAGAAACCCTGGCTCTTCTCTCTCTGTTCACCTTCATCATCAGCTTCTAGCTCCACAATTCCTCCTGGTCTAAGGTGGAACCTACAGTTCTAGCCTTCAAGTGCATCTTCCAGTCTCACACCAGAAAGAAGCAAGAGAGAACTATGAAGACCACTTCTCTCTTTAAAAAGTCTTTCACTGGTGGCTTATGCCTGGGTTCCAATACTTAGGAGGCTGTGCCATCAGGATCAACTTAAGTCCAGGGGCACTAGAGGCTGCATAGTGTGTTATAGGACAGCTTGAGCATGCATGCATAAACACAGAGTACCACAGACACAGTCTCCCATGCATTCACAGACCATATCCCCAAAACAAATAAATAAATACCTTTTCAAGAAGTTCCACACGACTCAATTTAGATTTTCTTAAAACCTCATTGTATAACCAAACCAAGATGTAAGAAGGCGGGAGTCAGAGTCTGTAGTCTAATTGGTTAATCCCCACCTAAACTTGTACATTTATTCCTACTGCAGAAACACACGTTCATCCGTGAATGCTCTACTTACAGTAGTTAAAACATAGGAAGAGCCTATGTTTCTCAACTGATGAATAGATAATAAAATGCGTGCCTATGTACAATTAAATTTTACTCAGTTGTAAGGAAAGATGAAATTATGAATTTTGCAGGTAAATCGATGGATCTGGAAAGCATTGTACACAATGAAGCAAGCCAGACCTAGAGAAACAAACACCACAGTTCTCGTTCATGCGGACCTTAGAATTAAGTGTTTATATATTTGTGTGATTAGCCTGGAATGTCTGTAAACTATAAGAAACTAGAAAGGAACCATTGATGAGAAGGAAGAAAGATCTTAAGGGCAGGTAGTAGAACACAGGTATTAAGAGGAAGCAGAAAGTAAGAGGGGAATGGGTTGAGTGGGGAGGGTTGAGAGAGCTACAACTAACTCTAAGATGTTTGAAAAACTCATGTGGAAACCTGCTGTTTATAACATATACAGATAGAAACATATAGCTACATAAGGACTTTAATTGTAGCTAACCTATACAGGGATAAATTCCATATGTTATCAGATTAAAAAAAAAAAGCCCTGTGTCAGATATAGAGTAGCTCCTCTAGAGTTTTTTAATAGGGATGTCCAGGAGAGCCCCACCCCCCACCCCGCCCCATCAATAAAAGACAAGCTATCCCTATTTCTCTTGATTTTCCCAACAGAACTTGATGGTAAGACCTTATTGTTGAAGATACTGTGGTTATAGGACATAGAGAAATCAAGCTAAGACTGACCAGGAAGTCTCCTCTTTGTTGGTCAGCTTCCTTAGTACTGAAACACACTAAGTAGGCTGCCTGAGGGCAAAAGTCAGGGGTAGTCATCCTCCACTGTGAACTACAAGAGTGAGCAGCACAGAGACATGTGCTCATGGGTATAACTGTTGCAAGAATGCTACGGAGGTGACAAACTGCCTTCTGGTTGGATTTAACATTCACCCACCAAGAAAATACATGTCTGGTGCATTGTAAACCTGTTCAAAAATCCATGGTTAGGGAGTTCACAGGCCTCGGGGGTGAACTTACTACTATAGCTGCTCTCCTAAATCCGTATTTCTATCCATATAGATTAATGTTGTCCTCACATTCATTAGTGACATTTCTCTGTGCAGTGGACAATGGTCAGTAGAGGAACTCATACATAACTGATCCAAATGCAAGAAAAAGTGTTAGTGCAGTTTTCAGTCATGCCAACATACATAGCCTGATCCAAGGATCAGGGACCATCAGAGAAGGTACAGAAAGATTTAAGAGACAGATGTTGGGGAAAACTGGAGCAAAGCGATGTCTTCCAGATACAACAGGACCATTGTACTCATAACCTCACAGCAGCTGTGGTTGTCTACACAAGACCTGCAAAAGATCAACCAGTCAACATTCCACCATGGAGGGGGAAGGGCTTCATGATGAGCCCCCAGCCCAACTGAAGAGCTATTAACAGTTGAGGTGTAAGGGAGAAGGGGAGTTAGTTTTCTTTAGAATGAACATTTGTCATGCCCACTCCCTATGTCTTTGAGTATATGAGCAGCACACATTGGTGGGATTCGGTTTTTACTGGGGTGATGGTGGGAAGGTGGAGGTGGATCTGGGAAGAGCTAGGGGATGAGAAGGGGGTATGAAGATGATCTCTTGTATGGTATGATACTCTCAAGGCATTAATAAAACATGTTTTATACCTCATTGTATAACCAAACCAAATTGCAAGGAAAGCTGGAAGTCTGTAGTCTAACTGGCCAATCTCCACCTAGGCTGTGTATTAATTGATTAGAAGGGATGAACAGTTATCATATCATAAGGTATCCATTGTGGAAGTCAAAGAACAACCTTTTTATCATCACTCCTCCAATAGTCTCCATCATCTATCGATCTATCCATCCATATATCTGTTTATTTTTCAAAAGAGGTTTCTCACTGGCCTGGATCTCACCAAGTAGACTAGTGTAGCTAGCCAACAAGGCCTGGGGATCTGCCTGCTTCTGCTTCTCGAGCACTAGGATTATGAGTACCTCTCACCATATCTGGCTTTTTAGGTTCTAGGAATCAGGCTCAGCTCTTCATACCTCTAAGGTAAGCACTTAACCAACTGAGATAATCTACCCTGTCCTTCAATGCATGTGTTTGGAAGATATCTTCTCTTCAATGACTCTGAGTTCTTTGTCCCTCTAACTAATGATTTTTCTTTGCCCTTGTATCTGATTTGCCTTTTTGACCTTCCAAGAAACATATAACAGTTATTGTTGTCAGTTTTACAACAGGCTAATAAGAATAGCTACAGCTGTCATGGCTCTGACACACCATCCCATACAACAGAAATTAGGAGTTTTACATGATTGGAGATACTACATGGCCAGCTAAGTCTCATCTTTCTATGTAGCTTGACCCCACTATATCCAGCTAATGAGTTGTAACTAGGAATGGTTTGTGTTACATGTAAGTTATACCATTAAGAAGATCAAACATGTTCTCCACTGATTAATTCCCTTTCTTGATATCTCAGGTGTGGTAAGGGCTAAAGGAACCACCTTGGTCTGAGAGGTGGAAGCTACATGCATAGGAAAGTCAGTATAGCTCCAAACGTCTTACATCTGCACAACACCATGGTATTTACTATCTCATGGCCTTTGACGCTCTCTGACACAGCAACTTAGTTATACCCTAACTGATAACCTTTATATTGGGGGTTTATTAGTGAGTAAACATTGCTTAACATACCATTTAATCTTCATAATGACATTATGAGAAAAATAATGCTAAGCAAGAAGAAACAGACACAGAAAGGCTTTGCAATTTGTCTAAGACCACACAGGTAGTAAGTAAAGGAGTTAAACTACTGTCAAACTGATTTAGAGGCTAAACTGTTAATGACTTCCTGTATCTTTGTTTTGTTCCATAGCCAAAATAGACATAGTATATTTAAGCTTGTAAAATATCTTCACAAACTCTGGGAGTTGTAGCATGCTCAATAACCATTAGCTGAATGAATGCTTGGTTGGTCTTACATTAGAAAAATTGTTTTGTTTTGGTTTGTTTGCTTTTTGGTTCCTAACTTCAGCATGGTGCAATTGCTTCTCTCCACCCAGCAGTACAGTAGCCCTATTTCATGCAGAACACTCTCCTAGTTGCTTAATAACTGACAAATTTATCACCAGAGAATACCATATATACGAGCACTCACTGTCTGTGTCTCTACCCATCCTAAAACAATCAGCAGAGAAGAGTCTACAAGCAATGACTGAGGAAAGTCTGTAACCTGTTGCAGTCATCTGTATTTATTTACACAGCTGTACTTTCCCTTGTTCAAGCAGAAGACTGTGGCCCAGAAACCAGAGATGGAAATAAAATCAGGGGGCTTTTTGAAGACTGCTGTGCTGGATCCTGTAGCCTGGACTCTCAGCAGGGATGTGGGGTCCAGGGGCTTTCAAAGTCTTCCTTTGTGTTAAGGGTACTGGTACAAATGAATAGCACTAAGGCCTTTGGGCTGTGGGAGAGGTTATTACAAAGTTCTGACGTCCTGCTGTGAGGACTCAATGTGTTCCTATCCTTAGGGCTCTTATCTGGAGCCTCAAGATAGAAAGGGGATAGAGCAGTCTGCCTGAACTGTTTGAGGGTTGCCTTCAGCCTTCCCCTGGGAAAACCTAGCTGCAAACACAAATCAAGAGGAAGTTGAAGAATTTTTTTTTTTAAGGGGTCGTCAAACAGCCAGGCTTTATTTCTTCAAGTAGGGAGACAAAAAGAAGAAATTGGAGCCAACTTTCCTTCTAATTAAGTTCCCTGGACCTCCCAAAATACAACACAGATGCCATGAGGAGCACGAACAGGCTCTTTCAGTTGAGAGCACTTGAACTCAGTCGCAATTAGAGAGTGATTTTTGAAACCGAAAATTTTAAAACAAAACACACAGAGAAAGACCATAAAAAAAAAAAAAAAATGATGTAACTCTTCAGAAAGTTAAGCAATAAAGCTTAATTCCTTTTTTTCATCAGTAAAATCAAAATAAATCCATTCTTCTTCTTCAACCTCCTGCTAATACACAGTTAAGATCAAGTCATACTATTATCTGCCAAGAACATAAATCAGGGGACAGTGTCTAAGTCTTGGGGCTCCACAGAGCCATGTTTTAGGATAAGGTACAGAGGTAAGAAGAATTCACTACCCAGAGAAATGGATGTGTTAGGAGGATTACAGCCTTGCTGGTCAGTTAGGTCCCAGCCAAATCCCATGGGAGAGGAGAGTGGGTGGGGGTTGGCTGACAACTCCTGAATCTTAGTTTCAGGTTCACCAAACCACAGTAACATTAGGTTTTTTCTTTCAGACTTGGGGTCCATATTTATAATCTTATGGATAACTTCAGGAGGATGAAGGGAGCACTAGGTGGCCAGCATAGTATCACTCAGATACTCAGATTATAGACTGGACTCCAAGAAAGACAAATGATGCTGTTTTGAGACATGGGCCAGCGTAAGAGTCGAACTCTTAGGTAAAACTAAGCGTTCAATGTCTATGATAACAATCATTTGTAAATCTCTTCAAGAAAGAAAAAGCAATGTAAACTGATAACTGTGTGTTTATTACTCAACCTTGGAAATCATTACCAAATATTAGAATACATCAGCTAATTATAAATACAAACTTATTTTTGAAATGAAATGTATTTTCGAGTTTATGTGAGTATGTATGCATATGTGTGTACCAGTACATATGTCTGTGTGCACATATGGAAGCCATAAGGTGTCGCCTTCTATCATTCTCCACTTATTCCTTTGAGGCAGGGTCTCATCCTGCACCTGGGACCCACATTTTCTCATCCCAGTCAGAAGCCAGCAAATCCCAGTGTCATCCTGTTTCTACCCACAGAGCTGGGGTCACAGGTGCTTGTGAAGTTACAGGTGTTTGTGCGGTCACAGGTGCTTGTGGGGTCACAGGTGCTTGTGGGGTCACAGATGTTTGTGGGGTCACAGGTGTTTGTGGGGTTACAAGTGTTTGTAGGAAAGTCCAACTTGTTATGTTGGTTCTGTAATCCAAACTGTAATCCTCATTATTGCAAAGCAAATGCTCTTTACCAATGAATCATCACTCTAGTCCATATGTTCACATTAAATAGTAATAATAATGCAAGAATAACCAAGACAGTTGTAAAGAACAGAACATTAAGGTCTTTACATTATAAAGCTATGAAGATTAAAACTGTATTAGTATGCATGCAGTGAATATGAAAACAGATCAGAAAATCTGGTTAGATTAGAAAATCCATAAATAGCCTATATATTATAGAAATGTACTAATTATGAACATGGCATGTAAATCAGTAGAAAATGTAAAGCCTGTTTATTAAATTGTGTTAGATAAGCCACCTAGAAAAAATTAGTTGTAGTCATACTTTATTCTTTATGGCAAGATAATTCCAGTTATGGAATTAAGTTAAAAAATGAAGTATTAACACCCAAATATAAAAGTCTTTGATTTGTTTTTATAAAGGACTAGAAAAAGGTTTTCAGAGGACCATAAAAATTCTCAGAAATCATAAAGTTAAGATTGATCATTTCACCAACATAAAAATGAAAACTAAGAATAACAAAACCCATAGAATCACAATAAAATCAACTGACAAATTGAGTACACATTAGAAACAAATCACAGATGAAACACAAACATTTCTTATTATATGAACCTTCTAAACCAAGATCAATAACTCAAGAAATAAACACACAGAAGACATGTCAGGGACAAGTGTCCACAGAGTCGAAAGGCTATGCATGCTGCCGGTGGGAAAAACCATCAACAATCTTCCCAGCTGTGAACTGTGTGTTACAACACCCACATACCGACAAGCTGTGCCCACCAGTGCATAGTGCCATGGATATTCAGGAGAGGTTGTGACTAACTACTTTCTGATTGGATGTGAGGCCCATTCCACAGGAGGAAATTCATGCCTGGTATTATGGACCTGGTTCAAATCTTATGGCTGGGGAGAATCTACTACTGATGTTTCACGAACTTGACATGCAATCCAACGGCCTCCTAATGTCTGCATAGACTATAACCATAGAATAGTGCTGCTCTCTGCCTTGGTCAGGGAAGCTTCTTTTTGCAGTGGGTGAGATTAATGAAGGGATTCCCAACGGATCAAAGGGCTGAGAATAAGTGACTGTTGAGTGCTGAACCCTAAATCACCTACATCGAGGACACATCTGTATCAACTCTGCCAAGGATCAAAGAATATCATAGTCTTGGTTACTTTTCTATTGCTATGACAAAACACTATGACCAAGGAAATGTATAGAAAAAAGCACTTAATGGGGACATGTGGCTTCAGAGACTGAGTCCATGACCATCACGACAACTGGCAAGCAGGCACGGCATTGAAGCAGTAGCTGAGAGCTTGTGTCTGACTAAGAAGCATGAGACAGAGAGAAGCCAGGAATGACCTGGGCTTCTGAAACTTCAAACTCTGCCTCCTGGTGACATGCCTCCTCCCACAAAGCCACACCTCCTAACCCTTCCCAAACAATTCCACCAACTAGAGAACCAAGTATTCAAACACATGAGCCTATGGGAGCTATTCTCAATCAAACCACCACAGTCACAGAGAAGAGGAAAAAATTTTAAAGCCAGAGGATAAAGAGAGGTGCTATGAGATTCTATGTTCTGCATATGATACTGCTGTTGTGACTCTGAGCACACAGCTGCTGTGACTATGTATACAGTCCTGGCAAAGACTTTTGTCATGGGTGGGGGAGGGACTTGCAGAGCGCACCTCTCCCTAAGAAGCTACTGACAGCTACTGACTGGGAAGGGAGTTTTCTTCAGTGCTGTGCCCACTGCTCCAGCAAATAGATCCCCACTCGTCCTCAGATAAACAACCCTAATTAAAATCAGCAAGATACATGTGCACATACATGGGCATACATACTAAAGTAGGGGAGGGACCAGCTGCAAAGAGTGTCTGAAGGAAAGAGAAGGAAAACGGAGTGAAGTGGAGGGTAAGTAGACTGCAACATATTATATACATGCATGAACTGTTAAAAATAACTTTAAAGCAAGGTACAGCACAAAACAGCTTCTGAAGCTATCAATGCTACTCAGTGTCCTTCATCAGAAAGACAAGTAAATGAAACTCAACCTACACAAAATAGCTCACAGAGGAAACAGCAGTATAAATATATTATTTTAGGAGTATAAATCAATAACTTCTACTGAGAAAAATTGGAATACATCAGTCAAACTTTTCATGTGTACACAAAACTCCCCTCCTAGAGCTGCCTCCTGGTAATGCGTTTGAGTGTGTCCAGAACAACATAAGCAGCTAGTGTTGTCTACAGCAATGCACATAATAGAAAAAGACTGGACCCATCTGAGTGTCTTATTAGGGAGCTGTCTTAATTAGGGTTTCTATTGCTGTAAAAACACACCATGACCACGGCAACTCTTATCAAGGGCTGGCTTACAGTTCAGAGGTTTAGACCACTATCTCCATGGCATGAAATATGGCAGCATGCAAGCAGACATGGTGCTGAGAGTTCTACATCTGGGATCCAAAGGCAGCAGCATGAAACAGTGAGCCTCTATGCCTAGACTGAGTTTCTGGAAGCTCCTCCCCCAGTGATACACTTCCTCTGACAAAGCCACACCTACTCCAAGGCCACACTTTCTAATAGTGCACTCCCTAAGGACCAATGGGGGCCATTTTTATTCATATCACTACCTGAGTGGATTACTTAATGATAGCTATGTAAGACAAATGTAAGCAGTTCTCAAGTGTGTTGCTTACTGGTATACCAAAGGTGAAAGAAGTGCTTCATGTCTGGTACAACCTCGATAAATACTTACTCAAAAAAGATTGTTCTCAGTATAAATAAAAAAGAATGCAGAATCCTTTCAAATATAGAGATGAGATGATCTTCAAATGTTAATAAGGGAAAACAGAAATATGAAAAAACATGTAAATATAAAAATATATAAGATATAATGTAGTATTAGTGTATGATGTATATATGTTTCTTTTTTTGTATATAAAATGCCTGCACTAAAATGCAAAATAAATAAATGACATACGATGCTTCCAGAGAGGGAACTATAGAGGTAGGGCTGAGGTTAGGTGTGTAGTAATACAGAAGCATTTCAAAACATAACAATGTGTCATTGAATCTTGACTCACACAAATATATCTATTCAATAAACATAAAAATAAATGATGGCTCTGGAGAGATGGCTCAGTGGTTAAGAGCACTGACTACTACTCTTCCAGAGGTCCTGAGTTCAATTCCCAGCAACCACATGGTGGCTCACAACCATCTATAATGGATCTGATGCCCTCTTCTGGTGTGTCTAAAGACAGAAACAGTGTACTCAAATACATAAAAGAATAAATAAATCTAAATCTTTAAAATACATATTTACAATATATATATATATGACCTTTGAAATGTAAATAAAGAAAATATCCAATTAAAAAAAAGAAAAAATATAAATGACTACCTCTATCATATTGATGGTTGTACATGTCTATATAAAGTTAAGGTTTACCTAACTATACATATTAACAGTGTATCAATTATACTGTAAAGATTCTTTTTAAATAAAATAGGGTGAGTTAGGAAAAGATCAATCAATAGAATGTTCTGCTGCTATTTTAGGATACAAATAGAAAGTTGGTTTCTTACATTACGACAAATTCCAATTGGATTAACGTACTGGATGAAAAACAAAAGCCCTGTTAAAATGTTGGAAGAAGCTGGACCAGTAGCTAATACTCCATTTTGGAAACAGAGGCAGAACAATTACCTCAAGTACAAGGCCAGTCTGTTGTACAAAGCTAGTTCCTCACCAGCCAAAGCAAAATAGGAAACGGTTTCTCTTTTTTTTTTTTTTTTTTTCGAGACAGGGTTTCTCTGTGTAGCCCGGGCTGTCCTGGAACTCACTCTGTAGACCAGGCTGGCCTCGAACTCAGAAATTCGCCTGCCTCTGCCTCCCAAGTGCTGGGATTAAAGGCGTGCGCCACCACCGCCCGGCTTTTTTTGTTTGTTTGTTTGTTTGGTTGGTTGGTTTGTTTTTTTTTTTAAACGGTTTCAAAAAACAAAAATAAAATGGCTTTTAATCTTAGCACTCAGGAGGCAGAGGCAGGCAGATCCCTGTGAGTTCTAGGCCAGCCAGATCTACAGAACAAGTTCCAGGACAGCCAGGGCTACACAAAGAAACAGTCTCACAGCCAATCAAATAAATAAACAAAAAAGTTGAAAGAAAATATTGGCAAGTACAGTATACTTTTATAAATTCTGAATGGAGGAAACCTTGCCAAGAAATACTCAAACTGTTAGACTTTGGCTTAGCTTAGGACAGACACCACCAGACCAAACGGATCAAAGGGGAGGGGGTTTATTTAGGGCAGAGGGCAAAGATGGGGGTAGGGGGGAGAGGAGAGAGAGAGAGAGAGAAGAGAAGTGGAGGCCGGCCATGACCACGTGGAGAGAGGGGGAAGGGAAGGGGGAAGAGGCGAGGGGACAGAGAGAAGCTAGAGGCAAGAGAGTAAGAGAGCAAGAGAGAAAGGGAGGGGCAAGCAGCCCCTTTTATAGTGGGCAGGCCTACCTGACTGTTGCCAGGTAACTGTGGGGAGGAGCATACCTGGGTGTTGCCAGATAACTGTGGAGGTGGAGTTTAGACAGAATACTAACACAAACCCTGCAAGCCGTAGAGAAACCAGAAAGAATGAAAGATTTGCCATCTAACAAATCAAAGTTCTGACAGGAAAAAAAAAAAACAATCTCATCAATCAAGCCGATGTCCTTGATAGTATTGCTTGTACCATATCAATGTTAATGAGACACCGTCAAACTCATGAAATATAAGTTTATAATCAACAAGGTCCTCAGCCTGTCTGTTGCATGGCACCTATGGACACCGATGACACCCCTTCTCATGTTGTAATGAAATGCATATTAGCATAAAGCCAAATCCAAAAGAGCCCAGAGGGACCCACTCTGTTCGAATACATGTGTGTATTTTGTACTTTTTAAATTGTACTTTTGTTTTGGTTTTGTTTTTTGAGACAGGGTTTCTCTGTATAGCCCTGGCTGTCCTGGAACTCACTCTGTAGACCAGACTGGCCTCGAACCCAGAAATCCACCTGTCTCTGCCTCCCAGGTACTAGGATTAAAGGCGTGCGCCACCACTGCCCGACTTAAATTGTATTTTTAATTATGTGTATTTGTATCTGGTGTACATGTGGGTGGGTGTACATGTGGGTGTTCCAGAAAGATAGCAGCATCAAATACCCTAGAACTGAAGTTAAGCAGTGTTTGAGTCACTTGGTGGGGATGCTAGGAACCAAGCTTAGGTTCTCTGGAAAAGCAACAAGTGCTCTTAATCGTGGTGCTGTCTCTCCAGCCCAATGCTGAGTTGTAACCCAATAAACAGAGATAGCACCAAGTCTAAGAAATACTCTGCGGCAGTGGTGAGCCTGAAAGACCTTGGAAACCTGGAACAATTGAGAGATAAAGTGAAGATAGCTGTGTTTTTCAGTCGACCACAAAATCCAGAAACTGTTGTGATCCGCTTCTTCCATCCATCAAGAAAGGAACATGCTGGATTTTATTAAAAGGTTCATAAACAAACATCCAACGCCTTTCCCGTCCAAGTTCACAAACCCATGTGTGTTCTAGCTGTACTGTTTGGAAAGTTTCTGTGATACCAACGTTCCAGTGAAAGATCTTAACATAAATCTAGAAAAACCAGGGATGGCAAATTGCAAAAATGCGAACTGCAATCAATTTATTATCAACCAAGTTGCTTAAAGTTTAGATTAAAAAAAAAAAAAAAAATCCCCTAGGCAATGGCTTATCTCTCAAATACAGGACTCTGGAGCTTTAGCTCCACAGTCCCTCGAATGTCGCATCACATGACCAAAGACTCTAAACAATGGGCAGCACTGTGAATGAACACAGTATCTCCAACCATTGCTTTGAGAAAACAACTCAAAGAAGGTCTGGGTGGTGTGATTACATTCTTATCAGGTATGTTTTTTTTTTAAATCCTGGAGAGATATGAAATTAAATACAAGCCTGTCTAAAACCAAACTTAGTACACTCTTCGGTGGTTCCGAGCTTGGGAAGCATCTGAGACTTTTTGGCATTTTAAGTTCTTTTACAGTTAATATAAATTTGTCGGCATCTTAGACACCAAGTCTGCTCTTTCCTACCAGACTTGTCCTTGCTGTCCACTTCCACTGCCTCTGTAATTTTCCCCATTTGTAGACCCAGGTGAGGACCCAACCACAGATTATCTTTTCTTTGGCAACATTTGCATCTCAATAAACCTCTAAGGATGTGCTGATAAACCCAAATCTAATCTCTAGCCAAGCCTCTCCCCTGAATTCTTTTTTCTCTGTCTACAAGTCTACCCAACTTCCCTGTTTGATTGCCTTGTTTGAACTTCCAGGCCACACCCTGCATAACCCGCTCTCTGTCTTCCCCAAATCGGTAAGACTCCGGTAAGAGTCCTCCAGTTGCTCGGGCCAGAAATCCTTTGATACATTCTTTCAGAGCCAATAAATGCTTAAGTCAATTTGGCAGCAAAGTGAAGCCGAATTACAAAGATCCGACAGGGTATTATCCCAGTTTTTGTAGTTTCCTGGTAAACTTGCACACGCGATGTTCAAATAACTCCATTTCACTTCCCGTTCTTTCCGTTCCATTTATGAACTGTCTCAAATGCCAGACATTCTCGTGCTTTCTTGGCACATCTACGCAGAACTTCAAATTCCATGCGAGTGACAAGTCCCAGATGTAGAGTCTTGTCTCTCTAGAATGTCATTGCCACCTGGACGGCTCCATCTGGAGATGTAAGAGGACCCAAACCAGGGATGCCCGCAATCCGAACTCTCTGCTTCTGATCATTTTCGGTTCAAGCCGGACCTCAAACCTCAACTTCACCGTTAGAGATTCTTCTTTATATCTGTTGCCCAATGCAGAGGCAATGAATTCTGTCCAGCTATTGTGCCAGACACTGAGGACTTGAAGCTCTGTGGCGGGGTTTTGTTTTGTTTTCTGTTCCCTAACGGCTACGGCTACATGAAATGCTTACAGTGGCTCTAGATCTGCAAGATTGACTTTTGTAATTGTTTGCTTGAGGTTTTGTTTATTTGTGGTTTTTTGTTGTTGTTTTCAGATTTTGGAAATGACATCGTGTTTTTTGCAGACCTGGTTAACCTGAAACTTGCTAAGCTGGCCAGGCTGGCCTTGAACTTGTGGGAATCCTCTTGCCTCTGCCTCCCAAGTACTGACACCACTATGCCCCTAGGTGAACAGGTTTCTTGTTTTTGTTTTTGTTTTTTTTTTTTTGGTTTTTCGAAGACAGGGTTTCTCTGTGTAGCTCTGGCTGTCCTGGAACTCACTCTGTAGACCAGGCTGGCCTCGAACTCAGAAATCCGCCTGCCTCTGCCTCCCAAGTGCTGGGATTAAAGGCGTGCGCCACCACCGCCCGGCAAACGGTTTCTTGTTAGAGTCAGTTCTGGAAGGAGTGGAATTTGCCTGGAAAAAACAAGCAATAGGAAGGTGTCCCACTGTGATCCTTCTTTCCATCTTCCATGCTATACAAGTTAAGAAGAGCAAGCCCCAGGCTAGGACCACACTGATACTACTTTTAATCATTAAATTTCTCGAAAGAAGCAGGAGAAAGAGCCCTGGAGGAATCTGAGACCAGATAGAAGAAAAAAAAAACTTAAATCCAAATAGACACAAGTCCAAGCAACTATCTATCTAAAAGGGGAGACTGTGTTCATGTGTCCAGGACATGTGGGGTGAGCTCATTTTAAATCAAGTATTAGATCTAAAACACATCGCAGGTGACAAAGATCACTGTTCTAGATATAGTCTTTTCTGCCTGAGTCTGAAATGTTAGTGATTGCTACTCCTTGATAAGTCTACCATTCTCAAGACAGGGCTTCTTCTAATGGAACAGGAAAAAACAAAACAAACAAACAACAACAACAAAAACCAAGGCTCTGACCAAAGCCTGGATAGAAAGGGGTGAAAGACAGGAGACATCCTGGTGTCCAGGGCTGAAGAATCCACATTTGCTGTCTGACACTGTTCCTTTGTTCCTCCTGGAGGTTGGACAGTTCTTGGACGGTGGCTGCTGTTGTGGCAAATGCTGTGGCAAATGTTGTGGCAAAGACGAAAGCTTTCTACAATGTGCAAACCTCATAAAGTATAGTAGTATATATAGTATACTCTCCTCTCCCCCCCCACCTCACCCTCCCCTCTTCTCTTCTCTCCTCCTCTCTCTCTCTCTCTTTCCCTCCTTCCCTCCTTCCTTCCCTCTCTTTCTCTTCCTCACCCTCTCTCTTTCCCCCTCCTCACCCCATCCTTATCACACACTCTTTCTCTCTTCTTTTTATATGCAAACAGAAAAACAGAGCACCTTAAAAGCCTTCTGATTGCCAGGCAGTGGTGGCACAAGCCTTTAATCCCAGCACTTGGGAGGCAGAGAGAGGTGGATTTCTGAGTTTGAGGACAGCCTGGTCTACAGAGTGAGTTCCGGGACAGCCTGGGCTATACAGGGAAACACAGTCTCAAAAAAAAGCCTTCTGCTGCCCTCCCTTTCAACAACATCTTTGCTCCTGGCATTCCCTCCCCATCAGAAATGCCTTTTCTTACTGTTCCTGACTATGAAAAAAAATTCCCATCTTTTGAGTCCCATCTGACCTGCTGCCTTTTCTATGAAACCTTTTTCCCCTCCATGACTAGAATTAATCTTTCTCCTACTTGCCAGGTAATTTTATTTTTATAAACTAATGTTTACTTTGTAAGACTTTTGGGTCTAAATGTAAGAGTTTCGGGTCTCAGTTTGAATTTAAGATTAAAAGAATCTCACAGTCCCAGGACACATCCTGGGAGGGGCACATTCCTTAGAGGACACTTGCAGGATTAACAAGCAGAGAAGGAAGGAGAGGCTGATTTGATTAACATTCCTCTGACCGTGGGGGAGGGAACCCACCTGCAGGTGAGGAAGGGCCAGAGCACATAGACCAACAAGGGAGGTCCTTGTCACCTCATTCCCAAAGACCAATCAGTTTAAAAGTCACACTGTTCTGCCAATCATATTGTGCCTAGTCACTGTTTCTCTGTTCTAACCCCTAAACCCTATAAAAACTATTCTTAGGTCGAACTGGGGGTTCTCTCTTATTGCTTACATTCGAGGGAACTCCAGTATACTGGAATCATTAAACCTCATGCTGGTTGCATCAAGATTGGTGTCTCGTGAGTCATTGGGTGGTCGTAATCTCTTGAGTGGGGGTCTCCCCTATCTGGGGCCTTTCAACTTTCACCAACTTGTTTATGAAAATACAGAGTGTTGTGCATGTTAATTAGGTGTCCTGTAATATTTCTATACATCGTATAATGTTTAAATTGTTTAGCTATATTCATTTCCTCAAACATGGATTGTTCATTTATGGTTTAAAAAAAAAAAAAAAAAAAAAAAAGCTTTCAAAATCCTTTCTTCTGGGCTTTTGAAATGGGCAGCTTCGCTCTTAGCTGTATAGCCCTCTTGTGCAATAGTGCCCCAGGGAACACCTCTTCCTCTGCCTTTATCTCTTTCAGATTATTTTCCCGGCTGTGTTTTAAGATCCTTGAGGACTGCAAATGTTTTGAGCCCCCTTACATCTAGTCTTCCATCTACCAAGTTCAGGTGTCTTGAGGACTTTCCGGACTCCGAGGACGGTAGTTCCCCTGGGCATGTGATCTCAATGAAGTAAAATTGTGAGGCACCATGCTCCAGAGCTCTCAGCAGCTTGGGGTAAGTCCCAGCTGCAAGTTCAACCAGCTTCCGACCTCATAAGTTGCTAATTCTAGGAATCCAAGTTCCTTCATGGCTAAAGTGGAATAATAGAACTTTGCTAACAATCAGATTGTTGTGACAAGCAAATGAGGTAAATATAAAGGCCTTTAGCACAGTGCCTGGCATAGAAGAGACTTAATGAGTAGTCGATATTTTTATGGTTATTACAGTATTCTTAACATTAAATCCCTGTACAGAAACCAAATTATTCTTACCACGTGCTAATCTACTTTAAATAAATTGGTCTAGAGAGGGAAATTTCACTAGTCCTGCCAACTCCATCTAACACGACTCTGTAAGGAGTAATCGTTCTGTAGACGCGTTACCAAATAGAAATAGAATGTGAGTCTCACATGTAGCTTAAAATGTCTACAAGTTATTTCAACAGCAGCAAAGGAAACGTGAGATTAATTTCAACATGCATTTTATTTATTTATTTATTTATTTATCTAATCTGTTTTCAATGAAAGTTGTGTTTAAGATCATTTTATTCCATAGAGTGGCTTTTTTCCTTTCCTATTGGCAGGCTCGATTCTCCATTGCTTTTTCCTACCTTTCTCCAGTTTTACCTGGTGACACCCACCTTGCCAGGGTGAATGCCCACATGGACAGCTGTGCCATTAACCTTTTCCTGCTGCTCACATTAAATGTAAAGGGCATTTTTCTTCCTGGGAACCTGGACTGCTATGCTAGTCTGCTGACCCTTAATATCCTCACACAACCAGGGCTTCTTTCTTTAGGATGGGTGGAGATTGGGCATTATACTTCTGTCACGAGTCTCTGGAAAGAGAACAAGATACAACCCTCCTGTGGGTATGAATTGTGCTGAAAGGCTTTTCTGGGCTCTTGCTTTAGCAGGAATTACCAGGAGATTGAACATCACTTGGCAACTACTGCTCTAGCAATGGATGGAAAAGGGAAGGGTGATGGACTCTGCTCAATCCAGCACAATAAAATAGTATTATTACAATATAAAATCAACATAGGAGGTTGTTAATGAGACACTGTATTTGGAGGAAGACTGTGTTTCAAAACCCAATGTGTGTTCTACGTGTAAAGGGAATATCTCTTTATCAGCCAAATTCAAGTTCCAAGTGACTGGTAGCTATCATATTGGGCACCGTCACTTCGTAGCATTACATGGAAAACTGCCTTATCCAGAAATCCTATGATGTCAGATATGCACACAATGCAACCGGTATCATAGGACAGTATGTTTTTCTGAAAACAGTTAACATTGAGCTACCAAACTCAGATTCTGTTTCTGGCACTTCCATTCACTTGGTTGACTTTGGGCAAACTAATTTTATTTTGTTTCATTTCTTGCATTCATCCTGGTATTTAACTGGATTACACAGCCATAAAACGTGATCAGTCTCTCAAACGTATCTGTTTTATTTCTGCTTATTTCTCCTATTACATAAGTGACTGGTCATTACTTCAGAAACATATTGTCTTTTCTTGGTGGGAGGCAGCTGAATAGGCTTCTCCTTTGCATCTCCAATAACTCAGAAGTGAATTGTCTCTTGAGGCAGCTGGATAGGAGTCTCCATTGCATCTTCAAGAACCCAGAAATGAATTGTCTCATGAAGGCAATATTTCCCTTATGTAACCAACCATTATTTCTTCCCTAATCTTTCAGTTTAGCACCATCTAGCAGAAGACAGGACCTTTTCTCAGGAGCACAATGTAGATCTTAAATGTATGTTATAACACATACACTAACTTTATTCTGACCTTAACCCCAGGTTGCTGGAGCAGCATCCAACTAAAACTTATTTCAGCCATTGAGGTTGATTTGTGATCAAGGCCCAGACAGTCTCTACCATCCCCCTGCTTCCTCAGCTCAAAGCTGCATTTTCTGTTGCTT
The DNA here is from genome assembly GCA_021653895.1 of Mastomys natalensis. Taxonomy (NCBI): domain Eukaryota; kingdom Metazoa; phylum Chordata; class Mammalia; order Rodentia; family Muridae; genus Mastomys; species Mastomys natalensis. Next base: position 521,200 of record JAJTUV010000141.1, read on the forward strand.
AAAAATTTGCATATTTTCTCAGTGCCTGTTTCTGATTCACAATAAACAATGCTCAGACCTCCTGCCAAAAAAATGTCCAAACGCGAAATAGTTGCTATAATAGTCGTTTTTGTGATGGCAACTTTGAGCTGTGTGCTTTTAAATTATAATTACTTTTTCCCCCCTTACAAAAGATGTGTATCTGTCTTGATTACTGTAATTATGATTCTATACCCGCAAACAGTTATAAAAGACTCATGTCATCGCTGTGCCTCATGAAACCCTTGCTTTTCAGTAAGCATCCTCTGGTGACTGTATTATGTTTGTGTTTAATTTGCGGCTGAGGAGCCTAATGAGAAGCTATTAATCATTGAGTATGTATAAAAATGTGTGTCCCTAAATAAACAGGCCAAAGAGGAGATGGCAAGCCCATTATTAGCATGATGCGATTTAGGATTGTTAAAGGGGACTTGAAACAAATAATCTAGTCCAATCTAACTTTATGGATGATACTCAAAATCGGAAAAGAGGGCATGCAGTTTTGTGATTGAAAACATTATCAGGACCAAGAGTCAAGGGACCCGAATTCTAAACCAGAATTTGACACTGAAGAATTATGCTATATGTTGAATTGACTTCCTTGTTTGTCTCTGTTTCCAAACTGATGTGCAGAATCAACCCACAGACTAGGCGGGTACTTGGCAGAAAGAGGAGTTAACTGAGGGAGACTTGAGCCAAGCACATCACCAAGGCAGCTAGAGCAGCCTGTTTGAGTGTGTTTCATGTGGTGAGGATTATGAGAAGAAGATTTTGCCTTTTTCCTTCTTGAAGGTTGATGTTTACTGATGAACTTTCCTCGAGGGTTAGAATCACGATGGACTGAGAGAGAAGTAAAGCACAGTGAGGGGTAATAAGTTAGAAATTTACACCCAAGGGCTTAGCAAGCACAAGGGAGGAACATCAGGGCCTGCGGATAGGGGGGATGGGGATGGAGTGGGAGGGGCTTAGAATTGGCTTACGGAAAAGAAACACAAGTGAAGGACCTTCACTTTCGTTTTCTTTACTTTCTTTACTATCCGTTCTTTAATAAAAGCTACTGCAGACTTCTTTTGGAAGGAAATGAAAAAGATTAGAAATTGGGAGTTCCAAGAAAAATTTAGAAGAACCCCTCTTTTCACTATAATCCTGGGGAAGTTGCTTAATCTCTACAAATCCCCATTTCAACATCTGGGCCCACAGGACTGGTATTAACAGAAAACATCTCAAAGAATTCTTTTTTTTTTTTTTTTTTTTTTTTTTTTTTTTTTTTTTTTTTTTTTTTGGTTTTTCGAGACAGGGTTTCTCTGTGTAGCTCTGGCTGTCCTGGAATCGCTCGGTAGTCCAGGCTGGCCTCGAACTCAGAAATCCGCCTGCCTCTGCCTCCCAAGTGCTGGGATTTCAAAGAATTCTTATGAAGATCAAATTTGATGGTGTCTTAGGATTTTATTGATGTGAAGAGAAGCCATGAGCACAGCATCTCTTAGGAAGGAAAGCATTTCATTGGGACAGCCTTACAGGTTCCAAGGTTTAGTCCATTATGATAATGGCGGGTAACATGGTGGCACACAAGCAGACACAGTGATGGAGAAGGAGCCAAGAGTCCAACAAGGCCACACCTACTCCAATAAGGCCACACCCCCTAATAGTCCACTCTCTATGAGCCTATGGGGGCAATTTTCATGCAAAGCAACACAGATGGTGTATATAAAATTACTAATAAAAAAAAAGCAGGAGGGATGGCTCAGTGGTTAAGAGCACTTGCTGTTCCTTCAGAGGATCAGAGTTGGGTTCAGGCACACACATCAGGTGGCTCACAACTGCCTGTAACTCCAACTCCAGGGGATCCGATGCCCTCTGACCTCCACGGCACCCACATGCACACAAAAGTAAAATAAATCAGTTTTCTTTTTAAACGACTAACATAGCTAGGAAACCTTATTTTTAAAATGACTTCTATGGTTGACATTTGCTATTTCATGCTCTTTCCCAGTAAACTGAGACTTCAGCACTATAGAAATCTGGCTTGTGTTAAGCAATTGGAGGAAATGCACTTTCTAATATAAGTCATATTAATGGCAATGCTGGAATCCATACTACAAAGATTTTAGAAAGCTAAAAGTACAAAATCTGTACTTTTAGCTTTCATATCAAGGAAATAAATCCATTGGGTTTTCTTAAAGTCCTGATTAAGTCCAATTCTTAGCTAATTTGTAATAAAGAAAAAATTTAACTTGTAACTTCTTTCTACTTGAAAGTTTTAGGGACTCCTCTTTTTCATTTTCTCCCTTATATCAGGGTTCTCTGGGCTCCTACCTTTGCTCTGACCTCTTCTGAAAGCCCATAAGAGGTCAGACCATTAGACTATGCCAGAGACCCGAGCTGTAATAGAAAAGAGTGAGGCAGGCAGGCCAAATGGCCTGGAGAGAACATATCCCTACAAAGTGGCCCTGACTTCTCATTACTGATGCTTTCAAAGCCATGATGTTGTGAGCTTCCCACTTCCTCAAGAGAATACCAGTTTTCATGAACGTGAACCTTCTTTGGGTCACGTTTCTCTTTTCAGCTTCCTAACTCAAGGGTTGCTTTACATCCTATCTAAAATCCAAATGACCCCTGTGCTTATAGCTCATGACTCTCAACTACGTAAAAGTATAGTTCAAGTTCTTCTTTTGAGAGAAGGCATTGAGATTGGTTGGGTCTTATTCTACGGCGTAGGCCAGCCTGGAACTCACTATGTATCCAGTATAGTCTTAAGCTCTGGGCTATTCTCCTGCCTCAGTCTTCTCAGTACCAGGACTACATGTAGAAGCCATGATACCTGGCACAGTTCACAGTCTTCAGTGTGATGCCTTGGGACACTCTTGCCTCTTTTCCAGAAGGAATCTCCATCCTACCCATGGTGCCACATGTTAAATCTTCCAGTGGGGCCCACGACTACACATCCAGCAGGAATCCAGATAGCTCCCGCCCTCATCTCATTAGCAAACTGGCTAATAGGGCTCCCCACAGAATTCCCATAACACTCTCTGGTCTGCTGCATAATCTTTATGGACGTGTAGTTATGAAAGAAACCAACACTTGAATCACAGCGATTGCTTCGTGTTGGTTGACTGAACACATAAAGTAACAAACACTATAAACCTATTAACCTCCACAGTTAACCTAGCTGCATTTTTTCAGTCCTCATATGATTTTAAAATAAAATCCAGTCAGTTAAAAACACAACAACCTGGGGGCTCACTACAGATATTTCTAGGGTATGTGTGTATATATGTAGCAAGATAAAAGACCATCTACCTTCAGCCATGCTTCTGCTCTCTATCTGGTCTACAGTTACAAACTGGAGGTAAGTCAAGTTCTTCCCATTTCCCTACAGTTGGACTGTGGGCTCTACAGTCTGACAGTCATGGAGATGTCTTAGTACTTATGGTCATGGTCACTCCCACTGCCCACCAGGTAACAGGGGTAGGGCTCATTTGTCGATGGATTGCTTTGTTGCTTCATCATCCTGTTTTCCCCAGGAGAACGAATTTACCTAAACCACAGGTTGCCTTTGCATGCTCCAAAGAAAAAAGTTGGCCGCTCTTCTCAAAAAGGAACAGCATTTACCATGCATGTGTGTTTGTTTGGGGGTTTACTTTGCTTTCGTCTTATAAAATAGAGGGGGCAGTGGGAGAAGTACCCAGAAAAAATAAGGTTGCCCCCAGGACATTGCTGCTATATTTTTTTTAAGTACATGCAGAAGAAGCAATTCCCAATACTTGGCCCAGACCCAAACCTTGCAGTTCATATGAACTCTGAACTGAGACTGGTTGCATCTCATTTTCTCATTAGGTTTTATTACAACCAACAAAATTTTCAAGGGAGAATTACTTCCTTTCTCTATGAACACCAGACTCCTACGCTTTTTGCACAAATTGAAATAGTAAAATGGTAATAGCCAAACTTTAGGGATTTAAAAAGGGGCAGGGGTGGGGGGAAGGGAGAAAAACTAGGCAGGCTCGCCTCTGTGCTAATCAGAATGGGTTTCCAGGCCCCTTTTCTTTTCTTTCTTTTTTTTTTTTTTAATTTTTTAATTTGGAAGGTGGACAAGGTGAAGCAGAAATGTTATTGATTTAAATGTGACTGAGACTTCATTAAAAGTGTTCTGTTTCTCTTTCGAGTTCCTTTAAAATATATATACAGAAGAACAAATTGAGCACAGTAGTGACAAACCATGACTCGAGTTAAGATGCACATGGAAGGTAGCAACAGGAAACAAGGAGCTCTGATTCATCACAGGAAGTGGTAAACAAGGGATCCGATCTCTTAGATGATAACAGCCAGTCTTAAGAGTTGCTTAATGCTCGCCGTTTTTAAGGCACGAGACAGACTCTTGTCCTCAAGAACTTATCATTTAGTTGAGAAGCCCGGACTTGACTTGATCTGAGAATGAAGGGCACAGGCCAAGGCAGCATATAATTAAGTGTTAAGCAATGGAGTGCAGATGTTAAGGGATCTGAGGGACCAGAGGAAAGAAATGATCGCAGAGGGCTGACGCTGACAAGAGACTGAAGGATTTTCATTAAATTGTTAAAGTGGTGTTATGTTAGGAAGCTGTTACAATTGCTGCTAATTTGACAGGTCAGGCACTCTTACAACTAACCACTGCTTTCCAACCAATAGCTGTTCCAAAGCACATACATGAACGATTAAGGCTGGCAGGGAATATTTTTTTACGTAGCTCCCTGGATTTGTGGGATGACAGATACAAACACTGAGCAGACTTTGCTTAGGGGGATCTTAGGGAACCAGCAAATAGAATGTGGACTGTGATCTTGTTTTCATGTTTCTAGTGAGCCATTTCACCTCAGCAAGTATTTAAATTGGAGGACGGAGGGGTAAGTCACTCTCAACAATTCATTTTTAATTTATAGGTTGTCTGTGCAGTCCATTTTCCTTATCAGAAAAAAAATGGCAAATGCTAGTGTGGTGGCACACACCTTTAGTCCTAGCACTTCGGAGGCAGGGCCAGGTGGATCTGTGAGTTCAAGGACAGTCTGGTCTACAGAATTGGTTCCAGGACAGCCAGGGCTACACAGAGAAATCCTGTCTTGAAAATCCAAAAAACAACCAAACACACACACACACACACACACACACACACACACACGAAAGAAAGAGAACAGAAAAGGAGAAGGGTGGAGGATGGGGAGAGAGACAGGGAGAGGAGAAAGAGAGAGAGAGAGAGAGAACAAAAACTAAATATGCCCAAGAAAGTACCAGATACAGTCTCAAAACCAAGAGAACGTTCTAACTCCTGAAAATGGGGATGGGGGATATCCAGCATCCTTTAAAACCCAAGCAACTGCATAGCAACTTACCTTTGAATATCATGAGTGTGCATTTGCACTCTTGGTCTTAAAGCACAGTTTACTTTATAGTTTGGCAGCGATCCTGATCTTTTTGTATTTCTTATCATTTTCTGTCCGTAGAGCAGGCAGCTAGAGCCCAATCAGATTTCTTATATTGGAGTTTTAAATTGCTAACACGGGAGCTTGTCTCACCTTGTGTTTTGAGTAACTTTATACAAGTTGAGAGGGCGACAGTAGGCATTCTCCTCTCTATACTTAATTGTATTCAGGATCCTTCCAAGAAAGTTCAGTTAATGTCCCTAATGCTAAAGGGGTGGGGTGCAACAACAGTTGTATGAGCAGGCAAAAGAACACCCTCTGACGTCCCCTGAAGGGGAGGAAACCTGAAATAAAATGAGGTAATTAAACGTGGCCTTGGAGAAGTCTCCCATACGTTCCAATCCGGACTTCCAGCGTCCATGTGTATGTGCGCTTTAGTTTTCGATTCTTCTAGGTCCAGATTTTACATTTCTAATAAAAGTGGGTTGACAAAGCGTGAACGTGGTCTAAGGAGCAAAACAAAGCCATTAGAGCGTGCTTCTGTTGTGCCAAGATTAATCAATATTCCCGGGAGCTCGTGCTTTCCCCCCCCCCTCCCCCGCTGTTTCCATTTTCCCACTCCCCCTTTCCCCAGCACAGACTCCGCCTCTTTTCTTAAGTTGCCTGATAGTAAGAGGCGGTTTCAGAGCACATGCATGTTGTCAGGGCCAGCCTGCCCCGCCGCTCGCTGAGCTTCCGGAGCTACCTGCTGGGGAATTCACCTCGACGTAGCGTGGGGTGTCTTCCACCCGGCACAGAGTCAGAAAAGGTAAGCGCAGCCTCCCACAGCCGGCGGGGCTCAGTTTCGCGTCCCACTTTTCTGTTCGCTGAGCGCCGGAGTAAAGCTAGCCATATTGGTAGGTAAGGTCCTGTAAGGACTGAGAGCAGCCAGCGTGTGCTAACTATGCAAGCCCGGTCCTCTCTGGATTTGAAATTCAGTCGTTCAAGGTGGTGGGAGTGGGGGTGAAGGAGATAGACAGAGGTTTGAGATCTAGAATAAAATCAAGATTGAACTGGTGTACTTTAAGGGGAACTGACGGGTTAAGGACAGCAGAACTATTAGTTAAAAATCTGGACTCTCCTCTCTTACCCCCGCCACCCCCCCTTTAAGTTCGTAATCTAGTGTAATGTATTAAATACATTGCAGGGCTTACTAACATCAATGACCTCAACCTGCAATTTTATTTCAAAGTCAAAACTAGTAAGTCTTTTTTTGTACCCTTGCATTTACCGAAAGCCTGCGAGTTGCAGCTACCTCCCCCACAGACGCACACGCTGGCTCCGACTCTGCCAGATACACACGTCCGCAGGCGCGGCTGATCATCGCCAAAGACTAGGGATTAGGATTCCTGCACAGCGGCAGGAGGAAGCCCTTGACTTCCAGCAAGGAAAATGGTTTGGGCAGTTTGTATTTGAATAACCTAAGAGCACTTTAAAAGAAACCAGAAACCCCACGCTGTAATGTTTGGAATGAAAGCTGGACTCTCTCCTCGTCTGTTCGAAAAATCCTAAATTTCAAAACACGGAGACGGCAGTGAAGACTCGCGCGCCTCGCGGGTTTGCCATGAACACAGATGTTGCTTTACGCTCCTATTTCTAATGATATGAAAACGGATTGTGATTTTTAGATCTTTTATAGATGTGCCCAGGGCTAACTTTCACGGAAAAGGTTTCCCTGTAAAAGCCTCAAATGTGTTTCTACCGTCACCTGGGCACTTGCGTTCTTTTTATGGCCGTCTTTACAAGTTAATCTGCTCATGTTTCTTCCTTAGTGAAATAAATAAAACCAAAGACCCACACTACATATGCCAATGGCTACATGTCAGTATCTCAATTATCTCCGTTCGAGTTCTCAAGAGGAATTTTCTGTCTGTTTAGTTCAACTGGGCACTTAATGAGTGCGTGGGTTGTGCGAGGCACTTGGCTAAGCTCTGAGGACAGTGTGGGAATGTGGGTGCCCGGTCTCATTCACCTCTGAAGAACCCCTTACTCATTGAGGAGAAAGAGAAAACTGGAAATAGAAACACAACTTTTCGCTCATCTCTTCTAATTGTATGTTTATTTTGTACACATAGTCCAGGAAAATGCACACAATCTAGCCTAATACCGTCATAGCTCTTCAGTCTTTTTCATTCTCATGCAATTAACTCACTGCCTGCCATCCTGTGATTGCTGATTGCTCAGCCCAGGAGGCTGTAACTTTTTTCCTTTCTATTCCGCTCTAGTTGTCCTTTCTAACACCGAAGAGGAGATTTCGCTTTCTGGGGACAAGTTAAAGACACTGACGTGCAAGGACGTGATAAATTCCTAGAAAGATAAAATATGACAAAAAGCAATGGGGAAGAGCCCAGGATGGGAGGCAGGATGGAGAGATTCCAGCAAGGGGTGCGCAAGCGGACGCTTCTGGCCAAGAAGAAAGTGCAGAACATCACAAAGGACGATGTGAAGAGTTACCTGTTTCGGAATGCCTTTGTGCTGCTCACTGTCACCGCTGTCATTGTGGGTGAGTCATGTGACCAAAACCAAAATTACAAAAGCCTGTATCCCGTTTCTGTGGGACTTCTGAATGGCCCGGAGATGTTATCAGATAGACTGATTGTAGGTATTCAAATTGATAGTTTAGGATCTCCTCTGCATTTGAAGAAATTGGGTTTTCCTTTAGTTTTGTTTTTTGTTTTGTTTTGTTTTTTATTCCTCTCCAGAAAAAAGAAAAAAAAAAAAAACGAACAAAAAAAAATCCCAAACCTTTTTTTAGGAGCCATATACGCTAAACACATGACAATCAGAAAGGATTGTCGGTAAGCACCGTGTGCATCCATTGATTGTGTGTAGAAGAGAAATGAGATAAATGCTCTCCCGTGCCATGTGAGGGTAAGAGAGTGATAATTTTATCATTAGGTAGGCTAGACTTGACCAATGCCACTGCTACTTAAAACTGATTTATACAAGAGGCCCAAGATGAATCGTGGGCCTATAACAATAATTATATCCTTAGTTAGTGTGGCTTGAAACTGAGTATAGGTGCTTAAAAATGGAAGTCAAATCTGTCCTGTGTTTGACACTCTCATGCAGTGACTCCAGAAGGTAAACTGGGAGATCGCAAACACAGGTCTCTTTCATTCCTTCCTTCATGGGGCTTGCCGTAGCTAGCTAGCTATGTCATTTCTAAATATTTCAGTCCCTTACTAATTTAGCATGGTTGACGGCAATCTATATTAATAAAACTTTTGTTTGCTTAGTTCAAATAGCTTAGTTTGCTATTTGAAGTATTAGTTTACTATTTAACGGACAACACAGATCTTACCTTAAAATACTGATTAAAAAAAAAACAAAAAACTAAGTATCTGGAAATTTTGATCCAACCAGTGTAAACATCCTTAATAAGTTCTAAAATAAATTTCTAACAACTTGCCTCCAAAAGGTATTTGTGTAAAATTTTCATCACTCCCAAGATATCCATAAATTTTAAAGAATTAATGACTTCATAAAAAATTAAGAAACTTGTATAACATAGATATAACTTTGTCAAGAAACTTCATGAATGACAAAGAGAAGTGCAGCAAGAGAGAAATGTGTCATAGACTTTAGATTTATCCGTTTCAACACCTTTGGCCCTTCTTAGTGATTGCTGATTAATGAGTTTCCGATTCATTGTAGAAAAACTCAAAGGTGACATGTCCTGATTAAGCCAGAGAAAATAACAGCTTTCTTTAGTAGGTTCCAAGCTTTGAATCCATTCCAGGAAAAAAAAAGAGTTTTAACACTGTCGTTTTCCTGGAATGTTAAGACAAACTGCCATGTTCTTGCTTCATTTTATGCCCAGAATCACAGCTGATGTCAAGCCAAGAGATAGCATAATGTAGTATTTACATAGGACTAGTCTGACTACCTTCTCCGAGAGTTTCGTGTGCTCTCACTTGTGATGGTGGGTATGATACTGCAGACTCCCTCATTTTATGGATGGGACTCCTCACAAAGAGATCAAGCAGCTTGCCCAAAGTCTCTATGCTGGAGAAGAGAAGCGACGTAAGTCTAGTGCCAAATGCTGTTTTCCCAACAGAAGAGCCATCTTGCTCTTGCCCTGCTGACTACAGACTTGTATGAGCAATGCTAAGACGGGGAATGTCCTGTGGTGTGGAGGCCAGCAAGGCAACACTGTTGATTCAGCTCTACAGCATTAGCATGCTACCATTTGGTTGACAGTTAAAGTCACGGAAAAGAACAATTGTTCTTCTACAGTTAGGTCTCATTCCTCACACCCGCTTAATACATACCCACTTGCTTTGCATCAATACTATTTGCATGGAGCTCAGTATGTTTTCAAAAGAGACAGAATCAGCTATTCAAAATGGTGCTCTAAACACCAAAAGAGCTCATTCTGTAAGACAGGAATATTTCCATGAAAGAATAAAGGAATGGAAAATAGAGTATGGGGAGGGAAGTCGGATTAATTGAGAAGGAAGTTGCTAAATACAGTGAAACAGCATCACTCCTCCCAAGAAGAAAATGCCAGGAATTGAGGGTCTGTTTTCTCCAGCACTCTCACTTCCTAGCCCAGTGGGGCCTTTCCTCAGATTTGTGAGAACGGCACTCAAAGTTGGCAGAGCTGGAGTCGATAAGTTGGCTGGATGCCCCCATGGTTGGCTTTACTAATGGAAACTGAGGAGTTAGAAGCAGTAAGAAGAAGAAACACAAAGAGACACAAAAAGAGCTCATTGACAGTCAGAGAGACCACCGAGTTTTACACCAAAGGTCCTGAATAGCAAACAGACAACTTCTAAGCAAACAGATTTAGAGAAAAGGAAGACGCCTTTTGTTATCTATTGGTGCGTCTTCCACTGAGGTCCCAGCCTCAACAAAGGCTCCACTTGTCACTGGAGTCCATGTCTACATTAGCCCTTAACAAAATAACCGGGGAGGAATATGTCTGGATGCCAATTCTTTATTTGAACATAAATGAAGGAAAGAGTCAAGATAGATGCTACCAAGTGAAGAAGAAGAGATCATTTTCCCCAAATATGACTGTAAATCATAGATAACAGTTTCCAAATTCTCAGGCATGGTCAGCTCTCAGGGAAAGGTGCTTAAAAGTTTATTCAACTCATTTTGTTTTGTGGTTTTTTGTTTTTTTTTCCAAATAAGATGAATATTTATTTAGTGTGGAAATGGGAGCTAGACAAGAATACTGTGGTCTAGGGATAGAGATTTGTGACTCCATGACTCGAGAATAAAGCAGAGAATTGCACTGATTTCAGCATCACATCCTCTACAAGTACAAACGTGTAGTCAGGTGCCATTTCTAAGCAGCGGCAAGGTGCGAATGTGTTGTGTTGTGATAAAACCTCATACTACTAGGGAAGGTTGGCAGCAAGATAGAAGACATCAGCAAGCTCCAAGTCCATTTGGAAGAGTTCATAAGGAAAGCTTCAGACAGCATGTGTCTTCCTGGTTACTGCAAACGTTTGATAAAAAGGACTAAGCGCTCAGACGAGGGCTCTCGCTGTCTCCCTTCCTCTAGAAAACACTTTCTCATTCGCAGCTCTGGTTGATTATGTTAGAGTGACCTCACATCTTGCTAAAAGAAAAGGGAAGTTCTTTGTATTATTGGAGACACATAATGTGTCCCTGTCAAGAGAATGTGTTCCCCCCCCCCCCCCCCAAAAAAAAAAAACAAACAAACTAGGAATAGGAGGTCATGAGATCAACTGTAAGGGATAGGAATCTAAGAAAAACAAGACCCAGATCTATACATCACCTGATGTTTTACCTTGTGGAGTTCCCGCAGGCAATATCTTCTCATACTAATGGTCTTGCTTGAAGATGCACACACAAAGCAAGTTAGCATCTGTGTATCCTTTACTGAATTTGAAAGAAATTGACTTCTCAGAATAGAAAACATATTAGCTACATTTTAATTTATCATTTCATCCCATTCTCTAGCTTCTTCTGGCAATAAACTTAAGTAGACAACAATTCAGTGTACTCCAATAACATCTCAAGAAAGTGGCCATTGTGGATGCCTTTTGAGATAGGAGATGGGTGTCTGTGGAGTTAGACAGAAGAATATTATTTGCCTCTGATTTATTTCTGTAGAATTTGAAATTTCCTATCTCCTTATATACCATCAACTTCTATCTATTAAAATAATAAGTCTATACCTTCTTTCTAATAAAATAATAAGTTAAAGTACTTATACAAAAATCCAATATTATTCACCAATTTAACAGTTACTGAAGGTTGTGTATTTGTTCCTGTGCCATGCAGTGAGTTTCTCTGATCTCAGGTTTACTGGAAGAGATCTATAAAAAGCAAGATGAAAAAGAAATATACAAGAGCCAAAGATTGTAATAGAGAAGTTTGTAATCTGAATCTTTAAAATAAGGTAATATACACACTTTGTTATAGTAGATGCTTCTTTGTCTGCTGGTACCCCAGAAGGCTCTATTTTCTCATAGACTTGGGAGCCCTGAATACACCATATTCATAATAAGTGAATCTGGGTGCTTTTGATAAAGAATATACCTGGACTCCTACATTAGTTGTATTTTTCTATATCTGTGTAATCCCAAGCAAAGTATTTCGTCTCTCTGTGGCTGTTTCCTCATCCTTCATCACAGTTATATTCAGCTAACAATATCAGCCACCTCTTGTGCTGGGTGCCACACCCTCTTCTCTACAACCTTGCTTGAACCTTACATCAACCCAGAGAGGGAAGCACCTTTATTGTTCTTGTTCTGAAGATGAGGAAACTAAGGAAGGCACAGGCACTTTCTCAGTGTTGATGCATCTTGAGGAGAATTCTAGGCAGACATAGTGACACAGAGCATTCAGGATTCTAGAGCCAAAGGATCACTTGAACCTGAGAATCAGAGTGAGAGCCCATCACAGACACACACAGACACACACACACATTCACTGACACAGGCATACACACACAGACACATTCATGGACACATACATACACATTCATAGACACATGCATGTGTGTGCACACCATATACACATGCACACACACAGACACACACACACACTTCATGGACACACACACACATACACACCCATGCCACTCTAGCTCCGGTTTCACACTGATATTCACACTCTGCATGCTGGTCCCATCCATACTCACCCCTGCTGTGTTGTCCCTTACCTAAAGACCTGTGCTGAGCCCTCCGTGTGAGAAATGAGAAGGAGGGACTCATTAGAGATCATTAGAAATGTCACTCATAAGACACAATGATTAAATGAAAGAGGACAGTGGTCCAACTCTTATATGACCAAGTGGTTGAACACACCGGCTAGCATACAAGACAAACTGCAGGAATTAGAGTGTGTTCCAATACTGAATGGACTGTTTGGAATCCCGTTGAGTCCGAGACAGAATGCACCTGCTGGGACTAGACAGTGGGTGGGGTTCACTGCCCTAAACACTCAGAGGGCGTGGCTAGCACATTGTAGAAGATAGGGATGGCTCTGGATTATGGGAGTAAGCAGTGTACAGGCCATCATCCTGCATTAGCTCAGCCCTTTGGGAAAGCAGTGTCTTTCGGAATCGCCATCACATACTCTGAATCTTGGACACTTGCACTGCTCCAGTCGGCTGGGCTAGCCAAAATAGATAAGCCACTGGGATATAGTGTGGTTTGCTATCAGCTGGAGGGCTGAGGAGAATTGCAAGTAAGATCACATGGGTCACCTGCTTGAGCCTTGGGATAGGCACAGTCTGACACCTATGCTGATGTCCCTCTGCCTCCTGGAGCCACTGACAGTAGGCATCTCCAGACAGGCTGAACAACAGGAATCCAGGGAATAGTAGACAGCTTTTAAGCTCCATAGTTTCTTCAACATCTCTGGAAGATGAGAACAGAAAAGCTAGGAGGAATGATAACCCCAACAAACCCTCCGCAGACATAAGCAAAGGCCTCTGAGCTGCCGTTCATCAGAGGCTTCTGGGCAGAAGACTTGGGGGAAAGGAAGTCATCTCCTTGCCTTGGAGAAATAGCACGGGGATTGAGAGTAAAGACTGAGTTTGCCCCCCCCCAACCCTCAGAAAGGTTATCAGAGCTGAGGGGGGCCAAATATCTGGCACATATGCCAACTAAAGTGTCCCAGGAGGCTACTATCTCTGCACAGGTAGTCCTGTGCGGAATAAAGGGGAATCAGAGCTCTGGCTTCTGAAATCAGACAACCTTGGTTTATAGACCAGTTTCTTGATCCAAGCCTCTGTTTTGTTATGTATTAAAAACAAAACCTCTCTGCCTGGTTCTGTATCCAAGTTCTGCCTCACAGAAGCCATGAAATCAAAGTGCATCCATAATACATACAAAGGCCTGTGTTCTGCTTGCTTGTTGCCATGGAGAGATCCATATATATTATATAGTTTTGATGGGGTTTGTGGGCTAGAAAAAGCCAGATCCAGGGATTTAAGAGAACTAAACGTGGGCACGAGAGAAGATACTTAACCTGGTTTAGGCTTAAGAGGTAGGGCTCGTGTTTCCTTGGCTGGAGAAGAACACCAAGGGAGTTGTAGGAAGAGACCTGATAGTTGTAAAGGGCTTTGAGAGGCAGAAATAAAAGCCAGAGAGTGATACAGTCATTATCTGACCCTTTCTGCCATGGCCTCTTGAGCTGGGAGTATCCCCAGGCAGACATTGTCAGAGCACAGAGTACCCAGCACCAGGAGATGACTCTCTCGGGAGAATGGGGAGTTACTGGAACCAGTGTTTTGTTAAATGTAATATACTTAAGAGTTTGGGTTTTTGTTCATGCCACTTGAGACCTATAAGAGATCTCTCTCTCTCTCTTTCTCTCTCTCTCTCTCTTTCTCACTCTTTCTCTCTCCTCCTCTCCTCCCACCCTCCCTCCCTCTCTTACTTTTCTACAGTATTTTTGTGTCTCCTGTTCATCAGAGTTGGGGGCCGGCAAGAGCAGCAGAGCCGGGGTGAAGGACCTGACTGCTTCCCAAGAGAGTCAGTCAGGTTGTTTTGAAGCAGACTGAAGACTTGATGTTCTTAGATTATCTCTGGGTTTTGTTTGCTGTTTTCCCCATTGTTAATCCAGACAGAGAGAAAACAGAGCAAGCTATTTCTAATTTTTCTTTCGAATGAGTGATCACATTGTTCAGAACAATTACCTACAGTAACAATGCCTTCCACTTTCAGGAGGCTACAGTTTATGAAGTGTGTACTCTCTGCAGCTGTGTAAAGCCCACCCGGCTGCCTCCCAGTTCTGTAGCTATCTGGAGTGTAGCTTAGAAGCACTGAGCACCTTAAGGTCATGGTTACAGGTCCTGCTCTCTACACACTCTATTCAATTGATTGAATACCAGTCTCTTGGCCTCATAGCTCCTCACCACTTAAGTTTGAACTAATGTCCACATCTAACCTCTACGTTGCATTGTTTGAAGCACACTTTAGCTTTCTTTAAATTATCAGGATGTATGGAAGTGTTTATTTCCATATCCACGCTGACACAGCAGGACCCTTTTCCTGGGCCTGATGATCTCCTACTCCTTTGAGCCAGTTCCTCCAAAGAAACAAACCTTATCTCCTTGTGACTCTTAAAAGGTCATCACGTATCTGGCCATGTGTTTGATGGTGGGTGTTCTCTATCCAGGGTTCAAGGGCATAGGCAGAGCAAGCACACTGCAAAAGCCATTTTTGCTCCTCTGTCAAGGATCACAGATGGAACATAGAGAGTCTTTGTTTTAATACTCATACAAACACAACTGTAATGAGTCCACATTGTACAGGGAGTTTGTGATGTGTGTGTGATGTTTAGGCACCGTGTTTTCCAGGTACCAGATGTGAGAGTACGCTGTATTTATAGAGTACTAGGACGCTATCATTCATCAGGTATCTGATCCAGCAGCCAGTATGCTGTATTACTGCCAGGAGATGAGGAAACACACAGAGCATCTCAGGGCACCAAGTTTAGCCATTATGCTCATTAAGTCTAAGAATACGAGTTGCATGTCAAGGTTCAGGGCAATCAAAACTGCCCAAAGCTTATTTCCTAGGCCAAGAGTAGTCCCATCTCTATGACTAATCAAAAGCTACGCTCTTCAAACATGGTTGCTTGAGTCAAGGAAGTGTATGAAGTCCCTCGATAGATTTATTCAGCAAAAAATTGCCTTCCTTTCTTTGAGGCTAGAAAGTCACATACTGTAAAATGTAATGTTTAGCTCTTGAAGTTCTGAAAAAGTTGAATATTGTAAAGAACCATTCACATATTAAAAAATAAGAGAGAGAGAGAGAGAGACTCAAGCAATTTTTGATGTTAAAATAGGAGGATAAAAGACCAAATAAGGAGGTTTAGATGAGACAGATACATCATAGACAGGTAGAGGCAGAAAGGGAAGGCACTCCCTCTTGTCTTGTGTAGCATATCATTAGAAGCAGCAAACTGAGAAGCACAATCAAGTTTCAGATTTTAAGGCTGAGTTCTTGTCTCCAGAGAAACAACTCCATTTTCCATCTCCCCAAGAGACTTCTTAGGTTCTCCTGCTTAGGCATCCAGGCCACCAACTGCTGCCCTTCCCAGACAGAGAGAACAGGGGCTGCCCTTCTGAGAGAAAGGTCACCAGGGCTCTGTTAATGAGAGGGCCTTGTAAGAGGAGGCTCAAATATCCCTCATGAGGTTAGAGATGGGCCGTTCCTACCCTCCTCACTCAGAAAGGGTGACCAGAGTTGTTCACCTTGCATCTCTTAAACCCATCATTACAGCAAGAAGGAAAAACCCCAGGGATCCTGTGATTGACAAGCTTGCTGGTTCAGTTCATTCAGCTCATTGATGAATATGAGAGTAAAGGCAGCAAGATGTAACTTAATAGAGTCTATTAAGAGACGGCCTGTGACCTAAGAGATGGCCTGTGACCTCAGAGACAGCCTGTGACCTCAGAGCCTGGCCTGTGACCTAAGAGATGGCCTGTGACCTAAGAGATGGCCTGAGACCTAAGAGATGGCCTGTGACCTAGAGATGGCCTGTGACCTAGAGATGGCCTGAGACCTAAAGGATGGCCTGTGACCTAGAGATGGCCTGAGACCTAAGAGATGGCCTGTGACCTAAGAGATGGCCTGTGACCTAGAGATGGCCTGTGACCTAAGAGATGGCCTGTGACCTAGAGATGGCCTGTGACCTAGAGATGGCCTGAGACCTAAGAGATGGCCTGTGACCTAGAGATGGCCTGAGACCTAAGAGATGGCCTGTGACCTAAGAGACAGCCTGTGACCTAGAGATGGCTTGTGACCTAAGAGACTGGCCTGTGATTTAAGAGACGGCTTGTGACCTAAGAGACAGCCTGTGACCTAAGTTGACTTTTTGCTGTCGATTTATCTTTGCTTTCCTAGGTTTTCATTTAAATTAAGGCAAACAAAACAATACTGTCAAAAAACCTCCTACTACTTTATTCAGTAAAACTCCTACTATGTTATCAGTTCCACAGCCACCGTGCATCTCCCAGGGCACTGGGTGGCTCAGAGCATCCTACCTTTGCTGCATGAGACACTGTTTTTTCAGTCGGGCGTCGGGTACCCGGATTCTAGGGTCTAAGTGATTGAAGCAGCACACATACCAGCGATGACAAATTCAGAGTTCTTCTAGATTCAGTTCCTGATCGCCAAAAAAGATAGAGCTGTTGGTCAGAGGGGTACACTCTCCAAGGATAACCAGAGGCTTTCCCTCCTCACTTCCTTCTTCACTGAAGCAGTTTAAAGCAGAATCCAACAGAAACCAACTCAGAATGAAAAAAGCAACTGCTTAGAAGAAATGAAAAGCTAATGTAGAAACAAATTCAATAAGGCTTTTTTTTTTTAAGTTGAGAGATTTGGTGGCTTAGCCATTACTTGTATGGTTTTTTGTTTTGTTTTGTTTTAGTGAACATAAAAACAAAAATATACTTATTCTTATTCCTTTATAATTCTGGGGTGTTTTCCTGATCTTGTATATATAATAGCATGGTATAAAAACTTTGCTTTCTGCCATTCTATTTTCCCCTGTATCTTGGGTGTTACTTCTTATTGATACATAGAAGTTCTTCGTTATCTCTTGAACCATAACTTATTTAAGCAACCCATCCATAGTTGATGAGCATTTGGGTTGTTTTAGCCTTCATACCTCATTTATAAAAACAGTGTGGTGGACAGTATTATATTAGTTAAATATTATATTATTATTATTCATGCAGGTAAAATAGATCTGTGTGTTATAGCTTAGAAATGAAGTTGATGAGTTTGATAAGTATGTATAATTTCTGTTCCATAGAGGCTATAGCAACTCGCTTCTCTGAGTTGTACGGCTTTGTTACTGTTTTAAGTTCTTTGCTGCTATCACTGGAAGACTTAAGAAAGAATGAGCTTTAGGGTGTGTATGTCTGTTGGCCAGATAAGTTAAGGAAACTAAAGATATCTTTATAAAGGAACCCAATTTGGGAGACTAGAATTAAGCAAATTCTGGTATTCTGTCTCCTTCCAAAGTTTGGATTTACCTCGGATGGGATGTCCAAAACTATTACTGGCCTGAGTCATTGAACTTTTAAAGCACTTTCTTATCGCTATGACTTTCACTCAAACCAAAAGGGTTGGAACAGGGCTTTGGGTTTTAATCTTTCTGCCTCAAACTTTTCCTTCGGTTTAGCAGTTCAGAAGCTCACGTGTTGTTCAACAATGGCTTTAGAAATAAGAGGCCGCTGGAGATCAGACTCAAAAACCTGAGAGCCACTGCCTTCCAGGCCAGCCCTGGCTCTCAGATGAGGCATCCAGCTCAGGAACAGGCTCCCAGAATCCTTGCGCCAATAGCCTGAGGATCTGAATATAAGAGGGGCTCACTGAGTGTCAGAGATGAAGATAAGATCCAGAAATAGGAATAAACAATGATACTTGTATTACACAGAGACGTGTACGTAGTGAGCGGAGGCTCTGAAGGAATGAAAGCAGGTAGAAATAAATGGCTCACTGATTGTGCAAGCCTAGGACATGGTCTCAAGTGGTACAACCGGGAATTGGAAATGTTTGCCCGTACCTCATTCTGAGTCTCCATTCACTCATAGTAATCAGCAGATTCTAATGATGGAAAAATTATCTTTTGGAGTTTTTGTTTTGTTTTGTTCTTAACAATATGTTGGACATGTAAAAGACTCTTCTGATTATTTGTAAATTAAATTTTCATTTCACACAGGATTTTTCTGGGGGGGTAGGGAGAGGTACAGGGGTGATGCTGGGACTCAAACCCAGAGTAAACATTCCCATTCACAGAGAGCTACACCCCAGTCTCACACAGTGTTGTTAATAAGCCACAGAGCTCCTGGCTTTTCTCAAAACTACAAGGTGCTGAGACTGCTCCCGGTCCTGGTGTCTCCACTCGGGCCATCCATCTGTCACCCTGGGCTGGTTCCTCAGAGTAATAAGGGCGAAGCAAGGTGGGAACAGATATTTCCCACCTCAGCAACAGGAAATACCAAAGGACAAAAGAGTGACCCAGTCGGGAGGGAGCTGGAATCTCTGAGGGATGTGGGAGAGAGCTGAAAGGTTGCCTCCAACACAAAGATGCTTCTTACCAGGAAATGGTGGAAGTTTGATTCGAAACAAAAGGAGGGGATAAGGGCCCAGCAGAACTCTTGATCAGGTAAATTCACCATTATGCCCTTGACCTGCTTACAAAAACAAACTAATGAAAAGTTATACCCACCATATTCACCAGACTGACCTGAGCTTGGCCTATGAGGTCTCCAAATTGAGAGACAAATCTGGAAATAGAAATATTTATTCAAGTCTTCAAATAATCATTTATTGCTATAAAACTAGAATAGAGGACAGGACAGATGCCTCCGTGGTTAAGAGCACTGACTGCTCTTTCAGAGGGCCTGGTGCAGTTCCCAGCACCCACCCACATAACCATCTGTGACTCCAGTTCCAGGAGATCTTATGCTCTCTTCTTCCCTCCATGGAAAGGGAGAGCCTTCAGCCCCCATGGGCACCAGACACTCAAGTGGTACATAAACATACATGCAGGCAGTATCTGGACATGTAAATTTTGAAAAAATAAAAAAATTGTAGTAGTCAAATTGCACTATAGTACAATCAGTACATACTACCTGACAGTGCTTGACAAAGCTTGATGATCAAGCAATTTTTTTACGTGCATATGAGAGAGCTTAGAGTTCATTAGAAAAAATAAGCTGAAATCAAGTGAAATATTAGATGTTTATATAATGCTTGGAGTTATATAACTCCAAATATTTAGCTGAGAATCTTAAAGATCAAAAGGATCTTAGATACCACCGATATTCCAACCTCCTCCCATTTTGCAGGTAAAAAAAAAAAAAACCCTGGTGAGATTATATGATTTGAAGACTCGGGGGAAGAAGTTTGAAAGCTTGTATCGTAGCATTGCTTACAACACAAATGGCTTACCACACCTTGTCTCTTCATCAGAGAGAAAATGATGAGTCTTGTAGGTTTCCTATGGGGATTAAGTAATTTGCATAAATTATCTTGTAGCCTAACTTGCTGTTGGCTCCGGCCCCAATAAAACATCACCACTGAACTCATGATCTTTCTTCAGAGGTACACTTGTTGTTTTCTACCAACCTAAAAGCCTATCATGCAAGAGAATCAAGGTTCTAGCACAATCATATCAGTCTTCATTCAGGAATCTAGAAACTCAAACATATAAGATTTCATAATTTGTCCAGTTGCACAGTGCAGGAAGAAATCCCACTGTTTTAAACAGAAGAGCTGCTCCTTGGGGTAGGACTGTGCTCACAAATTGTGTAGTAGGAAATAAGATTTACTGGGATCACAGACGCAAGAGATTCTTACCTTCAGAATGTGTGTTCCACATCATCAGCCAAGAGAAAATCAGTCCTGTTCTTCATTCGGTCATTTACTCAACAATAGATTAAACATCTATTATGGACCAAGAATTGTTGAGATCATAGGGTGGTTCCAAAGATACCTTGGTGGGATTATAATCTCATAGACCAAAGCTAGGAGCCATTTGATTTGTGCAAAGCATTTAGGGCATGTTTCTTTCAGTAAATGCTAGCTAATTGTGCTGGAATTCTCAATTCTGAGCTAGATTGACTCTTAAAGGCTTTAGCTGGACTCCAGAACGAGGGAGTCTTCTCTCTTCCCACATCCCCATAATTCTCCTCTAAACTTCCTCACAAAGAGCATACAGCGGGATCAGTCCAAAGTGAGGGAAGCAATTCAGGAATGGGGGAAGGGGCAAGCAGAAGCAAGGGAGAGAGGAATGGGTAGTGACTGTAGAGCCCTCCATATGCCCAGTCCGATGGTCCATCAGAGGAAGTACAATACATCCTACTTTAGATGTTAAGGGTCCTTCTGGGCATCATGTTAATTGGGAAGTAGGAACCGTGAAAGTGTACAATGAAGAGAGTGTACAATTATGATAGAAGTAGAGGAGAAAACAGCTGAAAGGCGTAATAATACAGCAATCCAGCAAAAGGAAGGTGTTATAGCTAAAGTCTTATTATAGCAGATAATTAGTGTAAATTTATAGATAGATAGAAGATATAGATAGTAAGGCATGTCAGCATATGACAGTATAAAGTAAGTGGTGCATTTTTAGTATTCTTTAATTCCATCTATCAAAGCATAGAGGTTAAAGCATCCAGCATCATGGGGAAGCTAAAGGCTCGATGCATGCCCATTGTAAGTATCTCTTGAATGCTCCACAAAGAAGCAGTGTCTTAGAGGCTTCCATAACTGCTGCAGGTTTAGCTACCTGAACTGACTTCATTGTGAACATGCCCTAGGACTTGAGCTTGTTTCTAAGACAACAAGCAAAGCAGATTTCTTGGGCATTCAAACCAAGGCTTCTTCAATGCCTTCCTTGAAGCATTGCATATGCAGGAAAGACCCTAGAAGGCTTTTACTGCCAGATTTTCAACAAGTGTCTTGTCGGTTAAAATTTAGTAGTTTAACAATGATGATCTATTCAAGTCCATCACCTAAACGTTAAATGTCAGACTTTAGTCCAAAACAAGCCCATTGCCTTGTCTTTAATGTATTTTTCTTTGAATATTAGCAAGTTCTTACACTTTGACTGGTACGGTAACATTTAGCCTTAAAAAATACAATGCCAAATAGATTTGCCTTGGTTTAGAAAATGATTACATTTTTGGCAATCAACATGTTGGACTTATCTGACGGGAGGTTACACTGCTGGAATTCTCATTTCCACTTATCATATTAAGAACCAGTCTAGAAAAATTCACCACTATGCTGACCACCACCAGTGGATTTTCACCAATTACATATCTCATTAAGACATTTCTACATTCCAGATATCATATTTAAGCAAGAATGCTGGAAGATTACAGACTAAGCGTGAACACGGTGACATGTGTGTTTCTATGTCAACCAAGCTACAAATTTGAATAAGCATGTTTTGGCTCTAACAGAGTTATTCTGACTTCTGTGGTCATTTTTGTAGACTAGCCAACAATAAAGATGTGTCCTTTGCACTGACATTCTGGTGGCCACCGTACAGCTTTGTGTTCCATAAAGCTCTGGAACCATCAGGCAGTTTCTAATGTCCACTGACAGACACTTTCTCAGGGACTCGGCTGCCAGAAGGAAGGAAAGCCAGCTCACCTCATCAGAGCTCATCGGAAGACCTCACCTTGCCACCCCTCACTGGTAGGAATGACAAGGTCACTCAGAAATCTATGCTTCAGACTGGGTTTCAGAGAAGTCTTTTTTTTCATTGCTGGGATGAAAATAATCAGGAAACAGGAAATCTTAATTGCTCACAAAAGAAGGAAAGAAAGAAAAAGAAAAGAAGGAAGGAAGGAAGGAAGGAAGGAAGAAGGGAAGGAGACAGAAAAGAAAAAAAAAAGAAAAATTGGCAGTTTTCCCATTCAGGAGCATTTCCTCATGATCCTGGTGCTGATAGGATAGCAGCCCGACCTACAACTAGAACTGGCCAGGAGCAGAAAACTGAAGAAAAAAGCCTTTGCTTCTCACTGGACATATGAACATGGGGGGAGCTTCCTTAAGCAAAAGCATCTTAGCACCTTTCTCCCACTAAGCACTAGAACTTGTTAGAATTGGTTAACCTGAACAGTCTGTTAACTCCTAAGTGTTCCACTTTGAATGAGAACTAAAAGCCGGTCAAACACAGTGTGATAACGTAGGCTCCTTAACCCAGCAGTGTGACTTGGAGAGGTCAAGAACAGACAGTGAGAGTTTGATGCTGTGCAGTGGACAGCCTGGTGCCACGGCCCCTTCAGCTGCTCACTGCGAGTCTTAGGCAGACACCTTCACCCCCTCTAATCCCACCAAAGTGCCACTGTTGACCAGCTGTGGGGTGGTGGCACTGGCACTGCCTGCTCAGTGGCTCTTGGTCTTTCTGATGTGTATACTAATAGTCCTGGCCTTTTTTTTTTTTTTTTTTTCCCCCCCCCCCCCCCCCCCCCCCCGCATGCAGAAGGACTACGAAGGTCTGCACCAGGTCCTCTGTGTATCCTTCCTCCCCCTCTTCAGCAAGACTCCCCAAGCTCCATCTTATGTTTGGCTGTGGGTCTCTGAATCTTTTTTCCTCTCTAATGACAACTGGGCTAGACACCATGAGTATAGCAGAATATTGTTAGGAATCATTTCATTGACTTTCTTTCTTTCTTTTTTTTTTTTTTTTTTTTTTTGGCTATTCATGTTTAGCCAAGCTCTAAGCATCTGGGCTATCCAGTCTCTCAGTCCTGGTCCTCCAGGAAGTGTCAGGGATGGGCTCCTTCTCATGGTATAGATCTCAAGCTGAACCAGGGACCAGTCATTGGTTGGCCACCTTTATATCCCAGCACATCTTTCAGGCAGGATAAATTGTAAGTTTTGTGGCTGTGTTGGTGTCCCCATATCTCCACTGGAAATCTTGAATCATTGTAAGAGATGGCTGGGTCAGGCTCCTTATGCACCATTGTTGGGAGTCGTCATACTCATAGATTCCTGGAAGTTTCCATTGCTCTAGGTTCCTAGCTCATCCCAGAGATACCTTCCCCACCCAAATCCAGTTGTCTCTCTCAGTACTCTCTCCCCTGTCCTTCCTCAACCTGATCTCTCCTCTTCCCATCCCCATCCCACCTCCATCCAGTCCCTTCCCTCCATCTACATACTATGTCTGTTCTATTTCCCCTTTATATTGAGATTCATGAGTCCCCCCGCTTCCTGCCACACACACACACACACACACACACACAACACACGAATGAAACTTAGCTTCTCTGGGTCTGTGGATTGTAGCATGGTTATCCTTTACTTTACGGCTAATACCCACTTATAAGTGAGTATATACCACATTTAAGATAGGCTATTTTGTTTAAATAAAATCATTCAGTTACTTGAACTGTTCCTTAAGAGGAGGATTTGCTAACGTAAACTTGGTGGCACATGTCTGTGATCTTAGCACTTGGGAGGCTGAGACAATAGAATCACAAGTTCAGGGCCAGCCTTGCTTACATAGCGAGTTCTAAACTAGTCTGAGCTACCTAGCAACATGGTCTTTAGGAGAGAGAGAAGAGAGAGAGAGAGAGAGAGAGAGAGAAATGAGGAAAAGCAGATGAACAGGTCAGCGTTCCACAGTGCGCTGGGTGCTCTTGTGGCATCTCTGGGCCATCCAACATTACCGAAGGCTGTGAGCAGTATGCTACTTAGAAGATACTGAGAACCAGGGGGATACATTTGTCTGAACTACCCTCAACCACAGGCTACAAAGATGTATTTGCATTGGAGGGACTCTTACCAACATAGAGTAGGAAAAGCACTGCCTTGTGTTTGAAGACTTTCAGGTCAACCACTTATCAGTTAACTGACTTCGTAGTATCACTTTATTGATTTTAAAATACACATGCTAACATCTATCTAATAAAGTTGTGATGAGGGCTAAAGACTACCACTAACACATAATGAGGGCTCAACAAATACCCCCTTACCCAATATAAGCTTCTCTTTCCCAAGGGTAGAAATGGCTCACTTGGAGAAGCAGGGATAGTAAACACAAAATCTAATCCAGGACAAATCTGGTTCGCGTGTGTTTCCATCCTACCCAACTTCACTCTTCAAAGCAGCAGTCCTGAAGCTACTACCTTACAAACAAATGCTGCTTCACCTCTGCTGCTCCCAGATGAAGAAAGAGCTTTTAGATTCGGACTGTAGGCCCAAGGTTCACAGTTCATACCTAGCATGTGTGAGACCCTAGTTTAAAGGCCTTATATCACAGAGATGAGTGTACATCCGTATTTGTTGCTGTAATATTCCCAATAGGAAATGAAAATGGAACCAATCTAGATGTCCATCAACAACAGACGAATGAAGAAAATATGGTACATACACACAATGGGACTATATTCATTCATAAAGAATAATGAAATTATACTTTCAGGAAAATGGATGGAAGCAAAATTTTGTTAAGTACAATATGCCAGATTCAGAAAGACAAATTTCATGGTTTTTCTTATATGTGAAACTGAGGTATGTGTGAGTGAGTGTGTGTGTGTGTGTGTGTGTGTGTGTGTGTGTGTGTATGCATGCATTTGCACTGTGAGTCTAGAGGTCACGAAACTACAAAAGAAATCAGGAGAGAACGGAAAGAGATCTTCAGAGTCCAGAGGGGAGAAGAGAGGGAAATGGAATGTGTATATAAGAAAGCAGAAGGCAGTGACGCTCAAGGGAAGCAGGGAACTGGCCGGGCAGGACTGGAGGTGCCAAGCAGGTAGTGAAGGAAATGATAGTGTGTGTGAAAGTGCCAAACGGACCAGCCTGCGGTGGCACATCGCTGTAGTGCTCGCGCTCTGTCGCTAGGGCGCTCTGTCCGTCCTGTGTTCGATCCTTCCCGCTGTCCTTCAGTGGGGAAAAAAAAAAAAAAAAAAAAAAAAAAAAACTTTAAAATAAAGGCCGGGCGGTGGTGGCGCACGCCTTTAATCCCAGCACTTGGGAGGCTTTAATCCCAGCACTTGGGAGGCAGAGGCAGGCAGATTTCTGAGTTCGAGGCCAGCCTGGTCTACCGAGTGAGTTCCAGGACAGCCCGGGCTACATAGAGAAACCCTGTCTCAGAAAACCAAAAAAAAAAAAAAAAAAAAAAGAAAGTGCCAAACAGAACCTGTTACTCTGTATGCTAACCCACAAAGAATCTGAGGCACACTCTAGAAGAGCTGATGTCCAGGCTCCACTGCCCAGCAGAGACAGCAGGTATCGATCTTAGTCAGGGTTTCTATTCCTGCAAAAACACCATGACCAAGAAGCAAGTTGGCGAGGAAAGGGTTTATTCAGCTTACACTTCCACATTGCTGTTCATCATCAAAGAAAGTCAGGACTGGAACTCATACAAGGCAGGAAGCAGGAGCTGATGCAGAGGCCATGGAGGAATGTTACTTACTTACTGGCTTGCTTCCCCTGGCTTGCTCAGACTTACTTTCTGATAGAACCCAGGACTACCAGCCCAGGGATGGCACCACCCACAGTGGGCCCTCCCACCCCTTGATCACTAATTGAGAACATGCCTTCCAGCTGGATCTCATGGAGGCATTTCCTCAAAGGGAGACTCATTTCTTTGTGATAACTCTAGATTGTGTCAAGTTGACACACAAAACCAGCTGGTACATGTAGGATATCACCTCTTGAGACATTGTCTCCCTGGGTGTCTTTCTGTGCACTGTTCAATAGCTACTAGGCAGTTAGGAGAACGAAGGGACTTTATCAGTTGCACACTGCCCATGTATGAAATTATGTATCAGAACAGTCTAGAGATAAACTCACTATGGAGGGCTAACAGAGTTTATCATGAGAAGCCAGAAGTGTTAGAGATGGGCGAACCGCCGGGCGGTGGTGGCGCACGCCTTTAATCCCAGCACTTGGGAGGCAGAGGCAGGCGGATTTCTGAGTTCGAGGCCAGCCTGCTCTACAGAGTGAGTTCCAGGACAGCCAAGGCTACACAGAGAAACCCTGTCTCGAAAAAACAAAACAAAAAACAAAAAACAAACAAACAAACAAAAAAAAAGAGATGGGTGAAACCATGAGACCTGAATGGAAATTCCATGGCCTGAAGCCCTAGCTCTGCCACCTGAATATACTTGACTTTGGACAAATTTTACATTCACTGTGATCAAGTTTCTCCATCAGTAAACTGAGAGATAGCATCTGCATCCTGCAGTTGTTATGGGGATTAAATTGCTAACAGGAGTGAAAGTACTGGTAATGCCTGGCTTACAGTAAGAACTCAGGGAACTTCGATTACCTTCTTCTTATTTAAGTGGTAGAGCCAAGGCTGGCAGCTTCTGCTCCCAGCATTCTGTATTTTCCAAATCTGTTTTCCTCTCTTGCCTATTATTCTTACATTTCCCGAGACCCGGGTCAACTGGATTTTTTAGTCACATACATAGAGGTGCTTTTTATTACAACATCTCGGTCTACAGTTGGAGAATGGAGAGCCGTGGTTGCCCAGACCCAAGAACTGAAATTGGAGTTGCTGTGGAGGTTGAGATGAACTTTGTGTTCCATTTCTTAAGACAGAGAAGCCATTTCATAAGAAATTGGGAAAGTTTAGTTTCTGTAAGGACTTCTTGCATTCCTAGGAAAACCTTGGGTTCACACCTCCCCTTTCCCTGTCCTGACCTCTGGCTTTTAAAAAAGTACCTCAATATTAGGTATCTTATTTTCTCTGTAATTTACTCAGGCTTTTTAAAAAGTGAAATCTCAACACAAGGCAAATGTTTGAAAATATTTTCAATTTTGAAATGACTAAATTCCCTTGGGCAAGGAAATAAGCTGGAGAAAGAGGAGAGGGAGTGAATGCATTTGATACTGGGATTAATTTCTGGATGTCAGCAGGTGTCATGACTCATCTAGTTTGTGTATGAATTTATTATTCTGAAACAACATTTCGAAGTTTCTAGACTGAAGGAAAGCTAAGGAGAGAATTACTTTCCTTTCTCTCTACCTACCTCTCATCAAGTTTTCAACTGGAAATTTTTGGGCAAAAAAATTTTTTTTGCTCATTTTGAAGTCTTCTCTTGCCAGTGACTAGCCAGTATGTAGAATATAGTTACCAAGGCAATGTCAAGACCCTGCTGTGAGAGAGACAGTGTGGTGTGTACTGACAGGAAGATGCTGAAACAGATCAGCAACCTGAGCACCAGGATTTTTTGGGTTCTAAATTGGAAGTTTAATTGTTTTTATAAGTGGTTATTGCAGCTCTACCATCTGTTCTTCTGGAACTTTCTCGTGAGGCTTTTTCTTTTCATTACACCTTGTTCAGGACTGTTTGATTTGTCTCCAGATGATACCCTAATCTTCATACCTAAACCAAGTCAGGTCAAAATGGGTCCCACTGCATTCAAGTTAGACAAAGACATTTTTCATTTACTCAGCCCAGAGAGCCATTTTTTTTTTTTTTTCCTGCAAATGCTACTTGAAGGCCTGGACTCAACAAACCCTTCCACATAATGACTGCAAAGACAGATACAGCCCTTGCTCCCAGTGCTGTATAAACATTTGCTGCTTAAATACATTACTCTTGTGAAGCTTGAGTAACCGCCAGCCAGATACTTGCTCATTTGTCAGAGGCTGTTGCCTTAGTTTCCAAAGACTCATTTTCCCCTTCTCTCTCTTTCTCTTCTGTCCCTCCAGGTACTATCCTTGGGTTTGCCCTCCGACCATATAAAATGAGCTACCGGGAGGTCAAGTACTTCTCGTTTCCTGGGGAGCTTCTGATGCGGATGCTACAAATGTTGGTCTTACCCCTGATCATCTCCAGTCTCGTCACAGGTACCTGTCATGGACAGATTTTGCTGCGTGTTTTCTTTTTCTTTCTTTCTTTTCTTTCTTTTTTTTTTTTTTTTAAAGTGTGCTTATTGCAAAAGAATGCTTAGAAAAGTCAATGCTTTAGATTTCTGCTGGATGCATGCTCTATTCTTGAAAAAAAAAAATAAGAAAAATCCCTTGGAAATGATGGAAAGGAGGCTTTACTAATGCATGAATGATTATAAACTCTTCGTATTTTTGCCAATCACAAGAGGAAATGGATTTAAACAGCCACGTAATCTGGTCTGCCTCACCGTGAACGAGGTGCCCTGCTAAACACCACACAAACAGCCTTTCTCTGACCACAGTGATGTAGTTGACAACAGCGTACAACAGGTCTGTTTTCTCACCCTCTTATCCCACCCAGATAACATCTGGTTGGACAGCCTATTAGCTATTGATGCAAGAATGCTTGTTCTCAGAGCCACCAGGACATGAGCGGGAGCCTTCTTGGAAGCCTCATCAAGAGGTAATGCCACAACACACTCACCAACTCTGCTGCCACGACACTTATCTGTTCCTGGTGTACCCGCATGATTTCACTTCCTTCTCCAGTTTCCCCATCTGCCCCCATTACCTTTTATACTGGTGGGAGAACAGGGAGGGGGTTGGGATGTATCCCCATCGGCTAGTCTGTCCACAGATACTTTGATTTTTAGCCAGCAGTAGCTTCACAGGATAGGATCTCTTTACTGTGACAGTGCAGCCGCAGCTTACTCCTGTACGGGTGCAGGTTGAAGAGTCATTAGCTGTATGGTTGACAAATATAGACAGGGCAAGAAGTTGCAGGGGAAAAAAATGATACTAGCCATTCCTACCCGCCCACTCTTCTCTTCCCCCACCGTACATCTCTGACTTGGAGGATTTCCATAAACATTTCCCCAGCAGAATGGTTTCTGAGTTTATAGCTAAAGCTCCAGACCTCAGGTACTACTGACTCTGGCCTCTTTTTCTACCTACTCATTGTCCTTGGGCACTGCTGAGCAAGCTGCATCTCTCTCCCTCTTTCCATGGGTTTTCAAAGAAGAATCCCTCAAGCTTTCTGTGTAACAAGAACTTCACAGAGCAACTGAGAGGTCATAGGGCAGCATTCTCTGACTACCACATGCCTTAGAGGGCTAGCCTTTACATGCATGGAAGCTATGCCAGAGTCTCCTCGGTGCCTTGCAGATCTGAGCTGGCTTCCACTTGTCCAGGGCCTTAAACAAGTAATTGCATGTCCACAAGCTCAGTTTGGAGGATAAACAGCCCACAAACCAGTCCTCTCATCCTTTGGGGTATCTGTTTACAAAACTGGACCAGTCAGTGGCTGACTACAATTCTTTATTAAACATTTTTCTCTAAAGGGGAAGTCTTTGCAGAAATCACTTATAGTTCAGAGCTGGTATCCAATATCTTACTGAGTGATAACAGTGAGTCCCTCTACGTCATCACTAGCAGCTAACTTCTAGGCTGAGAATATGCTCTTCCTCAGAGAGTGTCCAGATTCCTTTCTGCTGTCACTTCTATAGTGGAACCCGTTTCTGCTTTCTCACAATTGTGCTGAAAACCTTTGGGGGTGGGGACGCACCCAGAAACCCCTTGTACAACACAGAGAAAAACATTGTTTCACTTTAGAAACAGCTTTAGTTGGCCTCTCCCCTGAAGTAGAATCCCCTTGTGTTTTAGATACTTAATAACCAACATTATTAAAGGAACAAGAGCTTTGGTTGGATAATTTTTCAGACAAAAAAATTACAATGATCTGATCCCTTTCAGTGGTTAAAAAGAAAGTTTTAGTCAAATGTTGGGGAAACTAGCAACAATTATAATATGGCTGTTAAAAAAAAAAACAGAATGACAAGTTGCAAGCAACCAATATAAAGTGAACACATAACATAACTTCGTTGCAAGTTGGGAGTGGTCACACAGAACCATTAAGGGAATTTTATCTCTTATTCAGGACTGGGTCAAGGAAAGGACTCAGGGACAGAGCCAAAGATGTTTTTACAGTGTTTGTCTCCAAGGATTAACCCCCAGGCTACACAGTAACTCAGATACTTACGATCAATTAAAATGATTGCTTGACTCACTGAGACTTTCCTTTGTGGTTTTAAATACAAAACATTCAAAAAGTGGGAACATAGAGGAGGAAATATTTGCAAATTACACAGACCCCCTAGAGGATCCCTGGGTGTACTGGGAGATGTTACTGGGGAAATGTGTTGCCCTAGGAGCTCCATTCTTCAAGAATTAAAAAAAAAAAAAAAAAAAAAAAGCAGTCCCCAAAGCTGGCAGTCACCAAGTGGGTGATGTGTACACATGAAGATGCCCTCTCAGGCTACTTTATGTTTTCCTACTTTGATAGTCATGGATACAGGGAAATATTTTTCTGCAACACGAGAGAGAGAGAGAGAGAGAGAGAGAGGAGAGAGAGAGAGAGAGAGAGAGAGAGAGAGAGAGAAAGAGCTGGGCTAAGTGAGATGATTAAGTGGATTGTGACTGTACTGTAGAATAGTGTGGCCACAAAAGTAGAGCAAGGAGGTTGTTGAGACTTGAGAAATATAAAATTAATCGGCTTCAACGAGTTGCTACTATGTGTCCACAAGAAGGAAACATGGCCATTGTTCAAGAGAATTTAGTTATCCAAGGTTTGAGGAGAGCTTCCCAAGTTGTCAGTTTTGATACAATTCACAAAACAGGGCAGTGTAGCCAACCAAAGGACATCTCCTGGTTCAGTCAACCCTTGGAATACTAGTGTCAAAACACAGGCTTGGTTGTCAGTGCTACTGAGAATCGCCCACCCCCCTCAGTCCTGGACCTCTATCAAGCTTTTATTGGTTTTTAAGTTACCTGATTCACCCACTGGTAATCCTAAACCAAACACAGTTCACCTCATGTGGAACTGGCTACCAGACACGGTGTTCATTACTGTTAAACAGTGATTGGGAAGGCTTTCTGCTCCATCTTCTGAGTGTGGTCCTAAGTGTTCTGTTTTTTATCAAACAAGAGCATCATAGTAAGAAATCAGAGGTCACGAGGCCACATAAGAAATTCTCCTGTGGGAAAATGCTTCAAACCTTAGTTCTCTCAGGTTCAAAAGCCTTGGGGGTTCTGTGCAGATAGAAACTAAGTTGAATAAAATCAATATTGCATTTAGTTTTCAAAGATTCCAGAGACTATACTGTAACACATAGAGGCACTAAAGTCATGCTTTATTTCTTACTATTTATTTGTTTCTTGGTTTCTTGTGGTGCTAGTCATCAAAAGTTAGTGCCTTGTACATGCCGGGCAAATACTCTCTCATTCTTCCACTGAGCTACATTCCCAGACCATCTTAAAGAGCTCTGCAACAGATTCTTTTGCTTGAAACACTTGTATTTGGGAGCCGAGGCATTAAAGCGCCATGAGGCACATTCTTGTCCTGAGTTGAAATCCAGTCTTCTCAAACATCCCTGGTGTGTATTAGCATTCCAGAAACTCCAGGGAGAATCTGGGAGGAAGCCCAATGGCTACATTTGTACTCAAGTACCTTTCCCCCCACCCCTTTCTTTTCTTGAACAAGAAGAATAGGTCTATGCCAACACCCCACATAATAAAACAAGGCTCTGGCACCGTTTTCTATTGGTTTGGTCAGCATAAGCAGCCAAACTAGCTATTTCATGCCAGAAATATGAGTTGGTTTGGCCGGCTTAGACTAATTTAATGCACAGGATAATAATTAAATGCCATGTCTGGTTATATTGCGTGGATATAGCTAGGTAGCCTCAGTCCTGAATCTTATTTCAAAAATTGGTGCTTTCTTGTGTGCATCTTCCTGCGATCAGTCAGCATAGGAAAGCTTTACTGTCAGCCCCAGTTTTCTGTAAGGGAAAGGCTTTTGGCAGACAGTCTCTCATGGGACATAGAGTAAGAGAAAGAGATGAGGGAGGTGTATTAGGCACGTTTATGAGAGCAGCAGTTTGAAGACTATGTTGGGGCATACCAGAGGTTGGATCACAAAATAGATGAAGTTCATCTTGTTTCATTCATTCATTCATTCACTCACCATTTTAGTCTATGTCAGATACTCAGCTGGGCACTGGAGGTACCTGAATACAAAGAGAAAGTCCCTAAGTTGATGTACATGGAGTTCATTGTGTACATCTACTTATATGGAGAGAGGTTCCCCAAGTTCCTCAACTCACAGAACAACATACATCAGCAAATTCTCAGAGAACCAAATTTCACTGGTTCTTTCCACACCCCAAAAGGAAAGGCAGTGTGGCTGTTTTTTTTTTTTTTTTTTTTTTTTAATTTTTTTGGCAATTTCATGTATGTAACAATGTATTTAAATCATTTTGTAACATATGTAATAATTATACATTTAAATCGCCCTCCCCTTGGCTCACTTTTTAGATCATGATTCCAAATCTTATTCTCTTCATTTGAGGGATCTCCCACCTGACGTCAACTGCCCTAGAGTTCACCAGCAAAGATGTCATTCATATTCCCCGTTAAACATTTTTTTTTAAGTTAACACAACTTTTACATTGCGTCAAATCGCTACTAAGAATGGAAAGCCCCCATCCTTTATCTTGTGAGAGTGATAATGAATTGTGTTATGACATCCTGAATCAACATTGCTGCTGAGACCCTCCCTGTCATATTTTAAGAAGGAAAAAAAGAGAAAATTAGCAGTCCATAAGATGTTAAGGTATACTAACCCTGAGGGCTTTCTCTTTCCTCTAGCCCAAAGGCTGGAAAGATAATTTAACAGAACAGCTTTCTCACTTTCTGTCTGATTTCCTATAAAACAGAAAGTGTTTCTCTTCCTTCAGAACCCTGTATTTACCTCTCATTGGGAAATACTGATGTCGTTCACCCTTGCCTACAGTTTCCCTTCCAAATTATTGTCCAACTTCTGCCCAGACACTCCCAGGAACAGCAGATCCTTGGAACTCACTTGTCCTTGTAAAACTAATGGTTCTCTTTGTACCAGAAGAAAAAAAAAAAAAAAACAAGCAAAAATTTAAAGAATACCCACTTGCCTGTAATCCCCCTTCCCCATATGACAGGCTCTCTTGTGGTTAAATATTACTTAGACATTTTCCTTGCAAACGCATAGACCAATCAGCACTGTGAGAGGTAAGAACTGACAATGTACAAAGCCAATGAGTCAGAAATGCCAGCAAAGGTTGAAAATGGAAATGAAGGCAGTAAATGTTTCGCCTCAAAGTATGACACCCTGGCTTCAGCATAGTGACACTTTACAACCAACTAAAATTTTGTCATTTAACACAAGTAATCAAAAACAAAAACCTGAGCTAAACAATTCTTAACTCTTGGGCTTTTGAAACACATGTTGAGTGCCTGCAAAAATGAGAGCCAGGGTCAGTTAAGGGAAATTTAATATTTTGAACTATTGGTTTGCCAAGTATCTGGCATGTGTCTAAGGCCAATTTGAATACTCTGGGTATTTATGGACAAGAACTCGAGGCAGGCTACTCATTTCCTTTAGTTGGAATAAAGAGAAGGGTGTGTTTAGACGTCGCTCTCATTTTTAGTAACATAGATAGTGGGGTGCATGTTGGGGGCTTGGTGTGAGGGTTCAGCCTGGCCCCTAGAATGAGCTCTATTAGCAGTCGACAGCAAGAACAGCAACAGCAAGGGCTGTCCGATCTTTGCACATATGGAAATACAACAGCAAGAACAGAGAACTCAACCTCGTGGGCTTATAATTACAGCTGTGGCTTCCACAAGCCTCCTTTGTCTATGATTCTTGCAGCGACCACTCTCCCATTAAAATAAATTAAATAACCCGGAAAGTTAATCCACAAACAGCATGGAGCCAAAGAGAATTCCTCCCTCACCACTGGAGGCGATTGGTTTCTGCCCTGCAGCATGAGATTCGATTTCCTTGATCACAGCTGCATAATTCCAAATATTATCGTTGGTTATACAACTTCCCAGGCTTCCCTGAGAAACTCAGCCCATGTAGGGCACCCTGGATTCCATTGGGAGTGAGCGCAGCTCCTACAACAGAGTCCTCCTGGCTCACCTCTTGGGGCAAACTCAGCCTCTACCTTCACATCCAAATCCAACTCACAGAGACCTAGAAGGAGTCGGTCACAAAGATGCTTCATCTGAAGCCCACAGGCTGTTCCTATGCTGTCTCCTAGAAGCTGTTCACAAATGGAAAAGAAGGCTTAACAATTCCTACCCGGAGAAAGAAGCCCCAGGGTAAGAAGAACCCATCCAAAGGACTAGGAAATCTCCCAGTTTCCTGCATCAGATATAAAGGAAGTAAATTTATGCGCAGGAGTTTAGGGATAGTCATGGAAATCTGGCTGTCACAGAACCGTGTTTTTCCAGCATGACAACTTCACTCAATAAGCAGTTACTGAGGCTTTGGATATGCCAGGTATTTTATTGCCAGGACCCAAGGATAGATACCCAAGTGAAGAAAGCAAAGGCCATGTCCTCCAAGAATTCTTAGTCTGGTTTGTGGAGATTAATTCACAGTTAGGATATGGAGGGTAACATGGACAGGTAAAATAACCCTAGTTGGCAACATTGTGGAGGAGGCACAGTGCTTCCTGTATCAATGACAGTCAAGACAGTCCCCCACAGACATGTCAATATGATATACACAGTCTCTCACCGAGGCTCTCTTACCAGATGATTCTTGGTTGTATCAAGTTGCTGATGACTAACCATCGTAACTGTCTTAGGTTCTCTGACATCCTGAGCTCACGATCTGAGAAGACGCACTGCCCCATTCGGATTCATCACACCCTGTGGAGGTTGCACTCAGCCCCAAATCACTCTGCCCTCAAGAGTACTTCAATTACTTGGTCAAAAATGGGACCCCAAAATTGATGTTTGCTTAACATTTCTCAAGGTGGTTCTACTGTAGGCTTAGGGTGGAGAGTTATCATTTATAGTTTCTGTAGAGTTGTCCTCTGGTTTTCCAGACCTAGGGTCCCCAGTGTTGTCATTTACTTCTTTCCCTAATTAATTCAGTTGCTCCCTCTTATAGGAAGCCATCCCTGACTTTCCCCCACCTCTGCTCTAGCAGGTTCTATTTCATAGTTACTGCAACACCATCTGTCTCATCTGTTCTCACAAAGGCTTCAAGAGAGTACTGTGTGTTTGCCTTGCCTGTAGTTTGCATTGCCTGACAAATGATTTCTTGGCAAAGCGAACAGGACCCTTGACAGACTTCCCGAGCCACTGTGCCAGCTTTGTGGCCTACCGCCTGCCCGACAGTTCCTCTTTCTGGGTTTTAATGCCCTCAGCACTTCACTCTTCCTCCTCGGGTGCTTCACCCTTTGACACGACTTCTTCCACAGTCCCAGTAAATTCCCTTGACTCCTCCAAGATCCAGCTTAGCCTTCAGTCCTGGCACAAAGTTGTCCTTGCTGGCTCCACCTGAGAGCAAGGATCCTCTCCCTGGAGTAGCTATGGTAATTAAGGAAATGAGTTAAGGCCATCAAAGCAAAGACACTAGGCTTAGTTTTGGAGTCTAATGCAGACAAGTACAAGTGAAGGTACTTCATTTAATTGTTCAGATACCTTGTATGCTTCAAATGATCATGATTAAAAAACAGATAACCTGAATTTTCTAACATTTGAATGGTTTCTAGTTGAACTGCCATTTGAACACGTTGTTTTAAGGGTATGCTACAAGCTGGTCTGTCATTATCTTAAAGTTAACTACGTCAGAATATATTGCAGAAATTTCCAAAATTGAAATATAGTCATCAATACAGAAAACAAACCCCTTGTGTCAGCATTTCTGTATCCCACACTGAGTATTTATGAAAAATTGGAGGCAGCAGCAGCTCCTATATTATATTTCTCTCATGGCTCCTTTTCCCTTATGACTAGAATTTTAGAATTTTAGTCATCCCTTGGGACCCAATGCTTAACTATCATATTCATTCCTTTGATTTGAACCCCACCCAAAAAGCCAGACTTTAACGTAGCAATGTCTAAGCAAAATAAAAATGCATAAGATTGTTGTGAAAACAACTAAAATGTTTATATCATTTTATCATCACCAGGAGGTGATGCACATAAAACCTTTTCTATATTAAGACCTATTTCCCATGGGAATGTGTAACTCCTACACAGTACAGGAACAAAGTTTTATTTTCCATGAATGTAAAGCTATTAAATCTAAGTATGATTGGCAGTTTCAGATTTTCCAATACCATGTAGGTATAATGCTTTGGAGCTGCTGAGTTCCTTTCTGTTAGTATTCAGAAAAACTAGACAGGTGAAGGGGTAAAGAAAATGTTATAATGAAAAAACTCTTAATACAGAAACAATTTGATTTATTACCTTTAATCCATTCTTTTTCCTCCTCTGAAGTGGGCACAGGGTGTCATTTTATTTTACCTGAAAGAATCTGCATATACCTTATGGGGCCCAGGTGTTTTGTAGGGGCATGTCTTGCAGCCACTATATCATTTACCATTAAATAAACATCTTTAGGGGAATGAGATCAGGTCCATGGGAAGTGCCCCATACATCTATCCAGTAAACAGATCTTCCTTATATGACAGATGTGATTGTATCAAAGTGTGTCAGACCTTCTATTGTTAGAACATATTTTGTTGCCAAATTGTCACCTACATGGTTTTGCCCTATCCCTTAAATGATAGAAACTTACTTCACAGTTGAAAAACAAGTTACTTCATTTATATGAGTCTTCTAAAGTTTCTTGTTGCTATCGATAGCTTTAGATTATTTTTGATCGCACATATTTTTTAGGTTTGTTACAAAAACATTCACATGCATACAATTTATTGACACATACAAGTGAAAGTCTACAGTGTAGTGGCCTTTACTATGTTTACAAAGTTGCATAGTCATAATGACAATCAATTTTAGAGCATTTTCATCACCTCAGAAAGGAACTCTGCACTCCTTGGCCATCATCCCCAGATTCCTCCATTTGCCACAATGTTAGGCACACATTAATCGATGTTCACACTTCAGACATCCACAGGTCACATAATAGTGTAGATGCACCTGCAGTACATGCTCCTTTGTGATTGACCTCTTTCACGTTAGCATGTTTCCAAGGCTCATTCCGTTTTCTTCACACATCACTATTTTGGTCCTTTTTATACGTGGTTGATAGTCTGTTGATGGACATACCACACTGAGTTTTCAGTTCATCAGTGGACATTTGAATTGTTCTCTCTTTTTTTTTTTTTTTGCATGATTTAGTTTTAGCTATTATAAAGAAGGCTGCTATGAATATTTATAGGCGTATCATTTTCTCCTGGGTATCTACAAATGGAATTATTGTGCTTTATAGTAACTTCCTTTGGCCTTTTAAAACATTCAGAGTAGTGTTTTAAACAGCTGCACTATTTTATCCACCCACAGTAGGACAGTCCTGTCTTTATCACGTTCTTGCCAATGCTTGTTAGGAACTATCATTTTGTTGACATATATATTTTTATCAAAGCCAGAATAAAATATTGTCTCCCTGTGATTTACTTTGGATTTTTCAGGTGATGACATTGGATATCTTTCCATGTGCTGTTGTCCATTAACTCTCCCTTAGAGGAATACCTCTTCAGATCCCTTCTGTGTAGTCCTGAATTGTATTTCTAATTGTATATGTTAAAAGTATATTTTTAAAAAAATCTCCATATACTAAATAATAATAGCAATTACTGTGTGTATTGTCCTAAGATGGTCATGATTATTCTTGAGGATTCTTTTAGTTAATGCTACATATGAACATTCATAAATACTGAATACCAAACATAACAGAAAGAAGAAAACACTTGCAAAAGTTAGTTTTATGCTAATGTGTGCTTAGTTTTGAAATAAAATTAGCTCTTCCTTTTGAAAAGTAACTGAATGGCTTTTGTCTAATATAGTGATATGTAATTTAAACTACATTCTGTTCATTTAAATCACAGGAAAACTCTTGCTTTTATGTGTTCTGTGTTTTAGCTGAAACCTAGACACTTGTGGGATGGTAGTCTTAATACATGTATACTTTGCAAAGCTCCTTTAAAATATAGATTCTAAATTTGTCAGTTGTATATTTTCATATTAGAGTACAGTATGTATTTACTTCTTTAGTTACAGTTAAGACAAATGAAGTTAATTTTTAAATGAGGCACATAACACAACAGTTTGAACAAACTTAGCTCTACTGAGCAGTGTGCATTACAAAGACCAAGGAGGACAATTGTGTTATATGACTTTATACAACTAAACTTTGAAAGTCCCAACCCTAGACAAAGAACTGTGGGCAACTAGAGGATGCTGAGAGAAGGAAACACAGCCTTCCTCAGGGAAATGCCCCTCTAATTGGTTATTCAGTGCCAAGTAGTCAGACTGGAAATCACATGCAAGTCACATTTTACAGACTGAGCAGTTTGTGTTCATTTATCTAGAAGTATGTGGAGTGTGTGTGTGCGTGTGTGTGTGTGTGTGTGTGTGTGTGTGTGTGTAACAATTAAAGAAAAAGGAAGTACATGGGAAGGATTAGAGGGAGGAAAGGGAAAATGATGTAACTACGGTTTAATTTCAAAAATTTGAAGACTGATGTAATTTAAATATAAGCTTCATCAGCATATATTTATCATATGTAGTGATAGGTTTCATAAACACATTTTTTACCAATCTATCATGTTCTTTGACCGTATCCACCCATCCTCCCCTTACCCCCACTTCCTGCTATTGGCATTGACTCCCGAAGACTTGCAGCTATCCTCATGACATACATACGGACGTCTGTGGTGGCCATTTTAAATCTTCATTGGAAGGATGTCTGTTCAGACTCCTTAACCACTTTTAGTCACGTTGCCTGACTAAAAGTTATTGAGCTGCTATTGAACTGTAGTCATTTCTTTCTATGTTATAATTGAACTTTAAAAATTGAATACATGGGATGGAGAGATGGCCCAGTTGGTAAGAGAACCAGTTGTTCTTCCAGAGGTCCTGAGTTCAATTTTCAGCAACCACATGGTGGCTCACCACCATCTATAAAGGGATCTGACACTCTCTTCCGGCATGCAGGTGTACATGCAGACAGAGCACTCATACATTTAAAAAAAAAAAAAATTGAATACACTAGATTACACAGCAATTACCCTGTATGCAGGGTATATGTGTGGGGGAGGGACATACCTATAGGCAATGTATGATCCACAAATGAGGAAAAGGATGGTGTCTGTCTTTCTGAGTCTGGCTTGTTTTGCTTAATACAATCATCTTCATCCAGCTATATCTGTCTTTCACCAAACAACAAACATACTTTGATTCTTCTTCATTTTTTTCTCAGACTTGACTGCTTGCTTGCTTTCTGATAAGTATCGGACTATGTAACTCCAACTGGCCTATGGAGAATGCCGGTCTCAGTACTTACAGACATCAGCCTGTTTCTAATTCTCAAGTCCTGGGGTTAAAGACAAGCACCATCATCACACTTGGCAATTTTAATTTTGTGGCTGAACAAAACCCCAAGGATATTCTAAATGCTTAGTACTTGCCTATCGATATAACCTACTACCGTTTATTTTGTTACTACTGTTTCTGTGTTTTATTTAGTTTCCAATGTTTTACAAAAGCTTTCAAAGCTCTTCCAGTTGCTACTTAAATTAAACAGCTTTCCCTTGTCTGGTTTTGCTTTCTGAGATGAGTCATTCAAATACTTGACTTATCTAGAACAAGAAGTGTCGGAGGCAATGATCGGCTAGCTGTCTCTTAAGTTAAGACATTCTCCAGCTGCCCCTGTAACTGACCTAAGAAGGTGGTTGGGGTCAGAGTAGGTGTCGGGAAGGGCACAAACTTCATGAAACCCACTGGAATATACACACAGGGGTTACCACCAAGGAATGTGGATGCTAAGACCAGAATGCTGATACAAATCTCATTGGTATGAAGTGGATGTCACAGGCTGCCTGGTCTCCTGGTACAGCTCAACTCACAGAATGACTGTGTTGCTACAAGTTGCTTGGATCTTTGAAAATAGATTGAATTGGTAGTCTGTGAAAATTCTGTTTCCAGTGAGTTAAAACTTAAAAATTTGTTGTATTCGATTCAGAAAGCTTGCACTTGTGTTCTGTAGGTCTGTTTTAAGAGCCTGCCAGAAAAGATCCACACGTTGTGTTCTTTGAGCATCTTTCTCTTTCAAAAGCATAAATAACACTTCAAATCCATATTTTATACCATGCATCTTAGATGGATGGCCTCCAAAACCCTGTGTGTGTGTGTGTATGTGTGTGTGTGTGCACGCGCGGCACGTGTACATGTACGTGCTACTGTTTGTGTGTGCATGTGAAGAACAGATGTCAATATCAAGTATCTCCCCCCCACTTTAAATTATTTACTCTATTTTTGAGGTTATAATATAATTACATCATTTCCCTCTTTCATCCTGCCTCTCAAATTCAGGGCCCCCTTTTCATTAGTTGCTTGTTACATGCATATATGTATAGACATGTATATTTCCCAATACATAAATACAAACAATCTGCTCTGTCTGCATAATGTTACTTGTCTGTATGCATTAGGGGTTGACCATTGGTATTGGATAGCCAGTTAGTGTATCTTCCCTGAGGAAAGACTACATTTCCTGAGGAATGCCTGCTGTCAGCATTCCTCGGTTGCCTGTAGTTCTTTGTGTAGGGTTGAACCCTTCTGGAGGCTTTCCTCCATTGTTTTAACATGGTTTTGGTCAAGTCATGCTTAGGTAGTCATGTTGGTGAGGTTTTATGGGTATAACTTCTGACATTCCTAAGAGACACAATCTCACAGCAACTTTCTGATCTTCCGGCTCTGACAATCTTCCCACCCCCACCCATAAAATGATCCCTAGCCTTCTGTTTGAGAGTTGCTTTGTAGATATGTCCATTGGGACTGGGCTCCACAACTCTGCATTTCGATTGGTTGTAGGTACCCCATGTCCATGCCTGGTACCCACAGAAGTGAGAAAAAGGTGTGAGATCACCTGAAACTGGAGTTATAGATAGTTGTGACCTGTGGTATGGGTACTGGGAACTAAACTCAGGTCCTCTGCAAGAGCAACAAATGCCCTTAAACATTGAGAAATTTATCCACTTCCATTCTCTCAGTCTCTCTCTCTCTCTTTCTTCTCTTCTCTCTTTCTCTTGATGAGTAGATTTAGGGTGGCTCTAGAGGTGCCTTGAATAGGATTATAATCTGACATAACTATTTGTTACTTAAAACTAGGAGCTATAAGGGTTGAACAAAGGGTTTGGGACAACACACACACACACATATATACGCATGCACACACACATAGTGATATTTCTGATAAGATCCCTTGGAAAACGTAGATTAGCTGGAAGGAGAAAGGCCTTTAAGCATATGCCAGGAACTGTGTGAGACATCTGGATTCCCAGTTACCAAGAGGCTTCAACTAGACTCCGAGTGAGGAGGCCCTCTCTCCTCTCCCTTCTCTCTTTTTCTATCTTGCCTCACAAAGCCAATCATTCTTCAGTACTGACTTTAGTTGGTGACAAGATGCTGTAGTATTTGCCTGTAACTTACACGATTCTCTCCATTGTAGATAATACCTGTGACAGACTTAATATTTAAGTACTGTTAGGGCATGGAGACTTTTACAAAAGTTTGTATATGTTCAGGACAAACGAAAGTGTTTTCCAAATGTATTCTATGTGTGATTGGTTGAATCCTCAGGTATGAAATTCATAGATATGGAAGCTTAATTATGATGCATGTGTAGATTACAGGTCATTCTACTAAACTCATTCAAGAAAATACCAGGAAGAATCCCTAGTAAAAATTGAAATGTAAGCAACTAAATGATCTTTAAGGTAACAGAGCTACATCAGTAAGGAAAAATGAAAGACCGTTGAGCCTTCCAAAGCTGGTATCAAGGAGGGCCACATTGTCACCCTTAAACCTTCTGCTGGGGTAATTGCCCAAAACAAGATGGGTTTATTAGTGAGACCAAGGATGTACTGGAATGTTAAGAACACTGACTGTATCTTGCATGTTTTCTGTGATAACATGTTTGTCTGTTTTTCCCTAACAATTGGTTTCCTCTGTTTATTTTACTTCTGTTTTCTATGTTGAAATCCACACAGGGGCATAATAAAATACAAATCCTCAAAGAGAGAGAGAGAGAGAGAGAGAGAGAGAGAGAGAGAGAGAGAAAACTATCCCAAACCTTTCTGAAATCTGAATGTTAGACATTGTTTCACACTGTCCGCCACCCGCTGTGGTTGGACACAACCACACTCTGGTATGTGTATGGGCTTTGTCCTTCCACGCTGGGCTTTGCTTTTAATGGCTCAGTACCAGTTGCCTCTCCAAGCACAAGACGCTTGAAGGCAGAGAAGTGCCTTTGGCTTTGAGCTTTGCAGACAGCCTGGGTCTGC
The DNA here is from genome assembly GCA_021653895.1 of Mastomys natalensis. Classification (NCBI taxonomy): domain Eukaryota; kingdom Metazoa; phylum Chordata; class Mammalia; order Rodentia; family Muridae; genus Mastomys; species Mastomys natalensis. The sequence goes on from JAJTUV010000141.1 coordinate 563,824, forward strand.
AACTTGCACCCGTATCTGGGCACCCAGCAAGACTGTGTGTATAAAGGTTCCTTGGGATGTCTCTCCTTCCTGGTGCAACAGGGAGAAATACATCACAGTGTCACCTTGGGGTTTCTAGAGCAGGAAATTCCACGTTTCCCCTAAGTCTTTAAATTTTTCCTATTTCAACAGTGTCTAAAAATAATATTGAAAGTGTTACTTTTGCCGGGCAGTGGTGGCGCACGCCTTTAATCCCAGCACTTGGGAGGCAGAAGCAGGCAGATTTCTGAGTTTGAGGCTAGCCTGGTCTACAGAGTGAGTTCCAGGACAGCCAGGGCTACACAGAGAAACCCTGTCTCAAAAAACCAAAAAAAAAAAAAAAAAAAAAAAAAGAAAGGGTTACTTTTGATATATATAATATATCATATAGATATATATCTATATATCATATGTATGAATGTATATGTCTGTATGTATGTCTGTATGTCTGTATGTGTGTATATATCTTGAAGCCCGCAGGTGCAAGCCTACCCTGCCTCAGTGGAGAACAGTGTGTGGCGTGGTTGACACGAGAGAGGCAGAGGGACTGGCAGGAATTGAAAAGCACACTGTATTCACCCACATTAATTGTGCTATTGAGGGATAGAACTGGTTCCTCGGAATGTTTCTGGTTGAAATGATCTCCATTCCAAAGCCCTCGTGTCATTAGTCAGCTGCCCCCTGTCTATCTGTTCTAATAAAACACAGGGGCTAGGGAGCATTATCTATTGTGAAATACATTTTCATTTGTTTTCCTTTAATTACTCTGTTGGAATATTTTCTCTCTCTCTCTCTCTCTCTCTCTCTCTCTCTCTCTCTCTCCTTCTTCCCTCCCTCCCTCTCCCCCCCTCTCTCCCTCTCTCTCTCCCATTGCAAATAAGAGACAACATTTGATGATTTTCCTCTTGAAATAACCCTCTGGGTCCTGCAAGTTCTCAGTGAACACTCACTTTTGACCATGTTCCAATTTCATCCACATACCATTCACAATCCAACCTCCTAAGATAAATTAAATGAAATAAATTGCTTATTTTCTATGTACAAAGGGCAAAAATAGCTGCCACGGATTTCACTGGAACAAAGCATCCTTGATTCTTCCAAACAAATGTTTTTACTTTTGACATTCCATCAAGATATACTCAAATTCAGATGGACCGTTCTATGAGGGGAGTATTGCCTTTGGCATCCAAAATCACTCCAAACACTGACCAAAAGAAAGAAGGAGGCTGGAGACCAAGTGCATCAGTGAAAGGAAAATCTTTATTGGCAAATGAGTTCTGCCTTTCTACCCACTGTAAACTTAAGTCAGAGCCTGGTGTGGCAGCCATTCGGGTAATCCCAGGACTTGGGAGAGAAGGGCATGAAGATCAAGAGTTCAAGGCCAGCATGGATGAAACCAAACCATCTTTAAAAACCAAGAAAGGAGAGAGAAAGAAGAAAGGAAAGAAAGGAAGGAAACAAAGGAAAAGTAAATCAAAGGGAAAGAAAGAAGGAAAGGAACAGAAAGGAAAGAAAGATTCAGAACTTTTTCAATGATGGTGATTTTTACAAGAAAAAGGAGATTGTCATCCAACTATGTATTTCCTAAGATCCAGTACTTCAGAGTATTTTTCAATGTCATAACTAGAGTTGTTTTTAAAAAGTATGCATGCATGATTGTCAAAAGCCTCATACCATTTCCAATGTTTATTATCAGTAACCTGACTCATTTATGCCACATTTGGTTGGGTAACTTTGAGCCCAGTATTAATCAGAACATTTTTCCTGCACTGCACTAGTTAGTTAGCCCACTGAACACTCAATGGTTCAATATTGACAGCCGCACTGGCATTCCGACCTTGTTTGTGTGGGTTTCACTTTTGAGGACCTGCAAAGAGATAGCAGGAATGTGTTTCATTTGGATACTTACAACATATTTTCCTTAAGTTTCATTGTCTCCCAGGGGGTAGGGAGTGGGGCCTTGGGAAGTCACTCAGTGGTAGCACAGTACTTGCTTAACATGCGCAGAGCCCTGGGTTCCATCCCTAGTGTGGTGGATTATACACCCAGTGTTGTGTGAGAGAAGCACTTTGATTAAAAAGAGGCATAAGAGGCAGGGCTGCAGCTTTTCTGTAATTTGTTACCTGCTAAAAAGAATATTTCTGTCTCCTTCAAGAGCTTCATTCCAACAGGTTTGTTCTAAAACAACCCCCAGCGAAGTTCAAAGGACAGGGTATAGTCCACTTTGAGAAAATGCCCTAAAGAAAAGTCCAGATGAGTGCATCTCAAAGATGTGCCAATCCTGAGACACTGGCAGGATAGAACTCAGTTACTGAGAGCAATGCAGCCACTCATCTGTTCTGACTGTTGATGAGGAAGAAGCAAGACAAACTATGCAAACTTAGGTCTTAAGGACTCTGAAAGTTACTCTAATATCCCTCTAACACATTTCTTCTCCTCAGCACTTGGATGAGATCTGCCTGCCCAAGTAGAACTCTCAGAGACTAATGAGCTGTAGAATGTTCCTTCCCAGATCACGTTAATATACTTAGAAGTTTCAGGAGCATTGATGTCTATTAAACAGGATCTCACTGTGTAGCTCTAGCTAGTCTGGAACCTACTATGTAGACCAGACTAGCCTCAGACTCACAGTCAACCTCTGCCTCCTGAGTGCCCAGATTTAAGGCATCAGCCACCATGCCCCCCAACCCACCTCTCTCTCTCTCTCTCCTGTCTGTCTGTCTCTCTCATGTATATGAGTGGTTGTTTAAAAAGAACATATGTAGAAGTCACCTATTTTAGATTGTGAAAGAAAAAAGAGAACTATAGAAAAGTTTGTTTAGAAGAAGGAAGAGAAAGGAGGAGGAGGAGGAGGAGGAGGAGGAGGAGGAGGAGGAGGAGGAGGAGGAGAAGGAGAAGAAGAAGAAGAAGAAGAAGAAGAAGAAGAAGAAGAAGAAGAAGAAGAAGAAGAAGAAGAAGAAGAAGAAGAAGTTGTTATCCAAGGTGATACAGAATCTCAGGGTTAAGGCAGGAAGTTGATCCATCGTTTTACATGGGTTTTACTGTTCCACTGGCCGTGCTGGCTGAGACTACCTCCTTTATTGGCTTCTGACTGTCCAGGAAGCACCATATTAGTCCTCAGCTACAATGACCTTCATTTCTGATCTTCCTGATCTTTTCCCAACCCCTCTCTCCAGGGTCTGCCTCTTTTCCTGCTGACTTGTTTCTGTTATATGAAGTCAGGATGATCTTTCCAAAGCTCAGCTGTGGGCTTCCTCCCTACATTGCTTTTGGAATAAAGTCCAAACTTCCAATGCCTTTGGTATGGGTCCTGTCTGCGTCTTTCCATCTCAGATCCCTTGCATCCATCACTTCCTGCGCTCCTTCCAATGTGTCTACCTGAACTCTTCTCAGCTTCTACACCTGATATCCCTCCTCACTCTCGGGTCTTCCCTGGTAAGCTCCAAGAATCTCTCCCACTTTTGCATTGTAGTTAGGTGGTCCCACTGTTTGTCATCCCTCTTCTAGCCAACTGTAACCTAAATGCAAAAACTACTGCTTTCAACAATCCCATCCCTAAGGACTGGCAACTGTAATTATTTGAGATTCTTGACAGTCTTAAGTTATTTTGTAGCACTGCGAATGTCTCCACTTTCACTTTCAAAAGCGGTCTATACTGCATAGCAGTTTACAGAGGTGCTTTTGGGAGGAAGGGGAGGAGGAGGAGGAGGAGGAGGAGGAGAGGAGGAGAGAGGAGGAGGAGGAGGAGGAAGGAAGTATTAATGTTCCCAGGTCTGGTACTGCCTTCTTGAGCACTATTAGACCAGAAGAGAGAGAGAAGAGAGAGAGAGACAGATACAGAGAGAGACAGAGACAGAGACTTAGATATTTTATGCTCTACTGCCAATTTATACAGTTGAATTTCCTTCTTGAAGCCTCCCTTCCACTCTCTCCCTCCCTTCTCCCTCTACCCCCACCCCATTCCAACAGGCAGAGAGCTTTGTAGTACTTTCGTGGAAAGATTCACTGACTCCATCTTTTAGTTAATATTGGTGGAATGTCTGCTAAAGCCGTGGCATGCAATCCGCCCTAGGATACATGAATGTGTCTGTCAGTCTGCCATGAAAACAGTAAGCATGACATGGAAGTTTTCTGCTTGCCAATTAGTTCGCCTCTCTGACAGGCATTTCTGGATGTGAAGAAAGATAGATTTTGGCATCGCAGCTCCAACTAGAGCGGGCACGCACACACATGCGTGTACACGCTCTCCCCCCCCCCCACACACACACACATCATTTGCTCACCCTAAGTACCTAGGACTACATGAGCTCAAAGCTTAGGAGCTACATTTACACAACATAGTAGCTGGCTCTCTGTAACTTTCAAGGGGAGAAAGGTCATCTTTCTCTCTCCCAGAGCCGAGTACAATCGCTTAAAAATAGAACAACGTGTGATTAGCGTGCTCTTTTCATCCCGTGCATCAGTAACAGGTATACAGTTACAGACACAAAGCACTAGATTCACATCTTCTGTAGGTCTCCGGAGAATTCCCATAGTTCCCCACAGAGCAAGAACTGGGCCTGAATGTTCAGTGAAAAGGGAGGTAACCTGATCTAGCTACGTTTGCTGTATCACGCATGGCTTCGTCCCAAGTCACCGTAGAGTGGAAGCGGACAATGTAAGGAGCTTTTTACCAGGAACGGCTCTTGGGAAACTTACGCACACACTTTTTCCAGACCCAGAATAAAGTTAATACTTCCAAACGTTGATCTGAAGAAATGAATATGGCTGCTCTAAGCTCTGGGAAATACTCTAGGCTAATTGCAGAAAATTGTAGAGCTTCTGCTGGAGAGCAAGGGGGCAGCTTAAAAGCTGGTGTGAGAAAGCGGGTTGAAATCTCTAAGATGGCCTCCTCAAGTTTCCCACACCTCTGCTCCTGACTGAGCATGCGCACTCAGGGACAGTAACCTCCCCGCCCACCCCACCCCCCCAGCAAGTCCTTTTGTAAATATGTTTTTGCAGGGAGGGAGCAGCTGCTCCCAGCAGTGCACACTGCGGCTGCTTTCCATTCGTTCATGCCCTTCCCCTAAGAGATGGCTCATACCTAGATGTATGTGGCTCAATACCTAGATGCTAGGTGTTTTCGAGAGATGCTAGACACACACACCACACACACACACCAAAGCTGGGTTATTTCATGTCTCATATTTAACATTTTACCAGACTTCAGGGTTTTCCTGATCATGTTCATGTGTTCACAAAACACAAAACAAACAAACAAGCAAAAAACCATTTAACTGCTGTTTCTTTCCTCACCAGTTCTAACATATTCATTGATTCTGACAAGACCACAGCTAAATTCTTGGCCAGTCAAGTCTGTCTGTAAACATACATGAACTGATCTGACTTGACACATTTAAGGGATTCAACACTCCTTCTCTTGAGGTGAGCTTTCCCAGCTGACCCCAGGAGTGTTGCCACAAAACTAACTTATACCTTATTAGCTCCAAGTCCCCTTCTCTGGGTCCCCTCTTCTTCTGCCACACTCAAAGCCTTTCTCAAGCTCACATTCTGTGAGATAGATCTGCCAAGCCCGCTGTCCTCCCCTGAGTGGTCAAGCTATGAGAACACACACTATGTTGCTTTCTGTCTATTGCCCCTACAGCTAGTATACAGTAAGTGCTCAATGCATGCATCTCAAATGAGCTAAGGAGGCTTAGCTAAGACTATGGAAAATGGAAATGCCATTTTCTTCATCCACTTAACCTCAGAAGACTCAGAATCTGCTCCGGAGGGACTCTGAGGCCCCTCCTGGAGCTGCTGAGAAGCACATTCCAGATTGTTCAGGTACACAGAAAATGCAGTGTGAGTTGTCTGTGCCAGTGAGAAAGTTCTTATGCCACAGAACGAGACTTAAGGCTCATCTGACTGTCCGTGATCTGATTCCTCATTCATTAACACCCCATTCATCTCTCTTCCACCTCCCAATTTAAAGTAGTTGGCATTTATGCTCTTTTGAAAGATTACCCACAGCATCCAGAAGACAATTTACAAAGTACTGCAACTCCCCATGGACGGTTGACATGCCTCTCGGTGGCATGACCTACAGCATTTCCTTTATTTCCCTGTCAAACCTTATATAGCTCTGGGCTTTCACTGAGCATGCGGTAAATAGTTGGCAACTGCGACAGCATGCGCGTTCATGCTTCCTTCCTTCCCATCCGTTACTGGGCTTGTGCTCGAGTCTTACCCAGCAGCAACTGCAGAGCTGAGGCTATTCATTCATTCAATATCCAGCTCCTCTGGCAAGATGCTGCGTAATCAGAGTCGCAATGAGAGTAATGGAAAGGCCCCTGCTTGGGGAGGTAGACTTGGTGGAGACCTTGACTTCAAGCCTCTTTTCCTTACCTGAGTCTGGGCTAGTGTTGGTGAGACGCAATACTCTTACATTCCGTTTTAGCACCGTGAACACAAACTTCAAACCCCTTTTTGTCTTTCTGGGTGGAAAGTGTCAAGCATAAGGTCTTTTCATACAGACATGAAGAGTCAGCCGAGAGAGAGCACTATTTAATTAGCCATGGCCCAGGTCCTCCTGGCAACCCCACTGGCCACTGCTGGCCAGTCCCAGAGATACCACTATGTGTGTTTCTCCTGTGTTTTCAGTTGACATGCCCCCCTGAATTCTGCTCATTCCTGCTTGTGGGTGCTGGTCACTGGACATTAGAATTTTCTAAAAGAAAAAGAAAAGAAGAGAAAATGAAAGACGGAGGAGAGAGGAGTTTGTCAAGAAAGCACATGATTTGGCAGGATAAGGGGGATTTTGTTGTTCTTGTTGTTGTTGTTGTTAATGTAACTAATTTCACTTTAGTACTCTTAAGAACAGCCTTAAGCTGACTTGTATTAGCAAAGGCCATGAAGCTTTCACTCAGTCCTGCCTGTGCCAGTAACAAATAGTGTTACTATTTTGTACACCAGTGAGCCTTTTGGGGTCATTGGTACGCTTGCCAGACCAGGAGGGCCTCGGCTCTAGCTTAGCCCCAGTTTTCTATGGCTAATTTTGTCTTTCTGATGATAGACTTGGTTTCCAAGGGTGTTTGTGGATTCCCTGTGGGTTTATGGTCGCTTAACTCAGTTGCCCTTGCATTAAAACGAGGGCGAGATTAGGAATGTGACTCTACAGAACTGCTTGCTCCAACTTGTTGTCAGCTCTGAGGTCTATCCCCACTACTAAAAGGAAGATAAAATAAATAAAATAGTTCTAAGAAGTTAAAGGCTACATTGTGTGGTTTACTTGAAGTGGACATTGATAACTTTCAGTGGTTATGTGAGGTGTTACTTGCAGCTGTTATTGTCACTCAGACCATTCAAACCGCCACAGATCACTCAAATGTCCTCCTCAATCTGGTAAAATGATTTTCTTGACTACAGGCTCATTCTGATGGCGTTGCAGTTTAATCTGGCACAATGGCTAGCAGTTACTGAGGATAAATGGTATACCAGCTACCGTTCAGCTATCTTAGCATATACACTAAGATACTTTTACAGAAGTTATTTCCTAAAGTTATAAGCTAAGCCTTAACTTTTTTTCCCCCCAAACATCTTCTAATAGCTTTTACACTATGTGACTTGTTTCTATCTCTAAAACATGCTCCTTTGCCACAGTGACTTTGGGTTGTGAGATTCCTGATAAAATGTGTTTTGGCTATTCTGAAACATGTAGAATCTTCCCTAATATCTTTATCAGAAGGCAGGGTTGTGTACAAACAGTGACATGACCAGATGCAGTGACTCATCTGTGTAATCCCAGCTACTCAGGAGATAGACACAGAAAGCCTGAGGCATGTTTCAGGCTAGCCTAGGCTACATATTGAGTCAGGGCTACATAGCAAGACCCTGTCTCCAACAAATAAAGAAATAAACAATATCAAAAAGCAGCTATCTAGATTTTAACACAACTGGACATTTATATCTCAAGTATTTAAAGTTTCATGTTAACCTGGAACCATCCCTTGTAAAAATGCCCTGGGTATACATTTCCCAGAAAAAAAATCCTGTTCTTTATTTCATCAACAACTTGAAGACATGGGAAGCACTTACTGGTGTCTCTAGCATAGGACCCCCTCCCCCTACAGATGGTTTTCACAGCCAATGCCTGCACTCACAATGAAATCTGCTTCAATAGGCTGCAGCGCTGGATGGAGACCAACAAGGCGAAGTGCAGCCGGTGAGGGATGTACACTTCTACTTTTAGATTCAAAAGGCAGTTGCGCAATTACAGGATGGGAGCCGCTGAGCTTGGCAGCGGTTCCTGGGACTAAAAGCTTAATACGAACCAACAGTAGGAAGTGATGGCTAAAAAGGATGAATATAGCTGTGTGCTTCCTCAGTAGAAATATTAATAGTTCACTCTACTCCGCGGTGGTCACACTGAGTTGGGAGTAACACGCCGGATTCCAAACGCATTCGGTGGGGACTTTGACGGAGCAGAGTAGCTATTAAGAGGGTGTTGAATCCGTCCAAGATACATTTACGGGGCTCCTGTTTCCGAGCCGGCAACGTGCTAACTAGTACAGGCAATAACGCTGGGAAGAGTCATTGCTAGTCTCTAACCTCAAGGACTTGGGAATATAAAGGGAACAAGTTAGGCAGGTAGGCACATGACTGTAAAACAAAGCCGACTGGAGAAGCAAGGAGCACAAAGAATGTGCTGTGGGAATTTGGGGGGCTGGGGTGGCTGTAGGATTTGTACAGGAAATGAGGAAGCCTTGGAAGCAAAGATGCAGAGACAGGAAAACTCAAAGGCATCGCTGAAGAATACTGAGCAGTCTAGGTTGGCTGGAAAAGCAGGGTAAGCCCTAGTGGGGAAACGACCTGTGAAAAGCTTACTGGACAGAGCGTGAGGACACTGGCTGGGGTGGGAGAGGCCTTGAGAAGTGAGCCTTGGGAAGTGGTGACACTCAAGACCCTTAGTGAAGGGAATTTAGTCAAGGGAAAGATGGCACATTCACCTGGTGGACGTGGGTCAGATTTACTCTAGCTGCTTCCAGAAGCAAAAATGTGTCTCAAAGGGTTTCAGGTGTTCCTAAGTACTGGCTTGGTGTTGTTTTGTTTGTTTTTAATCAAAACTGAAATACTGTTTTGCAGCTGGTAAGTTGGTAGCCGCGACAGATAGGCAAGCCTTTACCTGAGATGCTTCATGATGAATGAATGCATGAATAATGAAATGATCCTTCCAACAATGAACACCACCCTAGAAAGAGAAAGATGCTATTGGTATACGTGGCCACTTCAACTCAATTCATAATTGTAGTGAGCCAGCCACAGTCTCCTCCCCCCCCCCCCCCGTCATTCATTTAGAGTCCATGTTTGCATTTTTTTCTCTTTACCTTGCTTGTAAGCACCATATTCCTTCTTAACAATGGTACCCCCCCACAATGCGTTTCCGATGGCTTCCTCAACATCCACCCTATTCTTACATTCAGAGCTAAGTTAATTTTTTCTACCAACCAGCCCCTACATTATCACTGTCAAGTCAACCAAATGTCCCTTCTATGTCTTTTCTTTCTAGATGCCTGGTCTATTGGTAATTAATAAATGTAGTTTATCAGGCATGTTTAAAGCCAGCCTATGTTACATAGTGAGTTCAGGACAGCCAGGTTACATAGTGATCTTGGATCAATACTAGGATCCCTGGTCCATCAGTAATAAATATAGTTTAATGTAAGAAACGGTCCAATTTTCTTTGGGAAGTTTTTTGAAATCCTAATCCCCCCATGAAAAGCCTTTAAAATAGGGAAGCAGCCGGCAGACGGGATGTTACAAAACTCAAGCAGCCAGCATAGAAGTAGCTCCCCTCTGTAGAAGCATAAAGTTGAGAAAGGGTTGGCCATGCTTGAAGAACAAATCAGGAAATGTCAACCCATTGTTGCCCTTGTGCCTAGGGCAAAACCACAGCTTTTCCTGTTACAAGGGGGGGGAAACAGTCATATACAGCAAAGAAGATGGAAAAGGCTGACCAGCTCCAGACCTGAGGGCTATTTTACATGTGACTGATATTGCTTTATTGTTTGGCTAAAGTAGCTGGGAGAATATAATCTCTGAGTCCCTGGGTGTGTCGATTCCTTTATAGATTAGATATGGACAATCAATGAGCTTTTAAAATGCTGAGAAAGCTAATCAGAACCAAAAGGGATTGTGTTGGCCATAGCCAAGAAGTACACCGAGATAAAGGCGCCCACTGAACTTTTTCCTCCTCTGCATTCCTTGTTCCTCTGCTCTTCAGTATCACAATCTGTTTTCTCGATTCCCTCTCTTCCTGTCAGTGAGTCAACTCTCTTTTCTCCACACACTCTTTTTTTTTTCTCCCCTTCCAGCCCTACCTAACTCTATCCCCAAAGACTAAATTTGGCACATTCCAACTGATCAGAAACTGGACTTGAATTTAGCTTTTAAATGTATTCTTTTAAAGAGTAAATGAGATTCATATTTAATTTAGGAGATGTTGAGGTTCAAACCCAGGACAAGAGGGTGCAGACACATCAAAGTAGACTTGGCCTCCAGGTTCTCCCAGCATCCCTCAGTGCCTACTTGTTACAGACAAGGGCCGTGGCTGTGGCAAAGGGAATTCCATCGTAATCCATCGGCAGCCTTGACTGCAACATCTGGAGTTCATCATAACTGTAGATCAGGTATGCGGGAAGCAGTTCTCCAGGACCCATGAGGTAGTGGTTGTGTAGGAGAGGAGGCACCCTTTGAGGCAGGTTTGAGGTCCTTTGCCTGAGGTCACCAAGGCTGTGGCTCTGGTCCTGCTGCTGGGTACGCTCACAGTGGTCCCACGCAGGCATAGGCTGCTCACAGTGCTCACGCTCCCAGGCAGGGTGACTCCTGAAGAGCTGGCTTTTCTACCCACCAAATTTTATTCTAGAGTCCTCCTCGGCAGCTGCTTCTTCTCCCCACCTTATCTAACCATCCATCTCTGCCTCACCTACTCAGTAAGTGTCCTCTCACTCAGGTTCTGGATCAGATAAATGAAAAAGAGAAGAGAGAAAGGACAGGACATAACTGTTCCTAAGGATGGTGGAGGAGGAAGTTTATTGTAGATTAGTGGGAGAGCATAGCCAGAGACAGACAGGCACATCTGGGAGAGACCAATAGCCAGAGACAGGCACATCTGGGAGAGACCATATACGGAGATTGGGGAGGGAAAGGAGAAACAAATACAGCAACCAGGAGGCCAAAGGTACAAAAAGGGGTAAGTAACCAAAATGTCTGGATTATTTAGGGAAGAGCCTTTAGGTGGAGGGCAGCCCAGTCCCTAGGCTGGAGAGTTCAGGGTAGAGAGTGGGTATGCTAGCCATAGTCTGTAACAGGTAAGGACTGAGGCATGCTGGGAGAACCTGGAGACCAAGTCCACTTTGATATGTTAAATAGGAACCTCAGCTGCTTGTCCTGGACTTGAAACTTAATAGGAAATAGGTGAGCAAGGTTTATTCTGATTTTTTTTTTAATGCATCTTTTAAAAATTCCTTATTTCATGCTTAGGCTATGAACTTGAAGCTCAGGCCCATTCCAAATTTGGTTCTGGTCTGAGAATCTTGGCGTCCCCTTTTTACCCTAGAAGGTGTCACTGGACTGAGCCTGCACTTTATCCTGCCTCAGCTCTTCTTCTAGGAAGCTAGGTTAAATTGGTTTTCAGCATCTATGCTGTTTTCAATTTCTATAGGGCTTTTATTGAAGTTCCTTTACTTCTGTAAGGGACAAGCCTTTCGTGGGAAGAAAAGGCACCCCACCCCCGAAGTCTGACATGCTCTGCACTCCACTACAGACATCCTTTGGTTAACTTTGGACAAGTGGAGCCAAGTTGTAGAATCCAATCACGGCCATTCAGCCTTCTGACAGTTAGGAGACACAGTGTCGTGGTCATCTTCATAAGAAAGGCACGCAGGAAGGTCTATTCCATAGCAGGAAACAACCCCACTGTAAAGAGGGCTATTTTGGAAATTGCACACTACTCATCCAGTGGTTGGTTGCTAGTTGTGATTGGGAGGGGGAAAAGACAGAGGAGGCCCTCTGCTGGGGCCCTGGCCCTCAAAGAACTTCCTCTCATTAACCCAAAGCTATTGACCGCCTCCACAGGCTCTCTCTATTAGTGAATTCGCCTACTTTCCCACTATTAGAACTGGTGGTGCCACTGGATACCTACCCTGCTGGGGAAGGCACGTCTTCCCACAAGACAGGATTTGTTTCAAAGGCAGCTCTACAGGTATGATCAAGAGTCTCTGGTCACCCTACTGTCCCCTCTACCCAACACACACTTGTCTTTTTTTCTGCTATTTTCCATGGCCCTGGGTTTTCTAAATCTTGGCAGGAAGACAGTGATCCCTTTGTGCTAGCCTGTTACAGTGAGGTAACCAAAGAAAGGGTCTTGGTCTGAGGCCGTCAGCTGTTACTAATCACTATTCCCCTGCCTGTCGCGGGTCCACTCGCCTCTCCCTTTGCTCTGCTTAGCACACATAAAGAAGATGAATTACTCTCTGGTTCCCCTTCAAAAAAGCATATTGTGTGGTACATTCCAATACTGTGAGCAAAGGATGGGCTAATGTGAAGGGTAAATGGGTATCTAAATCACCTCACAGGGGGTCTCGCACCCGCAGCTGGGAGCCTCTGAGAGGAGAATTTCAGAGTTGCCCCCTGTGACCATTTCCGGTGACCTTGCTAAGAGTGACAGGAAGTCCCTGGGGTAGGCTCCAGAGTAAACAGCGTCACCAGAATTACAGGGCTGGATTAGGACCAGAGCGGAGAGAGGGAAAGCGTGGGCTCTTAGGGATCTCACTGTCTGAATAGCTGAGAGGGCACTTCCAACCTAAGGGTAAGCCAATAGACACTTTGGCTCTAGTATCAGAGGTAGCAATGGTGGGCCTCAGTTTCCCCTCCCTGCTTCCTCTATGTAAGTTAAGAAACAAAACCAAACAATCCCACTACAGCTATACCTGGAGAAAAAGCAAAAGGACTGTCTGCTTAGTCCTCACAGTCTGAGAAGAAAAGTGGTTTATTTGACTTTTTTTTTTCTGCCATTAATAATATTGTCCGCTCCACTGATTTTTTTTCATTGACAATCTTTCAAAAAGTGTTTCTCGTTTACTTTTCTGCACGTTCTTGTTTCTAGGGAACGCTGGAGCTCAAAGATGTCTTAACAAATTTTAAGGACCAAAAATCTATTTTCCCGACAAATTATATGCCGTCACAAGCAACAAAGTATTATTTGCCTATTGTCTTCAACTGTATAACCTCAGAGCTAAAAGACATTCCAGAATAACAAAGTGACAGGTTCTTAGATACGATCAGCCATCATTAGGAAGGAAATTTTGGCTGGCATGAAAATATTTGTAATTGGGCTGGCAGAGAAAGCTACAAAGTCTTTGTCGGCCTTTGTGGAGATGATTTAACTTTCTTGAATGGCTCAAAGCCCACAGTCTCAGGAGGCTGAGAGAGAAGGGTTGTCATGACTGCAAGCCAACTTGGGTTCCATGGTATGTTCTGGGTCAGCTATACCTAGTGAGACCCTGTGGGGGGTGGGGATAGAGGGAGAAAGAGAGAGGAGAGGGAGAGAGAGAGAGAGAGAGAGAGAGAGAGAGAGAGAGAGAGAGAGAACATTCTGGGGGTGGAAATGACTTACTAAGAAAGAAAGCTTGGGGCAAGCATAGTGATGAGGATCCAAATTTAGACCCCATGATGCACTTTAAAAGTTGGCTATGGGATACACTTTGTGTTGGCCATTTACTCCTGGGTATGAGGCCTGTCCTGGAGTGGGCTCTTGTCTATTTGAACTCATGCAGGTCTAGTGCACGCTGTCATAGTCTCTGTGACTCTATATGTGCATTATTAGTCCTGTTGTGACTGGAGGATTCTGTTTCATTGGGGTTATTCATCACCTCTGGGTTCTAAGGTTCTTCTGCCTTCTCTTTCACATCAACCTCTGAACCCTGAGTGGGAGGCTGAGGGCTCCAAAGACTCTTAACTTTCTGCATATTGTCTAGTTGTGAGTCTCTGTGTTAATTCACATCTACTGCAAGAAGAAGCTTCTCTGATGAGGGTTGATCAAGGCATGATTTATGGTGTAACAACAGTGTGTTGTTAGGACTCATCTTATTGCTATACTTATCTAGCAGGACAATAGTAGGAGGTTTTCCCCTGTAACCTATCCCATCTTGGGTTCTTGGCCACTTTAATGTTCTCAGGATTCCATCTCATGCAGTGGACCTTAGATACAATCAAAAAGTGCTTGGGTACTTTGTCTTATTTTGATATTGTTGGTTTTTTTTTAAGTTAGTTTTCACTTGGGGGTTTTATTTTTGCTGAGAGAGACAGAAAATAAATATAAAATTGGGTAGGTTGGAAGGATCTGGAAGGAGTCGGGGAAAGGAAAGAATATGATCAAAATATATTATATGGAAATTAAAATTTTAATTGAAAAACCCTACAATTATATACATTTGTAACCTAAGCATTATGAGGGTGAGGTCAAAGAAACACAGTGGGCTTACTGGCACCAATGTAGCCCCAAAACCTCACGAGCTCCATGTTCCTTGAGAGACCCTGTCTCAGGGATTAGGGCAAAGAGCAACAAATGAGGACACCTGCATCCCTCCTTTAGACTCCACACACTCGCAACCCCCCCACACACACACACATGCATACATCACACACAGAAGAAATGACATTCTTTCCAGAAAATTCCATGAAGTGAGGCTTTTCTGAAGACCTTTCCCTTATCATAATGTCTATAAGATTTCTGTTTAGATGAATTGACCAGACATTGGAAATCCAAATCCTATTCCCTTGGCCTCTTCTCATGAAAACAAGCTAGTTCTTAGGTCCCTGGAACAGGCCAGAGTCACAGGCAGTGAAGGGAAGACCACAGTATATGGTTCCTTTTTAAAGGCCTGCTGTCAACTGAGTGGGGATATAACCAGTGCTTGTAAATCTGAACCTTGATGACAAAGTCATCCTATAGTGTGGCTGGCACATTCATATCTGTGTCTGGGAAGCTGAAGACAACTCCAGCAAATATTGCTCATCTTTACCACGTGTGATATATTCTAGTATTTTCTTTGCTAGTTTCTTCTGTTAGTTGATTAAAAAAAAAAAGTCATGACCCACTAAATCAGCTTCGCAACCTGAGAAGTAAGCACCTCGTCTTTAGAACTCACCTTTCTCTGTCTACTTTTGTTGTTTGCTTGTTTGCTTATTAATTTAGTCACTTTTCTGTCACAGTCTTGAAAGATAGAACAATAGCAATTACCCATGTGTGCTGGCTGGTTTTGTGTGTCAACTTGACACAAGCTAGAGTTATCACAAAGAAACAAGCCTCCCTTGAGGAAATGCCTCCATGAGATCCAACTGTAAACCATTTTCTCAATTAGTGATCAAAGGTGGGAGGGCCCAGCCCATAGTCCTGGGCTCTATAAGAAAGCAAGCTGAACAAGCCAGGGGAGCAAGCCAGTAAGTAACATACCTCCATGGCCTCTGCCTGCTTGAGTTCCTGTCTTGACTTCCTTTGGTGATGAACAGCAATGTGGAAGTGTAAGCTGAATAAACCCTTTCCTCCCCAACCTATTTCTTGGTCATGATGTTTTGTGCAGGAATACAAACCCTGACTAAGACACCATGTGTGCCCACCTGAAAGAATGGAATATACCAGCAAGCAGAGAAACTAAGACAGAAACTAAGAAAGTCTGGCCTGCCTTAGACTTTCCACTTTGAGATGTCCAGGCTGATCTTGAACTTGCATTCCTGAGTTCCTGAGCAGCTAAATTGTACACTACCAGTTCCAGTATGACACATGCATTCTTTAACCATTAATTTGAAACCTGTCTTTTAAAGATTTCCTTGAAGGTAAATAAAAGGTAAATCAAAGAACTTGGCATTCTCTTTACTGTCTAATCTATAAAGAGCCAGAAGAAAATAGCGTGATACAAAAGATGTTTGCATAGTTGTAGTCAGGGATTTAAAATGACTTGCTAGGTGATCACTCCCTAAGTCCTTTCTCTGTGAGCTTTTGGCCTTCTGGTTCCAACTCCTGTGTAGGTGACTGCTTGCCCAGTACTCAGCAGTGAGCAGCTGCTCAACATTTAGAGTTTAATTTTCTTGTCTTTAGAAATCACATAACCTTGTATTCCCATGAATACGGTACGTGTTCATCCTTGAGTTCTTTGCTGTAAATTTGCCCATCTTGTAATTCTAGGAGGGCTGGAAACAGGCGGCTTTCATTAGATGAGTGTTTGAGAGTGCATTGTGGAGAAGGAGCACATCTAAAAAAAACTCAGAACCGAAGCAGAGCGATTGTCTTGAATCAGCATCTGCTGTCACCCTTTTCTATCCTCCCCCCTCCCCCGTCCCGGGCCTGGTCCAGGGCCCTTGGTAGAACAACACAGCATCATGAGGATACGCAGAAAGACAATTCAAAACAGAAGGTTGCTTTGGATTTCTTGTTCCAAAACCAGAGACAGGAACTGTGAGGGGAAGCAGTCTGAAGCATGTGCATCTGAAAGCATACATTTTTTAGCAGATGGGAGAGTGGAGTCCATGAAAATGACAGAACCTCAGGAGCTTGGAGTTATTTATGTTCCCCTTTAAAACTTGGCTGAAAACATATTTCATTTAGCCAAGTCATGGAGAGCATCGTATCAAAAACATTTAATTTACAATTCAGAGTTCCACATAGTAGGCAGGAAATACTCCCTCTCTTCCCTCTCTAAAATATCTCATGAATTTGGATGCATATTTGCCATGATAAACTGATTACCAAAAGACTTTCTTCATAAGTAAAACAGTTATTCTATATTTGCTTTGAGAAGTTTACTTCATATCTCCAAGTGACTACCATCTCAGACACACAGGTGTTCGTAGCAATTTTTAAATCTTTGATATTCTAGAACCCACCCTGTTGTATCTCTCTCTGTTCAGTACTTAACTCATAAATAAATCGAAGGTTTTCAGAAATAGTTACTTGCATGATGATTGGTTATTGATGAATAGATTTTTTTTTTTTCCTCAGAAGCGAAATCTGCTCACAGTCAGAAAAGTCAATCACCCTCCATTACAGCACACCTGCCTACTCTGGACCACTTTTCCGGGAGTGGAGGGAGGTTCACACTGCCAGCTCACCTCTCCAGTTATTTCTCCCAGTGACAAGGAGTACTCAGCTTGGTCCTTGGGTAGATCTAAGGCATGTAGAGAAACAGAGACTTTCTATAATGACATCCCTATTGTAGCGTCCCCCTCAAGCCAAGGACTATATCTCATCTCAACACACAAAGGCTAGGAAACATCAACATGGGGAACAAGCAAGCATTACGTGAGGAACTCCCAAAAGGATGTAAAACAGGAAGATGGTCTTTCAAAGCATGGTGTTGATCTTGCCACTGAGGTTTATTACCTGCAAAACATAGGGCAAGTTACTTGCTTCTCTGGGTTCTTGTTTCTTTACCTACAAAACGATATCGATGATATCAGCATTATGCCCTGTCATGGAGTTAAATGAATATATACCATTAGGACTTTATGAATGGGCCCATGGATAAACATAAAGGTTAATTTAAATTATACAAAATTATACAAAATTGTTGTGCCTGGAAGAACTACAGGGGTACTTTAGCAAGAACACAATAGAGGATTTCTTTGGATTCCAGGATTCTGGTAGCGGGACTTTTTCCTAATAAAGTTGTTTGTGATGTCAACGAACAAAAAGAAACCAATGAGCTCACTATCTTAACAACTCTCTCTGGAATGTGTTTTTCAGACATGTTAAGCTGAATACACACACAGCTCCCTGTGACACACCCCACACCCACATGACTTCCTATCTCCCACTGCCTCAATGCCCTTTTCTCCCCTATATTTTAAACTAAATGACAAGGATCTATGAAAACTTTTCCTCTCTAAACATTTGGGACATTCTGCCAAAGTCCCCCTTCCTACAAAGTGATTTAGTGCCTTAACCTTGCCGCCGCAGACTCTCTTTACATGTGTTTAGTCTCCGTTGTAGAACTTGGTCTCTCATATTTCATCACGTTGGGGAGAGAGGATGGTTACGAGAGTTCAGGTGTGGGACAGGAAGAACAATCCCTGCTCTCTTGAGGTTTTGTCTTCTAGAATTCTCCTATCCTTTCTGGGATCCCGTTAGTTTCAAGGCTATTGAGGAATGACTTGTACACTTCACCATGCTGATTCCTGGCAACAACAAACACATGGCCTTGTTCTTGATGGGTTCTTTAGTTTTACAAGCAGGAGTATGCCAGGAATGGAAGTGAGCAAGTGGTCCTGTGGGCACATCAGACTCTCCTTAGGAGAAAGACTTCCCTGGAGAATTGGTTAGTGAAAGCATCTTCTTTGGTTGAAACAATAGCAGTTTATTTTCTTTCAGAACTAAAGGGCCAATATGCAGAAGTACAGTGCTCATTTTGTGTTCATTGCTAAGAAAATGCCTTCAGATGGTTGTCTTCATGATTTCAGACAGTATGAAAAGATACTTTTTATGTTGGTTTTCATTCAAAACATTAAAAAAAAAAAAAAAAAAAAAGCAACCCTATAAATCATTTCCTGAAGATTCTGTCCCTTCACTGTGGGTACTATGATAACAATCCTATCCCTCTGGCTAGGGTGGGGGAAGGGTATGGAATCCCCTCCTCTGTCTGCAACTTTGGATCCCGTTGCTATCTTGACCACCAGTGTTCTCTCTAAATAGTTATAGGTTGACAGTCATGGGCAGAAGCATCAGAGAAGACATCTGAGAAGGACCGCAGGATAGGAGGCAAAGGAAAAGGAAGCCTCCTCATGGAGGAAGAAAATCCTGCTGCCTGGTACCTCCCAGCCCAGATAGCAACTATTGCACTTATACCCCTCACCAAGCAGACAGGGAAAGAGCCGGAAGGCTGATACAGCACAGTGCTGTCAAGCCACGCAATGCTGAGAGAGCATGGGCCTCCTCACAGAGCTATCATTGCAATCACAGCCAACTCAAGATATTTTGGCACATGAATCAGACCTGAGCGTGAAAATGGGGATGAACACTTCCTCTGAGAACAGATTAGCCCAATTGTAAGGGGTCGAAGCTCTGAGCGGTGCCATCTCAGTAAATGGATACTCAACCCTGGGTTTCAAAGATAAGAGGTCAAGTTCATGCACTAAATGGAGCCAGCCAGCCTCCTCTGTGAGAGCCGCTGTTGGTCATCTCAGAGGCAACACATTTACTTAGTTACATACGGTCTAAGTTTGAGTCCCCAGTCCGTCCTACTTGCTAGTCACTAAAATCTTAGACTTTAGGTGCTATTAAGTAAGTTCTTATGAAAATTATAAATAATATAACTAGAATATTATTGGAATTATAAGTTGAAAGTCATAACTTTAATCCCTCCTTCAATACCTTTGTATCAACATTTTTAGGCAAATCTAATCACTTAACAATCATAAATACTTTTTCCAGTATTTGTCCTAAATATGTTTGTATAAATGTGGGTACTGATATCTGTCGTTGAAATATATTAATGGGTCTGGAGAGGTGGCTCAGTAGTTAAGAGCATTGGCTGCTCTTCCAAAGGACCCAGGTTCAATTCCCAGCAGCTCACAACGGTCTGGAACTCTGGCTCCAGTGAATTCACCACCCTCACATAGACATAACATGCAGTTATACATATATGCATATAAAATAAAAATAAATAAATCACTTAAAAAAGAAATACACTGTTATGTTTTAGTACAATTATAAAGGTACAACTTAGTTAATCATGGGGCTGGAAAGATGGGTCAGCACTTGAGTGCTTTCTGATCTTCCAGAGGACCCAAGTTCAAATCCCACCACCCATACTGGGCAGCTTACAACTGCCTGTAAATCTTATTCCTGAGAATCTGATGCCCTCTTCTGGATTCTGTGAGTATTTATACACACACACACAAATGCAACGCATGCACACATATGCACATACACACACATGCACATAAGTAAAAATAAGTCTTAAGAAACAGTAAATAAAACAGTCTGATTAGAGTATATAATAATTATATTTTAGTATTGTAATAGAATTGGAGAGGATAAAGGAAGGAAGTGGAGAAACCGCTGGGCAGACAGGAGATGCCATGTTGTTAAGGCTGAGTTAGTCTGTGGAGGGTTTCTTTCCCACTGTTTTACAAACTGACAAACCCTGAGGTATATCCCATTAGTCTACACCATTGGGAGTCCTTAAAAACCAAACTTCCTTTTTCACCTTGATTAACACTTAGAGTTTACCTTAAGTAGACACTGAATATGTCTTAAAGACAGAGAGAACCATCGTTAACCTGTCATGAGATGGCCTGTGGGAGAGGAAAGAAGACAGAGTACAAAAAACGAGAACTCTACAAAAAAAAAAAAAAAATCAGATTTTTTGAGACAGGGTTTCTCTGTATAGCCCTGGCTGTCCTGGAACTCACTCTGTAGACCAGGCTAGCCTTGAACTCAGAAATCCACCTGCCTCTGCCTCCCAAGTGCTGGGATTAAAGGAAAAATCATCATTTCAACTTTATTAAATGAGATCAAATAAAACAGCAAAGAAGTAATATAAGAACTTTAGCTTTTAGGACCCAAATATTCGCCTGAAGTTCAAATTGATGACAGATTGGCAAGTGGGTGAAATGAAAGCAAATGTTATAGAAGAGATAGGTACCCAGAAGACTACATGAAACACATATAAAATAGTAATTCTTCACAAGGTGAACTTAGCCTATCCTGATGGAAATAAGCTCAAGAAATTCCATATACATATTCACACACACAAACACACACTGCTTACACATATAGTAGGTTTCCCAAGTAATAACCATTGAGGGAAGAAATCAATTGCGCCTCAAGTTTTTGGGAAGCTGATGTTACTTAGCCACATGAAATCAACTCCTGGAGTAAACATGAGTGATTACCTAGTCACGGACAAATTCTTACAGAAGGCACTTCTGGGAGGGATGAGGAAAGCGAGTGTAGGAGGAAGTGCTGATTCCCATCATCTTCCACTGGAGAATCCCTTGGACTGACTTCCTGAAAACTTTCTGTTTGCCTTCCCCAGGAATGGCGGCCCTAGATAGTAAGGCATCCGGGAAGATGGGGATGCGAGCTGTAGTCTATTACATGACTACCACCATCATTGCCGTGGTGATTGGCATAATCATTGTCATCATCATCCACCCCGGAAAGGGCACCAAGGAAAACATGTACAGAGAAGGTAAAGTCGTGCAGGTGACTGCGGCAGATGCCTTCCTGGATTTAATCAGGTATGTCCTTGAAAACCATCCCTGGGGTGTATACTCTGATAGCCCAATCCCTCTTAAATTGTGGGAAGCCAACCAAACTCTCAAAGAGTGTTTGGACAGAACCAGCCTTGTCGGGCTTGAATAGAAGTCACATCTCTCTTTTCTTCGAGCAGAAGTTGATATTGGGTAGATGTCTTCTGATTCCACATAAATGAGGTGAGATGAAGAAGAAGTGGCTGATCTGGAGAGCCCTGTTATAGGCTTCAAAACCCTTGGCACTAAGTTCTCTCCACTGGGCACTTCACCCTGGGATAATTAGATAATTCTTTTTTTTTAAGATTTATTTATTTTATGTATATGAGTACACTGTCACTGTCTCTTCAAACACACCCGAAGACGGCATCAGATCCCATTACAGATGGTTGTGAGCCACCATGTGGTTGCTGGGAATTGAACTCAGGACCTCTGGAAGAGCAGTCAGTGCTTTTAACCACTGAGCTATCTCTCCAGCCCCAATTGGATACTTCTTAATGTTCTTTTCCCAAGCCTTACTCTGTAAAGCCAGTCTCTAGCAAAGTGTTCAACTTAAAATGACTCCCAACTTAAAATGGGTCGTCTGTATCGTTGTTGTCCATTGCAAACAACAGCATGGCTCAGTAGGGACTTCACTGTTCATCTGGCCACTCCTGATTAATGCTCCTTCTTTTATACTATTTGCAAAGGAAGGCTGCTCTTCAGTAGTGTTTTATAAACAACTAGACACTGATTACAGTTGAGTCTCATCTATCATTTGCCATGGAGTTGATGACCATCAACGGAAGCCCAAGTTTGAGCCGGTTATTTTCCTTAATTCACTCCACACTTGCCCTTGTATCAGTTGGCACCTAGCAAGAAGCCACTACACCTTCAAGAGGAACTTTGAAAGTCAGCATGCTTTGCAAACTATAATCTCAACACTGGGTGACCATAGCAGGTGAATCATGAGTTTGAGGTCTGCCTCAACCAGGCTACCTAGCAAGACCCAGTCTCTAAAACAGAGTCTGGGAGGCACCAAGGTCTCATGAGACAAGTAGGAATCTGTCTTGTCGTCAGCTATGGAAAACAGGCCTCAGGGTAGGCGCTCTAACTGCAGCCAGTGGGGAGCTATCAATCAAACTGAACCAGGGTGCTGATGGAATATGTATATGGACTTTCTATTTCTCACTACTGTGTAAGCGTCCCTGGAAAACTATGAATTGCATAGACTGTACCTAGGAACCACCACGTCTCCAGCTTCAAGTCACAATTTCTGGTCTTGCATTTGCTACTTGATTCAACGCATTCCTTACCTTAGATACATGTGAAGCGGTATTTGAGGGACAACGTTACTGTCGGGGAAGTTTTGCAAATGATTGCTGTTTTCTTTGCAGGAACATGTTCCCTCCCAATCTGGTAGAAGCCTGCTTTAAACAGGTAAATACTGTCCAGCTACCAAGTCAACTTTTAAATTCTTCTTGGGGATTAGAAAGATGGCTCAGTGGTAATAAATAAATAAATAAATAAAAATAAATAAATAAATCCTGTCAGCTCTTCCAGCTAGGTTTCCAACACCTGTGTCCAGTGGCTCACAACCCCCAGGAACTTCAGCTCCAGTAGATCTAACCCCTCTGGCTTCTTCAGAAATCTGCATTCACATGCACATACCCACACTCAGACACACACACACACACACACACACACACACACACTTAAAAAAATAAAATATGTAAATTCATCTTGGATGTAGACAGCCAGTAGGGCCCTCTTCTCCTACCTTCTCATTTCTCTGCAGTAAGAAATATTTCTCTGAAATATGGAAAGCACCAGGATTACCTGGGAAACTTTGTTGATGATGATCCTTTGCTTGTATTAAAGCGGTTGGGTCTATTGGGTTATTTTAAAGAGGATTAATTGGGAGGCCCTCTCTTTCTTCCCCTCCTTGTGTTCCCATGCAAAAATGCACCAAAGCAAGTCAATTCAAATATGAATAAATACATTGACGACCTGCTTTAAAGTTAGACTATTCTATTTCTGGATTTGATTTAAAAATCATTGACCTACTTATAAGAAGTCTATGAGGAGCCTTAGGGATGCTAAAGACACACCGTATCAGACAGGGATGGCATCATCGTTTATGGAATGCCTGCTGTGTGCCAAGCACCAGTGTTATATTTAGTCCTCACACAAACTTGATGAGTATCGCTGTCTTCATTTCACCCGTGAGGCGGCTCATTTATGAGAATGGGGGATTATGTAACGAGCACAAGTTCTCACAAGTAGTAAGTGGCAGAGCCCAAATTCAGATCCGATCCGTATGTTCCAACCTCTCCCTACCTGCACTCCACACTGCCTCCCAGAAAGCAACCCAAAGACTCCACCTAGAGGCTATGATAGGGTCCAGCCCCTTCTGCCTCACATCTAAGCAGTTCTTGGCTCTCTACATGGTGGACATAAATATCTTCTTGCATTGGGAAACATAGTTCATTCTAACCCCCTTGATTAGTAAAGTTTTGTTGGCCAAGCTATGAAAAGGAAAGCATTCAACAGATTAAATTCTACTTCCCAAACACTTCTCCCTGTGGTATCAAATCATCTAACCTTTAAGTTTGGAACATACAAAATAAAACCAAACCCTGAACCGGGCAGTGGTGGCACACGCCTTTAATTCCAGCACTTGGGAGGCAGAGGCAGGCGGATTTCTGAGTTCGAGGCCAGCCTGGTCTACAGAGTGAGTTCCAGGACAGCCAGGGCTACACAGAGAAACCCTGTCTCAAAAAACCAAAATAAATAAATAAATAAAACACCCTGACCTCATCAAGCACTGTGTTTTACATATGTCAGACAACATCTCCTACAACACACACACACACACACACACACACACGTATTTTTAGACTATTTATAAAAGATAATGCACAAGTAGATTGAAAGATTCAAACACACTCCTTTTAAAAAAGGAAAGAGAGAGAGGGGGAGAGAGAGAGAGAAAGAAAGAAGGAAAGGAAGAAGAAAGAAAGAGAAGAAAGAAAGAAAGAAAGAGAAGAAGAAGAAGAAAGAAAGAAAGAAAGAAAGAAAGAAAGAAAGAAAGAGCCAAAAATACCAAGAGAGAGAAAGAGGATAACAATTCCAAAGCTAGCCTGTACTGCAGAGTAAGTTCAAGACTACCTGGGACATTTAATGAGATATTGTCTCAAAGTATAAAGCAAAGGGCAGGCAAAATGGCTTAGCTGGTAAAGGCACTTGCCAATAAGCTTGATAACTTGAAGTCAATCCCTAGGCCCGACATGTTGGAAGGGGAGAACAAACTCTCCCATATTCTTCTCTGACCTCCACATGGGCACCATGGCCTGTGTCCCTACCCCAACTACATAGATAAAAGCAATAAAATTTTAGTTAAGTTTATTTAATTTAATTAGTTCAAATAATTAAAATAATTTAAATAAAATAATATTTGAATAAAATATATAATATTTAAATAAAATTTATATATATAATATATATATTATATATATATATATATAAATAAAAAGAGAGATGTGAATACAGTCTAGGTGTAGAGTGCTTAGAGAGCACATGAAAGGTGCTAAGTTTAGTTCCCAGGACCACAAAAGTCAAAAACGCTCAGGCAGGTGAAAAATCTAACTTTCTTTCTTCAAGAACTACAATAACAATAAATAAAAAATCCCTTTCAATCCAACAAAGCATCCCAGCATCGTGGGTCTGTCTGCTCATTTGCTGGCAATGGGTGACATGAAAAATGCTGATCTCTAGATCTGTAGATGAGAAAAGCGCTGAACTTCACAGACTTGCCTTCAGTTTGTATGCACTGGCGGCCCTGTGAGGGGGAAGCAGCCGTATTGCCCTAAGACCTATTTGGTTTAGACTAGACTGCAAATAAGGCTGCAGTTTCTGAGTAGGCTCCAAACTGTGTGCAAAGGCAAAGAGTAGGTGGATTAAGACAAAACGACCAGGCTTGAAAATATACCCCAGAGAATCCACAGGATCCACAAATACCCGAGAGCAAAGAGACTGAGAGCTGACTGTACTCGAATTTTATGTGTTTTTTAAAATGACCAACAATCCACAGTATTGACAGCTGACCATGTCCTTGTTTGGAGACAGTGGTTTTCCAACAGACCAGAAAGTCTCCTGCTCATTCTTGGTACAAAAATAGCCAAGCGCTCCATGTGTGGCCATGCCTTCCTAGATTCTTAACCCAGTCAGCATTCATCCACCATTACTCAATGACGGTTTCCTACCAATGCTATTAAGGCCAGGGTGGGAATTTCACTTTTCTGGATCTCAAAGCAGGATAGACTTAATTTTATCCCTTGTAAGTTCTCAGTGCTAGCTGACTGGAACATCTATGCAGGAGCTATGGGGTCAGGGGTCGGGGGTCATGGGTTAGCCTAGGAGAGAAGTGGCTTGGAGCAAGCAGGTTATCCTCGCCGTGAGACTATTAAGGAGTGGTATTTATAACATCAGGACTGACTTGAAGACTGATCACTTGAGGATCTTCCCTCCCATCCTCTGAAGTTTCCAACCAGGTCTAATCCCAAAGGCCGTTGTCACTGAGCACCACTGGTCCACATTAATGTTATACACTTTACATTTTACATAATGATGTCCCTTGTGGTGCCTAATGTGGTCCTTGCCACAATCCTATGAGGTAACGTTAGTGTCTATCCTGTTACATAGCTGTGGGATATAAAATGAAAAGTGGTAGGCTATTTTTGTGCATGATCCCACTACATGATGTCTATAGAAGGCAAGAGGATTCAAGGGTATTTGAGTTTGGGGCTCTTTGGAAAATCTCATTTTATAATTTTAATTATAGTCATTCTACCAAGAGTTGAAAGGAAAGCAGAAATGTATGTGTATGTTGAGTCTAAGATCTTTACGCAGATATCCCCTCTTTATTGTAATGTTATGTACTCAATTCAAGTGTGTTGTGGGTGTGTGTGTGTGTGTGTTGTGTGTGTGTGTGTTGTGACTCATTTGTATTTCGATGGCTTATGTCAGTGTTGAGAAACAGGGATTTGGCACAAATTAGATAAACCATACATAGGTGGGTAGATATATAGACACTCTATAACTACCCTTTGATACAAATAATGTAATATCAGATAGAAATTTAGCCGGGGGTGTGGCGCACGCCTTTATCCAGCCACTTGGGGCAGAGACAGGTGATTTCTGAGTTCGAGGCCAGCTGGTCTCCAGAGTGAGTTCCAGGACAGCCAAGGCTACCAGAGAAACCTGTTTCGAAAAACCAAAAAAAAAAAAAAATAAAAAAAAAAAAAAGAAAAGAAAAAAAATTTGGACAGCAAGAAAGTTTAACAATCACTAAATTCCTATTATGCTTCTTATTTTTTAAGTTTAAAACCAGCTATGAGAAGAGAAGCTTTAAAGTGCCCATCCAGTCCAACAAAACGCTTTTGGACGCTGTGATCAACAATGTGTCAGAGGCCATGGAGACTCTGACCCGGATCCGGGAGGAGATGGTCCCCGTTCCTGGATCTGTGAATGGGGTCAATGCCCTGGGTCTAGTTGTCTTCTCCATGTGCTTCGGCTTTGTGATCGGAAACATGAAGGAGCAGGGGCAAGCGCTGAGAGAGTTCTTCGATTCTCTTAACGAAGCCATCATGAGATTGGTAGCGGTGATAATGTGGTATGTATTTCTGTGTGCTCCCTAGCTATGTATGAGAGATTATTGCATTCCGTGTCTGTTCTGTCCTGAGAACGATGCCACCAAGATGGATACTTACAGTGATCTTCCTGTGGAAGCCACAAGAAGTCATGTGTTTCTGGCACTGCACAGGCCCTGAACCTAAATTTCCTTCCTTGTTTTGAAAAGGTTAGACTCCTAGACCCCATTCACCGCTTACATGTGCTTGGTTATTTATTCACACAGCTCCTGAGTGTCTATTCTATGATTAGCATAGAGTACCAAGCGCACTAGCCACGGCAGCAGAGAACAGAGAGGGTACTCTACATGTCACATGCTTCTAAAGGAAACAAAGAAAGAATAAGCAAATATATATCATATTCCTGATAAGTGTGGTGAAAAGAGAGAGAGAGAAGGCATGCCATCTGCCCTGGGTGGTACAGAAAGGCTTGAGGTGACTCTTTCTGCTCAGATCAGAATGACTGGGCACATCCCCAGTAGGAGAAAAAGCAAACATAGACTCCGGGCTCTTTAGGGTGGAGTTGGGGGATGAGTTCTCCCTTCTGTTTGAACACTAAAAAAGAGCGTATATGGCAGGGCTGTAGCAGCAACCAGAGGACTCAAAGGAAGTATCGTGGACAGCTAAGCCACAACTTACGACAAAACTTCCCTTAAAAAGATTCAGGGCAGAGAACAAATGAAAAGACTAAATCAAAAGGGGAGGGGGAGGCATTCACTTTGGAAAATAAACTCTCCCCAGCAGAGAGAGAGAGAGACTTGCTTGGCCAGGCCTAGTGTGGGAGCTGCTTTTCTTTCATCCTTCATTTTTAATATCTAGGGTCCTTCTTGGCACCCGGGGCAGGAAGGCATCAATCGCTAAGAAAAGAGTTCACTCACCAACATGATTAAAAATATCTTTTGTCTCTAATGCCCACAAAGCCCATAGAAATCCACATCTTTTCGGAGTTTGCACAAGACGAATATGAACTTGGCACAAAGACAGGTCAGAATGTGGTCCCCACGGGAGCCTTCAAACGGAAAGCTCCTTTGAAATCCTGGCCTGGCTAAAAGTGGACATTTATCTTCGTATTATTAAAATCCCTCCACCTTTCACCTCTTCTATGAAAGGAGCCCATTCAAGGCCACTGAATGAACCTCACATGCGGCTCTTCTAGCTATACATTTGCCTACCCACTCAACATTGAATTATGACATTTCTGAGAACAGGTACTTCTGTGATTTCCTGGCCTGCATTTTTAAAGAACCTTTGAAAGGAGCGTTGTATTTCTCGAGTTGCAGCAAGTCCCCCACACTTCCCAGCAGACCTCCTCCTCAAGGGTGATTGGCTTCTGTCTTTGGCAGTGTGTTTTGTTGTAGCTTAGTGCACACATCACACAAAGGGAGTTGAAAGTCGGCCTTTGAGCAAGTAGGGCTAGTTCAGTATGAGTCATCTTGGGGTCAGTTGCCCATTCTTGCAGGGACTGTGAGTAACAGCCTGTGGATAATTACTTAATTCAAATGCCTATAACCTGACTGTAGTCGCACATCCACACACTTTATTAATTTTATTAGCTCTGGCTTTATTTTATGGCCTTCTATTTATGGCAAGCGGTACTAGTATTTAGTTTACATAGTAACATAAAATTTCCTGTGAAAGGAAATTTACTTAAGTATGAAAGGTTACTTGAAAAAATTAATGAGTAATATTTTAAATGGAACATCGCTATGGAAGAAAGCAATAAAAGTGGCCCTACAGCAAGTGGTTCTCAACCTTCCTAACTTTGCCACCTTTCAATACAGTTCCTCTTGTTGAGGTGACCACCAGTCATAAAATTATTTTGCTTGCTACTGTTACGTGTCGTAATGTAAATCTCTGTGCTTTCTGATGAACCACCGTCGTGGAGTAAGACAGTTAAGTGTGTGTCTAACACCTGGCATCACATGGCGTGGCATGCCATCGCATGTTGCCTGCTTTATCCTGGGAAGCAGGCTGTGGTGTGGGAAATGTTCTGAAAAACATGATACTGGTATAGTGGCTTGTTCTCAGTGCTTAGCAGGAGTCAAGAGGGAATGGGAATTACAGGCATGTGAAGACCCGAGCAGGGACCTAACTGTGTCTAGGAAAATGGAGGTGAGGACCAAAATTAATCTCCTTCCTAAAGTCTAAGGCCAGTGGGGATAAGGTGGGTGTATCCTAGAGCAATTCAGAGTAAAAGGAAGGCCCGATTTAGAGATATC
The DNA here is from genome assembly GCA_021653895.1 of Mastomys natalensis. Classification (NCBI taxonomy): domain Eukaryota; kingdom Metazoa; phylum Chordata; class Mammalia; order Rodentia; family Muridae; genus Mastomys; species Mastomys natalensis. Next base: position 593,018 of record JAJTUV010000141.1, read on the forward strand.
TGGGGAATTTTGTATTTTAAATAGAAAAGAATGACATCTGTAGTTTCTACAAGTCTTAGCTTGGAAATCCCCTGTCTTTCCCGTTTTGTTTTGTTTTATTCCTTTTTCTCTCCTACTTGGTAATTTACATGCAACAAGTTATAGGAAACCAAACTCCCAATTGAGCACGCGTTGCTTTGCCACAGGTATGCACCTCTGGGCATCCTCTTCTTGATCGCAGGGAAGATTGTTGAGATGGAAGACATGGGTGTGATTGGGGGGCAGCTTGCCATGTACACAGTGACAGTCATTGTCGGCCTCCTCATTCATGCTGTCATCGTCCTGCCTCTCCTCTACTTCCTGGTAACCCGGAAGAACCCCTGGGTTTTCATTGGAGGGTTGCTGCAAGCGCTCATCACAGCCCTTGGGACCTCCTCAAGGTATGTGTGTATACACGTGGCTTTATTCCTCTAAAAGTCGTGTCTAAACCTTTACCTTGGATCTGAGCCTGAGGGTTGGGGGTAAGTAGAGGCATTTTGTTTTGGGTTTTAAATTTCAGGAATATTGAATTGACTTTTTCACCTCTGATACAGATTGTACCTCCATGGGACCCAGAAACGGCTATCTGTAAATCCTTTTAGGGGCACAGGGAAATGGAATGCCCTTTTCCTAACCACAGGCTTCCTGTCTTCCATTGACATCTGCCTGAGAAAAGGGGGAAAAACAATGTGGGGCAGGTATCTATGATATGGCAATCATCCTAAGTAATGCCTCGGAGGAATCCAGGCACAGATGAGTGCCCAAGTGCCCCTGTGAGGGCACCGCACTACCCCTAACCCCCTAGCATTTTAGACAATGCTGACCTAGGCGGGACACGAGAGACAGGAAGGAACTGTCTGTGCGGAAGAGCAAAGACAAAACACAGAACTCCTGGGGGGACCCTCAGCTGACAAGCCTTGTTTTGCTACCCTCAGTTCTGCCACCCTACCCATCACTTTCAAGTGCCTGGAAGAGAACAATGGTGTGGACAAACGCATCACCAGATTTGTGCTCCCCGTGGGGCCACCATTAACATGGATGGGACTGCCCTCTATGAGGCTTTGGCTGCCATTTTCATCGCTCAAGTGAACAACTTTGACCTGAACTTTGGACAGATTATAACAATAAGGTAAAAGGGGAGCTATTTTACCATTTTATTCACCATTTTCTTCAGAACAGTTTTAACAGAGGAGAGCATGAGCCGGTTGGGTGAAGACATTGATTGGGAAGGGACCACACATGAGTAGGAGGTTGGAGTTAGAGGGAGCCATTGTATTTCTCGGCTTGTAAACTTCAGGTGTGAATATTCATTCAAATAATACAGAAGTGTATGACTTGGAAAGTATGATTTATCTCTTACCATATCACTCTAAATCTTTCAGTAGGTAACCATTGTCCACAATTGATTCCTAAAGACTTTTCTCAATGTAAGGATATGTATGCTCTTCTTTTTAGTAATTAACCATACCATACACACCATATGCTGCTTGATTGGTTTGTTTATCAAATCAGAACTTACAAATGCATCTAGCTCATTTTTAAAAATACCTACAAAATATATAGTACAGATAATTCCATTTTAAAAACATTAAATTATACTGCAATTTTGAAAACATTCAACTATGTTTTTTTTTTCTTTTTTTTTTATTGGATATTTTATTTACATTTCAGATGTTATCCCCTTAACCCCATCCCCCATCACCCGCCTAGGAACCCCCTATCCCATTGCCCCTCCTCCTGCTTCTCTGCGGATGTGCCCCTACCTACCCTCCTCCCATCTCCCCACCCTCGAATTCCCCCACACATGGCGTTCAGCCTTCATGGGACCTATGTTTGTAGGCAATATTGAAAAATGAAAATACACTTGAAAACTAGATTAACTTATTCTCTTGGGTTAATTTGTAGGCAGTATAAGGTGAATAACAGATCATACAAGTAAGGCTGAGAACTCAATTTTATGGAGAATCATTTAACAGATATTTAAGATGGCCAATGAAAAGTAATTTTCCTATTTGTGCTTTTCTCAAATCTCCCAGTTTCATCCTGCATAGGAAGCTATCATTCCTAGCAGCTTTCCTTGTAGTCTGCAAAGACAATCCATGTACACATGCAGATCTAACCGTTTGCCCTTTCTTACTACCGGAGTAGGCATGATGAGCCAGAAACACCAAGGCAATGAACAGGAGGTTTTAAGACGCCTATTCCAAATCACCTGTGCCCTTTATTGCTATGGGCTTGGTTTAGCTAATATTAACATTATTAGAAGTCAGGCTTTTGTTTGTGCAGCACTATATTAGGAAAGTTACCTTATCCATAGAAACATTAAAACAATATTACAATATCCTCTACTGAGATCTAGAAATTAATATTTTGCCATTGTGTGCTCTCCCTCTTTTACTCCCTCCTTCTTTCTCCTTCCGTCTCTCCCTCCCCCTCTCTTCCCTTTCCCCTCCCTCTTTCTGTTTCTTCTTATTCCTGTCATATTTTGCTTACACCATTCAGCATTTATCTCCTAAGAATAAGGATATTCTATGCACCCACACTAATGGAATCTCGAAAGTCCTTCCAGACTACCTGTCTACCTTCAGACTTCCCCTAACTGCCCCTCCCCAATGTCCTTTACAGTTTTTCTCATTCCTCTGATACAGATCGAATCTCGATTTTTATACCTGAAAGTATGTCTTGTGATCTCTTTTAATCTCTATCACTTATCCCATATATTCCTGATATTTATCTAGAAATGGTTTCCTGTATGCATATAAGCTGTTAGGAAGGGTAATAGCTGTAGTAAACATTAGCATAGAATGATAAGGTTAGGCTACCGTGACCAGGGATCATGGGCTGACTAGGAATCAGGAGGCCCACTTGTAACCACACTGGAGGCTGGCAAGCAGTGTCTTGGGACACTGTAGCTTATTCTCACATGCATCTTGACATATTGGCTAAAGATCCCTAAGTTAAGACAAAGGTTCAGCTGCATGTGAGCTAACAATTAAAATGGTATCAGTGACCTAAACAAGACCTAAACAAGATACAAATACACTCCCTTCAAGGTTTGCTCCATAAAGCCTTCAAGGCTGTTTGGTGTTGCGTATTGTAAGGGACAAAGGCTGCAGTTGCGAAGTTTCTAGGTATCCCCTTCACCCAGGTGATCTGTGGTGGCTTTTCTTTTTTTTTTTTTTTTTTGGTTTTTTCGAGACAGGGTTTCTCTGTGTAGTCCGGGCTGTCCTGGAACTCGCTCAGTAGACCAGGCTGGCCTCGAATTCAGAAATCCGCCTGCCTCTGCCTCCCAAGTGCTGGGATTAAAGGCGTGCGCCACCACCGCCCGGCCCGTGGTGGCTTTTCAACACAGCCAAGTTTTTGACAATGGGAAGAGGAGAAATCAGAGGTTGGCCAGTCACTTCTATCTGTGCTTCATGTGCCAGAATTTAGTCTGCACCCCAAAGGAGGCTGGGAAATGTAGTTCCCATTCTAGGTGGCCATACTAACTAGCCATTCTAGTGCCGTAGCATGGAAGGACTATGAAGAATCGTAAGTGCTTTACCCACAGACGCATTGCTTTATTAATATTGCTGTAGTCTTGCCAATGCTTTATTATTCCTGAGGAGACATTTTCACACTCTAAACATCACCCTATCAAATAAGTCCTAGACACTTAACACACACACAAACTGGGTCCATACTGACCACACACAGACACATACACACACGCGCCCGCGCACACACACACACACACACACACACACACACACAATTATAACACTACAGGATTCTGTCCATAAACCATTCTGCTTTTTGAATTAATAAACTTAATTTTGTGGCCACATGAATCATAGAAATTCAGTCTCTTGAATAAGGCAATTATTAGAAATAAGTTGTCACTATAACTCTATGGCTCTTTGAAGCTCAAATTCACCTCTAAGTTCCATTGCAGTGCCAGGGTGAATCCAGGGCCTCAGGAGTGGTAGGTACATGCTCTACCACAGAGTCACCCACCCCTTTCTGTTGCTCTTTATACCTTACAAAATGATTTTAAGGACATAGAAAAGAATGTAGCCACCAGTTTCTTCACTTAAAAAAAATGGTCACAAAATAAAGCCTACTTCACTGTGAGCCACCACACCATTGAGACTGTCAAATGAAGCAAAGCACGCTCACCATATTAGCTGATGCATAATAAAAAGTGCATGATCAATTTTAATCAGTCTGACCATTAACTCAGTTAATTGTTTGTTTATGTATTTATGTTTGTGTATTTATTTCCATCCTTCTAAGGCAGGTCCTCCACTCAAGCATGGGAACACGAGTCTTGCGAGTTACTCTCTACTAGGAGACATTTGTAAACTTTTCGGTTTTGCTCCTCTGTCAACAGTATCACAGCCACAGCCGCAAGTATTGGGGCAGCCGGGATTCCTCAGGCTGGTCTGGTCACCATGGTCATTGTGCTGACATCTGTGGGCCTGCCCACGGATGACATCACACTCATCATTGCAGTGGACTGGTTTCTGTGAGTATTTGGGGACTGTGTGCTGACACACAGATCCCACCCGCAAGCCCATTCCCCTCTAGCACCCCCACAGTTCTAGAATGATATCAGCCTAGTGGGATTGCAGAAGAACTGAGCGGAAGACAAACTGCCTTGTAATGGGATCATCCTCATCACCAGACCCCCAGTTCTTACCTAGAGTTCCAGCCTAACTCCCCCCACCACCCCTGCTCTCAGCCAGGAAACGGGGCACATCTGGCTGCTCTCTGTCCCATTCCATAAAGACCTAGTGTCTGCAAAGCTGACATAAGTCAGCCAGGCTCTCTCTGGGTTGCACAACACATCCTCTCAGCAGCTGGAGCTGCAGACCCCATGTGCCAGCTCAGGTCCTTCCTCCCTGTGCTTCCCATTACAGTGAGATAATGCAGGGCAGATGTTTATGTCTGAGACCCGTGAGGTGAGGAATAGCTGGGCAAACAGTGGGAAGCCAGCTCTTATTAGCAAGTGAAATTGATTAGAGGCTCTGAGGAAAATCCCAAGAAATCTACTCTCCTCTCTGTGTCCTCAGACCCCACCATGCCTTTAAGCCTTCTTTCCTCACCCTTCCAGGGACATTGTCTGTCTTTTGTCTTTCATAAATTCCCTTCTACTGGAAAAAAAATTGTTTAAGGGATGCTCAAAGAGAGGACACATTAGATGCCAGGGTCCACGTGTGATGACATCACTAGAACTAGGAAGAGTCCAACGGTGTGCACCAAGGCTAGGGGACAGCGCTCATTCAGGTCACTTGGATCAGCTCTGGGCCTGTGACAGTAGTCAGCCTACCTAACCACCCTAGTTTCCACCTCCCTAGAGTGGAAATGCCCATGGTCTCTGCCTCCTGCTGACACTATAGGGATTAAATTCAATGACAGGTATGGACTAAGCCTATGTTCTGGCTCCAAAGCATCAATTGGCAGAAACACTTCGGGCCTGGGTATGTAGCTCGGTTGCTAAGAGTGCTTGCCTGGTGTTCACCAGGTTCTGGGTTCCTTCTCCAGCATCACATACACTGAGAGGGGAGGGAGGAGGGAGGATTGTTCAATCCTGTAATCTCTGTACTGGGGAACCAGAGTTCAAGGCTATCCCCCTCAGCCACATAATGAGTTCAAAAGCAGCCTGGACCAAATGAAAACTTGTCTCAACAAAAACAAAAAGGACTTTGGAAGAATGCAAGCTTCTACTCTGGAGATTTTCTTTTTCTTTTTGGTGTGTAGCCCTGGCTGTCATAGAGCTCAACCCTCTAACTCACAGAGATCCACCTGCCTCTGCCTCCCAAATGCTGGGATTAGAGGGGGTGTGCCACAATGCCTGACATTTTCTTTTTATTTATTTTTTTTAAATTAGAATGATGATTCATTATATGTTGACATAAATAACAATTTTTGTGAAAAATAATCACTTCTAAACAAAAAGGTTAGTGAAAGAATGTTGCTGGAATACATTTTGTGAGTCTCCAAAATGTCTTAGTTAACATTAGACAGCTCCAACTATCCCAGCTCCTCCTGCATCCAGTGTGCTATGATTTAATATATCATGGAGTCTGTGAATACCACAAATTCCTGAGTAAACAAGAGTGAAGGGATCAAATGAGTCCATAGTATTAGTATTAAAATGTTTCTTATCCCAGGACACTTCTCCAAGGAAACTCTCTGTACCATGCTTTGAGAACCATTAGTATAATGGAAGGTGAATGAAAGAAAGAAAAATGTTAAATACACCCAGGAAGGAGGATTGGGGAAATGACCCAGCTGGTACGATTGCTTGCTGTGTGCTTGAGGGCTTGAGTTCCATCCTCAGTACTATGCCGTGTAAGAAGAAGCGGGACACAATGGCATACACATCTCCAGCATTGGTCCTGGAAAGGCAGAGGCAAGAGAGCCGTTAGAAACGGCTAGCAAGCCAGTCTAGCTAAATCTCCAGGTTTAGTGAGATGCCTTATTTCAAAAAATAAGGTGGAGAATAATTAAAGACCACACTACTGGCTTCCACACATGTGCGCATACACACATATGTACACACACATACATACACACACACACAGGAGAGAGAGAGAGAGAGAGAGAGAGAGAGAGAGAGAGAGAGAGAGAGAGATCAATCCTCACTGTTCACCTTCTGTTTATAGCCAGACTAAATAGCTGGAAACTAGTCAACTCCTTGTGATTAGTTGTAGGCGTTGTGTGTCCAAGTCAGAAATCGATCCATTGAAGGGGTACACTACCCAGAACTTAAAAGATACTTCTAAAGCCTTCTCCAGCCAATTCACACTAGAAGCTGGGATCTGGTGGTTTTCATGAGACCTTCTCTTTTCCTTCCTTCCTTCCTGCCTCACCTGCAGGGACCGCCTCCGAACCACAACCAATGTGCTGGGTGACTCCCTTGGAGCGGGGATTGTTGAGCATTTGTCCCGACATGAACTGAAGAACCGAGATGTTGAAATGGGGAACTCCGTGATTGAGGAGAACGAAATGAAAAAGCCGTATCAGCTGATTGCCCAGGACAATGAACCCGAGAAACCCGTGGCAGACAGCGAAACCAAGATGTAGACTGACACAGAAGTGTTTTCTTAAGCACCAGGTGTTGGAAACTGTTACACAATGTATCCATCTCCCTGACCTCACTCGCCCAGTGAGCTCCTCTTTCCTCCCTACTCTGATAGGATTGGAAAATATCCAATAACAAAGGAGGGCTCTGCGGCAGTCGAAACGTATTGGTTTTAGTCCACATTTGAAATTTTTAAATCATTTCATATTATTCTTACCAAGTAAGTTACTACAATCAAACACAGTTTCGATATTACAAATGTAGATGGCAAACAATCTCGTGAGATTGTTTTGTAAGTAAAAGCATTAAGCAAATGATAGGCTACAAAAAAAAAGTTTTAAAATCGACTTTCAAAATGTAAAAATCCTTCAGAACACAACTGAGTTTTACTCTTAAAACATAACAACTTGATGAGCAATTATCAGTTACCCATTGGGTGTCTGAGAGGTTTCCCCTTTCTTCTGACTCCAGTCCTGACTTTATCACCATCAAGGCAATACCCACATGCACACAGCACAGCTGTGAGGGGGAGCAGAGAGTGAGGCTCCCAAATGGTCTTGAGTGAGCCTTGTCTCATTCCTTGGCCTCAGTGTTCTCATCCAGAAAATGAGTGACTCCTAGATACCATCAGCTTCTCTAGCCCAGACTTCTATGACATCAGGAAGGACCCTGCCCCTGTATAACATGAGGATCTCAGACAGGACACTGAATGGGAGTGGACATTTCTCTCTAGGGGCAGGCTGTGTGTGGCTCACTAGATCCTGGGCCCAGAATGTTGGCTAGATAAGTAGACAGGTGGAAGGCGGTCTCATGAGGCCATCCCTTTGGCCTGTTGTTCTGTTTTATTTTGGTTTGTTTTCCAATACCAGAAGCACTCTTGTCTTGGGTACTCTTTCCGAACTCAAGGGAAGAAAGCCTCCCACCACTTCTTCCACTGACAATTAGATGTTTAGGAAATAAAGAGAAGACTAGCAACTAGAAAGAGTGCTCATGGTCTTGCTAAAGAGCAGAGAAAAAAAAAATGAAGTATGGCCAACATTACAAAAGGAGGGTTCTTTTTAAGATCAGGAAAAGTTGGTTTTCTTTAAGGACTAAAACGGAGAACTACATTTCCACCTTTTTCTGTTAGCCTAAACACTTTGTCTTCAGTTCCTAATCAGTCCCCAAGAAACAACACATGACACCACTTTTTTCTTATCTCACAGTCCAACCAACGATATCTCTGGGACAGATCCATAAGCTGGGTGGATGGTCTCATCTCTGAAAAAAAAAAATATTTTTTTGTGCTGTTTTTTTATTTGTTTTTACTATTTTAACTAGAACTTCTTAGGATGACAAAACAACATACTTCTTTGTATAGAGATGTCTTTTGACAAATCATTCAAAAGTCTCATCTAGAGTGGAGTTTGCTTGTGTGTATCCCTACACACACACAAAAAAAAAAAAGGAAAATGAAAAAGAAAAAATAGCAGATGAATCAGCATGAAAATAATACCACTGAGGATGGAAGAAAAGACAGCAGGGAATTTCTTTCAGGCAAGGCAGCTCCCAGGTTTAAAAGAGATTACTTTTATTCCCTTAGGAATATCCAGTCAAGGATATGAATGGGAGCCACCTGACAGTACCAGCTGTGTCAGACTTTCTGACCGAAAGTGAGGAATGGACATAACTATGCTAACAGACTGAGCATCTAGAATTGAATCTCCCAGTCTACAGTTAGAGATACTTTTTAGAGATCTTGAGCACCCCGTGCATATAAAAGTTAACACTAGGCTACGGAGGAGTAATCATTTAATGGCAAGCTCTATTTGGGAAATACACTACAGAGGTTAATCTATGTGGCAGTCATTTTGCGACACTAGTAGAGCAAACCTTAATCACGTCAAATTAATGCTGTTTACCCCGTGTGATATTTTTTTTATACTAACCATTTCTTACGGAAACAGGTCCTCTAGGGTGATCCTTTCGCCGGTCCATCACAGGCTCTGCCTACGTGTGTACCCACTGTGGACTGGGAAACATCACTTTGTAGATGTATTTTCAATAAAGAAAAAATAGTTTTACATTAATGTTTTTGTAATGTTGTTATTTTTTTCCCCTGTTGACAGAAATGCGGTAGTGAGCTCAAGGAGTGCTAGAGAAAGATGCCTCTCTGGACAGGAAAATCTTGACAGAATCAGCTGGGGGAATTAGCCATGAGGTAATATGCAATGACATGCTCATTGTCCTAAAACAGGAGGTGAAAAGGAGGAGAAGATAAGAGATCCCAAAAGGCATTTCAGAACCAGTCCAAGTTACAATAACCACTTATGGGACACTATTCTCCTTCAAGCTTCTTAGTAAAGAATTGGTGAGCATTATCACAAAACCTCCAGCTTGAAGTTCTAGCTGTATATCCTTTAATCTCAACGGCTACCAGCAGGGGGCAGTCACCTACAGAAAAGTTTCCTAAATACAGCCTGTGGAGCCATGGGAAGACTTTGGAGTGACTCATGCTTGATATTAAAAGTTTAGCATATTTGCATTTTTCCTCATTTTCATCAGTTTCCTTATAGGATATTAGGAGGTTTGTTTTATAAATCACTGTATTTAAATCTTTTTCTAAGTCACAGATAATATTCACATAGCTAATCTGGGAATAGGAAGGAGATACTCAAACCCGAGAGAACAAAACCCAGTTATCAAGAAGAGATCAATACCTGCAAGCCTGTGGAATATTCTAGACGTTGGAAAGCATTCTGGAAAACATAGAGAAAATCAACCCACTGCTAGAAAGCACTTGCTCCTAAACCAATTTCTCTCTACTCTGCAGCCTAAGGTGGAGTCAGTCTGTGAAAGCCATAGAGACATCTTTTTTTTCATGTGAATACACTGTTGCTGTCTTCAGACAAACCCGAAGAGGGCTTCAGATCCCATTACAGATGGTTGTGAGCCACCATGTGGTTGCTGGGAATTGAACTCAGGACCTCTGGCAGAGTAGTCGGTGCTCTTAACCCTGAGCCATCTCTCCAGTGCCACAGAGACATCTTAAGAAGCTGGCTCCTGTGAAACTGGACAGGGCCATTGTGTCTGAGAAACAGGGACTCTCAGTCCCAGTCTGATCAGAGAAGGAAATAGGGAGAGATTCCCACATGGGTGGCCTTAAATCTGTTCACAAACAGAACTATGAAAAAAAGAAATTCAGACTACTGAATTTTCTACTGTTACTAAGTAAATATATTTAGTTTTTTGTTTGTTTTGCTTGTTTTTTGTTTGTTTGTTTGTTTCTCTCTCTCTCTCTCTCTCTCTCTCTCTCTCTCTCTCTCACACACACACACACACACACACACACACACACTACACACACATTTTCTTTAAGTTTCTAGGCCCTCAGAAGTTAAGGTCCTTGTTTTCCTTTTCCTGTATTCAACCTGTCACTCTCACAAGGCAACAGGCAGTCCTTGCTAAGGGGGGTGGAGGGACTCTAGCACCGTTGTTTGCGTAGAGTCTGAAGGGAGCTTGGAGGAACGGTTTGTTTCCCCCTGGAGGGGAGCTTTGTGGGGAAGACCCCATGCCCCGCCCCTCCCGGAACACAGGGCCTCTTTCCGGGCAACCTGCAGAGCACTTGACCCGAAGCTGCTGTCAGTCATGTTACTAGGCTGTGTTTCCATTGCTCCCACCCGGGTGGTCCCAGATCTGGATCAACAATGCCTAGCTCTGTGTGGCCTTCTCTTCGGGGCCAGGGCAGCTGAGTGCCACGACTGGGGCACACTCTGAATGAATAAGCCCACAAAAAGGGAATGGGGAGGGAAGGGAACTGGTGAGTTGTGTCCTAAGAGGTGATGAGAATATCCACTGTGCCTATCAGGGAGACCCCAGCCGGGAATACACGGAGGATGCTCTGGCTTGCTGCCTGAGAAGTCACCTGAGCTACACCTAATTCTAAAGTGCAGTAGCAAGAGGGCTTAATCCTGAAGACTTCCCTTTCTTGGTTCCCTCTGTCACCTTAGCTGTGCAAAGTCTCTCCAGAGGGCTTCATTTTCCCAGGAATCCTTCAGCTTTTCTCTTCCATCACCTCTCAGAGATCCTTGTCAACCTGTGGGTCACGACCCCTTTTGGGGTCAAACGACCTGTTCACAGGAGTTGCCTACTGTTGTTATTTAAAAAAAGAAAGAACGGCGCGGCGGGTTCCAGGAGGAGAAGTTTATTTAGGGCAGAGGGGAGAGCAGAGAGAGGCAGCCGGCCATGACCACGCGGAGGGGGTAGGGGAGAGGGAAAGGGTCAGATACGACCTGCAGGCTTGGGTCACAGGAGCAAGAGAGCAAGAGAGAGAGGAGGGGGCCAGACAGCCCCTCTTATAATAGTGGGCAGGGCTACCTGGCCGTTGCCAAGTAGCTTTGGGGAGGAGCATACCTAGCTGTTGCCAGGAAACTGTGGAGGTGGAGTTTAACAGAATGCTAACACCTACTACCATCAGAAAACACAGATAACTACGATTTCTAACAGTAGCAACATCGCAGTTTTAAAGTAGCAACAAAAACAACTTTATGATCAGGGTCACCACAACATGAAGAGGTTGTGGCATTAGGAATTAGAATTAGGTTGAGATCACAACTCTAGACTACAAAGTCTTACAGGGCTCTCATTCTCTCATACTTTCTCAGACACACACTCGCACTCTGAAGACAACATAGCAACACCTTCCAACCATAGACAGACTGTCCAGCCACAGAACTGCTACTCTAGCCTTGGGTTTTAGAACATTCATCTTTCACTAAATTTGAACTCTGAAGGAAGGTTGTCAGATTAAAATATGACATCCCATTAAACTTGAACTTTCGATAAGGAACAAATACTGTCTTAGTGTAAGTAATAAATAAATAATACAGTAAGTATGACAAGTAGGACATTGGGTGGTCTATTATTTGATAATATGGTAAGCCCACATACAAGTGAAATGAAAAATAGAAAATAATTCCTATTTACCTAGGTACAGTGGACAAAATATGGGAAAAGTCTGTGTTGGGGGAGGGGGTCTTCGTTATAACCACTTCAATTTTTAATTGCTAACTGAACGCAAAAACATTCTTTAAAACTCTCACATCTAGAATTTCCTACTGTTTATTTGTCCTGGTAATATTATCACTGGTGATATCCTTGTAAATCTTGTGGCCACCGTTTAAAAGCCTGATGAATCGCCTTTGAGGCTCTGCACAACTGTCTCAAATAAATTAAATGGTGTTTAGCTTATCTGTGCTTGAAGTACTTTAAAGCTGGCATCTGCTTTCTTCCCTCTCGTTCTCCCCTTCTCTCCCCCATTCCCTCTCTGTGCCTACTCCACACAGAGCATTCTCTGTAACCCACTAAAATACACACGTGTCGCTGGCATTGTTTTCAAGAATGGCACATTTTTCCCCTTACTTAAGGGTATCTTTTAGAAAAGTACCTATGTGTCGGTCCTATTGTCCTGTTCAAATCTGACCATTTTCCAGGAGCTGTAAAGAGGGAAATGGGACTTTATTTTCAATATCTTTTCCAGACTCTGAATGGCAGTCATTCTGCAAAAGCCCCTACATTAAGCCAGGTCTGACAGCTGGGGGAAGCAGGGTCCAACTGGGACAGCAGAAGGAACAATCACTGACTCCACCCAAGTGATGGTGGGTCCACAGCCACTTTCAAGGCTGTAGCAAGTCTACTGGAAAATGGCATCAGGTGGTAACTTAGGAGTGCTTTCTCTAACTGTGTACGTTTGGGGAAATCGTAAAGTCCTGAAAGTGCCCAGCCAGGAGATTGGAGACATAGCCATTGCGAGAGAAAATAAAGACCATTTAGGAGTCAGCTCAGTTCAGAACCTTGAGCTGGAAGAATGGCCTGTCTTCTGTCAGGAATACTCATCTGAAAACTATCACCCAGACCCATTGCATTGAAACTACAGCATCCAAAGCCAGCTTGCCTTCAAGCCTAGAAGAACTATGAGCCAAACAAACAGAAAGCACAGCTATCCCAAGAAAAATGTCATGCCAGGCATGGTAGCTTAGGCCTGGTATGATACTCTGGCTGGTTGAGACCAAAGTATCACAAGTTTGAAGCCAGTTAGGACTATCTAATGAGATCGTGTCTCAACCTGAGAGAGAGAAAGGGGTGGAGAGAAAAAGGCAGAAATGTTTTCTGAAAAGTAAAGACCTTCAGCTTCTGAAATGTTGTTTAAACCCCAATCTGGGCACGATTGGTAAATCTATAACATAATATACCTGACTTCTCAATCAGCTTGCAAAAGCCACTGGACCTCAGTGATCCCATCTGTACGTGTAGGGTCGGATAAAGACACCATCCCCAAACTAGCTTTCACATTGGGTCATCTTACACTAGAAGGGATGTTCATAAAGTGAACATTAGTTGAATGGCACTTTACAAATTCAACTTCTTTATCTCAGATTTATTTAATGATTCCTTTTGCAGGGGTGGAAATGGAGTAAGCAGAGGACATATATATTATTTATATGCATGGGTGTTCATCAAATTCTCAGCTCAGCTCTTTTGCACTCTGGATAATTCTCGAAATGTTTATAAGGAAATAGGCCAATAAAGGCAGAAGAGATTTCGCGGTGACACTGAAGAGCGGTGCTAAGCCCCACTGAGTCCATAGATGTGATGGACGGAAGCTCATGAGAAGCTGCAAAAACTGCTGTCCTCTGGGAGGGAGACTGTAGGGAGGAGTCCTGTCACCCCTGGAAACCAGAGTCTCCAGAATCTGCCAGAGCTCTTCAGGAGGGGCCCGGGCGCTGCACCGGGGCAGACCAGACTCCCCTGCCAGTGTCTGCGAAGCTTTTGTCAGCGTTGGCTTTCTCTCAGCAGCCCTGCGCTGCATGGTGGTTTTGTAAAGCGCATAATTCGACACTCAGGGGAGACCACCCAGCTTCCTCTCCCAGAGTCTCCCAGAGAACAAAACTGTCCCTCTGTGTGCCGGTGACCTCCCCCTCTGCCGGCCCCCTTCCCACTGCTGTTCCCCCACCCCCAGCCAAGTGGAAATGGAAAAGCCAGTCAAGCCGTCCCTGGTGGGAACCAGGAGATTTGATACTAAAGCAGCCCAGAGAGGAGGCCACTCTGAGCCTGGAATATTGCTGCCACCGCGTGGCAAGGGCCTCCCGGCCCAGAGCAGCCCACACCATATAAAACACCCAACATTCTCTAGAAACTCATCATGGATGGGCTCAAGGAGGGCTGTGGAACGAGAGATAGCTCAGAAGTCCGAAAGAAGAGTGAACTCCAAGAAGTCTGTGTCTGCAATGTGACTTCCAAAGTTTAGGACCGGATGGATAGTAACTGAGAACTTTCTAGAAAGGCTCGTTCTCAGGCCCGATCCTGGGTCAGTCTCTGGAAGGTAGAACCCAGTAGTCTGCTTTAACAAGACTGCTGCACACCAAGATTTTAGAACCACTGATCCAGAGTCTGAAAAGGCAAGGACCACAAAGCTAACCACCAGCGTCCTTATCTTTCCTTGGCGATGTGCTTCTGCCCTTGGGCAAGTTACTTAACCTTCCCGTGCCTCTATTCGAGCATTTTTATTTCCTAGGATTATGGCAGAATAGATACAAAACAAAGGAAAAGTAACTGCTGTGTATACATGCTTACTGGTTGGTTCAAAAACTTACTAATACTTTTCTTTTTCCCCTTCCTTCTCCCTCTTGCTCTGGCCCAAAGGTTTCTATTTATTATATGTAAGTACACTGTAGCTGTCTTCAGACACCCCATAAGAGGGCATCGGATCTCATTACTGATGGTTGTGAGCCATCATGTGGTTGCTGGGATTTGAACTTATGACCTTCAGAAGAGCAGTCAGTGCTTTTAACTGCTGAGTCATCTCACCAACCCCCAACTTTCTAATACTTTAATTTAATTAAGTTTAATCTAAATTAAAAATAATTTTTTTTAATTTAAAAAAATACTGTGCCTAACACGTGGTAGACACTCCATATATACCTGGCAAATAAATGAAGGATCTGAGTTTTCTCAGTGGGTTGAGTGGTACTAAGAACAAATTTATTACCTCAGAGCAAAAATTTTATGCTCAGAGCAAAGGCACCATGTCTGAAGGCCAGGAAAGACCAGCTTAGAGGTCTCACATGCTGGTATGCCAAGGGATTTCAGCCCCCAGACTGGGACCAATAACTGTGTGTCTTTTAACCTGCCCAGTCTGAGACGTTTTGTTATGGCAGCCCAAGCAGGCTAAGATGTAGGGTAGGTATAGTCACTGTTGAGAAGCACACCAGTGCAGGGTGAGGTCTGGAGAGGAACTAGAAAGCTGTAAGTACTGGGTAGTCAAGGAGGCTGCTCGGGGAAGTCTCATATAGAAGATCTTAGAACATAAGGCACCAGCCTTGGACTTAGAGGGAAGAAAAAGCTGGTGATAAAAGGACCTCAGGTATGCATGGTGGGCTTCCCAGGGGAAGCAAAGTACCACACAAAGGTAGTGTGACTGAATGAAGGGGATAGAGTCAGCCAAGGAACAGGGTCCACTTGAGAGGGTCTTTCAAATCACATGGGAGAAGAGAGCTTTAGTCTAGGTGTGCCGGGTTGCCTCCAACAGTGTAAGGATTAAGAGATCCTTCCTTTAGATTTGAATGTGTCTCTGTCAAGATTCACACATTGACATCACCGTGATAGTGAGTGGTGGACCTTTAAGATGTGAGTTCGCAATGGGGCTTCTCCACAGACGGTGGCTGAAAAAAAAAAAATGCTCCAGGCAGCCTTCTGTTCCTCACACCCCAGCCTTGCACCGTGTGAGGACAGCGTTCTTCCGTTCCAGAGAGTGAACTCCTCACCTGACCACAGAACCTATGTCTCTAGTCACTAGCATTGTGAGAAAGTAAATTCTTGCTCTTTATAAATTGCCCAGTGCTGAGAATTTGATTATAGCAAATGGGACTAAGATGATGTGTAACTGCTTGTCCTCTGGCGTGGCCATCCCAGTTTTTGCCCATGGAAGTCAAACCTCCCGGGTAACTCAGCCTCTTCCTGTTGAGATGGTTGGCACCCTATCAATGCCGTCTCTTGCTCTCTCCGCCCTCTCTTCTCCTCTCTACATTCTTCAATCAACCCCCATTGACCTATCAAGACAGGGTCCCATGAGACTTCCCGTTTCTCATCTCAACCTATCCTTGTATTTCACAGGAATGAGAAAAAATCAGATATGCCAGCTACGCCCTCTGCTGGTCAGGGCACAAAAGGCAATCGGGAAATGCGGTCGGGGCATACAGCATGATCCTCAACAGTTTCCCTTATGTCAACCTTTCTTTCTCCAGCCGTGCCTACAGCTGGCAAGGCTGCGTTTGGCATTGTCCACTTCTCCTTTTGCATAAGAGCCCTGCGGTCTGGCTTATGATAAGTAAGAAGGGAAATGAGGGAATTTAGCAAATGGGATTCCTTTGTAATATACGCTCTCAAGCCTATTGCCTTGAGACAAGATCCTATTGTGAGAACCAAAAACCTGAGTACTGTCAATTTCTCTCTACTGTAATTATTCCAGTTTCTTCAGGCAAATGAGTAGCCTTGGCTGAGAGTATTCTGACAAGTAAAAGAGAAAATTACATCAGCTCATCCTCAAATATTTTGTCAGTGTTATAGGGGGAAAAAAAAATGAGGCCTGGCAGTCGAGAATTCTTCGCCAGGGTTCTTTTTCATACACGTTTTTCAAAAACTCATCCCCTGCTTCCTATTTCTCCCTTGGAGATTTATTCATCTATGAAACTCAAACCGTTTGGGCCTTTTATGTCTGGCTGAGTTTTGCCTCTATGATTTATTCTACGTAGATTTCCCTTGAAATTGCAGCTCATGCCAGCAGGTCACCCAGGACTTCCTGTCCTTCAGAGGCCCCATAAGACAAAAGCAAAAGCCCCCCACTGGAGAAAGAGATGGGCCACCCTAGAAGTCAGACGCTGAAGGAACTTGGCCCCGACGTCTAGCCCTGGCACACTCCACGCCTGCATCCTGTCTGTTTCTTTCCTCGTGAAGACCTAAGTGAGCAGAGAGGCGGCTTCACATAAAGTTAACAGGAGCCTTCTGCAAGATCAAGGAAAACTTTGATACAGGAAAGAAGCGGGTAACCGCTGGCTTCCTGTCACGAACGGAAAGCAGAGATGGCATCTCCAACCCAATCCCATTGTACAGAAGAAAATCAAGGATCCATCTTGGGAGAATGAAAAAACTCCCCTGAACATCAACTTCTACACTTCTCCATTGTCCTGCCCCCGCCCAGGGCTCGCTGTGAGCTTCCAAGGCAAGGAGTCACTCCTGGTAGTTACATCTGTGCACTGGCTGTGTAGCCTGAAGCTCCAGATGCACATCAGAACCTTTTTCTTTTGAATTTTATCTATCTATCTCTCTATCTATCTATCATCTATCTATCTTTCTATTTATTGAAAAAGATATGTATGGAGGTCAAAGGACAGCTTATGAGAGTCAGATCTCACCTCCCACTATCTAGGGTCTAGATAATTCAAATCATTCGGCTTGACAGCAAATGTTTTTACCCACCGAGCCGTCTCTCCAGCCCCAGTCTCCTCTTTCTACACACTGTATTACCTACGCTGGTAGCTTCACATCTCTGTACCCAGCATTGCCTCCTTCTCTGAGAAGCAACACTAGAATCAAAGAAGTTCATGGAAATTTAATCAGCACACTCTTGGCTCATGCCCAGCATCTACAGTGCTAAAAAAAAAATTAGAACTTTATTAGGACTGAGATTAAGTGGAACATCATTCACCAGTCTGGCCACAGGACTCTGTGTGGTTACGCCACTTCCAAAAAGGTCAGCAGCCCAACAGATGTTTCCCACTGTTAGCACACATGTCCATGTTAAGTGTTGCCTTCCTGAGTTTCATCACCCATGGCTGTGTCTGTAGAGGGAGCAATGCTGCCACAGGATGGCAGCAAATCGTTACCATTTTGCTCCCAAGAGCTCAAGTCTGTGGAAATGGGTAATTTAGTAATACAAGACAGGTCCAGGGAATTAATGCTCCAGCAAGGAAGATTATGTATAAACACATCACAAGAAAACAGTGACACAGATCAAGACTCAGAAAAGCTGGTGTGCAAATAAGGAAACAAACAAAAACAAAACAAACAACAATAAAAAAACACCTTACTTAATCTCCTCTAAAACAAATTCTAGGTCCTTAGTGTCAAATACTCCCAGATCTTCCCCCATCACTAATTACCTAGTTCGAATCCTCTGGTAAGACAATCTGGTCTCAGTCCAGTCTATATGATAACATGCACTAACTCAATATGTGGGGTGCTACTGTTTGTTAGACATGCAACGTCTATCAGAGAGAAAAAGCAGTAACGATATCCATGCGGATTACAGCAGAGGGTGAGACAAGAATCCCAGGAACAACACTATAGCCATGTCTCGCATTCATCTTCCAAACTCTGAGTAGTTACCTGTACACCCAACACACCATGACACACAGACTACTACGGACTACTCCGTGCCTATGGTTTCGAGTCTCTCATTTGGTACTCCAATCTCCTTACAATCAGAAATGTCCTTGTTGTATATATAAAATCTGTTCTCTGTAGGTAAATGCATAAAAACTTCACATCAGACGGTGAAGATGTGCAAACGACCTTAATATGTCAAATTACTAAAATAACCTGTAAGTAAGTGAGATTAATATTATTTACTTACGTGAGAAAGTGGAGATTTAGAGCATGTCATATATCAAGGTAAGTCACTATTTCAACCATTCATATCCAAGCAGGTGCTCCCACTGGGAGGCTACTCTAACCGGAAGCAACTGGGTAAGCATTGCACAAAGGACTCCTATAACGTTTTAAGTGAGGATAATGGCTCCAGATAGCACTTTTAAATGACAATAATACATGTCTGAAACTTTCACTTTTGAAACTCTCAATTACTTGTTGTATAAGGCTTTTACTTCAAATTAGCTCACAATCACAATTAAAGCTTGTTCAAGCATTTGCTGACCAATAGCTAATAGCTGCACAATAATTTCCATGATGAACTCAAGAATTTGAGGACTTTCTTCCAGAACGAATGGCTTTCCAAGTTCATGTTTTAGAGACAAGTTCTTCAGGGATGAATGTTGTGGATTTTTAAAAAGCCAAATTTTTTCTTACACATTTTGCAAATTCACTTCAGAGTTCTATTGGTGTGGTCCTCTGGTCTACTGCCCGGAAAAGCATCACACACGCTGGCAAATTTGAATACGGTCACCTGCAAGAGGCTTGCTTCATCTGCTCAATGAAGACCTGAGTACATTCTGGAACTAACTCGTAAATCAGAACCCTGGAGCAACTCCTGTCAGCCCTGACATCTGGTGGCCGTGGAGAGGCCAGCATGCCAATGCCCTACTGAAAGCACAGACCCAGGGAAAAGGCACCCACCCAGACTGCAGCAGAATTCTCTCTTCATGTCCCTCCTCTTTCTACATCACCTTGCTTGTCCAGGCGGCTGGACTTAACAAGGTCACTTACAGTCATATAGGGTCAGGATCATCTCCTGTCCTGTGTTCCTACTCAAACTCTGAAACACTCCCTATGACATCATAATTTAAAAAATCTATAGTATAATCAGTGTGTCTTATTTTATTTACTCCCCAATAGTTCCTTCAGTGTTAAGTTCCATATACCTAGAGCACTTATTAAGTGCTGAGCTCTTTGCATGTATTTTCCTGTATATACTTCATGAAGTCCCATGAGCTGGCTTCTTGTCCTTACTCTCATCTATAGGCGAGAAAGATGAAGCTAGCTTACTCTCAGTTGTAGAGTAAACAGAAGCAAAATTGGAGTTCCATCCAGGAATGTCTGATGTTAAAGTCTTTGGCCTTAGCCAGTCTCTTTCCTGTGATTTCAGCCTCCCAGATGCAATGAAGACTGAGCAGTCTCTGTCCACAAAAATCCTTCATCACCTATAGTTGGTGACATCTGCTGTGACCAGGCCAAGCTAGTAAGAGAGGCCCAATCAGCCCTTAAGGATACTCCATAATCCTACCTTAAAGAGTAATAAAAAATATGGGCCTTGTGGCAAGTTTCTTTCAGCATATTTTCTGGCCAGTAGTAAAGGCAAAGACAATACTGTAGTTAGTTAGGTTCTAAATACTGTGACCCAGTGCTGACACAGGTTTCTATCATTGATTTAAACCCTTTATTGGCTTCCCCCAGCTCCAGGATAAAGCCCACATTCCTATAGAATTGCATGCCTTCATTCTGGACCCCTCCCTACTCATCTGTATCTCCAACCCTTGCCCTTGTTAGGGCTAAAGGGGCAACAGGCTTGACTTCTTATCTCACTCCAGTGGCACTGGGCTCTCTGAATTCCAGGCTGACACACCTGTGTCTACATCACTGCCCACTCCAACTAACCAGTCCCATTCCAAACACTACCCTCCCTCAACCTCGATCATCCACTTCCGAGGGCAGCAGGTCCCTCAGAAAGTCTTTCCAGATTGTTCCTTTTTATGTCTCGGCTTCCCAGGCTCCTGCTAGTGTAGTAAAATGCCTCCTTATCATTTCCAACTGGTACTTTTCCTTGGGAAACAAAAAGTATTTCATTTAGCATTGTACTCCAATGTAAAGCATAAAATTTTAGATGATGATGATAGATACATAAATAGATAGATGATAGATAAATAGATAGATATGATATAAAATAGAGATAGATGATATATAGATATGATTGATAAATGATAATATGATAGATGATAGAGATGGCAGATAGAGACAGATAGATGATAGATAAAGATAGATGATTGATTGATTGATAAATGATAGATGAGTGAGAGAAAGAAACCAATGTCCTGTGTTAGCATCCATTTCAGTGCTAAGCCCTTCTTCGAGTGTTTCTCAGTTGGAATTTGGGGTAAAGCGACTCATTACGGAAACTGTCCTTGTGGTGAGAATCTTCCTCAGATAAGAACCTATAGCTAAAAGGTGGCTCTGACTCTGATAGAATATACTTTCCTTTGCGTCAGGTCTGCTCACAATGTTCTTGTCATGTTTTGAATGTTCCATCTTAATATTATCTCTCCCTCAGTCATGCCTCATCTATAAGTTCCTGGAGACTCTTGGGTGCTGGTAAGCTTGGCTTGCTCAACCATAGCAGACTTGTTATGAACCTGCCTGCCACAGAGATGGTGTGGGGTTATAAGAAGACTCTGCACAGACAGAGATGTTGGTCTGGTTGCCAGATCAAAGAAGACTTGTCCTTTTCTTTCTAACCAACCTTGTAAAAACAGCAAAAAAATTATTTCTTGATTTTCCATTCTCCAATGTGAACTTTAGACACACAGGCTCTAGATATCAGGTTTGAGTTGGGAGTCAGTGAGCAACTTGCAGTGATGCTGACGCTGGGATTAGAAAGGCTTTGGTGAATATTCAACATTGCTGACACACAGTCACGCTGAGAGATTAGAAATCCTTGATGGGCAGTCCCAATATCCTTTGCGAATGGAGATTTTTCAATTAATACCAGTTTTTCAAACTGAGTAGGAGAAATGTCTGTAATAAGTTTACCATTAAGCTTTCTGGTTTGAAGGACAACCTTTACTTATGCAAGGCCTTGTATCATTCTTATCTATAAATAGATAGATAAGACACAGGAAAGGGTTAACTCTCGTAGGGAAGACGTAAAATTCTGTCTTGTCTTCTTATATACTCATAGACATTGGTGGCTTTAATATGAAATAGCACCTCACTTAGAACAATTACCTTCAGCAATCTATGTATAAGCAGAACATTACATTGTAAACGTGTTCACTTTTTCTCCACTACACGTGCAAGATAATAGAGACAAGAAAAGTAGGCAGAAGATGACGCTAAGTAATTTGGAGGCATTATTACCAAGTGAAACTGCCAAGGTTTTTGTCTTCTTGACAAATTGAAGGAAGCCAGCAGAACAAATCTCGTTTCCGGAGAGCGCTTTCACTTAGCTCCCCTCTAAGTGGAGACACATTACTCCTAGAGAGAAAAATCAAAGTTCTCCAGCCACGGAGATAAAATGACAAATTTGGCTTCCAGCAGTACATTTTTTGACAGCCACTACAGTTTCAGAAAAAGAAAATAAGAAAATTAAATTTGACAGAAATGAAGGGGAAGAAAAAGAGAAGAATTTTTTTTCCCCAGTTAGCATCTCAATGTCTTTGGAGAAAATTTAGGGCAATTCAATAACAGCCCACTTCAGCGTCTCCCTGCGTTCCCTCATAGATGTGAATGTCATCTTAATGGAGCTGCCACCCTATGGGCAATAGGCAGTGCCTACATGTTAGTCCTCAGACTGACTGTGTGATGACTCACTCAAAACAACTTGAGAGCAAGCCCGAGACGTGGTTCACCTGGAAATGAATTGCACACTTCTCCATCAGACATCATTTGTCTAAACTCAACAACGTACTTCTGAGGAATGTTCTCATGTCTAATCTGCAGGTGTGGCTTCAAATAGTGGGGCTAGGTTGTTTCCTATTTGATAACTACACTGTCCAAAAGGCAGTTGTTATTTAAACAGCTGATGATATTTCAAAGACAATTAAAGTTGATTTTTTTTATCCTTTTATTTTCCTTAGAAAAGAGAGAAAGATTCAGAGCTGACCTTATGCTATGTAACTGACCTTGACCTTACATTTATACTATGTAGCTGGCCTTATACTTATACTATGTGACTGAGGGAGGCTCTGCCTGGGAGATCACATGGTTGCTCGCTATTCCTACCTTACCACCTGGTGTATGCACTATGAAGAAGCAGACCCAAAACTTCATGCAGGATAGGCAAGCACTTTACCCACTCAACTACATCCCCAGTCTTCAAAAGCTATTCTTGATTTTTTTTGTTTTTTTTTTTTTTTTTTTTGGTTTCGAGACAGTTCTGTTAGGCCGGTTCTGAACTCGTACCAGCTGGGAAACTCAGAATGCGCTCTGCCTCCAAGTGCTGGTTAAGGCTGGCACATGCGGCTAATTGATTTAAACAATCCCACAAAACCAAGTGACTCTGTCACATGCTGACAGTGCAGCAGGCTTCAACACTGGACAATGGGAATGCTACGTAGACCATCACTATCTTGGCAGAGAGCCTTATTTGTTGGGATCTCCCAGAATGCATGGATAGAGGAGAGCTGGAATTGGGCGGTGAAGTGCTACAATGGAAACACAGCGAGGGAAGAGAAGTTGAAGTGCACATTCAAAAGTAGCCAGAAGGGAATTCGAGTGGAGAAATAATTGCTGGTCACCTGCTCTGTGAACACTGAGTCAAACCTTGGAGACATAAAGATGGATAGTGATAAATTCTGAATAGGAGGGAAGAAACAGAAACACTTGTTACAAAATCACATTGACGCAAGTTACAGTGGGAGACGCATCAGGAGAGCGCTGTGGAAGAAGTGCATTCTGTGGAATGAGAGGAGGTCACCGAGTGACTGAAGGCTAAAGGTGAGGATCAGTGGGTAGGATAAACTCTGGGAGAGAAATGGCAGGGATTGGGGGAGCTGTGACAGCAGAGATGCCCACAAAGGAGCCCAGCACATAGCAGAGCCCAGGACAGCACAGAGCAGACCCCAGTGCAGGCAAGGGTACAGAGTTCCAACAAAACCACTGTTTGTTATGTTTTGCTTTTAATTAGTTCCCTAGCACTACTTTGTAAAAAAAAAAAAATCATTTATCTTTATTTCCTGAAGTTATGAAATATGATAAATTTAAGAGTCAGGAGTAGGTCCTGAGTCCTGGCTTTATTGTCCCACACACAAGCGAGCTCACCCTCAGCCACAGGACTGAGGGCTGTTGATAGCTATTTTTGGAGTCCTGGCAAGAGGACTGAGTGAGTGGGTTTTAACTGTGCCTAGCAGAGACTAGATGCTCTGCAGGTGTCAGGTCCCTCCCTTTCCCAAAGGCACTGTGGCAGGATGCTCAGTTCAGATCCTGTTCAGCTCCAGACTCTTGCCTCTTGCTGGCACAGTGAGAAGCAGATGCTGGATTCTCTGGTGACAGGAGCTGGATGTGTCGCAGCTCACGCTGAGCATAGCAGTGCTGCAGCTGGAGTGAGAACCGCAATCGTTTGGTAGGCTTCCACCCACACTTCTCGGGCTGAGGATAAACATTTGCCAGCTGATGTTACAGTAACAGTTTGGAAATGGTAGGAAGAAACCACGTGGGACCTTTGCGTGGAGAAGTAATGGAGGATGGTTTCTATTTATGCTCACTGATCAGCTTTGGGTAAACTGCATCCATGGAAGGATGCCTGAGACTTTTACAATTCAATCACATATACATTAGGTTTATGGGGTTTTTTTTTTTTTTTTTTTTAAATAACACCTCATTTGCTGCCTTTTCATTCATCTCAGCTCCCAAGTCAATGTTTAACTTCCTTGAAAGCAAGAAATACTCAAGGGGTATTAAGAACACTCTTGTGCTAGTTGTAAAATGAAGAAAGAAATTGTTTCCTATGTAGCTGAATCTAAAATCCACCAAGAAAAGTGGTCAGAGCAGGTAAGACCAGGAAGTCCATTACAGTGTAACATTTGGCGTCAGATCGTGACATTGCATTTAGTGTTGCTGTGGATGTCTGGCCCTGCTTCACATGGTTCTCAAGGAACTCTGCATCCTGCGGCTAGGGAGAAAGTTAGTCAGTAACAGGCTTGCCTTGCAAGCACAGAATCTGAGTGTGGGAACCCCCGTAAAACACTGGGCATAAAGATGCATGCACTGCTGATGTTAGGAGGTAGAGGCAGACAATCCCTAGGGCTCAGTGGCCTGCCACCCAGGTAAATCACTGAGTTTCCAGGACAGAGAGAAACTCACTCAATAAAAAAAAACAAATGCCAGGCTAGAGAGATGGCTCAGTGGTTAAGAGCACCGACTGCTCTTCCTGACGTCCTGAGTTCAATTCCCAGCAACTACATGGTGGCTCACAACCATCTGTAATGGGATCTGAGGCCCTCTTCTGGTGTGTCTGAAGAGAGCAATGGTGTACTCCTATACATAAAATAAATAAATAAATAGATAGATAAATAAATAAATAATACATACATACATACATACATACATACATACATACATACAAATGCCATCCCAGGATGATCTTTCACCTTCACTGGCATGTACACCCACACACACGAGAACACCCACACGGATACATGCACACATATATTACTGCATCCCTGAAATATGCTAGAAAAATCCCTTAAGATTCTGCAGCTATTACCCGTTCTGAGTTATCCTAAAGTGATACAATAAATAATGTGTCTTATATTTTTCTCAGTAGTGTTTTAATTTTTCTTATGTAATGAACTGAATGTTAGGAAAACATAGAACGTCGACCACAGAAGTATCTTCACTGGCTTACTTTATTATTCACCCTACACAGGAATCATATCGACTATTTGCTGTTTTCTCCGAGGCGATGACACTTGTCCGGTTCAAGTTATCTAAATGATTGGTTTCTTGTGACTGCTATAACAAATTACCGCAGACTTAATGCCTGAAGACAGCAGACATGTGTCCACTCCCTGTATCAAATGGCAGAAGTCCAAAATCAGTATCAATCAGTTTCATCACTGGACAACAGTCGAGGTAGCAGCAGGACCATGGTCCTCCCAAAAGCCCTGCTAAAAAATCTGTTGCTTGCCTCTTCCAGCTTCTGGTGGTTGGAGCATTCCTTGGCTTGTGGCCACGTCACTCCAGTGTCTGCTTCTGTGGTCTTGTTGCCTTTACATTTATGTGTATCAAATCTCACTCTTTCCCTCTTATGAAAATTACATTGTTGACTATACTGGGTAAGGGGAGGGGGTGATATAGTACCTCCATCTCAAGATCTGCAAAGATACTTTTCCGACTGGGGACAGTAATTCCCAGAAAGAAAGTACAACTGTATCTTCTGGAGGTTGGATTAGCTGATTAGAATGTCAATAACTGTGAGAGGTTGGAATGTTGCAGGTCTAGAGCCTAATTATAATTTATCGTAGGCTATCTTAAGCCTCCTAAGTAGCCTTCCCTGTCCATCTATGTATCAAGCTCAAAACCCATGACTAATAGACACAAGTCTTTTGAACTATATTAATTTAATGAAACCATAGTTTCTACCTACTGGAAGGCAAAGAGACATCAGATAGTATCCAAGACCCTTCACTGAAATTTCTCTGCCTTACTCTAATAACTGCCAATATAGCTGAACATATATTTGAAAAGTGCCTTGATTAATGATTCTTTGTTTTGTTACTATAAAAACTTCATGAAAGTGATTCCATGTTGGAGTATGGAGTTAGGGGTAACCTAAATCTGTGCTGTGGTAACTAATAGTCGGCTCCAGAACAAACTATCTCAGAGCCCTCTGAGGGGGTAGGGGGGAGTAGTGGTTTTGCATCAACACAACAAATGACATGTATAGGTCTCAAGGTTTAAAACTTGGCATCTTTGAGGACTGTAATCTAGCCACTAGAGTAAGTACCAAAAAATACTGAAGTTTTTCATCTTACAATTAATCACACACACACACACAAACAAATTACTCACAATATCAATGACCAAAGTGCTGACCACACCTTATTTATGTTGACAAAACTAAGAGGGAACTACTTTGTTAACTCTCTGTTCTCTACTAACCAATAGCCCTCTTTCCTCCGACAGACTTAATCTAGTTCCCTTTAAGGTCATCTTAGAAGATGTGGGATGATTCCTGCTTGTCAGTTGAATTCTGTACCTCCAGATGCTGCCTTTCATTCTCCCTCGGGTGAGGGTCACCTAAGTCCCAGTTTACCAGCCCCTCCTGTCCTGTTGCACCGGGGATTCCAGACTCCATGGCAGAGCAACTGATGAAATCTGCTTCATAGATGATGTAAGGCTGGACTCTCGGGGCTGTGCCTGAGCAAGTTGGCCCTGTACTCTTGTGTGACAACTGGGTCACTTGCCTGTGGAACATTCACCAGTCCCCAGAGCCCTGGCTTTGTAAGCGGCCTTTGGAGCTTTACTTGTGAAGCAGAATTCTGGAGAATCCTATGTACACGGCACAGGGACAAGTCAAGGTAATGTACAGTCCAGGAGGGAGAAAAAGACCAAATCCCAGCCTTTAGTGGCTGCATCCTCTCCAGAACCATTGTCACCATCCCAAAAGCTGGCTCTGGCAGACAATCTGAAGGGTCTCCCCTGGGGAATTCAGAGTAGAGCCATGGTAGTTTTGCTCTCTCAAGTGATCAGGCATTGATGACTAATACCAAACCTACCAGGAGGAGTTGAGTTCACAGCTCAGCACCTGGCTGCCTCTTACTCTTACTCACAAGTATCTGTTTTACTGCAGAGAGGGAATCAGCTAAATTTCAATGTGAAATAAACAACCATTTCCAGAACTTTCATTGGCCATCAGTAATCATTACTCAAGGAAAGACTTTTTAAAATAATAATGAAACATAACCCCAATTACCCATAGTCTGCCTGCCACTTTTAATTTTCCCAGTGGCCAGCATCATATTTACCAATATATTTTAAGCCAAGCATGAAAATATTAAGAATGTCAATAAATTAATATTTGCAACCTGACAAAAGACATAACGGAGCAACTAAACCACATGTCAAACTGGGCTTATTACACAAATAAGGCCATTCTCCACGAAGGCTGTACTGAAGAATGAGGGAGCTGATGGAGCCAGGGTGTCCACTTAGCGCCTAGCAAGAGGTACGGGCTTGATAATAGCAGCTACCACTATTATTAGCACAGCAGCGGGGCCCCACATGGCATCTCTATGCAGAATGAGCAAAGGGAAAAAGAGGAGAAATGTACAGTGAGAGACGGGGAAGAAGAGTCAGGTAAGAGAGACCAACAGAAGGGTCTTCCAAGCTTCCTCAGTATAAAAACACCCAGGAGGCACCACCCAGAATGAGCACTAGATGCCACCAGTTGAGTTTAAAATGTCATACTTTTCCTTCATGTCAGAAAACATAATCTAAGGCTGGAAATGCAATTACCCCTGTTTATTTTCTTCTCTTAATAAAAACGAAAGTCCCAGGTGGTGATTCTTTTTTTTCCATCTACCCGCCCCTGAGATTCAATCCTGGTACCGTGGTTTCATGGGTCATTTACCTATCTGTAATATTTGGAAAGTGTAGCTAATCAGGTAAAGCGTCTCCCTTCTCATGAGGCAACCAAGAACCCCCTTGATCTCCATAGCGAAGTGGATGACATTTAGGTCAAACCTCCACCCTTCCAGTCTGTCAATGTACTGGACTGAGATAAGTAGCTGGTATTCGGCTCCAGTTTTTCTCCAGGGATGGGGCTGGGTATTAACCATTGAGGTTCTAACACTCAGTGTGTCAACTGTTGGTCCACAGAGTATTTAAAGAGTTTCTCAGCATCAATACACACACTGCTATGGTCGCGTGTAAGCTGGGATAAAGACCAGTAACATATAAAAATAGAAAATCAAGACTGAAGAAAATCCCTGGTTGTCACAGGTGCTGCAGCCATGCTTCAATTCAACCGGAGAAAGAGGTTTCCAGGCAACGCCAGGAACTGGACCCAAGAGGCTCACCTCTGATTGGAAAGCAAGAGATATCAAGAGTCTCCAGCGATGCCAGGAAGACAGCAAGTATGTGCACACAAGAAGACAGACAGTGTAGGGCAGGGCTTGCTCCCGACCTTACAGACTAAGCTACCCTTCTTCCTCTTCAATATGGCTCCAGACACATACTGAGGACTAACCTATTGAAGAAGGCTAGGTCCAGATGCTTTTGACATCAGGTGGGCAAAAGAACAAAAAGAACTTCTGTAGGCTACCCGTGGACAAAGCCAGGGAGTTCCTAGAGAAACACTTAGGTCTTAACATGTCCGCAATGAAGTGCTAAGTTCCCGGAGTCCTGTATCAGGGGTCATAACTTTAACTCTCTTGACACAGAAAATGCTCAAAGCATGTGTTGCCAGTCATGTAGCAAGGTATGAAGAAACAAAAACAACAGTGCTCTCGTGAGGAATAGCTTCCCCCATGAATCTGTCTGGGTGGATTACTGTGCAACAGCCCCCAGAGGGGCTAGGTGAGCGAGCCTGCAGCAGAATGCCACTAGCTGTGGAGGAGTAAGGCACTTGAATGGACAAATGCCAAGAGGAATGCTTTTCATTTTAAAGTGGTTAAGCCAGGTGTGGTGGTACAAAGCTGTCATCCTGGCACTGGAGGCTGAAGCAGAGGGTGGGGAGACTTCAAGGCCAATCTGGGGTGTATAATGAGATTTGTCTGGGGTGAGGTTTTTTAATACTGAATGGTTATTCTTTTTTTTTTTTTTTTTAAGTAAAAGAAAAGCAACTAGTTTTGACGATTCCCCATTTGTGGGAGAGCTCCCTGATCTCTAACAAGAGCACATGTGTGGACTAACCGGAAGGTTTATATGTTACCATTCTCCTTGTCTCCAGGAATTTAAGAGCTGTTTCAAAACATCGAAACACTGTGATACAAGCTTGCCTATAGTTCAAAGTGGCAGTAGAAAACAAATCAAAGAGATCGTCTAATTTCATAGTGGCCTATTCCAGCCAACCATGCTTCTGATATTCATGTAGAGAAAGCCCACCCTATCTGAACTAACAAACAGCACAATCATTTAAAAAAAAGGCTATGGACTCTCCACTTATCTATTCTGTTACAAAAAGTGTGGAGAAGGGATTCCCAGGTGTCTGTTCCCCATGCCCCTGTGCCTTATTTCCTCAGAATAAGTAAAACAAAGTTATATCCTAGTCCCTGGAACCTGAAAA
Source organism: Mastomys natalensis (assembly GCA_021653895.1). Lineage (NCBI taxonomy): Eukaryota > Metazoa > Chordata > Mammalia > Rodentia > Muridae > Mastomys > Mastomys natalensis. Next base: position 622,816 of record JAJTUV010000141.1, read on the forward strand.
TATGCTAGACTATGTGGCAAAGGGGAACTCTTGGCCTGTCTGGACCAACTAAACCAAATTCTCTGACCCTGCAATTCAGGGTTGTCAGAAAATTCCAAGGCACATTCTTAAACTTCTGAGTTTAAGGATCATATGGTTACATTGTATCCATGAAGATAATCTTCCCCATTGCAAAGTCTAGACTAAAAACTGCATTCTACCTTCAGCCTTAATTCCTCTATGTCATGTAACATGATAGAGCAAGTTTCTTAGTCACTATTCTAGTGCTGTGAAGAGACACCATGACCAAGGCAACTCTTATAAAAGAAAGCATTTAATTAGGGGCTGGCTTAGAGTTTCAGAGGTTTGGTCCATTATCATCATGGCAGGGAGCATGGCAGTATGCATGGTGCAAGAGCAGTAGCTGAGAGCTACCTCCTGATCTGGAGAGAGAGAGAGACAGAGAGAGAGAGAGGAGAGGGAGAGGAAGAGGGAGACAGAGAGAGAGAGAGAGAGGGGAAGGGGAAGGGGAGGGGGAGGGGGAGGGGGAGGGGAGGGGAGTGGGAGGGGAGGGGGGAGGGGAGGGGAGGGAGGGGGAGGGGGAGGGAGGGGAGGGGGAGGGGGAGGGGGAGGGGGAGGGGGAGGGGAGGGGGAGAGGGGAGAGGGAGAGGGAGGGAGGAAGGGAGAGGGAGAGGGGAGGGAGAGGGAGAGGGAGAGGAGCCCAGCCTACCATGAGCTTTTGAAGCCTCAAAGCCCACCCCCAGTGACATACTTCCTTCCATACTTCCTCCAACAAGGCCACACCTCCTAATTCTTCTAATCTGCACCCTGGTGACTCAGCATTCAAATACATGAGCTAATGGGGGCCATTCTTCCTCAAACCTCCACAGACCTCCATAAACTTTACTCAAGTGATAAACCTTTATATTTTTATGAATATATATATATATATATATATAATATATATTCTAGATTATGGACTGTGCAGGCAGTGGTGCTGTGTGCCTTTACTCTCACCACTCAGGAGGCAGATGTAAGCAGGTTTTTTTTTTTAGTTCGAGGCCAGCCTGGTTTACAGAGTGAGTTTCAGGACAGCCTTGGCTACACAGAGAAACATCTGTCTTAAAAAACAAACAAATAAATAAGTTTAGATCATGGACCAAGAACACATGAGACTTCTTTCACTCAGTCTTTTCATCACCACAGTCAGCAGTGACTGCTGTTCTATGTCAGAGCTTAAGTTTTCTTCCCTTGTGATGTCTTTTTTGTTTTGAGCATTATTTTTAAAGATTTATTTATTTATTTGTATGTATATGAGTACTCAGTACACTGTCGATTTCCTCAGACACACCAGAAGAGGGCGTCAGATCCCGTTACAGATGGTTGTGAGCCACCATGTGGTTGCTGGGAATTGAGCTCATGACCTCTGGAAGATCAGTCAGTGCTCTTAACCACTGAGCCATCTCTCCAGCCCCTTGGGATGTCTTTTACCCAAGAAATTTTTACATGACTCCAGGCATATTCTCCTGTAAAATAACACCTACAAACAATAAATCATAAAGACATTTGTTTTTAAAACAATTCTTTATATACATATAATTTATTAAAAATAAAGGTAAATTTTCACACTGGTGAGATGGTCGTGATTTATTTTTTGTATAGATAGTGTGGCTTAATATTTTTCTGAAGTATGTAGAACACCTTCAGCTCTTGTCAGAGTTGAGTGATATTTTCATTTCGTGGTTCCCTGTCACAGCTCTAGACCTGTCGTGGGACCTGACAGAGGATAGAGCTAATAAACAAGGTATATTAAAGTCTCACACAATAACCAACTTTATTCAGAGCATCAGACAATATATACTCTGAAGACTAAGAAAAACAGCATGAATAAAGTAAACAATCACAAGGACGAGCTGCACATGGGAAAAACATATTTTTCCATATAAAGGATAGTTTAAACATTTAATTGATAACATCAGCAAGGAGTAATGAATAATCTAAAGTAAACTCACTCCTATCCGATACACCTGGGGGGAGCACAGAAACGCATTCTAAGAACAATTTCGTGCTTTGACGAGACTGAGATACAGATCCTTGTCTGTTTTCTTGGAGCTTTTGCACAAGCATTCAGGTGTCTCCTCACTCAGCTCCTTTCTTGGACCATGTTCTGACAGTCACGTTGCTTTACACCAACAAGAGTATAAAATGGTGGATGCATGTTTAGGACTATTCCAAAAATTGTTGAAAATAATCTGTCCTAGTCCCAAGTCAGAAGTCATTTGACGATTTGTTATGGAACTCAAGCCATCAACTCAAATAACAAGTTTTAAAGTCAAACACCGTAACACAATATACCCAAAGACACAAAGTAGATGTGTCTTTGTCTGCTTGTGTTTCGTACTCTAACCATTATGGCTGTCTGAGAACAGAAAACTTTGTTAAGTACAGTTAAAAACACTGCAGTTCACAAGATACAACAGTCTCTGACCACAGTGTTCAGGGCATGTTCACAGGCATTCCATGTCTTGACAGCACGCACAGTGTAAAGTGGACATGCTCTACACTCAGAACCATGATACGCTATGGGCAAAGTGCTCCCAGAAATAGTTAGTATTTGTTGTGTTTGATTTTGAACTGGTGTTTGTTATTTGTAAGTTCAGAAATGCTTTACTATTATTACCCTGTTGTTTGCAATTCCTCATTTAGTTCCATGACCCCATAAGGGATGGCAGCCTACAGTTCAAGAAGTTGTGTTCTATGTCCCAGTGTGATGACCATGACCCTTGGAGCTAACATCAGTCTGAGATGGGGTCAGTGAGATGGCTCAGCAGGTAAAGACATCTACCACCAAGCCCGACAACCGTGTTGGATGCTTCGACTCTACATGGTGGAAGCAAAGAACCACACTTACATGGTGGTGTGCACATGCCCTCCCATCTTCAATCAATCAATAAATATAAAAGAAAATAAATAAAATAACATAAAATCATCTTGAGAACCTAGTAACTGACACAGCCCAGAGGTGATGAAATGAGCTACTGTCTCTGTGAGGTGAAGAACAATTGATTCCAGTTAGCCTGTACTAACTGAAACAGAGGGTAAAAAAGTATTTGCCAGTTTAAAAGCTGCATATCAGGAACAGAAGCTGCACTGATTGGACATATAGAACAGTGTATATAATTGTGTCACCATCTGATGACACAATGTTTAAAGCGACTGAATTTCTCCAAGATCCATAGCTTTCTTGTAAAGATCAAATAGATGAGTTAAACACAAATTTAAGGGAAACTATTGTCCCCTTCACTTTTAAAAAGCCTTCTGGGAGGTGCTGATCTCTGATTTCCAGGGGATTATAGTGTTTTTGTTTGTTTTCTCATTGTGACAGGCCACAGTGGTTCTAGTTCCACCTGTCACTTAACCGTTAACAGTCTTTACACCACAAAGCCAATGTGCTGCTGATATGTCTGCTCTAAACACTATTCAGAAGTTGGGAAAACAATCACAAGGTGGCTTTACAAACCTGCAGAGATACATTGTCTCTCACGATTCATTTGCCACTTCTAAAGAACCTCTGTGGTGTTTCTGCATCTCTGGAAATTAATATACCAATATACTGGCCCAGGTCTTGCATTCTCCGTTTTCACAGGGCAGAGCTCACATATCAAATAGCTTCGACTATTTGAGAAAGTTAAAGTTTCAGGAAGTAGCTCCTCTTGACAGGGGCTCAAGACTCTGGCTTCCCCTTCAGTCAGTGGCTCTTAGATTTATAAACTTCTTAGGTCTGAAAATTGGATTAAAGCCTTTGCAATTTCATCCTTGCAATTCAACTTGTGACAGTGGTTTCCAGATCTATGGTAATTTTTTTTTATCATTTATGTATACACAGGCATGTATGCATATTGACATAAATATACAAACTTCAAGTGTGTCTTCCTAGTAACCTGGCTATCTCTTAATTTCTAAAACCTCGATAATCAGTTAACTACCAACAAAGATAAAATGACAGTCTGTCCTGCTGCCAGAGCTGTCCAACTCACTGGAAATAAGACTCACTGGTGTTATGCTTAGCAAGGAATTGAAGTGTCAGAAAGCTATCATGGAGGGGGTAGAATTCAATTTTTAAAATGCTTTGTTCTAGCATTATTTCTTCTCTTCCTCCAGCATATCAACAGACCCACTGATTTTCAGTAGTATCAGCTATCTCTGCTCCTCTCCTACATAGGACTACTGCAACACTGCCCCCCCCCCCTCAATGCACTTCGCACCCTTCCATTCACAATGCTTTGGTTAAAGAGCCACTTTGGTGGGTTGCTGGCTCATGTGTGGCATGTATGTATAAATAACTCGTCTAAGTCTTTGGAATTCCCCTGTGATGTGTTTATAAAAAGATAAAAAGAGAGGGGATATGTTTGGTGGAGGTGTAGTCAGGTATGGGAGAAGGAGGTGCCTCTGAGGGCCCATGCTGAGGCATCCCTTCCCCCTGAGGGACCAGCCACATGATGATGTTATAGTATAGAACAGAGTATATTTAGGGCATGGGGAGGGGAGTTGAGAGGGTAGTGGAGACAGAGAAAGGCAGAGAAAGAGCAGAAGAGTAGACAAGTAGAAGCCGGCCATGAGCACATAAAAAGAGAGGGGGGAGGGGAATGGGAAGAAAAGGGAGGAGGAAGGGGCAAGGGGACAGAGTGGGAGCAAGAAGGCAAGAGCAAGAGCGAGAGGAGAGGGCAAGCAGCCCCTTTTATAGTAAGTCAGGCACACCTGGCTGTTGCCAGGTAACTGTGGGGGCAGAGCTTAGACAAAATGCTAACACTCCTATATACTTTCCTTCCAAGTACACCACCATTTGGTTCTATGTCCAATCGATAAGACAGGCTGAGTCACAATCATTTTTCAAGTTGTACCAACTAGGAAAATGAATTCAAAGTCTTCCAAAAATGCCCTCATACCAGGGCATCAAGTCTGATGGAAAATTTAGCTTCTTTCTCTGTATCTTACATTCTTATTGTCCAGTCTCTTGGAGAGGGGTTGATGATGTAAATGAGTAAAATCTTATAGTTCCTTGGGTACTGAACCTGTCCTTATGGAGCCTGTTAGAGTGTTACTCTGTTGCAAGTCGAGAAGGATAAAAGTCTCCAAGCAACTGACTGACTAGGCTTATCATTGACTAGAAGATACTTCTGGCAAGAGAGAGAGTTGATGGAATTTGGTTGGTTTATGGACTCTGGTTTGACTAAGCCCATTGCAGCTCTCAGAGTCCTGTTCTTTCATATGAGAGACTAGAGGTACTGTGATCCCATTCCATCAACCCAGAGTCACATTGTATTCCTCATCAGAATGTATCCGTCTTGCAGATGGTCAAAGGAATGATCCTTCTAGGGGGTCAGAAAAGCTCCCTGCTCTCTCCTCCCTTCTGACTGCACCCCAAAACAGTAAATTTACAATCCTTAGCACATTTTTTCATACGTCCTCTCAATGTAAGGAGAAACAACCCTTCACTATCGTAGTCTTTGCATCCCTCATTCTTACCCCACCTAAGGTACCAAAGTGGGCTGACAGATGCATTCTGAAGATGAATGCAGTTTGACTCTGCAGGTTAATGGAATGGAACCCACAGTGTCTAGGTCTCTCATATAAAAGTTTAGGTTTTGATTGGGAAAGAACGGGACTCTGAGAGCTACAATGGGGTCCTTTGGGTGGGTTCAGTCAGACCGGAGTTCATAAATCAACAAAATGCCATCAACTCTCTCGTTGCCTTCACTGGATACTTTATTCCAAGTGACCAATGGGTGCTAAGAATTTTGTCATGGCCTGCCAGGCAATGCCAGTTTTCATGCTTTAATACTGACCTAATCAATGCACTTTTTATACCTAACGTGTCAGAACAAAGAAATTTGGAGCTCTAATTTCTTTAGTCTGTTGTCTCCAGCCTTCTGGGTACCAACGGAAGTTAATTATCGCTCTACTGGACAGGACATAAGCCATTCTAGCAAGATTGAGAATTGAGCGATTTACTATAGGACATTTAAAAAGCTCATTTAACCATTAGAAGAGCCAAGGAAATGGGCTAAGGTGGAGATTTCAGAAATACTCCCACAGCTCTGTAGTAGAAATGGGTCACCAAGGGAACTCTTAGCTCTCCCAAGATTAGGAATCTGCCCCTCGTAAACCATAGTCTTGGTGTCAAAATCAGGAAGTCACACAGAGTGGAAGCTCTCCTGGACAGAAAATTGGCTTCTCGACAGGCCAGAAATATTTTTATTCTTACCTGCAAAAGGAGATCTCTATGGCCTGCCTCTTGACACCCAGAATGCAATGCCTCTAAGACTGGTTTGTTTGTTGTTTGTTTGTTTTGTTGCAAAACAATAATAGAAACATCAAAGTATGACCCCTACTTCAGTCAGTTTTTCTAGCTTTGCACTCATACAGTATCACAGTTAAATATAAGTCTAATCCAGAGCCCTGAGTATGGGGAGTCTTGGAACTGGGATGTGAACACTATACCCTCTTCAGTACAGAAAAGCATGTTTGAAGGCAAGTAAGAGACTGGAGAGATGGCTCAGAGGTTAAGAGTACCAACTTCTCTTCTAAAGGTTCTGAGTTCAATTCCCAGCAACCACATGTTGGTTCACAACCATCTGTAATGGGATTTGGTGCCCTCTTCTGGTGTGTCTGAAGACAGCTAAATAAAATAAATAAATCTTTTTTTTTATTATTGGAAATTTTATTTACATTTCAGATGTTCTCCCCTTACCCCATTTCCCCTCCTCCTTCCCAGGAACTCCCTATCCCTTCCCCCCTCCTCTTGCTTCTATGATGGCGTACCCCACCTACCCTCCCCCGTACCTCACTTCCCCACCCTCGAATACCCACCCCACGACGTCTAGCCTTCATGGGACCAAGGATCTCTTCTCCCACTTATATATAGCTCCCTTGCATATATATCTGGAGCCATGGGTCTCTCCCTAAGCACTCCCAGGCTGGTGGTTTAGACCCTGGGGACTCTGGTTGGTTGGTATTGTTGTTTTCCTCATGGTGTCTCTAATCCTTTCAACTCCTTTAGTCTTCAGTCTAACTCCTCTATTGGGAACCCCATGATCAGATTGATGGTTAGCTATGAGCATCTGCCTCTGAATATGTCAGACTCTTGCAGACCTCTAAGGAGACAGCTATATCAGGCTCTTGTCAGCATGCACTTCCTGACATCCACAGCAACGTCTACCTTTGGTGACTGCACATAGGATGGATATCCAGGTGGAATGGTCTGCAGACGGCCCCTCCTTCAGTTTCTGTCCTGCACTTTGTATCCATATTTGCTCCCTTGAGTATTTTGTTACTCCTTCTAAGAAGGACTGAAGCCACACACACACTTGGTCGTCATTCTTCATGAGCTTTATGTGGTCTGTGAGTTGAATCTTGGGTATTTCAAGGTTCTGGGCTAAAATCCAATAATCAGTGAGTGAATACCATGTATGTTCTTTTGTGATTGGGTTACTTCACTCAGGATGATATTTTCTAGTTCCATCCATTTACCTTAGAATTTCTTGAAGTCATTGTTTTTAATAACTGAGTATTATTTCATTGTGTAAATGTACCACATTTTTTGTATCCATTCCTCTGTTGAAGGGTATCTGGGTTCTTTCCAGCTTCTGGCTATTATAAATAAAGCTTCTATGAAGATAGTGGAGCATATATCCTTGTTATATGTTAGAGCATCTTCTGGGTATATGCCCAGGAGTAGTATAGCTGGGTCCTCAGGTAGTGATATGTCCAGTTTTCTGAGGAACCGCCAGACTGTTTTCCAGAGTGGTTGCAACATCTTGCAATCCCACCAACAATGGAGGAGTGTTCCTCTTTCTCCACATCCTTGCCAGCATCTATTATCACCTGAGTTTTTGATCTTAGCCATTCTGACTGGTGTGAGGTGGAGTCTCAGGGTTGTTTTGATTTGCATTTCCCTGATGACTAAGGATGCTGAACATTTCTTTAGGTGCTTCTCAGCCATTTGCATTTCCTCAGTTGAGAATTCTTTGTTTAGCTTGATACCCCATTTTTTAATAGGGTTATTTGGTTGTCTAGAGTCTAATTTCTTGAGTTCTTTGTATATATTGGATATTAGTTCTCTATCAGATGTGGGATTGGTAAATATCTTTTCCCAATCTGTTGGTTGCCGTTTTGTCCTATTGACAGTGTCCTTTGCCTTACAGAAACTTTGCAATTTTATGAAGTCCCATTTGTCAATTCTTGATCTTAGAGCATAAGCCATTGGTGTTCTGTTCAGGAACTTTTCCCCTGTGCCTAGGTATTCGAGGGTCTTCCCCACCTTCTCCCCACCTTTTTTTTTTTTTTTTTAAAGGCAAGTAAGGTGGACACTGGGAGCAAATCTACTAAACTCGTCACTAATCCCAAATACTGTCATCTTACCTCGAGCAATGATGATAGCCCGTGTAAGGTAACTTTTTACAAACCCTTCTTTATGCTCTCCATCTATCTAGTGTGATCCTTTGACAGTTGTGGGTCAGGGAAAGTTATTGATTTGTTTCTGTTTGCTTGATGTCATTGAGAAATGTCTCCTTCACCCTGCTGCAGCACAGAACATTGTCAGTTTATCTTGATGAGATTCCCCAAAGAGCTTCTAAACCATCCAGGTACCTGTAAGTGATAGTTGGTAGCATTATAGTTTGAAATGAATTGTACGGTTTACTCATTTCTGAAAACTAATACAGGGAACCAAAATACCCCCCTTTTTTTCCATTCACTTCCAAAAACAGAGAGTTTACTGTCTTGAAGAAAAACACGTTCATGGCCTCTTGCCTTGAAGCCAATAATGTACCATACAGAAGAGTCCCAGCGGGGATGATCAGTCTATCTTTTTCAAGATATCCTCTTTCTTATCTTTCATTCAGTTGTCTTGAAACTCCCAAGGTCTCTGGAGTAATCCATCTGCATGAAACAGAAGATCTTTGTGTCTCTCAACGGAACCCTGGCCCAAAGAAACAGCAGCCCCTCCTTCAAAGTCAGCTCTCAGCACCAAGACCTATTTGGATATATAAATATTCATTTGTACAGGGCATCAAGTACCCATTGCATAGCCCTACCTGTCGATTTCAGATTTCAACTTTGGAAGATCAGATCATTGTATTCATGCCTCTGCCTTCAGTGGAGACTCTGTGAAGTCATTCCTAAGCTAGAGAAACTGATTGTAACTTGCAAAAAAGACTCGAGACACTAAATAGCCATTTTCTTTTCAAATTAGTCCCCTCCCTGCTCCCATTACCTATCAAGACACTGATTGAAAAAGAAAGGTAGCTGAAAAGGGTGAAAGGCATCAGTTTCAGAAGCAAGATCTTACCAAGGTCCATATCGACTCAGAAAAAATCTTTACTCAAAACATTAATTGAGGAGGCAGCTTCAGCCCAGTAATGTAGCATGTACTGACATGAGCAGACCAGTCTCTCTCTCTCTCTCTCTCTCTCTCTCTCTCTCTCTCTCTCTCTCTCTCTTTCATTCCCTCCCTCTTCTTTCCCTCTCCAAAGAAGGAAAGGAAATGGAGATAATTATTCCAGTAATTCAATAGTTCCCTCTCCACCTGAATTATTAGAATAATTGCCTCTCACTGGTGGAGACTGGATTACAGGTTTAGTGGCTGTTCTGGGCTCAGATCCTAAGAACAGTCATCACAGTACAGTTATCTTCTCTTTCAACATTCCTGCTGTGAACCCCATGCTGCCTCACAGTATATGTATACCCCCCTCTTTCTTATGTCTTTAAATGTACTCTGATCCCAGCTTTCCTGTCTAATCCTAAATCCTCTACTTGTCTATCAAACAGAGGCAGGTCCCAGCTGGTACTGGCTGGTATGACTCCAAAAGAAGGTATTTAATGTGGGGGGGAAAAACCAGAACCATTGATAATTATATGCCATTCCTAATGTTTTATAAGAAGTCAAAGAAGGAGTAAGAGAACACACACAATGCTCATATGGACATGCACACGCGTGCACACACACAGACACACACACAGAGAGAGAGAGAGAGAGAGAGAGAGAGAGAGAGAGAGAGAGAGAGAGAGAGAGAGGGCTTTCTTTCTGGAATTCTGCCTAGCTGCTTATGATGTCTTTCAACTCCCTCCACCCCTCACACCCCCAAAACACACTCCAGTGCAGGATTTCTGAACATTCTTGTTTTTCTGACCTAATTTCTGTCTTGTATTCTCCCTCTTAACATCCTCTCTCTCTCCCTCTCTCTCCCTCTCCCTTCCCTCTCTCTCTCTCTTACACACACACAACACACACACACACACACACACACACACACACACTGTATTTCTAGTATGACCCAGTACTCATAACTAACAGCAGTTTAGCTCTAAGGCTCCCTAACTATGTGACTTCCAGTCACAGCGTCACCTATAAACTGCTGGGCAAGTTCTATCCCCCAGTAAATTAATCTGCAAAATGAGAATAGTAAAATATTTACCGCAAAGCACTGATTTGAAGGGTTTAATGTTAATGCAGTGCTTAGAAAAGATTGAAGCAAGGTGCTTTCCAGTCCCCATCAGCTCTTGCTATTACGGACATGCCTCTGGGTGCTATATTACATTATTAACCCCTGATTCCAAGTGCTAGTCATGTCTACAGTGCCCGTGTGGGTCACTCTGCAGCCCTACCACAAAATTCTGAGGAAACAACTTGGAAGGAAAGATTTGACTTGTAGGTTCAGAGTCTTTTCAGTTCATGATCAGCTGGTCTATGCCACTGCTTTTAAGGGCACGACAATGCAGAAACATGGTTCAAAGGGAGACTGCTTGTCTCGTGGCAGCTAAGAAGCAGAAAGATGCAAAGAAAGGAAGAGGGCAGGGATAAGATGCACTCTTGAAAGGCTTCACTCAGGCCTAGAAGTCAGGCAGTGGTGGCGCATGCCTTTAATCAGCACTTGGGAGGCAGAGGCAGGCAGATTTCTGAGTTCGAGGCCAGCCTGGTCTACAGAGTGAGTTCCAGGACAGCCAGGGCTACACAGAGAAATCCTGTCTCAAACAAACAAACAAACAAACAAACAGGCTTCCTTCAATGACCCACTTCTCCCAACCAGGCCTCCTAATAATCCATTCAGCTATGAAATCATCAAAGATTAATCCATTGGTGAAGTAGGGCCTTCATGAGCCAGTCACCTTCCAAAAGCCCGCTAGCCTACAATCAAGCCTCTAAGGAGTATTTTTAGATTCAAACCACAACATGTCTCTTCAGAAGAAGGATATTCTTTCTTTATTAAAATACCAAAGCTGAGCTGGGAGGATGGTTCAGTGTGTAGACTACTCGAGCAAGCATAGGTAGCTGAATTTGGATCCCTAGATTCTACATTAAAAACTGGATGCAGTAGCTCACATCGGTTATTCTAACATTCCTATGGTTAGGACTGTGGAGACAGGAAAATCCCCAGGGCTCGTGTGCCAGCTAGCCTAGTGTATGCAGCAGGGAACAAGAGACTCTTTTCTCAAACAAGGGATGAGGCAAAAGCCAAGACCCAAGGTTATCCTCTGACATACAATGTCATGGCACATACTGTCCTACACACACACACACACACACACACACACAACATCAGAGAGGAGGGTTTTGTTATTTTCCTTCTTTCTTTCTTTTTTATTAGAAAAGAAAAAGATATCAGAGCCAATTAGATGGTTATTGTCCTGACTAGCCCTTAATTGTAACTTGACACAGCCTAGAGTCATCTGAGAGGGGGCGCTTCAATCAAGAAATTGAATAGATCAGAATGACCTGTAGGGATGTCTGTGGGGCATTAGCTTGATGATTAATTGATATAGAAGGACACAGCCCACTGTAAACAGTGCCATCACTGGCAAGCAATGCTGGGCCGTGTAGTAAAGTTCACCTACTGTGTAAGTAGCTGGGTATGCACCTTTGAGTGAGCCCCAAAGTAAGCCAGCAAGCTCCATCCTTCTGTGGCTCCCGCTTGCAAGTTCCTGTCCTGAGTCCCCTCAGTGATGGGTTATGACCTGGAAACAGAAGCTAATAATCTCTTTCCATTAAAAATTGCTTTGGGTCATCAGATTTGTCACACTAAAGAAGGAAACAAGATTGGACCAGAGGTGAATGTCCGAGACAAAGGCTGCTGCGTACAAGGCACACGAATGCTGCCGAGGGAATCACGTGCTTGAACTGCTGTGCGCTTTGAGAGAGCAGGAGAGGCCTGCTTAGAAGAACAGGTCACGGATGGGGCTGACGTGTTCTGATTGGCAGTGATCCACAGCTTCCATGAAGCTGAGAAACCAAAGATCAGGGAACAGCACAGACACCCACATGAGGTTCATCATTTCTTTTCCCAATCTCCCTAACACTGCAACCCTTTAAGACAGTTCCTCGTGTCGTCATGACGCCCAATCATAAAATTATTTCCATTGCTACTTCAGAACTGTGATTTTACTGCTGTTACGAATCTTGATGTAGTTGCTGAAGGGGTCGCGACCCTCAGGTTGAGAACCATGGTCCCGGGGTGGGGGACAGTGATTTATAAATTTTAACAACAAAAGGAATCTGAGATTTTTATTAAAGTGTAGTGTTTGTTGCCTCTTTAGAGATTCTGACTTAGTACAACTGGGTTGCCCTCATTCACTGTACCCCCTACCAGGGGCATATTGACTACATGTGGCTGCTTCTTGATTAGTTGTAGAAGGTACAAGCTGTCTACCTAAAAATGACAACCAGAAAAAAGTCGCATGTAGGTGGCTCCAGATCCATACTGAAGGTAAGTTGGACAGCTTGCTATCTGAAAAGGAATGCAGCCTGCAGTCACCTACTGAACCACTGCACAACCTAGTAGTCATCGCTTGCAACATTGTATGCACAGCTGGCAACGGCTACAATACAGATGAGGAAAGGTGGAGAAAAGCCCAGAACATTTGTGCTTCATTATATACATATATATATAAAGCTTTAATAAAAGGCAGGATGCTCTTTTTTTTTTTTCTTTTTTCAAAATATATGTCCCTTCTGAGTGCTACTGGCTGTGAAGTAATCCGAACGCAACCAAATACAAAGAGCACAGAATGAATTGCTGCTGAAAACAGTTACTGCACCCCAAGGCACTGGCCCTGTGATCTCAGCTCCCTGACTCTCATTAAAAACGCTACTTTCCAAGCTCCATTAATTGGGAAGTCTCAACATAGTTAGGGTGTCGTAGAAGACTCCACCGGCCTCTGAACACAACGCTTGTAGAGAAAGGATTTATCATCCTGCAGGCAAGCTCGATTCAACAAGTTTCTGCCGAGCACAATTAAGTACAAATGGGACATAAAGGAACTAGAAGATACAATCAGAAGCCGCCAAAGAGACTGGTCTCTTTCGTGTGGAAAGGAGGCACAATCAAGACGTAGACATTGAAGGACAGGGAAGAGAGTGTGGCATCAGCGCTAACTATTCTGTTGAGACTGTAAAATCAGAGCTGAAGTCCACACAGAAACAACTGGAGGAAGAGCTCGGGCCACTTTTGCAGAAGAATTGAAAGGAGAGACTCATGTCCATGGTTCTGCCAATTGAGTCTTGTATTTGACTTGGCTTTTGTCCTCTTCAAAAATCTCTGAACCTGATATGTTGCTCCATTTTCCCCCAGAGGGCATTTCATTGCCAGAGAAGATTGAATCATAAGGGCTTTGAGGTAATGACTGGGTTTAATCCATTGATGGATTTTTAATAGACTGTTTGGAGGTGGTGGAACTATGGAAGGTTGAACTCTCTGGGCCCTATGTATCCTGCCCTGGCCTCTTTCTGTTACTTCTCCGCTCTGTGTCCTGTCCACCACGGTGTGAGCTGCTTTGCATTGCCCTTCTTACCACAACACATTGAAACTGAGCCAAAGTAACCTTCCTTCCTGAAGCTGTTTCTGACTGTTATTTGGTCACAGCGCCAATAAAATCAGCACATTAATGTACCCAGTGTTCTCTCTTACACACAATTTAACTCAAAACTTTTGTTTTGCTTTGCTTCTGAGTTTTAACCTAGAATTCAGTGATCTGCAAGCAATGTTAGCATGTTAATCTCTCTGAGTTAAGAGATATAGTTGAGGGGATGGAGAGATGGCTCAGAGGTTAAGAGCACTGGCTCATCTTCCAGAGGTCCTGAGTTCAATTCCCAGCAACCACATGGTGGCTTACAACCATCTATACTGACATCTGGTGCCCTCTTCTGGTCTGTAGACATACATGCAGGCAGAATACTGTATACTAAATAAAAAATAAATCTTAAAAGATCATAAATCTTAAAAAGAGAGAGAGATAGTTGGCCCCTCAAAGAGAGTAAAAACCCAGATCACTACAAAGAGTGCATCCAGTGTACCCCTGTGTGCTACACCCAGACACTTTTTAAATAAAATTTATCTATTTTATGCATATGAGTACACCACCATTGCTCTCTTCAGACACACCAGAAGAGGGCACCAGACCCCATTACAGATGGTTGTGAGCCACCATGTGGTTGCTGGGAATTGAATTCAGGACCTCTGGAAGAGCAGTCAGTGCTCTTAACTGCTGAGCCATCTCTCCAGCCCACACCCAGACACTTAAGAGTCAGCTCCACGATGGCTCTGAAAAACACATGGTAAAGCCATGTGCAAGTAGACAACACAGAATGTGAGTCAGGTTACAGTATCCCCGGTCCTGTGACAAGCACATAGCAGTAGGTACACAAGAAACATTGTCCACTTACCTAGAAGCTCTGAGAGGCCTGATTCCATTTTCCTCTAAGTGCCTACCACAGGTAGACTACTGTAAGTGCATAATTTATGTCCTGCCATCTACAGTGGGCTCCATTCATACCACTGATACTCAAGTGACCCCTCGAAGAAATACTAATGATCTACACTCATTTTTTAAAGTCACTGTACTGACTGGTTTTATGTCAACTTGACACAAACTAAATTCAACAGAGAAGAGAGAGCCTCATTTGAGAAAAATGCCTCCATAAGATACAGCTGTAAGGCATTTCCTTAATTAGTGATCAACAGGGGAAGGCCCAGCCAGTGGTTGTTAGGTCCACCCCTGGGCTGGTGGTCCTGGGTCCTGTAAGAAAGCAGGCTGAGCAAGCAACATAGAGCAAGCCAGTAAGCAGCATGCCTCTACGGCCTCTGCATCAGCTCCTGCACCAGGAGGCTGCCCTGCTTGAGTTCCTGTCCCAATTTCCTTTGTAGATGAACTGTGCTATGGAAGTATAAGTTGAACAAACTCTTTTCCTCCCCTTCTTGCTTTTTAGATCATGGTGTTTCCTTGCAGCAACAGAAACCCTAAGACAGCCACGCAAGAACATAATGCTAGGTCTTGGGGCATATGCTTGAAGTCTCAGATCTGGAGAAGTGGAGACAGGATCCTCGGTGCTTTCTGGCTAGCCAACCTAGCTTAATTGGTGGGGTCTAGGACAATAAGAAAAAGATGTGTTCCTGGGGGTGAGACTCAAGGTTGTTCTCTGGCCTACATACACTGCACACATGCAACTCAACAGTGAGCACGTGTGTCTAGGTCCCTGCTTCTTACGCCACTCTTCTCTGTGTTCCTCCTGGTTTTCTGTTTATCTACTAATTGGCTGACTCCGGTTGCTTCTTACTGATTTAAAGGGCAATGCAGAGTGATTCGAGTGTAAGCCACTGAAAGCTTAGGTCTACATTCCTGAGCTGCTTTCTGTGTTCTCTGTGACCAAATTACACCTCAATATCTACTCTCACCTTATGTCTCCAATCATGGTAAAGAAGGAGCCAGAAGCATCAAATCCTCAGAGAGAAGACACTTCGTTCTCACTCATTCACTTGTGTTTATTGAGTCAGACAGTATTGCTTCTAGTCAAGAAAAAAGTAGTTGCTTTAGTCTTTGTATTAAAAAATAAAGTTTTAACTGTGAAGGCACCATAGAGATAGGAGTCCCTATGTAGTATTTCTCAAACTGTGGCCTTTCAAAATGGCTACATGGATTGCACAGAATGGGGAAAAGTCTTGAGTTCCAGCCTAGATTATTGGTTTTGTCTCTATCTATGTCCTGTTTCTTTCACAAGATGACTGTTAACCAGAAGTCAGATCCTGCTAAGCAAACAGAGACCTGAGTAGCTTTAAGCGGCCAGACGGTGATATCATTGATGTATTCAGTGTATTCTCTGCAATGTTCAGCTCAAGACTCTCAGCTCAGGAAACTGTGTGCCTAACCCGCCTTCACCCTGCAGATTTCAGTCAATGCATTTATCGGTGAGAGTGAAAAAAAAAAACTGAGAAGAAAATCAAGAAATTATAATCCAAGAAGTTCCACAAAGAGTTGAGCCCAGCATAGACCACAACAGCAAGCTGTTACCAGTACACTATGATTTTCTGTTGTCTCCTGTTTGTGTGTGTTCTTTAGACCAGTGGTTCTCAACCTTCCTAATACTGCGACAAATATAGCTCCTTATGTTGTGGTGACCCCCAAACCTAAGATTATTTTATCACTTCTCCATAACTGTAATTTTGCTACTGTTATGAATCATAATGTAAATATCTGTGTTTTCTGATGGTTGTAGGTGACCTCCTATGAAAGGCTCATTCGAGCCCCCAAATGGGTCTTGACCCACAGGTTGAGAACTACTGCCTTAGGTCCTATTTGGGTTCAAAAGCCAGTTTGACTCTAGAAGCATGAAAGGATAAATTTGTTGCCTAACTTCTATTGAGAATATAGGAGAAATTTGGTTATAGGCTATAAAAATAACATTACTCTCTTACATTTGCAAAGCAAATTGGATTCCAAACATTCTTTAATTATTTTTTCTTATTTTATGAGATTATAGTATAATTACATCATTCTTTAGGGGCAATATATCAGTGAAAATTTACATTGTTAGAGATGCTAAAATCACCATTTTGGGACTAATAAAGTAAATAGCAAACAAAGATTTAGCTACTTCTATAAAACAATTCTTTTCAAATACATTGAAGTCTCAAAAACCAGGTCAGGAGTCATTCTTCTGCTAGGATGTAAGAAATTTACAAATTCTTATTTTGGGGATGGGTTTTCCAAGTTGGTTTTAATCCTTACATACATAGTCAATGGCCAAAAAAGAATTTTTAAAACAAAAAACCAAAAAAACTGTGATTTACTAGAATGAAAATTCTCTCCCCTGAGTCACTGTGTCTGAGTGCATACATGTTGTTAATAAATGCACCTGTCAATAGATTTGGTCCTGGGAGATGTGTCATGTCTTAAATCACTTCCTGGATTTGTTTAAATCTGCCTGCCAAGCAAGGTTTGTTCTCAGCCACAGTGCCTTTGACCACAAATAAAGTCTCTGCCATCTGCTTTCACACTAGGGAGATGCCATTTGGATTCAGCGATGAAATAAAAAATCCTATTCACATAAATCCAGGTCTTGTTCTCTTACCCCAAGACATCTCCGGCTGAAACCACAAGAAAAAGAACTTCGTTAAATGAAATGAAGACGTGTGAACATATGCTGTTCAAGAATATTGATACATCCACTTACATATCTCCAAAGTATTAATATTCACATAGTCTTAGATTTTATGTGTTTATTGGCAATGAGAGCTCCTTATCGTTGGGGCTTTGATGCCATAATTTTATCAGGCACTGAAGAACCTGGTGGGGGAGATGCCTTTATTTTTATAACTCCTTTTCCTCTTCAAGACTATTCATCACTAGTTCATTCATCTGACTAAAATGAGAAAACGTGTGTGTTAACACAGGAGACAAAGGAATTGAAGTCTGGATAGACGAAATCACTTTATAATCAGAGTGGGTAAAAATAAATTCTGACTCTTAAAATTCTACTCTCTTGATGACTTCTGCTTTGATTAAGAGGACACTGCTCAAAGGACAACTCATAGTCTTCAACATAGACCTCTGCTTTAGTCTCAGGGTCCTAGCCTTACACTGGGGAGCTGAGTTCTGAGGCTCCATTTTCCCCTTAGCTCCTAGATCCAGAGTAGAAACTGATGGGTTGCCTCACGTCTCCTCAGCTCCTACATTTCCCCGAAGCTACTCCTACTCTCCTCCCTCAGAAGAGGGAAACATGAACATGCCCTGCCCCTAAAGGACTTCTCTCTGCTTCTTTTTGCTGACTGCACCCACCAAGGCTGTAAGGGGGTTAGAGAGTCCTAAGGTCCCTGGACTCTGAATCAGACCATCCATTATCTCCTCATTGGAACATAGGCCCGGAAGGAAGTCTCGGGGAGATGAGGGGTATAAGAGAGGTCTCTACAGCTTCTTCTTGCCTTCTCCAAGCAAGAGCCTCTCCTTTGAAGACAGAATTTGACACTAGAGAAGCCTTCCTCCTCACATCTTTAAAACTTTATCAGCCCAATACTTCAGTGGCACACAGGCTAACGTTAGGGGTACTTCTCTGCCAGCCCCACTTCTGACGATAGCACTACCGTTCTTTCAGACTGAACATTCCAGGGTCTCAAGTCAAGTCAAATACGTGGTTGCCGCCATTTTTCACAGCTGTGCCTCTCCTGACGACTGTTTCCACCATGATTCAGACATGAATACCCACAGATGAGGATCCTAAGAGACTCTGTTCCTGGAGTCTCTGATTTGCTCACCCACTGCTCCATCTCAGTTTCCAAATGCGCTAGCATTCCCGCTAAGCATCGTCATGCTTCTTCACCAACTTCCTACAGCCTGTGGTCCGGGGAAGACTTAAGAGCACAGAATCTGAAGCTAGTCTGTCCGCATTCCGACTTGATCCCTCCACTTAATAACTCTATTACTTTAGGCAAGTTACTGAGCCCCTCTGTACCTCAGCATCCTTTTCCTAGAATCAGATAACACAGCATACACCCTACCAGATTGATCTGAGGATTAAACAGGTTAATACAGAACCATCTGGCATTTAATGAGCGTGAAGTAAGCCACGGCTCTTATTACTGTTGTTACTGAATGCAGTCCAAAGTCTAAGCCCAGCATCCATTGGCTGTACAGTGGATACCCCAGAACTGCACCTTTGAGACTCGAGATGCTATCCTGGGGCTCTCCGAGAGCTCCTGAAGCTAATTAGAACCACACTTAAAAGTGGTAAGCACGGCGGCCAATGAGTCATTCTTTGCTCTAACAGAATGAAGATTTAATTTGAGACATGAGCCTAGAAGAAATACAAAAAGCTGGGAGGAAAGGTAGTTTTCTCTCCCTCTGCTGCACCCAGGGACAGGTAGTTATGCTCTAAGAAGCCAGAAGGAGCGATCTGAACTGATTATAACCTAATGAGGCTGCCAAATCGGTTTTATTCTCCAATGCAGCATAATGACTGGTGAGTGTTATGGGCCCCGAGCCAAAATTATTTTCACTGGTAGCGATATCTGGGGTCAGGTGGGTCAGCCTCTGTGGGGACTACTTTGAGAACAGTCATCTTTCAAGCTGGGCTGGAAGCCTCACTCGGCACTGAAAAGAGTGTGATGGGTGTGGTGTGCTCAGGGTAGATCTGATCCATATGTGTCATCGCAAAGGATTACAGACTGGAAACCGTGAAAGGGAGGAGAGAGAAGGGCAAAGGGAGCAGCACGGGTGCCGGTGGGATTAAGAGGACAGTGACTTTTCTAAGAGCATCGAAGAACGGAAGTAGCTATTGCAGCGATAGAGGTCACTAAAGTTGGCTGCCAAGCGCCCGGTGCCTTCTAAAACTCAAATACCCAAGACAAATAAGGTTCCGAAATAAAACCACAAGAACAACTCGCCTGTTCCCAGCAATACAATTTGTAAACATTTGCTAATGAGTTTAGTGAAGGACGGAACAGAAGGAGCTGACGGATAAGAACAGTGATCAGGTCCATACAGATTCCTGAAGCTTTAGAGTCCTCTGAGTCTTCAGTCAGGCAAGTGGCTATGAAAGTCGCTTGAGACATCATCCCTGGTGCTCTAGTTCGTTGTACCACTTGGGAGCAAAGTAGGGTTAATATATGTAGTAGTCTTAGACAAGCCCCTCGATGTTTCCCAGAGTAACTTGAGCTCTTCACTGATTGGCTGGTTCTAAGATAAGGCAAAAGGGTGGAGCTCTCAGGATGTCTATGACTTATGCGACTAAAGAAAGCTTTGGACACATCTGATACACTTTGCAGCTATGATACTCCAAAAATTTCCAAATAGTACTACTTGGGGTGTCCGCCAAGTACTCACCCACTTCAATGAAGAAAGACGGTGAAAGAACTTCTGTTTCTGAGCTATGTTTTTCTCCTATGTGGAGAAAGCACATGGAATTGGCTTCTCTTTCTCGCCTAGAGTCTATACCAGGGACTAGACTCACAGATCAGATTATCGAGTAGGTTCCCTCCCACCCACGACGGAAATAAACATGGGGAGGTGGGGGGTATTCCAGAGTGCACATTTGTTTTAGGCAATAGTTTGAGAAGCTGAGAAAAAAATGCACGAAATCTTAGGATTTTTAAATAGACATGGACTTAAAATGGACGAGAGGATTTTAAAATAAAGATGAATTTTAAACGGATAGATGGCGACAGAGGGATGCGTTTGATGAAACAGGAAGACAGATCTTTAGAACAAAAGGATCGTCTTTTGTTCCTCTAAGTTTTAGCTTTAGCTATTTTGAGAGTTGTGGTTGTTGCAATGAATATTTTTTGTGATTGTTTGTCTGTTTAACAAATGTCTAACAAATGACACGTAAATGAGGGAGGACTTATTTTGGCTCCTAGTCTTGGGAAATACAGTCTCTCGAGGTAGAGAAGGCATGGTGGGCTTTTGGTGGCGGGAATGTGTGGCTGGGCCTCCTAGGGTCTCCGTAGATTAGGATGTAGCAGAGAACGTTCCTCTGTCCTTCATTTCTTCCTCTTTTATTTTACCTCAGCTCCCAAGTCCACGGAATAGTGCAGCTCATATTCAAGATGGATCCTCTCTCCTCAGTTTATCAACTCTGGAAGCCCCATCCCCCATTTACTCTGTGGGCCCAGAGATGTGTCTCTGAGGTGATTCTGAATCCAGTCAAGCTGACGGTATAGACTCTCCATCCCAGTTTCACAAGACAGGTGCTCTAACCACTAAGCTACAAAGCTCTTCACAGTTTCCTAGAGCAGTAAAGCAGTGGTAAAGTAGATTTGTTCCTGATCTTTTAAGACTAGAGCAACAACAGAAACCTTGCAAGCTTTTCTCCTAGCCCCTCGCTCTTCCTCGTGACCACAGGCTGGTCACAAAGCGCTGCAGACACCTGCCTAAACTAGAATCTGGTTCACTTTCCATATGCCTTTTCAGACTTTCTGTCTTCACTCCCCTCTGCTAAACCCATAGAATTTGCATTTTGCTATTTTTCTATCTATACTACTGGGTAACGTGGCTCCAGATGTTGAGGCTGCAAACGCAGAAACATCTGCCCATATAAAACCACAAAAATTCCAACGGCTCTGTCTCAGACACAGGGTACCTCTTAGGGTGGTCTCTTCTGGAAGGAAGACTCAAGGTGCAAAATCATTGTCAAACTCCATTAATTTGGGCTTAATTAAAACTCTTCTCGGTGAAGAAAAACTCTTTACTAAAACCTCTTGATTTTTTTTTTTTTTTTTAATTAACAGGAAAATCTGAGAGATTTCCTCCCTCAGTACTTTCACTGAACATGGTTCAAATAGCCATGAGGGGGAAAACTGCCTTTCTCAGATTCACTGCTGCCCTCGTTCACTTGCCTCCACCGGTGATGATATGAGCTAGCACTGCAGGCTTTATGGATATCCACACGTATTCCAGCCTCCCATTGGAGAAGACGACTTCCTTCAAGCCACACAGCTGGGAAGGAAAACGGGTGGAGGTGCGCACTGACTCTTACTCCAAACCCATGCTCCTAACTGCTTCCCTCAACTTTAGCCAGCAACCATAGGTCACACGCTGAAGGCTAAAACCTAAAGCCATGGAGACTTGAGCATGGTCAGAGGAAAACAGTTCTCTGAATGACTTCTCAGCAGTGTCTGTGTGATCGAAGAATCCCAGGTCCTTACTACAGTCTCCGTTTAATAAGCACAGCCTCCCTCTTGTGTTGGGCCCAGTTTTAAGCACCACGTATCAGTGGATGAAACAGAAAAAACAATGACCCTCAGTCTTCCGTTCCTACATTAAGGGATGCAGGAAAGAACCTGAGTAGGAGGAAGGCAATGGACATCATCTTTAAAATACATTAAGCAATATCAACCACTACAAGTGGGAGGGAAAAGCAAAACAAAGGAGATCGTAACATAATGGTCTTATGGAGGAGACTCCCTGGAAAGGAGAGTTTTGAGCTAACTTGAAGAAGCAGGCTTGTTCATTCATCAGGGTGTGTAGCCGTCTTGAGGAAGAGTGGTCCAAGTGGAGAGAGGAGCTGGCTCAAAGTCTCTGTGGCACATCCAAGGTACAGTGCTGAGCCCTGTCTGAGCAGAAAGGATGGTGATACAAAATGTCAGTCGAGAGTTAAAATAACCAGAAGGTCACACATCAGGGGCGCTGTGGAACATACAGTCCTATAGTGGATTTCCCAACACCTGCTAGGACCTCAAAATCTCTCATCCTGTTGGTTTCAAGACTTCCCAAACAAACAAAGAATGGTAATGTAACCCAGGTGACAGTTTATCAGGCTATTCCTATGTCCCAATCTAATAGCATGCACTCAACTCAGACTTCCAAGGAACTGGTGATTCGAATCTAGAACGCGTAAAACTCCCAATGTCTCGTGCCATCTGCAGCTGCAGACTCTGCGTGCTTCTTTCTCTGCAAACCTAAGTCTCTTGTGATCTCCTGTTTGTTCCAGGAAGCATCAATTGCAGGTGTCTCCGATGCTAGCCTCCAGGAAGACCTCAGGGCTTCTACATAGTTCCTGAGACCCACTAGCCACAGTCTGGTGATTTTATTCCTTACATCTATCTGAGCTCTGGCTATTGGTCCTGATACCTAAGATCCTCTAGGACTCATATACTCCTTTGGCATTGTCAACTTCAGCCTGGCTCACGTGACCTGATGTCCCTTGTCCAAATCCTCATGAGTCAGAGTTGCCCTGTCCACTTAAGGAATCAGTCTTTCTCTAGGACTTGGATTCTCCTTGAGGTCTGAAGAATCTTCCAAACAGCATTTCTGTTTGCTGGCTGGACTTTTTTCTGAAGTGTACCTAACTTACTCCATGCTTATGGGACTGCATTATCTTAGTCACTGTGAATTACCTTCCATGATGTTATCCCTGGAGGCTTCTGGCAAAATTTGGAAGTGATTTGAAGAGCCACAGAAGGACAGACTGCTTGTTCCAACTGATGCTGTTTAGGTCATTCAAGGTGGATCTGAGATGCCCTGGCTGGACTGGGGAGTCCTGGTGTGACTTGGTGGATTTGAGGGCTGTCACCCAAGGTGGATCTGAGATGCCAGTCCTGGAGTGACTGAGAAACAGGTCTGACATGGGACACACCATCTACACTCCTGACTGGTTAATGCTTCAAATATCCTTCCTGAAGTTAATATAAGAATATTTTTCTTTTTAATACCAACATTCACACATGATTATTGTTTTTTAAAATTCAGATAATTCTGAATCTTATAAGATATATGCTCCCTCCACTTTCCTGGTCTCTGGACCTGCTCAGCTACACTGTACATTAGGCCACACTCTTACAGTTTGCTATGTACAGTTTTTCCTTTTGAGACTATAAAACAATTGCAACATTTCTCTGTTTCCTTTCCTTCCTCCAAACCCTTATATATTCCCCTTCCAAACATTCTCCTTCAAATTCATGGTCTCTTCTTTCACCAAGTGTTATTGCAAGCACAAATGTATATACGTTCATATGATGTATGTATATATAATTCTTAAATATTACCATTTAAAACATTTAACAGTTATTTTCCCTATGAGTATACAAATTCCTATAACTTTTCCTATGTACCCGGCTCTGCAATTTGTTTTTCTTTTGGAAATTAAGCAGTGTAACACAGCCCCATATCATGGGAACATCAACACATCCATCTCAATGTGTCTTAACAACTGTTTCATTTGATCACATGAACACATTCCGTCCCTACTTGGTTTAATCACATGTAAGTATTAGACAGGGTCTCTTCCCCACTGTATAGCTATTCTTGACCTTGTAATTAACATTCAGATTCAAGCATCTTTGAACACAAATGTAACTCAACAGAATAAATTCCAGGATGTGAACATGCAGATAGCCACTGGAAAACTGCCCTCTTATCCCTTCTATCAACGGTTTATTGGTGAATGAAGAGGTTCACTTTGTGAATCTTTTCACATATTACAGAGGCCAAGAGAAGGAGACGGAACTGCCAATAGGAGCTAATGACATTAAACAATTCAGAGTTGAAGCAGATCAAGTCTTGAACAGGTTATTGGGCAATGAGCAAATTCAAAGCTAAGTCAGGGCCCAGGAGTGATCCACGACGATGCACAAGCTTGTATTATGTCTAGTGACTGTAAGACAGCTCCGCTTTGGGAATACCCATGTATTTAGGTGGGGAAAGGGAGACGCTGTGTGAAGTCTCAGCGCCCTGAATACACGCTACCAGTATCACCAATCTTCACTCTTCGAAGCAAGCAAAGAGGAGCTTCCTGTTTCCTGTGTGCTGTAGAGGTGACATAGCCGCATGCCCGCGGAGCCTCTTTGTTTAAGCAAACACTAACTTCATTGCTACAGTCATGTGAGGGAACGTAGCAAGACAAGGCCACTGTGTGTGAAAGTTGAACATTTGTGTAAAAGTCAACTCTTTCTTATAGTCTTGGACTTTTATAAACATATTTTATGTGGTGAAAATAGGATGTCAAACTTTACTATTAATATCTTAACAAAAAGTGGAAGAAAGATCTTGGATAAATTCGGAATTTTTTTTTTTTTTCATTAGTTCCACGGCGATTTTGTAAGAAGTGAAAGGGAATGGTCATTCCAGGATTTGCCACCAGAGGGCACTGATGCAAAACCCAATCAGTCTCACAATGTATCCGACTTTTTAAAAACTCTCCTTGAATAGTATGCGCCCACCTCCTTCACTTGAGCAAAACTTTGAATACAACTATGTCACGCTAGGATTGACTGGAAGTACAAAGTATGCTACACGCAATCATGATATAGGTGTGTGTTTCCAGATTGATGTATGTAAATGTCTTATTAAAAACAACCGTGCAGCTAGGTGGTAGGGTATTGCACACTTTTAATCCCAGCACTAGGGAGGCAGAGACAGGTAGGATCTCTGTGAGTTCAAAGCCAGCCTGGTCTACATAGAGAGTTCCAGGACAGTCGGGGCTAAGTAACCCTGTCTCAAATATACATGTGTTTGTATGTATGTGAAATATAGATATATAATTATATATAATAACAATATATAATTCAATTATGTGTATTATAATTGGAAATAAAAGGAACCCAGAACATGTGCAGAATAACCATGCCTTCATTTCTTCAGCTCATGTCTAAGGATTTTCTAGTTCCCACTCTCTATCATCCCTCTGGGTTTGGCTTTTAACAAGCTCCAATGAGGCTGTACTGCAAACAAGGTGTCTGAACAAGGGCTGCCTTCCAACCTCAGTTTTTCTATGTGATAAGTTCATGATCTTCAGAAAGCCTCAGTTCTCTCGCCTGTAGCTTGTTCTGATAAAGCCCCATACTCGATCTGGGTGACCACTTTAAGGCTGGCGTTCAAGAGGATTACATGGAAGGTTCGTGGTCACTAAGATGCTAAAATGAAGAACTGACACTATTCTACAGTAAAGACATGGAAACCGTCTTATATGTCAAAGGTCACACACAGAGCTAATAAATAACAAGAAGGCATATAAAGTCCATGTTATTTTTACTTTCCACGCTGCCTTCCTTCGGAGGGCAGACAGAAACTACACTAAACTTTGCACATCTAAGGTTGACCAATGTGGTAGGTGCCTGTAAGAGTTAATATGGATTTTTCCCCTTGACAGTCTCTAAAACATCACCTATAAGACACTCCTGTGTGGGGTTACCCAGTAGGATTTTCTGGCTTACATTAACTGAAGTGAGGAGACCCACCCTACATATGAGACATATAAATAAGAGAACTCTAAGAAGAATCCATTTTGCTTTTTGCCTGCTTGCTTTGTGTCTTGTTCAGGTGTTCATCTACCCTACTGCTGCTACTGCTGTTGCTGACCTTCCATGAGCATCTTCAAACTTCCACATGGACTGAAGACTAGAGACCCTCCAGAAATAATTCTCCAGCCCTTCAGGGACAATTTAGGACTGAGCAGACACCCATTCTCTTGGACTGAACAACCGGCTGGGTCTCATTTTTTCTAACGTGAAGACAGCAATGTTGGCCTACCCTGCCTGTATCAAGCAAGTCAACCTAATCAAGGTCCTGTTAATATATCTTCCTTCTACTGGGTCCGTTCCTCTAGGGAACCCTGACTGATACAGCTTCCAAGAACTGTGTGGTGAAGCTGATGAATATACACGAAAAAAAAAAAAAGGTTCTAGGGGATCGGGGGATGTGAAATACAATTTACTTTGAAAGATCAAAAGAACTTTACAAAGCAAAGAATTGTTATCTGGATTATTACTGTCAACCCCACCATGATCGGTTTCCTCAGAAGTCATATGGTGGAGATATTCACGGACTGTAATCCAATCAAAAAAAAAGAAAAGAAAAGTAACCAAGCCAAGGAACAGGCAACCCAAGAGTTTCTGAGCTGGACAAGGACTGAAAAGGGACCCTGAGACACATGCACAGATGGTCCAGGACCCAGAAGGTAGCCAGCCACACGTGGGGTGAAGAAGAACATGCGAGTGACAGGGTAGCAGGAGCCTGGCTGTGCTGACAACGTAAGGTTTCAGAAGGGAAACACCTAGCCCAGAAAGCACTCCTGGGAAGTCTGAACCCCAAGTGGCCTTAGCCCTGGAACCAAAGAGAAAGATGATTACTGCTTGTCTCTGAGCGGGCCCCCATCACAGCTCCTTGTAATCAGGATTGTCTTTGTATCTGCCGTACCAGTAGCTTGCTCAGTAACTCTTCACAGTCTCAAATCGAAAAGGCCCAACACCCCCGCCTCCACCAGCACAGGAAGAGGCCTTGCCAACATCTGTCCTGAAGCATCAACGTCAACTGCTTTGGGCAGCAGCCGCCCCAGAGCCCTGGGCCCGGTGTGTTCTTGTTGCACAGGCTGTGGGAAGCAGAAGCCTGCTGCTGCTCCAGCAGGCCAGACAGAAGCTAATTACAGCAACCTGAACCTGCCATGACTAACATGCTTATTTAATTTCAATGTTTGTTTGTTGACCTACAGAAATCAAATATAGCGGCCTCCTGGGCCAGGCCTCTTCTGGGGCCCTGGGAGTAGTGTCTGTGTGCAGAGCAATTACGCAGGCTTGAGTCTAGGCAGGGGTTGGGTTGCGTGGCAATACCTGGAACGGAATCGACTTGGAAAGATGTCAGTTCTGTGGGGAATGTGGTTCAACTTGGGCATGACATGAAAGGCAGGAAGCAGGCCGCGGGGAGGCCATGACCAGTGAAGTCTCTCCAGCGTGGTTAATTTCTGGTAACGATGATCGCTTCCTTCACCGAGACCCCACTCTGGCTCCGTCCTCCGCACCCGAGCACATTTCTCCCGCCTGAGTTTGTGAGACAAGTTGGTGGGGTTTTTTGTTTGTTTTGTTTTTCCAATTTCAGGTTAAAAAGCAAAATGCTGAGCCTCTAAACATTTATTTAAATAACTGGCCTGAGGTCATGTGGTAAGAGTCTCACAGGTTCAGGACTTCCAACTCAAAAATCCCAAATCTAAAAAGCACCCCAAATTCTTTTTTTTTTTTTTTTTTTTTTTTGAGTCCCGACGATGATAGCACAACTGGAAAATTTCATACCTGACTTCATGTGGTCACTGTAACAGTACAGGCCCAGTGAAAGCGTTCTGTAAAATGATCTTCAGGGAATGCACACAAAGTGTACGGAAAACAACAGAATTTTATATTTGGACTTCAATCTCATCCCCAAGATATTTCATTATGCTTGAGAAAATATCCCTAGCCACTATGTTTTTAAATATGAAATCATTTTAGCCCCAAGAATTTTGACTGAAGAACACTTAATCTTCTTTGTAGAAATTCTTCAGGTACACACCATAACTTTTTAAAAAATATACTTTATTTAAAGATTTGTTTATTTTATGTACATGAGTACAGTGTTGCTGTCTTCAGACATACCAGAAGTGGGCATCGGATCCCTTTACAGATGGTTGTGAGTCACCATGTGGTTGCTAGGAATTGAACTCAGAACCTCTGGAAGAGGAGTCAGTGCTTTTAACCACTGAGCCATCTCTCCAGCCCCAGACATACCATAACTTTTAAGTGAGCACTTAATATAGAATCATTTGGTATTATGTTAGTCCTCATGCTAACTCTATGAGATAAATATTATCATAAACCCACTTTCTGGATGAGGAGACCGAGGTGGGAGATATTAAGTAAGTTATCTAAGAATAAGAGATTCAACACGCACAGCCTTACTCCTGCAGCCGAGCCTGGAATCACTCTGCAGAGCCAGTTCTGTGAACTAGATTTTATAAAATCATATGGTGTGAAACTGTGATTCAAACCTAGCCTGTCTGGCTCTAGGGCCTATACATCTTTCCAACTCGAGGTTATTCAATTCTTCAGATGCTACTGTTGTCTGAGAGGTAGTAAGAGCTTTCGAGCCCACAGCACCTCTGAGGAGGCTGCTCTAATCCAAGTGTGATCCAAGCAAACCTCAGAGTCAGGAGGAAATGGGAAACCGGTACAAGAAAGTCAGGGCTAAGACTACCTACCCTCTGAAACACATCTCTGACATCACTCAAGTATCCCAGAGGCCTGGCGAGAGTCCATCCAAGCACATGAGCCCAGAGAGGACTTCAGTTATCAAGAACAGTGTTCATGACTGCTAATGTCTACTGAGCATCAGTTAGGTACATGACATTGTTCAAAGACCCAGCACGCCTTCTTCAATCTGTTATGTTCCCATTTTATATTCAAGACAACTGAGGCTCAACAAAGGGCTAGAAGCCCTGACAAAGGTGCTCGGAGAAGGAGCAACATCAGATTGGAGTAGATCTCACACTAGACACCTCCAAGCCAGATATGTCTGACACACTAAAATAGCAGGGTGATAGGGACTCACTTAATGTCCAGTTTGTTAAATTTAGTCATCTACAAAGTGAAGCCTACCCATTCCTTCCCTTCATAATCAATATAAAGTGTAGTAAAAGAGGTCTTTTTAAAAAATGTCAGCGACAGATGTGATAACTCATGTTTTTTTTATCCCAGCACTCAGGAGGCAGAGGCAGAAGAATCTCTAAGTTTGAGACCAGTCTGGTTCACAAAAAGACCTGTCTTAAAAAAAATTATTTATTATAATATAAATAAAATAATATATATATAAAGTTTTCAAAGCTGTTACTAAACAAATAGGCAAACCTTTTTAAAAAGACACATTTTGGTTGTTTGCTATAATCAGTTTAACCCACAAAATGTCAAATGGAAATGTGATTTACACACACATGCACATGCACACCTCCATGTATGAAGGAAGCATACAGGTGTGTTTCCTGAATAAATGAAATTCCACATGTCACGACTTCTCTATACAAGCTGTCTTTGCTCCTAAAGAAATCCCCACAAGAGCTCATAGGACTAGAAATGACTCTTGCTGATACTTCCTCAGTCATTAGTTATGAGTTAAGGGCAATTTAGAAGCAGCACCGGGGGGTCTTCGTCACCAGAGAGAGAGGCTCTTCCCCTCAGCACCCTTATCCCCAACAGGGAAAAAAAAAAGTTCGAGTGAATCTAACAGCTTCGAGCAAGACTCAGGAAACACACTTAACCCACATTTGTTTAGATTGGAGTCACAATTTTTAAGAGGAAAAAAAATGCTAGAAATATTTCTTTATAGTCAATTCTGAGTGTTTCCATGTATCTAGCATCTTGTTATGAACAAAATGATATGGACTAAAGTCCACATATTTAGCCGTTCTGTGTGATGGGTTTATTACTCCATATGCTGCTAAGCCCAGAGACTGCCATTTAATTAAATGCAGAGAAGTATTCATGGAGAGATTTCTAATTTACCGTTTCTATGCCAAGAGTCTCAGAGGTCTCATTTCCGTTTAGAAATTTCGACTGCCGCAAAAAGAGGGATTAATGAAATTAACCGGCTCTATCTTTCCTAAAACTGAATCGCATTCCTCCGTGAACTCTGGGTTTGGGGCATAGGTCAAAAGTGCACCCTCTCTACAGGGAAATTCTCTTCCTCCATAACCCTGAATACCCACCCACCAACCACATTCTTTAATTTTAAAATTCCATACAGAGATATCGCGGAGCTATTGGAACCGCAGCGCCCAAACCTCTTAGGACCACATGTCTCCAGCCCCTCTGCAGTCTCCAGCCCCTCTGCCGAAAGCCTTCTGCTGATAGACGAGGTCCACGTTCGGATCTGGAAAAAGCATCCCCCCCACCCCATCATGGGAGAATATGATAGCATTGTCAGCTTCAGGAGATAGTTTTGACTTCCGGTCCTCCTGTGAGCTTGCTTGCCTTTCTATAAAAAGGCCAAAGGAATGTCTAGCTTCAGAGATACAGTGTTGAACAATTTAAAACATGAACCCAGGACCCTATCTTGGCACATCTATTCTGGTCCCAACAGAGTCTCATTCTTAGAAGTCTGAGGGACTAAAGTCTTAGGTTTGGGGGGTTGTTTGTTTTTTGTTTGTTTGTTTTAGGTGTTTTTGTTTAGTTTTAAGACAGGGACTGACTATGTAATGCTGGCTGACCTGTAACTTCCTAAGTAGACCAGACTGGTCTCAAACTAATGTTCTTCTGACTCTGACTCCTAAGTGCCAACATGCTTTTTTGAAAGGCTTAGTTTTTGAACAGATTTGTTCATCAATCGTTCTATCAACCAAAGGCTTTGTGTTATCAGTCAGCCTGCCTACAAACTGCAGTTATTATTGTTTCAAAAGGTCACCTTTGAGGTCTTCTGATCCTGTCACCTCACCAAGTGGCCTCTGTTCTTAGGGTCACCCAACCTGCACCCCACCTTTGCTTCCCACAATGCCTTTCCTCAGTGAGAACTGCACCACATCTTGCCTGATCTGCCATTGTCTCCCCAGAAAGATGTTCTCCCCAACACACGGAGAGCTTTGCACACTGCTGAGAGACTTCCCCTAATAGACAGTTTCAGGTTCTGCTGTCCTTCCACTCAGAAGACTCCAGAAGCTGATGACTGCCCTGAATACCCTTTGATCTGCTTGAATCCCAAGCACCAAATGGTGACTGCCATCTGCTTCTCCAAGCTTATCTTCCAGTGCACCCATATCCCTCCCTGAGCTTGCCAACATCCCAGGCCTAAGTCCGGAGGTGCCAAACCACCCTCCTGACTCGCCTGTCAGAATCCTATCTCCATCTTTTCAAATGCTACCTTCTTCCTGAAGGCAATTCTAACCCCAGCCTACTTATCACTTCCAACAAGCATATCCCGGATGTATGAACTGTTTTCTTGTATGTCCACACTGTGCTTGACTCCTTCCACAGGATGCCACTCCTAGCCTGGTCGTGAACTAGCTATAAATTTGCCCAAGCACCTTATTGGATCACAACAAAATGTATATTCTTAAAACATGTAGGACAATGTCCTGATCATGTGTGAATACTCAGGACATATTAGTGACTAGCCATGGGGGTAGACAAAAATACGTGTGTTCTGCTTTTAAGAAAATTTGGAAGATTTTTTTTAATTATCATATTAGTTTAAAAGAGAATTGGACAAAGCAGTATGCTAAATGGTTTAATAATATATAACATTCCAAATAGAATGGTAATCCACTGAGCCACCTTGCCCATAACCAGAAGACATTTGACATTTCTAATGTCACTGTGACAATGTAACATTGTCACTGTGAGTGTGGCCTTTTAATACAGCCCATCCCTCCAAAGCTAGCTAGCTTTGCGATACCCATCCTCATTCCTTTGTCCTTTCTCTCTGTGGTTTTTCTTTATAGGCCTTCTTTTTTTTTTCTTCTTTCAAACTCAAGTTGGTACTGAATTTTTGGCACTTAGAAATCCATCACTTTAAAAATGGAGGACAAAAGTAATAAAGCTGGTCCAGATTTGTGTTCAGTGCCCAAAAAAAATATGCAGTTTCTCCACTTTAATCGGATCCAGCCAAATGGCCAGTCCGATGTACAACATATGTCCAGCCAACTGGCTGGAGTCCGTGTGTTTCGTTCCTTCTGTAGATTAATGAGATTATGGCATTGTTAAAAAGAAGCGGAAAAAATGCTAATTTGACATCTACTATGATATACTTTACAGTTTGGGGGCTTTCTGCATTTTAAGACACTTTTAATTACTTTGTTATGCTGTGCCAATGAGGACCATATGCCCATTCTTGTCCCGCCACGGCTGTCTTCGCAATCACCTGCGCATTCCCTGGCTTCGCAGACGACAGAGACCTTGCTTACGGTAGCCTCTGCTAGAGAAAGAAGAAAGCAGGCTTCTCCTTTACCTGTGCAGGGGCCCTGCGCTTGGAACTGTTTCTGAAGCAGTCGTCACCTATGTATTGGAAGCTTTTCGTCTGAGGCACTGAAGTCTTTGGTTTGGTGAACTGACCATGAAAAGACTACTTTAAAATAGTAACAGTCTGACTGGTTTTAAGAAGAAATGCACACAGCAATACTCATCCACCCACCAGTATCCTCCTCTGTGACTTGGGGAGAACTGTGGTGTTCCCATACTGTGTACCATCTCTACTTTTAAGAACGTGTTGGTGTTTCTGCGTTTTGCATGGCTGTGTGCTATTGCATGCCTGAAGGGTGTTGGGGTTGATTGATGTGACGTGTGCTAACACACAGGATTTTATTCTGTCCTTTGCAAATGCTCTGGGCAACCCCTAAACTTAGCCCAGAGAGCTGTGCCTTCCCGCTTTGATCCTGCAGAAGGCCTTGTGTCATCGTCATCTGTTTTTGTGGTGGCAGGTTTAACAATGCCCGGGATAAAGGGCAGCATGATTTACCACCTCCCGAGCTTTTCCTACGGATCTATCTAGAACTGACAGCTAGAATCTCAAAAAAAAAAAAAAAAAAGCTGAGGACATGGTTCGGGGACATGGTTGAGTCAGTGAGGGACTGGCCCAGCAAGCATGACAACCTGAGTTTGGCCCTCTAGCACCCATATAAAAGTCACACATCTATAATTCTAGCACCAGGACAGGGAGACAGGCAAGTGCCCCAGAGCTCATCGGCCGTCTAATCTAGGGGACTCAATGAGTCCTACTGTCAATGACAGACCATGTCTCAGAAACTAAGGTGAAGGGCAGCTAAGGACAGCAGCTGATTTTGACCTCTGACCTCCACATACATGCACATACGGTGCACAACTGTACAAACCCACAGACAGAAAGAGGAAGGAGGCAGGCAGGCAGACTACTTATGCTAAATGAAAAATGACAGTGGCGTGGACACTTACAAATGCACCTACTGTGTGCCAGACATCATTCTAAGTGCATCATCAAATGAAAAATGACAGTGGCCTGGACACTTACAAAGCACCTACTCTGTGCCAGACATCATTCTAAGGCATCACCAAATGAACACACTTAATCCTTCAGTGTAAGGCCAGTACTATTTCAGGCATCTCTTTCTTTCAGATTAAGAACCATGGAGGTACAGAAATGTTAAGCAGCCTGCTCAAGTCACTCAGCTGAGTGCTGTTAGAATTATCACTTGAACTGAAGAAGTCTAGGAGAGACCATGCCCTTAGCTTCTATACAGTACACAAAGAAAAACATGAGTAAATCCAGCCATTCCACTGAAAGTCTGAAAAACGAGTTAAAGTCTGTCATGACTTCTCTTGAGCAATTGTTGAAGACATCTGTTTACTACAAAAGCAATTTTAACATTTTAAAGGTTCCAAAATATAAAAAGCGTGCATATATTTAGTTAAGTATCGGTGTTGATGGCGACCATTCAGCAAGGTGGTATACAGGAACACTGTGGGAAACAAGTCCACGCAGATGCGCTCATACCCACCGGGCAAGAGCACACAGGGAAGATGCCGAGCCGCTTCTCTTTGCCACCCAGTACCCGCTCCTTTCCCATGCAGGAAGCTGGTGGTTTCGCCTACCAGCTCTCTGGAGGACAACAGAAAGCCCCCACTTGTATGGAAACAGGCAGCCTCTGCGCACCAGCAGGCCTGGCACAGACTTGCAAGAAACAATGTTAACCCCCAGGAACGGGAGGTGGAAAAAAACGGGAGCAGTGACCCAGGAACTGGAGAGCTACTGCAGAATATCCCTGGAGCACAAGCGCCACAGCGCCCAGGCAAGGGAAGAGGAGGAACAGGGATGTGTCTTCTTTCTCTGGGACCTGCTGCAGCTCCGGGGAGATCCTAAAGGGTTCTGGTGAAGTAAGAGAGGGGATCAACCAGGGGATGTTTCCCGGTGTAGTGGTTGGTGGTCGCAGGTGAGCTCCTGAGTAGAACCGGACATGGCTTCTAATCCCTCATCGCGTCTTTCTATCAGATGGTGGATCAGACTCTGCACCTGCTTATGCTTTGTTTACACCAGGTTTCCATCAGTCTGTTAGTCATCTCCTGGTTGCCTCAACACTGAGTCTGACTGGATGACGACCCACAGGAGCTACCCCAGGTTGCCCTCCCCTTCTCATGTCTCCCTCAAAACCCCAGACAGAAACAACTCCTAAGAAACACGTTAGTTCTCACCTCTGGACCTTTGCGCCTTTTGATCCTTCTGCCTTTCCTTCCTCCTCCCTTTTGATTTAACCTACCGAGTGCCTAGGTTTCAGGTACTTGCATTTGCTCTGAGGAGCCTCCCTGATTCTTTCCAACACGCTCCCAGGAACCATGTGCTTATCTCGGGGAACAATTATAACCTCACAACTTAAGGCTGTGTAATATAGCACTGAGAACCAACACTACGCTGTATGTTTATTTCTCAGTACATCAACCACGGTGTGTGCTGCAAACCTCTCCTGCGCACAGCCGTGCTTTCCACATTGACGGCTTCGGGTTACATCTTTCCTACCTCCTGTGTTTCACCTTCCTTCCGGCTAACAGGTATGCCTCATGAGGATAGGGCTTGTCGTTGTCATGCCCCAGCTTAGTGTCTAGTACATACAATGAACTTTATAAATGTTGTTGACTAAATGCGTGTCTATGCACCCAAGGTTCCCCTTGTACAAAACTGAGGAAAAATATTTATATTAGTTATATATAATATATATAAATATATAAAATATAAATATAATGATAGCATTTCAGAGCACCTGACAAGATAGAAATCAATGAACAGAAGTGTATTCTGAATTCCAGCTGTGTTTCTGACCAACCTGTAAACTCTATGGAAGACTTGTATTCCTTAGGTTGTCTACACGTCCTTGTAGACACGCTACTGTCTCCCTACCCTACTTGCAGTACTTTACTTCAGGTAAACATGTGTTTCCAGGTCTTTGTTAGTCAGTCAATAACTGTGTCTTAATTGTTAGCCATAGGCTAGATACGCAAATACACTATTCATACACCTCTTAGGATTCAAAATAATGAAATCTAGGTGAGTGTCACATCTGTGTTTGGGAGGCAGAGGTAGGAAGATCATTCCAAGTATGAGGCCAGCCTGGTCTTTGTAGGGCGTTCTGAGCCAGCTAGGGCTTCACCTGTTTCAAAGATAGATAGATAGATAGATAGATAGATAGATAGATAGATAGATAGAATCTTGTATACAACCATCATAGTAATGTTCAATAATAGTCCATTCATAGTTCTCCCTCTACCTTTCTCTCTCTCTCTCTCTCTCTCTCTCTCTCTCTCTCTTCTCTGTCACTCTCTCTCTCTACACACACACAACACATACACACACCGTCTCTGAGAAACATCAAAACATTTTTAAAGGACAAAGGGTTAGCCAGCTACTCTATTCAGCCACAGAGGGATACCTGATGCCAGCTAAAAGTTGAATCAGAGACAAAGACAGATGAGACGTGTCCTGGGGAAGTCCCCATCTATTGATAGGACTGGGCACAAGAACAGTCATTCCACTAGTGGAACAGAGAAAAACTCCGGGTAGTACCACATCTTCCCAGAAGAGGGAGTTAGAGAACAACCTAGTCAGAAATGGCGTTTGCTAGCGAGCTCTTTCCAAGACTCGGGGCTCTCACTCTCGGACCTAAGGGAAGATGGGATCTAGTTCATCAGCGTCTTTCCCATAAACACTGCTTCAAAACATCATAAAGGCCAGCTCTACTGAACGAAGAAGTCACTGAGGACATAGTCCTCATCTGAATATCTCACTGTCACCAAAGTCCACAAGGCAGGGCTTGGAACCTGTCCAGCTGCGCTGACGGGACTC
The DNA here is from genome assembly GCA_021653895.1 of Mastomys natalensis. Lineage (NCBI taxonomy): Eukaryota > Metazoa > Chordata > Mammalia > Rodentia > Muridae > Mastomys > Mastomys natalensis. The sequence continues at coordinate 659,143 of JAJTUV010000141.1, forward strand.
AGGATTTCTAAGCACTTCGTCATTCTATTCCATCAGAACGGGTGGTTGTGTGAATGTGTGGTTGTATTTGCTTTTCTCCACAGGTTACTTTAAGTGCTGACCTGGCCTTCACCTCTCATGATACTTTGTTTTGTATCTTAAAAAACAAGACCCAAATAAGATTCAGAATGGTTTTTAAGTGCTAATAGAAAAAACACAAGTTAATTAAGTGCAACAAAGTGCTACTTTATAATCTGAATGAGCACGTTTCTCTCTGTCCTAAGCATGGCTTCAGAGGAAAGCATATGAAGCAATCCATTGGCAGAGCCAGCCTTCTGAACAGGTGGCAGGACAGTCAACTAACAGCTGTAAGCCTCACACTCAGAAGGCTTCTGTGACCCACCCTATCCCTAGCGAACAGCTTTGGACACCACAGTCTCCCAAGATAAAGAACATCACTGCTTCCAGTCACCAAAACCAGTATTTCTCAAAACCATCAAATACAACCCAGGATATTCTAGACACTGAAGGCAACAGGCCTGGTGAAATCTAAGTCTTGGGACAAATGAGTTCTCTGGAGTGGTTTCAACTTCCATGAGTGGGAGCCCAAAAGGCACTGGCCCAGAAGCATATTGGTTTGCTAGGACCACCAAGACAAAGTACCATAAACTGAGTGGCTTCATCAACCGAACTGTATTTTCTCACCATCCCTCAGTCTCAGTTTCATACGGTTGTTGCTTGGTGTGTGTGTGTCTTTGTCCTAACCCCTTCTAATAAGAACACAAGTCAGGGGATAGGGCTCACCTCATTTGACCTTTGGTTACTTCCACAGAGACCCTCCTTCTGAATACAGCTGTATTCTAAGGCAATAGGGGATAAGATTTCAACATGAGCACTTGAGAAGGACAAAGTTCAGCTCTGAACAAGGAATAGGGAGGAACTGTGAAATGAGGAGAGGAGGGATTCTATCAGCAATCTACCAGTGTAGGTAATAAAGTGGATTTGGTCATAAAAGGTTGGGAATGGTGGTGGTGGAGGGCCGTAGCCACCACCTCCCCGTGGATAATTTTCAAGCTTCGCTATCCAGTCTCTCTCACTTTCCACACTCACATTCCGAGTGGTCTACAGGACACGGGCTACTTGGAAAACCTGCCAACACCTTACCCAAACAGGAAAATAGAAGCCAAACTCATCTCATTTCTATTATTACTATCACCAACCTTCCAGGAATTTGCAGTCCCTCCGCCCCTGATCTAAACTATTACCAAGGCCCTTTGCTCTTAATTTCTTGTGTTTCTGGCATCTATACCCCCCTTTCTTGTGCCAAATGCCATCACATCCCCTTCAGCCCCTTATTCCAGGAACCACAGAAGATATCCCACAAGAGATCTCCTGCTGCCTGTCTTTGTGTTTAATCTTCCTGAGTGTTGTTCTTATGAACGTACCTCTGCTCTAAAGTAGTTCCGAGTTTCCCACTACCACAGGAAAAGGTCTCGACTCTACAGCCTAGCATTCTGAGTCTCCACAGTCAGGCCCTGTGTATGATCATCCACTCTTCCCTAAACATCCTGAGGAAATGTGGAAACAGATGAATGGATACTCTGGCGCAACTCTCCATCCTACAAGATGACGCTTAAATCAGCCCATTTCCTGCCGCCTTGTCAATATAACAAGTGTGCTCCCGTGCCCAATGTTTCCTCCTTCGGCTCTGGAAATCCAGCCTGTCTCCTACTTCTGTAATCAACCTGCTCCATCCATTCCTGGAATTTCCTGATTGTTGGGAATATCTTACATCTGCTTCTCTCACTGCCAAGTACTATATCTTCTTATAGTTTTCACTGTTTATTCCTATATGCTGTCTCATCTCACAAGCATATGTGTGAGTGTGCCTTACTCCACAAACTCCACAAAGGCAGACACTGTATAACCCTCCTGACACATAATAACAGCCTCAAACTGCTAAGTGCTCATCACATGCCAGCCACTGTGCTCTTTTCTAGTAGTATCTTATTTAATTAAAGCATCAATCCAAAAAGGTAGGTACTATCGTTATGCTCACTTTACAGATGTGGACATTGCAGGCTAAAAGGGTTAAATAATTTGCTTGAAATTAACCTAACTAGGTAATTAATTAACCTAGTTAAGTGACGGAGCTGGGGGACCTGTACGTCCCTGCTAATTGTGCCTTTACAGAGGAAGCATTTAACATATGTTTATGAATTAATTAATGCAGTGCTTGCTACCAAAATGAGCAGAATGTGTGGCCCCATAGATAACCATATACTAGTCCTAGGAACCAGTAGATACAGTAGATTAAATTTTGAAGAGGCATCAGGGATGCAATTGACTCTAGGTTTCCTAATCAGGGCACCTTAAAATAGGGAAATTATCCTTCGTGTCGCTACCTGAATGGGCCCAATGCGATCATATGGGTCCCTAAAAGAGGATAAGGGAACCGAAGATAGCTCTCAAGATGATTCGATGTGCCAGGCGGTGGTGGTGCACGTCTTTAATCCAGCATTTGGGAGGCAGAGGCAGGTGGATTTCTGAGTTTGAGGCCAACCTGATCTACAGAGTGAGTTCCAGGACAGCCCGGGCTACACAGAGAAACCCTGTCTCGAAAAAACAAAAACACACAAACAAAAAAAACAAAACATGATTTGATGTATGGATTTGAGATGTCATTGCTGATTCTCCAGAGGGAGGCAGGTTGTCCTAGAAGAAAGCCCCTGGAAGACTAAGAAACGAATTTGGCCTGCAACCTCACACAATAAGACAGTGTCAGATATCTAACCTACAGGAAGGCAAGATGATAAATTTGGTTATTAGAATCCTTCTAACTTGTACTGATTTTTTATGAAGGCAGCTGACTCGGGGCAGGCTGATTACAGATCCCCAGCCAGATCGAACCTATCCCAAGAACTGGCTTTGACTGTCCCAGTGAAAACTGAGTAAGCTGTTCTCTTTAGAACCCAAACACCTGCCTCTACCTCCACAACAGTTCTTTGTAGGCAGAGATTATGCCACGCCCAGTATAACCTGTTTTCTGGGCTGTGCCTATCCTATTCAGTCCCCACAAAGTCGTTCTGAAAACAACTTTACCAAGAACTGAGAGTCACATGTTAATGACAAAATTTCCTCAGCAAGACTGTTATTACAATCAAAACATGTATGGTATCCTTTTAAAATATCATGACTGGTGCTCCTTTTAAAATATCATTACTCCAATGCACTTCCCATGTATTATATCAGGTGTCTACGCCAGGCCTTAAGTGTGCCTAAGTGGCAGTTTCAAGTGCACGCCATGGTTTTTTGGATTGCAGTTTTTTAATTGATTCCAAGAATTTTATTAGTAAAATTCCCAGAGAGCACTGTCAGGGGCAGAAAGCATCCTTCTGAAATGGGGGAAACTGCCAGGTCAGTATTGTAGTAAATGATATGGAGCAGGTAGGTCTGTGACTACGCTCAGCTCCACGCCCCTACTTGCTGAGCCAACACTGGCCCAGTGGAATTTAAGTAGGTGTGGGCTGTAATAGATTGGCGAGGCCGATGCTGGCATTTACATCCTATTTCCTATTGCTCATCCAGCTGCCTTTGCTGGATGTCGGTAATCACCAAGACCCTTTCCTCTCTGTCCCTTCATTCTCCAATGAATAGAGGACACCTTGCTCTCAGCTACGGTCAGTTTGTTGTTTATGTCCTATAGTCATGAAAACAAAATAGCAACTATATGTGTGCGTGCATGTGGTATGTATTATACACATTCACATTAAACGTCTCTAGGAAGTAACTTTCTCATGTATATATAGAATGACATTCAAAGAGTTTGTTTGCTTGTGTCTTGCTTTTGATGGCCTCTGTGCAGCTAAGCATGGCCTTGAACTCCGAATCTCCCGCTGAGAGGACTGGGGAATTTTGTGTGGTGCTGAGGCCCATACCCAGAGCATAGCGTTTGCTAGTAAAGCAGTCTACCAAGCGAATTACATGCCCAGCCCTGCGCACTTCTCTGTGGGTGACGTTTACACAGTGACGTTTGTATTCCGGCAATAGAATCAATAGCACATACAAGCACCTCCTCTTGTGAAGTTACGTGCGAGACTTCTGGGAGCCTTTCGGAAAAAGGGAAACAACTTTGCCCAAGGTCACATATTTGACGAAGGGCAGCCCGTTTGGAGACAGCTCACTGTATCTGGAAGGCCGTGTACTTTCCACCCTGCAGCGCTATCTCGGGTTTGTCCCCGATTCCTTCAGAGCCACTGTTCCCATCCTCATGCCACCCACGAGAAGATAAAAACAGGACTGACTCCCCAGGAACTCCAGAGCAAACAAGAAAGCAGGGGGGGGGGGGGGGGGGGAAGTACGGGCTCCCTGGAGCTTGGGCCTGTCCGTTGGGGGAAGAAGCCCTTGCTTAGTTGCACCTTCTTGGCTCCGCTGCACCGGACGCCACCAGAGCTGGTGGCCAGCAGGATGCTAACCGCAGGCAGGTGCGCTCAGTCCGGCAGTGCGCGTGCGCAAAGTCCCGCAGGACGCGCCCGCAGCCCGCCCTTCGCTGCCGAGTGGAATCCCTCCCAGCTGGGCAGGAAAGCAGTTGTTTGCTTCCTGGTGGAGCGTTCCACTTGAAACGGTTCCACGAGGGCTGTTCTCGCCTCCGACTCGGGAAGAACTGTAATTAACACAGCAACAAACGCCCACGACGCTAACTGGCAAAGGGAGTGTAACACGAGCCCCGCTGCTCCAACCGAATTGGGCCAATTGCTTGCCTTCCCTCCTTGCCTCCCCATTTGGTCTGTTTTGGTTCCGCACTCATCCAACTGGAGCGTTTCTCAAAACATGTCAGGGGCTGGTGTTTGTGTTGGGAGTCGAACAGTTTCGCAGCCGTCGCTGGAGACGGTGCTCGGCAGGCTGCTGGGCTTGGGGACTCCCTGTCAGCTAGCATCGCGAAAGTCAGGTAGAAAAGTTCAGAGAGAGGCTAGAAGGATGCGAGGGAGGAGACAGCGGGGCCTCGCCCGCCAGAAGTTGTCTGTAGTTGGTCTGTTGTCTACATCAGACCAAGACAAGTAGAACCGGTCTGCCCGCTCTCCAACCGGAGAGGGTGGGACATCCCAACGCACCTGGCGGCAACTGCGTCCCTGGGATCAAGCAATGGGGCGACTGAAGAAGGGACAGGGGCGGGCTTCGGGAAGGGGGTGGGTAGTGTGTGCAAACAGTACTCAAGTCTGCAGGCGTGCCCAGCAGGCGTTGCGGTGGCTAGGGTTCAGGGAATGTTATGATTCTTTGATCTGTGTTTAAGTTGTTATGCGCTGGTTATATTTAACCTTGCATCTGCCAAGTACAGTCCATTGCCCAGCAGCTTCTTGAGAACTGGTTTTGGATAGAATCTCCAGGCTTGCTATAGAACTCTTTTCTGCCTTCAAATTCTTAACATGACTCTTTGCTCAGCGACCTCTCCTGTCGGCTTACTTGGTTCAACGGTTGCCTAAAGGCATCTGGAGGTAGGGTGCAGTATGTAGTGTGCATGCATGAACTCCTGAAGATCCCCACCACAGCGTAGACCTGGTGTGGTAGCTTAGCCACTTCCCTAATCCCAGAACACCAGACCTGGAGGCTGGAGGATCCTAAATTCAAGGTCTTTGCCGACAAAGTGAGCTTGAAACCAGTCTGACTTTGAAAGACCTCCATCAAAAACAAAAGAACAAATAATGTTGTACGAAGGGAGGTTGCTTTGAGAAATACTTCAACCTTGTTAAATGTCTGCATCTGTGTGATGCTTAGAAGTAGCTTTCTGGTAACAGACAATGGAGAGAGAAACAAAGAAGCTTGCTATGCAGTTCAGTACGTAAGCACTCAGAGGCTAGACGTGGAGCCAAAACCCAAACAAGAAAAATAAACATGAGGTAATAGGACAAAAGTTACCCAAGACCAAAATGAAGGAAAGCAGCTTAAACAGCATGTGTTGCACATTTAGCGGTGTGTTTATAAAAAGATAAAGAGAGGAGAGGATATGTTTTATGAAGGTGTAGTCAGGTATGGGGGAAGGGGGTGCCTGGGTGGGCCCATGCTGGGGCATCCCTTCCCCCTGAGGGACCAGCCACAGTCGGTTCAGTATAGAACAGAGTTTATTCAGGGCATGGGAGGGGAGTCAAAAGAGTAGTAGAGGCAGAGAGAGAGAGAGAGGGAGAGAGAGAGAGAGAGAGAGAGAGAGAGAGAGAGAGAGAGAGAGAGAGAGAGAGAAAGTAGAGGCTAGCCATGAGCACGTGGAGGAGGGGAAAGGGAATGGGGAGAGCAGGATTAGGAAGAACAAGAGAGCAAGAGGAGGGGGCTAGCAGCCCCTTTTATAATGAGTCAGGCATACCTGGCTGTTTCCAGGTAACTGTGGGATGGAGCTTAAACAGAATGCTAACATTTAATATATCACTATTCTGACTAGCTACTACCAAGTGTTTGTATGTCTACAAAGTCACATGTGCCTATATATATACATAGAAACAAAGTGTGTGTGTGTATATATATATATATATATATATATATATACTTTATATATATACTTTATGTATACTTGTTTGATATATATGTGTGTGTGTATACACACACATACTTTGTACTAATAGTATATAGTACCTCACAAATAGTAGGTGATTACTATTTATTAGCAGGATCCTCTTATATTCTAGAAAGAAAAATACTTAGCACTTTAGACCAAGTCACATTTATATGTTCAAAAATAAATGTTTTATCAATAACCAAGAGCCCATCTCATTTGTCATTTAAAGCATTAATTATGTACATTAGTAATCACAGGTACACGCTCCCATTTGACATGATAAATACCAGAAGCCCAGAGGCCACCACACTACTTAAGGAATTCTTCTGGCTCCGCCCAGTCAGAATAACCCCCATGTAACTATTCCAGGCTCCTAGTACCCTTCCAGATCACTGTAACTTTTATAAAGTCGTTTTGTTCTTATGAGTTATTGATCTGTAAGCCAAATATTTTCAAGCTAGGCTTTACTCGGTGGACTGTAATAGCTTCAATTTATTCTGTCAAGCACTCTGAGTTCCTTAACTAGACATTAATCATGTGAATTGTGTGGACTGAGTACCAGAGAAAAGCAGGGGTGGGGATCCCTCACTACTTGGTGATTAGGAGGATCATTACAATTTAAAAAATTCATTTACTTTTCCATCTGCTCATTTCCACCTATTCATTTATTTTTTTCCCATTTATTTTCATGGTGAATGACACTAAAACAGGGTTTTTTTTTTATTTTCCACTGCTCTGTGACTGCTGTGCCCCCAAGGGCTTAGGATAGAGCCTGGAAAACAGCAAGTGCTCAGTAAGTATTTTTACTAGATTTGAATTGAATTGAGTTGGTGCTTACCTCAGCAAAGATTCTCATTATATAACTAACATGGACACTAATACCCATGTGTGCCCAATGCCAAAAATCTTTAACAAGCAATCTGCTTGTGCTTTCTCCTCACTATTAAAATCAGTACTGTCGGGATGATGCCATGAGAGGCAACCCGTGACTGTAAGGAAAGGTGTGGGGAGCAGGGAAGACAGAGCAGATACAGAAGGCATGATGGAGAGAGAGACTAGACTGCAAAAAAAAAAAGAAAAAAAGTAGCAAGACCAAACACCAAACTGAGAACAGCAGCATAGAATGTCAGTTGAACATTTTTTTTTTTTTTTTTTTTTTTGAGACAGGGTTTCTCTGTGTAGCACTGGCTGTCCTGGAACTCACTCTGTAGACCAGGCTGGCCTTGAACTCAGAGATTCACCTGCCTCTGCCTCCCAAGTGCTGGGATTAAAGGCGTGTGCCACCACCGCCCGGCATCAGTTGAACATTCTATGCGTTAACATTCTATGAGTTAAACATTTCAAAGTGGCAAGAAACCCAAGTTCTCAGTCCACTATAATAACTGCAGCTAATTGTCAGGAGCCAAGCTCAGGAAATTGTCTGCTGTTTTGAGAGGCCTAGTCAGTACCAGGTTGAGAAAAGATGTTCTCAGGTTTCAGGAACTTAAAGAACGTCTGGCATTTCCTAGAGGCTGGTGGGATGGCCCTGGGCACTGCCCCTTTCCTTGTTTCCCCTCCTCCCTTGCCTGGGAGTATATCTGTAGACCGCTTGCCACATTAAACTAAGACCTTGACAAAACTTCCTGCTTGGTCTCCGTTTTCTCTCCCGCCCGTGTTGTTTTTCAGGTGACGGTCCACCTTGACAACCCACAAATAACCAAGACCTGCGGGTCGGGTCAGGTGCACCCATGTGGAACAAGAGGTACGGACCCTCAGCAGACGGAGTCAACAGAAGTGAAGTCAGCCAAAAAACCATTATTGAGTCTCGGAGGACCCCCGTTGCCGAGGGAGCCAGAAGAGAGGTAAGTCATTTGCCGTCCCATTAACATGGGCCAATCATTATCTAAGGAAGAAAAAAAAGGTCTTAAGGCCTCACTCAGGGAGAGGGGAGTCAGGGTTAAAAAGAAGGATTTTAAAAAAATTTCATTGGTGATGTTTCCCCAAGAGGAGACTATTGATGAAAAATGCTGCACCTCCTAAGGAGGAGATTAAAAAGTTAAACCCTGAAGATGAGGGAGAGAAAGGGCTAAAGGAGTTGTCCACTCTTCAACGCTGCTAACAAAAGAAGAGGACAAGGCTATTTTAGAGCTCTCCTAGGAACAGGAGGAAATTCAGGAGACGTCCTGAGTTTCTCTTCGCTCCTAGAGGTCTTTGTCTGTGTCTGTCCTTGGCGCGCCAATGTTCACGTGTGTCAATTGTTTGTTTTTTAGTTTCGTTGTCTAAATGTTTGTTCTATGTTGCATGTTCAAAGCACAAAAACGGTTAAAACTGCTTGATCCAACCCTTGATATAGTTTAACTTGGTTTTAAAAGCAGTCTTAATGTGCACAGATGAGTTACCTATAGCTAAGAGTCGAGCTGAGCTGGAGAAGCTTTTCCAGGAATTGATTGTCGGCATAAGCTGCTCTTAAAGAGACCAGCAGCTTTTTAGATTAATATAAGGAAGCTGAGAGTTATTTGTCCTAGAAAAATCTCTGTGACAAGGTGCCTTTCTCTTGAAATTACAGCTAGGAAAGGCAAGAAATTTTGTTTGGTTTAAATATATAAATGTGTAGCCACTTCATTGTTGTTTCTAATTGGTTTTAAAAGTATAAATAAGTTCTACATGTCTTGTTTATCGATTATTGGCTTATAAGTTATTGGGTGTGATTAAAAATTTGCAACCTTGGTAACAGAAAGTGGGCTTGAAACTGATAACTCAGGTTTGAAGTCATTCAGAAACCAAATATATAAACGATAAGATTCAAAAACAATGTCTCTTTAATGAGATATTAAAAGCTGTACTATCATGCATAAAAATTGGCAGCAAAACTTTAACATAAAGATAATCTACTTGGTGTTGATTTTAGAGAAAATAGATTGTTTACATAGTTTTTGCTTTTGGTTTTGTTTCTCAAAATCATGGTTATACTCGAATGTTGCAAAAGAGACTTAAAAATATAGTTAAACAGCCAGTATTCCATTGGCTGCAGTTGGCAGTTCAATCATGAGTTTGAGATTTTTTGATTCGCCCATGTTTATAGAAAAGAAGATAGAACAAATAAAGTTAAATAAAAATATTTCAAACGGCTATGATACAGTGCAGGCCTGCAAAAAAAGATAATCTTTGTACCTGGCCTCAGAAAACAGGCTGGGATTGAGAGCATTTACATTTAAATTAAGACAATGCAGACTGGGCTCCAGCGAAGTTTGGGTGAGACATTCCTTTTGTCCTAACCAGCCCCTGGAAATGTGTTTTCTGAAATTTGTTGATTGCCTTGCTTGTTCCTTGGGGGAGGAGGTGTTACCCTCAGGCCCAAAATTCATGAGTTTGAGTTTAGGGGCCAAGAGTTATAGAAGATTATGCTGGTGGAATTAAAATTATGCTTGCTTCCCTCCCTGGCATTGTAATTGTACCGGCTGACAAAAGAATTCCTCAACTTGTTTTGGTTTCTTTGCATTCGCTTCCTTCCAGATTTGTTGAGAGTGATAAAAGACAGGTTGACTTTGGTTCCTCTGATGTGTATTGGGTTCCGATCTATTACTAGCAAAAAAACTAATCTTAAGTTAATAATTTAAAGAAAAAGTTTTGAGAGATTGATAGACACGGGAGCTGATGTAACAACTATTAGAAGACAAGTTTGCCTTTCAGCTTGGCTTTTGTCTGATGCTCTCACTCAGCTAAAAGAAATTGGTTGTTCAGTTAATCCAAAACAAAGTTCAAATTTAGGATTTGTGAAACTAATGGGGCATTATTGCTTGACTTCCTTACTCCAGCTGCTACTTCAGTAAATGCATATAGAATTACTATAGATTTAAAAGATTGTTTTTATACCGTTCCTTTACATCCTGATAAAGGTGATGAGGTTTAAATTCAGTGAATTTGCTTGTGATTTTTGAGAGCCCATGAAGCGGTATCATTAGAAAGGTTTGCCTCAAAAAATGATTAATATATATATAAAAATTTTATTTGCTTTAATACAAAAGGTTAAACATTTAAATCTTTCAGTGTATATTGTTCATTGTGTATTTTGTTGATTGATCTCTCTGGGGGAGTTTTAATGCAAGCCTCTGTGCTTGTACAGAGAGCTTTGAAATTTTGGAGTGCTTGTTTCAGAAAAGATTCAAAGGCAATATCTTTTCAATATTTGTGATCTCAGTTATATTTTAAGCAGATTGTGACACAGAAAATTCCAATAAAAATAGATAGTTGGGGCTAGAGAAATGGCTTAGTCCTTAAAGGCTAGGCTCACAACTAAAATATTAGAGTTCAATTCCCAGCAACCACATGGTGGCTCACAACCATTTGTGATGGGATCTAGCGTCCTCTTCTGGCTTGCAGGTGTACATACAAAAAATTTTTACTTTTAATAATTCTCAAAGTTGTTAAGAGATATTAATTGGCTAAAACCTCATCTTAAGCTTACCATAGGAGAACTTAAACCTCTATTTGATATTCTCAAGGGGGATGCAAATCCTAATTCCCCCGACAATTAACTGATGAGAGATAGATAGCTTTGTAGAAAATAGAATAAGCTGTTAGTTATCAAAAGATAAATTATATAGACTGTGATCAATTGTTGGCTGTTTACATTATTACTACTCATGTGCTCACAACAGCCCTTTGGCAAGAGAAACTATTAATGTGGATTCATCTTTCTTCATGTACAAATAAAGTTTGAACATCCTATTATGAAACTATTGCAGTGTTAATACAAGATTGTAAGATAAAATCCTAAAAATATTTTAGATAAAATGTTTATTCCTTATTCCAAATAGAAATTAAATTGGTTATTAAATAAAGATATTTGGCCTATTACATGGCAAAACTTTTTAGGCAAATTTGATAATCATTATCCATAAGACAAGTTGTTTAAGTTTTTCTCTGTGCATGCTTTTATATTTCCTATAGATTTGCATGCAGCCCATAGAAAAAACGTTTACTATATTTACAGATGCCTCATCTATTGAAAAGACAATATATATAATTGGATCAATCACATGTTCTTTTTCTTAAGTTTCCCCCTGCTTCAACACAAATAATTTAATTACGTGCTGTAGCCACTATTTGAAATGCTAAAAAAATCAAGCTTTCATTTTATATGCTCATAGCCAATATATATATAGCTCATGGTTTATAATTGCTTAAATTTATTCCCTTTTTAGATATTGCTAATTCTCAAATTCTACAAATATAGCTTAATTTAAGAAACATATACTTTTCCTTAACTTTATATGACATTTAAGAGCTCATGCTAAGCCGGGCGGTGGTGGCGCACGCCTTTAATCCCAGCACTTGGGAGGCAGAGGCAGGCAGATTTCTGAGTTCGAGGCCAGCCTGGTCTTCAGAGTGAGTTCCAGGACAGCCCGGCTACACAGAGAAACCCTGTCTCAAAAAAACACAAAAAAAAAAAAAAACAAAACAAAAAACAAAAACAAAAACAAAAAAGAGCTCATGCTAGATTGCCTGGACCCCAGAAAAATGCCATAACAAATTTTAATATGAGCTAAATTACAGACCTTACAAAAACAATTGGCCATGCAATTTTGCTTTTTACATTGGGGTTACTATATAATAAAAATTTGTCTATCTAGATTGCTGTGCCACTATAGTTGATCTGTCCTTTTGTGATCCTTGAGGCCAGAAACTATAGTTTTTGGCACTTAGCACCTCAAAACAGCCAAAGATTAATTAGACAGCCTTTGTTTTGTCTCGGCAAAAGACTGCTGGGCTCTGCCTTATGCCTGCTAGTTGGAGGCCACTTAAAAAAGTTATTGTGGAGTTTATTATTAGGTGTAGGGGATTAATCTGTGAACACTGTCTAAAAATAAAGTACAAAAAAAAAAGCTTTTATTTTATTTTTAAAAACAAGGCGGGAAGGTTTTATTTTATATACTATCCTAAGTGGGAAAAAGACAAAGAGTTTTGCTTTATCTCTCCATTATTCATATATTTTTTTAAATATATGATAGCATGTTACAAAGTTCGTTACAAGTTTATACCAAAAATTAAATTAAAATAAAGGTTTATAATGAAAAATGTTTATATACATATTTGTTGAAAGTAATTGTGTGGCTAAACATCCTTTACCTGTGTGGCTCCACAGGTTCACTAAGGGCTTAAAACTCTACCTGGGTTATCATTAAAGATTTTGTAGACGAGCACAGACAATATTTTATTTTTCCATGCTAACACCTATGGTAAATTGTTGGTTCCCTTTAATGATCTTTGACAAATTGTTTTATAACCTTTTAAAATGTGATCTGAGTGGAAAAATATTTAATTATTATCTAAGAACAGTTAACTGATGTTATTTGAGAGACTGACAAAATTCTTATTACAGTTTTGACAATCAAAAAAAAAAAAAGACTTAGTAACAGTCTCATTATAAAAGAGCTTAATAATCATAGATATAATTTTAAAAATTTTTATAAGATCATCATTAAGATTTAAAAAGTCATCTATTATATGGCATCACCACAGGATAGCGCATCTTTGTGGATCTGCTCCAGGGGGTGTGGTGTTGCTTGGTGACTGTTACATATGTTTAATAATAATAGCTTGAGACAACAATTTGATACTTTTAGAGAGTATATAAGTCAAATTACAAAAAATTTGTTTAAGTGTCCTCAATTTTTTTCATAATGGTGTTAATACTTGAGGACTTATATTTAATCAATTATGATAATAGATGTTATTCATTTCTGATTTTAGAAAATTAAAACATATACATCTGGCTTGACACCTTTTCAGGCTTTGTAGTTGCAACTGCTTTAGCAAGAGAAACAACTAAAAGTATAATTAGTTATTGCCTATATTATCTTTTATACTTGGTGTTCCATATCAGATTAAGATAAAATATGGAACTGGCTATTGCAGTCAGATATTTGAGATGTTTTGTTGACAATTTAATATTACCCATATTACAAAGATTCCTTATAATCCTCAAAGATAAGATATTGTGAAACAGATATCATAAAACTTTAAAATAATATCTTCATAACTCTCTGAGTCTGGGAAGAGCAGCTACTGGTGCTTTTGCCCTGGTTTTGAAGGAACTCTAAAAAATTGGCTTTTAAAAAACAAAAGAGTGGGAGTTATACCCCCAGAAGGGTTCTCCTAGAAATGTTTTCCATTTTCTAAATTTGGATGCTCATGGCAAATCTGCTGTCAATCACCTCTGGCACCCTGTGACAAAAAATGGAACGGCCCAGACTCAGTTCTCATATGGGGCCAAGGATCTATATGCCTATTTGATGCCAAAGAAGGCTCGGCTAGATAGCTGCCAGAAAGATTGGTGAAAGAAACAGATACCTCCACAAAGCCAGACCCAATTGTAGATAAAATGAATAACAATTGAGATCCAGGGAAGAGAGATCTCCCTGAGAATTCCCTTCTTTTCCTTTCCAGATAAAAAAGCCATCTGTGGTGTATGCTGTTGGAGGCCTTGATCCTGACGCAGGCCTCAGGACTTGTACTACTCAGAACCTTGAGGGGTCATTGACATCGAACAGTGAGAGACTGACATCACTAATCTGAGAAAATCCCCTCATCTGCTTTTCCTTCAGCAAAAGGGGGCTCTGTGCAGCCCTCAAGGAGGAATGCTGTTCTTATACTGACCACACCAGTGTAATTAGAGACAGTATGGCCAGGATCAGAGAGACATTAGAAGAAACAGGAGAACAAGAAAAACTGGTTCTCTGCCCCTCCTAGGCTGGGCTCTGTGGTTAGTCTGCTTCTCATTTTGGCTTTTGGCCCTTGGGCCTTTAACAGCCTCACTGACTTTGTAAAACAAAAAATTGACTCCATGGCATCTAAACCCCTACAAGTACATTATCATAGACTTAATTTGGCTGATAGAGGCTTGGCTGAGTCTTGCGATGACATAACTCCTTTAGGAGCTGCATAGAACTCAGATCTATGCACGTTGGTTCGGCATGGCGCGAACACAACGTGGGTACCTGCAAGGGGTGTGTGACGAGGTACCGCAGGGGGAGGCCCCAAAATTGTCCGCTTCTGAGTCCCCTGAAAAGCAGATCTGGTTGCACAGAGGTTGGTGTTAATTTCTTGTGTCTCAAAGCAGCCAGCTAGGAACCTTGACTAGACAAATAACCCTCTCCTACCCCAAAAAGGCACCATTACAAATGACACTTGGAGGATCAGGTCACTGCTTTCCCCCTCTGGTCAATGCCCACTCATCTGTCATGAGATTTCTTAATGTCTGCATTCACCTGCCAGCCTCACTTAAAATTGTTAAAAGGGATCAGATGTCGGGAGCCAAGCTCAGGAAATTGTCTGCTGTTTTGGGAGGCCTAGTCAGTACCAGGTCAAGAAAAGATGTTCTCAGATTTCAGGAACTTAAAGAACGTCTGGCATTTCCTAGAGGCTGGTAGCGATGGTGGGATGGCCCTGGGCAGGGACCCCGCCCTTTCCTTGTTTCCCCTCCTCCCTTGACTGGGAGTATATCTGTAGACCGCTTGCCACATTAAACTAAGACCTTGACAAAACTTTCTGCTTGGTCTCCGTTTTCTCTCCTGCTCGTGTTATTTTTCAGGTGACGGTCCACCTTGACAACCCACAAATAACCAAGACCCGCAGGTCCAGTTAGCTAATACTTGCCGGGTGCACACTACAAGCCAGGCACTATCCCAATGTAAGCTACCCTTGATCCGACCAGCAGACAGAAGACAACTACAACCGCGTTCTTCTTCAAGGTGGTTTTATTTAGCTTCCCTCTTGCAGCACGCTTGCTTCTACCTTCTTCCTCTTGATGCCCCTTGAGTCCTCAATCTCTCCTTTCATCCTCCAAATCCTCCCGCTACCGCCCCAGCCGCCTTATATGCATTGCCTTAATCTTATCAGCAGCTGCCATGCTGGCACTGTAAATTGGCTGCTCCATGTGATTCGAGGTGTGCTAATCGGGTAGCCACACCTGGAAGTGCGAACCTTTTCTCTATAATGAGCCACAGCCTCGTGTCCACTCATGCCTGCTGGCTACATGCCAAGCGTCATCGGGGAGAACCGCTTCCTACATCCCAGTCGTTTACAATGACCTAGTTCTCACACTGACATCGAGGCATTGCTGTTGTCTCCATCACACAGATGACCCCCTCCACCCCCGAGCTGATAGAGCACCAGGACCCAGAGAATCCAGTGCTTATATGTGGGGACAGGAGTGTGTGTATGTGTGGTGGGGGGAACAAACTCAACATGAATTTGAAAGAGAAAAATGTCTTAACAGAGGAGCCCCCAAGCTGTCCGTTGTTTTGTTGGACATGCTATTGGTTCACAGCCAGGGTCCCATTAGCTCAGCCTGTGGATCATCATCAGCTTCAGGGACTAGCCAGTCCTCCTCAGTGGCCAGCTATGTCAGGCCCTCTTGAGTGTCTGCACAAGTGCTTCAAACCCCAAGTCAATGAAGAATGGCAGTCAGTGGATAACATCTGGCTTCCTATCATGCATCTAAGTGGAGACTCCTAGTTGTACCTGTGGGAACCTTTCTCCTGACCACCCTCTTTCTTAGCTTTGCACTCCTCTTTGCCTCATCTGTTTTCTGGAATCACCTAAATAAATTCCTTGTCTTAGGGTCTTTGGTTGATGGGGGGACCCAGATCAAATGCTACGTAACTGGGATTTAGCAACAAGGCCCCTGAAGCTAATGATATTAGTGATGTTAAGGAGCACTAAAGGCAACCAGAGGTGAGCAAGTTTACAGTGGTTGTTGAGGGACTGAAGCAGTTCTGCATACACATCACTCTAGTCTTACTTTATTTCCTTCCCCTCCATCAATATTAGCAGACAATAGCAGGGAGGGGTAGCATTGAAAGAAATAGCTGAAGTCCGAGTCCATTCTACAGCTTTTCCTTCCCTTCCAGTGGGAGCTCTCTCTACCCAGGACGAGTGAAGCTGTGCTAATGCAGGGCATTCCAGTCATACTGTGTCTACTCTGTGGGTCCAAAACACAAGTGTGTTCTCTCCCCAGTGCACAAAGAGAAGCCTCTGGCCACTGGCCACACAGTGGCTCCCAGCTTCCCACAGGGCATCGTAGTCACAGGCACAGATTCCCACATGTAATGTCCTTCACTCTCTCCATCATCACCGACAGGAGAAGTGGCCAGAGATTATGCACTATGTTGTATTGTCTCTTAGATTGACTGCATATCTCCAGGTTCTTCTTGAGATACAGGTAGATACAAGAGTGGAAGATTAGACCCCAAAGAACGGCAGCTGGAGACAAGAAAACAGCAGCCAGCCAAACTGGAGTTTTCAGTTTTATAAGTTATTCCTGTTTCAAAAGGACAGTTCAACAGAGCCTATATGAACATTTTACCTAGCAGATATGATGAGTGGTCAGGTGTTAATAACGAATAATCGAGAAGAAGCTGCAAGCTTTCTTTGCTGCTCAGTTTTAGGTAAAAGCCAAACTTGCTTTCTTCTCAAATCTCCAAGAAGAGCGGAGCAGCAAATGCCAAACTGGAGGAGTCAGTCCTCACTGTACTCCTCGTGACTACTATATCTGACACATTTGTTCAGCATCAGGCATCTTCACATTGAAAGAATTCAAAATCTATCTCAAATGAGAGCTCAGCAAACAGAGATCTGATGAAATTCCCCGGAGGAATATTGTTGGTAAATTTTACAAATAACGTTATTGGTTTGCAAAAGTCACCAGTGTGTTGTCATGGTTCTGGTAGAGTTAGACACTATACTCAGGAAAAAAAAAGAAAGGAAGGAAGGAAGGGAGGGGGGGAAAGAGGGAGGGAGGGAGGGGACGGGAGGGGAGGAGAGGAGAGGAGAGGAGAAGAGAGGAGAGGAGAAGAGAAGAGAAGAAAAAGGAAAGAAAAAGCTTTCATCAGCAGCGACATTGAGAGCCATAAAATTGATAATTAGATTTAGTGCAAACACCAGTGGGAGTTAGAAACCATGGGGATGCAATCAGCTAATCTGGATCTGGTTAAAATCTTGACATAGTCTGGGCACCAAAGGCTACCTTCTGCTGAGTAAACTAAGGGATAAAAGACCAGCAGGCTACAATGGCAACGGGTAATAATAAAGGAATGTCTTGTTATCTTTCTGATAATTTTTTTCCTAATCATGCAATGAGAAGGATTAAGTGCCACATTGCATGGAAATACACTATAGAAGATGCATATGGGAGATATGAGTACATTCATTAAAAGATATCAGTTAATAATGGACTTTATATCAAGCAGAACAAAATAAACAATATACACTTTTAAGACTAAACATATATGTTTATTCCAGGAGAAAATACAGCATATTAAATCCACAAACTTACCAACTCTGCTTCTATTAATGTCATTGTTGGATTTTCACCTTTCTTTCTGGTCTCCTAGTATCTCGACCTCTTTTCAGGACTGGAGGAACATGACCCACTAGCCTACCTCTCATCACTAATCTGAGAATGCCAAGCCCTGAACTGCTCAGTCTCCGAGTGGGTGGACTGACACACTCCAGCCGTCTCCATTACCAGACAGATCTTGGAGATGGGTGGCACTGGTGGTAGCAGTGATGGTGGCTGTGGTGGTCGCTGGTACATTGATGCCAGGCATCTCAGCAGTGCAAACCGCAGCATCTGATGTTCAGAGATGGCATCTCTGAAGCACGCTGTGGACACTGGTCTCAACTTAGAGCTTCCCCACAGATTTGAGAGCTGTCCAATATCTTACAAACAAAATTACCAGCCTCTAAAATTCTCTAGGTTTCTTTGAATGATATTACTCAATGATTACTCCAGATATATTAAGAACTGTAAAATGATTTTTCGGCAATTATATCCATTATAATGAAATGAGAATGAAGTTTCATTTTTATCAAATCCCCTTTGGGATAAGGATGCTTGAAAGGCAGTCCATTTGCCACCAAGAAAATTAAGAGATGATACCAGGAGGCTACAACCTGTATTTCCTGCAAATCTAATTATGGGAAATGGTAGTGACAGCTTCCACTTATGAGTAACCCCTAATGTGCCACAACATCTTAAAAGCTTCTTCAGATTCTTGTTTATTTTGTAATTGGTGGGAAATGATCATGGTAGAGATAAATCCTTCTCGAAGGGCCGAACTTGTTTAAAAAATATGTCCCCTCTCTGTCCTCTCTGTCTCCTCTCTGTCTCTGTCTCTCTATCTCTCTCTCTCTCTCTCTCTCTCTCTCTCTCTCTCTCTGTGTGTGTGTGTGTGTGTGTGTGTGTGTGTTTACAGAGGAAAGAAGAGGATGTCAGATTCCCTAGAGCTAGACTTGGAGGTGGTTGTGAGCTCAGGACACGAGTGCTGAGAACCAAACTTGCGTCCTCTAGAAGAGCAGAAAGCACTCTTAGCCAGCGAACCATCTAAGGATAGTATTTCAAGCATAGTATATAAGAGAGGCCTGAGTCGAAACTTCAGGAAGGTGTGCAGGACAGCATGAAACGAGCAAAGGCCAGTTTTGTCGGAATTCTTTTTACAAAATATATTACACTGTGTAATTTATAAGATCCCTCTAGGGAAAGTTACCAAAATTCTGCCTGGAAGCAGTTTGGTCAAACAATCACCATCATCACTATCATCACCATCATCATCCGAGCAAATGCGGCACCTAACCAGTGAGTTCCAGCATCATAAGACACTAGTTAAAACTAAGAGCGGCAAGAGAGCTGCCTTTCATTAGAGGAGCAGGGTTCCCAGCATGCCTTCCCTAAGTTCTCTTTTCAACAGCAGTGGTCAATTATGATTTAGCACTTTGTAGATACCTCTCGGTGTTTTTAGAGTGTTTTGCCAACAGCAATCAGAATTTCTTCTAATCGACCAGGTGAGATCAGTACCATGCACATTTTAAAGACAAACAGAGTAGTGAATAAATATGCGCAGAGAGTGAAGACCACTAATATACCCCTCATGCAAATCATTTCTGTTTTTCTTCTATCATATTGAAAATATAAAATCTTTCCCTCAAAAACCAAATGGTGCAGAATTCTTCTACTTTACAGACAAAATCCTGAGACTCACACACAGACACAAACACACTGCACATAACATCAGTGGTGGTCAGTTCTGTCATCCTGGAAGTTCTACCTCAATCATGGATTCAGGGTTCAAAAATAACAGACCATAGCGCAGGGAGGTAGCTAAGAGGATAAAGGGTTCGTCATACAAGTGTGAGGACAGGTGTATAGCACCCCAGCACCCACACAAAGGCCAGCGGGAGTAGCATAACCTCTTGTAATCTTAGTGTTTAAAAGGAAAACACAGAGGGTCCCTGGGACAAGATGATTAGTTACACTAGCTGAGTTGGTAATCTGTGAGCCGACCCAGAGATCCTGCCTCGGTGAGTAAGGTAGAGAACAATTGAGGAAGACCCTGATATCAAGTTCTGTCCCCCACAAAGCACATGCATGTGCACCTCAAGCACACATGTGAACATACATACACACATCCTCCCCACCCCACATATACCTGCAAAACTAAAACAAAATCTAGCCAGACAACAAGCACTCCCCTAGAACAAATCCCTTTCCAAAGGAAAGAAGTCCCCAAGCATCAGTGCCACACACTATAATGAGTTTTGCAAAATCTATTCTAATCGTGAATAGTTCTGAGCTTATTTTATAAGTAGCAGACCTGTGGACCGACAGTCCGCTCACACAATTATGAAGACCATTTCAAGCAGAAAGAAATGGCATTGGATACGCATAAAAACAAGCAAAACTACAAGATTCCCCTGATGACCTTTGGAGAACCCGTCTCCTTGAGAATAATATGAGCTGATTGGCCTTTGAGAAGAGTAATTCAAAACTAGGTAATCACTTGAAGCAGGCTTGACCAAAACAGAATCAACTTAAACCTGTTTACAAAGGTTTTCCTCACGCAGGGTATTACTACACAGAAAATGCAAAAATTAACTGTGTAAGTATGTTCTTTTTATTCTCTGTAATTATGCTTGACTTATATTTTCTTTTCATGAGAAAAAATGTCAACAACTGTGTATTTTATTTGTAATTTAATTGAATCATTAGGTAAATGTTAGCAATTATAGCAAAATACGAATAATAAAAAGGAAAAAGTTGCCAGATCATAGTCTGACCTCCTTTTCTTCCTTGCTGCATGAATTTTTGACTATATCAAAGCAAAATAAATTGGAATTAGTTGCATGCTATTTTCCATTCATCTAACTGACAATTAAGCTAAGTGAAGAAAATTTGGCCTTGAAGTGTATAGAATTATTCAACACTAAACAAAAAAAGAGCTTAAGCTACCCAGTGTATCTTTAGTGATTAATTTGCAAATAATGGTTTATTACCTTGGAAAAGCTGCTTTAGAAACCTTATGTTTGAATGGACACAGTTTAAAAGACCTGTCTTTCATTGCAAGCATGTTTGAGCAACTGGTCAAATTTTTGCTTTCTTATATTTTATTGAAGTTTTCATCCGGGAAAAGCACCAGTTGGGGAAGCCAAACATGAGCTATGACAAAATTCTGCAAGCAAAACATAACCTAAAAGCTTACACTGCAGTGATTTCAGCTGTAAGTGCATCCAAAAACCCAGTGCAATACCTCTGTGTTACTTCCTATGAGCTCTTGTCTGACTTCGCTTAAGAATCAAACCCAGAGCCTTCCGTGATCCCATTCTAAAGCAACCGAATTCATCACTCCAAGACTCCAACTTTGAGCAGAACAGTAGAACTTGAAATCTCTCTCTTTGAAGGAATTCTGAGAGTAGTGCCACTCTATCACCAGGAAACTGTTTTGGGGGGTAGCCTAGCCTACTGGTTACCATTTGTGGAGACCCCGAAAGAGCTTGTAACTGTTACAAGCCCCAGGAGTGGCAACCAGTAGAAATCGCCGACAGCTGTGCCCTAGGACCCCGAGGGTAGACTACTCTGCCTTTCTCGTAGCATCCAGAGCTACCTCATGGATGCCAGCTGTTCACACCCTTAACCTTGCCTTCCTTCTTATTAAGCTCTGAGAAACCAAGTTGGCTAGAAGTAGCTGTTAAGTCACAGGTGAAGGTCCGTGTACCTACGCTATGGGTGGATGAAGACTCGCTGTGACTTGAAGCAAGGGGAAGGTGAGGCTGGAAGTACCGTACCTCGACCACCACCTTGATATTCAGGGCTATTTACCCTGCACCAGCCCAGCAATAATAACGGCAACTAACAGTTGATTGGATAACATACCCAGAGCTATTTAAATTCTAATACTTAAAACAGCACCTTCAAGTAGACATTATTCCACGGTTCACAGGTTATAAAATGAGCCAGGAAGAGGTTAAGTAACTCACTAGGAAGGAAACCTCATTTCTCTGACCTCAGAGCCTATTCATTTAACCATATCTTAATTAAATATGCAGTGTCTTAGCATAGGTTCACCAGAAAGCAGAGCCTGAGGCAGAGGTAACATTTAATTAGGAAGTGTAGCCCCAGGTAACAGCAGTGATGGGTTGGGACAGGGAAGCAAGGAGATCGGACACAGACGCAGCACCTTACGAGCCACCGCTGACTGCTATCGAACGCTCAATTTACAGCCTTCGCCATCAAGAAGTCACTTCAACTGCATTTCTCTTGGGAGTAAAAGAAGCAGGATTTATGCGCTGATTCCTACCCTCTGATTCTTGGGGACTAACCCGCCACACATCTCCAGGCTGCCTGGAATCCACTGCTGGGTTGAGAGGCGTGAACTGGGGCAGAGGATAAAGGCACCTTATACTTGAAATGAGTGAGGTACAGTGTGGAGGGAGAGGGAGAAAGGGAGTGGGAAGGGAAGAGAGGAGGTGGGGAAGGGAGAGGCTCTGTACTGAGGGATCTCACGCAAGTATCTCATGTTTTGTCTTATATGTGAGGTTAAAGGACACCTGAGAGGAGGAGGAGAGGAGAAGAGGAAGTACTGGGGAAGGATAAGGGGCGACTGGGAGGTCTTACGAGGGGAATGAGAAGGGGCGGGGAGAAGGGAAAGAGGGTGGATACAGTCAAAATATGACATATACACATATGAAAATGTCACAGAGAAGTTCATTACTTTGCATAATTAATGCACATTAATATAATTCTTAAAGCTGGGGAAGATGCAAATTTGATAAGAAAAGCTAGACTTAAGTCCCAGATAAGCACAGTGCTTGAACCACAGGAGCAGCTCCGGTGGATTTCACTGAGCAGACAGCTGTAGTGTCTTCCAAATATATTGACTCTGGTGGGTCACAAGTGACCTGCAACTTACAATTCTCCAGAGACAAGAGGAGTGACTTCAGATACTGCTGAGTCATGGTTAAGATTAATGTGGTAATCACAGCATGAGTGACTGAGTACTTCTATGACACCTATACATTCAGTTAACTTCTCAGTAAATACCTTTAGTTTAAGAACAAACGCTGGGGCTTCCGGGCTGGTAAAATGGTTCCGTGGGTAAAGGCTTTTTTGCTACCATGCTTGATGACCTAAGATATGAACTTACACTGTAGAAATAGATAACTCATTCCCACAAGTTGTTCTCTGACCTACGCACATACACCTCACAAACACATTCACACACATACTCACAAATTCACACACATACACCATACATACACACACTCACACATTGACACACATACCATACATACACACACATTCACACACACATATACCCACACACACCACACACACACATTTACACACACATATACCCATACACCACACACACACATTTACACACACATATACCCATACACCACACACACACATTTACACACACATATACCCACACACCACACACACACTCACATACACACACATTCACACACACACACACTTTACACACACATGCACACACACTCACACACATTCACACACATTTACAAACACACACTTTACACACACATGCACACACACTCACACACATTCACACACACTCACAAACACACACTCATAGACACCACAAACACACTCACAAACACAGTGACACAAACATGCTCCCTTCCCCTGATAAATGTAATTTAATTTAAAAAAAAAAAAAAAAAAAAAAGGAGGATCTCCCACTAACATACTCAGTCATGATACTGGATTTCCAAATGGACTAAAACATCATAAACCACATGAAACCACAGAGCAATGATGCTTGGAAACCACTGATAACCTGGGAAATCATCCCAAATCGTCCACAGGGCTTAGAGTAACACAGGGGTGGGTATACTCACACTAAAATGAAACCGTCGCATGGAGTGATAATGTGTATACTAAGACCTAACAATATTCATCTGTGAGGGAAATTCAGGACCACTCTGGGAACGACTGAGAAGAGTTTCTTAGTTCTCCCCCTCAGTGCTCTAACCGTGTCCTGAACATGGAGTCCCTCGGCTGCCCTTTCATATTGCATACAGTTACCTGTTATATATATATATATGTCAGTCTCCTCACCCCTGGAGTGGGCGGGGCGGTTTCATAGACCTTTGGATCACTACAACATGCACCCAAACACACAGTAGGTGATCAGGAATTATGTCAGGAGGAAATGGGAGGTGTGGCGAGCAGAGGTCTGAAACATCCATAATGGAGAGAGTAAGCAGACCAGAAGATGGGGGCGGCAGGGGCGTGGTTTCCCGCATAGCTGAGGGCTAGCTGAGGTTATCAGCTGCAAAGCTGTTGCGGAGCTATCTGGCCACTTTATGATTTTCTCCACTAGCACCTAGCTTGGGAAGAGGAGGCAATTTTAAACCCAGTGTTGTTGATATTGGTGGATTCAAAGTATCAGGATATTGAAATTTAATAGAAAGTTAAGTAATACTTCCTTTTTTCCTGAGATCCATCAGAGATCCCAGTTTATTAATAATAGATTAGAAGTATTTGCAGACTTTGGCTAAATACGGTGGAACACACCTGTAATCACAGCACCTGGGAGGCAGAGGAAGGAAGATTGATACTTAGTGAGGTTCTGTCTCAAAAATTAAAAAATAAGTTGTCTCAGTTATTTTTCTGTTGCTGTGATAAAACACCACAATTAAAAAAAAAAAAAAAAAAACGTATAAAAGAGTTTAACTTGGCTTAGGGTTTCGAAGGCTTGGAGTCCACTGTGATGGAGCAATGGAACACTGAGAGCTCGCATCTTGATCCACAACTACAAAGCAGAAAGAACGTTGAGAATAGCAAGAGTCTTTTGAAACCTCAAAGCCCGTCCCAGTGACACATGTCCTCCAACAGTCTACCAACTGGAGACTAAGTAGTCAAACATATGGGCCTTTGGGGATCCTTTGGGGGTCATTCTCATTTAAGCCACTACATAAACAAATGAACAAACAAACAAACATTTACAGATTCAAAACAGAGAGTTGAATTAATATACAGGATCTTTCAAAAGACGGGCAAAGTATGTTCCGGTAGCCCTTAGCCCACTGCAGGTCTCTAGGCCACGAGAGTAAAGATGCTTCCTTTAAAAAAAAAAGTTTTCTTAAAAAAAAATTATCATTCTTGAAGGTGGAGTGGAAACTTCATTTCTTATCACTTTTCTAGGACAGAAAGGTAATGGATAGTCACTACCTTCAAGCAGAATACGGAACTCTCAGGAGGGCTGTAATTGGCAGAATTTTAAGATGGCCCTTCCAGGGACCCGTACCCTTTCCTCCTAGAATCTGATTTTCTGAGTAGGTAAAACATACAGCTATGATGGCTGTTGTTCCCATGATGTATTATGACAAGAAGTATTCTTGCAGGTATGATTAAAGTCTCTGATCAGTGACATATTTAAAAGGGTAGATAAGTACATCTCACCCAGTGAAATAAGCACTTCAAACCATGTCTAGTCTATGGGATCGATCCACTCCTGCTGCTCTAGGAGGAAGCAAACAGCCCTGCTGTGGACTGTCTGAGAAGATCACACAGCAACGAATTGTGGGTGGCCTCTGGAAGCTGAAAATGGCTCCCATCTGGGGAACAACAAGGAAGTGGGGACACTGGATGGGAACTTCAGTCATACAATTGAAAGGAAATGAATGTTGACAATAAGGAATAGGCATGAAGGAGGACCCCAAATCTTGGAATCTCAGTCTGACACCTTTATCAGAGGCTTTCATGAACTCCACTCAACCCTTGACCCATAAAACTGCAAACGAATGTTTGAGCTGCTAAGATTACAGCAATTATTTGCCCAGCAATAGGATGGAGATGGAGCCCTAGGTGAGGTGTGGTGAGAAATCCAGGAGGCATACAGTCCTTTCCATTAGGAGTGAAGAGCGACAAAGGTCAGTGCTAGATTCCTGCCCTGAGAAGTCTGATAGCAACTGTTGTCTGAAACCATTATTTGCCACTGCATGAGAATGAGAGAAGCTGGCTGGGTTTATTTAGGGCCAAGTTGTCCTGCAGAAGTAGCTGGGAATGAGATTTCTTCAACGGACTCCACCCAGAAGAACTGCTTGCTGCTGTTAGGCTTAGCAGTGTCCATCAGAGGCGAGAGGAGGCCAGTGTAAGGGGGTTCTGATGAGGGTCTCCTGAGCAGTGAAAGTATCTGAGAACTCCCAGAAAATTCTTTATAGATAAACAAGCATTGAGAGACATACACCTTGGACAATCGACCTTGATGGCTAGCTGATACATGAATACATTTAAGAATTGCCCATCCACGGGCACATTGGAAACATTCAGGCACTTTTGGTCATTAAAGACAAGGTGCATATGTGGGACTGTCACTGAAATGTAGTGGACAAAAGTTAAGGATACTTACTATCCTATAATGCACAGGACAGCCCACACTCAGAAAAGTCTGCGTCCCAAGAAGAGACAAAAATAAATAAATAAATAAATAAATAAATAAATAAATAAATACTAACCAAAAAAAAGAAAAAAGAAAATAAAAACAAAGAAAAATAAAAAATTAGCAGAAAAAAGAAAATAAAACAAAAAATGAAAAAAGAAAAAAAAAAGTCTGCGTCCCAGCATTTGGATAGTGCTGAGATATCTGTAGTCACTCTTCAACTTGCTTCAGGTGAGGCAGAGGCAACAGAAAGAGCGGGTAGCAGGGAGCTGGGGGGGAGCGGGGGAGAGGCAGAGGATAAGAAA
The DNA here is from genome assembly GCA_021653895.1 of Mastomys natalensis. Lineage (NCBI taxonomy): Eukaryota > Metazoa > Chordata > Mammalia > Rodentia > Muridae > Mastomys > Mastomys natalensis. Next base: position 685,695 of record JAJTUV010000141.1, read on the forward strand.
GGGATAAGAAAGGACCTCGCTGTTTTCTGAACCATCTATCATCATCTCGGCATGAGCAGCCAGATTTGAACAGAATGGCACATGCAAATAGTCAGCTTTTTAATACCCTACATCTCTGCTAACCACACACCACTAGAAAAGCTATGGGAAGCTGCGCTCTCAAAGGGCAGAGGAGGGCTTACGATGGAGTGTTTGAGCCTGCTGGAGTAGAAAAACAATCAAGAGCTGGCCTGAGCTCTTCCTGCTGGATTCAACTGGTTTCCCCACCGCCACTGTTGCAACAGTAACCAGCTCAGAAAGAAGACTGGAGAGCTGAAAGGTACCGCACTCAGAGGAGTCAGCTGTTACAACCAGGCAGATGGTTCAGTGAGAAAGCAGGAAAATTTCTTCTGTCTTGGATTAAGGTCCCTATGAGCAGAGCCTGAGGCAAGGCTCTTGTATGTGCAAGGGAGTCAGTGAGGGAATGGGATGAGGCAAAAAGCCTTTCAATTCATTTCTCACAGCTGTAGTAAGAAAGTACCATAAACTGAATGGCTTAAAGTAGGAAAATATTCTCAGTTTCTTCTGCTAAGGTGGAAGTCTGAGGGCAGTGATGGAGAATCTGCCCATACCTCTCTCCTGGTTTCTAGAACTAGCCAGCAATCTTCGTGGTTCCATGATTTGTAGATGTGTCCCTCTAGTCTCTACTTCCATCGTATGTGTCATTTTTTTCTGTGTCCCTCTATACTATACAAAGGCACCTGTCTTGCTGGAGTAGAGATCTACTCAACTCCAGTACTAATTATGTCTGCAAGAACCCTGTTTCCCAACTACATCACATCACAATTTTATAGCAACATATTTGGGGCAAGGGCATCACTCAACCCATAGCATCCCTTGAGCAAGGGAGAAATTTGGCCAAGATAAGAGGACAGTTTAGAACCCAACCAGTATCACAGACTCATCCCCTATTAAGGGAAAGAATGAGCAGATTTCCATAGCCATTAAATGGAACACCCATTGGATGTACCCTCCCAGGGGTCTAGCCTGGAACTCGGTGATACAGATGCCTGGACTCTGATCCTAAGTTACTGTCTCAGAAATCTACAGCAGTGCCCAAAACTTTGCATTTACAGCAGCTTCCTGGGCAGTATGAATGTCAAATGAGTTGACAGAACTCATGTGCTTGAACTTGGTTACCAGTTGGTGAAGCTGTGTTGGAAGTTTGTGGACCTAGGAGGCAGAGCGTTTCTTTTTTTTTTTTTTTTTTCTTCGAGACAGGGTTTCTCTGGATAGCCTTGGCTGTCCTGAACTCACTCTGTAGACCAGGCTGGCCTCGAACTCAGAAATCCGCTTGCCTCTGCCTCCCAAGTGCTGGGATTAAAGGCGTGCGCCACCACCGCCCGGCGAGACAGAGAGTCTCTTAGACACTGGAAAGACTTTAAGTTTTTCACAGCTTGTTTCAACCTCCTGTCTTCTCTCTGCTTCTTGATCATGGATGCATTATGATGACCCACCTAATGCTCCTGCAAGCTATCATCCCTTCCTTGTTGTGGTAGTTGAATGAAAATAGCCCCCTCCCTGGCCTCGTAGGGACTGGTAATATCAGGAGGTGTGGCCTTGTTAGAGTAGGAGTGGCTTTATTGGAGGAACTGCATCAAAAGGGGCGGGGCTTTGAGTTGTTAAATTTAAAGCTACTTTCTGAGTAACATTCTCCTGCCTCAGGGTCCAGGTGTAGAACTCTCAGCTCCTTCCTGCATGCCACCATGGCCTGCCATGATGACAAGGGACTAGACTTTTTAACTGTAAGCCAACCCCCAATTCAATGTTGTCCTTTGTAAGAGTTGTCTTAGTCATGGTATCTCTTCACATCAATAGAACCCTAACTAAGACACGAACCGTGATGAACTGTATTCATAACTACATGCCAAAATAAACTCGTCCTCTCTTCAGTCGTGTCTTGTCACATTGGTAAGAGCAGTAAGAAAAGTCCAGCGGTTGCCCTGCAGCTGGAACAGGATGATAGGAAAATCTCAGAAGAGCGTATCTGTGTCAGAGACCAACACAGAGCAGTCTGGAGGTGGAGATGCGAAAGGAACCTCGACGACGTGGCAGCCCCACACAGTTACTATACTACCCTTCTTTATAAACCCAAAGAACAGAGGCAATGAGTTCTTTAGGAGGAAGCTGGAGTTTTGTTGCAGCAATGAAGGGAGAAAAATACTAAGAAAAAAAGGTTGTGGAAAGAGAAACAGTAATAACTAGGTCGTCTGGATAAACATGAGCTCTTTTTTTCTAACCGCCAGTGAGACAGGTAGCACATACAGGAGTGACAAGGGTGATTTGAATGCTTCAGAATCATTCTGGAGCCCCTCAGCTCACCTCACAACCAAATTGGGTACTAATGTCCAGTCGCTCTTTTTTAAAAAAAAAAAACCTCTATGCAGTCATTGTGTGATTGTCAACTGCATTACAGTGGCACCACCATTCAGGGGTCTGAATAAGGGTACCCAGTATGCTGCAGTCTGGTTCTTAAACGGATGAGAACACAACTTGACAGCATCTTTAGCCATGGCTATAGAGTTCAACTCTAAGGCTCTTCCAGTCAGAGAGCTATCTGAGATTGTATAAAATTGCAGCTATTTTACTGAGCCTAAGAAATGCCCTGTAGTTAGAGAAATTATCTCTGCTGCACTACATGAAAGACAAATAGGTAGTTCAAAGAAAAGGAATGAAAAATAAGGGAAAGGGGGATGCAGATGAGGCTTAGCCTAGATGTCCACACGGGTTGCTGGAAGCAAAATCCAGATATAAAAGTGTGTGTTCATTTAAGAGCATCACATTGATGCTGATGATCAATGTTTAGCGACTAGAAGAACACCTGCAGGATAAGGGCAGAAACAAGGAAGATTTACTGAGAGCCAGCTGGAAAATACAGACGTCTGTGTGGAGCAGAAGGAAGCTTCTGATCAGAAAGCATACCCAGGAGGGATCCATAGATTTAAGTTGAGACCCACATTTTTACTTTCATCACTACTAAATATGATATATGTGTGTGTGTGTGTATCTTCACACTAAGAGGATACTACATATGTATATGTGTATATGAGTATGTATGTGTATATATGTATATGTGTATATGATGTATATGTATGTGTATATGATATATGTATATGTATATGATGTATGTGTATGTATGATATACATGTATGTGAATATGTATAAATGTACATGTATGTGTATATAATGTACATGTATATATATGTGTATATGTATGTAATGTATGTGTATATGTATGTGTATATGATGTATGTATATGTGAATACAATGTATATATGTATGTATGTGTGCATATTGCTTTTTTTTCACATTAGACAGAACATCACTTAAACAAAGGCTAGCTGAGAACTTGATATGTAGCACAGCATGACCTTGAATTTCCAGTCTCCTGTCTCCACCTCCAGGGTTTTGGGATTATTGGTGTGTACCACCTGATTATACACAGTGTGCGATTGAACTCCAGGCTTTGTAATATTGTAGGCATGCACTTTACTGACTGAATTACACCCTCAGCCTACTTTAAAAAATAAATAAAAATAATTGAAAAATAAAATGCATATCACTGCATAATGTGAGAAAATTCTGAGTATATTTATTACTGAAGTATGGACTAGTTGTTCTAAGACTTCTAAAAGTATAAAGAAGAAAATGCATTATACTCTCGACCCCACCATGGAAACAGAGCCATGGGATATATAATTTCTCTTCATTATAACTGATATTATATTTGTTAACACCTGTGTCCCAGTTTCTCACTCAACATTCAATCTTAAACTTCTCTTGTAGCAAATGGATCTTTCTGATTTACAAACGTTAGCTTTGTTTATACACCCTGGTATCTTATCTACTAAATTCATGGTGATTGAGAAACTCCAGGGTTTTCCCACTGATTTCAACAGCCAGAGACAAAGCAAGCCATTACCATGTGACAGGTCTGCCAGAGAAAACAAATGTGAGAAACCAACACGTCCACGTTGGTCCGTGTCTTTTATTTTATGTTTTATTTTCTCAGGCAGCATTTCGTATATCTCAGGCTGTCCTCACATTTGGCTATGTACTGAGAACAGCCTTCAACTTCTGATTATCCTGCCTTCATCTCCTCAGTGCTGAGATGTGGCTGACATGGCCACATCCATCTTATATGATGTTAAGGATCAAACTCAAGCTTTGTGTATGCCTAGGAAGCGCTCTACCAAAGGACTACATCCCAGACCTATTAGAAGAGCCTAAAGATTCCACCCCCATGCTGTATATGGACGTTATCATAAGTGAAAGTTGTAAATACATGTATGTGTGAATAGATATACCTATCATAGATATATCTTTCAAAAAGGATGGCATAGTAGTGAAAACAATCTATGCTCTTTGCTGAAGCAACAATAATGGCTAAAGTGAAAGAACAGATAAAGCGAAATAATAGAAATGCAAAAGAACTAGTGGGAATCCCAGCATCCAACAGCAAACTGTTAATTTTTCACAAGCTGAAATACTACTGACTTTTTAACTACAAGAACATGATGCGTTATCAAGAATGGAGATTCTGCTGTCCATGTACTAGTCTGCTTTTCATTACTAAAACAAAAGGCCTGAGGCAGCTATCTACCAAAAGAGTAGTTTATTTAGCTCACACAACAAATGGCATAACAGGCTCTAGGTGACCCTGTCCTTAACTGAACTGGGTCACCTCCTGTACTGGGTCACCATTGGTGACTATCGGATGACAGGGATGGAACGTGTCTTGGAGCAAGTCACATCTTGAGCCATGAAGCAGAAACAGCTGGATGAAGGCAGATTGCTCCGTGTATATAATCACCTCAGAACTGAAGAACTACTTTCTGAAGCATCCCCTCTCTCTCCCCCAGGAGCTAAGAACCTGTCTCTAGACCTCACCTCCTAGGATTCTACAGCATGTCTATACAACACCACCCTGACAGCATGAGCCTTTGAGGTGACACATACCATAGGAGGTGGCCTGGATTTACACCCCACCTCTGTCACTCTGTGACCACACCTGAGATCCCTGCACTTCATCAGATAGATTTTTAGCAAGTCTGTAAAGCAGTTAGGAAAGTATCTGGTATGTGTTGGGTCTATGGGCCCGCCAGCTGTTGTTCATCAGCAGAGGCAGGTCTAGCCTTTCCAACTTGGGAAATGTTTTAAAAGGACAATAGAAATCATACCAGCCAATTCTGCATGCTTTTCCATTTGGTGAGATGAAAGTTACAGCTTTGCAATCCTCTCAATAGGCCTGTGTTCACAGGTATGTCCACAGTGGAAGCTAACGATTAGAGCTAAGACTTTGCCCTACAAACTGGTCTATAAGCACCAACTGACTTCATCTTGCATCTCAGCTGAAAAGCAATGCTGGCATTCAGTGTCCTCCAGTGCAGTACATTTTTGCTCATTGTTTTTTGAGACAGGGTCTCCGTAGGCTTTGATTTTTTTTTTCAAAATCTACTTTATTTACTGTTCTTAAATGCTTCAACTCCCTTCTAACCCACTGACCAGAGGTTGGGGAGAAAGAAGGCTAATAGGAAAAGGGGGTTGTGGACCTGTTTAGTAGTAGTTCTTTGGGGAAGATTCCACTCTTCATTGTCAGGATACCAGCAGTCCAGTTCAATAGCAAACAGAAACCTCAAGGTTCCACTGAATCTGCACGAGTCAGTGAAAGTAGCCAGAATCAGCTTAGAATACCAGGAGAAGTTCTTTGGTGTGTTTCCCTCTAGGAAGTGAAGAGCAGCGAAGACCAGCAAAGCCCGGTGAAGCATTGCACATATCACCATGCAAGAGTGACCTCTCACTGTTTACGGAGCTCAATTTATGCTCTTTCCAAATATCACACTCTCACAAGCATCTGCTCCAGCAAAACATCTTCTCACAAGACAGCTTCCAGAAAAACATCACGTGACACAATTTCTGGTTTCCAAAGAAAACCTTGAACTCTTGGTCCTCCTGCCTCCTCCCACTACCCCTAGTTCTGTGTTACATTCATTAGTGATTGCCTGGAGCTAATTTCTCTATATCTAATTTTTGCATTACATTCTGATATCTAAGATGATATTTCATCATATTTTGTTTGTTGTTTGTTTTTCTGGTGCAAATGGAATAGATGACTACAAACTTGGTGGCTTTAAACCAAAGGACATTTATTTTTTTCACAGTTCTTGAGACTATAGGCCCAAAAACAGTTTCTCTAGAAGAAAGCAAGATGGCAACGGACGGTATCTCTCCAGAAACTGTTATCAACTCTTCTAGTTTCAGGGAGCTTCCAACATTTCTTGGCTTGCAGTGGCACCACTCCAGTTTCTGGCTTCATGGCAACATTGTCTTCTCTTTTTTTCTAGGTCAAGTCCTCTTGCAAGAACACTTGTGACTGAGGTCATGACCTGAGCAGATGACCTCTCCCACCTCAAGAGCCTTAACTTAACCTCTGAGACGTTCCTCTTGCTCAGTAAAGTTCTGGAATGAGAATAGGAACAGATTATTCAGTCTATCAACATATGCATTAAAACTGAGGGGAAGAAAGAGGAGGAGAGGGAGAAGAGGAGGAGGAGGAAGAGGAAGAGGAGAGAGAGAGAGAGAGAGAGAGAGAGAGAGAGAGAGAGAGAGAGAGAGAATACAGGAGGCCAAATTGCCATTTGCTTTGGATACATCAAGTCTTCTGGCCTATGCTCCTAGAAACAGCCTGAGGTCCACAGACAAGCAATACTTTACTTCTCCACAGCTTCTAGAATCTGCTCTGAGCACACCAGGTGGATTTCCAATTACAATATTTCCCAAGCTTTAGCTTAACAAAGAGAGTTCCAGTTCCCTGTCCCCTCCATGTGTTGTTTTCAGTAAATACACATTTGGTCTTGTGTGAATCAAGACGGTTTCTCCAGCCCCATTTCAGGAATCCATATATCCCATGCCACTTGTCTGAGACTAACACCTCCACCCCACTCTCGCTAGTCTTTCAAATACTTTAGGGAACTCTGCTTTTGCTAAGATATGGAATTTCAAAAATTTTTAATAGGATCGAAGCCAGCCAGTCCAAACTGGTTTTTCTGGTGCTGCTAAGGAAGGCCATCCTTCCTGAGAAGACAAAAACTGAGTCTCCAGAGACTGTCAAATTTTTAAGAGGAAAAGGGAAATTTAGAAAACAAACTCCGCCAGGCGGTGGTGGTGCACACCTTTAATCCCAGCACTTGGGAGGCAGAGGCAGGCGGATTTCTGAGTTCGAGGCCAGCCTGGTCTACAGAGTGAGTTCCAGGACAGCGAGGGCTACACAGAAGAAACCCTGTCTTGAAAAAAATCCAAAAAAAAAAACAAACAAACAAAACAAACAACAAACAAACAAAAAAACCTCCTATGCATATAATAATCAGTTCAGCTCTTTTCTTTCTTTCTTTTTTTTTTTTTGTTTTTCTTTTTTTTTTTTTTTTTTTTTTTTTTTTTGGTTTGTTTGTTTTCTTCTAAATTAACAGAACTGGATATTTGAAGATCAGTGTAAATGAATGGTAATACACTTGGAGGACATTATCCAGGATGCATGCACAGAAAAGAGCAGAGAGTGCTAAACTATCTAGACTAACACAAATGGTTCTGTAAATTGCAGAAGGTGCAAATCCTAGAATTGTTTGTTTTAATCAGCATGAATAATAATGAAAACATTTATAGACCTTGCAATTTTTCCCTTTGAGGCAGGGTCCCCTGAAGCACAGGCTACCCTCAACCTGCTGTGTCATTCACCTTGAACTCCTGAATCACCCGCATCCATCTTTTTTTTTTTTTTTTTAATCATCATACTCAGACTTTGGTATTGAGAAATCTCTGGCAAGTACTTGTGCACGGTGAGGATTCGTTGATTTAGATGCAGGCAGATGAAGATCAAGTACCTGTAGATAAAGGATAAAAAGACAGCTGGAGACGGGCAGCCCAAGTCTTTCCCCGAGAAGCCTAGCTCGACAAAGGCATTAACTAGACTGGGGAAGAAGTTGAAAAATCTCTGAGTTCAAGTGGAGTGCAAACGGGGGCTGAGAAGCAGAAGTGATGGCTGTACTTTTAGCTCTCCCGCCATCAAGTCCTGTTGCCTCAGAGTGTAGGTTGCTTCACCTAATGTAGGATTGTTCCAGTAGGCACGAGCTTCATTGTGGTTCATGGAGGAAAATTCCAGAAGCACCTAACTTCAGATAACTGTGGAGAACTATTTATTTCAAATCTTCTACCCTCGCCATCTCGGAAATAGAAACCTCCTGGGGAACAATGGTGGCATATTTTCAGTAACATCTTACCTCCCTTTGCAGAGAATGGATGACTTAAATTAGATCGGAATGATCCCTCATTTGACATCTATAAGTCGTCCTTATTGAAAGAAGAGGCGAGCATCTATTCTTTTTTTTTTTTTTTTTTTTTTTTTTTTTTTTGGTTTTTCGAGACAGGGTTTCTCTGTGTAGCCCGGGCTGTCCTGGAGCTCACTTTGTAGACCAGGCTGGCCTCGAACTCAGAAATCCGCCTGCCTCTGCCTCCCAAGTGCTGGGATTAAAGGCGTGCGCCACCACCGCCCGGCAAGCATCTATTCCTGACCGCCTAGTTATCGCTTGTTACATAACGAGCCACGTGATGAATCAAAGCGACGACTTTCTTGTTTCCATAATTCTGTGCACTGAGAAGTCCTTTCACACTAGCTGGTATCATCCAGAGGATGAGGAGAGCTGGAAGATGTACAACATCATTCAGGCGGTTGGCAAGTATGAGCTGATAGCTCGGAGTTAAGATGTGGGCTGCCAGTTAGGGAATTTAGTTCTCTGTGTGGTCCTCCATAGACGACGGTAGGGTTGCAAACAAATCAGTAGTTGCACATTGCTCTTTTTGCCCCATGCAATATATTTTGATCCTGTTTTCCTCCCCCTGACTCCCTCAAGATTCTCCCTGCCTCCCTACCCACCCAACCTATGATCTCTCTCTCCTTCCTTCCCCTCTCTCCCAAAAAGTAAGAAAGAACAACAAAAAGCATCCAAGAAACAACCCACCCCAATAAAATCAGAAAACCAAAAATCAACACACAACAGGCAAAAAACCAGTAAGACAAAAAAAAAAAAAAAAAAAAAAAAAAAAGTTAAAACAAAGCAAAATAAAAATGCCACAAAAATAACATTGAATTTCTTCTGCTGATCAAGTGCTCCTGGGCACAGGCCCTGCCCCTAGTATGGTTGATAAAGCCTATGAAACTCCATTGGAGAACTGACCCCCTGCTAGCCAGTATCAGAAACTGTACATCTAAGACCCAGTCCTGCGGTTTCCCTGTGGCCCCCCATCACTTTCTTACCCAAACAAGTCCCTGGGAAGCTCAGATTCTAGAGAGCAGGGAAAATCCATGTTCCTTGATGGAAAAAATTCTAAAGCTGATGAAGTGCCGACACTAGAAATCCCTGGGGTAGAGAGAGCCTCGGCTACTGAAATGTCAAGCTCTTTTCAAGCCTACAGCTATTTCCTCCAAACTTGCTAGTAGATAAGAATACCAGACACCTTCATGACTGAAGATACTAGCAGGCAGACTCCATCACTGACAAGCCTGTGTAACCTAAATAACACTCAGCACCAAAGAGAGGCCACGTTGAGATGACTCACTTCATAGGCTAGAAGCTTTTTATTGTATTTATTGTAGCACTTATTTGTGTATGTATACACACATATTCGTTTGTGCATGCGTGTGTGTGTGTGTGTGTGTGTGTGTGTGTGCTCTAGCCCGTACACAGACGCCTGTGCAGGCCAGAGGACAACTTCATGTATTGTTTCTCAGGAGCTGTCCACTTTCTTTTTTGACATGAGGTCTTTCTCTGGGACCTGGGGCTCATGGTTAGACTAGCCAGCAAGCCTCAGGAATCCTCCTGCCTCTGCTCCTCCAGCACTGGAACTACAGACATATACTACCATGCTCAACTTTTTAGGTGAATGTCTGGAATCAAACTCATACTTGCATGGCAAGTGCTTCATTGACTGAGCCATCTCCCTGGGCTGAGGGAAGAGGATGGGGGGGTGGACCGGGAGGGAGAGAGAAAGAAAGAGAACATTTTCTAAACAAATATGAAGGAATGCAGGAATCATCTAGGGACTTTCAGATGTTGGCCAAACTGTCCTGTGAATAGCTTACACCATCATAGTCTACATCTAATATAAACTGGATTTTTTCTTTTTTTTTTTTACTTTATTTTTTAACTTCTCATATAATATATTTTGGTCATATTCTTCTCCCTTCTCCAACTCCTCCCAGATCCAACATAGATGTGCTTTTAATTGAATTGACAGACACTGGATCTTCAGAAGACAAACACTCAGGTCAGGTGCCCCACACAGACTAATTGATGCTATCTAAGCAAGTTATCTGTCTTACTGTCAATCCACATCGAGATAAGGAGCCTATACCAGAATCTAACAACACATCGTTTCCTTCATCTAGCAGTCTACACACACCAACACACACACACACACACACACACACACACACACACCACACACACACACGCGCCACACGCACAGCACACAACACACACACACACAAACACACACACAAACACACACACACACACACACACGCACACAAACACACACACACGCACACACACACACAAACACACACACACACAAACACACACCACACACGCACACACACACACACACAAACACACACACACACACACACAAACACACACACACACACACACACACACACACACACACACACGCACACACGGGGTATTGGGTAAGGAGGGGCTAAGAAAGTTTACTACACTAACCAGTCTGAACAGTGACATAGTTGCTTTACTTGAAGGAACAAGTTTCTTATCTACTCTTTGATAACTGATAACAGTTCACAGATCTGTAGCTAGCCCTCAGGCCACACAGGCTGACAGGTTACAGAGTCTAGGCAACAGGCAACAGACATAAGATAATGTAGCAAAGGAAGCCTATGGGATTCTGGATTCCGCTCCTGATTCAAAAAGTGCTTTCTTCGCATCTAATTGTGCAGGCAACTAAGGTTCGGCTCCTTTGAAACCATCCTGAACAATATTGATTCAGTGTATTTGTAGCTATGATTGTTTTTAAAGGTATCTGATTATTTTAACTATTATATTCATTTGAAATTTGCTCCCAGCGGGCAGTGGTGGCGCAGGCCTTTAATCCTAGCACTTGGGAGGCAGAGGAAGGCGGATTTCTGAGTTCCAGGCCAGCCTGGTCTACAGAGTGAGTTCCAGGACAGCCAGGGCTATACAGAGTAACCCTGTCTTGAAAAACAAAAAAAAAAAAAAAAAACAAAAAACCTCAGAAATCCGCCTGTCTCTGCCTCCCAAGTGCTGGGATTAAAGGCGAGTGCCACCACCGCCCGGCTCCTAGGGTATTTTTAGGAAATGCATTCTATTAGCAATAGAAACTGGAAGAGAGGAAGAAGGAGGAGAGGGGAGCTTTAGTTTACTATGGCGACTGTAACAAAGAATCATAGCCTGGACAGTTTATACGACAGAAATGTATTTTCTCACAAATCTGAAAGACAGATCAAGGACAATTCTTTTCCTTAAACATTATAGTGCCAGGTTTTTTAATCTCCCTTGGATGAATTAAAGACAAATCCTTGATTTTGTTGGTGATATCTAGCCTTTGGTTTTGGTTAGGTTATATATCATATTAATTAAATGAACATTTTTTTAAAAGCCCATTATTACCTCAGTCTTTAAAAGTTTGAGGAAATGCTGCATTTGGAGAAAAGTTGGAGAACTGTTTTATTAGGAAAATCTCTTTTCATATTTTACTTCATGTTTTTATGCCATAGCTCCAGAGAAATATCCACATATTACATCATTCAACCTTCTAAAGCGTAAGCCCAGCCACTTTTAGGATATTCAAAGCTGTCCATCCGTTAGCATCAGCCAACTCTAGAATATGCCCAGCCCTTAAAAGAAACCCCATGGCCATGAGCACCACTCCCACTCCTGCCACCAACCTTCACAACCATGAATCCGCTTTCTCTCTCTGGATTTTCCTATTCTGAGCATCTCATATAAATAAAGTCATATTTGTGTGATACACAGAGACCCTTTCACTTAATTACCATTTCAAACTTCATCTGTGTTGCCAAAGACATCAGAATTGTCCCTGATAAACAAAACCATTCTGATAACTGGGTAATGTTTTATTGCATGATTCTTGCTTTGATTTTAAGCAAGTACCTTTGTTACTATCAAAGGTTTTAGTAGTAGTAGTAGTTTTCTAGTTCCTATAGAGGCAGGGAAAATCATCTTGAAATTCAACTTCAAAGCTTTGTGGAGTCTATAAGGTTTGGTTGTACTTCCTATAAAATGAAATTCTTTTCCCTATATACTGTAAGGTCCCAGCTTTTCAGTATTTGTTATAGTTTATGTGGTAAATGTCCCCAAAGACCTATTTGTGAAAGGTTTGCTTGCTAGCCTGGAGTAAGTATTGAGAAATAATGGAACCTTTAAGCAATGGGGCCTAGCGTAAGAAAGCTACTTTACAGACTGACCGTGCTCCCTGTGAGCCATGGTGGCTCAGAGTTAGCTCAAAAACAAACCATCTTTTTGCCCTTTAGGTGAGTGCTGTGTTTTATATTGGCACTTAGAAAGGAATATCAGGACTTCAGCACCCTCCTCTCTCTTATTTCCCAGCATTCCCAGAGTGAACAGGATGCTCTGCCATGTGCTCCTCCTGTGCTGCACCGTGCTCCCCCTGGCTGCACTGTGCTCCCCCTGGCTGCACTGTGCTCCCCCTGTGCTGCACTGTGCTCCCCCTGTGCTGGGCCATGCTGCCACAGACCCAAGGAAACAGGGGTCAAGTGGCCATGGACTGAAACTCTGAGAATCATGAGCTGAAATAAATCTTTGCTTCTTGTTAATTCTGTCTTAGTTAGGGTTTTACGGCTGTGAACAGACACCATGACCAAGTCAACTCTTATAAAAGGACAACATTTAATTGGAGCTGGCTTACAGGTTCAGAGATTCAGCCCATTATCATCAAGTCAGGAGCATGGCAGCATCCAGGCAGACATGGGACTGGAGGAACTGAGAGTTCTACATCTTCATCTGAAGGCTGCTAGAAGACTGGCTTCTAGGCAGCTAGGATGAGGATCTCAAAGCCCCAGCCCACAGTCATACACCTACTCCAATAAGGCCATACCTACTCCAACAAGGCTACACCTCCTAATTGTGCCACTCTCCGGGCCAAGCATATTCAAACAATCACAAATTCTCCCCAGTGATTTGTCCCAGTGATGGAAAGCTAACAAAATCTCCACTGAGTCCCAGGATTGTTTCCTTTAATAAAGGACAATGTGCAGACATGTGCTTCAACTTTACCTAAACTGAACATATTTTCTTGTCAAATGTAGAAGTTTTGAATGCTCTTTTGTTTTTCAATCCTTCTCAAAGGAATCAAAATTCATACACGGATAAGATTGTAAACAACAAGGATTGGTGACAAACAGCAAAGTCGGAGTGGCTGTGAAAATATCCAGTTCTTCTAAAAATTACACTTTGAGAATTAGGTATCCATATTACCTCATCTTTTTTCTGAAATGAAGAAAGAAGATAGTGTTTTCAGTATTCCAGTCCTTGGCTTTTAATGGGGGGTAGGGGGAACTTATTCATGCAAATACGCACACAGTTAATGTGTACCACTTGTATTTGTGAACACATCTGGCTTTAAAACAGAAGAACTAAGTAGTCAGACCCACCTGCAAATTCCCTAATCTAAACACATGAAAAAGACAAGCCACACCCATTGCGTTCAAAAACAAATTCTGTTTTGCATCTGGTGTAGCTGAGCTTTTCTAGGCCTGCCAGTTATCAGCCCATTGTGGATTCTCACTCCAGAATGCCTCTTCATTCAATTCACAGAGGACTCTGGGTGTGGGAGTTGAGAACGTAGATGTCAGAGTTATTAATCCATCATTGTATATTTTATAGCTGGGGGTGGGGAGAAGATGAAGAGCAGCTGGGTGAGAAGTAAATAAGCATAGAACATCTGTGTGTATATAAATGAAAATAAAGGGGCTTGATAGATTAATTATACAACAATGGCCAATCGTAGTGGGATGCCTTTGTGAGGAAGATAATTCAGTGACGTTTCTGGGCATCCGGGACATTGGAATATGCTAGAATATCTCCCCCCAAGGATGCCGCACTTTGCCCCCCCCCTAACAAGATAAGAGACAAAGCATAATACACTTCTTAAGATTTAGCAGAATTTTCTTTATTTGATTCCTGCCCAGTACCTGCATACCGAGGAGGTGTTCCCTAGTTGTTGCTAGCAGCCTGAGAATGTCAGACTGGTAAAGTCTCAAATGACAATGTCTGACCTGGGAAAAGAGACATTCAAAGAATCATATATGGATCAAGACCCTAGCATTTCATTGAGGCTGTACTTGCCTTGAAAAATGATTCTTTTCCTTCGGTGAAATAGCTTTTGGGTAACTATTGAGTCCCCGTAGAGCTTTACTGCCTAACTGCTTTGGTTGTTCCTGTAGACAAGTCCCATGGCTGTAATAAGTGGAAGCATGGCCACCCAGGAATATCAAGTCCCAAAGAGTAAGCTATAAGTTAAAAGGGGAAGTGGCCTTTGCAGATGTAAGTAAGTTCAAGATCTTAAGATGGGTTGGTTTTTCTGGGCTATTTAGATGGTCCTTAAGTGAAAAATTTATGATAGATAGCAACTTGATAAAGCAGCAAAAAATGTATAAAACAAACCAGATAAACCTGAAGATCAAGGTAGAGATTGGAGTGACTCTGCCACAACCCCAAGGAATGGCAGCAGACAGCAGAAGTTGGCAGAGGTGACGGAGAGACTCTCCCAGCCTTGTCTACAAACGTTGCTTTCTAGCCTGGTCACATTCTCTGGTCTCTAGAACAGTCATGGAAGAGATAAGTCTGCCTCCCTGAGCCTCTAAATCCCCAGCGACTTGTTATAGCAGCAACAGGAGACTGATACAAGGATGGAACACAATGTGGAGTCACTCAGATTCTACTCCGGAAGTCTGAAGTCAGATTCCTGGGTTAAAGCTAAGGTGTTGGAAGACCTGATTCCTTCTGGAAGCTCTGAGGTCAGTTGACCGTTCTCAGGTTTTCAGTGACTATCCTGGGGCTTCTGGACTCTTTCTTTTCCTTCAAAATATATCACTCTAGTTTCTGTTCCAGCCATTGCACTGATTACCCACCCAGCTTATTCTCTCCTGTGCTAATCAAAAATGTTGATGTTACATTGGGCCTGTCCGAAGATTCCAAAGTAGCTCTCCATCTCAAAGTACTTAACTTCATCACCTGAGCAAAAGCCATATAATGTGACATCTACAGGATTGGGGATTTAGGATGAATATATTTGAGAGCCATTATTCAGCCTACCATATACTCTTCAGTCATTAGACTCCAAATGTCTACAAAGCCAGTAACACCCACAGAGAGCTAATGTGCCACCCAAACACCCTGAAGTTCTTTGCAGCTGAACTCCATCCTCAGAGAAAGTGGTAACATTCAAGTCCTTATGAAGACACTGGAGTTTTTCATATACATGTGGTTACAGTTTTAGCTGTCAACTTGGCACACACTTTTAGTCACCTGAGAAGAAGAAACCTTGTCTGAAAAAAAGTGTTTCAATCATATTGGCCTGTGGCCATGTCTGTGGAACATTTTCTTAATTGATAATTGATGCAGAAGGGCTCAGCCCCACTGTGGGCGTTACAATCCTTAGGCAGATAGGCCTAGGCTTAATAACATAGATAGTTGAATGTGAGTCTGGTAGCACCCCATAAGAATCATTGTTCCAGGGTTAGTCTTTGTTGTTTGTCGCGTCCGCCTTGGCCCGCAAGTAAGACGCGACACGGTAGGATCCTTCTCAGTCGGCTTTATTCCAGGAACGACTCTTGACATAGGAATGGGGAACTGGACGGGGGACCTGGACCAGGAAGGGAAGGGAAAGGCCTGGACCCCAAGCAGCAGAAAGGAGCTGCTTATATAACTGCCCTAGGCGGGCTGGGTGATGTGTCCTCCCAGGATAGGTTAAGCTGCCAACACCTTATTAGCATAAGCCCACTCAGAAGGGGCACGAGGCCGACGCATGCTCAAAGGACTTGTTTGCTGGCCAGCTGCTTACATTGTCAGGTGCTGGTTATAACCACGGCTGCCTACAGTTTACCAGTTCCTGAGCTGGCCACTCTGGAAGCCAGCTGCTTACATTGTCAGGTGCTGGTCATAACCACGGCTGCCTACATCTCCCCCTTATTTATTTATTAAATTTGAATTAGGTTACCTCTGGACCCTTCAGACCTTAGGCATCCCACACCCAAGCATGCTTGAACTCATTCATTAGGTGGTTGGCGTGAGGCGATAAAGCACACCTATAAAGTCGCCGCTAGCGCAGCAAGTCAGCGGTGGAAAACAGAGGTCCGAGCCCTTGTGCAAAGTGAAGGCATTGTGATGGGAAAGTTTATATTTCTGCCATACCCGCCTTCGTGCCTTTTTTCAGGGAGAGGTACATTTGGCACAAAACCTCTATGCACTCGGACATGCTTTCAGAGAATCTATCTCAGGATTGAGAACATCTCTAGTCGAGGCGCTCCTCGTACTCCCCGCTTCAGAAACATTGAGGTGATGCTGTAGGAGCCTCATGAGTGTACACCTTTGGCAATGGTCAAGATGGTCAGGATCTAGGGATTATGCCTGGATGGCCATTACCGGGTCCAGAAGGCTCCCCACTATGCCTCCCTAAGGGAGGCCAGCCAAATACCTGGGGGAGTGCCTTCCTTCATGGCAGTCAGCGCCTGGTAAACAACAACCTTATGTCCTGCATGGTCATGGCACAAATGACACAGAAACCAAAGGCAGAAACCACATCCTAGGAGAACAACAGCTCCCCAGATAAATACTCCCGCTCATTCTTTAAAGAAAATTGAGGGCGCCCTTGACCCAAGTGGTGAGCCCCTCCAAAGTAGAGGGATCCAGGCGGGTGCCATTCAGGTAGCGATCTGCAATAGGAGCCTCCTGGATAGGTACTCGTCTTCTTTCGACCGGTTTCCTTTCAGGTACTCAGACAGGAGACGACTCTGATTGAGAGACTGAGAAGAGTTATATACCAAAGAAATAATATACAGTCCTGAGAGAGGAGACGCAAGAAAGCTGAATAGGTTTATATCTAAACAGGTATTAAGGTCAACCTCCACCGTTACCGGTACAGAGGTAGGTAGTCTGACAATAAAGGCAGTGTTATTCCTGCCTTTCCAGCACTCTGCATTTAGTAGAGTTCTTTGGCAAAGATATGGTGGCATTGTAAATCATAAATAGCATGGTGATGTTTAGGGAGTCATCAGTCCGGTTCGAGGCGTCCCCCGAACCTTGTGACGACCCCAAACTTACCTGAACAAGCACGTTTCTCAAAACCTCTGCGTCAACTTTACTATCTGCAAGGGGATCCAACCAAGCAGATACATTGGCTAATACAAAGCGCAGAGTTTTGATTTTTGCAAAGCATACAAACACAAAAGGTAGAGAAAAGGTAGGAAGGACCGGGGAGTTAGAATGGACCGGCATAGGCACTGGCCAGGTGCGTATGACGGCCACACAATGGTAAAAATCACCCGGTATCCATAGCAGTAGTAGGGTCAAAAACAGAATCTATGCCCTCATCATCCTTTTCTCCGTCTGGGACTGCCGGGCTGGAGATCTTCCGAGTCAATCTCGGCTGCAGTTGAAGCAAGCCCCTGCAGCAGGGGTCCTGCCTTTACCCTTAGACAACTGCATAACTGCAGCTGCCAAGCCAGAGTTGGACAATGGTCCACCAATCTCCCTACAAGCCTTCATCCACGCCTGCAAGCCCTTTGCTTTCCAGGGGGTGATGGCCATCCTGCACTCTTTGGTGCACTGTTCAAACACCAATTGCTCTATCAATGGCATGGCTGTATCAGGATCACCAAATATTCTCCCTGCGGCTTCCATCATGCGAGCCACGTAGTCGAGAAAGGCTCATTAGGACCCTGGAGGATTTTGTTAAATTGCCAGAAACTTCTCCCCTATTGGGTAGAGCTTTCCAGGCTCTAACAGCCATGGCATTAATTTGGTCGTACACCGCTGGCGGATATGCTGTCTGGTTACCTGCCCATTGTCCCTGACCTAGAAACATATCCAGGTTCCATAAGGGCTGTCCTGCGGCGGCATTGGCTTGAGCCTGTCTTTGAGCATAATCACTGTAAATAGATTTCCAGTCAAGATATTGCCCCATAGTTAAGCAGGCTTTCACAGTACTTATCCAATCAGATGGTGTCATGGCCTGTGTCGCTATCCTTTCTATCAAGGATTGCGTGTAGGAAGCATTAACGCCGTAAGCCCTGACTGATTCTGCAAGATTTTTTAACATTTTGATATCCAGGTGCTCATGATATCTTTGTTGATTCGGATCTTCAAAAACTGGGAAGGCCATACGCGCTTCCTTCCAAGTCTCAGGGCAGAACGATTGAGTCCCTGGAGTCCCTGGGGGTGGACCGGCCCGAGGAACCTCCGCATATGGAGGCGGGCCTAGGGGCGGAGCTGTGGGCGTCTCCCAAGCAGGTGGTTTAAGCTTCTCCGCCCCATGTTTGCCTTTCCTCCGCCTAGAGAGGGTCACAGACTCCCTTTCAACTGATAGGTTCTCTTGATCCTCCTCCATCTTTTCTAACTTTTCTTCCTCCTCCATCTTGCCTAAGTTCCCTCCTTCCTCCTCAACTGAGCTATCGGAGCTGGAGGAACTCTCTGTCTCTAAATCTTTTGTGCTAGGATAGATGTTGGAGGCCCTTTTTCGTCCTTTATTATTTTTTTTACACTTATGTCTTGGACAATGACAATTTAAACAGAAACAAAGACTACATACTAGGAAAAACATAATTACGACACCCAGACCGACCCACACCTGGTCTACAACAAACACAAACATGATACTTCTAAGGTTTCTCGTGATTCAATTGCCACTTTACCATGGACCTATGACCACGGACCTTATGACGCCGCTTTTCCGCGGACCTTGTGATGGCCCTACTCACTGGGCACTTTCTGTGACGCCGCTTTACCGCGGACCTTGTGACGGCCCTACTCACTGGGCACTTTCTGTGACGCCGCTTTACCGCGGACCTTGTGACGGCCCTACTCACTGGGCACTTTCTATGACGCCGCTTTAACCGCGGACCTTGTGACGGCCCTACTCACTGGGCACTTTCTGTGACGCCGCTTTTACCGCGGACCTTGTGACGGCCCTACTCACTGGGCACTTTCTGTGACGCCGCTTTTTACCGCGGACCTTGTGACGGCCCTACTCACTGGGCACTTTCTGTGGCGCCGCTTTACCGCGGACCTTGTGACGGCCCTACTCACTGGGCACTTTCTGTGACGCCGCTTTACCGCGGACCTTGTGACGGCCCTACTCACTGGGCACTTTCTGTGACGCCGCTTTACCGCGGACCTTGTGACGGCCCTACTCACTGGGCACTTTCTGTGACGCCGCTTTACCGCGGACCTTGTGACGGCCCTACTCACTGGGCACTTTCTGTGGCAATAACTATACCTGTACCGCCGCCGTTCCTAGCTGCTGAGTTCTGAATCCAACGAAGGTGAAGTCCTCAGTTTCCCCGTACGGGCCACCATATGTCGCGTCCGCCTTGGCCCGCAAGTAAGACGCGACACGGTAGGATCCTTCTCAGTCGGCTTTATTCCAGGAACGACTCTTGACATAGGAATGGGGAACTGGACGGGGGACCTGGACCAGGAAGGGAAGGGAAAGGCCTGGACCCCAAGCAGCAGAAAGGAGCTGCTTATATAACTGCCCTAGGCGGGCTGGGTGATGTGTCCTCCCAGGATAGGTTAAGCTGCCAACACCTTATTAGCATAAGCCCACTCAGAAGGGGCACGAGGCCGACGCATGCTCAAAGGACTTGTTTGCTGGCCAGCTGCTTACATTGTCAGGTGCTGGTTATAACCACGGCTGCCTACAGTTTACCAGTTCCTGAGCTGGCCACTCTGGAAGCCAGCTGCTTACATTGTCAGGTGCTGGTCATAACCACGGCTGCCTACAGTTGTTGTTGCTTTGGTTTTTTGTCTTTTTTGTGTTTCAAGACAGGGTTTCTCTGTGCATCTCTGGCTGTCCTGGAACTCACTCTGTAGACCAGGCTGGCCTTGAACTCAGAGATCTACCTGCCTCTGTCTCCTGAGTGATGGGATTAAAGGCGTGTGCCACCATCACCTGGCTACTCTGGGGTTTTTGTTTCAAGCTCCTGCCTCCAGGTTCCTGCCTAGAGTTCTTACCCTGGCTTTCTTGGATGATGAACTATACTTGTAGGCTGAAATAAACCCTCTCCTCGCCAAGTTGTTTCTGTCATAGTGTTTATCACAGCAACAGAAACACATTGTCTGTGCTTTATTTCCATGACACTGCTATATAGTTCTCATTCCCCAAATAATCACCTGTCAGTGAAAAGTTTTTAAATCATTCCTCAGAAACTGTATGTATGTGCCTTCTATAGATAGAGTGATCAATATCGATTGTATGTGATATGAAGAACAATAAGGCAGATAAATTCCGTGAACAGAATTTTGAGCAATATATGGTCTTATCGCCTTTGTTTGCAAACAGAAATGCCTAAAAGGCAACACGAACTTCAGTGCACAGGCAAGGCTAACAATCTGGCCAGAGAGTCAAGGACTTGAAAGAAATAAGAAATGGAAAATTAGTAAAATTGGGTGTACCACCTGTATAATGGTCACACAGGTTATATTTTCCAGAGTTGGCCACACCAGCATACAGTTCACAACGTGAGAATGACAATCCTCCACCAAAGGGTTAGATTTTCATTTTTCTCCTTCAGCCTGGGCAAGTCTATAATTATGGTAGAAATAATGTCATATGAATTCTAAGTTATAAAGGGTAATATAGCTTCTTTCTGGTAATCATAGGACACCCACCTGTGGTGTCCAGGAACCAGACAAGTAATATGAAAAAGACACATACAGATGGTCTAGCCTCAGACCCAGCCAAAGACCTGGTGTTTATCAGTATCAACCTCTGGGCATAAGTATACAAGTCTTCAGAATAATCCCGCCTTCAGCTTTACTTACCGCGAGCGACAGTGGAAGTGTGCTGACCCTGAGTGACCTGCTTATGCAGAAGACTCATGATCAAAATAAATGTAGTCTTAAACCACTAAATCTGGGGTTGGTATATAGCACTAGAAACTAGATAACAAAAAAAAAATCTCAGAATTGTCTCAAAGGGTAAAGTTATTTATTTCCATTATTGATACTAATCAGAAGTCAATAATTATAGACAATGCTATTAGAAATCTGCAGAATGAGTAAAACTGTTCTGGGCTAGCAATCCAACCTTTCTGCAGCCGCATTGTGTTTACTCAGTGGGCCTATAAGTATATTGTTGTGGATAGAGGGTGGACTTCCTTTAGCTAGGTTGATCTGGATACTTCCACGAACCCTCCCACCAGTCGCTTGCTGCTGATCTCCAGGCTGTAGTGCAGGAAGCCCAAACCCATGAGGAGCCTCCTGACTAAGCAGCAAGGAGTCCACACTATAGTCACATAAGCTGGCATTTGGTACCTGCTTACCTACATCAAAAGCCTTCCATCTCAGAAAGTGACGGGTTATTTTTCCCCAACAGTCAGTTCATCCTATTTCTACCAGCAGTGCCATCTACAGATTTGCTAAATGCCTTGTTTGCTCAGCTACTGACCACAGAGCTAAATGTACAGAATGATAAACGTGTGATGAACTGATGCCCATGACAGTCACTGATATTACAATGTCTCTTACAACCCAGAAGCAGTCAGCCTTGGAAAACTGCGGAATGGCTTATTGAAATCTCAGGAAATAATACATATTAGGCTTGAATGCTTTCCTGCAGGATTAAAAAAACAAACAAAACAAAGGGGCCAAGATGGAGCAGTAAGGACCAAATTTATCCTTCCGGCTGTAACAACAGCAAAGATACAAGTGGACCCCTGAGAACAGGAAGCAAGGGAGGCAAGCCCTGACACCCCAGCCTGCTCTGCTGATGATTTCCAGGCTGCAGTGCAGGGAGCAGAAACCTAGGAAGAGCCTCCTGACGAAAGCCTCCTGAAAAAAGGAGATAGAACCAAGAGTCCAGGAGACCAAAGTGACAAAATTCATAAGACTCTGTCTATGAAAGAAGAGATTCACACAGAACCCTGCCGCCCAGACCTACAGAAGTTCTGTGTGTCATCCTGTGTGTGTGAAGAAACTCTTAGGTCAAGGATGGTTCTCAGCTTGTGGGTCTTGACCTCTCTGGCAAACTCCGAGCTCCAAAAAATATTCACATTACAATTCATGGTAGTAGTAAAAATTACAGTTATAAAGTAGCAACGAAAATAATGTTATGGTTGGTGAATCATCACAACACGAGGAAGTGTATTAAAATGTCACAGCATTAGGGAAGTTGAGAACTACTGGTCTAAAGGAACTCAACCAGCCTAGAAAGGCTTAGAAAGTAGACACCGGAGAGAATGTATGGAAGATTCTTCCCTCAATGGTGGGAAGGAACTAGCCTTATGCTAACTTCAATTAAACAAACACCCTAAGCAAGCTCCAAAAGGATCAAACTGTGCCACCATCAAACTGTGTCGCACGTGTATTAAAGGAAAAGAACATTTCCTAGGTTCCCTTATAACTAAGGTCCTAAAGTCAAATTTCAGTTTGTTTTGGTTTGGATTTCTGCCAACTGAATGTATTTTATGTGACCTGAAATGTGGAAACGAAGAAGTGTTTGCCCTAGCACTTTGCTTGATGCTAAAGATTAAAGATTTCATTCCCCAGGTTCTTTCCTGTAGCTAGAGAGGAGCCCTATGGTACTGTAGCAGCACCATAGTGGCACTGATCTTTCTAATTCACCAACAAAGTCTATGGAAATCAGCAGTTGTAGGGCAATCTCATTGGTTTTTCCTTCCCAATTCTAACAGAGATCACTGCTGACCTTGGGGCTAAATATGCTGTTATTATCATGTAAATGTGACCTAAATACCACTGTCCCAGTCCCGACAGCTCCCCAGATCACTTTCACAAGAAAACATTTGATGTTATCTCAACATCTTGAGACTAAATCCTGTTAAAGAAATTAGTATTAGTCAGTTCTTGCTGTGTAACAAACTATCCTCCCTAAAACTTGGTGTTTTAAAATAATACTTATTACCTCCTAGTTTTGTCTAGGCCAGGAATTTGGGAACAGATTAGCTTGATGGTTGCAGATCAGAACTTCTTCTGTGGTTACAATTACATTATCAGCTAGAATACAATTGTGCAACAGTCTGATTGGGCCTGGGGCTTCCGTTCTCAAGAATGCTCACTGACAAGGCCATTAAGAGGATGCTGCAGCTCCTGAGTTACTGTCGGCAGTAAGCTTCAGTCTCATGGGGTTGCTTGACTGTCCTACAGGACGGTAGCTGGATTCTCCCAGAACAGGCAATCCAAGGAAGAGATTGGACAAGAAGCTGTGATGCTTTGTTCGACCTTCTACTTCATCTCTGCTCCATTGCATTCATTAGAGGCACATCACTACCTACAGCCAACTCCCAAGGAGAAGTAATTTAGGCACAATTTTTGAAGGAGGTTCTGTCAAAGAAGTAGTAGACATGCTTTAAAACCACCACATAATTCTCAATGGTATGAAAACAATTACTTGGCATAGTTTCGGTGCAGTTAGCCAGTAATATCTAAAGACCTCCCCGTCATTAGGAACAATTTCAAAACCTCAAATTAAGTTATCTCTTCTCTCTTGGAAACTGATTGCATTTCTTTCATCTTCCTTCTGTGATCTCAATGTTTCTTCTTCAAAGGCAAAGTTTCCTGAAGGTTAATTTGCCTTTCCTAACACTATCTAGGATAACGTCGAAGTTTGTTTCCGTGTTCAACAAATGCCATGATTTTTTTATGCTGGATAAATATCAGAACTACAGACCTGGGACGGGACAGGATGGTTCAGTGGTTAGGAGTGCTGGCGGCTCTTCCAGAGGATTCAGGTTCCATTTCCCACAACCATAGGGCAGCTCTCATCTGTCTGTAACTCCAGTCCCAGGGATCTAACACCTGCTTCTGGTCTCCACAGGCACAAGGCGTGCACACAGTACACACAGATATATATAGGCAAAACACTCATACATACAAAAATTTTTTTTTTTTTTTTTTTTTTTTTTTTACAGTCAGGCCCAGTGATACATACCTTTAAATTCTAGCATTCGGGAAGCAGAAGAAGGTAATCTTTGTGAGTTTGAGGCTGGCCTGGTCAACATAGAAAGTTGCAGGACAGCTAGGGTTATTTAGGGAGATCTTATCTCAAAAAAATTAAAAATACAATGAAACTATAGACCTTTATTTCTATGATCCAAAATTAAAGATTCTATCATTGTTTAAAGGAGTGAAATCCACAGAGCAGTTAAAACGTAGATAGGTTGTTTTAAAGTGTCGGGATAAGGGAACAGAAGAATTTGAATTACCTCACTGAATTCATTGAAGAAGAAAATGAGAGCACTTAAAAATAATTCCAATTCATTTTATATTTTAAGAAGAGAGATGAATTTATCTTAAGGCGCTCCCACCTTAAAATACATTAGTCACTTCCCTGGTCAGTAGGACAAAGTACCCAACGGGAGCAGTGTAGGGGAGGAAGGCCTTAATGTAGTTTACAGTTTCCAAGACTCTCACTCTACCATGGCAGAGAACTGTGCAGAAGGAGAACCTCAGCCCATGCTGGCAGGAGCTGGCAACTGCTGGTTTTATGGGGGGATAGTGGGAAGACGGAGACAGTTGTAGGCTATCCAGAACAGTTATAACCATTAAAGGCCTGTCTCTAGTGATCTACTTCAACCATCTAGGCCTCGCCCCCTAAAGGCTCCATAGCCTTCAGAATAATATTGGAAGTTGGGACTATGCATTCAACATGTGAGTGTGGAGTAGGCGATATCTTGGATTCCAGCCAGAGTGAAACGAGACCATGCTTAATAATATTTACCAAGGTATTTCGATAATTCAAAGATATTTCAGACATTTCTGTCAATGCAAAAAGAGCAGCTAATGAAACTGAGATATATCACAAAAATGAAGAGAATTTTAACCTTATAGCTATTAGCAGAGTTACTGGTATAAAATGAAGCTCCCTGTATTAACTAATAGATTAATACAGCTAATGAACGTGAGACTTTATCACTTGAACAAGAACGTTATCAGCCTGGATGGCAGTCATTTCAAAGTTAATCTAAAACTTCGTCACTCTGCTAGACCTAAATGACTGTCTTTTGTGCCTTTAGCTATAGAGCCCATAACAATTTTCAAAACTAATATGCAAGATACGATGAAATACAACTTAGCCCCAACCTGCCTAATAAAATGGAAAATGGTGGCACTCGAAAGGTAGAAGCAAAGAAAGTAACATGTTGGACTTTAACTATGTGTTCCCAATGCAACAACATCAACACAGGCTGTCGGTTACTCTTTTCAAGTGCTCTTTGCTGGTCTGTCCGTGCCCAGGTGACTCCATACTCTATTGTATCAGCTTTTCTTTACTTCAACTATACTTACACATTTTCATTTTACAACCTGTCTGTGAGGCAAGGCAACATGGCCAAGCATGTATAAGCATTTGTTGCACAAGCTGGGTGACCTGAGTCTGATCCCCGGAACCCACCTTTACACATATGAAGAAGAAGAGAGGAGGAGGAGAGAGAGAGAAGAAGAAGGAGAATATTAAAACTTTTAAACATTGAGACAAGTGATGTTATAATGAAAAAATGAATATATTTAGTATATTGGACTTGGAGGCTAGAAATGATCTCAACAGATCCATGGACATACCAGGTGATAGTCACTATGGAAAAATAAGAAAAGGAACAATGTCTGAGAAATGTAAGTGATTTTAGCACTAGATACGTTTCCCAAGGCAACAATGTTGCCTACTGTGACAGGTGGTTCATTACAGTACAATATCTGAGCTTGCCATGCCTGTTAATTTTGGAGAATGCAATTGCTTTGACTTACAAAAGTCATCCATAAACCAAAAAACAGGGAACACCCAAGAGTTTATGAATCATGAGTTTCCTCTGATACTGTGATGTTATCAGTCAATATGTGGCTTAGCACATGTTCCCTATTTTTTGAAAGGAGTTTTTTTGTTTGTTTTCTTTTGTTGTTTTAACAGGAAAGAGGATAATCCAGGGCTGGTGAGAAAGCTAAGGGATGCAGGCACTTGAGTGCAAGCCTGGTGACCTCACTTTGATCTGGGAAACTCGTGTAAAAGTGCAAAGAAAGAACCCATATCAGAGAGTCGTCTTCTGACTTACACACACACATGCACACACACCCACACTCACACAGGCATACACACAAGCTATGGCACATGAACCCGAATCATAAACAACATACAATAATAATACACGAATGAATAAACAAATAACAAAAAACCACTCAGGAATCTCAAATACTTGTATTACAAATACTATCAGTACCTGGAAAAGAAATATCACCCATATCCACAAGATATTCTCCAAATGGCTCCTAGAAACTAGACTGCCCAGAAGGATGTAACAAAATGATACATTCAGTCCTGATGGTTAGAAAGCTTAGAAACATTCTAGCAGCCTTTTAAGAACAATTGCAACTTTGATGGCTCAGTATGACGAACTCATTTCTGCAAGTGAGAAATGAAAATGAAAAGTACTCTTTTAGATTTGGCCAGATGAGTGACACTCAACAGCGGTATTGGCACAGCTCCCACATTAAATCCCCATGCTGTTTCTTTAACTAGTATTTGCATACTTGACTATCCAGTGACTGCGCCTGCGCCAGGCCAGGCGAGGGAGTAGCGAGACCTGAAAGGAGGGCAAAGAATGACTCCCTCCAGAGGAACTGACACCCATTAGGTGAGGAAAGCCAGGGATAGAGAAAGAATGGGGGTGGGAGGGGCAAATTATGCTCCCCTGTCTCTTTAAAGAAAAATTAAGCTCATTCCAAATACACACATTCAAGTCTTTGAATAAGTGACTCTGTAAGACTTGCTTTATCCATCTACTTTCTATTTAGTAGACACAACTGTGTCATTATTTCATAAGGGTTATAGAAGATGTGGTACAAATGTCTAACTTGAGAGTAGTGTGGAAAGAGATGTTCTGTTTATCCATCTCCTGAATGGGAGGATTTGCTTGGGAATCATTGTCCAGGCTAAATTTCACTAATTGAGGGGAGAGAGAAACCCACTAACATACACAGTCTCAAACAATGAGTTCTCTTTGTTTGTTTGCTTATTTATTTTGGTTTGTTTTCCAAGTATGTATGCACTGGAAGGCACTTATGATCAAATATTCAAGAAGCCACCATGTGTATAATAAAACTCAGCTTGAATGTAGTAACATGTTTCTCACATGTTATTTTACTCCTGATTCTTCCAACTCACCCAAAAAGGGGTTAATTTAGGTAATGATAATTTGTAAATCATTGGCCTAAATGTGATACTTGCTTTGAATGTTCCGTTTGATCACATGCCTTTTGTTAGCAATGAAGGTATTATTTATTGAGCGTCGGGTGCGATGGCTAAGCAGGTAAATGTGTTTGCCGCCAAGCCTGCCCACCCAAGCTTGATCTTCCAGACTTACTCGGTGGAAGGAAAGAATCAACTACTACAACCCACCCTCTGATTGTCACAGAAGCACAACCCCACCTCAACACACACACAATAATTACACAAAGTATCATTTAAGGCATTAACAAGTGTAAGCACTAAACTCGAAATATAGACGTATCTTGAATGAGGTTGAAAATTATGCATTTTTTTTTTTTACTTTGCAGTATATATAAAGATACTACTTTAGTTACTCATTTCATTTAAATTAGGTATATTTCACCATTGGCCACCTTTTAGGGTACCCCACAAACAACTGTTTCTGAGACAGGAGTTTGCTATAAAGCCCAGGTTAGCCTCAAACTTGTTATCACTTCTCTCTGCCTACCAAGTGCTGAACTTACTGACAGACACCAACATGTCTAGCAGCATTAATCTTCGAGGTAGGTACAGTTAAGTCCATTTTATTGTTCAAAAACTGAGGCTCACACTTCTGGGAAAAGATGAGATTAAATTTTCTCCAAATAATTTCCATATCATCGAATAGAATTAGCCATAAAACTTACTAGCAGCTACCAAATGAGAAAAGATGTTGAAATGAATGCTTTAAATACATATTTTTAAAAATATGCCTAAAAAAAAAAAAGAAAGAAAGAGTGGAGTCTGGGGTAGAATAGAGAAGCAACTGGTGCAGTTCTCAAATGCCACCTTCGTCACCTGCTCATTATACTGGATCCTGAAAATTCTCTTCCATTGCCTTATGTCTGGAGAAATGAAACCGGGTGATCATCCTTGTCTTTACTTTCTTCATAAACTAAGAAGAAATGGAAATAAACCGTGAGAAGTTAACAGCATTTGTTCTTCTTTGACAGAGTATAGACTTTGATGTTCTACCCACCATCCCCCCCCCCCCCTTGCGATAATGTATGCTCACTAAAGAGGCAGAGTCAAACACGGAATTTAACTCAAGGACAAAGACATCAGCATGCACACATCCAATTGGGTAAGCAGAAAAGGAGCCCTCTGCTCTGTGTTAGAACCCAGAGGGAGAATGGTCTCAGATATTGCAGAAAGGAAATCCAGTTAACCCCTTCAATTGGACCAGCGTTAGTAGAACACATGACAAGATGGAGTTGAGCATGAAAAACAACAGCAGAAACTAGGAGACATGACCTGGAAAGATGAAAGAATAAAAGAGAAAAGGAAGAGAGAGAACACAGAGGAAAGCAAGGAATACAGGGGAATTCTTCCAACCATATCAAAATGAATGTGAACAGCAGTTAATTAAAGCAAAGTTCAAATAAGAGACAGAAATAAAACAGACATTGCGGCTGCATGGAAAGCTGAAGTGAAGTAAATTACATCATAGAGAACAAGAAAGTATAAAAGAAGCAGAGCAAGTCACTACTAAAATCTTGTATTACTAACAGAGGAAAAAAATCCTTAGGTAGCAATAATAAACATTGAAGAAAAGACGCAATACAGAGAACTTAAGATGCAAAATAAGGACAAATATATCTTGTCCTTAATTAGAACAAAAACTATAGAGTCTGTGAAAAATGATGAAAGTATTACTTTAAATATTTTTACTGCACTATAAATATAGGCAATAAACAATTTATTGCTATATATAAGGTAATATTTGCTTTACCCGTGAGTACCTCACCAAAAGAAACATGACACTTTTCATTTGGTGTCCTAATTAAAGCAAATATCAAATATCACTTATGTTCCTTACTACTTCAAAAGCATGGTGGTTATTAGGCTCACCACTAAGTCTTTTAAAAAACATGCATATATTGCTATGCCACAAATTTAAATATTTTATAATTAACTTTAATATATAAGTGGTACTCTTTGTAACTCTGCATTTACTTAAACCTTCTGCCTTGAGACTATTCCCTAGACTAGTCTATAGATTTAATCAAACTGCCAAAGGGTAAAATAAAGACTCCATGTCCTGCAATCTGATTGCCATAAAGCCTGCAGCCTACTCAAATGTCCAACACGTAGAAGGTTCTAGAACTGAAGCCTTACTCGTTTTATAATAAATTGATCACCAGGAGCAGCTGCAACAAAGAGTTTTCACCCAAGGGGTAGAATGGGAGTGTCGATAACATCAGAGCCACAGGATGGGGCTCCTGACATCACTGAGAAGCATACTTCTACCAGTACTTATCAATTATAGTAACCCAGAATTGAGCATACTCCCCAGTCTCCTAATGAGTAACAGAACTGCACAGGGTTACACATCCTCTGGTAGTGTCCTTCATAGTATCTAGCCTGAATACGGACATCCAATCGGAACTAGTTTTCATTTTAATAATAACCAGAATGAAAAGCACCCTTGAGTTGTTTTACATATTCCCATCAAAGATAAAATGAAGACTCACCAATCTACGTTTAGCCTGTAGCAAAAGTGATCTAATCATGACCTACTCATAACTCCTTAAAATCTTCATATCAGGGCAAAAATGCATTAAGAGATGTTTTTGTTAATACTTTAATGATGTATTTCCTTTCCTTTCCCTTTAGCTGAAGGGTCAAACCTGAACTTACACCTTGCCCAGACTTGCATGATAATTGTTTTTGAAACCCAAATGCTGGCCATTCCTCCCCTTGCTCAAAAAGCAGTACACACGCCTACTGGTTTGTGTTTGTGCTTTGAGCCTCCCTAATATTTCCTGTGGGTAAAATTTCAAATTATGGAGCTCATCCATTGAAATGCTAGTTCATGAGAAATAAATGTCACTTTTGGAAGTTACCCATAAGCAATGAGTGACAGCTGTTTCTTATGTCAGCTCAGCATAGGCTGGAGTCACTGGAGAGGACAGAGCCTCAACTGAGGCAATGTCTCTGTAAGAGCTGTGAGCAAACCTGTTGGGCATTTTAAAATTAATGAAGGGGAAGGCACAGCCCATTGTGGGAGGGCCACCCCTGTCTGGGTGGTACTGGTTCTGTAAGAAAGCAGGCTGAGCAAGCCAGGAAGCAGCACACTCCATGGCCTCTTGCCTCCAGGTTCTTGCCCTGTTTGAGTTCCTGTCCTGACTTCCTTCATTGATGATCAGTGATGAAGTGTAAGTCAAATAAATCCTTCCTTTCCAAGCTGGTTTGGTCATGGTGTTTCATCACAGCAACGATAACCCTAACCACGACACAATGGTTTGTCAAACATGACTTTACCTTTTTTGTTTTTGTTGTGGGTTTGTGTGAGTTTTGTTTAGCCTCACTATGTAGCTCTGGCCTTCCCGGATCTCAGCATGTAGACTAGGCTGGCCTCAAACTCACAGAGGTCCAGGCTTCCCTTGAGTTCCGGGATTAAACACAGCATCACCGTATCTGGCTTTACTTTACTTTTTAATCTTTATAAATCATAATACTAACTTCCCAAACGGATTCCCTTTCCTCAGTAGCTGTCAAGGAAGTCAGTTCAAGTCTGTAACGAGCCTAATAAGATTGACTTGCCTAAAAAGGAAGACACCCAGGAGCACAGCATAAGTGGACACAGACCTTCCATCTGAGATGTGTCTCCCTGCACCTCCTTGCTTGTACATCTCCTGTTCATTCGTCAAAACATTTTTTGTTCTTCCATCTGCCGTGTTTCCTCACAGAAAGAACCAGGGGCTCTTTCTGACTTATATGACGCCACAGTACTTGAGTTATGACATTGTATGGTGATTTCTATCCTCCATTTGAATTCTTTATATATAGATTATGAGCACTTGGTTAGAGTCAGGGATACAAGACTAACAGTTACAGAAGCAAAGACAGAAACTAGAGTGAGCAAAACTCAATAGGAAGCACCCATTGGTAATTCCTCAAGACCGACTCAGCTGGAAGGACTTTTTTCTCCTAATGTAGTCATTACTGCTATGAGAAACATGGGTCTCCAGACCAAAAAGTATCTTTTTGTTGTTGTTGTTAAGTGAGAAGACTATTCTTTCTCCTCTCTCCTCCTCCTCCTCCTCCTCCTCTCCTCTCTCCTCCTCCTCCTCCTCCATCCTCCTCCTCTGTTTTTCTTTTTTTTTTGAGACAAGGTTTCTTTGTATAGCCTTGGCTGTCCTGAACTCACTCTGCAGACCAGTCTGGCTTCGAATTAAAGAGATCCACCTGCCTCTCCCACCTGAGTGCCGGGATTAAAAACACACACCAACACACCTGGCTAAAAGAATCTTACCGACTACAGTGACATACTTTTCTTATAAGGCAATCAAGGTAAAACTTCAATTTTTTTGAGGTTAGCATAACTAGGAATGGTTTTCATTATGACACTTTCTTTTTTTTTTTGATTTTTTTATTGGTTATTTTATTTATTGACATTTCAAATGTTATCCCCCTTCCCAGTTTCCCTGCAGACATTTTCTTTTAAAAAAATACTTTAATTATTTTTAATTGTGTGCGTGAATGCAGGGTCCTAAAGCAGCCGGAGGCATCAGATTCCCCGAAGCTGGAGTTCTAGGCAGATGTGAGCCATCTGACGTGAGTGCTGAGGACCAAATTCAGGTTCTCTGCAAGAGCAGCATATAGTCAGCTTCTGAGCCACGTCTCCCTCATTATGGCATTGCTATACACGCATGCTATTATACTTTGTTCTGATTGATAAGTTAAGGTTCATCTCAAATGTTCCCTTAGCTTAGACTCACCCATTGCACAAACACTCAACAAAACTGAAAACTCAGTACCATTCTTCTTTGAACAGTGTCTTCCACTCTTCTGCTTTGCTTTGTGCCACACTTGTTCTTTGCCATCTTCGTCTATCCCATAGTCATTGCCATTTATCCTTAGGATAATGAAATTCTTTTTTGACAGTTATGGAGAGAGCATCGATGTCCATTTTTAGCCTTCAAATGCAACTCAGAAACTTCAGACCCTAACAATTTGAAGGAAAGCTAAGAGATGGCTGGGTTCTTTGTTTGTTTGTTTGGTTGGTTGGTTTGTTGGTTTGTTTTGTTTTGTTTTTTTAGAATAGGAGAGTCATCATCTTATATAGAAGGATATATAAAGGTAAAGATGGATGGCTTCACATGCAACATCATGTCAAGAAGGCTCCACAAGCTTCCTAGTCTGGTCTCATATGGTAGGTTCCATACACTAACTATGTATTGGGGCGGGGAGGTTTGTACTATGGCTGCATCTCTAGGGACTGATATACATTTAAGGAATAAGAAATGCATCAGGCCATCAGGGATGTTTTCTCTTAAACCAACTGGAGATGTAGTTGAGTATTTATTTCAGAAGTGGAGACAATACTACTACCACTACTACTAATAATAATGCAAAGAAGGCACAGGGAAGTAGGCAATCAAAGAGGAACTGCTGGGTCAGCTGCCTCAATGAAAGCTGGAGTCCAGTCCTTTTAGACTTGGAAATAATGCACAGCATATCAGAATAGCCCCAGTTATGACATGAAGGACTTAGGCATGACATGTGAGGATCTAAAACATTTATACAAGAGCAATAAATCTGGACTACTGCAGTGAGAAATCAGAAAGTCAATTCCTCTTTGCACTGAGTCTCTGTAATTGAAATACATGGTTCTCCACAGTTTTAGCTGAAAAGGAGATCACAGAAGATACCCAGACACTGGTGACTGAGAGTCTAGAGGCTTAAAACTCCATGGGCATTGGCTGGACACTATAAGTCTGTATTCCACAGTATGT
This sequence comes from Mastomys natalensis, assembly GCA_021653895.1. NCBI lineage: Eukaryota > Metazoa > Chordata > Mammalia > Rodentia > Muridae > Mastomys > Mastomys natalensis. Next base: position 719,018 of record JAJTUV010000141.1, read on the forward strand.
AGCTAGTACTTGGCATACCCTAATTTCCTGGCTTATGTCCTTACCAGGCCATTTCTGAGGCAAGCCTGGGAAGGTATATTCATGAATAGGAATTGGGAAGGTTCTACAGGTTAAAACTAATATCCTTTTTGCATGGAGAGAGACATAGCTAGTTTGTGTTGATGCTCCCTTCAGGCTACTGCATAGATAATACTGAAGAAACTACTGTATTTGGCCTATCATCTTTTTTTTTTTTTTTGTTTTGAGACAGGGTTTCTTGTATAGTCCTGGCTGTCCTGGACTCACTCTGTAGACCAGGCTGGCTCGAACTCAGAAATTGCCTGCCTTTGTCCCAAGTGCTGGGTTAAAGGCGTGCACACCAACGCCCGGTGGCCTATCATCTATTAACTGACCCCACATAAGATAATGTGTGGAGAAGAAGCCAGAGCCTAACTATAAAATATCTACAAAGTATCAATAACAAATTTCAGAGCTTCAGTGAATTTCCTGAACCAGGATTTGGTTCAAATCTGTATTAATCTAAGTACAAACAATATAGTAAAACAAATCAAGATATCCCTCCTATCTTATAACCAAGGGAGCGATCAGGCAATGGAATTTGTGCTTATGAGAGGTATTATGGCATGAACAAGGCCATGGCTATGTCTTGTGGCTGCATGAGTCCAGACTATGGCCATTGGGCTTTTCAGGTAAAAGCTTTTTGTGTCTTTGGCAAGTAAGAGAGAAATTACCCATTGTTATCACTGGTCAGGGGCCTAAAATGGAGTCATAGACCTGTTTCAGATCCCTTTTGTTCTCTTCCTGGAGACAGACCTGGGGAGATATCAAGTTGTCAGCACAGCCAGGCCAGGGAGTTTACACACGTAGCAAGAGATAAAGGAACCTGACACACTCCCTCTGTAGGGAGATTTAATAAGTACCAGTTCAGAGTCTTAGAAGGAATGGAAAGACCTTAGGTATGGAAAGAGGACTGCCACAGCTAGGGTTAAAGGGTCCTGTGATGATTTGTCCATGCTTGGCCCAGGGAGTGGCACTAATAGGAGGTGTGGCCTTATTGGAGTAGGTGTAGTCTTGTTGGAGTAGGTGTGTCACTGTGGGTGTGGACTTTAAGACCTTCATCCTAGTTGCCTGGAAGTCAGTCTTCTCCTAGCTGCCTTTGGAACAAGAGGTGGAACTCTCAGCTCCTCCAGCCCAATGTCTGCCATGATCCCACCTTGATCATTATGGACTGAACCTCTGAACCTGTAAGCCAGCCCCAATTAAATGTTGTTCTATAAGAGTTGCCTTGGTCATGGTATCTGTTCACAGCAGTAAAGCCCTAACTAAGACAGGTCCCTTAAAGAATAATGTGTCAAAGGTTTTATTGGTAGCCTCTGGCACAACTGGAAAGCAACAGGGCCTTCAGGAGATGGGACCTAGCATGACATTAGAACACTCGAGGTAGCCCCAGAAGCAGATACAGGGATCATGGCCTGTTCTGTCTTTGCTTTTTGTGCACTGTGAAGTGAACAGCCCTTATCGACCATGTGCTGCCACTGTCCCATCAAAGCAACAGAACAAAGTGACCATGAAGTGAAATCTTTAAAACTATGATCCAAACTATACTCTTCATCCCTTGTCTTAGATATTCCTCAGTGATGAAAAGCTGACATAAGGCTCTAACATTTGAGTAAGAGAGCATGAGAATGAGGAATGAGTAGAGAGAGAAGAAAGTTTGGTGTGAGATACCTTCTTCCTGAAGGTCCAAGCCTGCTAGACTTTCATTCTCTTGTGATAAAGGGAAAGGTGGTGGCGTAATTTCCACTTCCCATACACTTCTATTCTTGAAAGGCTGTCTTTATCATTATATATGTATCTATCTGAGGAAGACTAGAAAGGGAGGAGATAGCCCTCCCAGGAAAGGGCTCTTAACTGTTTCATAACCACCTTGCAAAGAGTGTCACTCAAGGTCTTATCAGTGGAAGACAACTAGAAGGAAAAAAATTATGTCCTTTGTGTGTATGTGATTGTGGAACTGACCAAACATGCCCAAAGAGTGGTAAGAATGCTACAGCCAAGAGGCCCTTTCTGCAATTAGTGGCTTGCACTGTCCTCCTGGCACACAAGAGACTGAGACTGCAAGCCCACAAGTTCTAGGATACCCTGGGCCCTGTCCCAAAATAAGGAGGGGGAGGGGGAGGAAGAGGAAGAAGAGAAAGAAGAGGAGTAGGGGGAGGGAAGGAAAGGAGGAAGATAAGGAAAAGAGGAAGATGAGTAAGAGGGGGGAAGAGGAGGAGGCAGAAGACCTGTCTCTGCTCTGAAGCAATTGACAAGACATCAGAACACATGACTGTCACTGGTTGCCCTGTACTTAGTCCCAAATACCCAAATAACTGGAAATTCCAACACTCCTACAGACAAAAATTATATTTGACGTATAACATAGCCAAGAGCAGTATGAAGTAACCTTCACTCCGTATCTTTATTTCAAACCCACACAAATGCATGCCATTAATATCCCTTATTAAATATGGAGAACCCTAGTTGTGAATGAGAATATGAGGTTTTTAACTTTATAGCATCTATTGTGCCAGATATACCACATTAGCAAGAAAGAAAGAAGACCAAGTACTAATTAACCATACCCAACATACCCAGCTAGACACTCCCAACACTGTCTCTCTGATTTTAGTTTCATTGAGTTTTACTGGCCCTTGTGATATTTGCAAGCTTTAGCAGTCCCCAAACACCTCACTATGGTGGGTTCTAAGACATGAGTTACCAGAACCTAGAGTAAGATCCAAGGAGTCACTCCCACAAGATTGCCTCTGTGCCAAACACGTGGTTCCGTGGATTACTTATAGATGTGATCTTTACTAAACATGAATTCAAAAAACTAAGCCTCCAAATTTTTCTTTTGAGTTTCAAATGTTACGCAATATAAAAGTACTCCTAGAAAAAGATCTCTCACAGAAGCAGACAGGTTTTGCATTTTGTACTTAAGCAAGGATCAAGATAAAATAGGACACATTGCTTACTAATTTATATTTTTATGCTGCCTTCCTGGAGCAATGGCTAGTCTTAAAGGACAACTTGAGAAACTATGTTCAGATGTCATTTCTTTCTGTTTGCTGCTGAAGTTCTTGGTGAGTATGTACGCATTATTTCTTGTGTTTAGTTCTTGTGATCAATCATGCTGAGACTGTAAGCCATAGATGAAACACAGGCCTGGAGACCTGGAGGAAGCTATGATTCAGCAATAGGACCTGTACTGAAAAGCTCCTAAACATCTCTTGTTACTCAAAGAGCATCTGGAGAGTGCAAGGGCCAGCAGTGATGCCAGTTGGTAAGAAGGAAAGTGATGAACTAGCAGGCACAGTGGACACCGAGGAGTCCTAGATGCTCTACACCTCTAATAGAAGAGCAGCAAGCAGTGAGCTCAGAAATGGAAATGCAATAAGTCAAGAAAGGCTTTGTCCTAGAGAGAAAGTCAGTCTTACAGTCTAGAGGGAAAACTAGAATTTGCTCACTAGTCTGTTGTTTATGAGATAAACAAAGCCAAGGTTTGTCAAAAATCCACGTTCAAATCAATGAGACTGACATTCAGATGATGTAAATTAAGTGTGAGACAAATGGATATTAGAGAGAATGGAGATTAAATGCCAAGGGTTAAAAGACAAGAATAGATCCCAGTGATGCTGAGGACTGGAACATGAACAGACAGAATGTACAAGAACGTGGAGCAGGCAAGGGCCAGCGGCACAAGACAGTCTACTTTGCCCCCGTGGTGTCCACCAAATTAAAGAGGCTTGGCCTTGGGATGCACAGGAATCTGGCAGGAACCAGGGGAGACATGGTTGTAGCAGGTCAAGGAAGGCCAGAGATGCTGGGGAGAAGACTGGAGAAATAAATCACAGTTTGTAGCAGGATACGTATTCTGCTATATTGTATTCGCAGTGGAGCTCAGTGATTAGGCAGTAGGAGAGGAGGTGGAGCTGGGAGAAGAAGAGAGGAAGGGGAGGAGAAAAGAGAGGAAGGGGAGGAGAAGAAGGAGGCTATCAGCCATGGAGAACCACAGATGGGTCGAAAGCTATCCTGGGTAGCAACTTCTATCAAAAGGTTAGATATTGGGTAACAACTCTAATTGTATGAGCATCTTGTTAATTGAGCATTTCTAAATATATAAATCCTTTAGATAATCATTAAGCTTGAAGAGTCTTCATTCTACCAGGTACTGCGAGGATGGCAGATATTGTCTACAGTTCAGCTTTGTGGATGCAGCGTCTCATGGGTGCCAGGGCCTGTGCATCTAGCTAGTCAGAGCCAAGGAGCAGTGGGAACATGGTGGCTGCCCAGGAACAAGCCAGACCAGGCACTGTTTTCTAAATATCTCCGCTACAACAGTTGATCAGAAGGGCTGCAGATTCCAGTAGCCACTGCAAAGGCTCACATACCTCCAGCTGCAAGAAAATACAGAATGTCCCAGAGACACAGCAATGAGAATAACCAGGCCTGGGAAACAGAGTTTAAGGGACAAGAGCCTGACAATAATCAATGCAAACTAATAAACATTAACGTATTTCCTGCTAAGATGGCAGGGTCTTAGATCAATGAAGTTATAGGCTGTATTGGGGGTGGAGGGAATGGCACACAACTTTCATCCCAGCACTCAGGAGGCAGAGAAAGATCTCTGAGTTCAAGGCCAGGCTGGTCTTGGTAAGTTCCAGAATAACCAAGGTTAAACAGAGAAACCCTACCTTGAAAAACAACAACAATAATGACATTGAACTTTAAAATGTGTAAAACATCTGTTCATTTACAAAATATCTTATATTAACTTTTAATGTATTACCCAAACATCAACAGAAAGCTAAACTAGTTTGTCAAGATTCTATAAAGCTTACTTCTATAAGATGCTTTCTTCTCTGAAAAGTATGATTCTGTCTTAAAGACAGAGAAATAAGTCTGGAAACCTTCCCTCTAGTAAGCACTATTCTGGTACCATACAGGGATTCAGGGATAACATTCCATATCTCACCTTGAATATTCAACCATTTTATAATAGCAGCCAAGTTTGTAAAACACATTAATGATTACATGTCACTAATGTCATTTAATAGGTAGAAAAGGGAGACGTTCTTGTGCTTTCTCATATGGGCTGTACTTGAAGTTAATACCAGCATAGATTATATAGTGATAGTTAAAATTAGATAGAGGAATTAAAATGCAAATGAACAGTTTATTAAGATACATGCTGCCAGACAACAAATCAGTCTGTAATCAGCTAAAAGTCCACATCATATACAAATATACAGAATTTTTCTTCTTAAAAAAAGAGTTTCCAGGCCAGTGAGATGGCTCAGTGAGTAAAGGCACTGGTCACCAACCCTAATTACGACACGTTTGATCCCCAGTACCCAATAGGTAGAAGAAAACTGACTTCCAGAAGTTGTCCTCTGATCACCACATGTGGGAGGTGGCACATGAGCTCCTCCCTCCCGAATCAAGCAATAAATATAATAAAAAAAAAAATTAAAGAAACAACTTCAGAAAATTGCAGGTATATAGGTGAGGGTGACCATCTTTTCAAACCTTGAAACCAAACTTATATCTGTCAGCTCATTTCATATTTCAATCCTAGCCTTCTCTTCATTATGTCCCATTAAAATAGCAAAATAGGATCCAGCTACTCCCAAATGTGGATAGTTAATCAGCTCGGGAGTGATTTCTCTCAATAGCAAGAGTCTTGTGGACAGAAAACAAATGGTTGCAAACTACCCAATTACAGGACAAACCAGAATGCATGCACACGCACATGCAACACACACACACACACACACACACACACACACTAATGTTGTGGATGGTAATCTGTTAGGTTCTCTGAGTGAATTTTAGAAGTTCATCTTTAAAAAATTGCAAAGTTGGTTTCCAGAGAAGACCCTTATTTTTTTCCTGACCTGATTCTTAAACAACCCAATGAGATGACCTCTCTGGAAGCCGAAGACACACGCTCATGGTAGATCTGTCTTAAATGTATCTCAGTGTTATTTTTTTTTTTTTTTTTTTTTTTTTTGGTTTTTCGAGACAGGGTTTCTCTGTGTAGCCCTGGCTGTCCTGGAACTCACGATGTAGACCAGGCTAGCCTCGAACTCAGAAATCCACCTGCCTCTGCCTCCCAAGTGCTGGGATTAAAGGCGTGCGCCACCACCGCCCGGTTGTATCTCAGTGTTATGGTCACCACTGTTCTGTTTTGAATATTATAATTAGGTTAGTTTTAAAATGGGCTTCAGGGAATGCCCACATTATTAGCCAACTACAGAGAGCAAAGGCTGTAAAATTCCAACTACATTTAATTTTAGAAGAGTTTTGCCTGGGTCTTTAATGATTCTTGATAAACTCTGGGTTGTTAAAACAAGCAAGGAGGCAAAGATATTCTAGAATTTCATCTCTTGTCCATTAACTTTTGTCCATGTTGTTGTTCCTTGGTGTGATTCCACATAACTCTCATTGCCAAGTCATAGGTTAAATGTTAAGGGCAGCTCAAAGTCAGAGGAAGGGAGAGAGGGAAAAAGGGAGAGAGGGAGAGAGGGAGAGAGGGAGAGAGGGAGAGAAAACAGAAAGAGACAGAGAGACAGAGACAGAGAGAGGTAAAGACAGTGACAGAGTCAGAGACAGACAAGAGACAGAGATAAACAGAAAGAGAGAGAGAGACAGAGAGAGACAGAGAGAGAGAGAGACATATACATACATGTGGTATTCTAATTAGGATTCAACAATACAGGTGCCCACCTAGTTAGTTTCAGTGAGGGAGCTTTTATGGATACCATGCAAAGAATTCCATGAGTTCTGAGGGAAGGAGTAGCAAGCTTTGTTCAAAACTAAAACTGAGAAGTAAAGAACTATCTGTAACCATAGCTACCTTTTCTACGAGCCACACAGCCTGGTCCTTGAGCATCTCTGTCCTTCTCTCTCCACAGGACTCTTCTGTTCATCAGCGTTACTTCGTACTCTGGCCTCTCAGATCCACTGGCCATCTCAGCTGAAATGACCCTTTGTGAGCCTCAGCCCACACTCTGAAGGGGGGGTGCTGTGACTGGGTCAGCAACATGACCTGGGATGAATCCCTTTGAGTTCTCTGGCCTGATCAATTAGATCAGAGTAGACAGACCACCAGCATGTGCCCTTCGTGAACAAGAGAGGCAAAGACAGACATTTGCAGGCTGACATCTGGGAATGATTAGCTGCTACTAATCATTGAATGGCACATTATAGCATAGCTTCATGGTATATTATTTTAAGCGTTACTTCATTTCCCCACATTTTTGTTTAGTTTATGTGTATGGACATGCACCTGAATGAGTTTATATGTGTCACTTGTATGCAGGTGTCCAAGGAGCACAAAGGTTATCAGATCTGCTGAAACTGGAGTTACAGGCTAGTGCCAGGTGCCTGATATAGGTGCTGGGAAATGGATGGGGTCGGGGATGGGGGTGTCCTTTGCAAGAACAATAAGAGCTCTTGACTGCTGAGCCATCTCTTCAGTCTCTGGTTTCACGGTATTACATCTTTAAATGTACTCTACTCTCAGTCAAATTTCAAACAGAAAGCATCTGTTTATTTATATCAAAGGGACTTTAATACAAAGGATTGGTAACATAGGAGATGGCGAAGCTGAACACGTAAAATAAGCAGCATCCGGTACCAGCAGTGGCTATTGGTACCCTGGGATGGAAGGACAAGAAGATACTTACCTGATAGATACTAGAACCATGGCCTGTCTGAAGTCATCCCAGAGCCATACATGCTACTGAAGGTGCTGCTGAGGCAGCCAGAGGGGAAGAACTACCCCAGCAATTCATTCTTTTCCTGTCTCAAATGTCCTTGTGCCGGCTATTGCCTGACACAGATACACAGCGCCTGTGTGTTTAGGTTGCTATAATAATGACCTGGCAAGTTTAGACGTCTTCTACTTGCAGGTTCCAGGGCTGTGAAGTCGAAGGTCAGTGTGCCGGCTCTCTTTCTAGCTTGGAGACAGCTGTCTTCTTGCTGTACCTTTGCGTGTTCAAAAGAGACCTATACACATCTTTTTATAAAACCATGGCCCCGTCAGATTAGGGATCCATCAAAGTTTTAGTGTGAAAAGGCTCAAGTGTTTCATTCTTTGATTCTCAGCTGGTGTCACTATTTTGGGAGACTGTGGAACCTTTGGGAAGTGGAGCCGAGAGAGAGGAAGTGGGTCACTGGGCGAGAGAGTCTAAGATTTTATAGGGTGGCCTCGTTTCCTGTTGCCTCTAGTTCATGGTGATAAGCCCGGAAGTGAGTAAGCAGCCTCCGGCTCCTGCAGCCGCAGTTTCAAGCTGCTCCAGAGCTTCAAGCTGCTCCACAGCTCTGCCTCCCACACCCCACACAAACCCTTCCTCCCTTGAGTTGCCTCTGGTCAAGTATTTGTTCACAGTAATAACAAAAGTTGCTGAAACAGGCCTTTTCTACCCAGCTTATCTTCCAAAAGACGCTGTTTCCAGATACTGTCATTAATGAGAGTTAGAATTGCAACAAATGAGTTTGGTGGTGAGCGAACAAATCGACGGAATCACAAAGAAATGAAACTCCCCCCCTAACCCTTCTACCCCCACGGATAAACACATTCTACTGTGAAACAGAGAGGGCAGCAAATAGATCTGAGGGCAAACAGTGTGAGCCTTTTCAGAATGAATGTGTTCAGGCCAGAGCCATACCAGGCCCTAACCCAGATCTTGTAAATTCCAGATCCAGCTGACAGTGAGTTCCATTGAGACTTCAGTATAGATGGCAGCTCTCCGGGGTTCATCCTTTTCTGAATTTCCATGCCATTTTTCTTCTTTACCTTGTGATTCATCAGTGGTTACTCTCTTGTTTTACTCTGTCTTTCTTGTGAGTAATATTCTATCATTCTGCACTATTCCAAATGTATCAATATGTTAAGGTCGAGAATCATGATGATTTCAAGTGGCAACCATCTTGTTTATACATACTGTACCTACTAAATAACCACTTTCATTGAATAATTTCTCCCACCAGTTCATCAAATGTTAAGAATAATTCCACCTGAACAAGGATTACACCAATAGACATGCTAATATGTGTATAGGAGCAAGACTACAGGGCCTGAACATTACATAAAGAAATACAGGCTACTAAGGAACACTCAGAGCAGGAAAAATAGTCTTCCCACAGGAAGAGCACACCAAATGGCTATCCAATACCAAGTGTGGTCAGCCCTGAATTATAAGCACACAAGTAATATTATGTAGACTGTGAAGGCTCTATTTATGTATTTAGGAATACATATTCATTTATATATATAAATGTATAAACAAAGCAAAAGGTCAAGAATGTGAGAGAGAACAAGGTGGTGTACATGGCATGGTTGGAGGGGGAGAAAGAATGGGGAAGTGATGTAATTACATCTTAATTTTTAAAACTATTTAAAAAGAACAGTTCCATTATTTCTTTTAATAAAACTCTTTATTTTCTAAAATGTCATATTTCTCTAGCTATCAAGAAAATTTTTCTTTGATTCTAGGAAATTATCTATGTAAATATTGTTTATTATTTTGGATGTAATCCCAATGAGGGATTCTTATTCATATGAATCAGGAATGTTGGATACGTTACAGTTTCTCAGGGTTTCCTTCATTGGGACCATTATTTGTCCTTATTGAGAAACTGCTGTCTTCTTTTCTCATGAGTGTCCTGCAAATATCTGCTGTGGCTGCTATTGTTAATAATTTATCACACCATCCTTACTTGCAATATAAAATTGTAGAAAAATCAGCAATTCCTTTGCAAAAATCTCCTGGAAGTGAAGTGATAAATCTTCCTTCCTTCCTTCTTTCCTTCCTTTCTTCCTTTCTTTTTTAATCCCCACTAATGTTCTGAAATGTGGCCTGTATTTTACAATCACTCAGAACATTATTAGCACAACGAGACAGAAACAAACTCAGATATTATATTGTGTGTATTGGACTACTTAGATCACATTACCTTTGACCTTACCCCCAACTCGGCTGCCATCTGGGCCATGTTATGACTAGCAGCTCCCATCTTCCAGTATCCCATAGGGTCACAAATAGTCATTCATATTCTATTGTCAATGACTGAAAAGCTCTTCAGCCCCATTGAGACAATCAGTGAAAGGATCCGTTCACTCACTGTCCCAACTACAGCCTTCCTGGCTCTGCTGTCTTCGATGTCCCCAGAGTTTCTCTTTCTGCATCTTTTTTTCAAGCTAAAGAACATCTCTGGACGAAATAACATTATTAGGCTCAAGAATTTTTGTGGCTTTGTCTTTTTATGACAAGCAGGAGTCGCAGCTGAAAATTCTAGTATCGCCCTTGCTAAGTGTCCACCTCCTCTATCTCACCTTCCTGTCTCAGCCCTATCTATAACTCACAGCTCAGCCACACCCTGTGTGCTAGGTACTCCTCACTACACCAAAGCTCCTGACAGAAACACCCGAGGAAGAATGGGTTTCGCTCATGGTTTGGTTCCCTCACTGCAAGGAAGGTATGATAAGGCAGAACGGTTTACATTCTGGTGGCCAGAAAGCAGACAAGAAGAATGACTGAACGTTGGGGTTTCTCCTTCCCCTTTCCTATTCCATTTATGTTCCTGCCTGTGGGACGATGTCAAAACCACAGTCAGAGCACCACAGTCATTTCTCTCTGGAGAAAGACCCATTCAGTGACAAGTTTCTCCAGTCTCCTAGGGCAACGGTTCTCAATCTGTGGGTTGCGACCCCTTTGCAGGGGAGGTTGCGTATCAGCTATTTTGCATATCAGATATTTACATTATGATTCATAACAGTAGCATGATTACAGTTATGAAGTAGCACTGAAATAATGCTGTGGTTGGGGATTATTACCACAAGGTGAGGAACTGTGTTAAAGGGTCGCGGTGTTAGGAAGGTTCAGAACGACTGTACTAGGACTTTTCAGTCCCATCGCATTGACACTGTGCTCAAGCCGCTGCACCGCTAGTCCAAGCTCTATCTTAAATCCATCCACTCTTCCGTTCCCACTTCTACTTTCTGACTGACACATTTCATTGTCTCTGAGCTGAATTATTAAAGGACCCTCTTCGCAAGAGGCTCTGTAATTCAAAGTTATTTTCTAGGCCGAGACGCTTAAAACACAGATCATATCGTGTTCTCCCCGTGCCTCAAGACTTCCCATTGCTTTGAAAATCAAATTAGAATTTCCGAGAGGCCTTGCTCAGGTCTATAAGATATGACTCCAAATTGCTGCACCAAATGTGCACACTTTGCGTTAGCCTCTGCCTCCATTTAGCTGTGGATCCATCGAGCTTGTTTGTTCTGCTGGCTCTCCTCCTCCCACCTTGGGTCCTCATTCTCTCCAGTCACTTCCTAAATCAGCCACTCATTGTCATCTTATCTAGAGTAGGTCTTGTCAGTTCTTTTCTGTCACATCTCCTTCAAAGCAAGGAGCACAAAATCTGTCATTTTTACAGGTATTTGCTTGCTGATTTTTCTTTTCTTTCTTTTTTTTTTTTCTTTTTTGGTTTTTCGAGACAGGGTTTCTCTGTGTATATCTGGCTGTCCTGGAACTCACTCTGTAGACCAGGCTGGCCTCGAACTCAGAAATCGCCTGCCTCTGCCTCCCAAGTGCTGGGATTAAAGGCGTGCGCCACCACCGCCCGGCTGCTTGCTGATTTTTCTATCCTCACAAAATATAAGCTGCAGAAATTTCGGTGCCACTGGGAAAACTATTCCCAGTTCCTACAGTGGCACCAAAGGCATATTGGTCTCATACATTTGCATATTAGGCTCAGAAATTTGCTTATTGGTCTCAGACATTTGAATATAAGAATGACTTCTTGGTTTTGTTTTGTTTTTTAGAGGTAGAAAAACTAGAATATGAAGCTACATCTGTCTGGCTCCAAAGTGCATGTTCTTTCTGTGTCATATGGACCTCTCATACATTTTCCACCTATGATCCCCAGCCAATTGTTCTTTTAGAAAGTATCTTATTAGGACATATTAATTGTAAAAAATAATGACACTCATTGGGACCTTTTCATGTATGCAGATAATGTACTTTGATGCTATCCATCCCCCTCTTGCCTTTCTCATACCCTGCCCTCATGAGATGAGATGAAAATCCTGTTTCTCATATCGAACAGTTCCCTTTTTAACTTTTATGTCCTCCTCTTTGAGTCCATGTATTGAAGAAAATGTGGTAATTACCTCTCTAAATCTGGTTTATTTTTCTCAGTTCTATCTACCTTCCTGTAAATTAAAGGCTGTGGTAGTTTGAATATCCTTGACCCAAGGAGTGGCACTATCAGGAGGTGTGGCCTTGTTGGAGGAAGTGTGTCACTGTAGGGTGGGCTTTGAGATGACCTCCTAGCTACCTGAGAGACAGTCGTCTTCTGTTTGTCTTCAGAACAAGATGTAGAACTCTCAGCTCCTTTAGCACCATGCCTGCCTAGGTACTACCATGCTTTCCATCTTGATAATTGACTGAACCTCTGAACCTGTAAGCCAGCCCCAATTAAATGTTGTCCCTTATAAGAGTTGTCTTGGTCATGGTATCTGTTTACAGCAATGGAAACCCTAAGACAATGACCAAGTACTACGCCATTATGTAATACAATTTAGTACTTGGTTGTTTCCTACTTGGATTTGAATTGTCTGTTTGCTTTACTACGGACAATGGCTGCCACAGATCTCCTACTAATAGAATTTGGTGTCAAACCCTCATTTGGATTCAACACAAAATTGAAAGTACCACTATGAAGGGACTGGTAAAAATCCAGCTCTGTGTGAATTAATTCACTGCAATGCTTTTTCCCATCTGGAGCTTTGGTTTCTGATGTATGCTTTCCTGTGAATAAAGTGATATAAAAAATACTTGAGAGTCTGAGTTACCAGCTTTCACACTAGAACTGAGAAATTATCGTTGAGCTACTTTTGCTGTTGCAAAACCATCCAATTCATGGACACTCGGTTGCCAGAAGACACCAAGCAGGAAAAACAGCTAGAAGAATGTGATATCTGAGGACAGCACTTCTTTACAAGCCCACAGGCTTCCAACAAAACACAAAATTCAAAAAAAATCTGTCCCGTTTATGTGTAACAATTTGAGATGTTCAGGGTAGATTTATAGTTTATCTTTGTTTCTGTTTTGATTAAGTAGTGACTTGATGGATTGGAGAAATGGCTCAATTATTTAGAGCACTGGTACACTGGACAGTGGTAGCACACACCTAACCCTAACCCCAGCTCTCTGGAGGAAGAAGCAAATGGATCTTTTAGTTCGAGGCCAGCCTCATCTACAAAGTGAATGCCAGGACATTCAGGCTACAAGAACCTCTCTTGGAACCCCTGTCTTGAAAAACTACAAAAACAAATGAACAAACAAAAAAAACCAAAAAGCACTGGATGCTTTCCAATGGACAAAAGTTTGATTCCCAGCACCAAAGCCATCTGTAACTCCAGTTTCAGGAGCTCTGATGCCCTCTGCTGGTGTCCAAAGAACCAGGAAAACACAGACACATGCAGGCCAAATGCACACAGACACTAATTAACTTTTAAAGCAGTGATTTGAGAGCTGGAGAAATGGTTCATGGGGAAAGTACTTGTAAGGTGAGCATGAAGAACTGGTTCAGATCCACAGAATCCATATGAAAGCTAGACATGACAGCCTGCCCCAGTGTTAAAGAATGAAGACAGACAGCTCACTGAAGCTTATTAGCCAGCCAGTCTAGCTAAATTAATGAGTTCCTGGTTCAGGAAGTGACCCCTGTATCAAAAAACAAGGTAGAGAGAGCAATAAAGGAAGGCACTCAAGAATGTCAACCTTTGGCCTGTACATTTGCATGCAAGGCAATTGCACTCATACACATGTGTACACACACACACACACACACACACACACAATGATCTCACATTTTCACAGAATAAATAGAACAAGACTTTTTATCTTACATAACTGACTTCATATATTACCATTTGTGTCTACCATGTTATTGAAAGCTATCAATTCTTCTCATCAACCGAATGGTATAATGTTATACCATTTTGATATATTGTAGGGAATGTTCCACAGCAGGTTTCTGGGTAAACTAATGGACCCGGCAGAGTTTCTTACACTGTGTTCCATGGATCGTTGAATTCAGAGTCACAAAGAATGCTTGTCACAAAATCAAATGCCTGGCAGCTTACCAGACGTTCTCCTAAATCTCTGAAGACTGAGGCATAGAACCTGATTGTTAGCTCTCTGGGCAATTGACTCTTACACGCACTAAAATTATATACCCAACACATAATGTGTTCCTGCCTTGCCTTGCTTGGTTCTGAGGTTTTCTTCTAGACTTTTAAACACCTAAAGCAAGACTCAGACTAAGCAGAGGTCTGTCAAGATAAGTGCTCGGTTAGCATTGGGACTTCAAAGGCTGCCAGATCTGCATTCTGTCATTACTCCATTGCCTTTCTACAGTGTTTGTTAGTTGGAAAGGGAAAATAGCTATACAAAACAAAATTATGCATATATTAGCTCAAATTTTACCTGCATACATCACCCTCTGAGAACAGACTATATTTTCACAAGTCATGCTAACTCTTTCAGTTCCATGTCTATCATCTTGTTCATTTCTTCTTCAGTGTATCAGTGCTCTTGGTTCAGAAGAGTTAGTTATATGATTTCTAAAATTATGTATTTTTTTAATCCTATGGGGACATTTTACAAGAATATTTTCACCTGTGGAATAATTTACCACATACTTGATGTTAGTTTTTGGTTCACTCTTCATATAAGACATCTGGGCCAAAAGTAATATATCTGGATACTGTGAAAAATGCAAAGACAACTCTCAGAATGAGAGAAAATACCTGGAATCCATACATATGAAGGGATTGATGCTCAGACTATATAAAGACCTGTAACTTAGCAACAACAAAGAACAACCCAACTGAAAAATGAACAAGCAACTTAAATACTCCAACAAAGAATAGATGTAAATGTAGACAGTGTGCAAACACATTAAAATAATCACCATTGTTAGCCATCGCGGAATTCCAAGTAAGTCAGTGCCACAGTGAAATACCACTTTACACTCATTAGGAGGGCTGTCATTTACAACATGGAGAATACTAAACCTGGCAAGGACACAGAGAAACAGGGAAGCCTTGTGCTTTGCTAGTTGGAATGAAAAATGGTGTTGCTACATATATATATATATATGTATTATAATAGATATATATATATACATATATATGTATTATAATAGATATATATTATATATATATACATATATGTGTGTATATATATATTATATATATATGTGTGTGTGTGTGCATATATATATATATATATATATATATATATATATATAGTGTTTCTGCAAAGCATTAAACACAAAATTTACCATAGGTTCCAAAATTTGATTCCTCCAAGGAACTAAAAAGAGATGTTTGCCCACTGATGTTCATTGTTGCATTATTTACAGTAGCTGAGAGGCAAAAAACAACCTGCTAGATGGATGGATAAGCAGAATGTGTCATAGACACACAATGGAATCTGCCTTTAAGTGCAGACATCCTGCTATAATATATCATGGGTGAACCTAGAAGGCATGTTGGTAAAGGAAATAAGCCAGGCACAAAAAGAAAAATATCATATGATTCTACTTATATGAAATATGAAAATATCATATGATTCTACTTATGTGAAACATCTACAGCAGGCAGATCCGTAGAGGTAGAAAATAATATAGAGGTTTCCAGGTGTCAGTAACACGAGGAAATAAATGGGAATTGGTAATTGTGACAGTGACTGTGAATGTCACTGGCTTGTACACTTTAAGGTGGATAGATGGTGAAATCAATGGTATATATATTCCATACAATGAAAACATAAAAATCAAACACAGCTGAGCAAGTATCTCTGTAGCAGGAAACCAAGCCTTTGGGTATATGCCAATGAATGGTGTCTCTGTGCTTTTCGCTTTGTAAGAATGGTCCTCATTGATTTCCATAGTGACTGCAACAACTCACACCCCAACCAACAGTCAATGTGGCTTCCATTTACCTCACAACACTGCTAAGATTTGTTGCCAGTTGTTTTCTTGATCTTAGTCATTCTGACTAGAATAATATAAAATCTCAAAATAGTTTTAATTGACATTTCCCTAATTGCTAGGGATGTCAAACACTTTGAGATATTTCTTCATCTTCTTTTTCCTTTCAAGAACTCCATGTTCAGACCAGTAGTCAAATTTTTGGTTGGTTCCTTTGTTTTCTTGACTTTTTAAGTTCGTTATTCTGGATCTTTATCTTCAATTGGATAAATAGATGGCAAAGATTCTCTCTCATTCTCTGTGAGCCTTCTTCCTTTCACTACATTGCTTCTTCGCTATACAAAGGTCCCATTTATTGCCCTTAATTACTGGGAAAGTGGAAGCCTATTCAGAAAGCACCTTACTGAACCCCTATCTTGTAGGGCTCTGCCTGCATTTTCAGATAGCTATTTCAGAGTTTCAGGTTTCACACTGTGGTCTTTGAGCCAATGCAGTTGATTTTCTTTCTTCCTTCCTTCCTTCCTTCCTTCCTTCCTTCCTTCCTTCCTTCCTTCCTTCCCTCCCTCCTTCCTTCCTTCCTTCCTTTTGTGCAGGGTCATAGATGTTGGTTAATTTCATTCTTCTACATGGGGACATTCAGCTTCCCCAGCACCATTTGTTGGAGATGCTGCCTTTTCTGGAGTGCATGTTTTTGTTGCCTTTGTTGAATATCAGGTGGCTGTAATTATGTGCACTTAAAACTGGCTTCTTTGTTTTGTTCTATTGATCTACAGGTCCGTGTGTGTGTGTGTGTGTGTGTGTGTGTGTGTGTGTGTGTGGTGTGCCAGAACCATGCTTTTTAAAACTTGCTATGGTGTTGGGGACCCTGGACCACCATCCCAGCTAACGAAAGTTGTAAACTGCCTTTATGAGAAACTGCCTCCTTTGGGAGAACCTGACCTTCAACCAAGGAAGAATCTCCTGTTCTGTCAAGAGCCAAGCCCAGGAAACTACCTGCTGTTCCAAGAGAACCTCAGGAAATTACCTGCTGTTCTGGAAAGATTAATCAGTACCAGGTTAAGAAAAGACTTCCTCAGGTCTCAGGTCTCAGGAACTTAAAGAACGTCTGGCATTTCCTGGGGGCTAGTTGGGACGGCAGGATGGCCCTGGGCAGGGATCCCTGCCCCGTTCTTTGTCCCCCTTTCTCCCTTGCCGAAGACTATATATTGTAAACTGCTCCCCCATTAAAGGGAGACCTTGACAAAACTTCCTGCTTGGTCTCCGTTTCTTCTCTCGCCCATGTCCCTTTGCAGGTGAGATCCACCTCGATACCCCACGAATAACCAAGACCCGCGGGTCAGGTCACTATGGTTCTGTAATATAACTTGAAATCTGGTATGGTAATCCTGCCAACATTTTCTTCTCAGAATCACTTTGGTTACTCAGGGTCTTTTATGGTTCCACATGAATTTTAGGGTTTTTAATCTATTACTGTGAAGAATGTTGTGAGGATTTTAATTGAGATTGCACTGACTCTATAGGTTGCTTGGCATATGATGGTCATTTTCAAACATCATTTTTACTATTCCATGAGCATAGACCAACAAGACAGCCCCCAATGTTGCAATAATGCCACCTGTATCTTGGGGACAATCAACAGCTGCCTAAAGCCTGGTCAATTAGATGAAATCCATGCCTCATACTATAATCCTAGCCAAGAACCCATGGCTGAAGAGACTATAGATTCTAGAGGAGCATCTAAACATAATTACTAAATACAGCTTCCAACTGCCTTCTAAATACTAGTCCTTATACTATAGATAGGTGGCGCTCACATTCTCATCAAAGAAGCTTCTTTTTGCAGCCAATGGAGACAAGTAGAGATATATAACTAGTCAAAATGCAAAGAATAACTGTGGAGCTCCTTGCCACAACTGGCACATCTATCACACAACCCCTACACCTACATCATGGAAACAGGGAAGTGTAGAGGGATGCTGAGAGCCTAAGGACCAGGATGACTGCTGTGGGACAGTGTCTTCTCCATGGAACAGGGATGTTGCTCCATAAACCCTCAGCAATATGGCTGCCTGCACAAGACCAGCAAAGACCACATCAGTTAACATGCCAGCAAAGAAGAGGGACATCCCCAAAGCCCCACCCTCGATGAAGAGCTACAAAGCTGCAGCTAATGGTTGCTGAGGAGGGAGGAGTTGTTAGTTTTTGTTTGTTTGTTGGTTGGTTGGTTGGTTTTGTTTGTTTGTTTGTTTCAGAGACAAAACTCCTGGTCCAAGATTGGTCAGCCATACCTCATGCAAATAAGAGCAACATTAATGGGTCTCAGTAGATTATGTACACCCACCCACACACATATACACACTCACAAAGAATAAATATAGGTCATGAATTTAAGTGCTCAGGGACACAGGAGGAGTTGCAGGGGACAGAGGGGTGGCAAGGATGCAAATATGGTTTACTCACATATGAAATTTTCAAACTAAAAAAATAAGAGAGAGAAAAAAAATACTCTATTACTTATAGCATCCACTCGTCACATTTGGGATGTGGCTAATCAAATTTGAAATATGCTAATAAAGTTTAAAAACACATGGGCCTGGAGAGATGACTCAGCAGTTAAGAGCACGCACTAGCTGCTCTTCCAGAGGACTCGGACTCAATTCCCAGCACCCCATAGCAGTTCACAACTATCTGCAACTCCAATTCCGGAAATCCAACACCCTCCCACAGACACACATGCGTGTCTGCAGGCAAAACACCAATACACATAAAAAAAAAAATCAAAAATAAATTAGTTTTGTTTTTGAGACAGGGTCTCAAACTGTAGCCCAGGCTGGCCTCGAACTCACAGCACGCTCCTGCTACAGCCTCCCAGGTGCTGAGATTGTAGCCTCAATACAAGATGTTTGAGGAAGTAATGCTTGCAAAGCATGAAATTCTACTATACCAATGTTTTATCCAGTTGCCAAAAGGGCACAATTAGAAAGTTAAATAAAACAAAAAGAAATTTCAAAAGCTTCCCACTTTCCTTGGAATTCTGAGCGGCATAGCCTTTTGAAACATTGGTTAGATTACTAGTTAAATGAATTAATTTACCTTGTTTTATAAGCTCTTATAAACACATTTCATGCCATTGAAATATGAAATTGTACAACTGAGTTGGGGAAAGATAGCAATGTAATTTACAGAGCCAATGTGCATTTTATTACTTATAAACTCATTTGTGGAAATTATATACCAAATAAATATGTATTTTATCAGTGTTTTACCTCTTAGGAGACAGACAATTTACCAAGAAATTTCTGAGTTTGGTCTCATCTGTGCTCCTGTGCAATATAATATCTGTTAGTATAAATGTAGCTTTATGTTTCCTGGAGATCCCTTCAGACATTGATGAAAATGATAAATTACCTATTGTTGCAAGAGTTTTTCTTTTTCATAACAACTCAAAAACAAATTTCAAAGCTAAAACTGTCATATACCCCTTAATAATAGAACATATCAAAAGGCACTCATAAATCAGTACATAAGATCAATAACTAGATAAACTGAGAAAATTGATAAACAATATAAATGAATGTTTCTATTATCTGAAATATTCAGAAACACAATTATTAATTCTGTAATGTATGAAAAATTACTGTTTCTGTATTAAACCAAAACTGCTACCATAAGAGGTCCAGTATTGATTATTATTTCCCCTGAGATCCCATGAAACATTTTAATATGCTTATACAGTTAATATTTCACTAAATTAATTCTATTTTCTTGCAAAATTATAACTCAAATCAATCTATTTAGCATGCTGCTTTGTTTTAATATTCTGAATAGTTTTACTCTAAATTAACTGCCAGACTTCATTTCTTTGTAATTACATTACCTTTGATTTTGAGTTTTCTTTCTTTTTTTTTACACAAAAATCTAGAGTATAAAGTTAAAGTGTTTCAAATTGACTCTCTGAACAACAGCTTGCAAAGAAAACATATTGTCTGTGGCTACAAGAAATTGTGACTATTCAAAACTGAACCTAGGACTTCTCCTATGTTTGACATTTATGCTAATAAAGAGTTAGTTAGTTATTCCCAAATCTATTGGTGCAATTTGTACACTTTGATTGCAGAAGAAATTAAAATGCTTCAAAATACTTAAACATTTAGTTGCTGAATGTCATCCTTAAATTGCAGGTAGATGAAGCAACTGTAGCTGAGAACCTCGGAAAGACCCTAGGCTTACAATGTTCTGTACTGTCAAAAATGCCTTGTACATACTAATGAAATGGAAACCAGGAATTCAAAATGAGATCATAGTGTATGAAGAAGAAGATGCAAATGAGATTACCGTGTACAGAGAAGAAGAGTGCAAAATGTCAACCGAGGACCAAACTCAGAGGAAGAATCTCAGGTCATGAGATACAAACTTCAGGCAGGTGGTGGTGGTGCATGCCTTTAGTCCCAGCACTCAGAAGGCAGAAGATGCCAGACTGATCTACAGAGCTAGTTCCAGGACTGCCAGGGTACACAGAGAAACTCTGTCTTGAAAAACAAAACAAAAAGGAAACTTCGGTTTTAAGATATGCTGTATACTCTTTGTATTAACCTTCACCTACTTTTTGGATTAACTAACCAATAGCATTAACTGTATCAGCAGTGCTCACTGTCTCATTACTGTCTGGAAGGGCTTGTCTAATAGGTGTGTTAACACTGCAATATATGTCATAAAATCTTTAATAATGCAAGATTTGTGTTATTTGGTATATATACAACACATGTAAGTTTAGCTAAGCGTAGATCACAATTCCTGACACCTTAAAATGTTGCATTTAAAGTAAGGTTGCCATTGCCTATCTGTGGATCCTGTTCCCCTAACTGGGCTGCCTTGTCTGGTCTCAGTGGGAGAGGATGTGCCTAGTCTTGCAAGGTCCTAGGGTGGGTTGGTAGGTACCAGTGGGGACCTCCCACTTGGCAGAGGTAAAGGGGAAGGGAGTTGAGGGAGGGGTCTGTAAGGATGGGACTAGGGAGAGAGGGGACTGCAATTGGGATGTAAAGTGAATAAATAAATCAACAGAAGAAAAAATTAAGTGATGTTTGCACACATTAATAGCAGGAGGTCAGAGAAGAATGTAGGATCCCCCTGGAGCTGGGTTATTGTGAGTATCTGATCTGGGTACTGAAGACTAAACTCTGATCCGCTGGAAGTATACATTCTTAAATACCAAGGTACCTCTCCAGCCCCTTACTCTGCTTTCTTGTATTTTGTTCTAGTTGCAGGGCAGTGCAGTTATTGCCTTAACAAAATATGGTGGAGGAGGAGGAGGAGGAGGAGCACAGGAGGAGAGGAGGAAGATGAAGAGGAGGAGGAGAGAAATATAATACTGTTTTCAGGCATTCCAAGAATTATAAAGTATAGAAAAGAATCTTTTAGAAGTACATTTTACAGCTTTACTGAGGTATAATTGGCACATAATAAACAGCATCTTTCAGGAATTTTAAAGTAAAATTATCTTTTCACTTTTATATCAGGGTGTTCAATGGAAGTTTAACAGTCAGCTTATAGACAGACCTAGGAAGTCATGAAGAAACTGGCAACTGGTACTTGGGAGGCTGAGACAGGCAGATCATGAGTTTAAAGTCAGCCTGGGCTACATAGTGAGTTCCAGGCAAGCATTAGATATATAGCAACACCCCGTCTTAAGAGTAAAATAAAATCAAACAAAACAGATCTACCAAGCTTCCCAAGTGGTTATAATTTTATTTCCCGACAGCTGCTCCACTCTCTGGCTAACAGCCGGCACAGTCTGCGCTTCCAAACTTCAAACTGAACTTCCTAATAATGTCGGGTCTCCCCATGTGTTGGTTTGCTATTAACAATTCCTGGTGAAAGCTCTTCAAATCTTTGAGGCATTTTTCAATCGATTTATTAGTATTTTATTACTAGGTAAACATTCTTCGTTGATATATATTTGACAAATGATTTCCTCCAGAGTGTGGCTTGCATTTTAAACTCTGTAACTGTGTCTTTTAAGCAAAATGGGTTTCAGTTTTTTCCATTTTCAAATTTTTTCAAATTTTCAAATTTTTATATTTGTTATTTCTCTACACTTTTAAGAAAGCATTTGCCAAATCTAATAGTTTGCATTTATGTTTACTTCTAAAACTTTTATGGCTTTGAGGCTTAGATTTACGATGGTACTATTTAAAATAAACTTGTATATATATGTGAGTGAGGTAAAGAGAGGCAGTTTTTGGTTTTGTGTTTTTTTTTTTTTTATTTTTTTAACATTTTTCTGTCTGTTCTGTCACCATTTGTTGACAACTTTGTCTGGAGGAGGAGACACTAATAGGGTGGTAGATCTGATCAAAGTATATTATATTAATCTATTGGAATCATAACAAAGCAATTTTGTACAATTAT
Organism: Mastomys natalensis; assembly: GCA_021653895.1. Lineage (NCBI taxonomy): Eukaryota > Metazoa > Chordata > Mammalia > Rodentia > Muridae > Mastomys > Mastomys natalensis. Next base: position 741,485 of record JAJTUV010000141.1, read on the forward strand.
TATGTTACATAAACTCTAAAATGACTACCCTTCCCTATGCCTTTGCCTCACCATCTTTGTTAACATCAATTACATATACATATACATATACATATACATACATATACATATAATATAATATACATTATACATATACATATACATATACATATAATATATATACCACACATATATATACATATATATATACAAACACACACACACCACACACACACACACACACACATATATATGTCATAATCAATGTTTTCATTCAGTTCCATTGATCCTCTCTGATGTTTTTCAAGCAGCTCATTGTTTACTTTGATAGTGATAATCAATAATTAATTTCTCTATTGTAGTAGATCCCCTGATTTTAACCCTCAAAATTCAAATGCTACAGTCCCGAATCTCCAAACCTCTGTACGTGCCCTTTTTTCGAGATGGTGTCTTTACAATGGTGATGCAGTCACTAGTGTGGCCCCTACTTCAATATGGACAGCATCCTGGTAAAGGAAACACGCACAGCACATACAGGGGGAACACTATATATAGTTGAAGAGGGCCACACATGAGGCATGGAGAAACACCTGCAACTGATCTTCCCCTCCAACCTTCCAAAGGAATCTAACTCTGGTCCTGCCCAATACTTCAGTTTTGGACTTCTCTGGAGCTGACACAATAAATTCATATTTCTTAATCTACTTATTTGTGGCTTGTTATCATGCTTGCACTAGAAAGTTAATGTATCGATCAGCAACTTTAGAAATATAGAACAGTGTGACAAATTTGGTAATGCGACTAAAATTAATGGCCAGATTTCTGAGTGAACTTACATTTCTTAAGATTTTTCTCATAAAGTCCATTTTATTTGCAAAATCAATGGCCAATTATAACCACTACCACAGTCTTTATCACATTACATTTTCCTTCATGCCCTATCTTCAGCGACTCTTTCTGGAATCCTCTACTGTTCCTCCTCTTTCCCATAGAGGGAGATCTATAGTAGTCATATGTAAAGCATGCCCAAACATCACTGAGGCACTAAAATAACTCCCATGGAGACTAGACTGAAATACTTTGATAAACGGCTTAGAGTAAGCAGCACACTTTTACAAGAGCAGAAAACTGCTGAATTCCAAAGAAGACTGGATCTAGCAGTTGCTAATTTTTCACTATTGAACAGCCACATACGTTTCAGCAAAGTGGGATTCTTTGGACAAAAAGGACAGGTGTTGCATGGCCATATCACACTTTTATCACACTGCCCTGCAGAACTTTTATAAATGACGGGTTTGGGGAGGCACTCGGTTTTACAATGCTCATGGCGTCCACATGCCACAGGCATAACTAACCCCATTTCTATTTCCTGATTCATCCCTGTGCTACTGGTTCAAAGTTAATCACGCACTAACTTTCAGAGTTATTAATGTTTCTGTCCATGTATCCTGTCTTTCTAACTAGATTATGAGTTCCTTGAGGGCAGAGACTTATTCATAGTCTTCTTTGTAACTCTGTTTTATGGTACTTTATAGCGGTTATGATGATACAGATAAAAAGAAAAATGAATTAAAAATTAAATACAGCCACAGCACATTCTCAGTGTGATTAGATATTCAGAGTATAAATTAGACACAGTCCTCAATCTTGAGTACCAGAGCAAGAGCACACACTCTCGAGTATGTGGTATTCAGGCAGATTTTAAATTTCAAAAGAGAAAGGCTGAACACATTTTTTTTTTTTCATCACTCACAGTAACACAACATTGTAATCATTTGCCTATACCTAAATTGCTTTGATAAGTGACTGATAGTCATGGATATACCTTTCATCAAAGATACATGGATTGTTAATCCGTGGCTTTCAAATCTTGGATATCATAGACTAACAAAACTTCATAACCACTCTTAGACCTAACATAAAGTTGTCAGTCTCTCAACTGGTAAGAAAAGATGTTAGGAAATGTGCTACCTTTATGGTTGTAATAAAAGGCCCTTTAATACCAAAGTAATATAAAGGACATCTATCCCAGAACAAGAAATAGTCCTTTAGACAGAACACATATAACCTCATTTAGTAAAAACCAGATTGGAAGCTAATGAGATGTCTTCAAATGGAGATAGTACCTACCTCTGACTTTAAGGAAGGGTTACACAAATGTAAGTGTTGGCTCTGTGGAACAAAACAGAAGAGCAGTAAGCAGGGTCTGGGCTTTAGTACTGGATATGAGCAGTAAGCACCAGAAATTCAGATGACTCAATGACCTCATTCAAACGATGAGAATTCAAAGTGCTCTACTAGCTGCTACAGCTTGGCTATGAAATGTCCCCGGACAGGCTCAGCATATACTCCATTCCCAGCCAATGGGACTATTTGGAGGTGGTGGAAACTTGAGGAAGTGAGGCCCAGTTGAAGGAAATAGGTCATTGGGGACACAAACTCGAAGGTTATTTCTGGTTCCCAGTCCATTCTCAGCTTTCTGTTTCTTGGTGGTCAGGATGTAGGCTGCTGTGCTCTGTCTGCTGTGCCCTCGCTGACATAATGACTAAAACCATGGAACCCTACAGCCAAATAAATCCTTCCTGACTTAACCTGTCCGTGTCAGGTACTTTGTGAGCATCAGCGTAAAGCAGAAGTGACACTGCAGCCAGGCTCACTCCATGAGGTCCAGAACTCCAGATCGCTCATCACAGTAGGGGCTGGAGTCACGAGTCAGGGACCAGGGTAAAGGAATTCTGAGAGACAGTGTGTTTTAGTTGTTCCTAAGAGGACCAGTTTACAAATATAAAACTGTGTTCTAAATTGGAATGCTCACTGGGAAGAGGGAGATGTTATTGACTCCGAAACTGTTAGAAAAGGTTAACTCAAAGAAACTGGAGGAGGAAATATGATTCACAATGAAGATGAGCCAATAACAACAACAACGTCAACAGGTATCAGAAACTGTTACTGTAGAAGAACAAAAATGAAACTCATGCAGTAGATGATTCACTTCCGAAGAAATGGAAAGAATATCAATCAGGAAAATACTTAGAAACAAGTTCATTTTATATATTCAAAGGTAATGAAAGAAAAACCAGCAATAAAAGTATGAAAACACAGGAAGATGTTAAATATGAACAGGTGGACTTTGAAATAAAAAACAATTAGCAATTCTAGGAATAATTTTAAAAACAACAACCAGTCATTGCTGGGTTTAGTGGCACATGCCTATATCCCAACACTGAAGAAGGTAAGGCAGGAGAATTGGAAGTTCAAGGCCAGCCTGGGCTACATGGCCCTTGTCTCAAAATATATAGTCACTAAGATTTCTTTTACACAGGTAAAACATGCTTTAGAATCAACACTTACCACAGCATGGGAAAATGCATGGCAAGTTAAGCTTTGTATTGAATAGACTGAGAATTCACCCTGTGCATTAATATGAACTCTAGAAACAAAGTCTGGAGGAAGTGTCTAGAATGTTCTAGAATTTAAATACATAAATTGAAAATATGTATCTTGGTATTGTGCTGTTGAACTTACTTTCTTCCTACATATGCATTTAATTATTTATTCATTTATTTTGTAGTTTATGTGTATGTGTGTATGTGTGTTGTGTGTGTGTGTGCACTCACACATGTGTGTGCACCATGGTGTGCATATGGAGGCCAGAGGCAAACTTGCAGGAATTTGTTCTCTCCTTCCACTATCTGAGTCTTGGGAATCAAACTCATATCATCAGCCTTGGTGGCAAACACCTTTACCTACTGAGGCATTTTGCCAACCTCTTACATTGGTTTTTGTTTTTGCTTTTAAATGACTGATAATTTTTGTTATTTTATAGCTCTTTGCAATCCCAACAAGTGTGGTCTTTCCCTTTGAGACTTTTTTGGGCCTTTATAACTTGGTAGAAGCAGAGTTAGGTGACTTCTGAGACAAGGTCATAAGTGACGAATCATATGCTTACCCTTAGACATGGGTGTCATGGAAGTTGGCCATGAGAGGAATCTAGTCCTCCAGACTTCAGCCCTACCTATGTGCCCCGCTGACAGCCAACACCAGCTGCATGGGAGAACCATGTTGGGCTCAGTTCCTTCTTTGCTCAGTTAACCCACCCAGTGTATCACATATAGCGAAGAGACACACTATCCCAACCAAGCTCTGAACAAATCACATACTGTCAGTAATAATGACTGTTGTGACAAGCCACTAAGTGTTGCAATCTATTATCCAACCCTAGATAACTGAACCACACATCAGCACCAACAGAGTTTGCTACTCACATGCTTTCAGAGAAGAAAGAATATTATTTAAAGACACATTGAGAAAGAAGAAAATTCTGTCTACAAGAAGTATTGATACAAAAAGAAACGATGAACAAAGAAGTTGGCTTCATTCTGGGCAGTCTAAGTAGCTATTAACCAAAGAATGGAAGCCACCTATTGATTTGGGAAGTAAACATGTAAATTTGGAATGGTTACAGCTAAAAGACAAATTTGTAGACTGAACACTAAGTTTCTTGTTTTGTTAAATATCTTAGGTAGTTCTAGAAAGGAAAGAATTAACCATATAGAATAATATGTAAGTCAATAGAATGTCTCTTTTATGGCTGAGTATAGTCACTTATAAAAGTTTGGCATTAATTTATTTTAAAATGTAAAAGTACAAAACAATTTAACATACTCTTGCAGAGTTGGCCATACCTGTCTTACAAGACAACACGTTAGCTCCTGAACATTTCAGCAAAATGTTTCTCTCTATGCTTGAAGAAACAGATTTTAGAACCTCCAGAACAGTAGCAAACAGTGGAAACAACTCAGATACCCCTGGATACACAATATAGTGTTTGTACTTACAGCAATAAAGATGAATTATCCTTGACTCCCTGTATAACATGAATTGATATTAATAACTACTGTTAAATAGAAGAAAAGCACGTCCCTTTCAACACCTTCTTTATATTAATCTGTTCTTGTACATGGTTTCCTTTTTCTGTAAGGCCCACCAGTACCAAGAATTAAACATCCAATAACATACATTCATAATAAAATTATTTTAATATATAATTATAAAATATGCTCTTAGGGACTACAGAGTTGGCTCAGCAGTTGAGTACTTTTGCAGATGACCTGGGTTTGGTTCCCAGATCCCACATAGTGAGGCATAACCACCAGTTCCAGGGATCTCACAATTACCTCTTGTGGTCTCTGCAGCTACCACACACATACATGGTTCCCATAGTAACATGCAGACCAGCACTCTTTCACATAAATCAACAATTAAAAATATGATTTCATACCTTCAAAAGGCAAAGGGGTGGCAAATATAGACTGTAGCATGGCGGTCATCTAGGGGATATGGTGGACGGGGCTGGTAGTCAAAGACTAAGAAAGGATGAATGCGGGAAACATTAATTATCAGTACTCTTTAAAATCCCTGGTTTGGGTAGGTATTTATAATAATTTTTGAAGGAAGGGTGAATAAAAGTAAAATTTAAAAATAGAGTAGGAACTGGGGCTATGGGCACAGCTCAGTAGCAGAGAGCTTGCCTAGCATACTCAAAGCCTGTGTTCAAACCCCAGTACCCAAATAAAATACAATACAAAACTAACATTAAGAAAACAACTAAAAATCATCCATGAGCCAAAAATGACAATGTGTTATGCTTAATTCAATTTCTTTGCCGATGATCCAAATAAACCATAGTGTGGAGATGTAAAATCTACAAGAAGAACTGAAAGACTCCCAAAGGGGAGTAAAAGGGGAGTAGGGACAAGATCGCCCCTTCCACCTGTGGCATTCCTTTACTTTGTATGTTCATTTCCAGATTTTATTACAGATGATAGAAAATTCCCATATGTCCTAGTTACTAGAGAACAGTCACCTAGCCTGATCCTCCACCCTCCAAGTCCCAGTAGGGTGAGACCCATGACTCAACATCACACTCTTGGTTGGGAACTAGGGAGAAAGGCATCACATTTGCCGTATTTGAATTTGTATTCTTAAAATGAAAACTCCAGTGACCGCTGTATTCACACAATTGCGCCTCAGAAACGCACGGTGTAGGATGCACATTAGCAGAAACCAGACTCAAGATATCCCTCAGCCGAACACTCCCAGAAGCTTAGCACTTAATTGGCCTTATTTGCACCATCTGCTCATCCATCTTGCTTATGGGAAAGTATTTTCATCAGATATTAACAACTGAGAAACAAGGCAGACCACCCACACTTTGCTTTGAATTTGACACTGCATCTTGCCTGCCTCTTATCACAGTTTTAAGTAATCACATCCAATAAGTGATCTGATTACAGAAGTTTCGTCACACATTTTTACCCGGGTTTTCTATATGATCTCTGGGGCATGTGTGGCATATACACAGAAGCTCTCTCCTCCTCAGGCCTGTCACTCTCAAATTACTCTCTCAGTGGCTTTGTGGCCATATTCAAACAAATCTTATTTACACATGCCTTTCCCCCAGCTACGATCTGCTTACGCTATTAGATTAGAAAAGTTATTCACACAAATACACAGAAATTATAATCTATGCTGGTTGATAATTTGAAGTAAGAATTACTTCTACGGTTTATAAACCCTGTTCATGATAGCCTTTGTACTTCTATAGGCTTACTATATAGATTTCCTGTCTGAAACAGCTACCTTAGTATTATGAGTTGTCTTCATTTCTGGTCTATTGCCGTGAAGACACCATGGCCTAGGCATCTCTTATAAAAGATAGCATTTAATTGACCTGAAAATAATATTTTAAGTATACATTTTTAAGAATCAGAAACCAAATAGAGTAGCAATTCAAAAGATATACTGGACAACATAAGAGAACCAGGAGAAACACACTTGTTAGACTCTCCTGGCAAAAAAGAAATCCCTAGCTCAGCTGTACAACCCCGAGACCTATGCTCGTCAACTTCAGCCATTGCTAGAGTTGAAAATGTATTGCTCTAAGTTTAATGTGTTGGAAACAATTTCCCCAAATCAGTGTAGTTTTGTGATTTGAGCATGAACTTTCAGAGATAATTAGGATTAGATTTACATCATGAGTTGGGGCCCATTGTGCACAAGTGACTTTGTAAGAGAAGAGAGATGGCTGAAGGGAAGCTGTAACTTGCTGCATGACTGATCGCTGTGTCATCCTGCAACATTGGAATACCCTCACTGGTGATCAACACTCTCTTCCATTCTAATCCCCTAGAAGAGTGAGTCAAATAAACATTTTATAATAAAAAAAAAATAAAACTATATTTAATTCTGAAATGGAAAATATTTATGTTATTTGTTGAGTAAATCTAATACCTATGACAGACTAATCTCAATGTCATCTATTTGTTCTTCCTGCTAAAATGCTTAGTGTAAATCTAATCATGAGAAAAAGCATAGCATTAATTTAAATAGAGGAACAGCCTTAAAAGACGACTGACGTGTGTTCTTCTGTGAGATTAGCATTATGAGAGACAAGAAAGTCTGGGAGGTATTCTAGATTAATGGGGGGGGGGGTGATACTAACTCAGCCAAAAGCTAGTGAGAGCTTGAGATCAGATTCTAGTATGGAAAATTAAAATTGCTATATTATCTGATGCTCGGACAGTTGGGAATGTGAACATGACTATATAATTGATATAATAACAATGGATATTTCTTGTTCAGTTTGGCATGAAAATTTATATTTGAGATTTGCTCTATCCTGTCCTGAGAAATTTCTAAATATAGAATTTTTTATACATCTCATCAATCATGTGTGAAGAGTGTGTTGTGATGTGTGTGTGTCAGACTAGAACAAGTTCCCATTATGTTCGCCTTGCTTATCACAGAACTACAAATTTAGTAACCAGCAATTAATATTGAAACGAATATCTACATAAAACATGAAAAGCTGAAAAGCAGTGTCGCCAGAACATCGCAGTTCAGATCTATGAATAGTATCTATTGACGGATTTCCTGGCTTTCCAATTAGATATTTAAAAATATGCAACTGAATGAAAAGCTGAGATGCATAATCTCATGCCCAAAAGCAAAACCCTGATCCAAGCTCCACAACAGGAACAGGGAGTACAGTGAGGATGCTGTTATCCAGCGTGGAGCTTCTGAGGAGACACAGGGACTAATTCGCATCTATTCTCGCCCATGACTAGTGTGAAGCAGTCCTGTTATACATGACACCATCTCAAGACCAAGACCACTCAGACAGCCACAACACACACACTCACACACAACACACACAAGCAACACAGAGATTGAGAAGAGAGACGAAGAAAGAGAGTATGAGAAGATGACAATCATAACTGGAGCCCTTTCTTCTTACTCAACAACAATTGCCTTATAAACTCATGCAGGCTTATTGTTGCTAAATTAGTCGTTCTTGTTCTGATTCTGATACAATGCGAAGCCATGGTAAGTAACCTCCATTGAAGCCATGACGATTCTTTTCATAAGAAGACATTCATTTTCAGTGCATAGGATTTATTTTAGTTCAGAACAGTCGATGCATACTGTCTTTTTTCTTTGACATGCAAACTAGAATTTGTATGTTCTACTCAAAATTAAATTTTAGTAAAGCTCATGGAGAAAACTATTAAAAATAAAAAATTCTTCAAGCCGGTTACGTAACTGTCAAGTTAAGGAAAATACCTGCCTACAAGGATAGCTAGGAGGATTAAAATGACCAACAAAAGGGGCGCAGCAGCAGAAGCGAGCTGCTTATCTAGCTGCCCTAGGCGCGCTGGGTGACGTGTCCTCTCAGGATAGGTTAAGCTGCCAATACCTCATTATCATGACCCGCTCAGGAGGGGCACGAGGCCGACGCATGCTCAAAGGACTTGTTTACCAGTTTCTGAGCTGGCCACTGTGGAAGCCAGCTGCCTGCCTTGTCAGGTGCTAGTCATATGACTTTGCAACTGTAAACACGGCTGCCTACATCTCCCCCTTATTTATTTATTAAATTTGAAGTAGGTTACCTCTGGACCCTTCAGACCTTAGGCATCCACACCCAAGCATGCTTGAACTCATTCATTAGGTGTTTGGAGTGAGGCGATTGAAAGCACACCTAGAAGGTAAACATTGAGGTGATGCTGTAGGAGCCTCATGAGTGTACACCTTTGGCAATGGTCAAGATGGTCAGGATCTAGGGATTATGCCTGGATGGCCATTACTGGGTCCAGAAAGCTCCCCACTATGCCTCCCTAAGGGAGGCCAGCCAAATACCTGGGGGAGTGCCTTCCTCCATGGCAGTCAGCGCCTGGTAAACAACAACCTTATGTCTTGCATGGTCATGGCACAAATGACACAGAAACCAAAGGCAGAAACCACATCCTAGGAGAACAACAGCTCCCCAGATAAATACTCTTGCTCATTCTTTAAAGAAAATTAAGGGCACCCTTGACCCAAGTGGTGAGCCCCTCCAAAGTAAGGGGATCCAGGCGGGTGCCATTCAGGGTAGCGATCTGCAACAGGAGCCTCCTGGATAGGTACTCGTCTTCTTTCGACCAATTTCCTTTCAGGTACTCAGACAGGAGGCGACTCTGATTGAGAGACTGAGAAGAGTTATATACCAAAGGAGTAATATACAGTCCCCTGAGAGAGGAGACGCAAGAGAGCTGAATAAGTTTATATTTAAACAGGTTAAAAATGGGAAAGGTATTAAGGTCAGCCTCCACCGTTGCCGGTACAGAGGTAGGCAGTCTGACAATAAAGGCAGTGTCATTCCTGCCTTTCCAGCACTCTGCATTTAGTAGAGTTCTTTGGCAAAGATATGGTGGCATTGTAAATCATAAATAGCATGGTGATGTTTAGGGAGTCATCAGTCCGGTTCGAGGCGTCCCCGAACCTTGTGACGATCCCAAACTTACCTGAACAAGCACGTTTCTTAAAACCTCTGCATCAACTTTACTATCTGCAAGGGGATCCAACCAAGCAGATACATTGGCTAATACAAAGCGCAGAGTTTTGATTTTGGCAAAGCATACAAACACAAAAAGTAGAGAAAAGGTAGGAAGGACGGGGAGTTAGAATGGACCGGCATAGGCACTGGCCAGTGCGTGTGACGGCCCACAAAGGTATAAAGTCACCCGGTATCCATAGCAGTAGTAGGGTCAAAAACAGGATCTATGCCTCATCATCCTTTTCTCCGTCTGGGACTGCTGGGCTGGAGATCTTCCGAGTCAATCTCTCGGTACCCAATGGGATTTTCTTGGTCCTCTGAAAGACACAAACAGAACCTCGTGCCCTTAAGAGCACGGGATCGGGCCCTCGCCATATTTTGTTATAATATCTTTCCATTTTACTTTCTCTGGCGGAGGGGGTAGGTGATTATGATGCCTGTCAGCAGCAGACTGACCTGAGCATCCAAATTTAGGAAATTTAAGGTAATAGTGCTAAGGATAGTCTATGCTTGGGGTAAGGCCGTGGCCTATTCTCTCTTTTTGTTTTTGAAGGCATTCTTTGAGCGTGCGGTGTGCTCGTTCTACAATGCCCTGCCCCTGGGGGTTGTAGGGCAGTCCATGAGTGAGTGAGACTTCCATGCGTTGGCAAAAGGAAGAAAAGGCCTGTGCCGTGTAGGCTGGCCCATTGTCCGTCTTAAGCGTTTGGGGTTTTCCCCAAGCTGCCCATGCTTCCAACCCCGCTGAACCCGGAGTGGCTCTCCAAGGCTCGGGCGGTGTAGGTTGGGCTGACTCTGCCCCTCTACTGCTCCATATATTTAAGGGCCCTGGAAGCGTGGGCCCCGCTGCACATTTTTTTTGACTGTGTACTACCATAACCAGAAGGCAGCGTTTGGCTCTCAGGGTTCCTTGTCGATCTGCATTCACTGGCCCAATGATTTTCCCTTGTGACATTTTGGGCATATTCCTGGCGGCCTCAGACGAGGGGTATTCCCTTGTTTTTCCCTGTCTCTTTGTCTTTCCCTGTCTCTTTGGGGGCACTGACTCTTAAAGTGTCCCTGGCGGCTGCAGTTGAAGCAAGCCCTGCAGCAGGGGTCCTGCCTTTATCCTTAGACAACTGCATAACTGCAGCTGCCAAGCCAGAGTTGGACAATGGTCCACCAATCTCCCTACAAGCCTTCATCCAAGCCTGCAAGCCCTTTGCTTTCCAGGGGGTGATGGCCATCCTGCACTCTTTGGTGCACTGTTCAAACACCAATTGCTCTATCAATGGCATGGCTGTATCAGGATCGCCAAATATTCTCCCTGCGGCTTCCATCATGCGAGCCACGTAGTCGAGAAAGGCTCAGTAGGACCCTGGAGGATTTTTGTTAAATTGCCAGAAACTTCTCCCCTATTGGGTAGAGCCTTCCAGACTCTAACAGCCATGGCACTAATTTGGTCGTACACCGCTGGCGGGTATGCTGTCTGGTTACCTGCCCATTGTCCCTGACCTAGAAACATATCCAGGTTCCATAAGGGCTGTCCTGCGGCGGCATTGGCTTGAGCCTGTCCTTGAGCATAATCACTGTAAATAGATTTCCAATCAAGATATTGCCCCATAGTTAAGCAGGCTTTCACAGTACTTATCCAGTCAGATGGTGTCATGGCCTGTGTCGCTATCCTTTCTATCAAGGATTGCGTGTAGGAAGCATTAACGCCGTAAGTCCTGACTGATTCTGCAAGATTTTTTAACATCTTGATATCCAAGTGCTCATGATATCTTTGTTGATTCGGATCTTCAAAAACTGGGAAGGCCATACGCGCTTCCTTCCAAGTCTCAGGGCAGAACGATTGAGTCCCTGGAGTCCCTGGGGGTGGACCGGCCCGAGGAACCTCCGCATATGGAGGCGGGCCTAGGGCGGAGCTGTGGGCGTCTCCCGAGCAGGTGGTTTAAGCTTCTCCGCCCCATGTTTGCCTTTCCTCCGCCTAGGGAGGGTCACAGACTCCCTTTCAAACTGATAGGTTCTCTAGATCCTCCTCCATCTTTTCTAAATTTTCTTCTTCCGCCATCTTGTCTAAGTTCCCTCCTTCCTCCTCATCTGAGCTATCGGAGCTGGAGGAACTCTCTGTCTCTAAATCTTTTAAGCTAGGATAAATGTTGGAGGCCCTTTTTCGTCCTTTGTCTTTTTTACACTTATGTCCTGGACGATGACAATTTAAACAGAAACAAAGACTACATACTAGGAAAAACATAATTACGACACCCAGACCGACCCACACCTGGTCTACAACAAACACAAACATGATACTTCTAAGGTTTCTCGTGATTCAATTGCCACTTTACCATGGACCTATGACCATGGACCTTATGACGCCGCTTTACCACGGACTTTGTGACGGCCCTAGTCACCGGGCACTTTCTGTGAAGCCGCTTTACTGCGGACCTTGTGACGGCCCTATCCACCGGGCACTTTCTGTGACGCCGCTTTACCACGGACTTTGTGACGGCCCTATCCACCGGGCACTTTCTGTGACGCCGCTTTACCGCGGAACTTGTGATGGCCCTACTCACTGGGCACTTTCTGTAACAATAAACATACCTGTACCGCAGTTCCTAGCTGCTGAGTTCTGAATCCACGAAGGCGAAGTCCTCAGTTCCCCGTACGGGCCACCATATGTCGCGTCCGCCTTGGCCAGCAAGTAAGACGTGACACGGTCGGATCCTTCTCAGTCAGCTTTATTCCAGGAACGGCTCTTGACTTAGGGACGGGGAACTGGACGAGGGACTAGGATAGGGATGTATGGCCGGGGACCGGACCGGGAAGGCCCGGGAAGGGAAGGCAAGGGAAGGGCAGGGAAGGAAGGGAAGGGAAGCGAAGCGAAGGGCCAAAAGGCGCAGGCCAAAAGGGGCGCAGCAGCAGAAGCGAGCTGCTTATCTAGCTGCCCTAGGCGCGCTGGTGACGTGTCCTCTCAGGATAGGTTAAGCTGCCAATACCTCATTATCATGAGCCCGCTCAGGAGGGGCACGAGGCCGACGCATGCTCAAAGGACTTGTTTACCAGTTTCTGAGCTGGCCACTGTGGAAGCCAGCTGCCTGCCTTGTCAGGTGCTAGTCATATGACTTTGCAACTGTAAACACGGCTGCCTACACTATGGAAAACTCTGAGCCCAGAGTCTGCCATTCAGTATATTTATTAGCATTAAAAAATCTCATAACAATGATTATCACCCCAACTTCAATTTAAAAATAGACTTTTTCTCTGTAAGGAAAATAGGGAGACACTATGCATGAGGATTCAAAGGTAAGCTCAGAGCTCCCACGTCTAGTGACAGAAACTGTGATATAGCCTCATAAATTGTTTTACTGTGAGCAAAATGACCTCCATAGGAGGCGTCACCTACTCAATAAAAAGTGAGTATTATGGAATTCACAGATAGTATTAAAGTGCTATAATTCATTATACTATAATCTTTAACCCTAAGTATTTCTTACAGAAATCTCCCCTTTGGTATATGGGGCATAGTATGCTATGATCTTTTCTCTTTTTCACATTTTCAACACTCTCATAAATGTAAATAATAATCAATAAATGTTTCCAAATTAAAGATTAGAGAACAATACAGAATATGTGTTAATGGGAATGAGTTAAGAGAGGGAAATTTTGATAATGTGTCTTAGTCCATTGTACATACTCTAACAGAACACGTAAGACTAAGAAATTTCTAATGAAGACCATTCTGGAGGCTACCATGTCCATATAAATGTTCAGTCATCTGTCAAGGGCCTTCTTTCTGGTATCTCATGGTATGAGGGGGCAAATGGAGTCTAAATTCACCCTTTTATAACAACATCAATTCTGCCCTCAAGGCAATGCCCTCATGACCTAACAACCCCCTCGATGATTCCACATCTTGAGATTGTTGCAATGGCAACCAAATGTGAACATGAATTTTGGAGGAAACAAGAGTTCACACTACCAGAGTAGGGAAGAGAGGGAAATCTCACTGGAAATTTACAGAGATGAGAACTAAGGCCAGTCAAGCACCTAAAAATAATGCTTCCCTTGTATGAATGAACTCACTTGCAAGGAGATGGTGGACACTTGGGAAAAGAAAAGCAGCTATGACATTATCATCTGAAAGAGCAGGAGATTGTAGGACAACTCTCAAAATCACGAAGAGTCCCCCTGAGGTTAGCTGCTGTAAAGGGAGAGCGCAAGCGTACTTCCTCAGCTTTGGGGGCTGTGTCGCACAGATGAGTTAACCAGGGTCATGATTTTGCCATGTTGACCTTATGAGATAAGGGAGGTCAAAGGATTTGAGATTGAATTACAGTGAGTGATTATCGTGCTTGACTATGGAATTTCAACTAGGTAAGGAGGGGAAAGTGATCAGCAGGAGTAGCCATGACAACTACAAAGTAGTCGGATCAATGGACTAAGTTCCAGCCCAAAGCTTGTGGGTAGTGATATAGAAGAGCAAGCTAAAGAAGTAGTTGTCAGGGAATAGCGTGCACACAATTGACACAATGGAGTGCTTGTGATTATTGGAATAAGAATAGGATATACTTTTAAGATGACGAGTTACAGGTATATTATAGATTTGGTGTGACTTAGATCTCAAATTTTCAAGGGAAACAAAGATTATTGGAGAAAATAATGTTCAAGGAACTAGTGTCCAGGATATTGGGACGTATCATCCACAGATTTACTAGCCTTACCAAGAATTAAGGCAGGAGTAGCTTATGGTAGGTGTCTTAGTCAGGGTTTCCATTCTTGCACAAACATCTGACCAAGAAACAAGTTGGGAAGAAAGATTTATTCAGCTTACACTTCCACATTACTGTGTTCATCACTAAAGGAAGTCAGGACTGGAACTCACACAGGGCAGGAAGCAGGAGCTGATACAGAGACTATGGAGGGATGTTCCTTGCTGGCTTGCTTCCCCTGGCTTGCTCAGCTTGCTTTCTTATAGAACCCAAGACTACCAGCACAAGGATGGCACCACTCACAATGGGCTCACCCACTTTTGATCCAAACTGAGAAAACGTCTCATGGAAACATTTCCTCAAGGGAGGTTCCTTTCTCCGTGATAACTCCAGCATGTGTCAAGTTGTCACGCAAAACCAGCCAGTACATTAGGTCAGGAGATGAAAATCTAAAAATGAAGAATCAGTGTGGGGAAAATGAGGAGGTGTTGGCCAAAGGCACAATCTTGAAGTTCTAAGATGTGTAAATTCTGAAGACATAATGGTATTATATACTTGAGATTTACTTAGCAGATATTAACCAAAGACACAATCTTGAAGTTATAAGGTGTGTAAATTCTTTTTTTTTTTTTTTTTAGCATAAATAAAGGCTTTATTGGTCAGTTTGGATGAATGACAGACTGGCATAGGCTCAATTGTTTCACATATTTAAGACCCCAGGATGACAGACAAAGCTAAGCTTATTGGCAATGGGCAACAGGAAAGGAGTGGGAAAGACCTGAAGGCTTCTGAAGAAGTTTAAGAAAGCTATCGGGACCGAAACCAACGTCCTAGGAGCAAATCCAGGATGGAAAAGGGATCATCCAAAGCTGAAGATGTCTGAGAGGCTGGATCACTTCTGGAACTATCATGGGCTTCTTGATGGGTCACTGTGGTCTCTTTCCGGCCCTCACTGTCTACCACAGTGCGGTGTTCCTCCACTGTCCCATCTGGCTTAGTGATCTTGGTCACAGAGATGCTTTTGAAATACGATTTGGGCTGGGGTTGAAGAAGTGGACCCAGACCTTCCTGGGAAACCTGGGAGTCAAGATCTTTACCCTCTTTGGCTCGAGAATGGGGACTCACAGGCCATGTATCATCCAACCTATGAAAAGGTCCCTGGGACCCCAATCTGGAGCTGGTTTGGGGGATTCAGGTTTTGCACGACTCTCCAAGACCCCTCAAAGATCCTGGGTTGGTGACTATCTGGGTACTTGAGCATTGAGTCTCGTAGTGTCTGCCCGTCCCGCAGTCTCTCACCAGGTGTTTCTGACTCAGATGGAGTTCAGGAGAGTGAGAGGCAAGGTCCAGGCCCCCATCGCTGAAGATGCATTAAAATTCGCACTTAGATCGTCCAAAGCAAAGTTGCGTGGAATCGCATCCCTCCTGGGGCTGAAGCTGATACGAATCCTCTGGAGGCGAGATCCATTAACGCAGAGCTCTCCTGACTCCACGACTCTTCTTCTCCTCTATCGTCATCATCAATGCATCATCTCAGTCATCTCCAAAAAAAGGATCTCTGTGGCATCCGAGGTCAGGAAAGCCGAAAAGCCTCGGAAAATCAAGCAGCTCATTCGTTAGGGTACTAGAAACCCTTGAACATCTGTCAGCCCATGGACAACATGGCAACACACTAACGCTACCTTCAGTTTTGAGGAGGTGGACGTTGCAAACCCACTGTCCAAGTGATAAATCCCTTCTATGGTTATTCTTGCTTCTTGCGATCTGCCAGCCCAAGGGTTTTCAGGTGTGTAAATTCTGAAGACTTAATGGTATTATATACTTGAAATTTACTGAGCAGATATTAACTATTATTGCTATAAACAAAATTATTAATATGTGATTAATATGTTGATTGGCTTACATGGCAATTGTTTCATAACATGTGTATACCAAAACATCATATTTTATATTTTGAAAATACATACTTTTTGTTAATTACATGACATTGAAAATGGAGAATTTGCATGCCCATTTTTAGAGGGAAGGAAAAGAAGATGGAGAAGAAAGGAGAATAGAAAAGAGAAGAGAGAAGACAAAAGAAGAGAGAGAGGGGAGGAGAAGAGGGTAGAGAAAGGGGAGAGAGAGGAGGGGAGGGGAGGAAGAGGGAGGAGGAGAGAGAGGAGAGAGAGGAGAGGAGAGGAGAGGAGAGGAGAGGAGAGGAGAGGAGAGGAGAGGAGAGGAGAGGAGAGGAGAGGAGAGGAGAGGAGAGGAGAGGAGAGGAGAGGAGAGAACAAAGGGCCAAAACCCACAGGTCCACTAGGCAAAGCAATGTCGGAGGTGGTGTATGATGCATTCTGATGACTGTAGACTCACAAACGAGGGCTTCTTAGGATAAGTTAGTGATAATATTCTGGAGAGATAAGGAACTGAGAGCATGCATGCTCACAACCACAGGGCCGAATCAAGGGAGGATATAGCATCTTACCACTTGATAGTATCCTATTAGATACTCAGGGGAGAGCCAGGTTTCAGTTAAAGCAGAAAGATGAGAGGAGTCTTAGAAAAGGCTGAAGACGCAGACAGCTCATTGAGAATGATTGTAGTTCCAAAGCATACAGTGTTAAATAAAATGGGGGATGGGGGAACTGCAAGTGGTTTTATCATGAGGTCAATTTTAACAAGTTCAAGCAGATGCTGGAAGTAAGGCTGACAGTGTTGGAAAACAAGGAGTTGAGTTCTGAGCATTGTCTTAAGCAAAGATACCTAGATATCTAAGAATTCTTAGGGTTTTGTTGTTGTTTTGGTTTTTTGTCATTTGTTTCTTTGTTTTGAGTGTTATCTTGGTCCCTAAATGGAAATTAAGCTGTATTCTTGAACCATTCTCGACCTTGCCAGTGAAGGCCAGTCTTTCTTCTCCACTGTTAGTGAACATGATCTCATCAGGGGAACAAAGGGTCTCATCTAACCATAGCACCTCTCCACTGAAGGCCTGAGGAAATGAGAACTGCCTGGGGAAATACGTTGAAGCCAGCCTAGGACTTGGAAATTTGGAGGCAGGTAGACAGCCCTTCCTTATTTTACCATTTATATTTATCTGAGGGCAGCAAAGAAGACATTGTGATTCACGGTCCCTTTCATAAGGAAATAAAATATTTATGCTTCTTTTATTTACCCATGACTGCACTCTGTCAGAAGTCTAAGAACCAAGTTGTCTGTCAGGTTTTCTCTCATCAGGGAAGATGTACTGTTTATATTGTTTCCATGTCTTTGCCAGATTTCTAGGTTTGGAAGCAGGCCATTAGCAAAGATGTTGCAGAACACCAGGCCAGAGTGTTCCAGATGTCCCTGAAGGTCAAGCCAGGGTGCTCAGGATGTCCAGGAGATCAGGCCAGGGTGAGCCAGTGCTTTGGGAAGTCTTCTAAGAATCCTGGAAATCACTTTCTGAACTACTCAGTTCTCCTTGATGGCCATAACCTCCATCCTGCCCACCTGCCCCCCCTCCCAACTCTTTCTTCATTCTACTACATCAATCCAGCCCATCTAACATAAGACAAATACTAATTCATATGCCTATTTTTTTTATCATGTTACTACTGTTGCCCAAAACCAGGTGGCACAGTACAACTGAGGCTGTTGACAAACACATGATACGGATTTTGTCATAAGATTAATTTGATTTCAAATCTAGACTCTACACCAAGCCTTAGAAACAATTGACTTGTGTCAAACATTATTAGACAAAACAATAATAAACTATTACTACTACCATACCTGGCAATCGCCTCTTCAATGATTCCTTTCTATTTCCTAGCAATTGGAAGGCTGTGGAAGTAATTATAAAATTAAATGAAAATATATGGTAATTGAAAGCAAAGATTTTCTAAATAGTTGTATAGACTTAAATTTTGCAATAATAAGCCTTGAAAGTCTAACAGTCTATCAGACTGTTAGTGTTAATCTATTAGATACTGTTAAATTCATTTTTCATCACTTTGCATTCTGCCATTAAGAATCACCAGATCATCTTACTCAGGCATTCGGCTAATATTTCTGTTTACTCCATATTGTGGATATTCTCTCAAGGTGCTGTAGTATTTAGGAAATAAAACAAACAAAAAAGTTGACACATATATTTTATATGGTTGGCATTACTTTTTGTAATTTAAAAAAAAAAACTTATTTTTATTTTCTGTGCATAGGTGTTTCACCTTCATGTATGTTGTGTAAGGGTGTCGGATTCCAGAGTTACAGACAGTTGTGAGCTGCCAATGTGGGTTCTGCGATTTGAACCGGGTCCTCCAGAAGAACAGTCAGTGTTCTTAACACTGAGCCATGTCTCCAGCCTAGTTGGCATTTCTGTTCTTGAGACATTTAAACATCTTGTGTGATCTCAGAACTGAAGATAAAGTCAAACACAGTACTGCAGTATCATCCACTGTAGTCTTTCACGTGAGTGAGTTGTAAAATGGTGAATCAGGCTTTTATATTTCTGTAGAAAGCAG
The DNA here is from genome assembly GCA_021653895.1 of Mastomys natalensis. NCBI lineage: Eukaryota > Metazoa > Chordata > Mammalia > Rodentia > Muridae > Mastomys > Mastomys natalensis. The sequence continues at coordinate 760,510 of JAJTUV010000141.1, forward strand.
TAAGACCCCTAATCACTTCAATAAGCCATCTTACAAACAGGGTCTGAAAACAGTCTGATGGTCACTAACTTATAGGTGCTGTTACTGACCCTTTCATTTTATTATTTCCTGTAAGGGGAAAAAATCTTTACACATATTTCAGTTTCCTCCCAAGGTGTCCTCAGCTCAAACACAGTTAATCCAAATATCCAAACAGAAAAGTTCTCCTGGGTCACACCTCACGTGTCGCGCCCATGTCATTCCTACAGGCAGCTCTGATCATAACTCTCCCCCTTGCCCTTCCGTTCTATATTCAATGCAACTGAAAAGGTCTCCTAAAACTGGTGGCCAGTTTGTTTGAGTTGCACTTGAAATTAACCAGTGCCCAAAGCACTTAACTAGCTTTCCACCACTGTTCTGCCTCACCTTAATCATCAGAAAACCCAAGGACCAAGAGGAAAATAAGAGATTCCTGGCCCTGAGTACCAGGTCCCCCATGGTCTTGGCGGGAACAGACGACATGGTTCCTGCCCCTACAACAGGGCCAGCAGATGTGGGCCTCCCTGAGTGTCGATGACTGTCAGGAGCATAAGGCTTGTTTGTATAATAATGTACAATTTTCACACTCAGAGGAATAGCCTCCCGGTTAACTTTAATGACTTCATGATAATCAGAGTCCCGGAGGCACAGGTGTGGCAAATGTCTCAGCAAAATGGTAAATGCTGGGACCTTCAGGTCAGCCCTTAAGGCTGTGGAAAAGAATTTTAAAAAAATGAGAGTTCAAAAATATATAATTTTTCAACTATCCAAAAAATATAAGGATGTGATATGAATTATGAGAGCCTTATAAGTCTCAAGGAACAAGCAGCCGCGCTGTGAGCCATCTTGTCAGAAATATACTAAGGAAGGTGATAGAGAGATTTAGGAAGTGGTGACTGCAGGAGATCCCACCCAGCTAAGTTTTTTGTTTATGCTAAAGTAGGCAGAGCTCAGGATCAGCCTGGGACAGGGCAAGGTTAGGCCCAGGTGTAGTAGAAATGGTAATTTCAGGACAAGGTCCCATCCAGCTAGCTTAGCATCTGTGCTTAACAGAGGCAGGCAGATCTCTGAATTCATTTGCAAAGCTTGCTGTCTCCTATGAATTACGGGGCTGGGTGACAGGATGCTGATTCGTAGGAGAATCAGAAGGGTAGAATAGCAAGAGAACTGCTTGGAGAACTGTCTCAAGCGTAACCCAGAGCTGTCTGGAGATCTCCAGAGAAAACAGATCAAAGAAAAAGAAAGCAGAACAGAGAGAAAGCAGACTGGAAGGCTGTCCCCAGCAGAGCATAGTTCACCAGCTTGGACCCACAATTTGACCTCAAGTCATTTGTTTTGAGGCTCTCAGACACCCCTTCTCTCAGAACCCATCTCCAAGCTGAGGCTGGTCCTTGGTACTTAGAAACCAGTAGAAGTCGAAAGACAGAGTGGAACCTAGTGTTATACGGGTCGTGCAAAGCTCCAATGGCCAGATAACAGCAGACATGTCTACCACATAAAATAAGTGGGCCATGGGTAATTGACTGTATCCTAGTCGAAATTGAATAGCTTCTCTGAAGACCAACTTGGTCACAGGGTACCATGGAAGAAGACCTCTCAGTGTGGATCAAGGTGTGATCCACAAGCTGGAAAGGTGAATGTTTGTATGAAAGAATGTTCGCAATTTTAAAGCCTTTACTCAAACATTTAACACCAGGTGAGCCAACCAAACAAGGCTAGTTTCAGCCTGTGAGAATACAACGGCAGTTTTCCCTCTGTGATGGCTATTCCTACTTGTCAACTTGACTGCATCTGGATTGAACTACGATCCAGAAATGGAGGGCACACCTGTGATCCAAATCTTGAGGCTGGAAGACTCAGGCTTCTGGTATGTTGCCATGGAGATATTGAGGCATAGTGGCCTTGAAAAGCTTAGGCCCAGGCACACCTTTAATCCCAGGAGACCGAGGCAAGCAGATTTCTGAATTCAAGGCCAGTCTGGGGCAAAGCAAGTTCCAAATCCAGACGTGGAGGTACACACCTTTCTTCTGGGCCTATATAAGAACATTGGAAAGAGGAAGACTCTTCTTTGCCCAATTGCATTTACTTGCCAGCACATCTGTTAGAACCTACTTCTTCAAGATTGCAGCTTATACAGAAGACCAGCTTGAACAACTAGCCTCATGGGACTGAGCAACTACTAGATTCTTGGACTTCCCATTCACAGCTGCCCATTGTTGGTCAGCTGGACTACGGACTGTAAGTTCTCTTAATATACAGAGATAGTCCATAATATCCCTTAATTTGTAGGATATTCCATAAGTTCTGGGACTCTAGAGAACCCTGACTAACACATCCTCAAAGGTAAAATAAAAAAGCTAAAAAGCTGTTGATGTTCCAAGGTAGCCAGGAAGGAGAGGATGAGGTGACCTTTGGAAAGATCCCTGAGCTCTCTCTCTCTGCCCTTCTTCCTGAACGCATGACACTGTCTCCAGTCCACTTAAAACAGGGAATCAAACATTAGCTTGTGGCAAAATTATTAACTTTTCACTAGAAAATAAAGACAGAGACTAAGATAGCATTTGCCTTCTCATTTTCAAAAATAGTTTTCTTCTGTGGATTCTGGCAGCCAGCACTGTTGTGTTTATAAAAAGATAAGGAAGGAAGGAATATGTTTGGTGGATGCATAGTCAGGTATGGGGGAAGGGGGCGCCTCCACGGGTCCATACTGAGGCATCCCTTCCCTCTGAGGGAACAACCATAGGAGATAGTTTATTCAGGGCATGAGGAGGGGAGTTGAGAGGGTAATAGAGGCAGAGAAAGGCAGAGAGAGAGAGAGAGAGAGAGAGACCATGAGCACGTGGAGAAAGTGGGGAGGGGAATAGGAGAGATGGGGGAAGGGGCGAGAGGACAGAGCAGGATCAGAAGGCCAGAGAGCAAGAGAGAGCGGAGGGGGCAAACAGCCCCTTTTATAGCGAGTCAGGCACACCTGCCTGTTGCCAGGTAACTGTGGGGTGAAGCTTAAACAAAATGCTAACAAGCACCAGGAGTGGATGTAACAACTAAGCAAGTCTTACATTCTCAACAGCTGTTTCCTACGTGTAGATTTCAATGTGCTGTGGAGAATTCAGGATCTTCTTCCATTTCATGGTTCTTGTCTATAAAGTGGAATTCTCTTCGAATGCAGGGAAGTCTAAATAATCACTGGGTGTCACACCCAGCACCAGGACAGTGTTCAACAGGGTACAAACGGGGTTGAGAGCGCCAGAAGCATCCATTTCTGGAGTCAGCAACTCAGAAGTTACAGGTTTGAAAGTGTCAAGAATCAAGAAGTCACGGCAGAGCCAATACAAGGTGCTAACACAGTACAGTCTCTACAGAGCAAAATAGGTTCAGTCTAGTCTCCAGCTCTAAAAGTCAGAAATAAGATCTGGAACTACACAGTTGTCTCTGCCAACCTGTGTTTAGTCTGAATCAGGTGTGGTTATAAGTATAAAACCAACACTGGAATCAGAAGACATTATAAATTACTGTCAATATCACGTTAATGCTATGTTAAAATTTTAACACATGTTGAGATAATATTTTAGATATTCGTTTTCTGGTTAGTTTTTGTCATCTTGACACAAACTGGGTCACCAGGGCAGAGGGAACTTCAACTGAGGAATCACCTCCATCAGACTGGTCTGTGGGGACATTTTCTAGATCAATGGCTGATGTGGAAGGATTCAGCCAGATGTGTGGGTGATGCCACTCCCAGGCAGATGGTCCTGGGTTGTGTTAGAAGGCAAGCCACGAAGTGGTGTTTCTTCCACGGTCTCAGCTTCAGTTCTCACCTCTGGGTTTTACCTCGAGTTCCTGGCTTGGTTCAGTCCATTAGGGGCTTTGCCAATTCTGGGCAAGTGGTCCTGGGTTGTATATAAGGGCACGCTGAACAAGCCATGCAAAGCAATCCAATAAGCAGTGTTCCTCCATGGTCTCTGCTTTCGTTTCTACCTACAGCTTCTGCTCAGACTTCCCTCAGCGATGGACTGTGAACAACCTAGGTTGTTTTCCATCAATGTTTTCTTGTAGCAGCCAAAAAGCAATGTAGAACGATTACCAAGTTACCAAAAAACTATCATTAAGTGTTAAGGCAAGAGGACTGTCAGGATCCCAGAGATGTCCTGATGACAGGGCATGTAATTCACCTTTTTGTCTACTCCCTTATGAAACACAAAGGTTTCTGGGGTGTGGGGGTTGCACCTAGGAAAAAGTATTAGAAAAATAGGGTACTTGTGTAATCACACCTGATTATGATTACCAAAATGAGAAGAACAGAGATAATAGGATGTTCTTAATTTTTTTTTTTTTAATTCAAGCAAGATCAAAAGAAATGCAAACATGATAGTGTAATTGGGTAACAATTTGCCAACCTTCCAGGCTCCCACATTATTAACACATTTTTTTGAGGCCTTCAGAGGCTATTTCAGTGTATCCTTGGCTCCAAGATATTTCTCTCTCTCTCTGTCCTCTCTTTCTCTTCTTCTGTTTCTCTCTGTCTCTCTTCTCTCTCTCTCTCTCTCTCTCTCTCTCTCTCTCTCTCTCTCAGTTTTTCAAGACAGGGTTCTCCTGTATAACCCTGGCTGTCCTGAACTTGCTTTGTAGACCAGGCTACGCTGGCCTTGAAATCAGATATCCAATTGCCTCTGCCTCCAAAGCGCTCAGACTAAAGGCACGGCCGCTGCCACCACCACCCAGCTGGCTCCAAGATTTCTAACCAGGCTCCTTCAGCATCAAAAACCTGATATTCATTTGCTAGAGCTTTTGTTTGCTCAAATTTTCACTCCAACAAGAAGCACCCAACTCCAGCTACATGCAATTAAATATGACGTTTGTTTTAGAAGGAAATACAAGCAACTTAATGTACTTGCTGCTTCTGTGACCTCATTGTTCTACCACTTCCTGTGACCCACTGACAACTTGGAATGGATAGCACACTTATTCCCCAAAGGCAGCTTCCCACTACTCATGTTGGAAATCTTTGTGTGATTGGTACTTTATTCTCGGCCCTCCACGCCATATCACTCTTGCCTTGTTTACATCATTTCCTTCGTAACCATTATCACCATCAAAGTGCCTTATTTGTTTACTTACCTATTACTAGTCTCCCCGTGTTTTCTTCTAGCATAAACCACATGAGTAGGAACCTATTCACTAACATAGCTTCATTGCAAAATCATTACAGACAGTTATATAGATTGTGTACTGCACAATTAGATTATAGTCTATATGCATACATACACACATGGTTCTTGGCTCTCTGGGTGCCTGCCATAAATGATGCCCAATAAACATGCAACAAATAAATACATGTGTCTTTCTATATCATGAGAAACCCCATGTTGTCCTTCCCCAGTGATACAGGCTTGACTGATATACTTGTTACCATTATCATTTATTTGGGAACATTTCAATGAGTGCCGACTGAAATTTCTCCCATTTTTTTTTTTTTATTTATTACTATCTACTACTTGAATTTACATCATTTTTTCATAGTATATCTATAGTATATACTCTCCCTTGTATTAGAAGTGACTGAGGGGGCAGACTATATATTTTAGTTCTCTAGGCAACTAGTCAGTTGGCCTGTCTTTAATATGAAGATGCTCAGTTGAGATTATGAGCTTTCTTTAAAAGCTGAGCTTCTGATTCGGATAAAAAATCTTCAGCAGGAACAAGACTCCCTTCTTCAAGCTGTGTCTATGTGTATACACCCAACTGTTAACAAATATTACCTACTTTTATTGTATTGTGGAGAGATATTTTTATTATTTTCTTTTCAAAGGATCCAAAATTACTAATTTGCCTTATTGAATTTTTAATAGAATTTCCACAAAATAATGAGAGTACCTTGTACTTTTAAAGGCAAAACAATATTTAAGTGTGCCATAACTAGAGTTTGAAAACACGTCCTGTGGAGAGTTGAGAAGTCTCTGTTCTCATGGTCAGGATTTCTCCCATCTTGCCTGAGAGAAAGTACTTGAGCTTGCCAGAGAGAAGAAAATGTTAGGGACTTCCTCAAGTGCAGGACCGTGAACAGTGTTCTGGCTCAGGGCACAAAGAATTAAGAAGAGAAACGTTGGAAAATTTGAAGGTGTGGGCGAGGAGTCAGTGTTATACCATTTAATCCATTTTTTTTTCATTTTATTTGATTTTTTCATTCCTGAGCATTTACCATAGGCCTGGCACTTTCTTTTTTTTTTTTTTTTTTTTTTTTTTTTTTTTGGTTTTTCGAGACAGGGTTTCTCTGTGTAGCTCGGGCTGTCCTGGAACTCACTCTGTAGACCAGGCTGGCCTCGAACTCAGAAATCCGCCTGCCTCTGCCTCCCAAGTGCTGGGATTAAAGGCGTGCGCCACCACCGCCCGGCTGGCCTGGCACTTTCAAACTCACGATCCCACTTTTTTATACATATTATTTTTTAGAATTCCATACACAGGTACTTACTATATTTATATCGTTCCATTCGTCCCTCTGCCCATTCCAGTTCCTCCTGTGTACCCTGCCCACGCTCTCACTTGACTCCAGGCACTCACAGCCCACAGGCGGTGGCTACACAACCGGCATTCAGATAGGGCAAGTAATTTTCTCAGAAATGGAAACGATTCATTTCAGAAAGGATCCTGAACAGTTGATGGTGTCTGGCTGGATTAATGTGTGTGTGTGTGTGTGGTTCATTCTGTATAGTTATAGGTTTCATAAAGATACTTTTACACACTCATACAAGTATATCATATACTTTAACCATAGTCATCCTTTGTCTTAGGGTATTTCTTGTGATAAAACATGACCAAAAGCAACTTGAGGAGAAAGGGTTTATGTCCACTTACAGTTCCACATCACAGTCTGCCTTTGAGGGGGGCAGGGCAGGAACTCAAGCATTGCAGAAGCCTAGAGGTGGGAACTGAAGTAGAGGTTATACTGTATGCCAGCCTCACACATCCTGGAAATCATGTCTCTTCAAGCAACCATACATTTCCAAGGCTCCGGAGTTCAAGGGGTCCCCTTCTGTCACCCATGCCCACAGCCTTTATCATTTCCACCACCTCTAGCTTCGGTGTGTGCAATTATACCTGCTGCTTTTCCTCTTCAATCTTTTCCTTTCTGTTTTCTGTCCCATTTCCCTTGCTATATCTTTGTGGATTTAGGAAATAAAGCTTTCAAGATGGCTTTTATGGATCATATGTAATCAAAGTACTTGTATCTTGAGGTGATCAACCTAACTACCGTAGTGCAGAAGGCTTGAATTTGGGTTTGACAGGCTTCTCCACAATGTTTATTCTAGTTATGGGTTCAGGGTTATTCTTGAATCACTTAAGAAACTCAGATTTATAAAGATAGATGCTGGATAGGCAAAACTATGCACTGATACACCGTCTCACTGGGGACAACACACAAAAGCTTCCATCACTGCTGTCCCTGGTGAGCCATAGAACCTAAACTGCTACCATCTCTCTCCTTGTGAGCTCTTCTCCGGTCTCTCTGCTTTTCGATACCCATCTCTAGGCATTTGCATACCCTGTTCTGGCTAAGACATTTGTCACCTATATCTGCATGGTTTTTTTAATTCTTTTTTTCAAAGTCCTGTTTAAAATTATTTCCCTTACGGAGCCTTCTTCTACCACGTTATCTGAAATAGCAAACATCCTCTCCCTCTCTCTTCTTCCAGACCCCCCCCCCTTTCAGAGCATTTATCATGACCAGGCATGTCTTCATGTGATGGTTTTAAATCCCAGCAGAACAGGGATTGATTGGTTGTTCATTCTTCTGGAAACAAAAGCCAGCCTTCTTGTTGACTCCTTCAACACACAAAGCTTATGCCTACTCACCTTGGCCTTTATCCTGTTTTCTCTCTGCATAGAAAACTGCGCCCTGCATGTTCACACGACAAACCCCTCATCACACTCACTCTCCTCGAGTGCCTGTCTCCACAGGCAGGGCTCTCCCGACTCTTCCTGTCACTCTTCATGATTTTAGTGCTCTTATCACACTTGGATATTACACACTTATGTTCTTATTTGTTTATTCCCTCACTAGAATATAAACTCCATAGTGATGACCGCTATATCCCCAGTTTTCCAAGAGGTTCACCCACAAATATTAGTTAGGTGTTCAGTAAATTTTTGCCAAATAAATAAATTAGCCATCGTAAGAAATAGTTTAAAGCCAGGCTGTGGTGGCACACATCTTTAATCTCAGCACTTGGGACGCAGAGGCGGGCAAGTCTCTGAGTTCGAGCCCAGCCTGATCCACAGAGTGAGTTCTAGGACAGCCAGACCTGCACAGAGAAACTCTGTCTTGAAAAACAAAACAAAAACCTTAAAATTTTGTAGTCTCAAAGATTCTCAAAATGAAAGCTTATTTTACTTTGATCTACTGAATAGATATCCACTTGCGTACAAAGCAGTGAAAAGTAAAATAATAAAAGTATTTCATAATTACATAGAAGAATGATGTTGATCCTAGGATTTTGCTCCCAGGCTAATCCAAGAAACTACCAAGCAGATGGAGTTTGTCTTCTGTCTCCTTTCCAAGAACCAGTCCTCCCTCTGCTCTCTTTTCTCTTGGCTCTCTCCTCTGTCAGTGACGGGTAAGCCTTGTCAGCTACAAGTATATTTTGAGGTGAGTTTCTGATCACTGAGCAGAAATTGGCTCCCATTGATCATTCTCTTCACAAAGAGGCGTTGAACTACTTTTACTGGAAACACCCTGGGCTCATTAAAAGTCTTATTTTTAAATTCAGTTCTTAAGGAGAAACGTATTACTGTGACCTACTTAGAGCATAGTACAGACAAACTAACAACACCAAAATAAATAGAGGTAAGGTAGGTTTTTAATACCTAGACGTGGCTTTAAAGTGTCCTCTGGATTATTGCCATTGTGTATTATCATTGATTGTATATATTAATAGTACACTTATTTCAACACACGCAAACACAACTGACCCAATCAGGATAATCAGGATAATTCTTTTCTTATCTTTGTTTGTTTGTTTGTTTATTTAGAGCCTTTTCTCTTTACACCTACATCAAACTACAAAATACTTTAAGATTTGCCTAAAGAATAATGGATGATCTATTCAGGTAAATTTTGTGCAAAAGAAAGAAACAAACAGACAAAACAAACAAACAAACAAACAAAAAACCTTTTAGGCAGAAAAAAAATGCAGTATTGAAGTAGTAAAGAGCAGATTTCCTGAACTGAACAGTAGCATAAGAGTGGTGCCTCACTGGAGTAGTGGAGAATTGTCAGATTACGGAAGAGCTGAAAAGCAGTGTTGAAGATAGGAGACTTACATCAGTGGTTTTGAGCTTCTATCCTTAAAAGATTGTTCTAGCAGCAACATGGAAAATAAGTATGTTTTAGACCCAATTCTAAATTCGATCACAAATGTGAAGTTCTCGTAAAGATGAAAGGGGATTGAATTTGAGAATTATGATACAAGTTTATGTTTTGTGTTTTTATTTTTCTGCTCTAAGCAAACATTTCCTTCATTATAAGAGATTTATTTATTTTTATTTTATGTCTGAGTACTCTGTCACTGTTTTCAGACACACCAGAAGAGGGCATCAGATTCTATTACAGATGGTTGTGAGCCACCATGTGGTTGCTGGGAATTGAACTCAGGACCTCTGGAAGAGCAGCCAGTGCTCTTAACCACTGAGCTATCTCTCCAGCCCCATTTCCTTCATTATAAAAGAATAAGCTTATTCTAGTTCTTCTAATGGAAAAAATTCTCTAAAATACAAAGAAAAATTTTTCTTGTGATTAATTTTCTTCCTTGTAAGTTCTCTAGGGGCCAGATTTTCTTGTGATTCATGTTTTTTAAATTAATTCAAAATACACAGAAAAACAGCATCTAGAGATGGGACAAATATTTTTAAATAATAATAAACTTCTCTTTTGTGTTCATTAAGCTAACAAGATACAGTCTTACTTTTCCTATTGCTGTGACAAAAACACTTAAGGGAGAGACAGGGCTTACTTTGACTCACAGCTCAAATACAGCCCAGCGTTGTGGAGACTTCATGGCAGCGGGAGTGTGAGGTGGCTCTTCACACTGTAGTCAGGGAGCAGAAAGCAATGGATGTTGGTACTAGGCTCTGCAAGTCCAGAGAATGGCGTACTGTTAGGTGGATCCACCCAACTCTGTTAATCTAATCTAGATAATCCCTCAGAGCATGCACAGAGGCTTGTCTCCTTGGCAACTATGAATTCTGTGAAGCTGACAACCAATATTAACAGCTACAAATTCCAAACTAAGGTTGATAAGGTTGAGACAGGATGAATGCACAAGATTAATGGCGTTCACCACTTGGAGAATAATACACCACTAAGCAATGAAAGTCACATAACTATTCTTTGCTCCAGTAATATCCCTTATGAAAAATCTTCAAAATCAACTTAAACAAAAAAGGAAAAGGGTTCTAATAAAACACTACCCATAGTGGTATTATCTAAAACAGTGACAATTATTAATGACTGTTAATGGTGCTGCTCACAGTTATTAGACTGCAATTTTGTGTGAAGTGTTCTCAATCCTGGTATAGTTTTCTAGAGGCTTCAGAGTCGGGTGCCTTCTTTGAGCATCTAGAATCTGCATAGGTTCTAAAATAGGGTGATGGGAAAATCTCTTGCTGTATGTGAGCCAACTCTTAGACTAGGGTTGAACGGCAGTTGCTTTCTAGTTAGAAGATTGTTAGATTGTAATGTAGAGAAATCTTAAACTACTTTGGGAGGGTAGATGATAAGGAAGCCAAATTACCTCCTAATGATACATTGGACCTCTGAAGTTGCTAGAGCTGACAATTTAGGAAAGGGAACATATTTCATCATTCCTTGTACTCTTTTCTGAGGTGTTGGTGTTTGTTTAAGACAGGGTCTCACCATGTAGACCAGGCTGATCTGGAATTTGCTCGGTATACAAAGTTGGTCTCAACCTCACAGAGATCTGTTGCCTTTGTCTCCTGAGTTCTGGGATGGAAGGTGTGCACCCACAAGCCTGGCTATTCACTGTAATCCTACATTTAAAAATATAATTCTGGGGCTGGCAAAATGGCTTAAAGGGTAAACTGCCAAGTTTGGTAATCTGAGTCGGATCCTTGGACCCATGTGGTGGAAGGAGAGAGCAGATTCCTGCAAGTTGTCTTCTGACCTCAATACATGAATCATGGTACCTATGTGCACTCAGGTCTGTGCATGCTCCCAATCCAAAAACGAACACAGTGAAACATCTAAGAGTATAATTCCACAGTTAAATAGTAAGGCTTATAAAAATAAGCACATTTTAAACTTTTAAATGAATGTGTACTCAAAATACTCAATAAAAGATGAAGTGGAAATAAATTGAAAAAGATAATTATATGTACAAATGTAAACATACATGTTATATTCACAATATAGGGTTCTTGCCATTTTGGGGCAGAAATATGACACAATAAAAAATATGTTAGTGACATAAACAATATCAGAAGATGAATGAAAAATAGAAAATATAACACAAGATTTTCAACTTAATAGTAAAGGAAAAAGAATGAGGAATCAAAGAGAGAAAAGGATGGGGAGGGAAGAAGGAAGAGAGAAAGGAAGGGGGAAGAAAGGGAGAAGAAGGAAGGGGAAACATAGAAAGAGAGTAGGGAAAGAAGGAAGGGAGGAAGAGAGGAAGGAAGGGGAAAGGGGGAGGAAGAAAGGAAGGAAGGAAGGTAGGAAGGAAGGAAGGAAGGAAGGAAGAAGATCCTTTTGATTTATCAAAAATGAGTAAGACTTGCTAGTATGTGTTAAGAATGGACATTTAGGGAGAGAAGGCTGAGTGTTTAAGAGCATTGGTTGCTCTTCTATTGGACCTGGGTTTAGTTGCCAGCACCCACATGGCAACAAACAGATGTCTGTAAGCCCAGTCCCAGGGTATCTAACACTTTTTTCTAGTGTATGTTGGTACTACACACACGGGAGTCACAGAGTTAGATGCAGGCTTCGTGGAATTATAACTTTATCTTTCTGAGGGGAGGAGTTTAAAAATAGGTACCATTTTTTAAAGTAGATAACCTATTTTTGGTCCAGCAAGTTCTCTTTTAGGATTCTATTCTGAGGCTATAACTGAACAAGAAAGCACTTGAGGATGGATACACAGGCTATTCTCTAGGACACTACTTCCTGTTGGCGAAAGTTCTGAAAACCATCTGTCCTTTAACAGTGACTTGTTTAATAATTGATTGCTCAATTATACTGAACAACCACATAAAATAACAGACCCATCCTTTAAAGACATTAGATATTTACAATGTATCGTTTCTCTAAAAGTGGTGTATAAAAAACATTATGCATCTGGCTTGATCTAGTCATACAAAACCTAATGTATATGTGAATGTATAGTAAGATATCTAAAAAATTGGCATCGTTTTAGAAGTGGCTAGCTATTTTTGAATGACGAGATTTCATGTGATTTTTATTTTCTCTTTTATAATTTTGTGAATTGTTTGAATGTAGAATGCAATGACGATGCTTATAGATTAAAATCAGGAGGAAAAGTGAAACATGTAGCTCTCATGTTATTTTTGTTGTTGTTTTGAAATATTTCATATCACACGGTAGCATGTTATGCATCTGCATCTTTAATAACATCTACTAGAATGAGGTCTCTCCCACTGGATACTTTTTACAATCCTTTCTTTACACTCAGTGTTTCCTAATGAGAAAAAATACTCTTGCAACACCTCCATAATTGATGTCAGTCAGGTAAAATGGGAGAGGTGGTTCGTTGGAATTCGAGTAAAACAATTTATTATTATTATTTATATTTATTTATTTATTATTTTGTTTTTTCATTAATTACATTTAAGAAACCTCTATTAAGGTAAATCAATTTTTACACGAGAGAGTTGTCTTGGTTTTACGCTAATTTGAAACCTCATGCCTTCCTTTGACTTAAATCAGGGAGCTGGTCTGGGACTGCACTGACCACAACCTGGACTTTTGCATCTCCAGCCCACCCAACCCCCAACCATTGCTGGACTGTCCCACTTACCCGGAGAGGGAGATTTCTTAGAAATCTAACTTTTTTTATCCCCATATTGCAAAGCGACTTCATCATCACTAGTGTAACCAACAGAACAACTCACAGTAAGCAAACACGTGCAATAATAGAAGTGAGAGAAAAAAATTTAAGTTGGGACCGTCTTCCTCGTTCCAACCAGACAGACCTCCTCCGCGTGAAGAGCGGTTTGAGTGGAAGCTCAGGTATGAGGCAGCGCGACTTTCCCCACTCTTAAACTATTAGGTAACTCTAATGTTACCACGTCTCTCTTAGTGTTTCCTTCCAGACTCACCAGCCCTCATCCCGTCTCTCTCTTTGTGAGTTCTGTAAAACTGTTAAAATTAATAGAGATTTTAGTTTGGGACTTCATCCCTGCTCAAGAGGTTTAGAAGGTCGGGATTGGGCGGGCTGCGATACTATAAATAGGATATTTAAGCTTCAAAGTCCAGGAGTTGTGGACAATAGGAGGGGACAATCTATATGCCTGGCATTTACCCGGCAGCCCATTTGTTTCAAAAGAACAAAATCACTGTCTTTCATAGACTGACAAAGATTTGATCAGGTTCCTGGAAGGAAGCAGGAGCAGCATTATAGTCACACTCTATATTATTTGTACTTTGCTTATCTATAGATACACATATTCGCTTTTGTGATAGTTTATTATATAGTCATGTTCAACTTAATCAATATACTGTAAAAGTAGAAGTTAAAAAGAATCTCCCACAGGCATACACATACAGGGTAAATCTAAAGGCTAGGGAGAGTCACCTCTCACAGAAAACAGACACAGCTATCCTCTTCGTACAAATATTATAAATAACGTAATTTTGTTTTGTAAATTACTTTATCGTTCTCTTAGAGAATGAAAACACACAAAGCAGAGAGAAGCTTTTGTTTAATATAATTGAAGCGAAGTCCAAGAAGAAACTCTGTTGAGTCCTTATAAGAAAAGAAAAAGTAGGTTTAATGGGAAAAATGAATTCTCCACAATTTCCTACGTGCTTGGACTAAACACGGTTTCTCTCATGCTTTCCACTAAAAAACCCAATGAGATTTTATTTCAAGAAATTTTCTCGAATATAAAAAGCTAGAAGTCACAGAGTTAAGGATGTGAGCATAAATGTTATTCTTAAATTAATGCCCCTTTTCAGATGCTGCCTCCAAATAAAGGAGTTTAGCAGTTACTTTTCTTGTCTCATTTTCAATTTAAACAAATTAGCCAGGAAGATTAACTTTAAAGTAGTCAGTGGTAGAATGGAAACGAAAATATAGACATTAAGATTCAGACTATTTTGTTACTCTAATGACTGAATAATTTTGTCTTTTTTCTTTTTAACCAATGTAGATTTGAAGATATGAAAAAAAAATATTTGTAGTTGGTTCATTTAATCTAGGTCTTAATATTAGTAATTTTTCTAGCACAAATAAGGACTAACGTTACAGTATACATACTATGTCTGTGATCATTTGAATATAGCCTAGAGAATTTTGTGTGATAATGATTTATTAAGACTCAGCCAGCCTATTTTTCCCTTTCTTAGAAACTCTTTGTGACTTGGGCCAATCATTTCAGCGTATTCATCACTGAAAGGGACACAGTTGTATAACACTTGAGTCATGGCATATTAATTTCTTAGTAAAGCCAAGGCAATTTCTTGGTTTCTAATTTCAGTAAAATGGAAAGTTTCAGAAAAATCTGTGAAAGGTTGACTAGTAACTTTTTTGTTGTTGTTTAGAAGAAGAGCAACATTTAAAAAACTCTTGGGTATTACTTAATGACTTAAAATTTTACTTTTCAAAACATTTATATCAGTTCTATAAGGAAGATTATATATTTGAAACGTTTCAAAATTAAAACTTCCCAATGATAACGTGATTTGAGTTGATTTTATGCTAGTCATTGCACTAACATTGACAATTCTTGATTCCTTTTCTTTTACCCTCAGCCATGTACACCAGCCCCAATTATAATTTCTAACTGCTAATGAGAGAATGGGGCTGAGAGAGTTCCCTGACTTGATTGGGATAGGAAGAGTTACATGCAGGTGTCTGAACCACGCTGTGTATTTCCAAGTGAGTGGGGCAAGGTGAAAAAAGCAAAACTATCAGTCTTCCTTTCAGCGCATCATCTGATATTACCAGTGACTTAATCCCTAATAAAGATGAATGTCTAATCTAGGAGCGCTGGTTTGGGAGTAGGCAGTATGTAAAGAGGCCTGTGTGTATGTGTGATGTGTGTGTGAGGGGCTCTTCCCAGGTCCCTAGGTATGTATGTCTGTGGGGTTGGTTTGTTTGCTTGTTTTTGTTTGTTTGTTTTATAATATGTTTTTTTTTTTTTTTTTTTTTTTTTTTTGGTTTTTCAAGACAGGGTTTCTCTGTGTAGCCCGGGCTGTCCTGGAACTCACTCTGTAGACCAGGCTGGCCTCGAACTCAGAGATCCGCCTGCCTCTGCCTCCCAAGTGCTGGGATTAAAGGCGTGCGCCACCACCGCCCGGCGTTTTATAATATGTTTAACTTCTGCTTTTTTAATATATTGATTTAGTTGAACAGGACTGAACTAAATAATAAACTATCCTGAAAGTGAGTATGTGGCTCTGCAGATAAGCTAAGTACAAATAATATAGAGTATGACTGTGGTTCTGCTCCTAATTCTCACTGGAAACCTGGTGAAATCTTTGTCAGTATATAAAAGACAGTGATACTGTTCCTTTGAAATAAATGATCTTCCATGGTCTGTCAGTTTGTCTATGGGTATGAGGAGTGATGCCTGTCGATCTACGTATCATTTCAGCTTGTGTGTGTGTGTTTACTGACATTGAATTAAGATTTAAACTATTTGAGGATGCTCTTTAGTTTCTAATTTAAAATTTGTTGGTGGAGTGCTGCAGAAATGGCTCAGTGGGTAAGAGGGCTCGTTCTGCAAGTGAGCATGAGGGTCTAAATTCAGATCCTTGCACCAATTTAAAAAAAAAAAAAGCTGGGAATGTTCCCACAGGGGTCTGTAGCTCCAATGCTGTGAGGGGAAATAGGAAAGTCACTGTGCCTTGCTGGCTGCCAGCCTAAAGCAGGGTAAGAGACCCTGCCTCAAAGGAATGTGTAGGCAATGATAGAACAGGATGGCCAGCATTCTTTCCTTGCTTCCACATGTGTGTGCACACCTGTGCACACTGGCACACACATGTATACATACACACACACACACACATATACACACTGGATAATTTGGGAGTTGTAGTTTAGCCTTGAGATTTTATTAGTCTAATAAAATATAGCAGGTAATTTTAAATTATTTTTAAATTCTCAAAACTATAAAACATGGATAGGTTTCTGTTTTAGAAAAGTTTGATCAATTGGACTCAGCAATTTAATTTAAAAATTAAGGTATTTCTCAAGGTAATTTAAAAATCTATCTTTCGGTTGGTTGCTCTTGGTCAACTACAAAGACTGGCTACAGAAAGCGTGAGGAAGAAAATAAGTTTGAACCCACATTACAGACAACATTTTCTGGTTCTTTTTGACCAACTTTTAAGTGATAAAATTATTGTTATGAATTACTATTTTTCTAGTCTTACACTATATTATGTTATTGGTCACCTATAAAAGTATCTTTTAAAGATTCGGTACATTCCTTTTAAGACTCAATTGATAGACATTTAAGTCTTTGTTTGATATTGTAAGCAGTGCTTAGCATATCAACCCTTTTCTTATGAGTTTTTCTAAGATATTTGTTCAAAAGTATTTCCTGTGGTCAGTTAATATGGCTCAACAGGTAAGGGCACTTGCCACCAAGCCTGAAGTCCTGAGTTCAAACTCAGGACCCACATGGGAAAAGGAGAGAATGGACTCCCACAAATTGTTGTCTTCCATTCACATTCGTGCTGTAGCATACATACCTATATTCATATATGTTATATATTTGCTAAAAATAAAATTATATCTGGAGTAATATCAATTTGCCCAAAATAATGTAGTTTTAAGTGAGTTGTGGGTTTCCCATTTTAAAACTCCAGACTTTCTAATTTACTTTGAATGTAATGTGAGAATCTAGATTCTTTTATGTTCTTCAATTGGAGTAGTCATTCTGTAGTTACCAAACATATTCTGTTAGGTGCTGGCAAGCTATATATGGTCCCTGCTTAGTGGAATTTATAGTTTACAGCGTATAGACAACATAAATAAAATATTCTCATCATAGTATCTAAATACAAATGGAGGTAAATTGGCTAAAAAAACAAAACAAAACAAAACAAAACCTTGTACATACACTGGTTTGGTGAAAACTAACGTTCCAAGGATCAGGAAAGACGACTAAGAGGGTGGAATAAAGCAATAAGGCAGAGATGGATGGAGACAAGACTGGAGAGGCAGTTAAAAACACCATGTGGAGCCTCGAGACTTATTGAAGGATCTTATCTCTGTCTTTAAAGCGAACCATTGAAGAGTTTTAAGCAGCAAAATTACATTATCAAATTTATGTTTTGAAAAGATCATCGTGACAGCAGGATAAAGTTAGGGGCTAGGGGAGTATCACTGTGGATGCCAGAAGCCCAGAGTAAGCGATGCCAGTAATGGTAGGTGAGACTGATGGCAGCCATTTTGCTCATATCCCGAGTCCCGTTATCTATCCAAATCTATACCTGTAAATAATTCAGCGTTTTCACATTTAAAAATTTAGGACTTCAACTGTAATTATTTACTGAGGAATTATCACTACATACGACTAAATTGGTGCTTCTGGAAATAAATATACAAAATCAACAGATATTTAGAAGATAAAATGAAGAGCTAAAGGCCATAGCTCAGTGGTAGAGCATTGGTTAGCATGCAGGAGGGCCTGGGCTGAATTCCCAGTAAACAAGTACGTCTCTCCCTCTCTCCACCCTGTCCTCTCACACAAACCTACAAACTGGATAGGAAGAAGGGAGGATATAGACTTTAAAGTTTGGGCATTTCTCAATATTATATATTAAATGCTCTATCACTCCTTTAGGCTTATGTAATGAAGTTTCTTCCAAAATCATCTGTAAATCCCTAAAGTAATGATATTGCGATTATTTTAGTTTTACAATGTTAATATTTAGAGAAAGTAATTCCCACCATCTACAATTCTTCTTTTGAGAAGTATCTTTGTCTTCTATGGTTTACAATTTTAGAATCATTTTCAACTACTATGGGGATGGAGCTGTAAATTAATCCATGAACAGTTCTTCAAGGTTTTTCTAGCTGTATGGTTTTACAAAGTTCTCTCTGTAGAGCTCACAGACTTCTTGTGATTAGAGCTCTAACTAATAGGTCTTGTGCTAAAAATAATGCATTAGTTACTTCATTTCCCTGCAGTAAGACAACTAGACTGTGAAATCTTCTTGGAAGAGTTACACTGATGCTACTTACTTCAGATCTAAAATTTATGGTTATTAAAGAATCACACTTACTGTTTTAGATTGAAACAGTCTCTTGTAGTTCTGCCTGACCTTGAACTTGTTATGTAGAGGAAGTAGGCTTTGAACTCCCTATCCTCCTGGCTCCAACTTATGAATTCAAAATTCTGAGAACATAAATGTCTGCTACCATACTAGCTATGTTTTTGTTGTTTCTCAGTAGAGGGTAAACCTCACTGTTTCATGCATACTATTCATGCATACATGTATTGAGAGAGCCCTCTTTTTACTTTTTATTTGGAGACAAGGTCTCATTAAATTTCTCAGGCTGCTTCTGAACTTTTCTATATCACAGGCAGGTTGAGAACTTTATCACAAGACACCTCCTGTCTCAGCATCATAGTAGCTGGGATTACAAGTCTGCGCTTAAGAAACCCTAAGAACCAAACTTTGCCTAAGCCCAGGTATTTAGTGCAATTATATTCTGCTGGATGCTGAAAGGAAGGTATTGGCATTCACTGAACTTGAGCCTGTGAAGTAAAAAAATGAAAGAGCTGATGGATTTGTGAAGGAACTGGTTATTAATATTTCAATCAGAACATGGGTAGACATTACTTGGCATGTGGATTTTTGTCCCATTCCAGAACTGCCCTGTATGGAATAGGATCACAGGATGGAAAGAAGCAATGAGCCGTTTGCTAGAAATAAAGTCTGAATTTCAAAATAAATTCACAAATTTTCATTAGGTTGAATTACGCTTGAAGTTACTGCAGCTGAGTTTAGTGTTTTGAGTTTTCTAAGGATCTGCTTTGTCAACATGCTTCTGCTTCAAGAGCAACTGATTGAATTGAAAGCAAACCATGCTCACCAAGAATGTCGTGTTCCTGGGACTTTGAAGATGAGTATATACAGCACATAGGGCTCTGTGGCTATTCTCTTGCACTATTTGAGTCTTCCAAACATGGTCATATATGTCCCTTTCTTGACTCATGGAAGACAAACCCAAGAATCACTCAGAGTGTGAACCTGAATTGACTGGAATTCAGATTGGCTTTATGTGTACGAAGTCCTTGTTTGGCTCTCATCACTTTTATTGAGACAGAATTAATATAGTGTACAACTCAACCTCTTAAAGGGTACAAGTCACTGATATTTTTTCCATGTTCACACAGATTTGTGTAAGCATCACTGCAATTTGAGAACATCTTCATAATCTCAAAAAGAATACCTGTAGCTTATCCCCCCTCCACACCCTCTCCATCTTGCCAACAGTAGCTTTAAACTGTCACTAATATGCTTTCTCTTTGCTGTATAGAATGCTGTGCTGTCTACATAGGTCACTCTCTTGCCAGTTCATGAGAATGAAAGGAATCATACAGTGTATAAAGTTTTGTGAGTAGCTCCTTTCACTCTATGGTGTTCTGTGAGGATTTAATAGTGTTGCAGTGTGCCTGTGCTTCGGTCCTTATGGTAGAGCTATGCCACATGTTTATGCACATTTGCTGATTCAGTCAGTTGTTTTCACTTCTGATTAGTATCAATAACGCTGCATTGTTTTTGCATAAGTCTCTATGTAGACTCACCTTTTCATTTCTCTAAAATTGCTAGGTCACATGGAACTAAATGGTTATCATTCAAAGAAGTGCTATACTGTTCTCCAAACTAGCTACACTATTCGCATTTCTAAGGTAGTACCTGGGGCGTTTGGTTTCTCCACATCTTTGACAATACCTTAATCTGTAGTGCTGCTGTTCCATTTCTTGTTCCACATCATGTTCTTATTGGATATTTGAATCCAATTTTTATCGTATTTGGACAGTATCTGATAGTTAGAATCTTTGCCTATTTTAAAATCAAATTATTTTGGGTTTAGTTGTTTATATATTACACCACAGACCCCTTATCTGATGCAGGTGCTTTTCTTTTCCTGTTCTGTAGTCTGTTGCCCTTGCTCTCAACTCTCACTCTTGGGGTGTGGGTGCCCCTTGAAATATAAGATTTTGATGGTGCCAGTGTAAACTTGAGTAACTGATGCTTTTGTTTTCATAGTTAAGAATCGTTTGCCAAATCCAAAGTCATAAAACTTTCCTGGTTTCTTCTGATAGTTTCATAGACTTTGGTTTTATATGTCATTGATTTTTTGAGTTGCTTTTTGCAAATAGTGTGAGGGAAGGGTCCTGGTCTTTGAATATTGCTATTCAGTCGTGCTAATGCCACTTGTTGAACAGCACCTTGGTTCTTTAGCAAGAGCTTATCTTCTGTAATGTCAACATTGCCTTCAAAATTAACTAGTATTTGCCTTTGATTTGCATATATGCAAATCGTGGTAACATGCATATATATAATATGCTAAATTCCTGATTTAGCTATTTGGACAGTGCTTTAGCATACTACATAACTAAACACTTTTGAATAGATAATTGACTATAATTCAAGTTTTATATAATTTAAAACATGTGGCCATCCATGAACTTAAAATATTATGTGTGGGGGTGTACATGTCATGGTGTGTGAAGGGAGGTCAAAGGACAACTTTATGGAGTCAAGTTTTAAGTTTCTCCATCTACTGTCCATTGATTCCCAGAATAGAACTCAGGCCTGAAGATCAAGTGCATTACTACTGAAACATCTCACCAGCCTAGCTATATGACTTTCTGATTGTCATGGTTTACTACTTAAGAATGGAAACCTCTTATCATATGGCACAATCTTCACTTCCATTCTTGTTCTAATCCCTTTTACCACTAGGCACCAGGAACAATCAGAGCAATGAGTTTATCTTTCATTTGAAAGAGCCAAAACATGTGGTGAGGGTAGAAACTAACAGTGACTGACAGGGTAGCTGTCACGTGAGGGCTCTCAGCAGGAGAAACAAAGCCAAGTAATACTGCCAGGGGATGTGCAGATTGGATTGTAAATAAAACTCAAGACTAACTGCAAAGTTAGGAAGGTATAGCTAAATTGTCTAGATAGAGATTCAAAGTTTCGTTTCATGTTAATAATTAGCTGCTACAAAGTAGTGTTAATCTCTTGCTTTCTTAGGAAATCCATTTGTTTTCCTGATCTTTTGTTTTCAGCCAAAATGTAAAAGACACAGTAACTGAGTAACTCCCAGAAAGAGGTGGTGGAAGATTTTGCAGGTTCTTGATTAGAGCCTAGCATCTGAAATATTTGAATGAATACAATAAGTAAAAAGTTCTTCCAGAATGTTTTAGAGAAAATAGTGGGTTATTAAACCATAGCAAGTGTCCCTTAAACTTCTTACCTCTTATTTTTATAAACTGTTTAACCCTGTAGCTTCAATTAGCACATGGATGAAGATCACTCCTATTTCTGTATCTAGCTATTTCCTGGACATCTACATGCACTCCCAACTACCTAGTCAGTCAACACACACCTCAAGTTTAAGTTTTCTTTTTTTCTTTTCTTCCTTTTTGGTTTTATGAGACTGAGTTTCTCTGTGTCACAGTCCTGGCTGTCCTGTAACTCACTTTGTAGACCAGGCTGACCTTTGCACTCACAGAAATCCGCCTGGATTTGCCTCCCAAGTGCTGGGATTAAAGGCATTTGCCACCATACACGGCTAAGTTTAACTTTTCTAACATCAAATTTATTCTCCCTGCTTTAAGCCTACACTTAATCCTGTATCTCAAGTACACGCTGATCATCTCCAGCAGTGGTTCTCAAGCTTCTTAATGCTGGGACTCTTTAATACAGTTCATGCTGTGGTGACTCCCAACCATAAAATCATCTCATTGCTACTTCATAACTGTAATTTTGCTACTACGATGAATCATAATGTAAATATCTAATACACAGGGTATCTGATATGTAATCCTAAAGGGTCGTGACTCACAGGTTGAGAACCACTGATCTGGCGAGCTAAGGCTGCAGGATCAGCCTTACACTAGACTTCCTCATCCTTTCTCTTACATATTCATTGATTTGCCTTTGATTCTATTTTATCAATTCCTCCTGCTCCCCCTCAGCTCTGTTTTAATAGCCTGGCCTTTATAAGTGATTTGAACATATAATTACATTAATTTCTTATTGATTCTCTTTTCTCTATCCTCTTTCACCTTCTATTTTTCTTCCCACTGCTTAAGTAGTTTTTGTTTATTTGGCTTGGTTGCTTTAATTGAAATTACAAAAGCAATATAGTCATAACAGAAGTTCAGGTGAAAAAACGGTATGTCAAAGAAAGTAACCACTGGCTTCCTATTTTGCAGTTGTATGTAAAGTAACTTCTAGGTTTGTCACACTTTCCTTATCCTGTCTGGACGATGTAACCAGCAAGTCTATTGTTACTGTACAGCTACTCTAAAATGCAAAGTTTTCAAATTTACCTGGGGAGGAAAAGCAATTTAGACTAGAGTACCATATCTCAGCCTCTTTAATTTCCTATATCCAAACTGGCTTTCAGATTATAACTTTCTAATGCACATATATTTTTATGTTTTGCCTCTTCATTAGAATAACTGATTTAGTCCCTACTTCCCTCTCAGTGACTTGGAAATTATTCAATGACATTAAAAATTTACCTTTGTTGCAAAGCTTTATTAAAACCTTCATTAGCGACAATAATTTCACAGTATTTCTGATGCAACTTATTGCTTGTTTTAAATGTATTGGATAATAATTTGTCAGCTATATAAGGAGAAAACCAATTACTCATTTCCTATTTACTGTTTCCAGGACATCAGTGGTTCTCAACCTTCCTGATGCTGTGACCCTTTAATATAGTTCATGTTGTATTGACACCAATCATAAAATTATCTTGCTACTACTTCATAACTGTGATCTTGTTACTGTTATTCGTAACAGTATATATCTGATATGTGACCTCAAAGGGATGGCAACTGACAGACTGAGAACCACTTTGCTACATAGATGTTCCACATGTACTCAGTGACTGCATGGTCTACAGCTTCATAATACTGTTTTATTACATCTTCTTTATTGCCATTATTTGAGACAGGGTCTTACTCTGTAGTTCAGGCTGGCCTTGAACTTCCGATTCTTCTGCCTCAAGTGTTGTGATTACAGATGTGCATCTCTACACCAATCTTGTTGGTTCACACAAAACCCTGCATCTTTCTAGTTTGGATCTACAAATCCACGTTTTCACAGTATTTTTTTCCTTAATACAATGGTCCTCAAAATAGAGAATTAGACTTAAGTATGTTAGTCATATGCATGCTTAACTCTTTCCATACTGAGTAATATAATGATGTGTTTATATACTGGTTTTCAAACTGGCTTTCTAGTAAGCACTCCTTAGAGAGTGTTTAAGAGCGATGTTCTTCAGCAGTACTATAGACAGATCTAATGTAAATACAAAGTAAACGTGAGGCTTTACCAGTTCTGAATTCCATGCTACAATCAACATCCAAAAATTTTAAAGAAAACTGGTAAAATTTTTAAAAATATTTTTGCAATGCATCATTCATACCTCTGCAAAATAAGTTTCCAATTATCTTTGCATGTATAAAGTATTGTCAAATACTAATAAGAAGTCTTCTGTTTAATACTTATTTTTCTCCTTACATGAAGTCGATGTTTTGAAAACTGTCTGAATATATAGGAGAAATCTAATGCATATTGGTATCAGGATTAAAGCAAGGCATTACAGACAATACATTCAACAGATGATTTTTAAAGCAGTGAAGAAAGACACAGAAGTGGTTACTAAGACCAATTTTAATGTTTTCTCATGTGGGCTCCAGAGTGTACTCTACAGAGTTAACTCCTCAGCCCTAGTTATTTCAAAGATATTTCAAATATCTGAGGAGCAATACTTAAAACAGAATTTCTGTTGTGGGTACACGTGTTTGACTAAACTTTTGTATTTGATTTTTTAGGGAAAAAAGTTCTATACTCCCACTGGAAGTCACTGTATTGATATTCCTAATGTCACCTTTAATATGGCCAGAATAAGACAAGGTATGAACTATTTCCTTATCACCTTGTTTTTTGTTTTTTTCTTGTAAGTGTACTTATAGTCTGTACTAAATTATTAAGTAAAAAATAGATAAAATATATGTATACTATGTATTCTGAAATACTGACTGAAGTGATAAGAAATTATTTTATTAACTTTGATATATATTAAGTTTGCAATAAATAGGGTTCATAATATGGTTCTTGCCACTTCATTAGTGTACTTATTAAAAGACCATTCCAGTGATTTTTTTTCATGTGAAGAAGCACTAGTAAAACATTAAATATGACTTTAAAAGGGTTTGGGGACTCATATAATCCTTTAGCTCATACCTGTCACAATCTGTATGAAGGAACCATATGTGCTTAACCAGGAATATATGGGGGTTTGGTACCAAATTCCTGTAGGAAGGGACATGAGTTTTGTTTCAGATTCACTGCCGTAATTAAAACAGACTGACTACCAGCTATTATATATATAACCAATATATAACAGTATATTCTAACAAAGCATTACAAGAGAACTGACTTCAAAATACTCCACCAGTACTATCTCTAGCTCCAATGTGAAATGATCTCCTTCAAAGGATCCTTTCCTCAGAACTGGTGGCACGTACTGAATGCATACAAATGTCCAAATTTTCAATGCCATTAAGTCCCACTGAATTTAAGATCTTGTCTAGTTTATAATGAAGATGTTTTGTAGGACAGTGGTTAAGAGCTCAGGAAATACATTTTCTAAATGAATAAATACAGGTTAACATACCTCTGTCTAAAACTTGCCCGGATTCATTATCTGAGAGTTCAGATAGCATTTCTGCAATAGTATATTGGGTAAGTGGCTAGGCTTCCACAATTCAGTTCATTCGTCAGCTTAACACTGTTTGGGTCTTTAAGTTTATTTTGATGCAGTTAGTTAAAAACCCAGGTCTTAAAGTTCTACTTGAAATAATAACTAATATATCGTACTTGTTCATTCAACATGTAACTACTTATTAGGCATTTCGAGGTTCCTATGAGACCTGAAAAGCTTTCTCTTATCATGGAAACACCTGCAAATAAGTCTTATAAAGCTAGTATTGCAATTATTTGTTGTGTTTATAGTGGATAATGAAGTCTATTTTCAAATTTCATTGTGAAAAATCACTTCATTGTAATAATTCCCTAACAATGTATTTTGCTTTAAGTGTATATAAAAATCAACAAGCTTTTGATGTAGTTATTTGCATTTTACAATGTGTCTACTTAGAAATCAATTTCAACTTGAAACACAAAACACTGAGAAATGTTGACTCTGACACCTGCATAGCACGTTTTGTCATGGCTGTAAGTTTCTGTTTTCTCTCTGTTCACCACAACCTGGAATAAATACTGTGGCATTTCCACGCCTGTATCCCTATTGAAGTCCTCCTACTTCACTGTTGGTCCTCTCTGCTTTGTTCTGAGTCACATTTTAACCCCCAGAGCAACAAGAAACTTAGTATTTGATGTTGCACATTTTCTAGCCTTAGTTTTCAACATCTGGTTTTAAAAAGATTGTCTTTTACGCTATACTCCCTTGAGCTGTTTCTAATTTAATCAGAAATGTAAAATTATTTAACATAAAAATGTTTGGGTCCACATATATTTCTTTTTCACAATCTGCTCCCTCCATGGTAATTTTGAAGGTTAACTATGTCCGTATAGCCACATCTGATACACTAGTAGCCTTTGTCTCTGCTTTTTGCTACACTAAACAGGAGAACAGCTGCCACAACAGTTAAATTCAAAACAGGAAGTCATGTGGTCCTCCTAACACTTGCCTTTCAAGGGTGACTCACTCCCCCTGCTGGTTAGTAGTAGAATTATTATTGGTGAAACTTTAGAGAGCACATAGGCTTTGGTCCAATTGGACCATTATATCTCTAATAAAAGTTACCTTAGCTACTTTAAAAAACGAGGATTTAATGTATCTGTCACTGGAAGGAATCCAGTATTAGCAGCTTTAAGAAAAACTTCTGTTTTGGCTTGGTTTTGAAACAGATTCTTGACATGTACAAGCACACACAAACTGGCCTCTAAGATATGGTGAAAACCAACACCTTTTAAGTCTCTCTCTCTCTCTCTCTCTCTCTCTCTCTCTCTCTTTTTTTTTTTTTGGTTTTTCGAGACAGGGTTTCTCTGTGTAGTCCTAGCTGTCCTGGAACTCACTCTGTAGACCAGGCTGGCCTCGAACTCAGAAATCCACCTGCCTCTGCCTCCCAAGTGCTCGGATTAAAGGCATGCGCCACCACTGCCCAGCCTTTTTAAGTCTCTTAAGTAAACCACAATAATAAAATACTGAAATCTGTATAGAGTAAATAAGATGAAAGAATGAGATGTTTACATTTTATTAAAAATCTCAGCATGATATAATCCTTATTTTCTTGGGGGTTATATATTTTTTCATTATACGCATCTCTTAATTCCCTTTTAAAATTCTGTATGCAATTTTAATCACATTTATGTAAATAAACAATAAGTTGGGTAGCAAATCAAAGTTAATTATTTAAGAAATTATTTGCTTATGCTATACAGAAAACCCTCATTGAATAGTTATTTTTTGAATGGAAACAAGTTTTTTAAAATATAACTTATTCTTATGATAATTATTCTGAAAAAGTTGGCAATTCGTTTTCTTATGAAATACAGGTATAAAAGTTAAGAGAAATTGGGAAGGAATGGAACAGAAACCTTACATTTGTCCCACATTTATTATTTTGCTATATTAAATGTTAGCTTACAAAATGCACCAAAATAGAGTAGATTCATCAGGAAAATGCTTTTTTCTGTGAAGCTTGAATCATAATTCACACTTTTTACCAACATTTTTATTACCTTGAAGATGCCTTTCTGAAAAGAGTATCAAGTCTCTTTAAAATATCTGCTGTTCCGCTAAATTTCACTATTTCATAGGCAACACTCTAACATTTCCTTTATATATTTTCTAGGGCGAATATTAACTAAACTTTGTTTTGTTTTAAAGAAACACAAAGGGAAAAAATCCCCCTTTTGCTTATAACTCACAGTAAGAAATATAGTTTAAAAAATAATCCAGTAAAATACACACATATAAACAAGATAAATATTTATTTTAAAACACATGAGCTGTGTGGAGTCCTTAATCCCAGTACTCAGGAGGCAGAGGCAGGTGGATCTATCTCAGAATTCAAGGCCAGCCTGGTCTACAAATCAAGTTCCAGGACAGCTAGTTTAAGAGAAATCCTGTCTTGAAAAACCAAAACCAGACAACAACAAAAAAATCCACCTTTATCATGTCTGAAGCACTTAGATTCCTATTTTCGATAACTATGCTGTCACATTTTTTGTCCTATTAATTTTATGACTTTACGATAATGTATTTAAATTTCAGATAAACATGCATGGCCAGCAGGCACTCTGATAACAAGCCAACCCAGCCCAAACAACAGTGAAAATAACTCTTAGAAGCCTCCCTCTTATCTACTGCAGATAGTACAAATTTTAAACACATCTTCCATTCTTCCTTCATAGATAAAATCACTTTTAAACCAGTGGAAGTCTAGATTAGATCAGTACAAAGTACAACTACAGTTCAACTCTCTGGTTCAAATCCAGCATTTGTGTGGTTCCATGCAGATTAGGCTTTCATAAAGATGTATAACTTTATATTGAAATATTTCAGAGAACACTTATGAAACTTAGTATAAGATATAAGTGGCTACCCTAGTTTAGAAAAACAAGTAGCTATACACATAAAAAAAAAAAAAAAGTAAACTGGTTAGGACACATGACTATCTAGAGTTAGTGAAAATTCTTAATCACAAGTAAGTAGGATTAATGAGAGGTCAAAGTTTCACCTCTATAATTTTATTTAAAAAAATGGATAAAGTACATCACACTTTTTCCATAAATATTGCCATAAATTTAATTAAGGCAGTTACTTCAAAACCCTGAAATGAGGTGAGGTGAAGAGTAAGCCCTTATTTAATCCCAGCCCTCCAGAGCCAGAGGTAGGTAGATCTCTGGGTGTTCAAGGCTACACTAGTCTACATAGTGAGTTTCTGGCCAGATCTAGAGTGAGACCATTCCTCAAAAAGCCAACAAAGGACATATAGAAACACACTGAAATGAAGCTAGAGAGGTGGGTTAGCAGTTAAGGGTGCTTCTTGATCTTCCAGAGGTTTGGTATACAGAACCGATGGCACCTACCCCAGGCAGTACACAACCACTTGTACTCCAACTTGAGGGCTACAGTGCTAGTCTGGCTTCTGAGGGCACCCCCCCACACACACACACACAAATGCACAAAAGCTTAAAACAGTAGCACATTTTAGTAACACTAACATTTAGTAAGTAGTAATATTTATAGACTGTTAAGTCTTCTTGACAATTTTAAGTTCTACTCTCAAAATGAGTATCCTTAATTCTTCAACAAAGTTTAAGTCATCCTAAATCTAATTTAGTTGTCCTAAATAAACATAATTTTGAATCTATTTTAAAATAATCTATGAGACACACATACACTATTTGCTTTTAATTTGGTGGTTTCTCCCTTTTAAAAACATGTTCCTACTCAAGATAAGTATATAAATAAGACTTATTGTCAGGCATAGTGAAAAGATAATTTTAAAAAACTCTTTATTCTTAGCACTTTAAGGCAAACTGCAACTATCTTGAAGATATTCATATATTAAAAATATATATATATTAAAATATATATTTATAAAATTCATCTGCTTTAACCAATTTTGGTAATGACATAAATTTTAAAATCTTTAAATAATGAATTCCTTCTGTAATTCATTGATTAAAAATACAAATGGGGAAAAAAAAATATATATATATAAACATTTTCAGCAGATAACCGAGTCAAGAAACTCACTCCCTTAATGCAAGGTACAAAAGTCAACTGATTTTAGAGATAAAAATGTAGAAGCAAAACAAGCTAGTCGTGTTGAGGAAGACAGGTGTTAGGCAAACAGACAACAAAATCAAGAACACATCACTATGGTAGTAACTGAGTCTATGGAAGATCTCAGTCTGGAGCCACTGTGCTGGTGCAAGCTGAGACAGAAAGATGGAAGGATCATGGCCAGCCTGCACTATCTAGTGAGGGCTGTCTCAAAACAACAAGGATCTTAAATTTAGGCAAGCAAAATACTAACTGATTCTGTGAATAAATACTCATAAACACTGAAATTATTTAATTCTGCTATTGGAAAAACCTTCAAAGCAAGTGAGCCCTTGTCAGTTTTCATTCCTTATTTTATATATGAGGCGCCTAGAAAAGAGCGAATTAGCACCTAATAAATCTTCAATAGGTTTGAGGGAATAAATTAAACTTATTAATTTTAGGTGTTGGGGAGATTGCTCAGTTGGTAAAATACAAACATGAGGACCTGATTTCAGTCCCCAGCAAGCTGGACATGGGAGTGGACATGGAGTTGCACACCTGTAATCGCAGCACTGGGGAAGCTAAGAGAGGTGGATCCCTGGGAATTTTAAACCAGCTAGTTGATTCTAATCACAGATCCCCAAGTCCCAGGAAGAAACCTCTTAAAAAGTAAGGTGGATATCTTCTGTCACACACACGTGTACACTCTCACACACAACCATGCACACACAAAATTATATTGGTTTAGATTAAATGCGGAAACCATGCCAAGATTTTGTACCAAGCAGCATATCAACAACTGTCTTTACTGAAGCATGCAAAATCATTAGCTCACCAGTAACATTCAAGAAAGCACACAGGAGGATAAATAAGTCTGCTTCCGTGGGAAAATGGAACACTGGCAGTTTGAAACTGTGTGAGGAAGATTCTAAGCCACTTGTAAGTTACCTAAATCTGTTCTTAAAATTAATTCATACCGAGTAGATTGACTATACCAAATAATACTTAATGATTTATGCTAATGGGTATAAAACAGCTACTAAAACAGTATTCTTGTCTAAAAATTCTGTAAATGTAAAAGAAAGAAGCAGACCTGAAGCCTTTACTGTACAGCTTCCAGTCTACTGCTATATTAAATTTATAAGACCTACTCTTCCAGCTACTAGGAAATAAAATTTCTTACATTTGTAGTTTTCAAAAACCCCTTTCAGTTAATGAATATACCAAGTGCTACAGTAAGGTAAGTAAATCTAAAGAAACATCAACCCCAATGGTGACTAAAATACCAACACTAGGCTTACCCTCATCTTTCACAGAACCTGTATTTCAGAAAACTTAAAAACTCCCTGTAGCTTCTGCTTTGACAGCATAATTAAGTAGTAACCAACGTACCCATAGGTAGTCCTTTATACAAGGCTCACTAACCTCCGAAACACGCACCCTCTGAATCACAGTGCCTGGCATACATTATGTCACCAATAAATACTTGCTGAATGAACTCTTCCAGTAATGCTGTATTTGAGCTGAGCCAACCAAATTCTTAGACTTCAGTTCAGTCAAAATAGCAGGGATTTTGCAAGAAGGGGGAAGGGGGGCAGACAGGATTAAGAATGCAGTTTTGTGAGTCACTAGAGCAATATGAATTAGCCCACTAGGGTAAGGCCATGTGATCAACAAATGCCCTGGCTTCTGCCATGTCATCTAGAGAAACCTAAAAGCAATCATCTCTATGAGCTTTCGAATGTCTGGAACAGAGCTTTCTCCTGACCTCTAATAAACTTACCTCGGATTCATCTATACATTTTTCCAGTTTTCACCATCTTTCATAAAAGTTCTGTTAGGTATTTATAAACTCAGATTAAAGGGTAGAGTTCAGAAATGAGGTGGAGGGTGTCAGAGGCATCTACACTGTGCAATGCAGAACACCTGCGAAGGAAAGCTCAACTTCACTTCCTGAAGCCCTGAAGGCTACTGGGGAAAGAGTTAAGACAAGATAGAAAGCCCGGAGGATAAAAATGAGAACGACGCCGCCAACCTGGAAGGTAAATAGAAGCGCTGGAGGCACCCAGGTGACATCTGAACAAAACCCTGATGAGAGGGCACCCCAAGTCCTATGGGCACTCTGGGGAAAGGGACGGCAGAGGCATGGCGAGGCTTAGTTCTATTGTACGGATACCAGGTCCGGACCTTTTCCCCCGACTTGCAGGACTCCTTGGGCCGAAGTCCCGCCCTGACTTACTCCCTCTGGTCGCGATAGTCATCTAGTGTCAGGAGAGCAGGAATGACAAAATCTTTAACACCTCACCCCCAGTGACTTCTAAAGCAAAAGAATAACCTGTAGGCGAGCTGTCCCATACTTCTTGCACATCTGTGCATACACTAGTAAACGATTGAAGCTGACAACTTTATTTTTTTAAAAAAGAAAATAGCACGGTTCCTCCTGAGTAAAATCCGCTTACCTACTGGCACTTTTTACCTGAAGAATTAGCCCCCTTACAATTTATACTAAGAGAGAGAGAGAGAGAGAGAGAGAGAGAGAGAGAGAGAACCGCGTGGCGATGAAATGCCCTCCTGTTTTACAGTAAGACACTACGAACTGGCACGGTACTGTATGCGTATTCACATTTTGTACTCCAGCCTTGTCCAGAGCCTCCGAGTTTTCAAACATAAAAGAGGAAAACGATGTTTTGAAGTGCGCCAGGCTCCGGTGCCCGGCGTCCGGATGGCCTTGGGCTCCACCCACATCTAGACCGCAGCGCCAGAGCGACCCGCTCCTCGCTCGCACAGCGTCGCCTACAGGCCTTAACCCGACTACCAGGGAGGCATCCAAACCATCGCCAAAAAAAAAAAAAAAAAAAAAAAAAAAAGGCAAGTCCAGCAGCACCGGAGTATTTCCAGAAATTAATGCACCGCCACCACGATCACGATTCCAACTCAGCCAGGCTGGGAGCCTTCACCTCCGAGGATTGTGTTCTTCGCAGAAATAACACAGACAGATACAGGGTCCGGCCGCTCCCAGGACTTGGGGGGCGTTCGATCCATCCATCACGGCTGCAGGAACACCGTTTGAAAGGTGCACGGTCGGCATCCACCAGAGCTCGGCTTCCCCGGGGCTGATGCCCGCGAGTCAGGGAGAGCAGCGGGGCCTCGGCTCGCCGCATTCTGGGGCCTATGAGGCCCGGAGCACCTGAGAGAGGGAGATCCCGGTCTCACGCAATCACACCGGACCAGCGCCCGGCTGTCGTCGCCTCCAGGAAAAAAAAAAAAAAAAAAAAAAAACCGAGCCGGCCACCGGAGCAGCGGCGTTAGACGCCGCCTTGCAGGAGCGACACCACAGGCATCATCCACAGCCGTCCGGAGCAGGACAAGGGCACGGGGAAGAACCGCCGCCGCCACGGCCGCTGTCGCTGTCGCTGAGCCTCCGGGCCCGCGGGAGCCGGCGCGCTGAGGCAGAGCCGCGAGCCCGAGTGGCGGCGGCAGCAGCAGCAGCGGCGGCGCGGCGGCGGCGGCGGCGGTGGCGGAAGTGGAGTAGGGAAGAGGGGGTGGTTGTTAGTGTTTGGCGCCGGCGGAGGGAGTCATTCCTGCAGCTGCACTTCCGGTCGGCATTTTGTTCTGAGAGGGAGAGACGGAACGAGAGAGAGAGACACACACACAGGGCTCCTTCCCCCCGCCCGCCCTCCCCCCCCTCCCTCCGTCGGTACCGACTCACCCGACACCACCAAGCCGCAGGGAGGGACGCCCCCGCCGACAGGAGGATTGGTTCCTGGGCCCGCGGCGATGCCCCCCCGGTAGCTCGGGCCCCCGGTCGGGTGTTTGTGAGTGTTTCTATGTGGGAGAAGGAGGAGGAGGAAGAAGAAGCAGCGATTTGTCTTCTCGGCTGGTCTCCCCCGGCTCTACATGTTCCCTGCACTGAGGAGACGGAAGAGGAGCCGTAGCCACCCCCCTCCCGGCCCGGATTATAGTCTCTCGCCACAGCGGCCTCGGCCTCCGCTCGGATTCAGACGCCGATTCGCCCAGGTAAATTCCTGCTCTTTATTTCGGCGGCGGCGGCGGCGGCGGCGGCGCCGGCGCCGCGCCAGGTCCTCAGCGTTTCTCCTCCTCGCTCCCCTCCCCGCCGTTTCCTCCAGCGGCCCCAGGTCTCTTCCACGGGGCGAGTCGAGAGTTCGCTCCTCTCCGGCGGCAAGCCACCCTGGGTGGCGGCGGTTTTTTTTTTTTTTTTTTTTTTTTGTACCCTCTCCCGGCCGGCTTCGGTGACGGGGACCGGGCTCCTGCCGGGCGGCCGGGAGGCGTAGGCCCGGCGGAGAGTGCAGGCCGCGGGCCAGCGGAATCTACTTGAGCTCGGGGATTAGGAGAGCTCCGGGCTGAGCGGAGCGACTGCTGGTCGGTGACAGGCCTCGCCCGGAGAGGAGCCGTAGCTAGTGAGGAGGCGGAAACAATACAACTATCAGCAAATGTGCCCCGATCGTCCCCATATTTACAACTTTCCTGGTCCGGGAGTGGGGAACGTCCCAGTGAAACAAACAACCCCCTTCTTCCCCCTGTGACCCCATGAAGGGAGGAAGTAGTTTCAGTTAGTGAAACAAATGTAAATACTCAGACACGGCTACAGTGGTAATTCTCTGCAAAACTTGTTTGGACGTTGGAAAGTTAATAAAGACTCGTTTTCTTTGTAAAAGGATTAAAACGTCCACATGTATATTTAATATAGAAAACCATAGCGTTGTGCACACTGCACACCCTCGCCCAGGAGCTTTTATGTTGTTTGACAGTGTGTGTTGCACATGGACTTTTTATTCAAAGACCAAGTATAAAGAACTTGACAGGTTTACTCCGACACTTTGTATTTGTATCTGTTATGTAAGGATAATTTTAAATAACTACATAAAACTCGCTGATACTTTTTAGTCTAAACGTGTGCTGAAGAATACAAAGAATTCTAAGTGTTTTGAGCTTATGCCGAGATAAGGATGAAACCTGTTTTCTTTCAAAGGATAGAAGTTAGGTTACACTTAGAATCTTTGGGAGGTTTAAAACACACATACACACACATAGAAGGTGCCATCCTTTCTTGTCAGGGCAGATCTTAGTGAGTCCCAGGATTGTCATTGGCTGTTTGTACCATGATGTTTGACTGTGTAATGAGCGAGGTGTCATTTTAATAGGTCAAATGTATCTGTAAATGCTGGAGAAAAATATCAGTTCTGTATCTTAACAAGTTCTAGTTCACGAGTAAGTTAGATGTTGGGAGCTTGTTTCTGGCGGCTTTGGCAGTGGAAGTTGGTGTAAGACGGAAATACCTTTTTAAAAGTCCTCAGACTTACAAATTGCCCAGAAAAAGAAATGTCCCGTTTGATACTTTGTTTCATATTCGCTGAGAACTCATTTGTGAAAAGGACGCAACACTGCTCAATAAAGGCCCTTCTTTTACTAGTAGTGGTTAAAATATTGGTTTAAATATTCTGTGTCTTAAGTTTTTGTCACTATAGAGTAAGTAACTTTTCTGCGCGTTATTTTTGAGTTTAACATGCTGCTTAGAAAAAATTGCTCCACCTTTCCTGCAAACGTATGGATAAATGTTAAAAAGAGTGAAGTTAATATAGCTGTCACGTACTAGGCATGTTTTTAATGCTATAAATCCGTGTAGTAGTCAGTAGCGTGTCCGTGATTTGTATTGGTCGGGGAGCAGTTTGAATTTTAAAAAGCCTGAAGCTCCTGCTGAGCCCCAATCCCGGCCTCCCTCCCTCCCACTAATCTCCCATTCCTGTCTTTGTGCTGCCTGCTCCTGTTAGACTCTGTTTGCTACGGGGCCTCAGGCCTACGGGGGTGAAGGCGGGTGTGTGGTGGGGGTATGCCAGGAGGGAATGCTGAAGTGAAGAAGACTTCCCGTCTTGAGAAAGCAGTTTGGTGTTTGGGGGCGGGGGCATGTAAAGGGTTGGGTAAAGGCGTCATTAAAAAATGTTTTAAAGGCTCTGCGATTATCTTTTCAACTTTTATTTGAACTGTATGTCAAGGGATGAACTTATTTCCATGAAAGATAATGGGAAAAGAGTTGTTCTTGCCTAGTTTTCATAAACAGAAGCAACTTTATTTACAGTATTATAAGTTACAAGAAGCCTTATGCAGACGTGTGGATCAGTCTAGTAGATATTAGATATGTGATCGACGTAGTTTTTCTTAAGTCTTTGGAATTAGGTTACAGTTAGTCCTTTCCTCTGTTTATTATCTGAGTTCCACATATTTTGTAATTTGTAAGTAATGTTCAGTTAGTGATGTTTTCATAAGATAGTGTAAACAGTTCTTTAAAGTAATTTGAAAATATTTCTGTTTGGCTCAGTTTAATTTAAATAGATTGTTTTTAAAAGGGAAAACTCAGTCTTTGAACTTTTTGAGTAATTTAGTTGGTGAGAACAATTTGTTTCATAAAGGATTATGGGTAGTCTATTGCATGTCATCTGCATTGGTTGAAGTACTCACCAGTGAAAATCTTGTGCTGCCCTTTCTCCCTTTAATACAGTGAAAAGATACAACCACTAAACATTACAGGAATTTAATAATTCTAGTTAGAGTATTTGGAGAAATAGTCTTAATATACCTAATGTGTCCCTAGTATGTCTAACTTCAACTTTATGGCTTAGTGGTTTTCTTGAGTGTGGAGTTACCAATAACTTGTATAACTTGGAAAGAAAAATAATCTTAATGTAAATAATGAGACTCTAGTAAATCAAAGTTAAAATTAAATACATAATAACTTGAGCATTTTTAAGAAGTGTATTGGGATGCTTTCTAAAACCATTCATCCATCTGTTTACTAACGATATTTGAATGGACTTTGAACCAGTGCTAGAAATTATTTTACTGCTGCCTACATTTAGGAAGAAAAGGAGTGGTGCATTTGAAAAAAAGATTGAAGTTTTTCAGTAGAGATGAAAAGTGAAGATTTTTACTTTTGTTTATGTTTATGGTCGTAAACAATTTTGGTTTTGCATAGTGATTGTTATTAAAATTTTAAAATATGAGCAGAACTATACCAATTGATGTGTGAAAGTTTCTTTATTTTAACCAGACTACTGAACTAAAAAAATGCACTTTTAAGCCTTCCTATTAATTTCTTATTATCTATACTAATCTATCATCAGACTATCATAAAAACATCTGACATGTCTGCATTGGATTTTGACATAGCCTATTCTATTTTTACTTTCTCAGGATAAGACATAACAAAACTAACAACTAACTTTGTGTTTTAGTGTTAGTTTAATAACTATTGCTTATTAAGAAAAGCATAATTTGAAAGTATTAATAAAATTTTAAACTAATATTTCACTTTTATATTGACTCATTGAGATGTCTGGGGTAAATTCCTTTCAGAGAAGTGTAGTTTAATTCTGTTTATCAAGGTACTGACTAGGTGCTTTTATAGAATCCTTATAATAAATTTTTAACCTTGAAGATGCTTATTTTAATGTTCTAATCATACTCTTTGCTTTGATGGTAAATTTATGCTCTTTATTTTCAATAATTGTCTTTTATAATAATATTTTATGGTTTTAGAATTTTCAGTCTGAATCCATTTATAAATATTATATGAGAGAAATAACTGGATGACTTTTTTTAGTAGAAAACTTCACACTCAGAAATCGTTTTTTATATATATATGGAGTGAGTTAAAGGGATTTCTTGATAGTTAATACTTATTCTTTGTATCAGATTATGTTTCTCTAAGAAATGTCTGCCCTTTGCTCTTCAAACCATGTATTTCTTAGTGGTAATACTATACCTTACTTTTTTTTTTTTTTTTAATTCTTATAAGAGATGGTATCTGTGTGTCCCCCCTACCCCCATACCATGGTTATATTTTTCTGGTGAAAGCTTAGTAGTTTGATATACATTGATGTGTGTTCAAACTACTGATTTTATTTTCCTGTGTACCTATTAAGGATTATAAGTGACTGTATTTGTTGTAAATGATATGGAACATTTTCTGAGTTTATTTTTGTTTTTAAAAATGACTTTAGTGGAGTCTTAGTGTTTCTACTTGATTTTTTTACAGCAACTTCAAAAAACCAATTTCTGTCCAATTAAGGCCATCATTTCTAATTTTAAAGAATATGTTGTATGATTAGAATATTTTCCCAAGTAAGTTAATTAATAAAAAGTGATTTTTAGATATTTATAGTGTATGCAACTTTGTTTTGTAGAAATCTGGAGTTAATGAATTGAGTTTTATGAGCTTGCATTATAATTTTTAAGGCCCAAAGTGGTATTTAGAAAGGTTATTTAATAATAGGAGTATTGCCAACTAAGATTTTCCCCACTTAAGGTTTTGATTGCCTATTATTTGCTAGGAATTGTGTTAAGTATGTCCCCCATAACATTATTTAATTTCAGAAAGTACATAAAGTAGAAACAGTTATCCACAATTTACAGATAAAGAAACTGAGGCTAGGAATATAGAAAACCGTAGTTATAGTACATGAATAATTAATTAGCCTGGCATATATTTGTTTTTAAAAGCTAAAGGTTCTGCATCTTTAGTTTTGTTAAACTCATGCATTCCTTTGACTTTTTTTCAGTTGGCACAACAGTCATAAGCTATATTGTCAAAGTAATTATGTATGTCATGCTGGGAAGATAGAATTATGTCCTATACATACGCTATTTTTGAAATCAAATTTTAACTAACTTTTTAATTTTGTTAAGTGGTCTGCGTTTTTTTACTTCTCAAGTGTATGTGCGTGCGCACGCGTGTGTGTGTGTGTGTGTGTGTGTTGTCATAGTATCTATTTTCTGAAAGGAAAAAAATAACTGTAGAGTTCTTTCATTCTTAAAATGTAAATAACCAACTCACTGTAGTATAAAAGATAAATGTATAAATTAGTGTGACTAAATTATTTTTAATACAAGCATTTAGTAGTTGTCAAATGTTGATCCTTGCAGAATCATCCACTTGATTGAGTACTTGTTCAAGAGCTGTTGCCATTACGTGGTTTTGTTTTGTTTTAGGCAGGGTCTCATTATTTAGCTGGGAACTCTCAGAGATCTCTGTCTCTAAATGCTGGGACTAAAGATGTGTATCACCACGGCCTACAGGATCCAGCAAAGCATCTGAAATAGCAACATTTCTCCTCCCCCCTTTTTTCTTTACCCTGTTTTCTTTTTCATTTTCCTTTTCAAACAGTGTTTCACTGTGTAGATCTGCCTGAAACTCCCCATGTTGACCAGCTGATCCTCCTGCCTCTGCCTCCCCAGTGCAGGAATAAAGGCATGCACCACCACACCCAGCCTAGAAATAGTCCACTTAAAATAAAACCCATTATGGTGAATTCTTATTTTCAGAAGGTGGATTTGAGTTAAATATAGGAATAACACTAGAATTTAATCTTTCAGTCAGGTGTTAATACCTTTTGATTTGTAATACTTGGTTGTTTTGTTCTGAGTTTTTGTTGTTGAGTGGGTGTGTGTGCTGACAGGAGGCATAGTCTCACTGTGTACTCTTGGCAGGCCCAGAATGTACTATGTAGACCAGGCTGGCCTGGATCCTCTTGTCTTTCCCCTGAGTGCTGGAATCACACAGGTTTGCTCTATCACACCTGGTAGTATGTAGTAGTACTGAATGGATTTCTTGTGCCAGAAACACTTCTGGAGTCTTTACAGTTAATTTTCTCAGTTCCTTGAGGTTGACATATTGTAAAACAAACTTATAGGGTGATTAAGTAACCAACTTAAGGTCATACAGCAAAGTGTGAAAAGTAGAAAAAGTATTACAGTGTTGGTCCTTTATCAGCTCTACTGTGTGCCATGATTTCCATGGTTTTACACCTGTCGTTACTCAGCAAAGCCATAGTATTCTTGTTTACAGACATGGAAACAGAGGCTTATCCTGTTTAAAAACTCGTTCTGGGTAGTAAATCTAGTAAGTGTTAGAATTCCAACTCAAATAGGTCTAATTCTAAAAGACCTCTATTTGCATTCTTCCATTTTGCCTCTTCAGAGTTTATAAATTTTTTTTTTATGTGTATGGGTGTTTTGCCTGCATGTGTGTCTGTGCATCATGAGCATTCCTGGTTCCCACAGAAGAAGGTTTTGGATTCCCTGGAGCTGAAAACCCCTTTTTGGGTTCTATAGAAGAGCAGCTGGTGCTCTTAATCATTGAGCCATCTCTCAAGCATGAAATTTTATACTGGAATTTTTCATGAAAAGTGTAGGCTTGGTTATAAAGTAGAGTATTTTTTTCTTGTAAAGTTTGTAAAGAGAGCCTTATAATAATTTGTGTGTCTAGTGTTGATCTGATCCAGGGCCCCATCATACCAGTATATGCTCTTATCCCTGAGCTATATCCCCAGCCTCCTCAAAAGAGAAGAGTTAGGTTTTGATAAGCTATAGCTTACTTATTACTAGATTATAGTCTTTTATAATACTTTGTTACTATATATCATGCATACTTGTATATATACATATATATTTAAATAGGATAATGATTTTTAAATACATAAGCCATATATTTAAAATATATGTATAAAATAGCTCTTAAAAATGTCTGAGCTATTTTATTTTCATGATTTTATTGCAGTGTTTAATTACTTTATGAAAAAACTAAGCATCAGGATTTTGCCCTGAATGCACTAAATTTTTAAAAATAATTATGTGCCGGGCGGTGGTGGCGCATACCTTTAATCCCAGCACTTGGGAGGCAGAGGCAGGCGAACTTCTGAGTTCGAGGCCAGCCTGGTCTACAGAGTGAGTTCCAGGACAGCCAGGAATACACAGCGAAACCCTGTCTCGGGGGAAAAAAAATAATAAACCAAAAAAATAATTATGTAGATAAATTGGCTTTGCCATCTAACATGTGTCAAACATTTTAGTAAACTCTAAAGTTATCTTTTATTTATGTTTGCCTTTTGTCAGAAAGGAAACACCTGGGACACGCAGAAATTAATTTATTAAAACTTTTATTTAGCTTTACTTAACTGAGAAAATCCAAAGCCATGACAAAACTTGAAATAGTGGATTCATTTTTGATAGTTATATTTGGGTTGTCTTCGCCAGTCCAAAGAATCATACTGTCTTATACAGGTGAAATTCATACTTGTTTTTATGTGATGAGCACTTGTTAAAAATGCATATTATTCTAGATCCTTTAACAATTTCCAAATTAGTATTAAAAGTCAGAGCATGGTTTACATTATAGTTGGTATTTATGGTATTTGTTATTTTCATAACAAATAATGCCCTTGAAATTAATCCTAACAAAGAAATATATCACTGTATTATCCAACACTGCTCCTTGGAAACCTTTTAAGAATTATAAAGCAGGGCTCCTTAAACTTTTTCCAGTCATGATCGGGTTGTTTTTTTTTTTTTTGTTTTTTTTTGTTTTTTTTTTGCCCAAGAAATTATTATGTGGCCCTGGGGTATGTAGGTATGTAAATCAAGCATTTACTGATAATAAATTGTAAACATTGGGGCTGGAGAGATGTCTCAGAGGTTAAGAGCTTTGGCTGCTCCTCTAGAGACCCTGAATTGGATTCCTAGCACCCACATGACAGCCAACAAGTCATCTGTAACTCTAGTACTAGGAGATCCTATACCCTCTGATAGCCTATGTGGGCACACCAAGCATGTGGTACACAGACATAAATGCAACAAATGCCTTCACATATAAAATAAATACATAATTAAAAATAAATTATAAACAAGATTTATTTTAAAACAATTCTTTGGCATACATACTATTTTTCCACTCATTAAAGACTAAAACAAATTTGCATGCTAATGTGATATCTATGCTTGCTGTTTGTTTGTTTGTTTGTTACAAAAAAGATTAAATCTTGGCTACATATTTAATACTACAAGATGTAATATCTTCTGTCCTGTATTTTTTGTTTCGTTTGTTTTTGTTTTAAAGACAAGGTCTTACTATATAACCCTAGTTGACCTGGAATTCTCTATGTAAACCAGACTGGCCTCAAACTCAAATAGATCTCCTTGCCTCTGCCTCCTTAGTGCCAGTACTAAAGGACTATATCACCACATATAGCCTTCTTCAGCTTTTTTAGAGCGGATCAATATTTGGGTTCTGTACTCATTCATGCCAAGAGCACCACTTCACATAAATATGTAGTACAGAATGGTAAAAATATGGTTAGGGTCAGTTGTTGGAAATCTGTTCCTAGTTCCAAGCCAAAATGCATACAATGACTAGTTAACAAAACAAGTGGCAACTTAAATCGTAATTTTTTAAATCTAACGTTCTAATTACGTTAGACTGAAATGAAAGATAAACTAATTTAATACTTACAAACTGAGGAGTGTGTTATGAAAATATTAGAAGTTTTTGTTTTCCATCGACAAACTGTTACGTTTCTATACCACAGAAAACTTTAATGTGTACTCCCAACACTACGGTTTATAGAGTATATTATTCTGGAAGTGGAAGAGGTGTGTTGAGTTCAGAATCAAGGCTGCAGTGATGTCGAGTGCAGCGGCATAGGTGAGCACTGTAGGAAACACCTCTGATGTCATCTGCATGTGGCTTTGAATTCATTTTTGGATGTTGTATGTACAGAAACCTTTGATTATTGCTAAATTTTCACAGCACCCACATTCAATTACCCGACTCCTAGAGTCTCAAAAGAGCCACAGTTAAAGGAGCTACTTAAAACAGTTTTTACATGTCTTGTATCTGATGGTATTATGATTTGGCAATTTCAGCTAAAGAAATTGATCATCTGGGATAGGCTATATATGGAGTTTAGTTTTTCCTTGGTGATGGCCAAATTGAAATTTGACACGGGTCACATTAGGCATAGCTCATTATAACTAGTAGTTCTGTTCTTTTTCTTTACTTTTTTAAAAAATGATTCCAAGGATATTTTCTCCAAGGTTCTTCTTATGCCTTAGAAGACAACTCTTGAGACTGAAAGTTGAAATATAGTAAGCCTAAAAGCTACTATTCCTTCCTTCTTGAGAAATGATCTAGAGATGCATATCCCATAGCCTTGCTCAGGTTATCCTGAAAACCATATATGACATAAATATTTTACATAACTCTGCTAATACATTTATTCTCTGCCTGAGTGACATTTTTACATAGCATGTAGAATATAGGTACCAAAAAGTTCAAAATATTGGTGATAGAAAATCATTGACATTATCCATGGAAATGTTTATCTAATGTTCCCACTTGTCTATACAGGTTTTGGTTTTCAAAATATTAAGTCAGTGGGTGCTTTTTGTGAGAAGTAAAGCATTTTATGAACATTTCCTTGATCATTTATTACATTTTATAGCATTTGTACAGTTTATAACATACCTGTAGAGAAAGTAATTTGTTTCTATGTCCATTCACCGTATGATATACGGCCTTCCTGCTTTAGGTGCTTGGTAAAGCTTTGTTGAATTGTTTAGTTGAAATTGGGCTGTATCTTTCCTTCCCTACCCATTCTTCCTTTTTTCTTTTTCAATTTCTCTTTCCCTTTCCTTTAATCACTAAACTACTGAGATACAGTTCTTGCCATGTATAGTTCCTAAAGATCTGTTTCTACATATATGAGTAGCAATGGCAAGTTTTAGTGCAGTAAGTTTCAAAATACTGTTTTCTTGGCTGCAGGTCTTGCCTCTGGGATAAGAGCTTTTTTATTTACATGCATCCCTAGTACTATATGCATAATATAACTTACATATAGAAGTGAATCAAATAAAAATTACAGAATTTTTTTTCAGCTGTAGGGACTGTGTAGTATAAGAAACATTTTTTTTCCCCTGTTGGATCTGGTACCTTGGACAATATAGTTGGGAATAATATAGTAGAGTTTATTAAAATAAAGTCGTTATCTCATTATTTCACTTTAATCTTAACATGGCTTTAACGTTTTCTTTGCCAACCTCAACTATTACATGTAAGGGAGATTAGGTTTTAATGAGAAATATATCACTACATATAAAAATGGTGTTCAACTGAAGTTGTGATTTGATAGATGGATTAAAAAATTAAATTAGATTTATTGAGATAATTTATGTCATAAAAGTCACTCTTGGATTCAGTTGACAAACATTAAATCTTGTTACCTACCACCACTATGGGCAGAGTAGTACCATAATTCTGAAAAGTTTTCGTGTGTCCCTATGTCAACATTTTCCTAACTCTATCCCAGCCCTTAGCAATAGAGTCTCATTTTGTTTTT
This sequence comes from Mastomys natalensis, assembly GCA_021653895.1. Taxonomy (NCBI): domain Eukaryota; kingdom Metazoa; phylum Chordata; class Mammalia; order Rodentia; family Muridae; genus Mastomys; species Mastomys natalensis. The sequence goes on from JAJTUV010000141.1 coordinate 803,975, forward strand.
ATAGTGTTGACCTTTTCTAGAATATATAAATGGAATCATACTGTATATAAGACATTTGCATGTCTTATTTCTTTCACTTAGAAAGCTTTTGGGATACATTCATGTCGTTTATATGTATCAATAGTTTGTTGGTGACTGAATGTTGAAGTTATGTTGAATGTACTCTTGATGTTTTACTTATGAAAGAGTATCATCAAAGTAATACTTTAAACAGTGTGGATATTGTTCTCAGAGCTTAGCAGTAGCTTTATTATTGAATATTGTACTTGTCCATTACCTCCTCAAATCTAGTATAATTGGCATTATTAAATGCCTTCTATTTATATTAGTACATGCTGTTAGATTAAATGTCTTACCAAGTAGGTGAAGTAGACATTACTCTTTCTCATATAGGGAAAATAATTATCATCATGTATTTTAAACCTTTAGCCTGTAGACTCTAAGGGATGGCCTAGTAATTAAGTAAAATTGAATTTACTTTTTTGTTTGTTTTAAAAGATTTTTGTTTTATGTATTTTATTTGTATTTGCTTGCATGCATTTGCACCATATATATGCCCGGTACAAGTGGAATCCAGAAGAGGGTCTTGGAACTAACGTTACAGACAGTTGTGACCTACCATTTAGGTGCTGGAAATTGAAAGCAGGTCCTTTATAAGAGCAGCATTGGCTCTTAACCCCTGAGCCATCTCTCCAGCTATTTGGTTGGTTTTGCAACAGGGTTGTTTCTGGCTAAGTGTCTAACCTATGCCAACCTCAAACTTGAAGTAGTCCTCCTGCCTCATCTCCCAAGTGGTAGGATTGCAGGCATCACACCCCACACCTGATAGTTTAGATTTTAAGTTTAACATTTATAAATGTATACTAAAAATAAAGCACATGTTATAGTGAGCACATTTATAGTCTCTTGTAAAGATTAAAGTTGGAGAAACAGTGCTGTTTACTAAAAAAATAGAGGCAGATAAAGATACAAACTGTTCTCTGCTTATTTCATTTGACCTCCCCACCCCAACCTGGTTTTGAAATAGCTTCCTCTTTGGGGTTTGGGAATCCTCTTGTTACTTCTCTGTGTCTTTCCCCCCTCATTAAAAAAAAAAAAAAAAAAAAAAGATTTATTTTTACTTTTGTGGGGATATGTGTGAATCTGTACATGTGCATGCAGTTTTCACAGAGCGTATGGCTGGAGTCATAGGCAGTTGTGAGTCATCTAGCATGGGTGCTGGGAACCAAACTTAGGTCCTCTACAGGAAGAGTAGTTGCTTTTAACTGCTAAGTCATCGCATCTGCATGGTTTCTGACACTCCACCCCACCACCACCACCACCCCCACCACCTGGTGTTGTGTGTGTGTGTGTGTGTGTGTGTGTGTGTGTGAGAGAGAGAGAGAGAGAGAGAGAGAGAGAGAGAGAGAAAGACAGAAACAGACACTTGACTGACTGATCTTGAACACAGACCCTCCTGTTTGTTCCAGGTCCCGTAGATGGACTTGCAGGTTTATGCCTCTGTTTAGAGTGGTTTTGGAATCTGCCCAGAATTCTTAGGATTGAGAAGATGGCTGTCACACCATCTACATACTGATTACACACAAATTTATTTCTTGAGTCTGGCCATTCTGACTGGGTGAGATGTGTAACCTCAAAGTAAACTTTAACTTCTATTTCTCTAATGGCTAATGATATAGAATACTTTAAAGTGTTTATTAGCATTCATATTTCTTTTCTGGAGTCTCTTTACAGATCTATAGCCCATTTTTTTATTATTTTGTTCCAATATGATTTTTTTAAAAGACAAATTTATAGACTCCAGGCTAAAGTGATCTACGTAATCTGCCTGTGCATATTAGGAATTAGAAGGTAATGGTGGGGGAAGAGGAAGTATTTCTTATAGCTTTAAATCTTATCTGATCACTCATGATTCCTAGCGTCTATCAGTGTTCATTGTACTGCCTTCTGTCTTCAGATGTAGGAGTCTCAAAACTACAATTTAAAATGGCTTTTATAAGCTTATGGCTGTTCTGGGCTGAACTTGAGTGCCTGGATTTCTAATATGTTGACTAGAAGTTGAGCTATGTTGTTGCCTATGGTAATTATGTGTGTTAAAATAATCTAATATTTTACGTATCTTTAGTAAAATAGTAGTTCAGCAACACTCCATTCCCTTAGTTTTCTGAAAAGCCAGACTGCTTATAGAATTTTGGTATGTTAAATAAAACTAAATCATTAGTTTGGTGCTTAAACTTTTTTAAGAATATTAAAGTTGAAGATTTATCAAGGTCCTTGTTTTTCATTTTAGAAGAAATTTAAGAATTCATTATAATATTTGGAAAATGTAGAATTTTATAGATTAAAATTCATTTTTTCCTAATAGATTATTCAATAACAATAGTTACATAAGTACATAAAACTATATTATGTGTTCACTATAAATATAATTCATATTTTTAAAGAACATATTATAAAGACTTTCCTAGTATTTTATATTGTTGATAGTATTTCAGATGCTACCTGTTAAGTTGTTGGTAGACAAGCCTTCAGTTTTCATTCCACTATTAAATACTTTATTTGCTTCTACTTATTTCTTCATAAATGTTGAGGCAGAGCATATTTACCAATACAGTTTGGAGTGGGGGGGTGTCCCCCTTTTCAAGGCTTTTATTCATTAGACTAGAATCCAGAAAACATAAAGCCAAATATTTTTATGGCTCTTAATATGTAGTTCCAATAATAGTTTGCCCTGCCATAATTGATTTTCCTTGATGTTGTGATTCATAAAGAAAATTAATTTTGTTTTTCATGTAGAATGCCCTAATTCTATAAAGATTATTTAGATCATTTAAATCCTGCCCCACCCCGCACCTCTTCCCTCCCCAGTATTGTGGCTGTTGTCAATATTTAAATTTTTGATAGTAAAAATCATGGTTTTTCAAACTATACATATCATTTGGAGATAGTGATATTTGTGTAAGATCTAATCTAGTTACTATCCAAGGAACATGTAGTCCAGTTATTAATCCAAACTCATTTCTTCTATAAAACATGTTAGGTCTATGGACTAGTCAAGACAAAGTGAAAAAAATTAGATTAAAAAATAAAAGTGCTGGTTGTTAAAAAATATTTTTTATTTTTGTTTAAAGGGATAATCAATCTTTTATCTGCTTAAAATAGTAAAGAAAGCCAGAACTGTAATGTAGTGGAAACAAAAGTCAGTGTCTGGTAAGATCTTTTATTTTTAATTTTAAATTGTATTTTTATTTAATGCATACATGTACACACATGTGCTAAGGCATGCGTATGTGATCAATTTGGAGGAATTCATTCTCTTTCAGTTATGTGGGTTCCAGGTCTTTAATTTAGGTTGTCACGCTTGATGACCTTACCAACCTATGTTACTTAGTCTTAATTTTTGAAATACAAAATGTTTAGTGTGGCATGTACATGGCTTTGATCTAGTTTCCATTCTTCTGATCATCAAACATTGTGTTCTGTTTCAACTCAGAAACAACAAGGCTTTACAACAGTTTCTACTAAGCTTTAAGCTCCGGGCAGACCATGCTACTAGCCACTACCCAGTAGCCACGCCAGATCCGTGGATGAAATACACACATACACACACACACACACACACACACACATGCGCCTGCACATTAACTTATTTTTAATATGCTTCTTGGCTCAGTGGCCATGCACATCTAAGCCTCCTACAGCTAACATGTTCATACCTTCACTCCCAGCTCAACACCTCTAAATCTGCCCTCAATTTAGTTACCTTCTCCTTGCTCAGCACCCTAAATCTGCCCTCAGCTTAGTTGCCTTTCTAATCCTCCGCCTGCTACCCGATGCCCAATTGGGGAAGCAGTCAATGGCCACCCCACCCGAGATCTCACCCAAGATGACTGGTGGTTCTCTCTCCCTGCAAACCGTGGTGAATCCTCTTTCCCTTCCTGCATCTACTAGCCTGCCTGTGGGAACCTGGAAATCCTTCCTCTTCTGCTCAGCCATTGGCCGCTAGCATCTTTAATTGATCAATCAAGAACCAATTGGGGAACAAGACCTTCAGTGTCCACCTGCAGATTCCCTATCAGAACATCAGAACCATTCCCTACAAAAGGCATTGGAAATGGTGAAATAAAAACCTTCAGCCTGCCTACCTACCAAGATCTTACAGTCTAATAAAGCTTATAGATGGGTAAATGATCATTTTGTAGGTGCTGGAGTATTGTGATCAAGATGAACAGAGAAACTATGGGGTCAGATGGGGAGAGTGTTAAAGAACTTAATTTACATGAGCATGGTAAAGTCAGGAAAGCCTTTCTAGGAGAGATGGTATGTGAACCATAGGCTTTAGTCAGACTTGTGAGCCTGGAGCAATAGTTGGATTTTGGAAACTGGATGGCATAGGCTTAAAAGAAGTGGTACCAAAAAGATTTAACTAAAGAAAGGGCAAGATTCAGATCATGAAAATGTGTATACCTGGGGCCAGAGTGGATAACTCAGTGAGTCAAGTGCTTGCTGTGCTAGCATGAGGATCTAAGTCCACGTTCTCAACATATATGTTAAAGCCAGCAACAAAGGAATGTGTTTATTACCTCACCACTGACAGGGCAAAAACAGTGGATCCTGACCTGGATGTTCACTGACCAACCAGTTTATCTGAATCAACAAGCTCCAGGTATTTGAGAAACCCTGCCTGAAAAACTAAGGTGATAAAGGAACCTCAGGCCTCCACATGTTTATGCACGGGTGAAGCGCCCTGCATACACCACAGGTACACATACATTGCTATCAATTTTCTTATTTTGCATTAAAGGTAACAGGGGATTGGGAAATTATTTGTTCTCTGGTTATAGCTTTTACTCTTTAAATCTTGGTTAGCAGTGAGTAGGATGTCATGGAGGCCAGTAAGAGTTAATGAGGTGTTCTGTTAAGGTACGGAGAATGTAAAAGTATTTAGGCATTCAATGAGTATGTGTAGGCCCAGTGGGTAATGGAGAATAAAGGCAGTTAAAGTCTTCTTAACTTCCAAGTTTCATACACATAGACATTGGAGTTTGAGATATACACTCAATCAGTTTTGACTGTCTGAATAAAAACTATAGTTTATCAAAGGGTATATTGCTACTTTACACATTTTGGGGGGAATGGATTTTGAAAAGTTTAGTGGCTGGGCTAAATGGGCATACAAATGATTATTTGAAAATTATTTTGAAGGCCGACCTGGAAGATCTTTGCAGTCTTCATGTAATGTTAAAAGCATTATGTTAGGCTCTGTGTGTGAGTGTGTATGTGTGTTTTCACAATCTAGTATGGTTTAAATTACAGAAAGATAATGCTGCTATATTTTTATAATGCTTAATTTCCCAATATACTGACTATATTGCCATGCACTTAGCATAGGCATCCTTGATATATTTGTCTACCTAGCATAATTTCAAAACTGGCCCTTCCATTTTTACTAAATCATACATAATGAGAGATTATAATGAGAACTGTTACTTAGTTCATAAGGGGTGTATTAATCACTGTTTTAGTGCTGTGAAGAGACACTGTGGCCAAGGCAACTCTTATGAAAGAAAACATTTATGGGGGTCTTGCTTACACTTTTAGAGGCTTAGTCGCTTATCATCATGGTGGGGAGCATGGCAGTGGGCAGGTGCAGTAGTGGAGAGCTACCTCCTGATCCAGGGGGGTTGGGGGAAGGGCAACAGACAGAGACAGAGAGAATGGGACAGAGACTGAGAATGAGTCCAGCATGGCTTTTGAATCTTGAGCAATCCACTCACACACACCCACACACCCATCCCTCCACTTTTTCTTAGCAAGTCCACACCTCCTAATCCTTCCTCAAATAGTGCTTCTCATTGATGACTAAGCATTCAAATATGTGAGCCCATAGAGGCCATTCTTATTCAAACTACCACAAGGGGATTCCCTTTATAATTAAAATGCCAGTAGATTTTCAAAAGTGTTAAAGATAGAAATAATTGTAAAATAACCAAACTGATTTATCAGAAATAATTGACCAGTTGGTTTTAACTTTTTAAAATTCATTTTTTATGCATTATATGTGGGTACCTGCTTGTCTGAATATGTAACACAGGCACGCCTGCCTGCAAAGACCAGAAGAGAATCCGATCCCCTGGAATTGTTGTGATCCACCTGATACAGGTGCTGGGAACTGAGCAGAGGACTCTGCAAGAGTAGTGAGTGTTCTTAACAACTGACGCCTCTCCAGCCCCACATGGCACCTTATTTGATTTTATTTTCAAAACAAACAACAACAAAACAACTCACCTGAGAAGTGTAGAAGGGTAAGGAATCATGTGAACAGCTAATGATAGAAGGGAAAGATGTACTTATTTTGAAAAATAAAGAGAATTGCTTGATATTCTTAATCCATCAAATTGAGGGAGGAGTTAAGATAGCAGGCACTTTAAGTGCAACTGGGGAGAAACTTGTGAAAAAAAAATTGTAACAAACCATGAAAACAAGTGCATGCAGAATAAATTTTTAAAAAGTGGAACTGATGTGTTCTAAGAGTATCATATATTTTAAAAGAGTATTCTAAATACTCAAGTGTTTTTTACTTATTAGATATACATTACTTAAAAGTACTCTGGCTGCAAAGAAGCATTTTGTATACATACTTAGACTAATTCCTTAACAAATATTTGTGTTTTTGATCAGTTGTCAGCAAACTTTCTGAATGATACTTTAAATAAAACATTGTTGCATATGTTTTCAAACAGAAATGTGCTAATTTGTGACACTTTAATAGATTATTAGAAAGGAAAGTATTTAATGAGAATTGGTTAAATCCTCCAGGCATATAGTACCATGTATCTTTCTTTAATCCTGGTACTCTGGAGGCAGGTGAATCTGAGAGTTTAAGGCCATCCTAGTCAGTAAAATGAGGTACAGGCCAACTGAAGATACACATTGAGACCCTGTCTTAAAACAAAAGTAATTAAATGAACCTAAATTACTCTAGAATTGGGTAAATACTTCTTTGCAACACAGCTTAGCTGCTATGCCTTAGATCAAGTATCCTAAGTAATAACTACTTATATGAGGTTTGGGTTAACTCATGCCATATATATATGTGTGTGTGTGTGTGTGTGTGTGTGTGTGTGTGTGTGTGTGTGTGTATGCCTTTTAGTAATCTCAAAAATGGATAACTGTGTCTACTACACTTTTAACTCATTTTGTAAATTTGTGGCTTACAAATTTTAATTAAAACATTTACATCCTGGTTTTCCTATCTATCCAAGTCCTTCCTTTTATTTTGACTTTATGGGGTTTTTTTTTGTTTATTTCTTTGTTTTTGTTTAACTAGGGAAGGTGGCATATCACAGTCACATATAAAGATTAAAATACTTTTTCATTTTCCCTCTTTCCCAATTTTTGTGATCTTTTTGTTTTCTAGTTTTATAAGTTAATAGTTAACATAAATGCTGGCTTCTCACTTTGGGTTGTCAGTGATGTATGAATGTGTATGTATTCCTGTCTGTTCACCTGTGTGCACACATGAAGGCAAGAGATTGTTTTTGGATAGCTTCGGTTTGTTCCTCACTTTAGTTTTTGAGACTGGGTCTCAAGTCTGTCTCTCACTAAACCTAGACACACACACTCATTTTGGCTAGACTGGCTAGCCAGCAGAGCCTCTTCGATCCGCCCTTTCTGCGTCTCTATGTCAGTTTTGGGCTCCAGTGTATCAATTACCATAGCTGGGTTTTACATGGACTCTAGGGGTTGAACTCAGGTCCTCATGCTTAGACAGCACATACTTTATGAACTTAGCTATTCCTCTAGCCTGTCACAGTTTTTTAAATAAATCATACAAAGTAAGATTAATTAAAATTAGTGTGCAAGGGCTGTTGTGGTTCTTGGTAAAAGTGTTTTGTCTCAATCAGGCTCCTAGCAAGTGTTTTGTTTGCTTGTTTGTTTTTAACTAGTATAGTTCATCTGGACTATGTCTAATATTCTTACAAACTGTAAAATTCACTCTTGGTAAGGTATACAGATTCAGTGGTTTTTAGTATAAGTTGTCCCTTCCCCATGAAGGATGTGTTTCAAGAACCTCAGTCTAAAACCATAGATAGTACTCAACTCCATAGATGCTGTTTTTTCCTACATGTATACACCTACTGTAATGCTTAATGTAAATGAGGCACAGTAGACCAAATTAATAGGTAAATAGAACATTTATTATAAACTATAATAAAAGTTATGTAAATGTCTCTTTCAAAATAATATTCTGTCTCACTGTTGAGTCTTGTGATGATAAAGATTTCTCCCTCATGTGTAGTTAGTTAGTTAGTTAGTTAATTAGTTAGTTAGTTTTCAGTAGATCTAACTGGCCTCAAACTCACAGAGATCTGCCCACCTCTGCCTTCTGAGTGCTGGAATTACAGATATGTGCCATCACACCTGTCAAAGAGCTGTTTCTTAAAGGAAGCATTAATGTAGTGTCTCTTCTGTGTACTTGAATTGCTGATATCTTTAGTTTTGTGGTTTGGGTCATTGTTAAGAAAATATTGTTAATTTGAACTGAGTTAACTCACAGTAATCTGGTAAGCAAGACAGCATCTAAGTAACTAGTGTCATTTAGAATGTAGTATGTAGCACATGGGATAAAAGAATGGTTTCTCTTCCTCATGGGACAGGGATACAGATTAGAATGGAATACCTAGAATAATAATAGCACAGCATTTAAAATGTATAAATTATTTGTACAATGATCCAGTTAATGATTTCAGTTTGCAGTTGACCAAATATCATCAAAACTGAGGAAAATGAAACTACAGATAAAGGGAGATGAATGTAGTCACAAGATGGTACCCATCAGGACCCACTAGCCCCAAGGGATTTTCATTTCCCTAGAAGAAGTTTGACACCTGTTAGCAGTCATCCTGATTTCCTCTTGTCTCAAGCTGTGGCAGCCTCCAGTCTACCTCTGTTGCTTATAGTTTGGTAGCTTTTTCCATATTGTCATCCATATTAGAGACTATGTCAGGATTTAATTTTTATTTGCATGTCTGTGTGTATGTACTATATGCACATGAGTGTGGGTGTGGTTGCCTATGCCCATACACAAATGTATAGGCCAGAGAAGAGTATTGAATGTGCTGCTCTAATCACTCTTGACTTACTCTTTTGAGACAACATCTCTTACTGAACTATGAGCTAGGCTGTCTGGCAGTCAGCAGTCCTCCTGTTTTTACCCCAACAGAACTTAAGTTACAGGCTTTGTAACTTGTGGCCAGCTGTACCCAGATTTTCACATGAGTGCTAGGGATTTGAACTTGAGTTCATGCTTGCTCAGCAAGTACTCTTCCCACCAAGTCATCTCCCCAGCGTCAAGATTGCATTTTTTTTTATAGCTGAGTAGTATTGTATAGTATGGATATGCCACATTTTACTAGAGGTTTTAATCTCTACTTAGACAAAATTGAACATTTGAGTCATTTTTGCTTTCTGGATAATGTATATAATGTTGATATAAAATGTATATGTACATGTATGAATATATGTATATATCTATACCTCAGTTTTCCTGAATATGTGTGTGTGTGTTCGTGTATATATACATATACATATACATATATGGAACTTTTAGTTGTACAATAGCAATGTTCAGCTCTTTGAGAAACTTATCAGACTGTCTTCTGTCTTCCAGTATAGTTGCACCATTCAACATTTTTGTTGGATTCTAATTTGCTTACACTTTTGCCAGTACTTATTTTTTAAAAAATATTTTTACATTTAGTCATTTTGTGTGTGTGGCAGGGGAGCCACAGCACACATGTGGAAAACAGCTTGCAAAAGTTGATCCTTTCTCTCCATCCACCACGTGGATTACAGAGATTGAACACAAGTGCCCTTACCTACCAGCCTGCTCCTGGTACTTGTTACCTGACTCTGCCCATTCTGGATAAGTCTCCTCACATCTGTAAAGTATTTCTCACATTCTATTGGTTGCTGTTATTAGCCCCCTTTGGTTGATTGTGATTTGGATATCATGCCTAAAACAGCATTGGTAACCCTAGACCATGAAGATCTGTTCTGGTTCTAACATTTTGGTCTCTGATTCATTTTATTTTATATCTCTGCTCCACCCCCTATATAGTGTGTTAGACTGAACGTCACCTTTCTATATGTCCTGTGGATGCCCATCATTATTTGTAAAAAAATTCTTTATAGCTATTGAATGAAAGACAACCATGTCACTCTTGCCAAAAATATTTCAAAGCCAGGCATGGTGGTGCATAGCTTTAATTCCAATACTTGGGAATCTGAGGTAGGAGGAATACAAGTTTTAGGCCATACTTAGCCATTGTGAGACCTTATTTCATAAAAACATAACAAAAATAAATAAATGCCAGGCTAGCAAGAGGGCCTGGTGGGTAAAGTTGGTGACACAGAGCCAAATAATCTGAGTTTGATACCTGAGACCCATTTAGTGGAAACAGAACCAACTCCTATAAGGTTTTTCTGATCCACAGACATATGTTATGGCACATGTAAGCTCAAACATAAGCAAAAGTAAATAAATAAATAAAACTGCAATTGAATTTTTTAAAAGTTAGTAAAAGGTAGTCAGGGCTGGGGCATGACTTATGGTGGAGTATTTCCTAACATTCCTAAGGATCTAATTGAACATAGATCTGAGAATTTATTTTGGACTTAGTTTTATTACTTTGACCTAAGTGTCTGTCCTTATGGATGTCTTTTATATTTCTAGGAAGTATAAGATCAAGACAGTTTTTATAAAACATGCAGCTGTGATTTGGTTTCAGATATTATCTGTGGATCTGTTGTAGGGCGAGTGCCATCATTACAGTAGGACATGTCCCATCAGTGAGCACAGGGAGAAGTATGGTGCTCTCTTTTTTAAGTCATAATTTCTTGGAACTTTTCAGTTTTCTATTGGAAATGTGTTGTACTTGTTTGCCTGCCTGCAGTAGTTATAAGACAGTTTTCTTGTTTGCCCAGTCCTACTCCTTTGTGACCTGAACAAACTTTGCACATACAAAGAATAAGATAAGATGGTGTGGGAAAGAAGGTAGACCCACTTAGTTATGTCAACATGTTCGTTCACTGCTATTTGAATACATCAGAACTCTGGTATTTAAAAGCAATGTTTGTTGCCTTTAATAAGCCACCTCAAGTGTTTACTGCAAGAATAGATAAGTAACTAAATGACATACACATACAAAAAAAGATGTCTAACTGACTAGCAGTTGGGGAAATAAAGCATAAAACTCTGGCTAGCCTATAATCTGTTGATCAAGGATTAAATAAGATGAAAAATCCGTACTCAAAGTCTATGAGCAAGTTGTTGTTTTCATCTCTATGTTATTGTTACTCTATCACTGACCTTTAGATTTGCAATAGAGACAGATCAGTGGGGTAACTCTTGCTTTTTCTCCTTTAAATATTTGTCAAATGTATTTTACATGTTAATGATTCCCTTATTTAATACTCTTGAAAAAATCAGGAATAGGATTTTTATTGGTTAAAAAAAAATAGGAACTTAGGATATTAGTAATTTGATAAAGGTACAGCTTGAAACAGGAGAAATTTAAAACTAACTTCTTTTTCATATTATATAATCTAACCTAGCATAGGACTGTACCAGGTTTACAGAGGAAGGGTCAAGGAAAGCTTCAACTCCCAATACCTCAGATGAGGACTACAGGAATTGGCCCCTTCCCAACCTGGCACCATGAAGCCAACTGTCCCACCATGAACCCTAGTAAGAATTTATTACCCTGATGGTTATCAGGCTTCTCTCCTTGTTTGATCTATAAGGCACTCCCACAAGCCCTGCCCTAAAGCCTCTGAGTATCCAGATGAAGCAGCTTCCAATACCCCTGTCCTGGCCAATTGTACACAGTCACACAAACCCCACATACCCTGGCCACCTCCCCAGGTGCATAAATACCCTTTCTCTCACCTCATTATACTGAACCAGTTCTCTGTAGCTGTTTCCAGGTATATATATTTTTTGTCCATGCACTCATCCCCGATTGCACAGCTAAACTTCTATCCCTCCAATCCAGCTGGGTGAGCAACAGGCCCTGCTACTCCAAGGAGTGCAAGCAGAGAAGGGCTGGCATCCTGGAACTTGTAGTTGCTATACAGTTCCTGCTTCTCTATGACCTTTAAGGGGGCTAATGCCAGAGTTGGTTATATTAAACATGATACTGTTTGGATTCTCAAGCCACATTAAGTGAAATTTAATGCGAAGTTTAAAGTCAAAATTTGATTTTATTTAGAAAATATTCACGTCATTTTATTTGAAATATCAGATACAGGATCTGCCCATTATTTTAATGCTGTTGAATTAGTCATGATTTCAAGTGTTCTTAATGTTCTCTTTGAGAAATGGGCATTTGAAACTCAGAGTCAAGATTTGCAGCCATAACCAAATAACTTGTTAAAAGAAGTTCTAGGAGATCCCTTTTATAGTTGTAGGAAATTAAGAAAACAATTAAAATTAATAGCTAAAAGCTAAGAGTTCACTCTAATTGTTTTCTCTATGTTAAACATTTCTGTGTACTTTAAATCCCTCTTGCATAAAAATGTAATTGTCTTAAATATAAGATTAATAATTATTGTGAGGTGTTTAATTGAATCTTGATGAAAATTTTATACTTTGCCATACCTATCTTTGGGAGGCTCATATTTGGTACAAATCATTGTTACTTATTGAGTTTGGTTTGTTGAATATTTGAATGATAGAATTTTGTAGAAGAAAATTGAGCTAAAAGAAGTTCCTAAAACTTTGGGAGTCATGGTCCTATAAAAACAAATTTTTAGGGGGTTAACAAGGTGGCTAAGCATGTGATTGAGTATTCTGAGTGAGCCTGGTGACCTGGAAACATTTAAAAGTTGAAGAGAACAAACTCCCAACAGTTGTCCTCTGACCTCCACATGCATGCCATGATATGTAAATGCCTGCCAACACATAATACACATACCAAAAATACCTTAATAATGATGGTAAATAAAGCAATTTTTACCTCTTTTTTTTTTGTTTTTTGTTTTTTGTTTTTTGTTTTTCGAGACAGGGTTTCTCTGTGTAGCCCAGGTTGTCCTGGAACTCACTCTGTAGACCAGGCTGGCCTCGAACTCAGAAATCCGCCTGCCTCTGCCTCCCAAGTGCTGGGATGAAAGGCGTGCGCCACCACCGCCCGGCATTAAAGCAATTTTTAAAACAATACATTTTAAGTAGAATTAAAATAATTGATAACGGACTACCTCCAAAGCATTGTTTCTAAATCTTGTAATAGAGGCTCCCCTAACTTTTCTTTTCTTTTCTTTTCTTTTTTTTTTTTTTTCAGTTTTAAACATCAATTGTCCTTCTGTAATTACACACTTAATCATTTCAGGCAACCTGTTTATCCTTCTTTTTTTTTTTCCATTAACAATTACATATTCCATTCTTTATACCATTCGAAATACCTCCTCTACTCTAAGTCACCTTCTTAGTTATCATTTTTATATATAGGCCCAAAGTGAGATAATTAAGCCTTTTCCTCTGTTACTAAATATTACTTACTTTTAAAAGTGTTTTTATTTTTTATTTATGAATGTTTTACTTGCATATGTGTATGAGGGTACCACATGTATGTTTGGTACTCTCAGGTAAAAAGATGTTGTCAGATCCTCCTTTGGAACTGGAGTTATTGATGGATATGAGCTACTATTTGGATATCAGGTCCTCTGTAAAATTCCCAAATTTTCTTAACCCAAGCCAACTCTCCAGCCCTATTTATAAATAGTACTTTTAAAGCATACATATATGTGGAGTTGAGAAACCTGCTAGTACTCAAAGTAAGATTATCTTAGATTGTATTATTAGATGGATGGATTAGAGAGAACTTGTTTCGGTACTCTTTTTTTTTAAATAATGTGATAGAGTAGGGGTACTTCATGCCTAAGATGATAATGACATTACTAATACTTGTGTTTTGTTTATAGAATACATAATGACCTAAACCAAAGCCTTTCTGTTTCTTTATGGTTTTTAGAAAGTAGAAAATGTATTTACTAAAACTCTTACTTCCTTTTTACTAATGACGGTGGTATGTGCTGGCTCAGCCTTATTGATAGCACAGGTGCCTGGTGGTGGTTGGCTTAGGCTAGAAGGAGTACACAGTGCCTGGCTGGGGAGTGCAGCTGTGGCCAGTACAGTGGGAGCACTCAGAACGACCATTGCTGCTAAGGAGTTTGAAGGCTGTAATGTTCTACAAGCCATGAAGTATGTGGAGCCTCAAGTAAAGCAAGGTTTTCAAAGTCTGCCTTCAGTGGTTGGTTTGAACCCAAAATGCCAAAACAGGAGGCAGCATCAGTGTTAGTTTTAAGCCCTACTGCCAATAAAGAAAAGATTAAAAATACTCAGTGACAACTCAGATTCTTAAACCACTCAGACAATGGAGGATCTCCTTGTACAGCAGCCAGAATCACTGAAGCAAAGAAGTTCAAGCTTAAAAAATTAAGTAAATGGCTTTCTGACTCTTTCTGGGCATTCAAGATGTTGAAGTGAGGACGTGGTGGGTCCTCCTGAGCAAAATTCTGAATTTTCCCTGGATCTTCCAGTAGGAGCTGTGATCAACTGTGCTGACGTCACAGGAGCCAAAAAAAATCTGTATATCATCTCTGTGAAAGGAATCAAGGGACAGCAGAATAGACTTCCTGCCACTGGTGGGTGACATGGTGATGGCCACAGTTAAGAAAGGCAAACCAGAACTAAGAATAAGGTCCATCCAGCAGTGGTAATTGGACAGTGGATGTCATATCAAAGAAGACAATGCAGGGTCATAGTAAATAAAGGCGAGATGAAAGGTTCTGCTGTCACAGGTCCAGTTGCAGAGGAGAGTGCAGACTTGTGGCCCAGGATTGCATCCAGTGCAGTCAGCATTGCATGATTCTCCAGTGTATTTGAAAAATATATTCATTAAAAAGTCTTTGTTCAAAGAACTTGTCTTCTTGACACACCTTCACCAATATCAGCTTTGCAGAAGAAAACTACTAAGTGACAGCTCTAGGCGTGACCTTGCAAAACTTTACTTTCTAAATTAAGTAACCGTTATCATTAGGGGCTGCAGAGATGGATCAGCTATAAAGACCATTGGCTGTTCTTTCAGAGAACAGAGGGTTCATGTCTCAGTGCCCACACGGTGGCTGTAACTCCAATTTTAAAACAAACAAAAAACCAAACAAGAAAACCCAATACCCTCTTTTAGACTCCTTCTGGAACCAGGCACCCATGGTATACAGATAAACATGTTGCAAAAACATACATGTACAATAAATAAGCTTTATGTTTTGAAAAAAATTAAGTAAATGTATGATGAATTATTGTCTATGTATGAGTACCAGTTTTTGTAATAAGTACCTTAGAGCTATAAAAAAAGAATAATAGTCATAGCAATAATGTTAATTTTATCAAGTTTCATTAAAATTCTGAATTATAGATTTAGGATTATCTCTACACATCAGAAACTAATGATTACAAAGAATGTTATTTTCACAAGTGATAAGAGAGAGAAGTTTCACAAGCATTTCAGAGTCACTGTAATTAACAAGGAATGGTGCATGAGGCTAGGAATGTAATATTATATTTCTGCTTAATACTAATACCTAGCACAGTATCAGCCATATAGTATTTGACAATTGTGTGTATCTTGTTTTATTTGTGGTTGAAGTTCTAAAACACAGATAAGCCCTAGCTGTAAGTCTTTTGACACAGAATCTGTATGAATTTTATTTGTATCTCAGTATGATTCCCCCACTTTGGTTTCGAAAACTGATTTTTCTGTTTGAAAGGAAACCTAACATATCAACTAGTTCCTTTAAATTCCAAGATTGCATCTTTTTGTAGTGACTTCCTTATCTTTTTAAAATAGGACTTGTCATTCTTTTCTTCATGCTTTTCTTCTCTTCTTTTTCTCTTCCCTTCATTATAATGCCTACTATGTTATGACTTAGTTGTCTTCTTTCCCCAGCCTAGGAATCTTTGAGAGAGCAGGAAAGGGTAGAGTTAAGACTGTTTCTTCTCATCTCAGTCAGCATCAAGTATGCTTTCTAGAACTTAGTAGCTGCTGCTCAGTAAATATTTGAGGTGAATAATTTTAAAAGACCAGCTTAAAATAGACTTTATGAATAGTGAAGCAATTACTTAAATATTGTCTTTAAATCATTCTCACTTGCCCTTTGGTTTATGTTGTTCCTTTCTTTATGATAGTTCTCTAGACTGCTGTTTTTCAGGAGTCTGAATATTTGAGGAGACTCTACAACATCCCAGTGTGCTGTTTGCATTTTCTTTATTTTTATTTTTGACAGTTTCTTTGTATGCAATGTATTGTGTTCATAGTCCCTTCTTTCATTACTTTTCTTATTCCCATTCCCAGACCTGTTCAACCTGGTTGTCCCTCTAATTCCCAGCTCCTACTCCTGCTTTCATGTTTGTGTTTGTGTGTGTGTGTGTGTGTGTGTGTGTGTGTGTGTGTAAAATTCTCACATCTTTAGTTTTTGGAAGGAAACTTTTAAAGAGGGGATATAAATAATAAAATAAATAGCCAGATATATGAGAATGAACAACTTTTTAAGAATTTCAGTATAAGAAATATATTCAATTAAACTATAAAATCCTTAAATAGAAAGTATAAGTCTACATTTTATCAGCTTTTACACAGAACATGGACAGTTGTACATAAGATTCAGTTGAAATAATGTAAGTAGAAGTGTTGTAAATATAATAATTCTTACACAAGGATAAGGATAATGTAAGGATTGGTTATTCTTATATTGCTATGATAAAACACTATGCTCACAACTTTTGAGTTTATTTGGGCTTATGGTTCCAGAGGGATAAGAGGCCATTGTAGTTGGGAGGTATGGCAGCAAACAACAGAAGCTCTATTTGAACCACAAGCAGAGAGAACAAACTAAAAATGGTTCAGTTCTTTAAACTCTCCAAGCTCGCACCCATTGACATACTTCCTCTAGTAAGACCGACCGCAACTCTTAAACCCAGCCAAATAGTACCACTAACTGAGGACCAAACAGTCAGATACCCAGGACTATGGGGGATATTTATTATTCAAATCATTACAGATGCCATAGCTAAAGGGTTTTGGTTTTAGTTTTGTTGTTGTTGTTTCTTTTTTTAAAGATTTAAAAAATTTCCAGCACTGCCAAACAAAGAGGGGGAAAACCCCCTAAGAATAGTATATGGATGATCTTGAATGTTAAACTTTAGCTTGCAGAGTAGTATTCTCCAGCAACCCTGCACTCAGAATGCTGAGGCTCAGGGAGGGGAAGTTCCAGTCATGAGTTCAGAGGCAGTCCAAGCTGCTTATTGAGACCCTATCACTAAAGCAAAGTATCTTAAAAACCCGTGTTATCAGTTGTTGTATGGCAAGGTACACCAATATTAGCAGCTTCAAGCAGTATTTGTCATCTCACAGTTCGTGTAGACCAGGAAAGCTGAGCTTGTTGTATTTTTTTCTTATATTACATCACTAATACTAAAAATGACTTTTTGGAGGCTGGGGAGACATCTCAGCCAGTAAAGAGCTTATCCTGAAGGTCTGAAGACTTGAGTTCAGGTTCCCTATATCTACACAAAAGTTGGGGTATGGTGATAGCAGTGTTCTCAGTACTGGAAAGGAAGCAGATATAGACGATCCTTGTAGCTCATTGGCCAGCTGGACTAACCAAATCAGTAAACTCCAGGTTCAGTCAAAAAATATGATGGCAAGTAATTGAGGAAGATAATCTACCATTGACCTCTGGCCTGTCTTCACGTGCATATTTGTGTACATGTATGAACGTGCGTGTGTGCTTACACACAGAGAGAAAAATGAATGAATGAATGAATGAATGAATGAATGAATAAATGGAGGATGTAGTCAATGGTAAAGTGTTGCCAATCCTGCCTGTATATCTAGACTCAACATTTAGTATTATAAAAAAATTTTCTTGCCAGAATAAATTTTGTTTTACGTACTATTAGTACCTAAAGATTATTGACTTAAAGAATGAAATGAGGTGAAATTTTGATCAAATAGACTAGTCTCTCTCCCACCAATAGTTTTCTTTTAACTGTTTACCTTGATTAAATAAAACTGACTTGACTATAACTCAACATTGTATTTTATTTGAAGTTTCTTACTAAGTCTTTAGTAGATACTAAGTCTAAGAGTTATTTCAATAGCTGCTGAAGAAAAAGGGCATTGGGTTGGGGATTGGTATGCTTTTAGTATTTCCTAGAACTTTGGTTTTTACTGAAGTGATTGGTTTTTAAGGTATCTTGATGTGAGAAAATAAGTCTGTGAAAATTATGAATGAATTTCTTCTTTCTAGCCCCAAAGATACTACAGTATAATTTTACATTTGGCTCTCTTTCTTCCTCTCTCTCTCTCTCTCTCTCTCTCTCTCTCTCTCTCTCTCTCATTCTGTCTTTCTCTCTTTCATCTGTGACCATACTCGTGTGTGTGTGTGTGCGTGTGTGTGTGTGTGTGTGTGTGTGTGTGTGGAGGTGTAAGTGTGGGTGTTGAGACCAGAAGACAACCTTGAGTGTTTCTCAGACACCTTTGAGAATAGGACCTCATTGACAAGGAGCTCTCCACAAAGCTAGCTAGTCAGCAAGCCCCAGGAATCTCTGCCTCCCCAGCTCTGTGATGACATGAATGTACACCGTGCAGAGCATTTTAAACGTTGGGTTTTAGGCATTGTGCTCTGGCACTCATACTTACAAAGGAGCCCTGTAACAACTGAGCTGTCCCCCCAGCACCTTGGCTGTGTTTTCTCGTATATTGCTAAAAATGACATGGTATGGCTTTTTTTTTTTCTTCCACAAGTGGTGACTGGTAGATATGGATTCCTCTTGGGATTCTATTTTTCTTGTATAGTTTTTCCAGGCTATAATTTTTATTATTATTATTATTATTTATTTATTTATTTATTTATTTATTATTTATTATTTTGATTTTTCGAGACAGGACTTCTCTGTGTAGCCCTGGCTGTCCTGGAACTCACTCCGATGTAGACCAGGCTGGCCTTGAACGCAGAAATCCGCCTGCCTCTTCCTCCCAAGTGCTGGGATTAAAGGTGTGTGCCACCACTGCCTGGCTGATAGCAAAATTTTAAAAAGCACTATTTAGAGTTTACTCCCAAACTTGCTAAATGTAGTTTATGAATCATATCTAGAGTAGGGTCTGCCAAGCTTGCATTTCTAACAAGCTCAAAGGTGATGTGATAGCCCTGGCAAGGTTCTAAACTGCTCAATGACTTGGATTTAAGTGTAATGGTACCTTTATTACAGAAGAATTATTTCAAGGACTAGACAGATGGCACAGAAGTAATTTTTCTAAGGGCTACAGAGATGACTCAGTGGTTAAGACCAGCACCCATGTCAGGTAACTTCGAACTCCAGCTCCAGGAGGATATGAAACTCTGGCCTCTGCACACAGCTGCACCCAGTACACACACACACACACACACACATACACACACACACACTAAAAATAGAAATAGATCTTTAACAATTTTTAAAAAGAATTAGGCTCTTTTTTGGTTTTATAACCCTAAGCTGTAAGTTTTCATTTACCCTTTATATGTTCACTGTAGAATATTCATCATAAGCAAAGGGAAATATTATTTATGTAGCCACCAGTGATTAAAATAGTATTTGTGCTTAAAATTCCAACTGAATGTTAAAATATTAAGTGTTATATCATATGTCTTTTCCTATCTTAAGAAAACAAATCCTGCAAATGCAGAATACGACTAAAACTGAAATTCATTTGCTCAGAAAAGACCCCCTCCAATGTAAAAATATAGCAAGTAGAGTGCTATATTTTATCTATTGCCCCAATATTTATAATATAAAATATATTAATTACATATATCCTTTTATCTATTGCCCCAATATTTATAATATAAAATATATTAATTACATTTACAGTAAGAAATAAAAAAGCCTTAATCTCAAAAATGCTACCAAAGATCAGATGTTGAAAACAATGCATAAACTAAATAAAAACTTGTCAGTACATCTGCAAATCACAGCAATTTTAATAGAAAACTGGGCACTGTGGTATGGTGTGGCAGTTTGAATAAGAACCCTATAAGCCCATATATTTGAATGCTCGGTCTATAGTTTATACACTGATCAGAAGTGTGGCCTTGTTGTAGGAGGTGTGTCACTGGGGGTAGGCTCTGAACTTACACAAGCCTATGCCCTTTCCAGTTAGTCCTCTCTCCCGTCTCTTCCACTGCCCGCCTCCCTACCCTTCTACCCTGCCCTGCCTCAACTGTGAGCAATGCACCAATAAACTCTTCTGTAAGTTGCCTTGGTCATAATGTGTCTTTTCACAGCAATAGAAAAGTAGCTAAGAAATATAGTTATTTGCAAAAGGAGATTATTATTTTCAAAATAGATAGTAAAGATAGCCTTTCACATGTTACTGAAGGACTTTAGGCACTGAAAAATGATCTGTAAACACTAATTTTAGTTTCCTTGTTTTTTCATGTAAGTTGCATCTAACAATGTGGTTTAATGTGCCATTCAGTGTGGCTAGTTGGAAGCGTCAGATACTAAGTGCTGAAACACCCTAGAGGCTTTCTTGAGGTTGCTGAGCAAGAACCACCTTCTAATGAGGATTGGTTTGGTATCTTGGAAAAATACTGGTTAGTGCTTGCTTGCCCTGCTGCCTGCCCCAACCCCAGCCCACTGGGTAAATTTCATGTCGTATGTCAGCAGATTGGAGAAACAGATATCAGGACTTTGCTGCTCTCTCTGTTTCCTACCTGACTCCAAGGTTGATAATTTAGAAATTCAGAAGAGTATGAGTTCCAGTCATTTTGGAGGATAATTTTGTCTTGTACTCTTTCTATCAAAATTTAAAATAAGCATTTCTCATGAACCCCACTTCTAAGAATTTAACCTTAAGAAAATTTGGGGAGCATCAAAATTCATTTGCTAGAATATTCATTTACACTATTATTGTTGGTAAATAATTGGCTAAAATAAGCATGAATCTAAAAGAAAACCAGCTCACCAACAACAAAAAAAATTCATTTCCTATGTATAGAGAAATAGTTAAATACTATCTGCTGATTGAAAAAAAAATAATTGCTTTAGTAGGTTTCACCTCTCCTCTCTACAAAGAAACAATTTTTAATTTTTCAGTGCAGATCATCAAACTCATGGACTCCTGCACAAGCAAAAGCTCTACCACTGGATTGTGTCTGAATCACTGTCTGTTTATGCACATGTACACACGTTACCTAAGTCAGTCTAGCTGTCCCACAAATGTTCAGGCACTTCAGTTTCCTTTTCCCACTTCACAGTAGGAAGGCTGGAACTACTACTGCTACTGCGTCTAGCTTTATGTAAGTTCTAGGAACCAAGCTTCCACAGGGTCATCTTTCCATCTCCTGTTCTGTGTGTTGGTTTGTTGTTGTTGCTGTTGTTATTGTTGTCTTTCTTGGAGTGATGGGGAAAGCAAGTAAAGGAAAAGAGAGGTGTGGGAGCTGATATTACTATACTTAGGTACTGGTAATCTGTCTCAAAATACAGTAATTATTTTATAGACTAGAACACTGAACTAGTTCTTGAGGAAGAGAGAATATTAGACTTTCAGAACAAGTTGAAGCCAAGACTTAAAAATAGATACATTCATGCTAGAAGCCTACATAGTAAACTGTATTTGAGATAGAGAATTCTATAATGTCTTTTAAAAATATCTTCAAGTATTGGTTTACTTTATTCATTTGCTATTTTCCTGCATGTGTATTTGTGTGTGTGTGTGTGTGTGTGTGTGTGTGTGTGTGAGAGAGAGAGAGAGAGAGAGAGAGAGAGAGAGAGAGAGAGAGAAATGGGTGTTTGTTCACATTTGTAAAGGTTCGAGGTTGCTAGCATATGCATCTCTTAGTTCTCCACCTGTCTTTTGAGACAGTCTCAACCTTAAACTTACTGCTTTGGCTGAAACTAGTTAGTTGGTCAGCAAACCCAAGGGATCTATCTTCCATGCCTCTACTACCCCTGTGCTGGGATTACAAGTGAACATACTGTGCCTGTGCCTGTGCCTGTGCCTGTTTTTTCTAAAATGTGCATTCTGATGGACAAAAGTCAGAACTCAAGCTTTCATGGCAAACACTTTGCCAACTTAGCCATCTCTGGCTGTTTCTTTTCCTGTTGCTGCGATAAAAATACTCTGGCAAAGCAACCCAGAAGAGATGGGGGTTCATCTCATCTCACAGTTCCAGGGTATAGTCTGTCACAGCAAGAAGGCTAAGGCAGAAGGAGCTTGGAAAAGATGGCATATTGCACTGACAAGCAGGAAGCAGGGAGCAGTGCTATTGTTTAGCTTTCTTCTCCAGTTATCCAGTCCAGGATCCCAACCAAAGACTTGCACAGTGGGAAGGGACTCAGACCTCAACCAAGGACTGAAGATAATCTCTGCTAGGCATGTCCAGATGCCTAGCTCCCAGGCAACTCTAGACTCTTGACAAGTTGAGAGTTAACACTGACCATTATACCAGCCCTGCCTTCTGTTTTCTCTTTGAAAAATTCTTGGCTCAACTAACAAGAAAAAAATTACTGTATTCACACATCTAGAAACATTCTGTGAAGACTTCAGAATCTAGAAACTATGCTAAGAACTGGTTAGTTCAGTGGTTTCACCTTCCTAATATTGTGACCTGTTAATACAGTTAGTTCCTTGTATTGTGGTGACCCCAATCATAAAATTATTTTTTGTTGCTACTTCATAATGAATTTTACTATTGTTATAAATTGCAATGTTAAATCTGATAAGCAAGAAAGGGTTGTTGGACCCCCAAAGGATTGTGACCCACAGATTGAGAGCCACTGGGTTAGTAAATGTCCCATTTGGAAGACATGTAGAGAGGACATAATGCCTGAAGAATGTTATTGAAAAGATATTCATTAGATTCTAAGTTTTTATCCACTTAATACCTTCTATTTTTTCAGTTTCTGTTTTAATAAAGTGTATTTAATGAAGGTTTCTTATGTGTAGGAACATTGTTTAGTATAGTTGGTTTAAATTGATTTGGGAGCAATTATGATTATTTTCTTCAAACTCATGCCCAAATCTTTCTCTTTTAAAAACAGCATTATTTAACAGTTTGATACATGCACATATATATATATATGTAATGTATTCTGATATATTCATGCACACAGTGGATAATTATGTTAAATTACGCTTTATACTCTCTGGACCACTTCTTCCTTGAACATCTCTTTCCTACTTTTATGTGTTTATTTAGTTTGTTGTTGTTTTTATTGTGTCTTATGCCCTACTGAGGTTAGTTACTCGCATGAGTGTCAGTGTAGTTATTTCTGTAACACAGACAACTTACCAATGGCTATATAATATGAAAAATTACTTCTCTTCCTCCAGTAGCCATCAACTGTCAATAGTTCTTCAGAGAGGGGTGGAGCTTCATGAGCCCCTCCCCAAGTTGCTCTCAAATGTGGATGGCTCTATCTTATGCAGGTCTCGTGCAGTAACCACAGCAACAGCCGTGTCATGTTTATTAGAAGGCAGTGTTTCACAGCATTTCTCCCCATTCTCTGTTCTTAAAATCTCTCTGTTCCTTCTTCAGCGTTTCTTGAGGCTTGTGGATTTGTGGGTTGGAGATGTTGATATAAATGTACCAGTTAGGGCTGAATACTCCATGTCAATTATTCTCAGAGCTCTGACCAGTTAATAGTCCCTGAATTAACCACTGCTTATGACAGAAAAAATCTTTTCTGACCAGGGTTGAGAATATCACTAATCTAGGGTATAAACAAAAATATTTAGAAGGCAATTTGTCTACATGTCCATTTAACAAAACAACAGTAGTAGGTATCTCCTAGGACCTATGATCTCCCCAGCCATGAATTCTCTTCTGTGGAGTAGGCTTCACATCCATTCTGAAAGCAGTTGGTGTCCTTCAAGAGTCCGGCTATTGGATTAGTGGGCACATATTTCCTGACAGGTCACTATTAGTATGCACAGATCATTCCTGGATAAGACCATTGATAGCTTTTCTCTCACAGCTTTACATGAAAAGTTAGCCAGCAAGGAGGAAGTTAATAGCTCAGGTCCGGCTTGATTTCTCTATATTCTGCAGCCAGAGTATGTGGTGTCTTTAGCAATAGTTTTGCCATTTAGTTTGGCAATGGCTTGTATTGTTTTGAGGGCCTCTGTTACCTCCTTGACCATAATAGCTCTTGAAGAGGCATGCTAATCATGGGATTTTTGTTAATAACATGGCCTCTGGGAGCAGTTTTATCTGTATATTCATGAAGAGTCAGTTTATAAAGGCTGCCAACTCCACCTCCTCTAGGAAATTTTGTCTGGTTTCTTTCTAACCTTTCTCAGAAATAATTTTTTCTTCCTCTAACCTTACCTGGATCTTTTTTATGAGTATTGTAATTTTCTACCTTGTTATGTAATTGCATAGCAATTTTTAAAAAAAATAAGTTTATAGTCTATGCTAAAAATTTGCCTAGACTTCCCTAGGGTATAGATCTTCTTTTGTGTCTTTCACATTACTTAATACCAACACCTTTCACATGGTGTAGAGGCTCATTATATATTTTCTGATCAAATTATTTTGATATTTACCTAGGAAAAAGTTAATGAACTTCAAATGTAATTATTCTCCCCTTGAAATAAACAGGCCATAAAGGTGATGGTTAATAACTAAAGTTAGCAGAACAGTGTACTGAAGACAGCAGTATCAATGCTTGTCAGTTACTGGAGATATAGATAGGAAATGCAGTTTCGCTTTATCCTGTGCTTTAAGGGGAGCTATTGAGGGATTTGGAGAGGAAGTCATTTGATCGAGCTTGTTTTTAGATAAGTTACTCTTACACAGTGAAGAAGCTCACTCTAAATGATAAGACTAAGAGACAGGAAACCAGCTAGACTATTGAAAAGGAGAGAGCAGCTCTAAGATCCCAGAACAAAGGCAATACAGTAGGATGGAAAAGAATATGCTTAAGAAATATAGGCAAAAACTTAACAGCCTTCTTGGTCTTACTTCATGTGTGGAGTTAAAACAGAGGCAAGTTTCTTGACTATGCTTTACATACTGGATGAAGATTACATACTGGATGAAGTACTGACATTTGAGTTAGAGATAATGGGAGTGGGAGAAGCAGCAGTAACTTTTGTGGCTGAAGTGGGTTTTGAACATAATCAGTTGAGTTGTGTATAAAACAGTCACTGATGTCCGTTAATCAACAGGTTGTATTTCTTTGGCCAAAGTAGGAATAGCTAGTGGTAGTGGTAAAGCATGAAAAGATCCTATCAAATGTGGATAGGATCCCACTACCACCACCCCATCCTCTCTTCCTCTTGTCCCCACTGGCCCAGAAGATGAGTTATAGTTTACTTTTTTCTCTAATTATCTATATATAATTTCCTTTGACCTGAGTCTAATCATGAGAAGAAAAGAAATCAGAGCAGTGTAAAATTGTTAAACACTGTAAAATAATGATACTAATGCTTCACAAATGTCAGCATCTTGAAAGATTAAAGATAAGGGTAGAAAAACTGTTTCAGATTCAAGGAAACTAAAAGAGGCATAACAACTAAATGCGACTTGATCCTTTATTGGTTGATCCTAGATTATCCTTTTAAAATACATCATTGGGACAGATGGGGAAATTTGGATGTGAATTGTATATTAGAAAATAGTGTCAGTCTTAAATGTAGTTATGATCATTTATTGTTATATAGAAGAATGACTGTTTTCTAGGATAGAATGCCATGATGTAACTACTGCAGGGGGTATGTCTGTGTTGTCCACACTGGGTTGAAACTATGTCTTTCCAAGTGCGGGACTACAGGCATCTAGAACTGCATCCAGCCTAGTTTTCTTTCTTTTTTTTTTTTTTACAAATTTTTTTTTTTTTTTTAAGGTTTTTCGAGACAGGGTTTCTCTGTGTAGCCCTGGCTGTCCTGGAACTCACTCTGTAGACCAGGCTGGCCTCGAACTCAGAAATCCGCCTGCCTCTGCCTCCCAAGTGCTGGGATTAAAGGCGTGCGCCACCACTGCCTGGCTTCAGCCTAGTTTTCTTAATGTATGTGGTTGAGTATTAAAGATTAAATAAGATTGTATTTACTGCATGTTAGGCTGTTCTGAGTTAACAACAAAAAGCCATACCATACAGCATCCACTATAAAAGCCATGGTCATATCATGGGGATTCTTACCATTTCAGATAAACCTACTAAGTATATGAACCAGAATTATTGTTGTCTAGTATTGATAAGCCCTTTTTAATCAGACTAAGGTAAATTAACCCTACGATGTCAGTGGCTTAAATTATTTATTCAACAGTCAGCTAAGGAATAGATGTTTTCCACACCAATAGAGTTGCTGACAGTATGCTCAGCTGGACATCTGGAGCATTAAGATGGAATAGGGAAATAAACAGATGAGGATCTTCCTTTGACTTTTAAATATTTTAGCTGTGAAATGACAATCACTTTCACCCACAACCCCTTAATCAGAATACATTATGACATGGCCCTTTTGGTAGGAATCTGAGCCATGTTGGGATCACACACAGCAAATATCTCTACTGTCTACTGTAGTTCATCTCAAAAAAATGTCTAGATTCTTTAAATCTACTGATAATAGGCATTACTACTATAGTTTTTTTTAAACTATAGTAAAGTTTTATCACAGAAATTTTAGAACGTGGCACAGTTTGCTACATATGTATTGACTTTTCCCACAACCCATTTCTATTCATGATCTTAAAAAAGTATACGTGTACATTGAATTTGAGGAAAAAACATATAGTTTCCAATTCATTATCCTTATCTTTAGAATAAAAATATGTTGAAAACAACAACTATACTTAGTTGTTTGTGGTAGCTGTCACTTTTTTTTTTTTTTTTTTTTTTTTTTTGGAGGTGGGTGGAGATAGGTTTTAACTGTTTAAACTCTAGCTGCTGGCCTGAAACTCACTGAATCTCACAAGAGATTCCCCCTGCCTCTGCCTCTTGAGTGCTGAGATTAAAGGTATGTGCCACCATGCCCTTGTCTTTTTTTCAAAATTTACTTTATAAATTTGAAGTTCCTAATAAAAGTAGCTAATAGCCATGTAGCACAGTTTGTCTTTTTACAGATTTAAGTATTTTATTTGTTTTTCAAGCAGAAGATACTCTAAATTTACTAAATACCTACTTTAGTTGGAAAGTATTTACAGCTTCTCTGAAACTTATCTTTTTAAAATATATAATTCTTGCTGAGACAGAATCAAGGCTTGAGAACTTATTCAATTAAGTCTGTATCGTCACTACTTCTTCAATTTTGTAATTCTTAAAAAGTAGCCAAAAGTTTTGCTTCAGTTAGGTAAAGGAGAATTAATGTATCAAAAACTTAAAATTATGTAGTTTACAAGGCTATTTAATGAAAATCCTTCCTTTCCAAGATGCATGTGAATAACAGAGGATATAGAATTGACTAATACTTTAAAACTTGAGTGATAATTAGATAAATTATAATTCACTAATAAAGTAAAATAAGTGCTTTGTCATTTATTTTCCAAGAACCTTTTCTCTATATGGTTTTTAAAGTAGTTGCCAGTTTCTGTTACTGCTCATATTCCCCATTAATCTTTTATTATAATGTCCTTGGATCTGTTGTGTGTTGTGTGTGTGTGTGTGTGTGTGTGTGTGTGTGTGTGTGTGTGTGTGTGTTACGTGTGTGTGTACAGTGCATGTGGAAGCCTAAGGTCAGGGTTGAGTGTCTTCTGTCATTCTCCACCTACTCTTTTTAAGTCCCTTCCCTCCCTCCTTCTCTCTCTCCCTCCCTTGCTCCTTCCCTTCCTTCCTTTCTTTTAAACAGTGTCTGTCACCAAACCTGATTGGACAAGACTAACAGAGCATCAAGCTACAGGAACCCTGTTCCTGGCTTCTGGGATCTAGGGTTCCAGGTGTCCACCACCACACCTGACTAGGTCCGCATCCTTGTGTGGCAAGTACTTTATCAACCACACCATCTCCTCAGCCTTGAGGGTTTGACTTTTTTTTTTTTAATTTGTTTTTAGTCATTTCTTTATTCTTGTCTCCTGTTTTAGAAAAATCATGCTATTCATAGTGTATGTAAGATTCATGAGAAACAAACCAATTTTGGAATATAGTCCTAGAAATAATGTTTGATATCCTAAGAGCTATACATAAAACAAAACTGGGTTGTTTTCTTTGACCATTATCAAGTATCATACTTCTCACCTATTATAAAAAATCAACCACAATAGAGAGTAACTTCTGTAGTTTCACTGCCTTTATGACTGGTAGTTGACATTACCATACAACACACAGGTTTTAGCTTTTCAGCTTAGTCATTTTTTCAAATTAGGCAAGTAACAGGCTTTTTGAGGTTCACTTATTTTATTCATGTATCACCTTATTTATTAAATAGAGTTATTATGTTAAGATTTAATTACTGTGGCAATTTTGTTGATACTGGTAAATGCCAAATTCAAACCCCTATAAAATTGATTACCTTTCTTTATCTTGCCTTTGATAGTGCAAATTTTAAAGTATGGCTAATAGATTATTTGAAGTATTAATTTTTACCCACCTTTAATTACTCTAGGTACTTTCCAGTAATATCTATTGACATAAAGAGAAGTACATTTTAAGGATAAGATTTGTTGTAACCAATTTTAAAACCCACTTCTGTGTGACAGTGATGTTATCTTTATGAGGCAAGATTTTTACTTTTTTTTTTTGTTTTCATGAGTAACTTGCACACATTATCTCTTGATCATTATTTCTAATAACCAGAATAATCTTCAAATGTTTATAATTGCTAACAATGCATATCAAGATTTTTTTTATGAAAATTACCCACCTTATGTTTTCTGTTATTCTCCTCTCTGTGGCCTGAAAAAAGATGAAATCTAGTTATTTTGCCTTGTAATTTAAGTGTTTTGATAAATACTTTTAAAATTCTTATAAACAGAAGAGATTTTTCTGCTGTTGTAGAAGTTAGATTTTTTTTTATTCAAAAAATTATTTAAGTGTGCATATGTGGGGCTAGAGAGATGGCTCAACAGTTAAGAACTCTGACTGCTCTTCCCAATGTCCTGAGTTCAATTCCCAGCAACCACATGGTGGTTCACAACCATCTGTAAAGAGATCTGATGCCCTCTTCCAGTGTGTCTGAAGACAACAATAGTGTACCCATGTAGATGAAATAAATAAATAAATCTTTTTTTTTTAAAAAAGTGTGTATATGTGTGTGTGCATATGAGACACATACACAGAAACAGACAGACACGTGGAAAAGGAAAGTCTGTTAATTATGATGTGCCTGCCACAGTGCATGTATGGAGGTTAGAGATGGCTTTGTGGAATTGATTCTCTCCTTCTACCTTTATGTGGATTCTGTCTTTACCTACTGAAATATCTCACTGGCCTTAGAAGTCAGTTTATATCTATTTGACTTTCTTCGTAAGGTTTTTATCCTTAGACCTCAACTGATTGGCTTGAATAAATTTTTAAATATATTATGTATTAAGTGGTGAGACTTGCCGGGCGGTGGTGGCGCACGCCTTTAATCCCAGCACTTGGGAGGCAGAGGCAGGCGGATTTCTGAGTTCGAGGCTAGCCTGGTCTACAGAGTGAGTTCCAGGACAGCCCGGGCTACACAGAAAAACCCTGTCTCGAAAAAAAAAAAGAAAAAAAAAAAAGTGGTGAGACTCAATTAACACTGTCAGACTAGATTCACTTTTGTAGGAAGTTCATATATATTGTGCATACATTGAAAATCAAGTTCTGGACAGTTTTCGCCTTATAATGGGTAGGACAAGTCCCAGTTTGACTATTTTATTGGTGAATAATTTTATTCTGAATTAATTCCTAATAAGAGTGGTTAAGAATTGTTTATAAGTTCTAAATTAGTTATCTGTATTCTGTTAATTGTCCTGTAGGTGGCATCATTATAATTTGCCCACTCATTTTGCTTTGCACAAAGATCTAGTTTTGTTCCATCTTTAAATCTTTTTTGTTGTTGTTAATTATTGCTTTTCTGGGGTCACATCACTCTCAACACTCTTTCTGTCTGGCAATATGATTGCTTAAGTGATGAGTTAAATGTATCAGGTGGCAGAAAACTATATTTGGTATAGCAACCATTTCTCATTCAGTTTCTTCAGTGCTCAGGAATTGTGAAATTTTTTATTTTAAAATATTGCTTTTGAGTCATTGAGAATAGAAGTTAAGAATATAGGTCTAGAGTAACATTTGAGTTCATATGTCTCCTTTTAGCTGTGTTACTCTGAGAAACTTACTTCACCTCTGTGAAAAGGCTTCCATTCTGCAACAGCCTGCAAGTTCATTAGGCCAGAGAAACCATCTTGTCTGTGGCATAAATGAGTTCGCAGTGTTTAACATCTAGTAGGTAGTCAGTAAGGGTTTGTGTTTTAATGAGTGTGTGTTTTGCATGATTTGAATGAAAACTATGAATGTATAAGAGGTAGTTAATACACATTAGAGTTGTTAGCTACTTTTCCTATCAGTGATAACAGAAAATTCTATCTTTCTAATATAGGAATTTTCTGTATACTCATATCTCCCTCTTAAACAATTAGTTTGACTATTTATCCAGGCATTTCTTAAATGTGTGAAGGTTGATGTCTGCCTAGCAAGAGTGTAGTGAAGATTAACATTTATATAATACAGTTAACAAAGTGTCTGCCATATAGAGGTACTCTGAAGTTTATCCATAGTAGTAATAGTAATAATAGTTTAAAAATAGTTCCGTCCTGTCTCAAAAAGCAAAAAAAAAAGTTTCGTCCATATCACATTTATCCCACAACTGTTAATATTTATTCAAAAATTTTCTCATTGATTTCATGTATATTGTCTAATATTTTAAAAATATGTGCACTCAGTACATTTGTCCTCAATTTATATTTGAGGATACCACCAAAGAATCTAATAGCTTAAAGTTGTTCAACTGCTAGTGACTGAATTATAATTTTAAAGCCTGTGTTCTTGCCATTTTACATTGTGTGAACAATATTTCTTCTTGAGACTAAATTAAGAGAAAGTATATAGTCTGTTGTATCCTTGTCTGTTTAATTTTCTTATTCCAGTTACATTTTTTGCTTTTCTCTTATTTTTCTGTAGAAATAGATCAAGAACACAGTATTTCATGTCCTGTGGCCCAGATTTCTATGTCATAGATACATTTTAATCTCTCTCTCTGCTACAGTTGTTAGGATTATGAGTACTTTCTTTTGCCCATACTGCTCTCAATCCTTAATGATTCAGTTATGTCAAGTTGTTTCCCCATGCCCCAGACCCACAGTGAATTTGAAAAACAGCAACAGCTTTATTTCCTGACTTACTTCATAAACTCACTTCATGTACCCCTTGCCATTTAACACTTGTTAAATGCATCTTTGAAAGCTACTTGCTGCCAATGTCTGTTGCTATGTAACAAACTAACCCCAGAACTTAGTATGGCTTAAAATAGTAACCATTTTTTTATGTCTCATAATTCTGTTGATCAGAAATTCAGTTGGTGCTTAGCTTTAGTCATGTGATTTTGATGGTGGTTACTTGAAGGTATTGGCTGGCTAAGTGAGTGGAGCCAAGCTAGTTTCAGATAGATAAATAAAGACTACCTTGATGGAGATATCTAGAAGAAGGCTGGGTATAGCAGTAGCAACAATGTGTGCAGAACCACTTACTTACATGGCTCCTTCATGGTCATCCAGCATTTTTGGAATCCCAGAGGATGTTTCTACTGTATTTTACTTGCCATGCAAGGTCAACCCAGAATCAAAGAGGAGAATTAGACTACTTCAATGAGGACCAGCAAAAATGTGTAGCTGTTTTTAATCTGCCATCATGAATCACACCAATTTTAGACTGTGTAAATTCAAGTGAAAACTGGATTGGTTATAGGGAGTGCAAATGATTTCTTGATTTTTTTTTTTTTTTTTTTTTCTGCCACTGACAAATTTAAGCACTTACTTGTTAGAATCAGAATAGATAGAAGTGGAGTTAATTTTCTCCTGGAGCTCAACCAAAACATTTGTTGGCTTGATTTATAAGATGAAGTTGGTTTTGTTATCATTAAAACTAGAATCTTTTTTCTTCTAAAGATATAAAATTTCTATAGGATATCTGCTTCTTGGTTGATACTGTAATACTTCATCTCATATCCTGAGCTTATGAATTTGTAGATATGGGGGAATGAAGAGATATCTTAGTGGGTAAGAGTATGTAGTATTTTTCCAGAGAACCTGAGTTCAAATCCCAGCACCCATGATGGATAGCTTAACAACCAGCCACCTATAACTCAAACTCCAACAATCTCAGTTGTCCCTTCTGGCCTTCCTGGGCACTTTTGTATACACAAATACACACACACACACCTCTTTAAAAAAATCACTGTAAAACAAACCAAAAGAATTTGTAGAAATCAAATTCAAAGAAAGACAAGAGTCTTCTACTCTTAACTCTTAATTTCTGAGTTATTTTCTCACTCATCAACATGTATAACTTTTGTATATTATAAATAATATTTTTATGAACTAAGATGAAGACTTATATTTTACTGAGGGGGGAAAAGCAATATCAAGTATAGTTTTGGTGAAGAAATGTTAAAATTTATATGCAGGCTTGTTAGATATTAAGGATTGTACCCTTTTCTGAATGAAAAAAGGAAGTTCTTGAGAGGTTTTTCAACAAAAACAGTAGTATATTTTAACAAAATTGCTGGCTGCTGTGTAAAACTACCTAGGAGTGTCAAAGACACAAAAGACTAGTAACTAAGGAGCTACATTAGACAATCAGAGTGCAGTGCTGACACGAGACCAAGTGAGGGTGGGTAGTGGCTAAGAAACAGATTTGATGGTAGGGACTTTTCTTGCTTAATACTCATTCTTATATTCATAAGTAACTTCATCACTACAGTGGGTTCTTGAATTATAACACTTTTCTCTCTCTCTCTTTGTGTGTGTGTGTATGTGTGTGAATATAACCTCAAGTATTATAAACTTTAGGTGCAGAATAACTCAAGAAAAAGAGTTCTTGATCAGATAATCCTGTTAAGTAAGTGTTTGTGTGTTTTGTGTGTCTCATGTATGTAAACATATGCATGTGGAGAAGAGGGGCTAATGTTGGGCACCTCTCTGTATCTATCTATATTTTATGTTGTAAGACAGGGTCCTTGGAGTTCATCAATTCAGCAAGATGAGCTGGCCAGTGAGTTCCAGGGATCCTCTTGTCTCTGCCTCATCACGGCTGGGATTACAGGCATGTGCCACCACACCTGCCTTTTCCATGTCTTACATGGCTGCTAGGGATCTGAACCAAGGTCTGCAGACTTGCACACTAAGCACTTTAAGGAATGAGCCATCTCTCTAGTCCTCTCTTTTGGTAGGAAACTAGAAAGTGATTTCTTAAAAGCCAGTTTGTTTTGTAGAATGTGTGTATGTGTGGAAAGAACTTTGGTCAGCAGTTCAATGTAACATTTACCATTTAAAACGAAATGCACAATAGTAGGCACTGAATATATTAAAATAAGGAACAGAGTGTTTATCATTAAGTTGAATATAATCTAATGTGAAACCAAGACTTTTATAAATAATTACATACATTACATATATATAATTACATAGAAATGCAGAGTTACAAGTACATTTCAGATACGGAGGAAGCATGAAATTGCCTAAACATACTATGCTTTCTGAAGAATAATATGGTGGATTGAATGCTAGAATAGAGCAAGAGAATCAGTCAATTTAGAGACTACTGTTAGTATTAAAGTTTCCTATGAAAATCTAATTAGAGATGTGTAATAAGTAACTGCATATAGGTAATAGTCCCAAGTAAAAATAATCTGAAATAGCTAACACTGTTTTGTTAACAGTGCTGTTTACTGTTGCACAGGCAGAAGTTACATTGTTATAGACAAATGGTTAAGCCATCTATGGAGAGAAAGTCTGAAATGGTTTTGGCTTGAAAATCTTCCTGATTGTCTGCTTACTTTCCTTTCCTCCCTTGCATGAAGTGTGGTTGGCTTATTAATTTTCTGTGTCTGCAACTACATGAAATTTTCCAAGAGAAAACATTGTAGTTCCAAATGTTATTATAGTCACTAAGTCATTTGCAGTTTCTAGTCTTCCTTTATATGCCAGGCTCAACCAATCCCTGGTTTTTCCAGCATTTTTTCTTCTATTTCATGTTTTCAAATTCTTCAGAATGATGAACTTCTCAAAGTTCTTCAAGAGTAAAAATAAGCTTAAACGAAAGGTTTGAGTTTATCTTGTTTTTAAAAGATTTTTTTAACATTATGTATGCATGCCTGAATGTATATTAGTACCACATGCATGCCAGCCAGAAGAGAGGGTTGGAACTCTGCAATTGAAGTTATTTGTTAGCTATGTGCACATTCACATGTGCGCAACGCACACACAAATAGTAGCAAAATACACTTAAAATATGCTATCTTATTTTCCTAAATTTTGTAAAAGATGATTGAGTATACATATTCTCTAAAGGAACAGTACCACCCCAACCGGCAAAACATTGTTGGAGAAGAGTAGAGGTTTTTTGTTTTTTGATTTTTTTTTTTTTAATTTGGTAACTTACTCACTTTACATCCTGCCCACTGCCCCTCTCCCAGTCACCCTTTCTCCGCCTCTGAGTATCACCCCACCCTCACACTGCAAGTTTCTGTGAAGCTAGGCACTTCCTCTCCCACTGAGGCCAAGTAAGGCAGCCCAGCTAGAAGACTATATCCAACAGACAGGCAACAGCTTTTGGGATAGCCTACTCCCCCAGTTGTTCAGGACCTATATGAAGACCAAGCTGCACATCTGCTACATGCCTAGGCCCAGCCCGTGTATGTTCTTTGGTTGGTGGTTTGGTCTCTTGAGAGCCCCCAAGGGTCCAGATAGGTTAACTCTGTTGGTTTTCCCATGGAGTTCCCATCCCCTTTGGGGCAGCAGTCCTTCCTTCTTTTCTTCCGTAAGAGTCCCCAAGCTCCATCCACTGTTTGGCTGGGTGTCTGCATCTGTCCGAGTCAGCTGCTGGGTGGAACTTCTCAGAGGACAGCCATGCTAGACTTCTGTCTGCAATCATAACAGAGTATCATTAATGTTGCCAGGGATTGGTAATTGCTTATGGGATGGGTTTCAAGTTGAGCCGGTTATTGGTTGGCTATTCCCTCAGACTCTGCTCTGTTCCTCGTTCCTGCATTTTTTTTTTTAGACAAGATAAATTTTGGGTTGAAACTTTTGTGGTTAGGTTGGTATCCCTATCACTCCATTGGGGTTCCTGCCTGGCTACAGGAGGTAGCCTCTTTAGGTTCCATATCCCCAATGCTGTGAGTCACCGCTAAAGACACTCCCATTGATTCTCGGGCACCTCCCTTATCCCCAGGTCTCTGTCATGTCCTCAAGATGTCCCACGCCTCCCACCCCCTGCCAGTTGCATATTTCCATTCATTCTCATACCATCTGGCCATCCCTGCTGTCCCTCCCCGTACCTGATCCTGATTCCCTACTGCAGTCCCCTCCCCAGCCCCTCTGAAGAGTCTTAATTGTAAAATGTTCCTTTAAGGAGGTTGGTAATCAGTGAGCAACCTGTGGCTCTCATAATCTGAGAAATACCAACATAGAATGCTACATGGCTATGTATTGTAAGGGAACAAACAAGTTTGATACATAAGCACAAGATTCTGACATCTGGAAAGATTTTACTTTACATTGCCGTGCACTTCATATTGGTTAATAAGTAAATACAAAGCTAGACACATCTAAGCTAGATAAACTTCTACTGTAGCTTAATACAGATTTGTTGAATTCTAATGATGCATATAATACAAACTGATTACTACTTCCCTGATTTCATACTAGTCAATAACTGTATCATGTATTTTTATTTTACTCATGAAGAAAAAGTTTTATCTCTATGAAGTAACATAATCTACTCCCTCTCGTATTAAAAAGCAGATTCTTGCTGGAATTAGTGGCATGTGCCTTCAGTCCCAACACTCAGGAGGCAGAGACAGACAGATCAGATCTCTGGGAGTTTGAGGCCAGTCTGGTCTCCAGGGATACATGGTTGACTCTGTCTCTAACAAAACAAAACAGATTTTAGTACTATGAAAATACTTTCTTTCTTCTGCCTAAGTTAGTTCATTTGCCTACCCAAACAATATAAACTTTTATTAGAAAAGTACTATATCAGAAACTGATTCAAGATGTTAAAGATTATTTCTAATTTAAAGAGCCTAGAAATGCAAGATAATAAGAAATAGCAGAATTCAAACAATTTATATGTGTGTATCTTATGTAAATGGAATTAGAAACAAGAATTAAAGCTTTTAAATGAGGGTAAATTTCGATTCTGAAATAACAGTAATAGAGTAATGGTTTCCAAAGTGATATGTGTCCTGGAGAAGATGTAATTGTGTGGTCCTGGGGCTGTTAACTACTGAACCATCCTTAATCTTGTATTCTGAAGATACCTATTTTGTAACTTGCAGCATGTCTTCTACTTAGCTACTTTGTGTTTCTAGAAATTTTCCAAACATTTTACATAAGATAATGTAGATCTAAATGATTTGCAGACTGCTTTAAAGAAGTTCATAAAAAAGCCTCACTGGCTTTTATATATAAAGCCATAGACATCACTGTATATATATATATATATACATCATTGGCTGAATACACACACACACACACACACACACAAAGTGTGTGTGTGTGTGTGTGTGTGTGTGTGTGTGTGGGGTGTGTACTGAAGGCAATATATATATTGGCACAGTAATTTATAAGCTCTGTCATGGAAAGTTCTTATTTTGACCATTGATATCTTCAGTTATTATTAAATAAAGTGAGTCTTGCCTCTAAACTATCCTTCTCTTTTTATAGAATATGAAAGATACAACATTCTGAGGTTACAGCAGATTTTTTTTTAATTTTATTTTAGGCATAAAAATTTAATCATATGTTCATCCATTGTTTGGATGTTTTTCTTGGGATCATTTTTTTATAAACCTGTTCACGTTTGATTATAATTTTGCAGGAAAATCAGGAGACCAAAACTTGATGTCTGCCCTTAAAAGTGTGTTTTGAGTCTGTCATTCTATCTCTGCTACCTCTTAGCCGTAGAACAGTGGAGATGGACAAGGCTGTTTGTACGAGGACTTCTTGGCTCCTCATATACTAGTGTTTCTGTTCACAAGTGGGGACTTAGAGGAGTCAGAGGAGGCTTCTGTACCTGAAGCCTGGAATATATTTTGTGTGAATTTTTTCCCCTTTAGTTAAAACACAAAAACCCTGTAATGGTATAGATTGTAACTATTATAATAGTCAGTGAAATAATATATTGAAGATTCGTTTATTGCAGGTGACTGAGCTTGGTGAGCTTGGCGTTACTGTTTTCCTATTTCTCTTGAGAAATTTTAGTCAGGTAAAATTAGAAGGAAGTAATAGAACCAAGTTGCAGCACTTGTTTTTAGTTTCTCAGAAAAAAATTTTTTTTAAAGAAACAATGCTGAACAACAACAAAAAAATTACATGATTTTTACATTTGATTTCATTAGGGATATTGGTTTGAATTTTTTGTCTTGGCCTGGCCTTGTTGGCTTCATGAAAGTTATAGTATTGCCTTATATTTTCTGAAAGAGATATTTAAAAACTGCTGTTGTTTATTTGTTTTATAACCTTCATTTGTGAAGCTAGGTCTTTCTGGGCTTCTCTTGGTGTGAATGAGCAGTTCAATTCCCTTATTTGCTATATTCAGATCTATTAGATTTTCTTTCTTGTTGAGTCAGATTTTATAATTTGTCATTTTAAGAATTCTTTATAAATTGTCTAATTTGTTCACAGTATTCTCTTTTAATTTCAAAAGGTCAGTAGTCATCTTCATTTCTGCTTTTTGTAGTTTGTGTCTTGTTTGTTTGTTTGTTTGTTTGGCCATTCTGTTGAAGGAACTGTCAGGTTTTAGAGGTTGTTTTAAAATTACAGACTTTAAAATTCACTGTTTCTGTTCGGTTTTCCATGTATTTTAATTAATTTTTTTCTTCTCCCTTTAGACTTAGTTTGTTCTTTTACTAGCTTCTTAAAGTTTGGAAGCTTATAAGGATTTGTGACTAACAGGTAGGAGGCTGAGGTCATGGCTCATTATAAGGGATTCATATTCTGTATAGATATTTAAAACCATGGCTTTCCCTGTGAACATTGCTTTGGCGTCTCATGAAGTTTGATGTGTTGAGTTTTTACTCAGTTCAAAATACTTAAATTCTATTGTAATTTTTTCTTTGATCGGTTTTCCTAGATTTTTGTTTTTAGTGGATTTTGATTTCGTTCTTTTGTCACACTTTTTTAAACATCTCAGTTATAAATGTATTGATATTTAGTTTATTTCTTAACATGTGGAATGTATTATGGTGTGCTTTTGTTCTCTTAGAAGGAATTCTTTTTCAGAATTCTTTTTCATCATTTAGGTTTATCTTTTTATTTTTATTTTTTGCTCCTGTTTTGGTAGTTTTATTTTTAATCTACTTATAAATGCTATATCTTCCTGATATATTGATTCTTTTATTGTCATAAAATATCCCTCTTTGTCTTTAATTTAATTCTTTATCTTGAAGTCCGTTTGTGTTCTATTACTATAGCTACTCCTGCTTTCATATTGTTACTATGTGTATGGAATATTTCTATTCTTTTACTTTCAACTTAGAATATAAGATATCTTTTGTAGAAGTATGTAAGTGTCTTTCTGTTTCATCTCTGCTTTATGAACACTTATTCTATTCCTATTTGGGATGATTGTTGATACTTTATGATTGTATTTACTTTTAACATTTTTTTTTTTACTGTTATCTTTTGTGTTAAATATTCTTTTAGGGTGCCAAGTTCCTGTGTAGATTTAAAAAAAAAAAAAACCTATAGAGTTTATTTAGATCACCCTGTCCTAACTTAAAGTTTTTTTCTAAATAATCAAATAGATTTTATTTATGCCTTGATAACTGTGACTATTTTGCATTAATTGCATTTATGGTGTTGTCAGTTCCAGGGTTTTGCCTTTGTAGTTAGCTATCCACATTGGTATCCATCCAGTGAGGTTTATATCTGTCACGTATAGTACCATAACCTTTATTAACTCCTGTTATGTTTGTTTCAGAGTTTCCCAGTTTACCCATGATACCAGAAGTATAATGGACATTTTTCCTAAGTAGTTCATAATGCATTGCTCTTTTTTTTTTTTAATTGTCATGTATAAGCCAGGTTGAGCTTGACTTCATCATTCTCCTACCTTAGCCCCTAAGGGTTGGGATTAAGATGTTTACTGCCACACTCAAATATATATACAATTTTTATTTCTAATGCAAAATAAGGTGAGTTGGACTAGTAAGGCTATGATTTAGTTTGGTCTAACATGCCTGTATTATTGTAATAATTTATTATGTGTGAAAAAGTAATTTTTAAAACTTATTTACACATTGTCCGCTGATTTAGATAATATATTAATAAAGTAATTTGGTTTTCTTCTTTTGTTTTTGTTCTGTCCTGGGACTTTGATTTTGAGATAAAAATTTGGCCCTCAGCTAGAGAGAATGGTCGAACACTTGCTGTACACACTCAAGTACCTGGATGTTTTTTTAAAACATTTTTGTCTTGATTCTGCTTCTTATTGCTATATTGATTGTCAGCTGAACATTACAGTTGTCTGAATTTATTTAGTCTCTACTCCTTTCTTAAACATACTTGCAACTATTTTTGTTCTATAGCCTGTCATTTTCAAAATGGGTCTTTTTGTAGCCACCTAGACTGTCTTCCGTCTTGTCAGTTCTAGCCATTAGGTCTCAGTTTTGACTCTTTTCTTGGCTTCTAAGACACAACGTGTTAGAATTACTATATCAGCAGCACTACCAGTACAAAGCTGTCTAAGTAAGCTAATTTTCTTTTCACTTATTTCTCCTTAAAATATATCCTAGCTGAATGTCTTTCTAGAGTTGCCATAGCAAATTCTTAGAAATCTGGTTGACTAAGCACAACAGAAATGTGTCCTCCCAGTTTTAAGGGCCAGAGGCCAAAACCAAGTTGATAGACCTTCTCCCCCCTCATCAACCCCCCCACCCCACACCCCCAGTCTTTAGGAAAGAAACTTTCCTTTTTCTAGCTTCTGGTGGCTCCAGATGTTTCTTCTCTTGGGGCTGAGTAACTCTGTCTTCCTCTGTCTTTATCTTGCCTTCTTTGTCTGTCTGTATATGTACCATTAGATAAAGACTCTATTCTATACCCAAGATGATCTCATCTGGATATATATCCTTCCTTATAATAAATTTACATTTATATATTTCCAGTAGAGTTTTTTGGAAGGAGTCTAATATTTCATCTTACTGAACCCAGAACATTTACAATTAGAGTACTGTTTTCAAAGTTCCTAGGAGTAATTTTTTCCTTTGTGTAGAAATAAGTTCATTTGTTGCTATTTGTGTTTAGTTGTAGGATTTACTTCTCTATTAATGTTACCTTTTGAGTATATCTAGCATACATAATTCAAAAAGTCAAAGTTATACTAAGAAGCTACACTCTTTGACCTCTTTTTCCTACCTTAATTATGAGTATCTTACTAGTTTCAAGTTTTTTTTAATCAAGCAGTTACCTATCTATATTTTTAATTCTCCTTCATTAGAGAAAAAGTGACATTCTGTGTATACTTTGTAATATGTTGCTTTACTTATTATATCCTAGAAATTATTCTATATTGGTAGAGGTCTTTTCAGGGTGTGTGTGTGTGTAACTAAGTAAGTAGAGAAAGTGTGTGTGTGTTTAACTATTTTATAATATTTCATAGTTTATATTTCAGATTCTTATGCATTAGGCTATTTGAATATGGTACCACACCTATAATCCTGACATTCTGGAGACTGGGGTGTGAGGATCGCAGGTTCAAGCCAGCCTTAACTACATAAGACTATCTCAAAGAGGAGGAAAGGGTAAAGGGTAAGGGAGAATGATGCACAGACCTTTTGTCTGGTTCTCCTGCAGCAATGATTACAGGCATGATCCACTATGCCTAGCTTAAACATAGATAATTTAGTTAAGTATTGCTACATTCCGCTCCATTTTGCTTTCTAACCAAAAGTGATAGTACCTGTTTTGCCACAAGCTTCAACAAGAGCTGTTTGTCACTAATGTGGTGTGCAAGATAGATTTAAAACCTTGTTATCTCAGTGTAGTTTTAGTTTGTATGTCTGATACTAAATATGAGATTGCCTTTTTATTGTAAAAGCTGTTTCAGTTGCTTTTCTTCTTAATCCAAGTGATAAACTGATTTTACTGTTGAGTTCTTGGTCTTGATAGTTTTATATTTGGATAGTTTGTTTAAATTTATTTGTTTTGTACATTTAAAATGAGGA
This sequence comes from Mastomys natalensis, assembly GCA_021653895.1. NCBI lineage: Eukaryota > Metazoa > Chordata > Mammalia > Rodentia > Muridae > Mastomys > Mastomys natalensis. Next base: position 845,428 of record JAJTUV010000141.1, read on the forward strand.
TGAAACTTACTTGTTGAGCTATTGTGAACAGTAAATGAAAGGAAAGTAATATAAGTAACATAGCAAGGTACATGGTTCCCAGTAGATAAGATCCTTTCTCCCCATGTAGACCTCTGAATATAGGCTATGGGTTGCCTTTACCTAAGCAGCCTGGTAAATCTGTTCATCTGGAATATTTCTTTCTGCAAAGGTCAATTTGCATGGTATTGAACAATAGGGACATTATGAAATATTGCTTAATATAAGTTGTTTCATCAACTTTTTGCTTTCAGATCTTCAAAATTGTATATGTTACATACAACGTTTATCTATAGTTAGTAGCACTGGTTTTATAAATAGGAATCATAGTCCACTCATTCATTATCATCATGCAATATCAGTTTTATTTTGCAGAATACTATATTTTGCCCAAGGCATCTATATCGAAGTGGAATAGTTAATTAGATAGTTAGCTTTTTTTTTTCCTTTCTATTTTGCTTTTTGTTTTGCTATGGTTTTATATAGATGAGGCTGACTTTGAACTCTAGATCCTCCTGCCTCTACCTCCTGAGTACCAAGGTGCTAGGCTTACAGGCTTGTGCCACCTGCTCAGGACCCAGGTTCAAGTCTCAGCACCCACGTGATGACTCACAACCCTTGTAACAGTACTTCTAGGGGATCTGATACCACTTCTGACCTTGGCAGGTTCCTGCACTCATTGATACACATAAACTCATACAAATACAGATACATACACATAAAAAATAAATTAGTGCCATTTTAATATGATTAATTAACTATATATACTTCTTCCTTAAATAACACCAAATGTTTTCAAATGTTAGCCATCTAAATTTTTCAAAAGCACATTTTAAGAAAGTGTGTTGCTAGAGCACTGATTGTATAGCATTCTGTCCATCCCTCTGAATTCTTTATACTTTAATCTTATAGATAAATCATGTCATTAGATATATGTGTATATTATATTATTGAGGCTCCTTATAGCTTTATATATATTCTTAGGATATGAAATTTTGACTTTTGTTTTGCTGTTGTTTTTAGGACTTATTTATTAATTTAATGTACACGAGTACTCTATCTGCATGTATGCCTACATGCCAAAAGAGAGCATCAGAATTCATTATAGATGGTTGTGAGCAACCATGTGATTTCTGAGAATTTCACTCAGGACCTCTGGAAGAATATCTGGTGTTCTTAACTGCTAAGCTATCTCTCCAGCCCCCCCCCTTTTGTCTTTTAAGAGAAAAAACACATCTTTGGGAAGTTTGGGGATGCTATCAAGGATTTTCCCATGATATAGTTTATCTAGTCCCAATTATTTTATTTTTTTATACAATAAACTTAATTAACTAACTGATGGGTTAGTTTTGTTTTTATATATATTGGTGTTTTGCCTAGATGTACATATTTGTACTTCAAGCATGCAGTACCCATAGAGGCCATAAGAGGTTGTTTGATCCTCTGGAACTAGGGTTACAGACAGTTGTGAGCCTTCATGTGGGTACTGGGAACTGCACCCACTAAGATCACCTGGTGCTTCTAACCACTAAGCTATTTCTCTAGACCCAAGTTCCAGTTCTTTATGAGGACTTCTTGGACAAATATCTCTCAGCTTTGAACAATTGCTGATATATAATTTTATGAACAGGATATTTTTTCTTTATCTTGCTAAGTAGGAAAATTAATTTTCATTTGAGTGTTAATATTTAGATCCTTGTAAGAGAATATAATGTGCTTTTTTTCTGTACCATTTTTATGTTTATTTTTATTCAGATGTATCTTTTGCCTTGAATTTTTTATCATATATATTCTAGAATGAAATAAGATATAATGTTTATTGTGTATGAGACTGTGTTTGTATGCGTTACGGCTTCAGTTGCCCAAGCCAGCTCTTTAAAGATCTCTGAGATGCTCATTCTCCATATCCAGGTGGTCACCAAGTTTGGTCTCTATATGTCCACTTCTTCCTTGGTACCATCCTGACCTGCCTGTACTGTCTCATTGCTTCATCAATATATTTCCTATGTACTCTCCCTGCCTACAATTTGTTCTTTTCCACATCTTCCATAATGTGGCCATAGAGTAGGTTCTACCTCCAGGTCTGTTCATTTTTTTTTTTTTTAATAAAATCCTTTGTGGCTTCCTGTAGCTTTACTCACATTTGGACTACATTAATGTGACATAGACCTTTCTGCGATATTTCCTGCCTGTTTTTATTTTAACCTATGTGTGGTTCTGTCCATCTGGGTCTTAAGTCTGCTAAGCAGTTTTGCATTTGCCTTTCCACTTGTTTTTCCTGCTTTTCTATCAGACTTTAAATACTGTTACAAATGACATTTTACCAGAAATTTCCAATAGTATGGTCCATGCATCAACTGCATTGGTATCATTTGAGGAAATTTTTAGAAATATATGTTTTGGGATGTTACATGAGACCTGAGTAAGAAATCTGTGGAACCTAGTGACTTTCAGATTTTAACGTGGATCAAAATTACATGAAGACTAATTAAGTATAGGTTCTCATTCCAGAAAGCTTTGGGCACTCAGCATCCAGATAAGATAAACTGCATGAATAGTTCTGATTCCTTGTTCCTACCAGTGACTAGGTCCTTGACATGTTACTGTCTAGGTGTATTTCTCCTACCTCCACAAAAGCAGGTACTGTTTTCCTTCTCCTTGACTTTCAATTTGGCCACAGATGAAGTGAGTGAGTATGACTTGACGGAAAGCTTGAAAAACATTTGCAGGATTGGGCATGTTCATTGTGCCTATGCTATTTCTAGGGACCAACATGTCTAGCCTGCCTCCAATTTAGAGATTGTTGTTCTAAGCTGGTACGTACAAAGTATTTAGAGAAGTGGAGTTTCATGTCTCTAGTTAACTTTCAAATTGCTCCGTAGATACATAAACAGGTATATGCTTCTGGACACACATAGAAAAAGAGGAAAGAGATTATGAGTATTAACATAGTTGAGGCAAAATCTAAACAATTGGTAATTCTTAATAAAGATTGTGGTAGTTTTTCACATGTTTAAATTCTTATCAAAATTATCTCTCAACCTGAAATATGTTAAAACACTTTTTAAACTAGAAATGTTCTACCTGCTATTTATACTACAAAGTTCTAAATCTGCTAGTCTGAACTTTTGATTTTGCTCAGTATAAAAAGCTTATAGAAACAGTCTACAGTTTTTGATAATGCAATTTGAGGGACTTTGATTTTATGGTGGTGTAAAAGCAATATGGTTTCAACAGAAACCATATTTTGATTTCTGAATTTTGATCTCTTACCGAACTACTATGACATGTAGGTACTATGATACTCTGTGCTAAGACAGGCAGCAGTGAGCCTCAGGCCTCAGTCAGCAGTGACATCCTGAGGGTAAACAGCAGGCACTGTAATGTATTTTGTTGCCAAGCTACCAGATTCAGTAGAGTAGGTGTTATATTAATGCATTTTGAAACTGTGACAATTTCACTTTCAGAGCTTGCTTGAATTTAGCCAACCATATATTCACTATTTTGAGTTGAGATTGTGTGTGTGTGTGTGTGTGTGTACACACATATGTGTACATATGTGTGCATGTGTATATACATGTACACTATGACATTTGATACAGACTTACTCGGTCATCGTAAGAACTATGCCCTTGTGTTCTTCTTCTGTAGTGATACTCTTGAAATATCTAAGTTACTGTGTATGCCTATAATTTGTTGCTTTTTATTCTTGAGTAACATCATTCATTCCCTGTTATAGATCCACCAGAGTTTAACTGCATTGAAAGATAATAATGATTCTAGCTTCGAGATGCCACAGCTAAAGCTATTACAAATGTTCATGTCCAGATTTCATTTCATAAGTATCCAAAGGTATATACTTAACACTTAGGCCTGTCCTTTAAAGGTTATTTTGAAATCAATTGATTTCAAACTTCTAGAAAAGCATTTGGTTTTCAAGGGTTTAAAGCTCTTTCTAATTCAATAGATACATTGTAATTCAAACTAACTTATTTCTTAAGACAAGGTCTCACTGTGCAGTGCAGACTGACCTTGAACTATTCCTGCCTCAATATCCTGAGTGCTAGGATTATAATCACGTGTCACCATACCTGGCTTTAAGTTAACAGTCCAAGTAGCTTCTGAGATGCAAGGTAATCTGTTAACTGTAACCCCCTCCCCCCATAATCAGTAGTTACATACTTTCAGAACACAGTGCCACAGAGTACATTTCTCCATTTCAAAGAGGAGTAAGAACATAGTGAGGAAGTATTGGACCAAAGCAACTCTGAAATCCAGTGGGGCAAACTTCAGTTCCTGTAGCTCCATGTCTGATGTCAAAAGACTTAGATGGCTTCAGCTTTCCAGCTTCACTGCCTGCATCACACTTCTCTGTTACTTAGGCTGTTGCCATTTCCTGTGTGCAGCTCACCTTGGGGGCGATCCTATAGCTCTGCCACCCCTACTGTTTTGGGGGTCTCCAACAGAATCAGAGCTTCAATTTCACAGTTGAATGCAAATGCTTCAGTGGCTTTCCTTAACTGTAGAAGATTTCACAACCCCTTTCACAACTTACTCTTTTATCCTTCATGACTCTAAAGCCAGACCACATGGACAGCGCTGCCAAGTTTGCCTGTTTCAGATGGAGCCTGGCCACTTTGAATCATATATGCAACAGCTTTCCTTCGTTGTCTTTTTGGAACAGAATTTTTTTTTTTTAGACCATTGCTTTTTACAAGGTGAAAGCTTTGCTTTGTTGTGTCCAAAATGTGTGATGTCTTCAGGAATAGAGTCTAACCTTCAATTTATGGAAGGCAGTCAAGGGCAATGGTAGTAACCTACTGGGCCATCTTTCTGGACTTCTGACCATGCTCAGCCCTGGAATTTTTATTAGTTTGTGGCTTTTGGAAGGAGCATTGTCACCCACATGGCATAACTTCATGTATGTATGTATGTATGTATGTATGTAGTATGTATGTATGTCATACGTATATCATATCCTCCAGGATCTAGCTGGATGAATGTAGTTCTCATCCCTCATTAAGGAAACTTCTCTTTGCAACAGAGATCATTATAGAAAACCACAGCTAATCAAAATGCCAAGTTGTGGAACCCAGTGCCAACTGATGTATCTAGAACACAGCTCCTGCACCTGATGTCCACAGATCATTTTGGAAGAAGGGATGCGAATGCTGTAGGGACAGGGGTTTTGTTGGGAGATACTTGTCTCCTAGAAATATCAGAGTCTATAGCCATATAGTCTGTATGGCTGCCTAAATGTGGTACCTAATAGAACACACTGATCTGGAAGGATGCAAACTTAGAAGTTCTCAACCCAAGACAAAGAACTAAAGGCAACAAAGAATGCTAAGTGGGAGAAATAGTTTTTTCCAAGGAAGAGCCCAGCAATTGATTATCCAATGTCAAATAGTCAACCCTGAAAACATTCCTACAAGTAAAATTATATAGACTGACCAGGTTGTATTTAGGTACACACACATTTCTGTCTGTGTCCTTCCCTCCCTCCCCCTATCTGTGTGTGTGTGTAACAACAACTAAAGAACAAGGCCATAAATTTGAAAGAGCAAGGAGATATATAGGATGGTTTGGAAATAGACGGAAATAATCTCAAAATATTTTTAAAATATGCATGTATGTAGTATATATCATGTATTTATATTATATGTGTGTGTCTGTGATTTTAACTAAGCATAAGATATGATTCCCTGTGGCTTTTCAACCATCCTTGGTGTTAGTGTTTTTTTCCCTCTCTCTGTGTTGCCATTTCCCTGTGTCTTTGCTACCCCCACTTTGGCCCTTTTTTTTTTTTTTTTTTTTTTTTTTTTTTTTCTTATATCTCAGGTTATTCTGGACAACCCAGGATACTCACGTCTTTGAATTCAGAGGTAGGGTAGATCCACAAATAAAGAAAATTCAGCTCGGTATGGTGGCACACTTCTTTAATCTCAGTCAGGACTTGGGAAGCAGAGCCAAGTGATTGTGTGAGCTCAAGACCAACCTGGTCCACATAGGGAGTTGATTACATAATGGAACCTGTCTCGGAAGGTGGGTGTAACGTAGGAGTGAGGGGGAGAATAAAGAGGAGGTGGGAGAGAGAGAGAATGTGGCTGAACCATCTGGAGCAGAATATAGGACTGCTGAGCGGTGGTACAGCCGGACCATGTGGTACATCTGTTTTAGCGTTTGGGGGTCTCCCAGGGATTCTCCACCAATTTCAATCTTGCTGCCAGTGTTTGTTTCCAGCTGCTTTCTTGATCTTAACCATTCTGAATGGGATAAGATGAAATCTCAAAGTAGTTTTAATTCGCATTTCCCTAATAGCTGAGGATATTCAACACTTTTAAAGGTATTTCATAACTATTTTTCTTTCGGAAACTTTTCACACTCACACAGCCCATTTTTTAATTTGTTTCATTTTTGTTTCTGTTTTTTTTTTTTGGTTTGGTTTGGTGACACAGGATCTCACTATGTCGTTAAGGAAGTCATAAAGATGCCCCTGCCTCTTGAATGCTGCTTACTTATTTTCTTGATTCTTTTTTGAGTTCTTTTTTGAATATTAATCCTCAATTAGATGCATAGCTGGCAAACTTCTCTTCCACTGCAGCCTTCTGCCTTACCTGATTCTTTCCTTTGCTGCACAGAAGTGCTTTACTTTATGAGGTCCTGTTTGTCCATTATAGGCCTTAATTTCTATATATTGATTCCTTCTCTCCCATGGCCACTTGCTTACTTCTTCCAAGTACTATGAGAGCAGGTTCTTGAGCTACCTATGTCTTCTAGCAGTCTGAATGTTTCAGCTTTCACATTGAAGTCTTTGGTTATATGTAGTTGATTTTTGTGTGTGGTCAAAGATAGATATATAATTTCATTTTTTTAATATGTGGGCCTTCAGTTTCCCCATAAGTTTCAGGCTCACAAAATTAAAAAAAAAAAAAAAAAAGAGGAAACTTGTAAGTTAATTGTCCAGAATTAAGTATACTTAATATAATCTGATAGTGGTAAAGAGAAGTTAAATTACTGCATTGAGTCCAGATAATTTAATATTATAGTTTAAATGGAAAGTGCTTTGTTCAGTTTGTTTTTCTGTTCCTGTGTAATAGCTAATTGTGTTAAAGTGTAATTTGAAAGCTAGGTGGTGAACACCTGTAGTTCCCATACTGAGGAAGCTCAGGTTGGGGGGGGGTGCAGCAGGAGAGTCTACTTCAAAACACCTAAAATAGAGGGTTTTAAACGTGGTTATTTTTTTTTTTGAATCCCTCTTTCCTGTACTTCTAATTTTTGCTTAGATTTCTTATACAACAAAAATCCTCTGTTGATGTGACAAGGTTTGGGTTTGTTTTTTTTTTTTTTTGATCATTTTACCAATAAAAACGTTAACCTTCTGTCATATATTGTGGACTAAGCCAATTACTAACAACCCAAGAACATTTAAAATAATATACACACACACACTCTCACACTCTCACTCAAGTCATCAGGTGTGCCCCACAAGTACTTGTATTTGTTGAGACACCCTGAGGATTTTGTTTGTTTTCTGAAACAGGGCCTCGGTATTTAGCCCAGGTTATCCTTGAGCTTTTGGTCTTCCTGCCACTCTTCTGCCTTCCAATGCTGAAGGTTAGAGTGCATGAACCACTACTGCAGAAAACAAACAAACAAAAACAGTGTATTTAGACTTCAATGTAGAAAACACGGGTAAGAGCAATTAAAGAAAAATGGAGATTAGTCAAGAGATACATATACATTATAGATCACAAGAGTTAGTGTTATAAACATGTCATTTGTATTCTAATCAGTAGGTATACAATTTATATACCTATCAGTATTTCAGTAAACTTTTTAGAAATTGTCAAAATGATTATAATTTATTTGTAAATTATAATAAATGATTATAATCTATGTGGTTATTATAATCTATAAAATTTCTATATTTTTATAATATAGAAAAACCCTAGAACCAGACTGATTTTTATTTTAAAGAAAAGAGCAACCAATATTATCTAACAGTTCCTAATAGTAAAACTCACTAGAGTGATAGTAATCAAGATGATGTGATATGTAAAGGAGAGAGTCAAGAAGTAGGACACACTCAACATTTGGAAACTGACAGGTTACAACATCATAAAAACTGATCAGTCTAAAAAGAAGACTGTGTTTATCAAATATTGATGTAATAACACCTAGGTATCCATATCCAGAACAGAAAAAAACTGAATTAATTGTATACCTCACATTACATAAACCTACAAGAAAAGTGGGAAATTTATTATGAGTTCATATTAAGTAGAAAGTTCTTGTAACACCAAAAAGTACTACTTATAAAACAATAAATTGTTTTATAGATAAATTAGACTTCATCAAATCAGTATGCAGTTCTTCAAAGACTCATGTTGAGAGAATGAAAAGCTGAACAAAAAACACCAAGAGAAAATATCTGCAAATATTTATATTTGAAGTTTTATACAAACTATTCTCAAAGTCTGTATCTAGCCTCCACTCTAGATTTAACACACACACACACACACACACACACACACACACACACACAAAGGAGAAATAGTTGGCTAGGCAGTTGAAGTGTGCAGAAATCCAGAGTTTTGAGTATTAACTGGAGTTAGCGGCAGAGAAGTGCTGATTTTTGTTTGTTTTTTAAACTGCATCCTGAAGGAGATCTCCGGAAGAATGAGGGCAGAAGATGCAAAGGGGCAAAGTAGGAATCCAAGAGGAGCAAGCACAGTCTGTGCTGATGTTTTGGGAGATAAGGGAAGAGAGTGGTCAATTGTGTTAACTAGGGACAAGCGATGAGGGCCTGGGGCTTGCTTATTCATTGAGTTAGCAATGTCATTTTGATGACTTACTGTTGAGGCATGTGGAGAAATGATGTGAGTGAATATATAAATGTTCAAGAAAAGTTGAGATGAGGATAGCTGAAGAACTTTGTGAAAATAAATAGGACTACTAAGTAGTAATTGGGGATCGGGGTTTCGTTTTGTTTCATTGGGAACACCAGGTAGGTATGTCTTGCTGATTAGAGTGATTCAGTAATAAGAAACATTGTCCAAAAGGACTGCTTGACTGGAGAGATTCTGTGCATGTAATATATGCTGGCTTTGTGCATACTCTGTAGTCTTTCTAAGGCACACCCCCCCCAAGTAATTTTCTTCTTAATGATCTTCTTAAATGTATATGGATGTTTTGCCTGCATGCATGTCTGTGCACCTTGTATTTGGCTGGTGCCCATGGAAACTAGAAGAGGGAATTAGGTCCCTTAGAACTGTAAATACAGATGGTTGTAAGCCTCATTGTGAATACTGGGAGTCGAACATGGGATCTTTTGGAAGAACAACCAATGCTTTTAACTGCTAAGCCATTTCTTCAGCCTTTGATCTTTTCTCTTTAACTAAAATTTACTAAAATAGCAGGATATCATCCCATTTGTTGTTACAGTGAGATGTATTAATTAATGAATCGTTCACAGATCTGTGCCATACTAAGATGAAAAATCAAAATAGCCACAGTTTCTTGTAAAGGTTTGTAGGTCAGAGGTGGGCATGACAGTGCTCCCTTGAGTTAAAGGCTAGCCTAAGCCAAATATTGAAAATCGGTCTCAAAATATGAGAGGGAGGAGGAGAGGAAGGAATAGGGAGGGGGAGGAGAGAAGGAGGATCTTAAGAGACAGCAAGATGCCACCACAAGGCTAAGATTATAATTTAATATTAATACAGAAAGTACTGTATATCCAAGTTTTTCTTAATTTTGCATACATCAAAAAAAAAAAAGGCTTCACTGTTTGAGTGCTTAAACAAAACATTACACACTTCATCATTCTTGCTTTCTAATGATGTTGAGTCATCAGTTTGGAAAAAATTGGACAACTTTCCTTACAGTAGTTTATTAAGTCTGAGTTTTTTACTTTCCCACTTACAGTAGTTGAAAGTGTGCCCTCTTGTGGAGTTCTTAGATTGCAGATTAAATTTCATGTCGTTTAAGCATGTTTTGCTTCAAACCTGAGAGCTGTTATACTTTTAAAACCAAAACTTAATTAGAAAGAAATGAAATAGTGACTTTTTTGCAACTCTAATACCGTCTCTGTTTAAGAAACAACCTTTTACGACATAAGAAACAACCTTTTATGATAGTCTTAATTTGAGGGAGCAGAGCATTTATTTCTTTTGCAGTATTAAAAAGACATTATTTTTTTGTTGGGGGAAGGTAGACTAGCAGAGCAAACCATAGGAGCACTTTGACATTTCTTCTGTGAAATCTCTTTCATTTAACTTATTTCTTTACTTACTTATTCTGAGACAGGGCCTCATAGAGCCCTGTGTAGCAGAGGGCTTTCTGGAACCCCAGTTGTCCTGCCTGTACTCCTATGTACATTACATTATACATATTAACATAAAGCTACATGATTTAGGCATGCATACATAAACATTATTAGTATGTACTATGATGGCTGCAGGGGCCTACTAAAAGTGAAACAGATGTCCCACAATAGCTTTGTTCCATTTTATACTTTTCTTACTTAGTGGTGGTAATTTGGGATTTTAGAGAAGCAGAAGTGTTTAAAAGGAAGTAGATTTTCACAGGAGGTGCTGGTTGATAACTTTTTGAGCTAGGGTTTGAGAAACATCTCTTCATCCATGATGAGTGAAATGTGAAAAATTCTGTTCTTGAGTAGTAGATAGGGAAACAGAATCTGAAAGGGAGTTTGAGTCAAGTGAAATGATTAAGTAGTGCAATGTAGATTGATTTACTTAACCTCTGTAGCTTTTGAAGATTTACATCCCATGTAGTTTCCAAATGGATTTGAGGCCATTTATAAAATTAAATGTAATATTAACTAAAGTAATCATGATATATGATTATATATGAGAGGGTGTGTGTGTACCTGTGTGTGTCCTGCCCATGCAGATGTGTGTGAAGGCCAGTGGTTGATGTGGAGATGTCTTCACTTTCTGAAGCAGGACCTCTTAGTGACCTTTGAGCTTGCCATTTAGACTTTGCTTGGCTACTCAGCTGGCTCTTCCCTCCGGGACTGACTCATCTGTACCTAACCCAGTGCTAGGTTCACAAGCAGGCAGACAGTTTACCCAGCCCTCTCCCTAGACCTAAAATATGCTAGTTTTGGACCTTTCCTACACCTACCCTAAAAATTTACATTAACAAAGAAGAAAAATGTCAATTAAATAGTCTATGTTTATTAAATTGGATCAAGGATCAAAATCATCTTCTATAATCACATAGAAGTGAAGATTTTGAAGTACAGTGTCAGACATTTGTGTTCTATTCTTTGACTAGGCTTTAGTAGTGTAGTGTATCTTTGTATCCCTGCTTTATAGCCTTTTTTATGCCCAAGAATATAAAATTGGCTTAGAAATACCTGTATTCAGGCTAATTGTGGTACCAGAGGTCTGTAATCCTAGCACTTGGTAGGCTGAAGCAGAAAGATTGTTGAGTTCAAGGCCAGCCTGGGCTACATTACGAGATCTTATCTTCAAAAATACATAAATAGGTAGGTAGGTAGGTAGATATCTTAAGCATGAAAGAAAAGGAACACTCAGGTTCAGATCCCAACTCTGTTTACCCATATAGCCATAGCTATTCAGGTCCTAAGACTTAAAGATAATCATTATGATAACCTTCCTATGTTATAATTAGGAAAGATACATATATGTGCCTGGCAGGTAAGAAGTGCTTAAAAACAAACATCCTACTACAGTGTTCTCTTCCTCTTGTTTGTGCTTTTGCAGGTTTAGCAGCTTTTATCCAAAATGCTTGGTGTCAAAGCTGTTGTGGATTTCGATGTTTGAGTGTGATGTTTCTTTGTTTTGTTTTAGTTTGGGAATATTTGTATATACATAGTGAGGAATTTTGAGGATACAACCTAAATCTGATCATAAAACTCATTATGTTTCATATGCCATATGCACACAGCCTGAAGGTAATTTAAGCAGTATTTTTTTTTATCTGCCTGTGCTTTACCTATTTAGTCTGTGTGTCTGTATGCTATGACTGTGTGCCATGGCATATGTGTGGAGGGAGGTCAGAGGAAGCTCTGTAGAGTCACTTCTTTTTTTCTACCGTTACACAAGATCAAACTCAGGTTGCCACAGGCTTAGAAAGTTATCTTACTATCCCAGATTTGTCTGTGCTCTAATTGTCATTGTCACATGATGTCAGGGGTGGAATTTCCCCCTTGTAGCATCATGTCAATGCTGCATATCTCCAGTTTTTGAAACATTTTGTATTTTTATTCTGTGTTATGTATAGATTACTTCCTGAACTAACCCTCGGTCTTTCTTATTGGGGTGAGTTAGTTATTTTTGTGGTTCTGGCATTGATTGTACTAAGGCCTTGGACAGGCTAGTCAATAACTCTACCATTGAGCCAGCATAGCTGTAATTCTTACTAACTCTGTCCATTTCTTAATCACCAGCTTTGTACTTTAGAAATCTCCAGTTAAATATTATGTTGACATTTTAATCTAGATTATTTAAGTCCAAAATTGGACCATTATTGCATACTAACACTGTAGCTTTCTCACAGAATCTTTGGTTTTCATTCTCTCTCACTACTACCCACTCTTCCTTTTTATTGTTATGTTACTCCTCAGTGAAATCTTGAGTTTGTTGTTTGTTTATAGCAAGGATATGGGCAGGAGAGAATCAACATTGTATGATATACTCTTGAAGGCTTTCCTTTCCGTCTGTATTCTTTGGTCAACATGTTTATGAATGCATCCTTCATATTCTATCTAGGATTCTTTAACATGTGCTACAGTCCCTTTCGTTTGCCTAGCATAGTATCTGTGACACAAAATTGATATTGGATACTTTATTATGAAGGACCAAAGAGTGTAGAAATGTTGTTGTGCTGGATGCCATGTACTCAGGGAGTACTTGTATAGGTTTGAATACTTTGAACTATCGATCAAGTCTAACTTTTAACTGCCCATTCAACAATATTAGAAAAAGAATGAACCATATTTGTGTGTGTGCATATATGTATGGAAATATGATAGTCCGAGATAATATAACAAGCAAAGTACAGATAATATATAGTAAATAGCAGTACACATTTATTGAAACTTACTACATGCCAAGGACAAACCTAAGTATTTTACATCTTTACATATATTAATTCATCTCATTTCTCACAACAAAATTAAAATAATTACCTGTTTTTTACAGAGATAAGGAATTGAGGCACAGAAATATTAAATAATGCGTCAGTGGTTGCCCAGCAGAAGGGTTTCAATAGCTCAGTTTTTTTCTTCTTTGGCTATATGTTGTGACCATGTTAATTCTACATTTTAGTTATACAGAATGTTCATGTGTTCGATAGCTTGGATTTGGCTCCTGCTGTATGACCTCAAGCAAATTCTTCTGTATATCAGGTTACCCATCAAAGATTATATAAAAGTACATTGAAATAAGCAATTTTATAAGATAGTAGCTACTTAATAAACATCAGTTATCTTCTCTGCCCATTTTCACTACAAAAATGTTTTACAGTGTTGTGTCGATATATGTGTACATATGTTTGAGCCATGTATATAATTCTTCAGGATATATTCTTATGTGCAATAGCATACATGTGAGTGTGGGTACGTGCACATGTGCACATATGGAAGTTAGAAGACAGCCTCTAGTCTCTCTCTCTCTCCCTCTGTCTTCCCTTCTTTCTTTCTTCTTCTTTCTTTCTTTCTTTCTTTCTTTCTTTCTTTCTTTCTTTCTTTCTTTTCTTTCTTTTCTTTCTTTCTTTCTTTCTTTCTTTCATGTAAATCAGGCTGCCCTCAAACTCACTGGCATCCACCTGCCTCTGCCTTCTGAGTGCTGGGATAGAATCCCACCTCACTCAGGCTTGTTGCGGTAAAAAAATCTCCAACCCAAATAAGACCAGTCAATGAAAACACAACTCAATAATTATGAATATAAGCCACACACCTAGATTGGGCAGATTCATCACTACACTACTCTATTCCCCAACTATGAGACCCTTATAACTTGCCAGTTTTCCAAGTCACGCTCTTGTCCTTTCACTTCCTGCTCCTCTTTCGTCTTCCTCCTCCATTGTGTGTCTCTCCCTCTCTCTCTCTCTCTCTCTCTCTCTCTCTCTCTCTCTCTCTCTCTCTCTTCCCACCAACCTTTATTTCTCCACCTCCCCTTCTCTGCCCAATCACTGGCTCTAGCCTTTATTTTACAAATTAAGGTGGGCAGAAAGTTCAATAGAAGTCATCTGTGTACCAGTTCACTCCTCTTCTGCAGCCCCTCCCAGGAAAGTGGAATTAGCATCAAAATACAAGGCCGGGGCTATCCACCACACAGGCAGACTTCTTTTTCTTGATGCCAGTGTAGGCTATGATGGCTGGCTCAGCACTGAAATATAAGTGTACTCTACCACACCAGGCTTTTAAAAATTGTGGGGGTGGGGCTGGGGTGGGCTGCACTCTGTGTGTCTGGAAGCCAGAAGAGAGGTGCTGTAGAGTTAGAATGACATATGGCTCTGAGCCACCAGTGTGGGTGCTTGGAACCCACCTCAGGTCTTGGAGAGCAGCAAATGCTCTTAACAATTGAATGTGTTTCCAGCCCCTATATAAGATAGGGTGTTTATTTTTTGTTTCACTTTTTACACAAATGCTGAGGTTAAATTCAGGTCCTGATGCTTGTGCTGCAAGCATTTCACAGACTGGGTCATTTCTCCAGGTGATGTTAAGGATATTTTTTAAAAGGGAAATTCTAGAGGCAGAATTACACGCATATTTCAGACTTTGCTAAAAGATGCAAAGTGCTCCTCAAAAATCTGTCTGTCATAAGATATTTTAGTGCAAATCCATATCAATTTGAATATTATTATAACTTTTGCTAATAGTTTTATTTGCACTTATTTTGCTTGCATGAGGGAATCAAAGTTTGAAGGGAAATTAAATGAATAAAAAAATAAGTCTTTAAAAAAATTCATGGCAAGTACTTACAAGTTCCTTCAGACTAAATTACCAGGTAATATCTTCCTATTATTAAGCAATCTTTTAATTAATCCACAAGCCATTGTTAAGATTTATTATTTCTTAGTATATTTTGATTTATTTATTAGTATTATAATGTTTTTTTCCTATGTTATATTAGCATTATTTATTTCTAGTAGCATGTAAATAATTTTAGATGGACAGGCTTAAGAACTATAGTAGATTTGAAGATTATGTGCCAAGACATGTTCCTCCACCTCCTTGTTTTAAAGACAGGTGTAGGCAAAACTGACAGTGTATCTTAGGGAACTGGAGTCACAGATGGTTGGTTGTGTGCCACCTATGGGTGTTTGGAATCAAATTGGATCTTCTGGAAGAGCAGTCCTTGGTCTTAATCTAGGAGTACTATATCTTCATAGACTTATCACTTTCTAACAGAAAGTAACATTTCCAGAAATTACTTTTGTAAAATCTCAGGCTATAGTTAAAATTCTAAATCTGCTTCTTCTAAATCCCTGTCTTCATGCTCCTGGACTCCTGTGAAGTTAACATAGTTGATGCAGTGTATTTTGGTCTGCAGTCATTTGTTGACAATGTAGTTAAAGCCTTGCTGCCTATGTATATACTATTAAGTCCATCCCCCTTTTCTCGTATTCCATTTGAAGTGATGTCAGAGTATGGAAATGCATGCATTCCCTAAGAAAAAGTCAGTCGTATGATTGGTTTTATTTATTTATTTATTTATTTTTGTTTTTCGAGACAGGGTTTCTCTGTATAGCCCTGGCTGTCCTGGAACTCACTCTGTAGACCAGGCTGGCCTCGAACTCAGAAATCTGCCTGCCTCTGCCTCCCAAGTGCTGGGATTAAAGGCGTGCGCCACCACCGCCCAGATTGGTTTTATTTTTATTCCAGTGTATATGTGGACATTTTTAAGCTAAAATCCTTAGCTCAAAGTTGGAGTTGTTGTATGTTACTTAACAGAATAGAATAAAATCAGGTAATTTCCCAATAGAACCCTCTCCTTATTATTTTTGTAAGTTCCTATCTGATTTAAGTCTGCTTAAATATGGCAATTTATGTGTTCAACAATGCACTATAAATGAATAATTTTTGTGGTGTTCTGTAATTAATTTGCATTCGATGATTTCTTTCCAGTAATTACTAGGGATACATTGTAATTTTCCTATTGGCATAAAATTAAAATTAACACATTGCTCTTTAGTGACCTGCCCAGGGTTTTAATTTCTAGTCTGTATTTTAAAGTGTTTGATGTTGATGCTAAATGTTTAGTATAATATTGCTTAAATTACTTTAGTGACTCTTAGAGTATCAAATTGATTAACAAGAGAAGTCCACATTGGAGCAGAAGGGCTAAAGTATAGGCAGTAGTCATTTTGTCTTTTTATTGTTTCTTGGGCTATTTCTTCCAGTAGGTTTCTACTCACAAATTTTATTAGTAGACCATCAAAGAAAGGTGTGCGTGTGTTGCTACTTAGCTGCCCACTAATAAGTATATACATATAAAAATTATTGAAGAAGATAGGAAAAGGTTACAAGACAGGATAGCTATTACCTTTAGAAAGAATTAGGTGCTATCCTGCTGTTGGGTGGTCCTATGGATGTTCACTCTGCAGCTGCCAAGACATACATCTATATTTTATGTAACTTGTTTGCCTGTATTTATAATTTAAAACCTGGGAAAGATTCTTAGTACTACAAATCTATAAAATATTTTTGTTTGGAGCAGCTGTATGTGTGCATGCCAGAGTATAACATGGAGTCAGATCTCTCCTCCCACTGTGTGAGTTCCAGGAACCTCATTGGAACTCAGATTCTCCTCAAGCTTCCTGACAATTGCCTTTACCTGTTGAGCCATTTTGGTTGCAAAATTAAGTTAAAATGTATGAATAAGGGAAGCCATTTACATCAAGTAACTGTTTTGAAGTTTACAACTCAAAAACTTTTAGAAGTTCTCTTAAAAGTAACTAACAAATACAGTGTTGAAATGGAATCATTTGAACTAGAAACAGTTTCTGCGTGGTATAGCTCAGTGACTGAGGCTTGCTTGAGGCCCAGGTTTCAGTTCCCAGCACTGAAAAAACAAACAAACAAAACCCCCCAGAAACAATACTACTAATAAAATATACTAGAGATGAAACAACTTAGTTTTCTAGTTTAGCATTCTACCATTGATGCACCATATGCAAAGTAATTTAATAAAAGCATGTTTTAATTAATATACAGATTATTGAAATATTATATTATCTTCCATACAAAAATGTTACTGAAGCCATAAATTGAAACGGAGATAAAATCTGGGGACATTGAAAGGGGGAAAATGTTCAGTTTTGCAAGTTATCTTTTGTGTATGTATACATACTTTTTTTCTTTTAGAGAAAGAGGATGAATTTTATTATAATATTATAAATACTAAATACTTGAATCAATTAAGTTAATTGAAAAACAATAAAAATTGGGATGCTAGCTCAGCAGATAAGCTATCTTGCAGAGGACTCAGATTCAGTTCCCAGTATTCAAGTGGTAGCTCACAACCATTTGTAGTTCAGGTTCTGATCCAACACCCTCTTCTGACCTCTGAAAGCACCAGACTCTTCAGGGTAAACATACTTACACACATTCATACATAAAAATAATTTCTAAAAAAAGGAATGGGAGAGAACACTAATGATCTGCACACACATCAATCATAGCAGGCACACAACAATACATGTGGACACTAAGTGAACAAATAGTAACAAATTACAAACGGTGGGGGTTGGGAAGGAGGGACACAACAAGTGTGTCACAGAGGAATATATAGTGATTTACCAAGAAAATATTGGCAATAAATGTCATGAGTTCAGTTATCCTAAGGTAAATGGCTGTGGAGTGAAAGTGTTCTGAAACTGTAGGATTTAGAATAAAGGAGAATAAAAGTCACACACAACAAATCACAAGGATCCAAAAGAATCTGATGAAATAGTCTTGGTAGGAGGGAAAGTCTATTTAAGAGAGAGAAAAGAGAACTAGACAGGAAATTGAAGTCAAATTATTGAGTAAAAATTTTAATGTATTTAGAGTTTAGAAAGAGTACCCTGCTCTAGCAGTATATATACCAGAAGTTAAGAAACAGTTTCTGGAGCCAGACTGTGTCATTTGAATTACAGCTCAGGTGGTTACTATAAACTCACTGTAATTATCTCATTAGGAAAATTCAGAAAAGAGTAGTACTCTGCTGTACCTGGGTTGTTATGAGGCCGAAATTTTCATATCTACAAAGCATTTTGTAGTATTTAGTGTATGGCAAGTGCCTTGCTTTATAAGTGACTTGTTAAACACATTGAAGCTAAGATTTTGTTTCTAAATGATTAAGCATCTCTCTGCTACTCATATATTTGACATAGTTCACAAATAATTGTATGGTTTTCTGTTTATGTGTGTTACAGAGTTTGGGAAATGGAAAGTAATGACAGCTGGCACCTGAACTAAACACTTTCACAGGCAACACCATTCCAGAGCTTCAGGATGAATGGGGATATGCCCCATGTCCCCATAACTACTCTTGCGGGGATTGCTAGTCTCACGGACCGTAAGTTTGGATAATTTATCTAATTTAAGTTCTGTTCTTTGCTAACATTCATTATTAGAGACACAAAATTACCTTTACTGTCATATATAACAGAAAAGTACATATATTTGATTGGTGTGTGTGTGGGAGTAACAAAGTTAATGTTTCCACCCAATACATAAATTTAATTCTTCATCCTTCTGTGGACTCCTAAAGAAATGATAAATAAGGACTTTAGAATAATGACACAGAGCTTTAAGAAATGCTAAAACTAAATAAAGAAATATGGGTCAAGAAACAAGAATAAGGTCTTTTTTTTTAGAAAGCATTTACAAAAACAGTACCTGAAATTGTCCTCCAAGAATGAGAATTTGATAGCCCACATTACCTTGTTAACACATATGAGATATGTCATCGATAGGGGAGCCCACTTTACTCTGAACACTAAGGTATTAAAAATTATTGTCAGTACTTAGAAATTTAGTTAATACAATTTTTAAGGGTTCATATTTTGGTAGACACTTAACCTTTTCTTTTCTTTGGGTAATGATGCAGAATCTACCCAAGTGTTTGTCCCTACGTCATCCTCCTTTTAGTATAGGGATAGAGATCAAGGAAAGGGTAGAAAAGAAAAAACAAAATGAAAACATAAATACCATTTTCTATTGCATTATGTAAGATACGCAACTTTGTAATAATCTATGACAAAATAGTTTATGTAGCTTCCAGAACTGTTGTCATCTGTGTGCTCAAAGTCCCTCCCTGGGTTTTGTTTTTGTGTATTTTCAGTTGAGTGTAAGAAACTTGTGTCACTAGAAAATAGGGGGTTGAATTATCCTAACGCTGCAGGAAAACTTTGGAACATGCTTTAGTTTTTGTTACTTGTTAAGTAAGGCAAAAACACAACCGTGTATGGATGGACAATTATATATGCTGCTAGACTTCCTTTTGTTTTTTCTGCCTTTTACCTCTTTATACCTCACATTTTTAATGCTTATCTTCCTGGTAAATCTGTGAAGTAACAATTGATTATTTTTTGGTTTTATTAATGAAAACCATGCCACGAGCAGTATGGTGATTATACTATGGAGTCAGTCGATTAGAAATTAATCCCAAAACGTGATACCTATTTTAGTTGGGTTTCTTAACCCTTAGGCAAATAAATAATTACCATTAAGTCTACTTCCATTAAATAGTGGGATTTAAACCACAAAATACTCATTTTTTAAATTTGTTGTCTGTTTAGAGTAGAATGTGAAAAAAAAACTATTTAGGAATTTATGACAAGAATTTTTTATTGTTCTTCAGGAATGTTGTACTCTGAGTATTCTACTGTGAGCTATTCGTTTCTATAGTCTTAAGCTCTCAGTGTAATGTAGAGTCAGGTATTAGTTTTGATTTATTTGTCTAAGAGTGCTACTTATCTGATCCATCTTGTAGATAAGCTACTTTCTAACCTTGTGTCTTAAAGTCATGCTTTATTTAGTTAATTAAAACAATCTTTAAATGAAAATTTAAGCATGAATATAAAGAAACTAAGTAATTCCTAGTAATATAGTTTGTGCTGGCCTCTGGTATTTTTGGAGGAGTGGTTTCTTGAGTTGATGGAGGTTTTTTCAGAGTGAAAGTAATGTTTTTCAGTCATCAGTTATGAAACTTACAACTTATTTTTAGTCTTACAATTAGGCGTATATAAAGCCTTCTCACGGTCATTTAATTTCTGATATTCTGCTTTTATTGTAAATAGTCCTGAACCAGCTGCCTCTTCCGTCTCCGTTACCTGCTACAACTACAAAGAGCCTCCTCTTTAATGCACGAATAGCAGAAGAGGTCAACTGCCTTTTGGCCTGTAGGGATGACAATTTGGTTTCACAGCTTGTCCATAGTCTCAACCAGGTATCAACAGATCACATGTAAGTATAATCAACTGTACATATAACAGTAAAATGTTTTGGTCTTACAAAGAAAGATCAGTGTCTCCTTTTAAGTTATTTCCAGACTTTTCAGATTCATACTTTTGGGGGTTCTGCTTGTCTTGTGTTACTGCTGTTTGTGATGGGTATCCCATACTTGCTCTGCAGCTGATGAGGTTCTGGAACGTCTTTTCTGCTCCCAGTTCTTGAGTCTGGTATTACATGTGTGTGCCACCATGCTGAGTTACTGGTGCTGAGAGTCAGATGCAGAGTTCCATGCATGCTAGGTATACACTCTGCTAGTAAAGCTAAGCCTCACCTTAGAACCCAGCCTGGCCTAAGACCCACTTTTCCTGCCTCAGCCACCCAAGGACTAGAATTACATAGGAGCCATCATTCACGTTCCTACTATCCATCCAGTAGTTGGTGACGCATGCCATTAATCCTAGCACTCAGGAAGCAGAGGTAGGCAGATTTCTCTGAATCCCAGGCCAGCCTGGTCTACCTAACGAGTTACAGATCAGCCAAGGCTACTTAGTGAAACTCTGTCTCAAAGAAGAAAGACAAGAAAATGTCAGTAATCAAGTGAAAGTATGGCCAATTTTAATGTGACATTAAAGAGATTTAGGTAGGCCATAGCCGTTTGTGACACAAGTATTGACTCCTGTGTGTCTTTGCAGATCTTTTCAACTTGTGGAAATGATCTCGATCACATCTGCACAGAAATTTAAATGTGCTCATAAAACTTACCTCACCTTTTCTAATATTGTTACAGTAATTAAAATTTCTAGACATAGGAATATGCTGAGTATAACAAGAGATCAAAATTTAACTCCCATGGAAAGTAAAATTTGTTTTTATTTGAGCATAGGTGTGTTTTTTTCATATAGTAGACTTTTAAAAATAAAATTGGACTAACTAATGAGACTGTACTTAATATGCTTGTCACTACAAAAGCAATGCATACTTTACAGACTTAACAACACAAAAAATGTATTTAAAAGTAAAGTGTGGGTCCAGGGAGATGGCTCAGAGGATAAAGTGCATGCTACCCCAGCCTGAGGACCTGGGTTCAATTTCCAGACTACACATTAGGCTGAGAGTAGAGAACTAACACAAACTCCACAATCTGTGTCATGACATGTGCATACCTGTACATGCACACGTGCACATCACGTGCACAGATAATAATAAATTTTTCTCAAGATCTTATCACTTTTATCCCATTATAATCTACTATTAAATAGTATTTATATACCCTTCTATTCTCTATTAGTTTTTCAAATTTAAAGATTCATTACTTAGAGAAAAAGATGAACCATATTAGGTATAGTACATATTTAGGGGGGCAGTTTTCAAATTGACTCAGTTGAACTACTTATGTGGCTTTTCTGATGGAGAAACTAAGAATTAATTGCTTACAACCAAAAGGAAGTACAATGTTCATATTTCAATCCCTCTAGAAATTTCACTGTCTAGATATTACACAGTTGCCTTTGTCTGTACACACACTGCAATTTTTTTCTGAATATTTAGAGAGGTAGGAAAAAGGCACATAAAAATTAGGATTTATTTTATACGAAATTCCTTTAAAATTATTCCCTGGAATTTATCGAACCTTACTATTTGGATGTTATCTTTTAGGTCTTTACTGTTAGATCCAGTTAGTTTCTGTGCATACGTGCATGCTTGCCCATGTACGTACCAGGGTGAGTGAGTGTGGTTGTCAGAAGAAAACTGAAACAGTGCAGAGAAAAGCGGTATTTAGAAAGTAGAGTCTACTACTATGTCACCATGAATACTCCCAATGCCTTCTGATCTCAGCTAGGCAGGTTTGGGCATAGTATTCAGATTGAGAATGTAAAATTGAAGACACTGTTTGTTTCCAAACAGGCATGTCTAATTTAATTTGCTAATTATTTAGACAATCACCTGTATAAGATAGAAAAATCCCATAACTTGTATGTCTTCTCTTAGTATGGCAATATTGCATATCTCATTGGAAGAACAATTCTGTGACAGTCACAGTCACTCATGTTCAGACATGAGGGAAAATCAATATATTCCAACTCAATAGCAGTTCAACATCACTGTCACTTCTGTGGTTTTCATTAGTGAGTAGTATGTAATAGACTCTGTTTGTTCACTTTCCTAAAGTTAACATAAATATTTTTAAAATAAATTCATAGTTCCATAAAAATACAGTTCCAGCATCCCTTTCCCCATCCCCTAGAAAAATAGTGTGGGGTGTTGTGTAGGAATTCCTTGATAATTTCTTTTCTTCTGGGAATTGCATTTTGGAAAGTGTACTTGGGCCTACTGTAGTCACACATTTTTATTCTGTCAATCTTCTTAAGAAATCAAGCATGTTTATAACTATTTTTTTTTTTTTCTTCAATGCCAGAGAACTGAAAGATAACCTTGGCAGTGATGATCCTGAAGGCGATATACCAGTCTTGTTGCAGGCCGTCCTGGCAAGGAGTCCTAATGTTTTCAGGGAGAAAAGCATGCAGAACAGATATGTACAGAGTGGTGAGGTTCTTTTTTATAGTGCGTGTTTGTGAGCCTGTATCAGAACTTGTTTTATATATGATTAAATTCAGTTTCTTTTAACTAGCTGGTTTCTCACTTTAAAATGTCTGTTTATATTTAAATCAAGCCAAGAGTGAGAAAGAAACCTACTAATATCCTTGTGGCTTAATAAGTACAGAATTAAACAAAACTTTGAAAGTTTTTTAAAGGTATCTTGAAATGTATTAAGTGAACTTTTGAAATTTTTCTTTTAGAAAAATCATTGAAGGTTTGGAATCTTATCAGTAAATTTTTTTAAATTTATTTTTATTTCATGTGCATTGGTGTTTTGTCTCCATGTATTCCTATATAAGGGTGTCAGATCCCCTGGAACTGGAGTTAGGGACAGTTGTAAGCTGCCATGTGGGTGGTGAGAATTGAACCTAGGACGAATAAACTAGAGTTAGTAAACAGTAGCAGTAGTGAAAGGAAATAAAGCTGTGTGTTCTGAAAGCGCCAGAGTTAAAAGAGATCACATTAGCTACAGAAGGAGAAAACTGGAGAAATGGCTCAGTAATTAAGTAAAGGAATACACTATTCTTCGTTTCCTATCTTAGATGTTTATGACTCTATTTCTAAGGGATCTAATACCCTGTATAGGCAGCTGCATTCAAATGTATATAACCCACACATGAAAACACATGCACAAACTATTTTTTAAAATTAATGTAAATAAAAGTTTAAAAGAAGGCCTAAAAGAATAAGTTTAGGAGAATATAAATACAATTTTGGATAAATCAAATCATCCAAAGATACCAATATTACATTTTTGTAATTAATTTAAGAAAAGGCTTAAATTCTTGAAGGTTAATTTGTGTGGATGTGTGTTATATTGTGGGCATGCATGTGGGCCTATCACGATGATCACTCTGCATTGTTCATTCACATTTTGAGGCAGAAGCCCATCAGCCAGCCTGTGCCAGCTGGAACTCACTGTCTCCACTCCCTTTTACTGTAAGCCTACCCCATATGGCCACAGTCAACATCTTATGGGTTTTATGGATTCTAGGGTTCCAAACTCAAGCCTTCATGTTTGTGTAGCAGAACAGGTACTTCCCCAATGGAGCCATCTCCTTCCTTCAATAGATAACTTTCTGTTGCTAAATGTAAATGAGATTAACACATGAAGAAACCATACTATGTAGAAGTCACTATACATAGCACTTTGGAACTTTGAGGTAATTGTTCTGATTTTATTTGACCCTTTATTTAAATAGCCATTACTTTCAAACTAGTAATTTCAGCTTTGCCCCAGTGATGCCTGTTAATTAAAAAGGAGAAAATTTGAATTCCCATCTTAATAGTATTGCCTTCCCTGTTCAGCAACCAAAAAAAAAGGACAATCGGGAACAGTAATTATAGTTATTAAATTATGGAATAAAACTACTTTGTTTTAAATTTTTTATTCATATTTTTAGTGGTAGTCTGTGAGGTGGTCTTGAGTCTGAATCTCATTCTACTACTGACTGTAGAACTATAGTCTCTTCTGTAGTATTTATTACTAGCAAAGAAACACATGCCTTCTGTTTGACTATTTCTGATAAAAGGTACTTTTCATATCAACAGCAAATGAAATTTAGAAATATTAGTTTATTGATTGCAGTTCCCAGAAAGTCATATAAGAAAATTTAGGATTAGTTGCAGATTTTCTCTCTGATTTAATTAACTGAATTTTTCTGCTGCTTCTTTATTACAAAATGCCATTTGTGAATCAGTCAAGCTAGAGAGGTGGCACTGTGATTAACAACACTTGCTGCTTTTCCAGATAATCTGAGTGTGGTTCCTATCACCCACGCAGTTGCTGACAACTCGTGTTCCAGTAAATCCAGTGTCCTGGCCCGCAAGGGGACCCTGGCACATGTGACACACATATGGACATGCAAGCAAATATTCATACACATAAATAAAATAAAAGAAATATAAATATTAAAAAATGAAAGCTAACCTCATGTTTTCATTTACTATTGAAATGTTTTTATAATCCACATTAAGTAGCAAAAAAGTTATTTTCAAAGAAAAAATAGGACCATCATGCTTTGTTAATAGAATTTTGAATAATTGCAGAAACTCAAAATTTTGGTCCATAGATAAATTTAATTATAAAACTTAGGTGTGAAACAATTAATGCTGTGAAATTAACTTCCTAAGCACAGGAAAATTTTACGTTAAAACATATTTCTGTATAATAGTAAAACAGAGGCATATATTAAAAGAAAGTATATAGTAGTTTGACAATAGCTAGATGAAATGACTTCAGACTTCTTTTTAGTTCTCAGTCTGATAACAGGGTATGAATGTGAGGGTGGGGCTATTAGCTCAGTGTTAGAGCACCTGCCTAGTGGATATGATGCCCTGTATCGATTCCTCTTTCTATAAAAATCATTGACATCATTTCTTATTTCCAATACTAGACTAGTGATATTAAATCATGTTTTTATAAAATTGATTGTGCTTGAAATTTAGTTTTCTGAGTGGCTATAAATTGATTCCCCCAAACAAAACCATTCTGGAAGAATGGAACTTTTAAAGATTTTAAAAAGAACGAGTTGAGTCTTTATAGTAAAAAGAAAATAATATTAAATATTTTTTGTCTTTTGAGCAGGAATGATGATGTCTCAGTATAAACTTTCTCAGAATTCCATGCACAGTAGTCCTGCATCTTCCAATTACCAACAAACCACTATCTCACATAGCCCTTCCAGGTAATAGATACTTATGCATATGTTATTTATTAAGTATTCTGTGGTAGATGAATATGCTTTTGTGAATAGCAAGCACATACATTTAAATGTTCATGAATTATATATAAATAAGTAGTTCTATGCTTACTAGTCCTTATGAACATTTAATGAACATTAAAATGTTGCATGTGGAATTATTGTGATTACTAAATAAAGGAGCTACCATATATTAATTTAATTTTTCATAGAAAATGAGTTTGATAAAATAAATGATGTGTTTGGGGTGATAATGTAGCTCCTTGACAGAGGGCTTGGCACAAAGCCCTGAGTCTAATGGGTTAACTCCCAGCTGTACCACCACTGTACACACACAAAGTACCATGTTTGATGTAAGGTTGCTATAAATGACAAAGTTTGGAAGACAGTTTATTTGAAGAGACATAGATTGGTATTCCTAAATAGAATGGTGTTTTTTATGTAGTTAAGTAAAATTTTAATTATTTGATATGACTCTTATGTTATGAATATTAATAATTTATGTTATTTTGCTGTTTTTCTGTTTGTATAGATTTTATACTATATAAATTTGAGTTCAAAGAATTTTGTTACATTTAATTTTAAGAAGTAGCCTGTTGATTTCATTCCCTGATATACTTCATTTGTGTTTTGGGTTTTAGCCGGTTTGTGCCACCACAGACAAGCTCTGGGAACAGATTTATGCCACAACAAAATAGCCCAGTGCCTAGTCCATATGCCCCACAGAGTCCTGCAGGATACATGCCATATTCCCACCCTTCAAGTTACACAACACATCCACAGATGCAACAAGGTAAGAAGGTTGCTTAGTACCTAATTTACTGAAATTAAGTTGAATATTCGTAAATAACTATAATTCCAAACATGTTTATTTTAAAAATATTTTTAAGCATTACTAAAATAATATGTTGTGCACATTGTCAAAAAAGTAACTGTGGCTTAAATCATTTTAAACATATTACATTTATTTTTTGGTCATTTATCATTGGGTAAGTAGGCTATTGTCTTCAGGACTTTGATTAGGTTACTATGTAGTTATATTTTGTTTTGAAATTAAGGAGTCTTTTTCAGTTGAGTTTTTTACAGTAGCATTTTAATTAAGTATATATTATGAAAACATTTTAATTGGGTATTTATGTTATAATTTAAAAATTAGAAATTTTGAAACAAAATTTTCTGAATTGGATTACTAATTTGTTTATTGCCAGTGCTTAATATCTCTTTTTTTTTAAAATAATTCGTTCTATTGTATGTTTTGCCCTGAGTTTTGCTTATATGTATATCTGTGCACCATATGAGTGCAGAGACTACAGAAGCCAAAAGGGGGCATCAGATTCCCATGGAACTGTTATTACAGATGGTTATGAGTTACCATGTAGGTGCTAGGAATGGAACCTGGGTCCTCTATAAGAACAGCCAATGATCTTAACCATGGAGCCATCTCTCTAGCCCAGGGGGATATTCTTGCCTCAGTGATCTTTTAAAGATTATACTGTCTCCTGACTACTAAATAATGTATTAGCCATACAAATTCTCATACATGTTAAGTATTTAAAAAACATAAATTTTCAAGAAAAGATAAAGGACAAACATCTTTGGTTTTGTTTCCCATAAAAGTAATAAATCAGAGAACAAAAGCCCAAAGAGAACTTTTAACATATAAAGAGCCATGTATGTAGGAGTGTAGGGTAGACAAGCCCATCATTCTGTGCTCATAAATACTTAGATGATGTTGAGTTCTAGAAACTCCCACGTTGAACAAAATAGATTCATTTTTTTAAAATGAATCAAAAGAAAAATATAGTTTAAGGCCCAGTTTAGTAATGAGTTATTCCTGAGAATGTTCAGACACCAGAGAAACTAAAACACCTCACTGAGGGGTTAGCGCTCCCTAGATGTTACTCATCACAGAATACATGGTAATCAGAAGAACAGGAAAGATTGGAGGTAAGGAAATTTAGAGTATGAGAAACTTAACATTGAAAACAGTCTTCAGCCGGCCAGCAGTGGCGCATCGTAGCAGTCGCCTCCGACTCCAGAGCGACTGGAGTCCGAGGCAGTCGACTCTCCCGAGTTCGAATCCTAGCCTGTGCTTGTCAATCACGGGGGGGGGGGGGGGGGACAGTGTTCAACATCATATTAAAAATTTTTAAATGCAGAAAAAGTTCACTGTGCCCAGTGAGCCCCTTCAGCATTTTCCAAGAAAGAGTTTTCTTTCTTTTTTTGTTGTTTGGTTGGTGTGTTGTTGTTGTTGTTTTGTCAAGACAGGATTTCTCTACATAGCCTTGGCTATCCTAAAACTCATTCTGTAGACCAGGCTAGCCTCAAACTCACAGATATCCACCTGCCTCTCCCTCCCACGTGCTGGGGTTAAAGGTGTGCATCACCACTGCCTGTCCATTTTTTTTTCCTTTTAAATCAGTATTCACTAGATTATTTTACTTCCAAGAAATTAATTTCTAACATCATCTAATATACGGTATATTTCAACTTCACCAGCTTTATTTGTCATAAATAGGTCTCTAACATACATAATTCTTTTTTCAAGATATAATCAGTTTCTTGAATGTTGTAGTTTTTTTGGGGGGGTGTTGGTTTTTGGTTTTGTTTTGTTTGTTTTTCTTTTCTCTCTTGAATTTTCTCTTGTTAAAGTGTAAGTTGGGCTGGCCTCAAATCCCAGGTCTTCCCACCATAGTGTCTCTGGTGCAGGAATTAACAGTCTGCGAGGACATGCCCAGCTCTTTCAGCTCTCTCTAACCTGGTGCGGTGTCCTTTTTCCTTCAGTATACTAATTTTCCTTTGTTTCCTGTGGTACTGGTGGTTCAATATATGGTCTCATATGTGCTAAGCGAACACTCTACCACTGAGCTATAATTGTAGTATCTTGTTGTTGTTATTTTGAGTCTGAATCTAAGCTACCCAAACTGGCAGTAAACGTTCTCCGTTTCCCAAGCAAGCCTTGAACTTGCCTCCCTACTGAGTAGGTGGATCACGAGACTGTGCAGCTAGGCTAGCTCCTTATTGATATGTGGTGGGACGTAGCAGTCTACTGATTTTGTGAAATAAATCTCATAGTCTAGACTTCACTGTTTTCTCATAACATGGCTCAGTTTGTTCTCATATTCCTTATATTTTCTATCAACTGGAAATATGTTTTAAAGAATTTATTTGTTATATGTATTTCTGCAAGAACATTCTATAAATAATGTATACTTTGTCATGTATCACATCTGCAACTACACAAGGCCCAGTAGTCCACTTAATTTGTAACGTTTTGGTGGCACCATCTCATGTTCACTGATCTAAACATAGTATCTATTTTTAACTTTGTAATTACTAAATATTCTGGGTTGATACTACAAGTATCCTGTTTTTCATTATTTTATAGAGAGATTATGTTTTTAAGATTTTTAATACTGATTATTAGAATACGGTAATAGTTTTAATTTTCATTCAAAAGATGACACCGTAAAGCAAGTTTATAAGAATGTCTTGTTTAGTCATCTAGGTCATTGTTTATTTGGAATTTTACCTGTATTACTGGATCACTTAGAACAAAATGCTCTAAATAGGTAAACTGTATGTTTTTTAAATTCTACAACAAAAATACAAATTGATAGTAGTTTGAGAATAAGATAAGCTGGCTTCTGAGCAGATTGAACATCTAGATTAGAGAAAAAGAGATTAACTTGACATTATTTTCTGAGAACATATGACCATGTAAGTATATAAGTGCATATTGAGAAAAGCTCTTGGAGCACATATTACATACACGTAATACATTAAGTTTAGATACCAAGCTATATAAAGATTATTACTATATTGTATATATGTGTCGAGAGCATGACAAAAATTAGCTTATGAAGTAGACAAATAGGCATATTTTAAATTAAATAACCAACAGACACAGAAGAGTATAACACATTTAAAATAATGATTAACTTGAAGTAACAAGTAAATAGATACAGTATAAAATGAAATAAAATTTATATCAAATTGGTAAATGTTTTACATTCTTTTTTTTTCTTTTTAATTATTTGTTTTTTATGTTTGTGGGTACACTGTCGCTGTCTTCAGACACAACAGAAGAGGGCATTGGATTCCATTACAGATGGTTGTGAGTCACCATGTGATTGCTGGGAATTGAACTCAGAACCTCTGGAAGAGGAGTCAGTGCTCTTAACTGCTGAGCCATGTCTCCAGCCCAATATTTTACATTCTTAATTAGGATAAAAGTTTATACAACTTTTCTGGAGAGCAACTTGCATAGTTTATAAATTATTTACCTCACTTGGAAAACTTTCTTAAAAGTGGTTAAGAGGTAAAACACCATATTTATTATATTTATGGAACATTTAAAGACTCAGGTCTTTAACCTTTTTATCAAAAAGAAACACATCTGTACTTTCCCATCTTACTTTATAAAATTAAATAATAACTGAATTCCAAAGTCAGGTGAGTGGAAGAGAATATGATGAGAAAGAGGATGAACCTATTAGAAACATGTTCCTGAAAACAATCACTGTTACCAACGGTTATGTCAAAATTGAATCTATATTAGGGATTGTTGGAATGCTTAAAGAGTCTATAATTATTCCAGTTCAAACTGATAGGGGCAGGGGCATCTTGTAAGCTCCTTAATAGGAGCCAAAAAGAACATTCTATTTAATTAATTACTTTAAAAAACATTACTGAATGATAATAAATTGGTACAGCCTTATCCTGCTAAAGGTTATCCAGTGGTGACACCCTAGAAATATTTTTCTCTAAATCATGTATCAGACATGAGTACCTGTAGTCACTACCATAACTTAGTGAGCAGTGGGTAACATAGAGAAGCATGTGATCTCTCTACATGTCTAATGTATATGTGTGGATATATGCATGTACATATGTGTGCATGTGAAAGGAAGAAATAAAATGTCACTTTGAGTATAGAACTGTGTTCTAGTCAGGGTTTGTATTCCTGCACGAAACATTAGGACCAAGAAGCAAGTTGGGGAGAAAGGGGTTTATTCCGCTTACACTTCCACATTGCTGTTCATCACCAAAGGAAGTCAGGACGGGAACTCAAGCAGGTCAGAATACAGGAGCTGATGCAGAGGCCATGAAGGAATGTTTCTTACTGATTTGCTTCTCCTGGTTTGCTCAGCTTGCTTTCTTCTAGAACTCAGGATTGCCCGCCCAGGGATGGCACCATCCACAACTGTGCTATGACAGTTGGAAAGAAAGCTTATCTGGGTCATTTCCCTACAATGTACTTAAAAATAAATTTTTTATAAAACTTCAAAAAGTTATAGAAAAATTTTTCTATAACTTTGGTAAGTAGGAATATGAGTGACTATACATAAAAGAATCTTGGCTTTGCTACGTAATAACAAATGTAAACTAAAATAACTATCAAAATATTTTTTACCCTCGGAGTAACAAAAATTGGAGGTAAGTATATAAAGCACTGAGAATTTTCACGTACTACTGATCAATTTAAAGACTTGAGTAATTTGTAAAGTTATTTGGTAGCATTCAGAAAGACAAATGTTTGTAACTGGTAATCTTATTTGCTGGTCTAAGTCTTTAAGTTATAGGTACATTTATAAAAAATACCTCCTTTATATATTATGAACAGTGGGCATCACTGTTCTATTATTTATAATAATCTAACTATTTCCACATAAAAATGAATACATTGTGTACATTATACAGCAGAATATATGTAATTGTTTATTTAAAACAAATGAACTTAAGACTGCATATGTAAGAAATGGAAAAAATCATAGCATAATGCCTAATTGAAAAGGAAGTTATATGTCTAGAATTCATGAAGCCCTGGACTTTGTCCTTAGCACTGCTTAAAACTAGATGGCACAAGCTTGGGATCCCAGCAGTCAGAGAATAAAGGAATGAATACCAGTACTCAAGAAAATCATCAGCTACATAGCAAGATTAAGGCTATCCTGGGTCACATGAGGCCCTGTTTGAAAGAAGAAATAACAGTTATAAAGGGATTTATAAACAGACCATTTAGAACACTATATTCAAACAGTACTTACATATTATTTAGAATATGTTTACTTACAGTAAAAGTATAAAGATATGCATGCAGAAATAAAGTGGTCTGAAACTAAACTATTATCTCCTATGAAATAGAGAGGAAAATAAAGAAAACACAAATATAGAAAGTTTTCTACATGTCTGTGGTGTTATAGTTCTTTACAAATGGATCTGAAATTACATCTGTCACAGTATCAAAATTTGTAGTCAGTGTTTGTGATTGGTTTGGTAGTGGTTTGTTGAGGCAGGTTCTTAAGTAACCCGTGCTGGCTTCATATTTACTATATAGTCAAGGATCAATACGTAAGTGGTCATTATATTCTTTATAATGAATATAATATGTATGTTAAAAATATTCTTGTAATTAATTTCTAAGAATTTCTCTAGTTAATTTTTATATTTTTCAAAATTTTTATTCCAGCATCGGTATCAAGTCCTATTGTTGCCGGTGGCTTGAGGAACATCCATGATAACAAAGTTTCTGGTCCATTATCTGGCAACTCAGCTAATCATCATGCTGATAACCCCAGACACGGCTCAAGTGATGACTACCTACACATGGTGCACAGGCTAAGTAGTGATGTATGTAACGTGCTAGTTATAAGTGCGGTAATGGCTGATAACTGTTGTGTAGTCCAGCATTTTTATGTCACAGGTGAAGGATATCTATTCTACCTTGAGAATTAAACTAGATTCTGAGAATCTAGGTATGAACACCATGGCTCCTGTTTGCCACAGAGCTTAATTCATAGAGCAGGATTAAATTTCAGTTTTAATTCATTAGTGCTTACACCAAAAAATTATTTCAAGTAGCAAACTTATTTGTTAGTATTTGGCTTTTTTTCCCCTATGTTTTACTTCCCTCTTCCTCATATTTAATGTTTTCTCACTAAATACTGAAAATTATCTTATTGTGGAAGTCACAGCACTTTTATGTAAATTGCATATATCTAAAGATAACATATGACAGTGGACTCTGCTCTCACAGCATTTATGGCCTCCTAGAGTACTCTTCACATCTCCTTTTATAGCAAGCAAACCTATATGGAGCATGCTCATAATATCCGTTTTCTTTATTCATTGCCATGCATAGGCTATTGATTCTTTTGGATTCAATTTCAATTCTTCTAAGATATACCATGAAGAAGACAGGAAAGTGCAGAAGAATTATACTATTGAATTTCAACACCTTACCTGTCAGTAATTTGTCTCTTATTAGTTATCTTTAAGACTTTAGTAAAGCATCTCCTAGCATTCAAGATAGAAAATGTATGTTTTATTCTTAGGATGGCGATTCTTCAACAATGAGGAACGCTGCATCTTTTCCCTTAAGGTCTCCACAGCCAGTGTGTTCTCCTGCTGGAAGTGACGGAACTCCTAAAGGTATTAGAGCCAGAATTTCCTTCTGTGTGTTTCATTTTTCCAGCAGAGCAAGACCAAGTATATGGGTATTTAAATCAGTTCCAATTTATTTAAGTTGTGCATATTTATATTTGTTAAATCCCAGTAAACTCTTACAGTATTTTTAGGTGTATACAGTATCATTCTCACTAATAAATCCTATGGCCCTTCATAATGATAACTCTCTTAACCTCTTAAGTGTTTGAAGTGTTTAATGAGACTCACCTGGCCAGCTTTTCTCCTCCTCTTTTCACTGACATTTGTTTTCAGTTTTTACACATTTCAGTGGGCTCTTTTTTCTTTACTCCTTTTTCAAATTTTCTGTCATTAGAAATCAGTGTTCTACTGTACTTTTTACCTTCTGACCTTTAGTCCCAGCACTTGGAAGCAGAGACAGGTGGATCTTGTGAGTTCCAGGCTAGCCCACGTTATATGGTAAGACCCTGTCTAAGGAAAAAAAGCAGTAACTTGAAAGACAGTTACTAATGGATCATTCCTTGTGAATTTCTAATAAGGGCTATTCTGCCCCATATGGTAAAGCACTTTTTTTGAATATGATGTTTCAACTCAAATGTCCTTCATTTCAAGTAGAGGCTGAACCTTCCTCTTCAAGATTTTATACCAGAGTTTTTGCTAGATTCTCTACAGAGAAAAAAATATAAAGGGAAATAAAAAGAAAGAAAATGAAATTAGGCAAGAATGATCTTTAAAAAAAAAAAAAAGGCTGAAGTGAAGTGTATGATATTAATTTTGAGAGGATTAAAAACCCAGCTTCCAAAACAGAAAACAGCATGCAGGTTCACTCTTCACTCTCGTTAGCCATCACAGTTAGATAGTTATCATTGAACTTTTGTCAAGGGAAGAAGTTATTTATGACTTCCAGGAAGGTATAAGAAAACAATAGATAGTTAATCTAAATAACAAGTCGTCTTTTCTTCTGACACCTAAGAGAAGATGGATGGATGGATGGATGGGATGGATGGATGGATGGATGGTTTGATTGGTTGGTTGGTAGGTAGGTAAGTAGATAGACAGACAGACAGAGACAGACAGATAGATAGATGGTAGAAAACTTCAAATTGAAATAGCATAAGCAATATCATAAATACATTATATATCTGAAGCCTAAACTCCACAATATCAGGTTGCTTTCCAACTAGTCTTACAATATTAGTTTGTCATTTTAATTTGATTTTAAGGTAAATAGTTACAATCTAAGATATATATAATTTACCACATAAACTCATAAAAATTAAGACCGAAAATCTAATTTAGCTTTTCTTGCTCACTAGCTATTTAACTTTATAAAAATTTTTTTAACTTCTGTAAGCATGTTCCCTTTTTTTAGCAAAATTGTGACAGTAATGCTCAAGAATGTTCTTAAAATAAATTGGTGGTACATACAGGTAATTGCAGCATTAGAGAGCTGATGGCAATATCAGGAGTTCTAAGTCAATGTTGGTTTCCTAGCAAGCTAAGGGCCAGCTGGGATAGCATGGGTCTTTGTCTCAAAAATTAAGTGAAGTCGTGGTATATGAAGTATCTTGTGTAGTTCAAGCCACAATACCTTGCATTTGATGATTTCTTAATATTTGATTCAACTTAACTGTGTTAGCATTTACTATGTGAAGTGGTACAACCATTTATTTCTGCTGAATTGTTTTTTTAGGATCAAGACCACCTTTAATTCTACAGTCTCAGTCTTTACCTTGTTCATCACCTCGAGATGTTCCTCCAGATATCTTGCTAGATTCTCCAGAAAGAAAACAAAAAAAGCAAAAGAAAATGAAATTAGGCAAGGATGAAAAAGACCAGAACGAGAAAGCTGCAATGTATGATATAATTAGCTCTCCAACCAAGGACTCCACTAAACTTACGTTAAGACTTTCTCGTGTAAGATCTTCAGATATGGACCAGCAAGAGGATATGCTATCTGGTATGGAAAATAGCAATGTTTCAGAAAATGATATTCCTTTTAATGTGCAGTATCCAGGACAGACTTCAAAAACACCCATTACTCCACAGGATGTAAACCGCCCACTTAATGCTGCTCAGTGTTTGTCGCAGCAAGAACACACAGCATTCCTTCCAGCAAATCAAGTGCCTGTTTTACAACAGAACACTTCAGTTGCTACAAAACAACCACAGACTTCTGTAGTACAGAATCAGCAACAAGTATCACAACAGGGGCCGATATATGACGAAGTCGAATTGGACGCGTTAGCAGAAATTGAACGGATAGAGAGAGAATCAGCCATTGAAAGGGAGCGCTTCTCAAAGGAAGTTCAAGATAAGGGTAAGGAATCTCTTTACTACTTCAGCATTTGGGCACGTGTGTAATTAATCCTTACATCTTTTCTCATGTATGAATTCTGTTCACTATCTGAAGCATCTATATCAGATTTGATAATTCTGTACCACATATTATCAATTTTGAACTACATGACTTTATTTGTACTTTTCTACTAAAATAAGCATTACTGTTTCAATATTACACTCATTTTCTGTAAGTTTTGCTAACAGAATTACATACCATCAATTTTTTTTCTGCCAAAACAAGGTTTATTACCAGCTGGATTAATGTTAAAACAGGTACACACAGGATGCTGGTTGATAGCTGTAATTTCAGTATTGGGAGGCAGAAGCCAGAGGATTGCTGCAAGTTGGAAGCTAGACTGCTTTATGAGTTTGCTGCAAGCCTGGTCTACAGAATGAGACCCTGTCTCAAAAGATTATAGCCAATAAAATAAAATAATAGAAGTGAATATATATATGAGAACTTATATGTGTGGTTATTAAACAATTACATATATCATTTTGCTTAAATTTCTTCTATTTTGAGAATATGAAGATTTTTATAGTAGATTTTGGAAAGTTTTAAGCTAATATTAAATAATAAACCCTAAGGATCAAAGATCTTTTGATAATGAATGAATACAATTAAGTGTTCCTTTTTATCAGACCAGAATAGTAGGGCACAGTTTGAAGGTATACCTATATTATTAGTTTGTAGGCTTACTTCATCCTTCATAATGAAATCAAAGTAAGTCTCTAGTACTTAATTATTTGGTAAATGCTAGGGACAAAATCCCTTAAAAGTTTTAAGCAAGATATACAAATTGCTGAAATTACAAATACAGTTTATAAATTTATGAATTTGATGTCTTTACAAATGTGTGTGTACATTTGATTATCCGACCTTAGAGCATGCTTTGTGTTTAATGTATTTCTTGATATTGAATGGAGATCCTTTTTGCCAATCTGCTATATGACAAGCTTATGACTAAATAACTGTATTCTATTCTATGAAATATGCTGAACATTCATGTTATCTCTCCTGTCACAATGAATTTTTAACATTGTTGAGAACAAATGGTATATATTTATAAATTATTGTATGAAAACGTTTGCAGTATAAATCTTAAACTGAAGCCATAAGTTCTTTATTTTCCTAGTTAGAGAACTGGAGTTGGGTTTTGGTCTTTCTTTTTGACCTTTCGAAAGCCTTGGTTAAAGAGAAAGAGACAGTGCTGATGATGACTTTTCACTTTAGTTTATATGTGGGTTTCAATATCGGTTGTAATGGGGATTGTTCTCTATGACTTTACAAAACTGTGTGCATGTTACATCATTAAGTGCTTCTTGGTAATAGTGATCTACACAAAATTTGTGATTACTGTGACAATTTTGCAACAAATATTCAAACTTGTGGTTGGCTAACCAAAAATAGTCGTAGTGTAGAGAACTTAATTTCTATGTGACATTTAATCTTTGTTATGGCAGATTCTGTTTGTTCTGGAGGACTGTGTAAATGATTTTTAATAATTGTCAACAGGAACAAAAACAGAAAAAAATGGTAAACACTTTTGTTACCTTTTCTGATATTTTTATAATAACGCATTTGATGAAACCAGAGATTTTATTTTTCAAAGTAGAATGAGGGGCTTAATGAGTGAGTCCGTGGGTAAGAGCACATTCTGACTGGGGTTTGCTTCTTAGGATGCACAAATGCCTGGAACTACAGCTCTGGGGGTCCAGTGCCCTCTTCTCTCCTCTGCAGGCACCCATACACATGTGAACACAACCGTGCGCGCGCACACGCGCGCGCACACACACACACACACACACACACACACAAACACAAGAATAAAAGGAGCCAGAGAATGACCTAGCAATTAACCTTACTTGTTCATGCAGAGCCCCAGTACTCACATGCAGCTCACAACCCTCCATAACTCTAGTTCCAGGGGATCTGTTTGTTGCCCACTTCTGACTTTGGCAGACTTGTGGTACACAGACATACCATGCAAGCAAAACGTCCATACACATATTTTTAAAAAGTGAAAAGAAAGATAATTATACTAGGTGGGATTCACCTATTAATACACTTACTTTACCCGCTTCTTTGGGAGAAACAAACAAAGCAATTACAATTTATTATTCCCCCAAGAAATTATAATATGTGTTTTACTTTGAGTTACCTAAAGTTTTCTCCATAATCTGTGATTCAATGACTAAAACAAATGTAATGGAACTTCAGAAGACAAAGGTAGTACACTGTTTAATGAAGGTTCGTGCACATCCTATGACTAAGGACTAAGTTGGTCTTCCTAACTTCATGTCACAGTTGCCATTTTTAAGTTGTTGGTTGTAGGTAAGATTAAAATAAAAGTGTTATTCTTATGAAGTGATGATTTTGTCAAGTGAGCCCTGAAAAGATACAGTACTCACTGAAACTAATTCATCGTTTTTTACCATTGTTTTGATTTTACAACTAAATCCTAAACTTTGACTTTGAATGTATTCTAGAATATGGCTCTCAGGACTTTGTTGTATCACTGGAAACAAGGAACACACGGACTACTTGTCTGGTCTAACTTTGTTGTGTGGCCTTTCTAGTGTCTGAGTTGTTTGCCATGACATTTATTTGTTATGGAGCAAGATTTCTGTCAAAAAACAGAGACTTAAATCTTATAAGTAAGAATAAAAGCTGATTACTGTAAATTAAAAAAAAAAAAAACAAATAGATTAATCTCAGATATTTTACCTAGATTATACTTTTATAATATGACCTGGTTCTACACATAGGCAAAACTCCTTTTCTACCTGCTGGGTATGAATGTCCTTTCTTTGGACATTCAGAAAAATATACACTAAAACACTAATTGCGGCCTAATGTTACATATATCATTCCAAGAATGTTTCTTTGTTCATACTTGTATCGTCGGTAATTGTATACATTGATTTTAAAGACTTCATTTTGCTTATAGATGACCTATCAGATCTGTGGCTGGTTTTCTTGTGCTGAACATTCCTGCTTTCTTTTTGTTCCTTGGTTTATCTTTCTGTATTTTATCATTTCCCTGGGTCTGTTTTCCATTTCAGCAAATGTAAGAAATACCCAAACTTCCTACCATATTTCACATTGTTAAGATGCTCAGACTGTAGCCCTTATAAAAAGTAAAGTATAGATTGAGTATCTTTGATTGCCACCCCCTAAAAATCTAGAATGCTCTCTCATATAAAACTTACTAAGCATCAAATTTACACATTTCCAGAGCATTTTGAATTT
Organism: Mastomys natalensis; assembly: GCA_021653895.1. Classification (NCBI taxonomy): domain Eukaryota; kingdom Metazoa; phylum Chordata; class Mammalia; order Rodentia; family Muridae; genus Mastomys; species Mastomys natalensis. The sequence goes on from JAJTUV010000141.1 coordinate 884,207, forward strand.
TATATTTGAGATTCAGGATGTTCAGCTAGTAAAGTACATGCAAAATTCAAAGTCAGAAATGCTTCAGTCTCAAGTGGTTCAGATAAGGGATAGTCAAACTATATTACCTACTATTTTTTGAAATAGTGGTCCTGATATTTGAGAGTAAAACAGTGAGCCTCCTGGCCTGTGCCGTTGTTTAGGTGTGGGGCATTGTCATTTGTCCTGGTGGCTACTGTGTACTCTACTTTAAGTGGTTTTAGGTTTTACTTAAAATATATTTAGTAACTCTTAAACAATTTATTTTATATAAGTCTGAGAAACTGGAGGTTTTTAAATATTCACAACTAGGTGACAAATGGTTTCAAATTTATCCTTTGTAAACATTTCTTCAAAAGAATGGTGAATTCTGATAGCCACTGTTAAGACACCTGATTCTGAAGAGCAGTTAAAGGGACTTGGTGTTCCCAGTAGTAAAATTACTCTTTACAGATGGGCTGTCCATAAGGACTACACAGGTGAAGACACAGCAGCAGTGGGCAGAGGTGAGCTATCCACAATCAAAGCCTCTACATGGATAAACCTTTGGGAGAAGGAATCAGACCCTGAAACCAGAAAATTAGTGTTCCTCCTGTACCCTAAGTCCCTGCAACAATGATACATTTTTGCTAATTTTATAGAAAAAGTGTAGTATTTTTCAAAAGATGAAAAATTCACACCTGGTTTGGTGGTCTATAACTGTAATTTCAGCAGGCCGGGCAGAAAGATGAAAAGTTTGAGGCCAGCATCAGAGAGTAAGAGGGGTGGACTTAAAACTTTGTATCCTGCAGGATTTTTTCTTTTATGTTAGAAAAAGTAAGATCTTTCTTAGTCTTACTATATTACTTATATAAAGTTTATTGCTTTTGTTCACAGATTGTGTAGTTTTAATACATTTCTTTGAAATAACTTATTTGCCAAATTTTTATAACAAAAGGTAAATTAGAATGACTTTAATAATCCATAAACCCTTTTAAGTGTTTTTTTTTTTTTTTAATCCTTTAAAGTAAAGGTCCACCTGCTAAGCTAATGTTTATTTCCAAAATATGTGTTGGGTTTTTTGTTTGTTTGTTGTTGCTTTTGGTGGTGGTGGGGTGTGTGTGTATGTGTGTGTAAAAGAATGAGCCATAGATTTAACAAAATCCCAGATGTCTGGGATTAATTGTATTAGTTCTGAAGTATATGTAAGTTACTATTTTAATGACATTTACAAAGTCTGTTGCCTTGAAAATATAGAAGTCTTATGCTCCTGTTTTTGCCATAAAGGTTTAAAGGTTAAGCTTAATGAGAGATTCTGTGGGTTAACATAGTGATTGTCTCTTGTGCTCTGTGGCAGGATGAAATTTTTCATGCCAATATTTTAAAGGGATTCCATAAACATAATTTTGTATTCTGAGAGTTTTTTCCTTAAGCACTGATACTTTTGTTTCAGAAGTGTAGCCTGTGTGACTGTGGGTTTGACATCTGTGTAACAGAAAGAGCACATTGTGTGTTCAGGGTCCTGGAAGTGAAGCTCATGAGCTCGTACATTCCTAGGCAAGCATTCTTCCTCTGAGACATTTTCAGCCCCAAAGTACATTTTCATTATGTTTGATTAGACTTTAAATTAGAATGAGCTGCTCCTTCTGTCCTTGAGAATAAAATAATGGTGTATAAAATAGGTATATAAAATAAGCATTACAACCTTAAAATATATTTTCATGATTTATTCCATTACAGTAATTTTTCACTGTTCACCTTGAAGTTTTAACCTTGTGATACTGTTTTCCTTAAGTGTGACATCCCATTGATGGGTATTATCAGAATCTAAAAATTCTCCTTTTAAAGTAACTAATAATGACTTTTAAAACATAATCAAGAAGTTTGGCAAATAAATTGAATACACAGAATCCACAAAGTACTATAAATCTAACTGTTACTAAGGACTATAGATTCACTTCATAGGCAGTGAACCAGAAATCTTCCGAGTTAAAAATAGAATCAGACAGACATAGAAATACACAGTTGCTTTCTTAAAAAGTGCTTCACAATCTATCAAACAGTAGATTTGTGTTAGTATACATACATCCTTATATTTTAGAATACTGTAGTTATTTTTTCCCCTGTGGATGATAATATAAACCACTAGAATGAAAAGCCTAAAGACAATTTTGTCCATTGAAGTTGCAAAAAGCAAGATTTATCTTTAAAAAATCAAGTAAAACACATGCTTATAATCTCCCACACAGGAGACTAAGGCAGGCAGACCCAGAGTTCAGGCCACTCTGGGCTGCACTGTAAGTTCTAGCCCAGGTTAATATATACCTGTTCCATGCTTCTGAGTATGCTCATGATATAGCTTCCCCATCCCGTCTTACTTCATTGTATGTTAGCTTTTAAGTTCCACATGTGCTGTTAACACCTGGAGAAGAAGGTTAGATTAAAGTATAATGGCAAAATCAGAGTGTTTGGTTAGTCTCCTATCCCTTACCTTTTTTCAGTGATATAACTTATATCTAGCTTTTAGTTTTATTCTTTTCTATTTCATATGTTTTGCATGTAGTAAAAGATGTGTTTCCAGTTGTATTTGGCAGATTTAGGGCTCATAATTGTTTTAACAATTAAAATGATCTTAAGTGAAAATATATGGCTAATAGATAGTCTTATAAAACAACTTAAGTCTTATATACAAAAATAAATTTGTGTGTGTGTTAAAAGTTCTATTTATTTGTATTTTTGTATTTACTCTCTCAAATGCTATTGAATTATTTTTAATATTCTCTGTTAATTATTGAAGTTCAATAAGTATACATATATATATATATATATCCTCTCATAACTTAAGTTTTGAAAGAAGTCATCCATGCTGTTTTATATCTGCATACTTATATCTGTATTCAATACATTGGAAAAAGTTACTATTAAGAATTAGTTTTAGTAAGATAAGAATTTGTTACTGATATTGAATATTTATCTTTAAATTTCAGATAAGCCTTTGAAAAAAAGAAAACAAGATTCTTACCCACAGGAGGCTGGGGGTGCTACAGGAGGTAATAGACCAGCTTCTCAGGAGACGGGTTCTACGGGAAATGGGTCAAGGCCAGCATTAATGGTTAGCATTGATCTTCATCAGGCAGGAAGAGTGGACTCTCAGGCTTCTATAACTCAGGATTCAGACTCCATAAAAAAGCCTGAAGAAACCAAACAGTGTAATGATGCACCCATTTCTGTTCTTCAGGAAGATATTGTTGGAAGTCTTAAGTCTATACCAGAAAACCATCCTGAGACTCCTAAAAAAAAGTCTGATCCTGAGCTTTCAAAAAACGAAATGAAACAAAATGAAAGTAGGTTGTCAGAATCTAAACCAAATGAAAATCAGCTAGGGGAGTCAAAATCAAATGAAAGTAAGTTAGAAACTAAAACTGAGACCCAAACAGAAGAACTTAAGCAAACCGAGAACAAAACGACAGAGTCCAAACAGAGCGAGAGTGCTGTAGTTGAGCCTAAACAGAATGAAAATAGACCGTGTGACACAAAACCAAATGACAACAAACAAAACAACACCAGGTCAGAAAACACAAAAACAAGACCTGAAACCCCAAAGCAGAAAGCTGAAAGCCGGCCTGAAACCCCAAAGCAAAAGAGTGAAGGCCGGCCTGAAACCCCAAAACAGAAGGGTGATGGACGACCTGAGACTCCAAAGCAAAAGAGTGAAGGCCGGCCTGAAACTCCAAAGCAAAAAGGTGAAGGCCGGCCTGAAACCCCAAAACATAGGCATGAAAATAGGAGGGATTCTGGAAAGCCATCAACAGAGAAGAAACCCGATGTGTCTAAGCATAAACAGGATATCAAATCTGACTCACCTCGCTTAAAATCAGAAAGAGCTGAAGCCTTAAAGCAGAGACCTGATGGGCGATCGGAGTCACTAAGACGTGACCATGATAGTAAACAAAAATCAGATGACAGGGGTGAGTCAGAACGACATCGGGGTGATCAGTCAAGGGTTCGAAGACCAGAAACATTGAGATCTTCTAGTAGAAATGAACATAGCGCTAAATCAGATGGTTCAAAAACTGAAAAGCTAGAAAGAAAACACAGGCATGAATCAGGGGACTCACGGGACAGACCTTCTGGGGAACAAAAATCAAGACCAGACAGTCCTCGTGTAAAACAAGGAGACACTAATAAATCAAGACCTGGTTTTAAGTCACCAAATAGTAAAGATGACAAAAGGACAGAGGGTAACAGAAGTAAAGTAGACAGTAATAAAGCGCACACTGATAATAAGGCCGAATTCCCAAGCTATTTGTTGGGGGGGAGGTCTGGTGCATTGAAAAATTTCGTCATTCCAAAAATCAAGAGGGATAAAGATGGCAACATAACTCAGGAAACTAAGAAAATGGACATGAAAGGAGAGCAGAAAGACAAAGTAGAAAAAATGGGATTAGTTGAAGATCTAAACAAAGGAGCTAAGCCTGTAGTTGTTCTGCAAAAACTATCGCTGGATGATGTCCAGAAGCTAATTAAAGATAGAGAGGAGAAGTCAAGAAGTTCCCTTAAGTCTATCAAGAATAAGCCATCAAAGTCAAATAAAGGTAAGACTACTTCCACTGTGATTGTATTCTTTAAGTTTGCTAAATACAAGCAGTGCACATCTACAAAATCAAAAAAGCTCATACATGAAAATGCAGCAGTTAAATAAAACAACAGTGATTTTTTTTTTCAGGAATATATAAATTTTTTTAGTAAACTTTTCTCTCGCCTGTCTTTGAACTAATCATGCTAGTCATGAATTTTACTTCTGTCTGGGTATAAAAGGACATTCTCTCTGTGTTCTTTCAGGAATTTCTGAAATTTACTTGTTAATCAAATAAACGATGTATTGTGGTAGATATATTTAGCTTTTAAAAAGGTACCTTGACTATAGAGATACACTGTACAATGAAGTACTTAATTTTTATTATGTCGGTAAAGTTACACATGGTATGAAAGACCAAGTTTATAATTTTTTAATTGTCTTATACTGTTTCCGTACTTACAGACTTTATGATTTAATTATTGATGAATCATTTGAATTTTTGTTACTTATAAAATAATGTAAAAGGTTACTTTCTGGAGAGGCAGTTGGTGAAAAAAGGTTTTATAAAATACAAAAAGGTTGGGAATGGTGTTTACTTCTTAAATTGGTTTAAATGGTTACTTTGTGGAGTTGAAGTCAGTGTTATTTTTGCATGGTTGCTGAATTAAATTCTCAAGTTACACAACCAAAATTAAATGCTGAGAATTCTTGTATTCCTTTGTATACCTGTATTTGCAATATAGTTTTTTAGTGGTGCCATGTGCAAAGGCCTACTTAGCCTGTGTTAGATCTAATAATGTAATCTAAATAAATTATAATTTGAAGGCAGTAGAGCCAAAGTTTATTTGATTTTAGGTTCCATTCTGTGACCTTCACATAAAACTTAACTTTGTATATACTTATAAACAAGTATATGAAATCCATAATTACTGTCCAGTATGGTAGTCAGTAGCATTTTGGTCGTTTTAGTTCAAATTAATATAAATTAAACATTGATATCTGTTTTTGGGTAGTTACATGTGTCTATTGACTATTTTATTGTTCAGTGGGGATAGAGAATATTTGTATCATTACAAAAAGTTCAACTGTGTAGCACTGCAGTATAATCAAAACAAGTTATTTTGTAACATACTAATTGTAGCTTATCTGCAGGGGAAGAGTATTAGAAAAATCTCTTCATTCAAAGTGACTTGTGGCTAATCTGTTTTTAATTTTACTTGATTTGTATCAAACACTCACTTTTTTAAGGCTGTCTTATTTCTCAGAAACAAAGATTACTTTCTGAATCACTGATATTTGTGCCCATCTAGATTGTGTTAGGGCAGTCAGAACTACAGACGAGAAGGTGGTGTTAATTGTTTAGCTTGAATGTGTCTTTTCTGCAATTATTTCTTAAAATAATAAATACAAAGAGGTATAGAATATATGACTGGCACAAGAATTGTTTCTTATAAATGAAGCGTGTTGGTTTGTTTGATAGGATTTGTTGTTGGTTTAGGTTTTCTGGGGGGAGGGTTGGAGGGTTTTTTTTGGGGGGGGGTTGTGTTTCGGGGGTTTTTGTTGGTTGGCTTTGCTTTTTACAGACAAGGTTTCTCTATGTAGCCCTGACTGTCTAGGAATTCATTCTGTAGACCAAGCTAGCCTTGAACTCTTGCCTCTGCCTCCAGTTGCTGGGATTAAAGGTGTGCTCCACCATGCTCAGCTAAAGGAAGATTTTCTTTAAATATTTCTCAGAGAAAGTTTGGGAACAGCTTGTATTTATAAAGAATATAGTTTGAGGGCTGAATGTGGTGGTATGTGCCTTTAATCCCAGCACTAAGGAGGCAGAGACACAGATCTCTGTGAGCTCTAGGCCAGCCTGTCTACATAGTGAGTTCTAGGACAACCGTGACTAGTGAGAAACTGTTTCACAAAAATGAAATAAATGAACAAAAGCCAGTGAAAAGGCACAGGATAAAGGTACTTGATGCCCAAGCCTGGCAGCCTACATTTGAGTCCCAGAATCTCTATAAATGTGGAAGGAGAGAATCAAGTCCATAAATCTTCCTGACCTTTATACGAATACTATGGCAAGCATGCGAACATACACACAATATAGGTATATGCACATTCACAGATAACACACACACCACACACACACACACACACACAAATAATATGTTTTGTACTTTTACTAGAAGAAGTAGAAAGATGGAGAGTAACCCATTTTCTTTCTTTGATCTAGACCATTTTTTATTTTTTACCCCTTCCTCCCCTCAGCTGTCTTGCTTTTCAAGCTCTGGTCTAACAAAGTCTTGTACAGCTGCTAAAGAACATTATTAAGTGTATAGAGGTAGATTATGATGGTGCAAGCCTGTGATCCCAGTATTCTGCACCTGAGCATCAGAGAGGAGCAAGCTGTTGGCCTGCCTGGTCTATCTACATAGGGAGTTTCTGGCCAGCCAGAGCTAGACCATGACTTCCTGAAGAGAAAAGGTGACCAGGACTTCAAAAACACAACACAAGCAAAAAGACTATATTATGGGGCCAGTGAAAAGGCTCAGAGGGCAAAGGCACTCGCCGAGAAACAGAACAGGGGCTACACCAAATTGTTAATAGCCATATTATTTTGCATAGTTCCTTCATGTCTCTCTAATGCTAATGTATATCTCTTCTTATATGTATTCCAATATAAACATATGCTTGATGTCATATTAGTAAGGAAATAGACTTTGAGATTTCTACCTATTAGTAATATATATGTAAATATGGGGATAGTTGTGTGTATACATATATTAATAGACATGCAATTACAATATGCAGAAATTTGGAGATATTTTGTTTGTTTTCTGAGACAGGGTCTTACTATTGTAGCCCTGAGTGTCTTGCAATTCACTATGTAGGCCTGGTTGGTCTCAAACTCATAGAGATCTACTTGTCCTCTGTCTCCTGAGTGCTGTAACTAAAGGTGTGCACCATACTGAAGCTTGGCCAGAGTTTTGATAAAAATATCTTTCAGTCCTCAGAATTATTTCCAGACAACATATTAGATCAGGGAGTATGGGTTATAACTCAGAATCCAGATCTTTCAGTTTGTTTTTAGTGACATATATATGTTATTAAGCTAACACAATTATAATTGTGAATTTTCTTATTTGTAGTTGAAGCACAGCTAGGTAAAATAGTTTGAATATTGCTAAAATATATTTACAGTTAACTTTGTCTTAGCACAAAAATTCTTAGTAACTTTTCATTTGTTGAAAAAAAAAAGCCATAAAAATTTATCCTTAAAATATTAATTTGCCAGGCAGTAGTAGTACATACCTTTTAATCTCAGCACCTGGCAGTAGGAGATGTCTTATACCAGCATATAAAATACCAAAAATTCTTTTTAATTTTTTTCAAATTATGTACAAGATATCTACGAATAAAGTAGTAATAATAAAGTCTGATCATTTAAGAGTGGCATGATGAACCAACATGCTTTACATAGTCCTTAACAGTTCAATACCAGCAGTTACCGGCATAAACATTGATATAGGCAGTAGGCTCAGTTTTAGTACTGCATGAACATTTTCTAAAGGTGTTCTTACTATGTAAGCATTTTGTATTTCAAGTCACCTCATAGCATAGTGTCTGTAGAGTTCTCGAGCATGTAGAAATAGTCAAATGTTTTAATTACTCTTCCGTTGCTGTGATAAAATACTCCGACCAACCTACTTAAGATGGAAGAGGATACAAGTCCATCATGACAGAGATGCCAGCATAGCATAAAGTTAAAGCAGCCAGCCTTCAGGGAGGAGAGAGCAGTGAATGCTGGTGCCCACCTAGCCTTTTCCTTTTTATGTAGTCCAGGACACACACACACATCCCTGACCTAAGCTAAATAAACCCTCACTGATGTGCTCAGAGGCTTGTCTCAAAGCTGATTCTAGAGCCTGTCAAGTTGATAATCAATATTAGCCATTGCATATCTGATGACAGAGGGTCAGCAAATAACTCTCATTAAAAACTTGATTCTATTTTAGAAAGATCTTTAACATACTATAAATTCCCTTAGTCTAAATAAAATTAAGGTAACCTTCCTAAAGAGAATCTGTGCAGACATTAAAATAATAAATACTTACTTGATATTATACTATAAATGAAATGTGTATTTTAAATATGGGCTTTTTTACCTTTCCCACCAAAGTTCTCTGGCTTATAATGTTTCAATATTTTAAGATTCTCATTTAAATTTATATTATATAAATTATAGTACTAGAAATAATGGAATTTATACTTTGAATAATAATTACCTTTGAAAGCATAATACATTCATCTTTGAAAACTGAGAAACCAGTTTTCTTCTGTTTTGTCCAGTTGTGCAGAGCAAGTGAATGTTTTAATAAGAGCTATAATCTATATAGCAGTGTAGCCAATCCAGTTGTACTGAATTTATCCAATCCAATTTTTAAATGTCTTTATGTGTATATTGTTTGTAAGCATTGTATATTTAGGATGTCCCTGCTGCACTTCATTCCTATCATTATATGTACACAGCAGAAGCAGGGTCATGACCCCTAACTCTTACTTTTCTGTCCTGAGTAGTATCTTGTTACTTACATAATTACTAGAAAACATGTTCTAACAGTCTTTCATGTAGTAATTTGGCAATATAACATTGAAATTTTTTGTATTTCTGGTACCAAAATTAAAACTAGTATAACACTAGTACTGGGTTTTTTGTTTGTTTGTTTTTGGTTTTGATTTTTATTGTTGTTGTTTTGGTGGGGGGGGTTGGGTTTGGTTTTTTTTTTTTTTTTTTTTTTTTTTTTTTTGTTTTGGTTTTGGTTTTTGCCTGTGTCGTTTATACTAGTAGTCTTTCAGTTGGTACAAGTAAACTAATTCCTTGGTGTCTGTCTTTATTAAGCCATTTTACAATAAGACCTACCTGACAGGCTCAAGATACTGGTTTTAATGCTCAATAATCCCTCTCCCCCAATAACAGATAATTTTGTCATGGCTCTGACTTTGTAGATTATATAGTGATTCCACCACCACAATAGCCATCACTTTGTTTAACTTTATTAAATGTAATACAGCAACGATGAGAAGCCAGCAAGCCTTTTCTGTAACGACTACTATTTCAGTACCAACCATTTTTGTAATTACTTTTTAGTGTGATCTGCTTTCTTTGTAGTTCCTTATTTGGGGACGTTTTAAGGTTATAGTGGCTAAAACTAAAAATCTTCAGTCTGGCTCTTTAATTTTATTGAATAAATATTCAACTGTGGTATTGCTAAAGAGTTTGAACACTATTTGCTGTATTTGTATTTTTACACTGTGAGTGGAGTTTGAGTGAGCAGGAGTCAGAAGATGGTATATATACATGAGGAACTTGAAGCAGAGCCTGAATCATTCAAAATAATCTCAGAACCAGAAAACGTCCCAGTGAGATAGCGCATGCCATCCTAGAACTTGAGACAGGCGGGAGAGACGGGGTGGGTGGGTGGGTGGGTGGGTGGGTGAGTGAGTGAGTGAGTGAGCGAGTGAGTGAGTGAGTGAGTAAAAGAGCATCAGTAAACCTAATTTTCCAACTGGCTTATTAGTCAGTACTTGAAAATTACTGGGTAAGGGATTGGTGAGATGGCTCCCCAGATAAAGGTAGTTCACACCAAACCAAGCAACCTAAGTTCAACCCCAGGAACCAAACAGAGGAAGAAAATAAACTCCATAAAGTTGTCCTCTAACCTCCACACATGCTCTATGTATGGCATGTGTGTTCTTGCTTACATATACAATCCACAGAGTGAATAAATCATAATTTTTAAAAAAGAAAACTACTAGGAAATTACAAAGAAGACTCAGCAGTTGATAAATTGCAGAATTGTGTTACTTTTAGGAGTCCTGCTTAGAAGCTGTCAGAGAGAACACTTGCACAGCCTACCCTGATAACTCTTCTGACAGCCACAGAGAAGTGGCTGCTAGCTGTTCTTCCCACCTATTGAGGGGGGCAGGGGTGGAATTCTGAACCACAGTTAGGTTTCCAGGCAGCATTCAAGACCTCTATGTTCTTAAACAAAATGAATACAACTTTACACACTGGTGCTGTGTCCCTCTCTACTCCGGTGTCCCTTGCTCTGTGACCCAAATTATGAACATATACCCTTTCTTACACTGATGACCACTAACATTTTATTCTGTTACTTAGTTTTGACTCATATATGAGCCTCCATGCTAAAAGTACATAGTTTTTCTCCCAGTTTTCTATTGTTTTTATTTTTTCTCAAGTTAGTGCTCAAACATATATCAGCAGTTCTTTTTCTGGGGCGGCTGGAGAGCTGGGTCAGCAGTTAAGAGCACTGACTGCTCTTCCAGAGGTCCTAAGTTCAATTCCCAGCAACCACATGGTGGCTCACAACCATCTGTAATGGAATCTGATGCCCTCTTCTGGTGTGTCTGAAAACAGTAACAGCGGATTCACATATATAAATAAATCTTTTTTTAAAAATCTACTGAGGTTGGGGATTTAGCTCAGTGGTAGAGCGATTGCTTAGCAAGCGCAAGGCCCTGGGTTCGGTCCTCAGCTCTGGGGGGGGAAATCTTTCTCTGAAGCCAGCCTTTTGTGACCTCGAGAGTTTGTGTTTACGAGCTGTCCATCATCCCATGCACTCAACTGGAGATTTGAGTCCCTAGTTGAGTCTTCTGCTAACCCTACAGTCACTAAGTATCATGAGTTTACACCGACTCCCTGCTGTCTGACTGTCTTGGTAGCAAAGCAGAAGACTTAGAGGCCATGTGATACTTAGTAAAGCTTTGAGAACGGCAACTGGTATATTCTCAAAATTGGTATTGCATTATGTGTCTTAACTGATGTTATAATCTTGAGACTTGGAAATATACCTTTATACCTATTTCCTTTTCTGGTATGATTTATTTTTTTTTTTTATATATAAGCACTATTACTTGAATATTACAAGAGGTAGTATTAATGTTGGCTATCAGTTACTAATGTTTCCTGCTATAAACCAGTAAAGAACTATTTGATTCCATTTTATAAAATCTTTCATGTAAGATAATCAATTCTGGTCTTCTACACCAAGGTTTATATAGGTAAGTAAAGTTAGGTAAAATTATCTGTCACTTTTATTAGTCATCAAAGATAAATTGTCTTGAAAAAATAGTGTTTGCTACTTCTACTTTATTTTTAAACTGTCAAAATAATACTAACAAACTTTTTCTTCATAGAAACTGTATGAATGCTTATGTCTCTAGGTTTACATGGTAAGGTGTAATGACTCTTAATAAAGTTATAGATTTTTTTGTCATTATTCTTTTATTGAAAAATGTAAAACTTTCATAACAGACTTGAATTTATTTACTATTTACTATTTATTTACTATTTTCAGTTGTAAGCGTTTTTAAATATTTTGGAATATTAATCCTACTTTATAGACTTATATTTTATTTAGTTAAATGTTCACTGTTTTGTCCTTACAAGGAAATTTTTTATGATGCTAAAGGTACTAATTTGCTTCTCAAATAGACAGTGACAGGTAAAGATGTACAAAGCTCTTACCCAACCACCATTAGGCGACTGTCAGAATTATAGAGGAAGATGGAGTTGGTAAGTGTCCTCCATCTTACCAAGTATACTGAAGGTTGCATTGGTCTCTGGCTATGGAGGCTTACTGTAGACCTAGTGAAGACACAACCTAGGGATGACAGTATAACTTAGAGGTACAGGCTTACCTAACATGGACAAGAGGCCACTATTGTGAATCTTTGTTATTATAGTAATAAAGTCAATTTTAAAGTTGGTATATAATTATATACACAGATATAAATTTATTATGTTTAGGGTTAATATCTATAATTGTAAAAAGATTTATTTTATACTGCTACTTTGGTTAAAATTTTTATCTTCAGATTTAAATGTCTTTCTTGCCTTTTATTAATAGGTAGTATAGATCAATCAGTGTTAAAAGAATTGCCCCCTGAACTGCTGGCAGAGATTGAGTCTACCATGCCACTTTGTGAACGCGTGAAAATGAACAAGCGCAAGCGTAGCACAGTTAATGAAAAGCCAAAATATGCTGAAATCAGTTCAGATGAAGATAATGATAGTGATGAAGCTTTTGAATGTAAGTATCATTTAACTGTCTTTAGGAATTAAAGGCAGATTAATATGTGTAACATAATTTGGGGGTTAACAAGAGCACAGTTACCTTAATTCTTAATAACTTAGTATAGCAAGTTTTTTTCTTTATACTTTAAAATTGTATGAAAGATGAGTTCAGTTGGCACCAAGAAAAAATTTAGATGAGCTGTACTTAGTAATAGAAAACACCCGTTATGTGTCTATTTGTATTTAACCTGTACTGGACTCCTGATGTATAGTAGGCATTGAAAATTAAAATACAAATTATAAACGTGCCCCCTATCTCACAGTCTCAGTCTGTTGGGGGGTCTGTAATAATTGTACTACCGATGGTAACCATAGATGCAGGGTGTTGTACAAGCACATTGGCATCGATGTCAGTGGGGGTTCAGAGAGTGCTTACTGGAAGAGGTGACACTTGAGTCTGGAAGGACACGTAGGAGATAGCCAGATAAAGAAATATTTAAAACCATACTATCACTAAATTATGAATGGCTTAGCCACATTGTGAATTATCTGTGTGGTTTGGACCTGGCTTCTCCTTTTGCCCAGCTGTGTCCTGGAATTCCTCCTTGTTTCACTGTTTTCCAGAGCTGGCTTCTTCACTACACAGCTACCTCTCTACAACACTGTGATCACCTGTCTTTGCACTAGACTTGCTATACCTCGCCTGTCTTCCTACTGGTCCACTGAAAAAGTTCTTCTCTTTTATCCCTATCTTCCTTCTTCTGGAGCAAGAGAATTGAGCCTAGCCAAGAGGGGTCAGCAACCTTGTTTGACTTAAACGGCATTCAGTGGAAACAGACTATGGGAGATCTTCACTTGTGTGCCAACTGACTTAGTCATAATGACCAAAAGAAGTGGGAAGACCACCAGTGTGTTCTACCTTTTCCACCTAGTGTCTGTAGATTGAGGTGTGACAAGCAAGGGCAGGAAGGACAGATGCATGCTGCCATTTTTAAGTGTATATTGCCGATGGAAGCTCTTCACCTCCTCCAAAGTTTTTAATCAATGTTCATTTACTCATCCTTTCAAAATTGTGAGCTCTTCAGCTAGAGCAGTAGACTATGATACTGAACAAATTTTAACTTTTAAAATTGAAATATACAACAAAGATAATCTGACATGTGTGATTGTTATAATTTGTATTATTATGAGATGTATTAACAATACAGTATATTAAAATGGCTAAAGTTTTTTTTAAATTATAATCAAACATTTTGGTGACATAAGGACATGGTTAGCTCTGAGAAGACGACAAAGGAAGTGTGTTGACCCTAAAACCCAATTCCTTTTATTTGCATGTCTTGTCTACTCCTTCTTCCCCTATTCTTTCAACATTTCTAAATTCCTTACTTGGAGCTTCATTATAAATTTCACTTCATCTCTAGCTGCTTGCGTGGCTGCCTGCATTGCTAACTTGGTGCGGATTATGAAATTACTGAATAATAAAAGCAAAGGATAACATAATCAGAAATGTCCACTAACTGCAAAATAGGGAAAAGTTGAACCACACCTTTGTCATCAATGTAGACACAACTTTTTTCTTTCTGTTATGAGAGATATTGTCTCATTTCATGGAAGTGTAAAGCTTCACCCTAAGACTATGGGTGCCATATAGCTGGGCCCAGGTATACGGAAAGCTGATATTAATATTATTAAGAGTATTTAGACTTCAACTTCTATGAGAAAAGAAATTTTCTCTAGATTTTTTAAAAAGATACCCAAATGGTTTACTGTTTTACTTGGTTTATTTCAATCTAGTAAAGTATAAAAAACAAGGGTCTACTGATTTGACTGTTGAAAGATTTTCAATTGGTAGTTAACATTAAAGAATCAAATTGTCATTTTGCTATAACAATAACCAAAATTTTGTACTACAGTACAAAATTTAAAATTATCATGTGAACAGTAGTTGGAAAAATTATGTTGTTTTCAGATAGACTTTGTGAAATTTAGGATTTTCTTGAAGTTTAATCAAATTGGTTTACTAAAATCTAAGGATTAAGGAAATAGTATTGTTATTTGTAAATAAATAAATAACCAAAGAATCTGTTTGAAAATTGAAGTTAACAGATATGAGCTTAACCAGAATACAAATATAAGGTCACTGGTACCAGGAAAAGGTAGAGGGGAGGATGAAGGAAATGGGGGGGCACTAAACTTCAGAAAGGGAGATAGAGAACTCTGAGCATACTTCCTGTGTCTTTCATTTGTGCTCCTGTCCTTCCTCTGCTTTTCTAGAGCAGTGAGAGAAATAGAGAAATTAACAAGCTAGCCTACTAATTGGGATGGTGCTAACCTCGTGGAACACATAGTATGTTATAAACATTGTGGGGTTATTCACTCTGTTTTAATCCAAACTGCCCAAACTTTAATGAATGGAACAGAAAGATGCTCTAAGGCTGCTAAAGAATGATGAGTGCAGCATATTGTATCATTTCTAATAACTACAAGATTTATCAAGAATTTCTAATGATAGAATTGAAGGGTGAATGTAGATTTTTTTTTTTGAAATTAATTAAAATATAGAAAGAGTAAAATAGTTTGTGTAATTTTGGTTCATAAGCATAAGGTCTCATACTTGACATTATTGCATGCCTGATTCTGAGCAACTTTGTTAGTTCCTTATTTGGTAGACAATTCAGTAATTGTTGAACTGTTGCAAGACGTTTAGTGAATATTATATAAACACATGACCCATCTAAGTGAATTTCTCTCCCCCTTTCTCTCTAATAAATGAAACAAGTTGTTTAAATAGTGTTCTTGAGCATACCCTAATCATAATCATGAGGAGGTCCTGCCTCTCCTCACATAGTTTATAGCTAAACCAAACTCACACCTAGTTATGAAGTAAATTATTGAAGATTTGAATATATTCACTCACATACAGCTGTTTTCAATAACAGCTCTTTTAAGACCAAGTTACCCTTTTCTGTCCATACTAGAGTTTAGTGCCAGAAAGCAGACCAGATCATGAATAGGAATAATTATGGCATTTAGACATTTATTGTCCACACATAGTGATACCAACACAAATATACATAGGGTGCTTGAGCCAGATTGACATCCTTAAATCTAAGCCTCGTAGTGGATTCAAGAGATTTCTCTTAATGTTTCTGTATTGATCATAGTTAGGAATTCATAGAAGAAGCCAGTCAGAAGATGGAAGGAGTTAAAAAAAAAAAAAAATAGACTAGTAGTCACCAGCAATTTGTTATTGTAGTAACTGGTATAGGGACCAGCTAGATGGTTCATCAGTGAAAAGGCATTTGTCACACAAGCCTGGCGACCTGCATTCAACCCCAGAACCCACATAAAAGTTGGGATGGGAGAATGGACTATGCAGAGCTGCCCTCTGAGCTACATGTACATACACATACAACATAACAACAAATATTTTTAAATACTGTTGTAGTAATCTCAAGATCGGACAGACACATCAGCCCTACCTTGTTTTTAACTGGTGGTGCCTACACCAGAGACCAGGTGTAGTATGTATTTTTTGCTTGCACTGCCTCTAAGTTTCACTGCAGAACTGTCATTTTTTTAATACTGAAATGTAACCCTTTCTTAAAGCTCAGAGTCATTTTCAACTTAATACATCAGTTGATATGTCAGATGAAATTCTTTGCCACAGAGGCTCCTCCTGTCAGTATTGATTATCTTAGCAGAATGTATATAAACTTTGGAAAGATGGGGGGTACTTTGAAGGTAACATATAAACATGCTTCCGAAGCATGCGTAAGCTTAGATGCTTTCCTTGAGTTTAGCATGCCAATTGTTGGAGACTTATCTCAGTGTGTTAGTGTTTGCAGTTCTGATATATACTATCTCTGTAGGTTTGTGATGTTAGGTCATCAGAGTCTCTGGAGTTTATTGCTAAGTTGTAAGTATAACTTAGCTGTTAATTGATGGAGTATTTGGTCACGTATATTCTGTAACACTATCTCAAAAGCTGACGATTTCCACCCAAACCCTTCTTCTGACAAAAAATATAAATGGTGGTTGTTTTTTAACCAAAAGTCTAAATAAAAGTTGTTTTATAAGTCTTAGTCTGAATTCTACATATACTTCTTACTAATGTGCTGAAACCTTTCACTGAAATGTACACTGTGTTTTAATTTCTCAGAACCTTCCTATCAGTTTATTAGCAAGCTGACTTCTTGTACAAATCTTTAGTTTTAGATTACATACTGCTAAAATTCATGGTATCCTCTCTATACCATAATTTAATCTTCTGCATAGATGAATGGCTCATACCTTCATAGACCAACAGAGTAAAGGTGTAGTTCATTGTAAAGTTTTAACAGTCTTTTAAAGTGAGGTAAATTGTTTGTCATGGGGATTTGCTTCTAGCCTCTAGGAAACGGCATAAAAAAGATGACGATAGAGCTTGGGAATACGAAGAGCGTGACAGAAGAGGCTCCGGGGACCATAGGAGAAGCGGCCACTCACACGACGGACGGAGGAGTTCGGGTGCTGGTCGTCACCGGAACCGAAGCCCATCAGATTCCGACATGGAAGATTACTCTCCTCCTCCCAGCCTTAGTGAGGGTAATTCATCAGTTCCAGTGGGTCTCTAAAACCAATTTCAATTTCCTCTTCTGACTTTGAAGAACATTTCACTGTGGTATCATTCTTGAGTTTCAATGTTTCTTTTTGTTTGTTTTAGTTGCTAGAAAAATGAAGAAAAAAGAAAAACAAAAGAAAAGGAAAGCTTATGAGCCAAAGCTAACACCTGAAGGTAACATTGTAGTTTACCTTTATAACCTTTACTTTTACTTACTACTGGGAATGTAAGCATCATTTTTTTTCTCTCTTGCAGAAATGATGGATTCT
The DNA here is from genome assembly GCA_021653895.1 of Mastomys natalensis. Lineage (NCBI taxonomy): Eukaryota > Metazoa > Chordata > Mammalia > Rodentia > Muridae > Mastomys > Mastomys natalensis. Next base: position 901,747 of record JAJTUV010000141.1, read on the forward strand.
TCAACTTTTAAGAGATTTACAGCCTCAATAGAGAATATTTTGGATAATTTAGAAGATATGGATTTTACTGCATTTGGTAAAACCAATTTACAGGGTTTTTTTACTTATCACTTTGTGTCTAGTTTTTTGTAAGATATTGTAGAAAATACAGTCATAATATAAACTATCAAGAAACTTGAAATCTAATGTGAGTTCATGTTACAAAACTAAAACTACTGCAAAACATAATCCCCAAGTTGGTGGCTATCTTAAGCCCTGAGAACACTGCCACCACAGCAGGGCGTCAGGAAATATTTCTCCAGGTAATTCCTGGATATCCCCTGATAGTGAGAATCTTGCAGACATGGGAATCAGTTCATTGGTTCATTCATTATACTGTTCAGCTATATAAGGATATTAGGTGCAAACATACATCCAACCTGAGCCCCTGATAGAAGAAGAAATAATACAATATATAAAATAAAATAGAACACCAGCTAAAATGCAGTTAGCTAATGATATATTTGTGTAGTTTGATAAGATGTAAAGTATATTTATAAGTGTAGCAGCATGTGTTAAGAACACTGTTTAGAATATTTGATTGAGCTGGGCTTGGTGGTACATGCCTTTAATCCCAGCACTCTGGAGGCAGAGGCAGGCAGATCTCTGAGGTGGAGGCCAGCCTGGTCTACAGAGCAAGTTCCAGGACTGCCAGAGCTATACAGAGAAACCCTGTCTTGAAAAGAAAGAAAAAAAGAATATATTGCTTTACTACTCTAAGGCATCATATACCATGTATATAAAAGGTGTACAGATTATAATATTTTTATATGAAGTCACCTTCAAAAGTGTAGTGACTATTTTTAAAGGTTTTTTTTTTTTTTTTTTTTTGAGAAGTATAATCAAAGTATCATTCTCATTATTTGGAATGTTTCATCTTTTCAAAGAAATTCTATGCTAAGATATTATCTTCTATATAATACAGAATTACAAAAATAAAAATGGGAACTCTCAAATTAGGATATTATGGGGAAGAATTATTTACCAAAGAAATTATTATTTATAAAACAATGTAACTATAAATATTGAAAAAGATAGTGCCAGAACCTAGGGTTAACAGCCATGGAGCTATTTATTGCCCCTTTACCCAAAAGAATTAAATAGAGAAATCTCCAAAACTTTCTCAATAGGAAAAAATTATATTGTATCTTGAAAGAAGCAGTACTTTTTAGATGAGCATAGTGGAGGAGACCTTGAAGGACAGAATGAGGGTATAAATAGCCTGGCCTTGCTCTCCTCTCCGGTCTTCTAACAGGCACCCTACTGGCTGAACCCACACAGAAGCCAGAGGGCATGAGATATTGTTGATTTAGATCATCCAGGTCAGCCTCCTGCTGCAGAGAGCATGACTGACAAGTGTCAACACTATGTCTACAGTAGTAAGGATAGGATGGCTACCTGTCTTCTCTTTCTAGAACTCTAGTTTCACCCCTGCTGTCTTTGGTTATGTTTTACATGTGGTTTACAGAGCTCTCTGAAACCAGTTAGGGTTCTTTATATATGTGATCAAAATTTTATTTTAAAAGCTTATTAATTTAGCAGTCTTAGCTACTTCTTTACCATAACTATGTTTGATTGGCTTGATTTTTCAGGTGATGATGATGAAATTCCTCAGGAACTGCTTTTAGGAAAACATCAGCTTAATGAACTTGGGAGTGAATCTGCTAAAATTAAAGCCATGGGTATAATGGACAAGGTATCTCAGCAAAGTAAAACTTTACATTTTTCTTAATATATGGCATGTGAAATCAATTTAAAGTTTTCAGGGTAAATTACAAAGTTAAGCACATAATAAAAAGAAAACTCACATCTCAGAGTCTAAATGAATTTTGTCTTAGAAAAATCTATTAGTAAAAGAGAGTACAGATTATTCTAAACAAACTTATGTATGCATTGATAGAAGAATGGACTGTGACTTCACTCTGTCAAATATTTACATTATTCAGTATAGAAATGTACTAAACTTTTTTTTGTGGTTACTTTAGTGCTTTGTGGTTGTAAAAGTACCATTGCTTGGGGGTGCTAGTAGAATGTGGCGTGTTTGGTTAATCGCTGTTAACATTTATAGCCTCATTGCTGTAGGCTTTGGTCAGTTCTCTTTCCCAGGGGCATCTCATTCTTCTGATGGAATAGCAAAGCACCAAGAGCTGGTTTTCCATTGCATTTACCATCTGCCATTAACCCTCTAAATTACTGCCTGACTAGTATGCAGATACAGTTCCCTCCCCTTCTAATTAGTCTTTAGTACAGAATTAGCACTCTGTCTTTAGTTTCCTGGTCTACATTGCTTCCCTATTCTTCTAGACTAATAACAATTATTAAATGATTATATCTTCACTTTGAAAATGAACACCTTAAGAATGTTTACTTTTCAATTTCATAATTTTAGCTTAATTTTCAATTTTATAATTTTAATATGGCCTGTAAAATATTTTAGTGTTTTTATTTTTAATTTTTAAATTACACTTATTTATTTGGTTATTTTGTGTGTGGTCAGGGAAATATACTCTGTGGCATGAGTGTGGAGATTAGAGGGCAACTTGCAGTTGCTAGTTCTCTCCTTCTATGTGTGGGGCCTGGTAATGAACTCAAGATCAGTTTATATCTTTTTGATGTTCAGACATTACCTATTTTCCAAATAATCAATGTTCCATAAAATTGACTTTTAAAGCTAGAAATGCCATATAGTGAACCAAGAATTTATCTGTTTAAACATAAACAAATAAATTAAAAGTTTAGGGGTCGGGGCTGGAGAGGTAGCCCAGCAGTTTAGAGCACTCGCTCTTGCAGAGGGCCGTGCTCGGCTCCCAGTGCCACATGGCAGCTCAGCTGCCTCTCAGTTTCAGGGAATCCAATGTAAAAATAAATTAATCTAAAAAGAAAGAATGGACCTCTGGGTTATATTGTTACTACTATATATATAGTTAGAGGGCTATTGATTAATTTTGTTTGTAAGACCATTTCAAAAATTTTTTGGAGATACCAGTGCCAATCTTAGTCATTTATCAGTTCTGGAAGTACATACAGCTAATACTTCTTTTTCAGAAGGCAAATTCACTAACTGTTGACTAAATGTAGATTTTTTTTTTTTTTTGTCAACAAGTCTCAGTTTTCTTTTTAGATAGTTTAAAGCAGTATGATGAGGAGCAGTCTTCTCTAAGCCAGCATAAGTAATGAAGCTAGGCCCAAGTGTTTGATCGGTTTGCCTTTTCTGCCTAGTGTGTGTGCTACCAGCATGCTAGAAACCTTAAAGAAGTACTATTCAGTGAGGAGACCAGTATTACTTCACATTCCTAACCTTTTTGGTTTTTCAAGACAAAGTTTGAAAATGTAACCCTAGACCAGGTTGGCCTTGAACTCACAGAGATCTGACTGTCTCTACCTCCTGAGTACTGGGATTAAAGGCATGCCCCACCTCTGCCCAGCCACCTTCCTAACTTTATCACTCAAAATTTCATGCTTCTTATTCAAAGTAGTTAGATTCCCGTGTGCGCCCCCTCCTTGAATTTTTAAAAATCTGCTGGATAACATGGCACTGTTAAATTTTTCATTTGTTTGTGTGTTTTCATGTGCATGTTGAATGTCACTGCCAAAGACCAGAGGGCAGAGCCATCAGAATAAACATAAGCTTGCCTTAAATTATGGTACAAGTTGAGCTAGGTGCCGTGAACACTCTGTCTTCAACGATCTGTCCTTACAAAGCAATGATTACTCTTTTAAGTCAGAACTGAGCAGAGATTCTAAAGAGGAAACTTTGTTTTTTACTATTATTTAAAAAAATGATAATGTTATATCTTCCATAGGCTAAAGAAAAATATTTAGATTGTTTGAGTAATTTGAAACTTTTACCAGTGAGTGATAAACGAACTTGTATTTCCTTTTAGCTTTCAACTGACAAAACTGTGAAAGTCCTAAATATATTGGAGAAGAATATTCAGGATGGATCCAAGCTTTCCACTTTGTTAAACCATGTAAGTTTAAGACCTGCTCTAAGAATTTTACACCTGATATTGTTAAATGTCCTAGTTTTCTTTATGTTAGTTTGATAAAAATACTCCCAAAAGTTTATTTCATCGTACGGTTGAGGTCGCAGTCCATCATTGAGGGAAGTCAGAGCAGGAACCATGAAGGAGAGCTGCTTCCTGACTCGCTCCCGGACTCTGCTTAGCTGGCTTTCATTGACATTTACAGCCGAGGACCATCTGCCTAGAGATGGGATGTCCACGGTGGGCTGGGTCCTTCTCCATCAATTAAAAGTCAAGACCATCTGTCACTGCCATGTAGGATGGTTACTCCCTTGAGACTTTGTTCTCAGGTTTCTTTAGGCTCCTTCAGATTGACAGCTAAAGCTAACTAGAGCATATTTTTAATGCATACAGTTTTTTCACAGACAACTTTTACTTACTAAGCAAATTCCAAATTTCATTTTATTACATATTACTAATTACATTCATTAACATTTCTACTAGAATTTCACTTTTAATATTAATTCTCTATTAACAGTGTTGCCCTAGGACTGGGGAGACGACCCTACAAGCATGATAACCATAGTGCTGACCCCAGAATCAGCATAAAAGCTAGGCTAGTACAAGTAGGTGCTGGCTACCTGTAATTTCCTCTCTTAGGAAGAGAAATAGGCATTCTTAATAAGATGACAAATGAAACTATCTAGATTTGGCAAGTTCTGGGATTCAGCAGAGACCTTGCTTCACATAAGTAAAAAAGAAGACACCAACTTTAGGCTTCTACAAACACAAGCCAGCACACATGCCCATGCTCTCCTCCCCACAAACACGTAACACATGCAAAAAAGAGTTGCCACAAAGAGAACAATAAAGACAAATATAAGTATCTATACATGGTGGCATTGTAAGTAAACTATTATCAATTACAACAATTTCTACATTTAAATTTTGGTTATATAAAAATAGATGCAGTGTAATTACAGTAGTTTGTCAATTCACTAAATTGTTTAGACTGTCTACCTAGTATTGTAGTAGACTTAACAGACTGCATTTACACTCATCTTGTTTGTAACAGTAATGAAGGCAAGGATAGACATCAATAGGCATTTAATAAAAAACATAAAATCCGTGGACAGTTTTGAGCTAAATTTATTTTTTAAAGTTCAGCTGGAGATGGTTGTGATGTGTATATATATAATCCCATCAGTTAGGAGTCTGAAGCAAGAGGATGACAAGTTCCAGGCTAGTCTTGGCTATGTAGGGACAGTCTGTCTTTAAAACAGACCTGATTACAAAAGTAGTGTATTTACTGCGGAAATTTCTAGAACATAATTAAACGTATTCTCATCTAGCATGTAGAAAGGAGTTCAGGACTGCAGTGTAGCTCAGTGGTAGAGAACATGAATCACACATGAAGCTCAGAAGTAATCCTACAATATAAAGTTTGCAGTTCAGTTTTAAAAAGAATATGATAGGAAGATTTATACTATAGCATTCTAATTGTAATGTTAAGTTGCTAATGTGTAAAATAAAAGACTATATCAACTGTTAAATTTTCCATTTTAGAAAATATTAGTTCAGCCAGGCAGTGGTGGCGCACGCCTTTAATCCCAGCACTTGGAAGGCAGAGGCAGGTGAATTTCTGAGTTTAAGGCCAGCCTGGTCTACAGAGTGAGTTCCAGGATTGCCAGGGCTACACAGAGAAACCCTGTCTCGAAACCCCTCTTCCCCTCCCCCCCAAAAAAATATTAGTTCATAAGTACTCTGTATATCTCTATTGTGATAAACTGTCTCAAAAATAGTGCTTAAAATATAGATGTTTGGCTGGGCAGGGTGGCTCATGTACCTGTAATCCTAGCATTTAGAGACAGTTTAAAGCCAGCCTAGACTACATAGCAAGTTTCAGGCCTGCCAGAGATGCATAGAGAGACCTTGTAACAAGATAACAAACAAATAAAAACAGATATTAGGAATAATTAAGTCATAACATTTTACTACTTTTTAATAAAAGCTCTTTACTTGCTAATTTTTCCTTTCTTCTAACTTAGTTTAACTATCTTGTTTATGCCAAAGTCACAAAATTAATTCTTATTCAGTATAGTTGAAGTTAAAATCTTAGTTTTGGATGAAACACACCAAAGATAAAGGTAGCTATGATTTTGTCTTTGGAGTATCATCTAGTGGTAAAATAGGAAGAAGAGTAGATTGTGTCAGAAAATGCTGAAGCAATAGCAAAAACAGGATACAAAAATATTAACAAAAGTCTTGCCTAAGTGAGGCACGGGGATGCATGCCTAGAATCTAGCACTCAGCACTCAGGAGACAGCGGCAGGTGGTCTGCTCCAAGTTCAGACCCAACTGGAGAGTTCTAGGCTAGCCTGGGCAACAAAGTGAGATCTTACCTCAAAACAAAAAACAACAACAAAAAATTTGCTTTAATCAAGGCTAAAAGGATACATTATTTGTACTTTATTCCAGATATTTTTTTTAGACTATTCTGTTAAGATTGTAGATAATAGATTTTTTTCTCCCACTGATGAAAATTATATATCTTTGTTTTATTAATATTATAAACCTGTATATGTATTTTATTCCCACTTTACTAACAGTGATCTGTTTTATAGAATAATGATACTGAAGAAGAAGAAAGATTGTGGAGAGACCTAATTATGGAAAGAGTTACAAAGTCAGCAGATGCCTGTCTTACGACTATCAACATTATGACATCTCCTAACATGCCAAAAGCTGTGTACATTGAAGATGTAATTGAAAGAGTTATACAGTACACCAAATTTCACTTACAAAACACACTCTATCCCCAGTATGACCCTGTCTACAGATTAGATCCACATGGAGGTTAGTTTACCCTTTTATACTGGGAGATTGGTTTGGTTTGGTTTGGTTTGGTTTGGTTTGGTTTGGTTTGGTTTGGTTGTTTGGTTTGGTTTGGTTTGGTTTGGTTTTTTTTGTTTGATTTGATTTTGTTTTGTTTTTTTCGCAAACTACCAATTATTCATTGTAAATTTTCAGTGGTGAGTGAATCAGAACATAAAGATTTTAATTGGCCCAAAATAATAGATTTTGTACAATATACATTGACTTTGATTTTATATTTGACTAGAATATAAAATCTTCACTATTACATTACTTTAACATCTATAGGCTGAACACCCATTAATCTGAAAATCCAAAATGCTTTGAAATCTGAAAAGTCTTTGAGGGGCGAGAAAAATATGTCAGCAGTTAAAAGAGTGTTTTCTGTTCTTCTAGAGAACTAAAATTGGTTCCCAAAAACCATACTGAGCAACTCACAACCACCTGTCACCACAGCTCAGCAGGATCCAGCACATGCCATATGCATACATATACATAAACTTGAAGGGAATCGTTAAACACTCTTTAAGGACTAGGATTGTACACAGAAAGCTTTGTATTATGGCATTCATGATTTTTAGATTAAAGATTGAAAAAGAGATACTCAACCAGTATTTATAATTGAATTAATTTTTTTCAGTTAGAAAAAATTCCAGATAATAATAGTTTTGGGTAATATTTATCTTCCTTCTAATCTAGCTCAGAATAATTCTAATCTGAAAAATGAGTTGATTCTATCTCTATAGCTTATATTATGTGATCACTAAAATGATTGAGTGTGTGTACAGTTTGATTTCTTATTGTGTAATATAATGCCAAGAAATTTAAAGGAAAAATGTAATCTTATTATCCTGTTTGAATAAGGGAAAAAAGAAAATTCAGTATAGTAGCCACTTATTATAAGAATGTTCCAGTACAATGCTACTAAGGAATTATTTCCTCTTTTAATTAATAGTCATCTTTAGTTGCGGCACTATTTTTATGTAGATCCCTGAATTATTTATTTTCCCTTAATTTAGAAGATCATATTAGTAATCTCCATGGAAGAATGCTAAAAGTTAATGTTTCTCTTGCCTTGAATTCTCTTTTATTTCAGGAGGATTATTAAGTTCAAAGGCCAAACGGGCCAAATGTTCTACTCATAAGCAGAGAGTAATAGTAATGCTTTATAACAAAGTTTGTGACATCGTTAGCAGTTTATCAGAATTGCTAGAGATACAGCTTCTTACAGACACAACAATTCTTCAGGTAAGTTTGGTTTTGGGTTTTGGGTTTTTGTTTTTTGTTTTTTTTTGAAACATTTTGTAGATTTTTAGGCACAACAAATCTTCTTCAATCTTGTATAATTGTGTTCACTCAGTAGTAATACCGGTACAGTGTACCCACTGAGAATATGCTATGTGTAAATTGAAGAAAATAGAGATTCCATTATATTTTAAAGGAAGCATCCTGAACTGAAGAGGGAAGAATATATAAATTCTAAATTCTGTGAAAAATAAGTTAATTTTTAAGATGTTGGAATATTTTCATCCATGAAAACAAAATGGTTTTTCCTTCTTTAATTCTCATGGTGTTCGGTTTAAAATGTAGAGGCTAGAGAAATGGCAACTGAGAAGCAAAATATTTCATATGAATGAGGAGACTATATAGGAGGAAATACATGCTAATTAGGTAACAAAAAAGAAAATGCTCTCTGGGTGTTTTGAAATATGAGTGTTAGAATATGGTAAGGAGCAGTGTTACTAGAGACATTTACTAAATAATTAATCTTTAATTTTCAGGTTTCATCAATGGGAATAACACCATTCTTTGTGGAAAATGTCAGTGAACTACAGTTGTGTGCCATTAAGTTAGTCACTGCAGTAAGTATAGTCAGTTCGTAATTTCAGTTACCCACAAATGAAATAAGGTTGTCATCACTTGGTCCAGATTTCCAAAAATTCTGAGAGATTGCTGTTTTCCATTAGATTTGTTTCACAATAAGTCTTACTTTAGCCCTGTTAGATTTCATTAGCTAAGGATTTGGTTTCATTGATTGTTTTTCTTGAATTTGAAAAACTTAATTTTAAGTGTAACAAACTTTATTGTAAAAACCAGAGTGATTTAACATCTTCTAAATCTTGTCATCCTTCCCTATCCAAAGCATCATGTCTCTCTAAACAAAACTTTAGACTCTCTCACTTTGGAAAATTAGTAACATTTGAATGTATTTCTTTAGATCATTATTGCTTAACATGTTGAAAACATTTTAATTCTGAATAGCATGTATACTCTGGTTTCTCTTCAAACAATACAAATCCTTATTTCATGATACTATTTCTATTTTGTTTTCTGCCATAAGTTTAATTTGTAATTTTATAATTACTAAACAGGTATTTTCAAGATATGAAAAGCATAGGCAGTTAATATTGGAAGAAATTTTTACTTCACTTGCAAGATTACCAACTAGCAAGAGAAGTTTAAGAAATTTCAGGTAACTATGGTAGAATGTGATTACCGTGAAGAACGTTACATTCGAACCGTCATATACTTTTCATTCCTGTCTGGTTTATCTCTGGCTGTTTATACAACAGAAGTTCTCCATAGGTAGCTTGGATTTGTGAAATAATATAGCATATTTAGGGGACTTAATGATATTCATTGGCCCTGGAGTAAAAGCATCTGTGGCAGATTGAGCACTATTAACGTTTGGACCAGTTAATAGCTTTCCTGTGCTTTACATGTGCTTAGCATTCCTAACCCAATAGAAATCTCTCCTTTCACTTGCAACAACAAAAACATTTCTAAGCTCTAGAGATTAAAATGAACTACAAGAAAAGCATAAGAAACATGGTTCAAAAGACTTTTAAGACAGTTTTAAATTGATTTTATGAGCTATGATAAGGAAGTTGGACTTAATCTTTTAGACAATGCTAAGCTATTCAATAATATTTTAGAGAGCTGAAAAATGTCTTTAAGGATAATGTAGAAGGGCTTGGGAAATGGCTTAGAAGTTAATAGCATTGGCTACTCTTCCAGAGAAAGATTCCCACATGGTAACTCACAAGTGTCAGTAACCCTGGTTTTAGGGGATATGACACCTTCATCTGCCTTCTGCAGGGCACCAACCCATGACATGAAATGCAGATATACATGCACACAAAACACCTATCTATACATATATAAAGAAAGTCTCTAAAGGCACCAGGCATGCACATGGTACACAGGTGTATATTCAGGCAAAACACAAATAAATACCACTATACATAAAAATAAAACTTTTTTGAAAGAAATAATAACAGAGAATATACACAGGTTAAATACTATTTAATCACTAAGCACATTCATAAATGAGTTATTCACTGCTGTAATCAACTTTATTGTCTGTTATCATAGGTGATCATCATTATTCCCGATGATTAAATGCATTGGCCTGGTATATAGGGGGTGGTTTTGGTTAGTTTTGTAAAATTATATTTTGAACTAAGTGTATATTGATAAACATCTGTTCAACTGAAGAAAAGTGCTCAACATACAAATGAATTCTTCACTTCTACAAGTGTCTGTAAACTAAAACACTTGGAAATTGAGTCTAATATAATCTCATTCTCTAGCACAGATAATTAAGAATTGAGAAATAACAAGATTCCTCAGTGGGTAAAAGCCCTTGTCACCAAGCATGAAGATCTGAGTTCTAACCTTGGAACCCACATATTAGAAGGAGAAAACTGATTCCCTAAAAGTTGTTCTGAATGCCACGTTACATGGTAGCAGGTGTACACGTGCACAAACTATAAATGAATGAATACATAAATTAAACATTTATTTTGTTTTAAGTTAACTAGGGCTATGTATAGTAGTGCATGCCCATAATCCCAGCATCTGGGAAGCAGAGCAAGGAGGATCGCTACAATTTCAAGGCTAGTAAGTTCTACATAGCAAGTTCTACACCAGCCTTTACTCTAAAGGAAGACACATGCACATCTATGTAGGTGGTTTTAATACCAGATCACTACCCTACTTGGTAGATGTGGACCAAAATACATGGGTATTTGGAAAGCCTCAGACTTTTATTGTTGTAATTTATTCAATAATTCTTTAAGTTTTTATCTGCAATGCATAAAAATACAACATTTTATATTCAATACTGTGTTTTTTTCCTCTCACGAATAAGTATTATTTGGTGTTTTTTCAAACCAATTTTAAAAATTATGCTTGAGGCTGGAGAGATGGCTCAGTGATTAAGTGTACTGGCTACTCTTCCAGAAGACCTGGGTTCAATTCCCAAGACCCATATTGCATCTCATGACTGTTACTCCAGTTCCAGGGAATCTGACGCTCCACGCTGTCATGCATGCAGCCAAAACACCAATGTTTATAAAATAAATAAAAGTTGTACTTATTAATAACACTGTCAGAGTACTAAATGGATGATAAAGAAAGCATTTTGGAAGTTTCAGGTGGTAATGGATCATATATGTGATTCTTTTTATATTGTGTGACTTGAATTGTTTCTTCTTCATTAAAGGTTGAATAGTAGTGATGTGGACGGAGAACCTATGTATATTCAGATGGTGACAGCACTAGTTTTACAACTTATTCAGTGTGTAGTTCACTTACCGTCATCAGAGAAGGATCCTAATTCAGAAGAAGACTCAAACAAAAAAGTAAGGAACTGTTTAGAGGTTTTATAGCTATACTTTAATGATTATAAACACCTTTATTTTCTGTAATTTGAAAACTGAAATTCTTAATTATGGATTTATGACTGGGGTTTAGGTTTCTTGTAGAACATTACACAGAAAATGAGTTCTCTCTTTTGTACACCACAAAACACATAAGTCGTTAACAACACCCAAACAGACTCATTGTGGCAGCTGTGACACTCACCTGAGAAGTAAATGTCAGAGTAAGTACTAGAGTTAGGCGTACATGTGTGCATGCACATAATTACTATGGAATTGACATGGAAAATGACTTCATGTCCTCTGATGAGTAACTCACAGCTAAGGTTTGCTTTTGGTTTTACACACTGTATCAGTATTTATTTTTGGATCCTGTAGGGCGTTTTGTTTCTTTTTTTGTTTTGTTTTTGAGATGGGTCTCACAGTGTAACCTTGGCTGTCCTGGATCTCACTATATAGACCAGGCCTGAAATTCAAGGAAATCTTTACCTCACCAGTGCAAAGATTAAAGCTGTGCATCACAATGCCCGGGTCTAGATTATATAGTTTCAAAGAAATAAGAATAGTTTATAGTATAAATTATTGAAGTTCTCTGTTTTTCTCCACCCCAGATTAGCCTAGTCTAACTTTTCCTTTCTGATTATTGGTGACTATTGTCATGAATATGTTTATTTCTGTTTTTATAGAAAGATTTAATAAGTTGGTTTGCTTTATAATTTATACATAAATTATAGTGACATATTTATGGCTAATTGTACTTATACCAATTTAAACTTATCCCTGACTAGCTTACAAATAAATGAGACTCAGACTATGGTTGTTTATTTGGCATTGACAATTACTGGCGGTAACCCCTAATCTGCTTCTCTAACTGCTGTCCTGGCCGCCTCCCCAGCAGTGTTCCCCAAATGCTTCTTGTTTCTCCTGGCCATGTGCTCATGGTCCATCTCTTCTTGTGGCCACTTCCTCCTCTCCCATGTCCTCCTCTCTTTGTAACCCCCAACTAGGTAATTCAAAACCTGCCTACCTCTAATTCCTCCAATAATTAGCTGTAGCCATTTTTATTTAACCAATAGTTTTAAATTAAGGAAAAAGTTTGCACAGCTAAAGCTGATAACAGGAGAATTCACTCCTAGGCAACTAGATCTTCAGGTACAGAATTTAGCATTACAGTGCCTAGCAACAAACCACACCGCAACACCTAATTTTTTTTACTCAACAATTTTTGTCAGATTCTTTTTGCCTTGAGTTTGACACATAACAATTCCATCATAACTTAAAGCTAAGAGTCTCTTTAAAGCACTTAGAAGCAAAATTGTTCTGTGATACAGACCTGTACTGGAGGCCATCCACACTTTCACCTCGGTGATAGTTCCATTGCAACTTACTGTACAAGTCTGCTATGCTCTCTTTTTGTTTTTAATCAGTTTTTTTTCAACTGTGGATTGATTTTTTTTATAAATATGTGTGTGTGTGTGTGTGTGTATATATGTATATATGTACATATATATACACATATATATCATTTTCAGTTTTTTCCAACTGTGGATTGATTTTTGTTATAAATATGTGTGTGTGTGTATATATATATGTACATATATATACACATATATCATTTTCATAATGTATGAATTGTGTATATATATATACATATCCACATTTCTCGTTATTTTTAATAAATGAACTATGCCATTGATTCTAAGTATTTGTAATGTTTTAACATGTGTTTAGTATGCAATCTGTGGCTTCTCCTATTTTGTATAAAAGAGTATCTTAAATACTTGAATGTATTACCTCTGTTTGATAATCTATGGCAGTAGCAGCTGGCCTCAGTCAACCATTATTTCTACTATCTTTATGTCTTAGTTAGGGTTTTACTGCTGTGAGCATACACCATGACCAAGGCAAGTCTTATAAAGGACAACATTTAATTGGGGTGTCCTTACAGATTCAGAGTTTCAGTCCATTATTGTCAAGGTGGGAGCATGGCAGCATCTAGGCAGGCATGGTGCAGGCAGAGCTGAGATTTGTACACCTTCATCTGAAGGCTGCTAGTGGAATACTAGCTTCCAGGCAGCTAGGGTGAGGCTCTTAAAAGTCCACGCCCATAGTGACACACCTACTCCAACCAGGCCACACCTTCTAATTCTGCCATTCCCTAGGCTGAGCATAAACAAACCATCACTCTTTACAAACTTGTTTTTCTCATTCTAGGTTGATCAGGATGTTGTCATTACTAACTCTTATGAAACAGCTATGAGAACAGCCCAAAACTTTCTTTCCATCTTCCTTAAAAAGTGAGTAAGATCAACAGTGTGGTTTTATTTTCCACAGTGTGGAGTGGTCTCTCTAGAAGAAGATTAATCAAGTTTTCTGCCATTACCAGACCCTCAAATACACCTGACCTTTAAAATGAGGAAGAGATTTAAAAATCTAAAAATATGTGAATTTGCTTCTCTTAAACCCCCAAAATTTAAGTATTTCATTGTTGGATTTCTAGAATTTTTGTTTACAAAATTTTGAGGCATTCTGCTTATAAAGCAAAGTTTATGGAAAGAGGTTACTGAAGGTTCATGAGAATTAATGATAATTGTATGAAAAATGTCTGTTATGAAACTCAAGAAGAAGGAGGAAGACCAAAGTGAGGGTGCTTTTGTCCTTTTTAGAATGAGTATCAAAAGATTCAACCAGAGCTCCCAGGATCTAAACCTCCAGCCTGAGAACAGACAGGGGCAAGTTGTCCTCTGAGAGGCTCTAACCAGCAGCTGACTCAGACAGATACAGACATCCAGAGCCAAACAGTGGATGGAGCTTGAGGACTCTTATAGAAGAACAGGGGGAAGGATTGTGGGCCCTAAGGAGATAGGAACTACACAGGAAGATCAACAGAGTAAACCAACCTGAACCCTTGGAGCTCTCAGAGACTGAATCACCAACCGTGGAGCATACCTAGTCTACACAGATCTAGCTCCATGGGCTGGACCTAGGCCTCCCTGCACATATGTTGCAAATGTGCACCTTGGTTTTCATGTAGGTCTCAAACATCTGGAGTGGGGGCTATCCCAAAACATGCAGCCTGTATATGGGGTATGGTCTTCTAGCTGGGTGCCTCATCTGGCCTCAATGGGAGAGGAAGCACCTAGCCTCTCAGAGACTTAAAGTGGCAGGGTGGGGGATACAGGAGGAGGGGGTACTCAGAAAAGAAGAGATGGGGAAGGATTGTGGGAGGGGGTGACTGGGACGGGTTATAAAGTGAATACGCAAAAAAATAAAATTAAAAAAGAAAAGAAAAAAAAAGAATGTTATAACATCCAGAGGGTAATGATAATATCAGTTAATATTCTTTACAATTCATGGCAAATACAATTGAAGAAATAGACTTTTTTTTTAGACCTCATTTAATTTAACGTACTCATATATCTTGTTACTAAATACAGGAGTGGGGGAATCTGCTTAACAAAATTCACACATTATGAAAATGAACATCATTTTTCATCTTTTCTTTTTTGACTAGATGTGGTAGTAAACAAGGTGAAGAAGATTACAGACCACTTTTTGAAAATTTTGTTCAAGACCTTCTTTCAACAGTCAATAAGCCTGAGTGGCCAGCTGCCGAACTACTCCTTAGTTTGTTAGGGAGACTGTTGGTAAGAGTATAGCATTTAAAGATTATTAATTACTAGAAGACAACATAATGAGGATATACTCTGATTCACAGATGATGAATTCTTTAAGAATGTGTAAGAACATGAACATTGCATCTATTTTTGCATGTGTATAACTGTACATTACATTGTCAATACCTGTAGAAAGCAAAAATGTGAATTTTAGCACTTTGATTTCATTACATATAATAGCAATGCTTTTTAAGATGGTTTTATGGGGTGGGGGCTTGTGTTTGTTACATTGTTGGTTTACAACATCTCAACTATGAGTCCTGAGTACAGTTACCCATTTGAAAGCATGCAACTGACCAGTAAGAATGTTCTTTCATTTTTTAGATTATTTAAAATCATAGCACTTTTAAGTTCTCATAGTACAATGTACGTAATGGAAAGAAATACTGTGATTTCTCTTTTCATTTTAAAGTATATTTGGAGTTGTGCAATATAAATTGTTTCAAAACTTTAGAAATCTAGATTTTTATGAACTTGAAACAGTACTGTCCTGGAACTGTGCGAATGCTTTGTAGGCAACGGGGTTGTGTTCTTTTGAAGTTCTTAATCAGTAGTGTCTCATCTTTGCTGTTTAGGTTCATCAGTTCAGTAATAAGTCAACAGAGATGGCTTTAAGAGTGGCATCTCTTGATTACCTGGGGACTGTCGCCGCGCGGCTGAGAAAAGATGCTGTCACCAGCAAGATGGATCAGGGATCTATAGAACGAATTTTAAAACAGGTATTGAAATAAAGGATTTAAATTAATATATAGTTACTTGTTTGTTTGTTTGTTGTGTGGGAAAAAGAGACAGGGTCTAATACAGTCCAGGTTGGTTTCAAACTTGCTATGTAGCCTGTAGTTGAAGATGACCTCCAAGTGCTGGAATAACAGGCATGTGTCACTAGGCCAGTTTATGGAGTACTAGGCATTGACCCCAAGGTTTTGTGAATTCTAGGCCAATGTTCTACTACTTCTAAACTGTATCATCCAGCCCTACATGTTCTTTCTTTATAGCCTAAGAATAGATTTTGTAGATTGAAGGAAAGTTTCTTGTTACTCAGTACTGAGTGTGATGAGTTCTCAGTGTGTTCCAGGCTTGAATTCATAATGCCCCTTATATGCAGGTTTTTTCTTTTATGGATTAGTTTTAATTATTTACAGGCATAATGTCCCATTATGTCCCATTCCCCCACCCTCCTTATTTCTCCAGCACTAGAATTTTCAAATGTGATTTCCTACAAAAGCAGCACAACATTAACAGTCCTCAAGAAATTGTCCCACAGTTAATTTTTAGGTCTTTCTCTGTATCTGCTGAATCCAGAACCCTAGGAGTGGATCATAAAATTAAAATTAATGCTAAATTTTGAGTGCTGCTTGTTATACATTTGTATATATAAGAATTGGCACATAAACATTTATAATATACTATCAAAAGCAAAAACTTACCATTACTATATTACCAGTGAATATAATATATAATACTTAGATTATAATCCATTACCATTTCTTTGATTTGTTTTATTTCATTTATTTGTGTGAGTATGTGTGTGTGTACATGCATATGCAGGTGTCCATGGAGACCAGAAAGGTCTATTGGATCCCCTTGGAGCTGGAGTTACAGACATTTGTGAGCCACTGAATATGGGTTCTGGGATCCAAACTCTTGTCCTCTAATAGAGCAGTAAGCACTTTTAACCACTGAGGATATTTTGTGATAATATTTACATCAGCCACCTAAAAAATTTTTTAGGGTGGAATATAGTTCATAACTCAGGTAGCAGTTTATGTTTTTCAGAAATTATACTTTTTAATTCTTACAATAACTATACTTGTGTTTTCCTCATTTTACCCCCTGTCAGGTATGTATTTACATCTATACAACCTATTAAAGCCTACCAGTAGCTTAGTGCTTACGTATCTGTAATTCCATCTTTTTTGGAAGGCTAGGGCAGAGGTTCACAAATCAGAAGCCAGACATGGTGGAACACTGTTTCAGAAGTGGGTGGGGGATCAGTAATAAATATGCCACCAATAACTTTGTGGTTACTGTTACTGTGGTTTAGGTTTCCGGAGGAGAAGATGAAATCCAACAATTGCAAAAGGCATTGCTTGATTATTTGGATGAGAACACTGAGACTGACCCTTCACTAGTGGTGAGATCTGTGTTGCTTTTAATTTATATTGTGTTCTAAACGTGAATTGGGGACTTAGAGAAAGAGGAAATAAAATCTTTGGAAATCTTTTATAGATTTTTTTTTTTTGTCTTGGTTCACTTTTGGATTTTCGAGACAGGATTTCTCTGTGTAACCGCCTTGACTGTCGGAACTCACTTTGTAGACCAGTCTGGCCTTGAACTCAGAGTTCTGCCTGCTGCTGCCTCCTAAGTACTGGGATTAAAGGCATGCACCACCACCACCACCACCTGGCTTATAGATTATCTCTAAATCTAGGTTAATCCCAAACCTGAGTGTAGGTCACTTAGTGTTGATGATCCATTAGCACATACAAAGAAGCTGTTAAATTCATATATATGTGTATATACAATTCTTTGAAAATTAAGTAACATATCCAGAATATAACAGGCCATGTATACAATTTGTACATTTTGTAGGCCTGGCGTAAAGTTCATAAATAACACTGCACATAAACACACAGGTATTTTCGTTTTTGTTTTTGTTTTTGTTTTTGTTTTTTTTTTTGGTTTTTCGAGACAGGGTTTCTCTGTGTAGCCCTGGCTGTCCTGGAACTCACTCTGTAGACCAGGCTGGCCTCAAACTCAGAAATCTGCCTGTCTCTGCCTCCCAAGTGCTGGGACTAAAGGCGTGTGCCACCACCACCCCGGGTAACACGGGTATTTTCAATTTATCTTTTAATTGGTTTGATAAAAGAATTACAGTAACCTCTGTATTGTTTTAGCTACCTACTATAGATTTCTAATCTATAGTCTTAGAATAGATACACAGAAGTGCTTCAGTGCTGACCTGTTTTATTGTATTTAACTTGTATATTTCTTGCACAGATAAGACAAGAGTTGAAAACAGTTGGTGGTCTTTTACCTTCACTACTTTATGCATTTATTCTAAACTTCCCAGTGGTCTTACCACCAAATCTTGCTGATCATGTGAATGTCTACCTCAAGTAGTTGATAGTACTAGTCTATCTATATTTAATACAATTGTTTAAGAAAAAAATTCTGTAATACAGGATATTTCAGAATTTTATCTGTCTTTTAAATCTTCTTTCTGGTAAAGGTTCTTTTAAAGAAAACTACCATATTTCTATTCTTGATTAATTAGAAATGTTATTAATTGCATCAACTAAAATTTATCTAATGTATTTCCAGTTTTCTCGTAAATTCTATATAGCCCAGTGGTTCCGAGACACAACTTTGGAAACAGAAAAAGCAATGAAATCACAAAAAGATGAAGAATCATCTGATGGGACACATCATTCAAAAGAAATTGAGACAACTGGTCAGATAATGCAACGAGCTGAGAACCGGAAGAAGTTTCTTAGAAGCATTATCAAAACCACACCTTCTCAGTTCAGCACATTAAAGTAAGATGCAGAGAAAATTAGTTAGAGATATACATGAAGTATACATGTCCATTTAAAAGAACATATCAAGTTACAGTGCTTTCTGTTGTAGGATGAACTCTGATACTGTGGACTATGATGATGCGTGCTTGATTGTTCGATATTTGGCCTCTATGAGGCCGTTTGCCCAGAGCTTTGATATTTATTTGACACAGGTAAATTGATTGATCTGATGTTTTTCTTTATTCTGGTTACTTTTGGAGACGGTGGACTGTGAATGATCCTTGTTAAGGGTAGTGTCAGTGGCTTGTGGAAGCAGCGTTTGTCTCTGTTCCTTGTTGTTCATTTGTTGTTAGCTATGCCTGCCCTCTACATATTGATCTTGTACAAATGGACATGTGTTTGTATAGCACTATAAAAATAATGTTCATTTATCAAGTCATAGCAAATAATGCTGTCTTTAATAAACGTTATACATAAGATTTTAGTGAAGCTCAGTGTTATTAAGTGTATATACATAAATGTATGTGTATGTTTAATTGAGAATACTGAAGTAAAGGAAAATACTGAAAATATAGAATACCTTTGAATGTGTACTGGTCTAACTTAAGATTTTGGACCCGTAAGACAATAAATGATTTACTCAAACACACACACAACAAAAGTAAGTAGTAGATTTTGTTCTTGTATGTATTTTCATGCTATATTGTGTTAAGTATTTTAAAATTTATGAGAATGTTAATGTTTTCCTGACAGATACTACGAGTTCTTGGTGAAAATGCAATTGCTGTTCGAACAAAAGCCATGAAGTGTTTGTCTGAGGTTGTTGCTGTAGACCCCAGTATACTAGCAAGGGTAAGAGCAAAAATAGTTGATTTTACTTTTCTCCTCAAATGTGAAGATCATCTCTGCTACTATAAATGACATTTCTCTCCCTCTTCTTTAGCTTGACATGCAGCGTGGGGTCCATGGACGACTAATGGACAACTCCACTAGTGTTCGGGAGGCAGCGGTGGAGCTGCTCGGTCGGTTTGTCCTCTGCCGGCCCCAGCTTGCTGAGCAGTATTACGACATGCTGATTGAAAGAATATTGGTATTTGTCTTCTATTTCATAGTAGTTTATGAATACATAATTTGCCTTAAATGTCACACCTTATTTTGTTTAGTCTAAAATTTATAATTTAATCTAAAAAGAATAAATGTGAATTACATTTTTTATATTGCTTAATCTGTGAACTGTAGCACCAAAGAAGGTTATGCATTGAAGAGGCAAGCTACTCAGTATTATAAAGCCCATCATTGGTGAAAATTAGATCCATTTTTCAATTATTCTTATGCCATTTATAATCACTAATTAATAATAATTATATATGATAATTAACTGTTTCTGGACAGGACTCTAGAGTAATTATATTGTCTTTGCAGTGTCTATCTGTCTGTGTGTGAATTACTTCCATGGCAGGCACACTACCCACTTGAAGCATGTTGATTTCTTATAGAACTATACATTGATGCATTAGCACACGATGTTATGCATTGCTGCAATGACAACGTTTTGTCATTACCGTTAGTATAGTACAAGAGTAGTTAGTGCAAAAAGTTTTACTTGATTTAGTTCAAACACTTTGTTTTCTGCATCATAGAAGGTACTTCATTTGCTTTTGAAGTACCAGACACTACTCTAAAAGTTTATCACCTTAGCTAAAATCCAGCAAATTTGTACTCTGGTTTTGAGTATAATAAGTATACATAAGTATAGATAGATACTATGTCACATTTTCAAAATAAATGAAAAATAATTTTCAGTTAACAAGTAGGGAATATAATGCTTATGAGAAATGTTTTATTTTGTCAAATTTCACGCATCTAAAACATCTGAATTTTCCTAATATTTGAAAATGCATTTTGTTCTTAGGATACTGGTATCAGTGTCAGGAAAAGAGTAATAAAGATTTTAAGAGACATCTGTATTGAACAACCAACATTTCCAAAAATTACAGAAATGTGTGTAAAAATGATTCGTAGAGTCAATGATGAAGAGGGCATTAAGGTAAGATGAAAATCTGATCATATCAAATAAAAAATTTCTTTTTTATTAATGTAAAAATTTTAGGTGCTTATTAAATCTAATTTTTTTATTTTGTTTCTAAATTTTATTTTACTAAAATGTGATCTTTTTCAACCTATTCAACCATTATAGTATTTAACTGTAGTGACTGTATTCTATCCAAAATTATTACCAGATTTAAATTATCTTGATTTTTAAATAGTATGTTCTTGATTTTCAGTTACAGACTTGCCTCCAGCCTGTAGGGCATTTTCTTAAGTTCCCTTCTCTCAGCTGGCTTTAACTAGTATCTGGATGACATAAAAGTATCCTATATAATTAACCCCTTGTCAGCTTGACAAACAAATCACTGGAAGGTCACAACCTTTCTTTTCAAGATCTAACATTAATATAAACATCATAATACAAAATGTTTTACAAACTTAGAAAGTCCCCAGTCTTACAAATTCAAACACTCTATCTAAAGTCTCTTAAAGTAGAAAGTCTTGAAAGTGTGGGCTACTATAAAATCAAAATTAAGTTAAATACTTCTATTTCAAGAGGAAAAAATGAGGGTACAGTCTCAATCAGATAAATGCGAAACCAAATTCCAACAGTGTAAATCACTCAATATGTCCGATTATCTAGCACTCACTCATGATCTTCCAGGCTTTTCCAAAGGGCCTGGGTCACTTCTCAGGTCCCACAGTCTGTGGAGCACACGGCTTGTCTTCTGGTTCAGGCTGGGTCCACTCCACACACGGCTGATGCTGTTTGCGACAGTCCTCCCATGGCATTGGCATCTTCCAAATGCTGGCATCTTCTGTTGCAACTGGGCTCACTTTCCCCAATAGGCTCTCTTCATGATGCAAAGCCTCAACTTTCCTCCATGATCCCTTCAGTTCTGGGGCTTCCACTGCTACTCTGGCTACACCTTCACAAGTGGCCTCCCCTACCTTCTTAGAGGGCCAAATCTCAGCTGCTCTCCATGACCCCTTTTTGCCTTCAAAACAAGTACCACCTGGGAGACATGACCAAGTTTAGGTGCCAGCACAAGGTACAATCTTGGCTACCTCTGAATACAGCTTCTTTGTGCTGACTCTGAGCAGACACTTCTGAAAAGATCTCACCTAAGTGATGCTGGCCTCTGCTTAATAACCACCAGTTTGGCAGCTCCAGCTGACCAACATTAATTGTCAAAGTAAAGCAAAGTTTTTTCTTTAGTGTTTCTAGTGTTTATTCTTCAGCCCTAGCTAACCAGAACCACAAATTCTTAACTCAAAATAGCGAGCAGCTGTGATAGAGTCATTAAGAGACTCTCAAACTTCCTTCTGAATTTTCACAAGTCAGGCCTCCATTTTCTGCATTGCTGTCAACATTCTACCAAGCTCCCACAGAACAGCTCACCAAGCTTTGAACACCCAATGGTTTTTCTTGCCCAAAGTTCCAAAGTCCTTCCACAATCTTCCCAAAAATAACATGGTCAGATCTATGACAGCAGTGGCCTACTCTGCTGGTACCAGTTTCTGTCCTAGTTAGGGTTGCTATTGCTGTGATAAAATACCATGAACAAAGGAACTTTGGGGTGAAGAGGGTTTGTTTGGCTTACCGTTCGCTTCACTGTTCAGGATTGAAAGAAGTCAGGACAGGAACTCAAGCAGGGCAGGAACCTGGAGGCAGAAGCTAATGCTTACTGGCTTGATCCATCTGGCTTGCCCAGCCTGCTTTATTATAGAACCCAGGGCCAATCTTTAGGAGGCATTTTCTTAATTGAGGTTCCCTCCTCTCAGATAACTTTAGCTTGTGTTAAGTTAATATAAAACTATCCCACACAAGTTTCTCCCTTTAAAGCAATAAAAGGGAGCTACATAGATAGTGGGTAAGAGCAGTTTTACAAGCATGAGAACCTGAGTTCAAATCTTCAGCATCCACATCAAAAAGTTAGATATGACTGCATGTGCCTTAACTCTAGCACTGGGCAGGTGGAGACAGGCAGATTTCAAGGACTCTCTGGCTAGCCAACCTGACCAAAACAGCAAGCTTCCAGTTAGTAAGAGATCATGTCTCAAGACTGCTAGATGGAAAAGTCATAGAGGGTAGACACCCAGATGTCCTGTTGGTCTTTCATGTGCATTCATGGGCGGACAAACACACCACACACACACACACACACACACACACACACAGCCATAAAAGTGGTTTTAGTCTGATCAAAAACAATTGAGGGGCTAAAGAGATGGCTCATCATTTTACTTGCTGGTCTTGCAGAGAACCCAGGTTCAGTTTCCAGCACCCACACCAGGTGGCTCACAACCACCTGCACTCTAGTTGTAAAGGATCCAACGCCTCCTCTGGCTCCTGCAGGCACTTACACACAGTGATGCATATACACACAGGCATACAACATAGACATTTTATTTATTTTAAAAGTATTTATATACAGAAGCTCTAGCTTAAACATAGTTTTACCCATCCACTATTTGAGATCTTAACTCATTAGACAAAGTTTATAATTAGTGGAATCTGTTGTTTTGATCCTAAGAAAATTTTTAATTAACTCAGACATTTCTTTTTTAATAACTAGCTATAGCTTTGTGTTGGACTTTAATGGTAATTTACAATTAATTAAAAGTTTGCACTCTTTGTTAGTAATTGGTTTCTTTTTCTTCTTCTAGAAATTAGTAAATGAAACATTCCAAAAGCTCTGGTTTACTCCAACTCCACATAATGACAAAGAAGCAATGACAAGGAAAATTTTAAACATCACTGATGTGGTAAGAAAGACAGACAAGGGTGTGGTCACTGTGAGTGCAAGGCCAGCTGATGTGTTGCCATGGTGACGTGCTGTGCCTGTCGCTCAGTACTGCCTGCCGTGTATTTCTGGGACTTTCGGGCTTCTATAAAAGGGGAGTGACTCACATGCTAAGTTCCTGATACTCACGTGTATAAGCATTATTATTATTGGTGTTGCCTATTCTTCCATACTTGAAAACGAAAAAATCAAGAGGACAGTTTTTTAAGTATTACATAAATGAGCTATAAGTTGCTGACACAGAATGATTTCTATGTGTTGAATATTAGCAATTTTTATATTTACTCAGTTACATGGTCATCTCCATTTTCACAGTTACCAATAAATCTTTCATTTAGAGGGTGAAAAAAACAAAATATTTTTTCCATTATTTGAAACCTTACAAATTTTTCTGATAGAATGTGCCATAAGCTATTTTTTTTATAATTTGGTACCATATCAGTCTTATTATTAAACTGATTTCTTTAATGTTTTTCATAAATAGAAGTGTTTGAGTTACTGAAAAAAATAGTTTAAGTATAACCTTTCAAATTAAAAAAGTAAATATATACTTTATATTACAACATAACTGTATGACCTTTCAAATTAAAAAAGTAAACATATACTTTATGCTACAACATAACTATAATACCTGTTTTAAAATAGATGTCTTTTGTCTTAATTTTTGAGATATAATACAATTTCAACATTTCTTCCTTTCCTCCCTCCAAACCTTCCTATATACTCCTCCTTGCTCTCTTTGAAATTTGTGGTTTCTTCTTTTCCATGTCATTATTTGTGTATATGTATGTGCATATATATTGTACAATGTGACCTGTTCAAGTCTTTATAATGTTATTATAAATGCCTTATTTTAATAGTTTTATTACCTCTTTAACGTAGGTTGCAGCATGTAGAGATACTGGATATGACTGGTTTGAGCAACTCCTTCAAAATGTGAGTATAATTTTGATAGCATGAAAGTCAGTAAAGGATCTTTATCTTTATCATTTTAAAAAGGAACTTTTCAGTTCTTTCTTAAATATTTGTGTTTTAGTAGGCAAAACTTATTTCACTATGATAAGCTATGTCTTTTAATTTTGTTATTGAATCAGTTATCCAGTTGACTGCTAAGATAAGTTTTCTGAATTACTAATTGAAATTCTAGCTACACTTTCAGATCATTTTTTTTTCTTATCCCTTTAATCTAGAACAGAAGTTCTTATCCTTCCTAATGCTGTGATCCTTTAATATAATTTTTCATATTGTGACACATGGTGACACCAAACCATAAATTTATTTCCTTTTTACTTTATAACTGTGATTCTGCTACGATCTTGAATAGTAATATAAGTTCTGACATGCAGGATATATGATATGTGACCCCAAAGGGTCTTGACCCACTAGTTGAAAACCAATGATCTTACTATGGCCTACTCATGAGATCTATAAATAAATGAAAAAATACCGTTAAATTAAATAAAACTAATTATTTGGCCTATTACAAAATATATGGAATTTCTTTTAGTGGTGTACAATTAAACCAATTAGTGCCTTTAGAAGTTTTCAATTAAGAATGTTCATCTCCAATATTTAAAAGTTATCGGCATGTTTCCTTCCAGTCTCTGTGTAAGAGGCAGAAAGTATGTGTGCTATAAAAATGTGTGTGCATGTGTGGAGTCTGGAAGAGAATGGTAGGTTTTTCTTTCAGTCTCTGTGTTGTTCTCTTGAGACTCTCGCCCTTTATCTGAAATTCGCAGGTTTGCCTAGGCTAGCAAGCCAGCAAGCTCCCAATAGCCCCCTGTTTCCGCCCCCAGTGCTGGGGATACAGACACACACAGCCATGTCTACCTTTTCTGTGAGTGTTCAAGATTTGAAGAATAGCAAGCGTTCTTACCCACTGACCTAGTTCTCCAACGCTCTGCCCTACATTTTACTTTTTTGGAGGCAGTAGCTCACTCTTTTCCCCTCAAGATTGCACTCAGAACTCTTGGGTTCAGTGATCCTTCCCCCTCTGCCTACCTATCAAATCTTCCTTCATCTGTCCTTCCTCCAGCCCTTGTTCTTTCATGGCAGGAGGGGGGAGATAGGGGAGAACTTTTATTTAAGGAATATATTCTGTCTTTTTACTTATTAAGTGCTAGGGATCAAGCTGTATTCTTCATGCATGGGGAGGAAGCACTCTACCACTGAGCTGATTCCCAGATCTTGTAATATTTATATTTATACCTCAAGTTTGCCAGGGCTACAGAGAGAAACCCTGTCTCAAAAAAAAAAAAAACCAAACAATAAACAAACAAAAATGACTATTGGGTCATGTGATGACTTAGTAACTACTTAACTGTATTTGTCCAAAACAGCTAAATTCTTTTACATTTTTACCAGTAATGTGTGAGCATTTCACCTGCTGCATACTTTAAGATTACTTAGTACTGTTTATCTTTTTCAAACCTAACCCATTTTGGTATGGTAGTATATAATGATATATTATTTATTTTGAAATTTCAAAATATCCTTTCAAATATATTTGTGATATATGCCTGTTTTCCAATCTCATATCTTAGAATCTTTTCATAACTTATATTTCTTTCTCTTTCTTTCTTCCTTTCTTCCTTTCTTCCTTTCTTTCTTTCTTTCTTCTCATTCCTTATAAGTTTTTTTTTTTTTTTGACAGCATTTCTTTTCTAAACCAAAGAACTAGTTCTGAATTATTCAGCTTTACAGTCTTTCTAGCAAAGTTTGTCAGCCAATCCAAAGAAGATGTAGTCATTTATAAAAACCTTTAAAACCACATGTTTCTTCTGAAGATTGTGAGAAATTGTTAAATATGAAGTAACTTATTTTTTAGGATTACTGGAGAAAAATCAAAATTTTGCTGTTTGATATATTGGCAAGTTAGAAGCAAAAGCAAGATGGCCAGGTCTATGATGTCTTAGTGATGGTTTCACTTAGCTTTTGTCTTTACTTTTAGTCCTGTTTAATTAGTGGTCTGGTCAGTTCCCTCTCTTGTGTGAACCTACGTTAGTTACAGCAATTTAATTTACTTGTGACTTCATGAATAGTTCCGTGTATTCTTTTTTAAGTGTGTGTCTGTGTCTGTGTATATGCATGTGTATGCACAGGACAGAGGATAGCGTTGGATTCCCCAAAGCTAGTATTACAGATAGACGAGAGTCTGGGAACTGAACTCAGGTCCTTCAGAAGAGCAGTCAGTAAGGGCTCCTAACCTCTATGCTATCCCTCTAGCCCCAGGCTGCAAAATGTTGATGAAATATGTGACAGTGATAGCCACCCTGTAGCTATGTCTGCAAGAGCATAGTGCCTGCTAGGCTTCTGAGAGATTCTCAAGTCAAGACTACATAGCACACCCATCATTTCCATATTCCAGACATAGATCATGTATCCCATTTAATAAACTTCAGAGATTTATAATTGTACTGAATCAATTTCTTGTAAATCAGTAATCATATAGTATATAATTTCTTAGGAAAACCAAGTACTACATTAAATACCTTCAAATTCACACATGCACCAATTTTGAAGATTGAAAGACTTCCACAAAAGAGTATTATCATTATTCTGGTTATATTATGTACAAACAAGCATGAATCAACTAGTCTTTAGTCCATTAGTCTTTTTATCACTTATTATTTATCATATGATTTCTCAAAATTTGCCAACTGAACAGTGTAAAATGTGGCCCTCATTTGTATTTTTCAAGTGTTCAATTTCAATTGGAAGTAAAAATCCTCAGCATTAGAATTTGTGATGGTTTTTACTATTTTTAAGTAATTTTACTTAGCTTTTTTATTTTTACGTGTACTTGTGTGAGCGTGTCAGATCCCTTGGAAATGGAGTTACAGACAGTTGTAAGCTGCCGTGTGGGTACTGAGAATTGAACCTGGATCTTTTGAAAGAGCAGACAGTGCTCCCCTTAACCACTGAGCCATCTTGGAAGCTCTGTGTTTTTACTATTTTTAAAAGTCTTTGACATGTTTCCCATTGTAATGCTGGGAGTTGAAGTTTCCGAGTACAGACCAGGCATTCTAATATTGAGTTGAATCAGACCTAGTCCCCTTACTCCATGTACACCTGCTGATGTGGAGTTCTATGTACAGATCAGGCTGGCGTTGGACTACAAGAGATCTGCCTGCCTCAGCCTTCAGAATGCTGGGATAAAAGTGTGCACCACCCGACATGGCATGATCTTAGTACTCTTGAGGCTAAAACAGAAATATATTGAATTCCGGTTTAACATCAGGCTATCTAGAAAGACTACTTAATAAAATGCCAAACACACAAATATGAGAGAATTGTTTGCTTTGTTTGTTTGTTTGTCTCTTCAAGACAGGGTTTTTCTGTGTAACTCTGGCTGTCCTGGAACTTGATAGACCAGGCTGGCCTCGAACTCAAGATCTTCCTGCCTCCTGAGTGCAGGTTGAAGAGAGAGAATTAAGAGTAATTGTTGCCCTTGCAGAAGACTAAGTTCAGTTTCCACTATCCAGATGACAGCTCACACCTATCTGTAATTCCAGTTGCAAGGAATCTGACACCCTCTTCTAACTCTAACCTCTGAGATCACTAGACATGCAGGTCGTACATATACATACATGCAAGCAAAATACTCGTACACATAAAATAATAAATAGCCCTAAATAAAAAGTTGTGTCTGTAAGCACCACTCAGTTAGGGCTGTACCTTTCTAGTCTAGAAATCTAAAGTCTGAAATACTCCCCAGTTGAAATACGTTAGCACTGAGCTGACTCCACAGATTGAAAAATCTCACACACGTTTGGCAGTGCTGGCACACACCTTTAATCCCCACATTTGGGAGGCAGAGGCAGAGACAGACAGATATCTCTGAGTTCAAGGCCAGCCTGGTCTACAGAGTGAGTTCCAGCACAGGTAAAACTACATAGAAACCCTGTCTTGAAAACCCAGGATTAAAAAAAAAGAAAGAAAATTTCACACCTAATCTCATTTTGACAGCCAAAACTCAAACATACTAAAATTACTTCAAGCAATTTCTATAAGAAATATATGAAACATAAATGAGTATTATATTTAGATCTCTGTCCCTTGCTGAGGCTTCTCCCTGTGCTGTATACATATAGTATAAAATCCTGAAAACTTCTAGTCTTAAGCATGTTGCGTAAAGAGTTTTATCCTATATAATCACTTTGGGAAAGATTATTTGATAGTATTTTTCTCAAAAAGTTGAATATTCATATGTGTTTCAGGCCCAGTATTTCTGCTATAAGATAAATAGTCAAGAAAACACTGTACATGGGAATTTGAACACATATATAAGCATACATCACTAAGATCTGACTTAATCTTTACACAGAAGAGTGACTACTTGGCTTACAGTATACCAGGAAGGCTGCTGTCGAACAGTGAAATAATAAACTCTAGCTATCTGAAACAACCCAAATTAGAGTTATATCATGATGTTTGTAAAAACACAAGTCCCAAAACATTTGGGACTTGCCTTTGTTGAAGTTGGAAATTAAAAAGCAAACAGACAAACAAAAAAAAAAAAACCTAACTGGACCAGAGATGGTAATATAGGCCTTTAATCATAGCACTCAAGAGTTAGAGGCATGAGATTTCTGCCAGTTCAAGGCCAGCCTCGTCTACAGAGTGAATTCCAGGTCAGCCAGGGCTACATAATGAGATCCTATGTCAGATTATTATTTATAATTAATATATTAAAACACATAACCAGTCAGCAGTGATAGTGTCATGAACCAAAATTTGTAATAAATTATTTTTCACTTACCTAGTATCTTAAAGAGAAAAAAAAAAAAAAAGAACAAGAAACAGTTTTGGGGGTGCTGGAGAGATGGCTCAGCAGTTAAGAGCACTGACTGCTCTTCCAGAGGTCCTGAGTTCAATTCCCAGCAACTACATCGTGGCTCACAACCATCTGTAATGGGATCTGATGCCCTCTTCTGGTGTGTCTGCAGGCAGCTACAATGTACTCAAATACATAAAATAAGTAAATAAATCTTTTTTTAACAAAAAGAAAAGAAACAGTTTTTGGTGATTACTCAAGTAAATCAATCTAGAGGGTTATGTTCGTAGCTGCACTGAAGCGTGGATCGATGAAAACTGTACTTCACAGTTGAGTTTGGGTTAATAAAGTCTGTCTTTCATGTGTTTTTTGAATTGAATAATGATGCTGTGTATATTCCATACTGTTGTGGTTGCTGTCATTCATTTTTAATTATCCAGGCAATTTGTTTTTAACTTGAGGACAATTTTATTAACATTTGAAAGAAAACCAACAGGACTGGGGCAGAAGAATCTTTGAGTTCAAGGACAAACAGAACTACATAGACAGACCATGTCCCTAAGGGGGAAGAAAACAGGAAGCCATGTTTTTTAGTTAGGATGCAAAGGAGCCTTGCAGGTTCAGCAGTGGGGTTTAATAAGCAGCTACATGGCGTGGTGGAAAGGGATAGCTTCCAGAAAGATTTAAAAAGAGTGTATGTCCAGAAAAGGATGCTCAGGCATTGACCAGTGTCCAAGAGGACCTGGGTTTGATTCTCACCACCAACGGGGCTATTTACAACTGCCCAAGCTCTAGTTCCTAGACATCAACACACTCTTCTGTTCCCCATGGGCATGCACTTACATGAAATGGTTGTAAGCAGAATACTCACACGCATAAAATAAAAGGAAGGGAGGGAGGTAGGTAAAGGATAGATTGATTTAAAAAAAGGAAACTTAGGTTTTCTGCACTAAGACTCAGCAAACAAGCAGCCCAGTACTCTAGTGCTTTGTAAGTGCTTGCCTACCCCTGCATCTTGTACTAAAAGTAAAATTGTTCATTTTTAAACTTGAATTTTGAATTTTGTTTTGCTTCATGTTAGTTCCACTCATGAGCCACTCATGACTTGTTGCAATTCTGTCAGACAACGCATAGATAAAATGTTTATATTTTTGCAGAAAGTTATGTCTGATAGCTCTGGAAAACTCTCCACAGAAATGAAATGCAATTTTCTTTTAACATCCTTAGAATTATTCAGGTAATCATTATTGGCAAAACATCTTAAGTCATTTTTCTCCAGTGACCTGTGATTGTAAGAGTGAATTGGTTTTACTTTTTTGACTATAGGTAGGCTTCTCTTCATTCTCTTCATCCTCACTGTTCTTCATGGTGTTTTTAAGCACACTTTCTTAATGGTTTGGCAAAGAATGAAGCAGAAAAAAATCTGTCAAAGAATGTGCCATTATGTTTTACAATTGCAAAGCTTAAGGTATAACTCAGATACAATTATTAACTATTCAAAGTCATTCAGCTAGCACTGGGTAGTGTTCTGTGATCATGGCTGGCATAAGAGAGACAGGTTACCTTTCCTGGGTTTTTGCAGTGTCAGGCCCTGCACACAGCAGGTTACATACTCTATACTACAATTGTTGACTTTATAAATTACTGATTTAAAGGATATTTTTAAATATGTTGTGTATTTTTGCTTTATTTATATTTTAATATTAAGAACTGAAAAATGCTTATTGACATTTAATGCATGTACATTATTATTATTGCCTGATGAATAATCTTACTGTAATTGTTTTCTATGTATACATATATAGTTGTTGAAGTCTGAAGAGGATTCCTCATATAAACCTGTGAAGAAAGCTTGTACTCAACTTGTTGATAACCTAGTTGAGCATATTCTTAAATATGAGGAATCTCTAGCTGGTAAGAGCTTTTATATATTAGTCCTTAAGTTAATTTTATGTTATTTTTATAAATATTTTGACTCTTTTCTCAGTTTTACCTCTAGATATGCTTGCCTAATAACTAGTTATATCACTTTTAAGGGTAATTTGGTTTTCATGATATAAATTTGATGGTTCATTTTAAATTATATTCTAAGATTACCTAAGTCAAACTGTAATAAAAGCATAAATCTCATCTTTTCTACACATCTTTCAATATGTGCTTTTAGATTTCATATTAAAGAATAATGAAGTCTAGGGCCCAATTTTTTTTTTTTTAAACGGCATCACAAAACTATTTAGTATTATTTCAGTTATAGAAAACTTTCAAAGAAATTGCATTAACTATTACAATGTTTTTAAAAATATAATACTATATTTCCAATACTGTTTATAGTTGTATAAAATTCTAATATGTAATGCCTAATCTTACATATTTCTTAGTCTTAATTTTAATCTATTGAAGCTTTCAATAGATTAAATTTCAATGTAAATTAAATATTTAATATTTTATAGTATCAATTATATGAGTCATATATCTGAAATCTTTTTGTTATCAACAATTACATGTCATAATTGGTACTACTACATAAAAGTACAGACTGTTACTATTACTATTCCCAGTTTTTGATGTACACAATGAGAAACAGCAGTAGACCTCAGTTCTCCATTCAGGGACTGACTGCCTAGCTGAGATGGCATTTACACCTAAGGGAAATGCAGCTATCCGTTCTTTTCTTACACAGAAGAAGGGCTTGTTGTTTTTCTTTAATTTTCCCGTTTCCCATTAGCTGTACCTCTTTTTTCTTTTTCTGTTTCTCTAATCATAGACTTCATTGGTGTTACTAATATCTACTAATGTTCGATGTTACTAATCATCTCTAAAAATAAGTATTTTTTAAGAACAAAGTATCTCCTAACTAGCCTCCTTTGGACAGTGTTTTCTGTAACTGCGTAGAGTATTGATCTTAATTCTCTCTTTGTCACTTCCATTATTTAACATTCTCTTGGTACTCTTTAAAACAAATGTCTTACTTCTCTCTTTTTTTTCTAGACTCAGACAATAAAGGTGTAAATTCTGGAAGATTGGTAGCTTGTATAACCACTTTGTTCTTATTCAGCAAAATAAGACCCCAACTCATGGTGAAACATGCCATGACTATGCAGCCGTACCTTACCACTAAATGTAGTGTGAGTATAAGTGCTTTCTGTTGGTTGGTTGGTTTTTCGAGACAGGGTTTTTCTGTGCTACAGCCCTGGCTGTCCTGAAACTCTGTAGAGACCTGCCTGCTTCTGCCTCCCAAGTGCTGGGATTAAAGGCGTCACCACCATACCCTGTTTGTGCTGTCTTGTTTTTTGTTTTTTTGGTTTTTTTTTTTTTTCCTTTCCTGCATGCAACAGGCAGTAAGTGTCTTACATGTAGAATTCACATGTGCTAGCCACATTCGCACTGACAGGTAATCTGTGCCATTGACTCAAATATATATTCTAAGGCTTAGTACAAGTTATCTAAAGACATCAACTTTCTGATACACTATAATTGAAACCCAGGTTCTATTTCCCTGTTAGTTGTTACTGTGTAACTGCTTAAGAAATATTGTAACTTTAGTTAAGACCTCAGAAGTGAATAAAGCAGAAATTATAACCTGAAGAAACTTAGTACTTTTTGGATTCTTAATTTGCAATTCATTTGTTTCTCTAATAGATTTGTTTTACTTTTATGATAGAGCCATAAGTTGAATATAGAGCATCTAGTATCATATGAGACATTGATATATTAGCATATGCTAGGTTCTCCTGAAATAAAGTGGAAGTTCACAAAACATTGCTTAAATAAAAATAATAGTGTAAATCATGAGATTTTTGAAACAGGATGTATAACAATTCTGAATTTTTACATATGCTAAATTTTAAAATATTCTAGAAACATACAGTTTTAATTGTTTGTATACTGTGTTCCCACTATTTCTAAAGATTTAATAGTTTTCTCTACTAGATTTGATTTTGTTTTTCTCTGTTATCTAGTGTGAGGCAGTTTCCCCTTGAATTATAAATTCTCTATGAAAACCTCACCACTACTTGAAAATTTTTTACGAATCAAGGAAAGTAGTATAGAATAAGAAAAAAAATTAAAAAAAAAAAAAAAAAACATATACTACATCTAAGGTACTAATCATATCTTAAGATCCAGAAATAACTTAACTTCATAGATACTGTATGGCTAATAGTTAATTCACAGCTGTTAAACACTATGATACAGTTTACCCTATGTCACCCAGCTCCTTAGTCCCAGCACTGTACTTCAGAGTCTGGCTTATAGTGTAAACATAATTCTTCTGGCATACACTTTCAAACACTGTTGCATTCACTTTATTGTCCACATTCTGGGCTTTGTTGGTGCATGATTATTGGAATCATTATTTTTTACCCTTTGCTAATAACCTATCAGGTGTAAAGGAATGATTTCCTGTTACTCCATTTCCAAGAAAATTAACTGTTTTTTGTGGTACTGACCATTTGGACTTCGTTTTTTATTAATTGACTCTTAATAGTTTTCCTATTTTCTTTGAATTGTGTGCCTTTTAAGTTTGAAGATTCTGTAGATAACTTAAACATCTTAGTTAATTTACCAGCAGTAGTGGTATGCACCTTTGATCCCAGCTCTCTGGAGGTAGAGGCAATCCTAGTCAACCTAGAAAGTTCCAGGACAGCCAAGCCCTAATGGAGAGACCTTGTCTCCAGGGAGGGGAAAAGTGTTCATCATACCTTTTTTTTGGGTTTCTTCTGGGTTTTTGTTTTGTTTTGTTTTGTTTTTGTTGTTGTTGTTGTTATTGTTTTGTTTGTTTGTTTTAATTTTTATGTGGAAATCCTATCTATCTCTTGAAAGGAAAAATAGATGTGATGTAGGAAAAATAAGTTGAGCAGCATAGGACAAGGGGAAAGAAAAAGACTTTGTGTTGTGGGGCTGCAGAGATGGCTGAATGGTTAAGAACACTTGACACTCTTTTAGAAGACCTAGGTTCAGTTCCCAGCATCCACATACTGGCTTACAACCATCTGTAACTCTAGTTCCAGGGAATCCAATGCCCTCTTCTGACCTTCATGGGTACTAAGCATACAATACGGTACATACATAGAAATAGGCAAAATTCTCATACATTAAAATAAATAAAACTGAAAATTTTTTATGTGCTTAGTTACCTTTTTTAATCAAAGAAAAATCTAAAAATATAAAATTAAAAAGCCTTCTACCTAGTACAGGGGTAATAAATATATTTATTAAGTAAAATATACTTACCACAGTATTTCTCAACTCCAGCACTATTCCCTGTTGGTAAGATCTGTTGTTTGTATTCAACAGCATCTTTTGGTCTCTATATGATGGATGTCACCTCACTGTGACAACTACAAATTCTCCTGACATTGCAAAGCACTTTTAGATAGAAAATAGCATAGTCACCCACAGTTGAAAACTATTAGGTTAATAACCTTCATTGGAAAATACATTGAAACTTAGATATGACAGCCTTTGTAAAAATATTCTCTAATATTTAAATATTTTGTTTAGAATTGACTTGCATCTTTTTTAGGGAAAAAATAATTAAGAGCACTGGCTGCAAGCAACATACATTCAGACAAACAATCATACTCATAAATGAAATCCCAAAATTATTTTAAATGTAATAGCTTTAATGTTAAGTTCTTCACCGTAACTGGTAAATTAGCGTTAGAGCTAGACTGCAGACTCCTGATGCTCTGTCACACATGGTCCTTCTGTACTCAGGAAGGGGAAAGGCTCCTTTCTAATACCTTTTAAGTTGTGTACATACATACATAAACACACACACACATACACACATACTGCTGTATTTTTTTTTTTTTCATGCTGCTGTATTCTTATACTCTAGACATAAAGCTGTATATAGTTTCTTTTTAAGACTTGGATAGACATTCATTCATAAAGCATTAATTTTATTCTTACAGACGCAAAATGACTTCATGGTTATCTGTAATGTTGCAAAAATCCTTGAGTTAGTTGTACCGTTGATGGAACACCCAAGTGAAACTTTCCTTGCCACTATTGAAGAAGATCTGATGAAGCTGATCATCAAGTATGGCATGACTGTGAGTAGTTTACTGTCTATGTATGTGAGTGTGTAGTTCACAGGTGATGAGTTATAAAATACACTATAGAATATGTCAGAGTTAAGTCCCAAGATCTCTTATTTTAAGACAAATATATAAATGGTCATATATGTCAACTGTGTTTTTAGTTTTTTCTTAAAGAGTAACATTTTCTCTTATCTTTTAGGTAGTACAGCATTGTGTGAGCTGTCTTGGGGCTGTTGTAAATAAAGTGACCCAGAATTTTAAATTTGTGTGGGCCTGTTTCAACAGATACTATGGTAAGTTCAGTGTCTGGCTTTCCCGTTGTTGATGAAGTTGTTTAGCTGTGTCCAGACGTGAGTGGATCTGGTCCAGGAGAGCAGTGAGGAGACAAGTGTGCTTGCTCCTCAGCCTACACTCAAACTTGTCCTTTGATCTTTCGCATTCTCCTTGGTTTAAAAGTTTCTGTCTTTAAAAGTGGTAAATTTCCTGGCCCACATCAAAAGTAACAGTTAATATCTTTTTCTTACATGATTTTAGCTCTAGAGAAAATATACAAACCAGGTAGTAGTGGCACATGCCTTTAATCTCAGCACTTGGGAGGCAGAAGCAGTCAGATCTCTGTGAGTTCGAGCCAGCCTGGTGTATAGTGCTAGTTCCAGGACAACCAGAACTACACGGAGAAACTCTGTCTCAAACAAAACCATACATATTATAAATTTATTTAATACTTAAAACCATTAGTAAAAGTTAATTGTATTTCATTAGTAATTGTTTAAGCATGACTCAAAGATATAGATTACTGTAAATAACTAATATTTATCTTTACTAGGTGCCATTTCAAAATTAAAAAGTCAGCACCAAGAAGATCCAAATAACACTTCACTTTTAACAAATAAACCAGCGCTTCTTAGGTCCCTCTTCACTGTTGGAGCACTTTGTCGGCATTTTGATTTTGATCTGGAAGATTTTAAAGGCAACAGTAAGGTAAAGATCATAGTACTACCTAGTGTGCTGTAAAACACAGTCCTGTGGCCCTGAGCTAAGAATCACTATAATGATCTTGGAAGAAGGCAGCATTACAATAATTTAATGAGAATTTTGGAATGAGTGCTAGTCTAAGCATGATCTCTAGACTTCCTGCTGATCTATGAGCAATTTCTTACTGATCTAAAACAAATTCCAAATTTCCACAACCAGTTCTATCAGGTCATTAACATAGACACACTGTTTAGAACAGCATACTTGTTACATCAGATACCACTGTTCTAAAATAAATGGAGGGACTAGAAAGATGATTCAGCAGTTAAAACCGCTGTCTGTACTTGTAGAGGATAATGGGCTCGGTTCCCAGCACCTACATGGCAGCTCACAACCTTATGTAATTCCAGTCCTAAGGGATCTGACACCCACCAGACATATACATGTTGCACAGTCATATATACAGACAGAACAAATATGCATATATAGGTTTGAATAAGGTTAAATAAACTAAATTAAATTAATCAAATTGACTATTTTCCCTCCCAGTGTTGTCAATGAAACCTAAAGCCTTGCATTTGCAAGGCCACTGCAGTGCAACTGACCTGCGTGCACAGCAGAGTTCTCATAAAAACTCTCAGTGTTTGCTTTTCTTTTTTTTTTTTTTTTTTTAATTTTTATTTTCAGCAAATCAAAAAAAAATTTAAAAAGCATTCAAACAGAATAAAATGAAAATAAACAAACAAGCAAAATACCAAGGGTCAGATATACTTATACAAGAATTCTATAGGGCCTTCAAACAAGCAACACTTTTTGAGTTATGTTTAAAAAAATTCAGAACCACAATAAGCTCCTTCACAAAGCAAATAATATTGAAATAGTGAAATCAAGTGTAGACCCAACAAAAATATATAAATTATAGTCCAATATCCCTCATGAATATACATACAAGACAAGTATCAGTTACCAATGTTAATCAGGATCAGATAAACCATCTTAACAGTCCCATAACTGCGAAAGAAATAGAAGCAGTCATTAAAGGTCTCCCCACCAAAAAAAGTCCAGGTCCAGATGGTTTTAGTGCAGAATTCTATCAAACCTTCAAGGAAGATCTAATACCAATTCTCTTCAAACTATTCCAGTGTTTGCTTTTCATCATTTTTCCCCTTAGAGTTGAGAATTGAGGGCTGGTGAGATAGCTTAGCAGTTTTATGCATTTGAACATAAAACTGATCACCTGAGGTTCATCCCTAGATCATAATGGTTTGCAGAAGATAACCAAGTCCTTAGAATTAATTCTCCTGGCTTCCATACCTCCACATGGGCACTATGGGGCAAGCACCTTTTCCTTCTTCCTCCCTCCCTCCCTTCTTCCCTCCCTCCCTTTTTCCTTCCTTCCCTTTTTCCCTCCCTCCCTCCCTCGATACCCCCACCTCCTCTTTCTTACACATACTTGAAAACTTACTCTTGCATTGACTATTATTCTTGAATACCTTTAATATGCCCCCCTCAGGTTAACATAAAGGATAAAGTACTTGAGCTGTTGATGTATTTTACAAAACACTCAGATGAAGAAGTACAAACCAAAGCCATCATTGGTCTAGGTAAGTTAAGTCTAAATTTCTTAGTAGTTTCTAGTTCTTCGAGGGGTGGAGTAAGCTTTTTAACTATTGTGAGTCCAAGTTGTTGGTGTATTTAGACATGGTTCTGTCAGTGATCTGATATGAAGAGGACAAAACAACACTGAATTCTGTTCATGCTTCACTCTGTGGCCTTTCTGGGTGTCTCCTCCCTTCACCAGTTTGTTAATAATGTGGGGATAACAATATTGTCTCCCACTCTACTTCCTCGAGTTAGCTTAAGAATGCTTACTGCAGCACCATAATACTAAGGACATGATGAAAGTTTTATCCAACCTGCATTTCTTAAAATTGTTCTTTTTCAGTGCAAATGGTGCTGTTATGTATGTAACATATGCCCTTGTTAATGGGCAGTCTGTGTAGACTTCCTTAGAGGAACAGTTGGGATAGAGACCTGGTCCATGTTCAGTTGCTAGACACAGGAGTATAATAAAAACATGCTTGCAAGCAACTCTATACAGTGTTCTGGAAACGAATTAAAGGATAGAGAATTAGGTAGAGGAAACTACTATAGTACCTGAAGTAAATGCTCTTTTTAAAAAAAGAAATCTAAAACTCTCATGCCTGAGGCCTGTAATAAATTTTTTTCTTACTTATAAAAGACAAAGAGAACAATATGTCCTATTCATTTGGGTTTATTGTTAATGAGTGTTTTGTTCAAATACATATAAAAATAATAACTTACATAGAAATGTTTTGATAGCATTGTCAAATATAATTTAATTAGTATGTATGGGTAGTCATTGACATTAGTCTTTGAAACAGTGAATGATAAAGAATTTGAGTTACCCAAGCCCTATTAATCATGTTGGTAGTATTTATAAATACTTAAAGATAATTGCCTTATTCTGCCTTATTCTTTTCATAAATTACTTAAAAGCCAGGTATGGTTGTGTACACTTTTAATCCAGGCACTCAGAAGGCAGAGGCAAAAGCAGGCAGATCTCTGAATTCAACCCAGCCTGGTCTACAGAGCAGGTCCCAGGCAGGCAAGGCTGCATAATGAAGTCTTTTCTCAAATCTAGGGAGAAAACAGATGTATTTAACAGTAGAAAAATAGTTAAATGTATCTCGTTTCCCAGAGTTTGCCATGTAATAGACCTCATGCCAGTATACAGCCTTCAGTACCAAGTGTAGATAGTGAGTTCTGTGGAGTAGCATAGCCAGTTGTGTTGAAGATATTTCAGAGAACAGTAAATGACGTTTAATTTAAGAAAGCAGCACTGTAGAACCGTTTTTAAAACGTTGCGTGGAACATGATTGTCCTGTGTGACCTTGGTTAGCTGTCTGATCATGCTCTGCTTCGTCTGCTGGTTTGGTTTTGGTATTAACAATGCTGGTTCTCATCAACAGCCTTACGTTTTTTCTTATTAAACATTTATCTATATGTCCATTGACAATAACTTCATTTTGCTACTTATTAATTTATGGTGATAAGTTAGCATTGTGGCCTCAATTTAGAGCCATCTGAGAAAGAATTAGGAAGATGATTTTAGCACTACTTTTAAAATTCTGTTTCATCAGTGGATTTAGTTCAATAGTTTTTACATTGTCACTGTAGTACCTTCTAGTATGAGTCTGAGAAATGTTTGCAGACATTACATTAAGTCCTGACAGCATCCCTCTGAGGTAGGCGGGCGGTAAATATTATTGTCCCCATTTTACAGATGGAGAATTGAGGCAAAGAGAGATTGTGTGACTCACCCAAGGTCACACTACAAGTCAGTGGTGGAGCCAGGAATAGAACCCGAGACTCCTGACTCCTAATCCACTCCCCTAGCCACTAGGCCCTGCTCCCTCCTCAAGGTTTCCTCTTGTGTGAAATTCTCCTTTGAAATGCAATTTCTTGTTTTTAATTCATGGGGAAAGAAGTACCTGCTGTATTGCTTCTCTAGGTAAGGCCACCCGCATATTCTTCCAGTCATTTTAAGTTTTAAAGTTTTGAAATA
Source organism: Mastomys natalensis (assembly GCA_021653895.1). NCBI lineage: Eukaryota > Metazoa > Chordata > Mammalia > Rodentia > Muridae > Mastomys > Mastomys natalensis. Next base: position 941,730 of record JAJTUV010000141.1, read on the forward strand.
AGGAGATGTTTGTATAATTTGCATTTTCATTGTGTTACATTTGCCTTTAGTAGGAATATATAACAGCATATTTCCCTTTCTCTTAGGATTTGCCTTTATACAGCATCCGAGTCTAATGTTTGAGCAAGAAGTGAAGAATCTGTATAATAGTATTTTATCTGATAAGAACTCCTCAGTGAATTTAAAAATACAAGTGTTAAAAAACCTCCAGACTTACCTACAAGAAGAAGATACTCGAATGCAGCAAGCAGACAGAGACTGTAAGTGAAAGTGTGGTTGTTATTTGACTGTACAGTTAAGATACTCTTCTGGACTTCAGAGACATTCCTCATGTCTTATGAAGATGACGGCATTCGGTTGACTCTCTAAAGCAGTTACAAAGTCTATGTATCTGCAGACATTGACAGGAGGAAGAGGGATTGCATTCTGACTCAGTTTTCAGAGCCTCTGGCACAGTTGAGGAAAACAGACTGGAAACCACTTGAGCGTGAGCGTGAGCTGTGCCGTCTGTGGGTTTGAGTTGCAGACTCAGAGAAGCAAGCAAAGGTAGTACGATGTTAAAGTGACGTGTGTTCCTCTTCTGCTCTCTTGTAGGGAAGAAAGTTGCAAAACAGGAAGACTTGAAGGAAATGGGAGACGTCTCCTCGGGGATGAGCAGCTCCATCATGCAGCTTTACCTCAAGCAGGTGCTAGAGGCATTTTTCCACACCCAGTCAAGTGTGCGCCACTTTGCCCTGAATGTGATCGCTCTGACTCTAAACCAAGGTCTCATCCATCCGGTTCAGGTAAGCAACGCTTACAGCAAAAGCACTCACTGGCAGCCGGGGCAGCCGGCAGTGCTGAGACCACCGGTCACTCTCTCTATCCCACTTAATAGAGTCTTTGTCCTAAACTACTGCCACTGCTTGTCTTATTCCTTTTGTCAAGTCTTCCTTAACTCATGAGTTTAAGTGTCCTCTTGCCTCAGCATCCTGAGCTGTCTTAAACTCTTAAGAGTCTAAACACTGGATAATCTGTTATATTGCCATTGCTGCGAAATACCTGTATATTTATAATGTTGTCTCTGTTAAACTCCAAATCTCTAACAATAGAGACTCACTGATATTGGTAAAATTCCATTTTAATCCAATTTTACTCTGATCTCCCAACAACAACAATGTGTAATGTCAATGGAATTAAATAGGTTTAAGAATGTAGTAAACTAAATAGGGTAAAGCTTTGTTCTACCACAAAAAAAGTAAATTCTGTCATCTCAGTTGCATTGTTCTTTTTAAACTAGAGCTAACAGCAGTTGTACTGCATGTTCAGAATTTACAGTACAGTTGGGATCATAGGACAAAGGGCCAGGTTTGCGCCTCAGTAGTAGAATGCTCACCTAGGATATTCATATATTCAAGTCATGCATTTGATCCCAGCATGACAAGAAGAAAACGACAATTGAAAGGTAAGTAATGTCATAAAATGTTAAGTACCCATGAACACTGCCTTTCTCTCCTGATACATTAACTACTGTCAGATGGTCAAGGGACTATGAAACTATCAGAGATTGCTGGTTCCTGTCCTCCACAGAGCCAATTCTAATGCACACTAACACATGAGGAAAATGAGTTTTTCTCACATTTTCTAATACATATCTAAATGCATACTTTCATAAAATATAAAACAACATCTTGACAAATGTTTAGTCTGTTTTTTATTACTCAGAACTGCTAAAATCATTTTACAACATAGAGTAGTATATTGAGACTTTCACCTTGGTTTTTTTTTTCTATTTTACTTTCATTTTATACCTATAATACAATAAGAGACCTCATGTCAATAGTCTCATATAAAATTTCACATATCCCTTATTACACGTTCTGTGAAATTTTTATACTTAAATACAATGAATGAAATACAATCATATCCATCCTCCATCTCAATTTACTCCTCCAGATTTCCTAACACACTTCCCTCCCAACCGCATGTCCTTTTATTGTTTTAATTACCTATAATTCAGTTTCTTACCGTCAAGGAGCACATGGTTTCCTGACAACTAGAACTCCACAATATAGGATGCTATTCTGTGGTCTCAGTCTGAGATTGGCTGTGTATCACAGACTCTGTCCTGGAAGACTATAAAACAAAGATTTCAGGAAAAGAGATGTGCACCTTTTTTTAAAATCCTCAGAGACAGGGCCCATGAGATGGTTCGTGGGTTAAGGAAGTGTGGGTGCACGGTGTGGGGATATGCGTGTCAGAGGACAGCTTGCGGGACGTGGTATTGTGTATCCACCATATAGGTTCTGAGTGATCTTTAGTTTTCAGGCTTGGCAGCAGAGCACCCCACTGACCCTGCATCCTAGTCTTATATGGAGAGCCTTAACCTAGGAGCATTGAAAGAAACTTACATTTGTTCATTTGTGTTGAGATTGTTTAAACCTCAGTGGAGCATTACTATTGCTAGTATTTCCTTGCTTTAAGTTTAATCAAAGAAAGGTTATCACTTTTAAAAAGACACCAAAATCTAGCAGTTATAAGAAAGTCTACTGCTACATTTTTGTATCTCTGATGTACCATTGACATCTGTTGAAGTGCATTATCACTGCATGTCTTATAAAGCCCTTTCTTTTTCTTTCAGTGTGTTCCATACTTAATTGCCATGGGCACAGATCCAGAACCTGCCATGCGGAACAAGGCTGATCAGCAGCTTGTGGAAATAGACAAAAAATATGCTGGATTCATCCATGTAAGTACTTTTAATAGATTACCTGAATGTATTGTTCTATAAACCACTACTTCCTGTAGGTCTTTATTTTAGAATGACTTTTTTTTTCTTAATTTACAACCAAGTTTGCCCCCCAGGGTATTTATGCTAGCTTACAATAGGGTGACGGTTCAGAAAGCCCAGTAAATTACAAGTCAGGAAGCATGGACTGCACACACTAATGTAACCTTGGCTAGTAGTGACTTGTAGACCTTGGTTATTTGTATGTGTAAAATGTTAGGGTTGCGATAGATGCTCTTACTATTGCAGATCTGTGATTTTTATTATTTTGAATAAGGAAACTAATGAAGTTCACCTTGGATGTAGTGTTCAGAGTATACATTACTATAAGTCCATTATCCCTAATGCAAAAGCGGCCTTTATTAATTTCAGATGAAAGCCGTGGCTGGTATGAAGATGTCTTACCAGGTACAACAGGCGATCAACACGTGCCTAAAAGACCCTGTAAGGGGTTTCCGACAGGATGAGTCCTCCAGTGCTCTGTGCTCGCACCTGTACTCCATGATCCGCGGAAACCGCCAACACAGACGAGCCTTTCTTATTTCTTTACTCAACCTCTTTGATGACACAGCAGTAAGCATAAACTTTATTATTGTCAAAAATAAATGTTCTAGAAACTGTATGGCTAAAGGAGTCATGCCTTTTAAATATTACCATTTTGATAAATGTCATTAACTATATTAATTGTGTTTTCTTAACTTCTCCTAAGTTACTTATAAAGTTTATGATCACAATCAAAGGGGCATTTTACATAAGCAAATATATTGAGGAATAAAGTATGGTTGTATCTCTGTACTGAATATCTTGGAAATGTTATCAGTTATTTACTTTTTTTTTTACATTTTACATTTAATTATTTTATGGTGGGTTTTTTTTGGGGGGTGAGGGGTGGGAGGTTCCCACATTGTGGATGTGGGGATCAGAGGACAGTTCTCCTTCCACCATGTGGATCCCAGGAGAGGCAACAAGCTTCTCTGTCTACCAAGCCATCTCACCACCTCAGTAACAGTTTCTGTAAGCAAAAGTCGACTGCATCATTTAAACTCTCACTTTGGGAATCTATTTATAGAATCTATTCTATATGTACATGAATTCATTCATTCATACATACATCAGTAAGATCATTTCTTTCATTCTATAGGAACTCAAATATTGTTGGAGAAGAATGCAGGTTTTTTTGTTGGTTTGGTTTTTGGAGACAGGGTTTCTCCATGTAGCCCTGGTTGTCCTGGAACTCACTATGTAATCCAGGCTAGCATCAAGCCTGGAGATCTGCCTGCTCTGCCTCCCAAATGCTAGAACTAAAGACATGCGCCACCACCGTCTGGCTTAATAATAATACAGACATTTAGCTGCTGGGTGTTTTATGTTGATTTTCTTTATGAAGGAAATTATATTTTTATGAGATTATAAGTTGACACACATTGCACTGGCCAGCCAAGACCACTAGCCAAGAAAGCAGAAAATCCTATTCTTTAGCAATTTTTTTCTTTTATTTATTCATTTATTTAAATAACACCTTCTTTAGTGCCTGTTATGGTAGTAGTCATTGTGTAAGACATTACCAGATGAAGTAGTAGTAAAAGCTGTGTACCTGCCCACACAGAGCACACAGACTAGCCTATCTGTATAGCAGTGTAAACTTTTTCCTCATTTTATTCACTTGACAGAACAAATCAAAATTATCATGACCAAAGCATAGATACCTTATTACATCCATTCTCTTTAAAATACTACATTAAAGTTTTTTATATGTGACATAGCAAATAAATATGCCAAGTCTGTGTTTGAGAAATGCCTGACCTTTTCCTCATCACCCTCACCGTGAGGTACTGTCGTTAGTGTTGAGCTTTTACTGTGCAGGACACTGCTAAGGCTGAGGATTGAGATGGATGCTGTGGCCTCCAACGGTTTATTCCCAGTTGAGAGGACAAAATACAAAAAGGAAAATAAGTATTGGTTGTGGTTAGCGTATACTGAATGTTGTTTGTATTGGTATTTCTCCAGGCCTATTCTCTGTTGGGGTCATTCCTGTGTGATTTCAATGCATAGTCTCTGTTAATTGACTAGGTGTTCTATTATCACAGTCTGTGAACCTGGAAATCAGCTCTTGTAATAAACAACTTTATTCTGACTGCCTCCAAACAAGGATGTCAGAAAAGGAACCAGATGACGTGTTAAATCTACAACATAAAGTAGAGGAGGGTGGCACACTATGTAGATTGTCATTTCTCTGAGAGTGCAAGGTCATCAGCATAAGTTCAAGGCTAACCTGGTCCACATAGTGACTTTTTTAAGGTCAGTCAAAGAGAGAGGAGAAGTCAGAAAGGGGAGAGAGGATGAATATTGACAGGTAGAGTGGCGTTCTATATGCTGCATTTCCTCACTGTAACATTTAGACAGTGCTGTACAACTTTAAGAGTAGGTTGAGGAGCTGGAGAGGTGGCTCAGTGGTTAAGAGCACTTGATGCTCTTGAGGAGGGTCTGGGTTCCGTTCCCAAGACCCATGTGGCTGCTGACAACCACCCACAACTCCAGTTGTAGGGAATCAGATAGATACCCTCTTCTGGTGCCCTTCAGGCATGCACATAATGGACCTACATACGAGCCAGCAAAACAGTCTCACAACAAAAGATCTTTTTAAAAAGTGAACATAAAACAGTTCACTTTTTAAAAATGGATGGGGTCTCATATTAGTAGTGAATTTATTGTATCTGTCTTATGGGCTTTTATTGTTACTGCTGCTACTGTATGTTTTATGTTGTTTGGATGCAGAGAGGGTAAATAGAAAATAACATACTTTTAATTACTAGTTTTCAGTACTTTTGTTTTTTGAGGTTTTTTTGTTTTGTTTTGTTTATTTTTAATATTCAGTGACCATTTCATTAGGATTTGAGCAGAAAATAACAGGCTGTTAAGCTGTCTTACTGTGGTAGACTCTAGAAGGAAGGAGATTGATAAGGGGGGAGCCTTTGAGTTAGGTCCAAAAATCTTTGGATTTTGAGACAAGATCTCACTATGTAAGACTGGCTATCCTGGGACAAACTGTGATGCTTTGGAATTCTGAGAATCAAGGTGTGCTACCATACCTGGCTAGTACAGAGAAAGAATCAGGACAAGCATGCTGGAGCTTTTGGCCAGTATCCAAAGAAGAGATTTTTTAAAAAGAGGAAAATGGGGCTCGAGGAATGTCTTCAGTAGTTAAGAGCCCTTATACTTGTTGCAGAGAACCTGAGTTCAGTTCCCAGCACCCACAGAGCAGGTCACAATCATCCAGAAGTCCAGGTCTAGGGACCCAGTGAACCAGGCACACACCACGTTCACAGACAGAAAACACCCATTCACCTAAAGTAAAATAAATCTTAAAAAAAAAAAAAGAGTAAAAGGGGGCTAGCCAGAGGGTAAAGCATTTGCCATGCAAGCCTGGCAACCTGAGTCACATTCCTAGAAGCACTCTAGAGGCAGGAAGAGACTCACTGCCACACTGTTGTCTGACCCCCGCATGCCTGCCCCTCACACACATTGTGTATGCACAGGTAATGATGAAGACTTTTAAAAAAGAAAGAAAAAAGTTAATGAGTTCCAGGTTACAATTTATAAAGTAGGTAAGCTTAGTGGTGAAGATCTGCAAGTAATTGCCTTGGTTACTACTTCTATGATTGTTTTTCTTTAAATTCTCAAAAATCAATTTAAATATTAACACGTCTTCCTTTTTACTTACTTATTTATTTCCGGCCTGCATCTCACTGTGTTGCCCAAGCTGATTTTGAGCCCCTTAACTAACTCCAATGCTCTTTCTGCCCCAGCCTCCCTAGTGCTAGGGTCACAGGCATGTCCCAGGGTTTCCCTGAGTGTTTAAGGTTCTTTTTAAAACCTACAACCAATGTCAACCATAATTTCTCTTGCATTTTGTGTATTTCATAGTTTAGGAGTTGTTTGGATTTTGCTTTTTGAGACAGGGTCTCACTATTTAGCTCTAGGTGTCCCGGAATTCACTACATACAACTAGGCTGGCCTTGAAGTCACAGAGATCTTGCCTCTGCTGCCCCAGTGGTGGGCTTAAAAGTGTTCACCAACAGACTCAGCCCTGGAAAATGTTTTTTTTTTTAATCAGTCTATGATTAGGAGTGGGTAAATCCACATATTAGTAGCGTGTTACATACACTTTTTGGAGGCTAAAAATTAACTGTGTAATTGATCTCCATATGTTTTAAACTTTTACAAGGCAATGGCTAATTATGTTTTCATATGTATACTTTCTGATACAGTATATATTTATCTCAAAGGTCTCACATAATCTATAAGAAAAAGAAGGATTTTTACTAGATTGCACTTAAAAACTTCACCTCTTCTTTCTTGAGTGGCATGGTGTAAGTCGTAAATCTTCTAAAGTAAGCTCACTTTATTTCTGCCTCTTTGCTTATTTCCTTCTCACTCCCTCCTTTGTATCCCTCTTTCTCTCTCTCTAATATTGATGAAGTGTAATAATACCCTGTAATAATTTCTAAAAGCTCTTTAGGTGGGTTTCTATCTTACCACTAAGCATGTGTACCTTCTTTTAAAATTTGCAGAAAACAGAAGTGACTATGCTCTTGTACATAGCAGACAATCTAGCCTGTTTTCCATACCAGACTCAGGAAGAGCCGCTGTTTATAATGCACCACATAGACATTACGCTCTCTGTTTCCGGTAGTAACCTATTGCAGTCATTCAAGGAGGTAAGCTACATGTGTTGCTGAGCACTTTGTTTTGGTTTAGTTTGGTTTTTTCCTTCAAGACAGGGTTTCTCTGTGTAGCCCTGCCTGTCCTGGAACTCCATTTGTAGACAGAGTTGACCTCAAAATCAGAGATCTACCTGCCCTGCCTACCAGTGCCGGAGTTAAAGGCATGCACCACTGCTCCAGCTGTTTTTAAATGCATCTGCCCAAGTGCAGGCATGCCGCTTTTGTTGTTTTGTTTTTCATGATTCTCTCTTCAATATATAAAATCTGCCTACTGAAAGCTGAGTAGCTCTTAAACTGGGAAAGGTGGGTTGCTGTTTCGTTTCTCTTCAGATCTAAAGCCATCTCATTTCTAGATGTTTGAGGTGTACTTTCTACATATGTGTGGACAGTGCTGTTGATGGTCTGCCCTCTCACTTTAAGCACTGACTAAGTGTTGTCAATTGCTTGTGTATCCACTTGAGCCCCATTAGAGTTCCTCCATAAAGAAACTGGAGAGAGCATACACTGGCAGCTTAAAAGCATACATGAAAGCTCTAGAACAAAAAGAAGCAAATACACCCAAGAGGAGTAGACTCAGGAAATAATCAAACTCAGGGCTGAATCAATCGAGTAGAAACAAAGAGAACTATACAAAGAATCAACAAAACCAGGAGCTGGTTCTTTGAGAAAATCAACAAGATAGACAAACCCTTAGCCAGACTAACCAGAGGGCAGAGAGACAGTATCCACATTAACAAAATCAGAAAAGGGAGACATAACAACAGAAACTGAGGAAATTCAAAAAACAGTCATAAGTATTGCTCTTATTCCGTAGTGGCTTGCTTATGTGTTTCGTAACTGAGCCATCTATCTCATTGCTAACCGTAGAGAAAGTCATTCCCTTTCAGTGTTGTAGACTCTTGTTTGGGTGGGGAGGTGGGGTGAGGGTTGTATATGAGTCAGTCTTAGGACCAAGCCTCCCCTAAGCCTGGCTTCTCCCGTTGCCAGCAGTGGCTTATGAACCCTCTGCTGAAGGAAACTTTTGCAACTGTTGGATGAAGGATACTTGTATTTGTTGGTGGCGTTTTGTTTTTTACAATTTCCTTTTTCTTTCAGTCTATGGTGAAAGACAAAAGGAAAGAGAGAAAAGCGTCCCCTGCCAAGGAGAATGAGTCAAGCGAGAGTGAGGAGGAAGTGTCCAGACCGCGGAAGGCTCGAAAGCGGGTAGATTCCGAGTCAGACTCAGACTCAGAAGATGATGTAAATTCAGTGATGAAGTGTTTGCCGGAAAATTCAGCCCCTTTGATTGAATTCGCAAATGTTTCCCAGGGTATTTTATTACTTCTTATGTTAAAGCAGCACCTGAAGAATCTCTGTGGATTTTCTGATAGGTAAGTTCATATAAACAGTAAGAGACAAGCATACCCTGTGCAGAGAATCAAGACAGGCACCATGTAAAAATCCACAGGACAGGGTGAGGCGGGGTCCAACTTGGTTCATTTTATTGTTACATATTCCTTTGTTGTAAACAATTATTTTGGGTTTTTTTACAATACTAAAAGAAAGAAAAGGATACTTCTTCACTCCATGCATTCCAGATTTAAATGATGTGCTAATTTATTGATTTTCATAAAAAATGCTTTATTAGAGAGTTGTCTTAAATATATCACAACTTTAACATTATGAAACACCATGCAGAAAGAGTAACTATAACATAGACTGACTGTAGAGGAAGGAAAGATAAAGAACTGTCAGAAGCCCTTGGAGACACTGAGCATTTCAGTCATTGGAAGCTTGGATTATTTTTTTTGAAATCACCAAGTGGGGGCTGAAAAGGTAGGGTTAAGAGCACTCGTTCCTCCTACGAAGGTTCAGCTTCAGTTCCTAGCCCCTGAAAGGATTTCCAGCCATAGGAGGTCCTGCAGCTTTTTCTGACCTCAGCAGGCACCACATACACATAGCATATAAACGTTAAAACTCTTCTTTAAATCACCAAGTCAAATCATAATACCAGTAGCCAAGTGTGAAGAGGATGTGTCTTAGTTAAGGTCACCATTGCCACGATGAAATACCATGACCAAAGCAACTTGGGTGAGGAAAAAAATGTATCTTCCACATCGCTGTTCATTATTGAGGAAATCAGGAGGGTGCTGTTTGCTGGCTTGCTGTTCATGGTTTGCTCAGGCTGCTTTCTCAGAGAACCCAGGACCACCAGCCCAGGGATAGTACCATTCACAGTGCACTGGGCCCTCTCACATAATATCATAATTAAGAAAATTTCCAACAGGCCTGCCTAGAGCCCATTCTTATGAAGACATTTTCTTAATTGAGGCTCCCTTCTTTCCAGTGACTCTAGTTTATGTCAAGTTAACATAAAACCAGCCAGCATAGTTTATTTCATGGAAAGAGCATTTTAATGCTATAACTGTTGAACAGAACTCCCTAATGGAGCATGTGGTTAGAGTAAAGCCCTCGGTTCTATCCCTAATACAGTAAGGGGAAGAGAGTATTTATCACAGAAGAGGGTCCACGGGGTAGTGAGCACTCCCACGGTCTTCATGCAGTGCTGGAGATGAAGGCAGAGCCCTGTGTTTGCTGTGTGTACACTGGGTTGTGTCCCTGAGCTCTGCTGCAAGCCCTAGAAAAGCAGATTTTTAAGAGAATATTTGGATGTGAAATGTCGGTAACTAATTTAGAGTAATTTAAAACAGTTTAAAGTATTGGTGTGTTGGTAAGGAGTCGGAAAGAATTTTAAGCAGTCACTAAAAATCCAAAGCAGGTTTACAAGCAGTTTTTCTGGCTACTCTACAGACAGTGAGTGAGCAGAGAGTCCACATTGGGGGCTGGTAAGGTAGCTCAGTGGATAGTGTGGATCTTACCTCTGAGCCTGACACTGAGACTCATCCCCAGAACCAACATGATGGAAGAGAGAACTGACTCCCACAGGTTACCCTCTGTGCACCTACATGTGCACACACATACACGAGACAGCAGTAAATAAATAAATGTGAAACAAGAAAAATAAGACCAGTGAGGTGCATAAAGGTGCTTGCAAGCAGGCCTGGCAAGCCTTGCTCAATTTCCAGTACTCCACAGTAATGGGAGAGAATTAATTCCTGTAAACTGTTCTCTGGCCTCCACGTGTGCAGAAGTGAACACACACATCTGCAGACACACCCCAAAATGGCTAAAAGTTCCCTCCACAGAAAAGAACTAAAAGTTAGCACACCAGTTAAATGGAGTCAGTTATAAGAAAGCTGCCCTGTCACCACAGTCGTAGACTATAAATAAGAAAGGAGAAACTGATTTCATTAAGATGACACCATTTACTTGTGACCTGGATTCTCCAGGTCTGTCACCTCCTCAGAGCCAGGTGTCTGTCCCCATCCCTGTCAGTACAGACGTCGATGAGAGCAAAGGAGCACTCTGTGGACGTTTGCTTTTCCTTTTTCTTCTCACTGGTTGAAATCTGTATGATTTAACTGGAGTTATTACTAAATAAGAAATAATTAGAATCAGTTTAAATATGTGCCCGAACTTTTTTGAAATTCTGGTTTCATATTTCCAAAACAGTAAAATTCAAAAATATTCTCCATCTGAATCTGCAAAAGTGTATGATAAAGCCATTAATCGGAAAACGGGGGTTCATTTTCATCCCAAACAAACACTGGACTTCCTGCGAAGTGACATGGCTAATTCCAAACTGACAGAGGACGTGAAGAGGAGCATAGTAAGGCAGTACCTAGACGTGAGTACCGACCTGAGGCGCATCATGGGCTGTCGGGTAGCCTTCCCATTGGACCCCTGCCATGCACACCGTCTTTGGAACTAACTGTCCACTCAATATTTGAGCCAAAGACAGAAGATTATTTAACAGATTGCATGGCTTCTATCCTTAAAAGTTAAAGCTATGGCTAGGTATCCTCTTACCCTCAGAGGCCATTGTGTTCTCCTTTCTGGAAACTAATTGTTTTTCCTTGTATTCATTCCATATCCATATTCTATGCCCATCCTCCCTCCCTCCCCTCCTACCCCCATCCCCCTCTCAGTAGTATTCCTCGGTGTAGCCCTGGCTGTCCTTGAACTGGCAGAGATTCCCCATTCCACTGCCTCCTGGGTGCTCAGATTAAAGGTGTGCACCACCACACATATCTTGTACATATGCTTGAATGCTGTGTGTGTGTGCTTGTGTGTGCGTGTGTGACAAATATGTAAGTGTGCCTTTTTAAAATGTCTTTCAAGATCCAGGCTTGGTGGCAGATACCCTCTAATCCCAGCACATGGGAACCTGAGGTGGCAGGACTGTAAATTCAAGAACAACCTGGGCTGTAATGCAAGTTCCAGGCAAGCTTTTAAGACCCTGTCTCAAAAACCATGACCCCGAAAAGAAAAGTGTTCTAGAATAAACAAAATCCTGAGTGTGGTGGTGCAGGCCTTTAATTCCAGTGCTGAGTCAAGGCCTGTCGATAAATAGTCTGTCAGGATTTACTTCCTGAACGTTTGTTGACTTGGACACACCTCCAACAAACTATGGGTCTTGATCCAAACAGATCCACTGTCCTAAAGTTGCAATGACACGGCCGTGTTCAGTCTGTCTGCTGTCATACAGCAGTGGGAAGCTGCAGTTGCAGCAGGGACCATATGGCCACCAGCCCCAGACGCACTGCCTGTCATTCTGCCTCTGTACAGAAAAGACTTCCCAATCCCTGATTTGCACAGTAGCTGTGGTCTCTCTTACCCACTCTAAACCACCACCATAGAAAACATTTAAGAGTCTAACTGGTGTTTAAATATTTACGGAAAACTCTCAATCTTTTTTAGTTTAAACTTCTCATGGAACATCTAGACCCTGATGAAGAAGAAGAGGAAGGAGAGGTGTCGGCTAGCACAAATGCTCGGAACAAAGCGATTACCTCGCTGCTTGGAGGGGGCAGTCCTAAAAATAACACAGCAGCAGACACAGAAGATGAGGAGAGTGATGGGGAGGATAGAGGAGGAGGCACTTCAGGGGTGAGGCGGAGGAGGAGTCAACGTATTTCCCAGCGTATTACGTAAAATGATTTTATGTGCTTATATGTGTCAGTCTATTAAATGTACACCAAGTAATGTAATACTTATAAAACAAAACATTTTGTAGATAGAGATTCTCTACTTAACCATTTATACATCCTTTTGTAGAAAGTTTAACATAAAAGATAATAAAAAAAAACCAGAAATGAGATTTATTCAGCATAAAGGGTTAATAATTTTTTGGATTGTATTAATGTGTGCTATCCTTTTTATTGTTGCTAAGTTTTATGTAGCTTTATGGTTTATATGTACATATAATAATTTTATATATCGAGTAAAGACACGGGTACAAATGAAAAGTTATATGGTTTTACAAGTATATGTTAACCCCTTGGCGCTGGCGGTCACGGTGCGTCTCATTGCCGGCAATGGAACTGTGCTGGGAATCCCAACTCCCGGCGTCAAGGGATTACAAGCAATAAAAACAATAATTTCCCTAAAATTCTTCTGTGTAACACTTGGTCTTTTTTCCCCCTCCCAATGTTTTAGTCATTGAGAAGGTCAAAACGAAATTCAGACTCTACGGAGTTGGCAGCACAGATGAATGAAAGTGTTGACGTCATGGATGTCATCGCTATTTGCTGTCCAAAGTACAAAGACCGACCACAGATTGCAAGAGTAGTGCAGAGGACCAGCAGTGGCGTCAGTGTCCAGTGGATGGCAGGCTCCTACAGCGGCTCCTGGACGGAGGCCAAGCGCCGCGATGGCCGCAAACTGGTGCCTTGGGTAGACACTATTAAAGAGTCAGACATTATTTACAAAAAAATTGCTCTAACGAGTGCTAATAAGCTGACTAATAAAGTTGTTCAGACTTTACGATCCCTGTATGCCGCCAAGGATGGGACTTCCAGCTAATGAATTTGTACATGCAGCCAAATTTACAGGAATTTTTTTAAAAGGCAAAAAAACTTGAAATATCAACATTCTGGCAAAAAAAAAAAAAATGAGTTTTTTGAAGAGTGGAACCTGGGATGCAGGAACAAAGGAAGGAATGTTGGGCAGACATTATTGTGGGAGCTCCCTTCGCTGTTGTGCAGCAGAAACGTCTCTCGGTTCGTTTTTACTCCCACTGTATTATAGTTTAACAAAATTGTTTATATCTTGGAAAAAAAAAACTTTCTGTTTAAAAAATAAACAAGTGAATGTTGGAAATTAGTCTGTTAATGTTCTTAATAAAGTGTTCTTGGAGTTGAACCTAGCAGCGGATGGCTTTCTTTAGCTTAGCCCAGTTTCCAGGGAGGCACTGTTTTCTCCAGGCTGTAAAATGGCAGAATCTCCTGGATATATAATTTATTCTGTTGAGAAAAAAAAAAGCATGCAGTATCTATGACCTATCTGCAGAAGGAGTTTTTGTAAATGTAGATTTTGTTGTATTAGGTCACCCTGAAAACAGTACAAGAAAGGGGTCCCCAGGCACTCTGGTGGAGCGAATACTGCAATAAATTTTTTTACTTCTCTTTGTTACTTGTCTGTTTCCATTTGAATTTCTTATTGTAAAGATCTGTTTAAATCCATTTATATTATTTTGCAGTCTTTTATGTAAAATTTATTATATCATTGGTTTTCAAAGCAAAACATAAAATATTGTTTATACAGTTTGTACAGGCTGACTTCTGAATAATTGGTATCTATTATTTTCATTCCCATAAGAGGGTGTAAACAACTCCAGGGTTTTATTGTATCCTGCAATATTTAGTATTAACTATATATGATTTAGCACTGTGCCAAACACATTTTCAAGAGTACATTTTGATATAAAAAGAAACTATAGTTTATTCCTTGTATGCTTCCATTTCTTTCTAGTGATGTCATGATGGTAATACTTATTTTTTAAACCATGGGAAAGATAACAATTCTGCTATTTTGGAAAAACAGCATTTCTCTTAGAGGAACTCCGTGTTATTTTAAAAATAGAGTTGAAATAAGTGTGACACTTTCCAGTTAAACACACTACATTTGACACACTATTTTTTAATGCCAAGAGTGATTTTACTAGTTCGGATGTTCATTTTGTAGCCTACAAGTTTTATACGCGTTTTCAGAACAATTGTCATATAGATCAGCTACTACAAATACCTCAGCTAAATTGGGAGAGGGATATTATATGTACTGATTTTTAAATCACTTTGGAAAAAAATGACCTCTAAAATGTTAAATTTTATGAAATCAGCAAGTAAATGAACATCCTCAGTTTGTGAGGACCAGTGGCTGCCACAGAATTTGTGAACTCCTATTAAACACTATGAAAATACCTCCGAGCTCTACGTCCTATGTGGGATCTTTCAGAACGTCTTCTTGAAGGCCGTGGTTGTTCTCGTCCCCTAACTGCATGGTCTTTCCTCTTCACTGTGCATTCTTTATGAGGAAACTAAGTGGATTTAACCTGGAATTTGTTTCTGTCAAAAACAGACGTGAGATAGCTTATACAGCAGTGAACTATCGGTAAAAGTGAAACACCATCTACATAAAACATCCAGCCTAGAGAGTGTTAAATAAAACACGAGCGTAAGAGCCGACTCGGAGTGCTCTGTGTCTGGTGGTGCTGTCACTCACTTCTCACGAGATGCTACAATGTTTCATTCCCGATCTGTAGATGAAGATGATAGCGGAGCATCAGTGTGGACGTTCAGTGCACCTGTGCTGCACTGCTTTGCATGAGTGCAAGCATTAAGCCCAAGATCCTATGGAAGAAGAAATCTTTTCCCAAAAGTATCTTGGCTCCCCAGGAATACAAGAATTTTCCTTTGGTTTTCTGAGACACAGTATCATTTTGCAGCCCAGGCTGACCTAAGTTCAGTCCCCCACCTCACCCTCCCATGTGCCAGAACTCTAGGCATCCACCACACACCTGACTGGGCATCCTATTCACAGTCAGCAGTAGAGCAAATGTCCTGAATAAATCTGTTGCCTTAGTCAGAGGCGGGTTACTTACTATTGGCCATTTATTGGGATTTCGGGGATTTTCCCATAACTTCTAAGCTGTTAGTAATGCAAGTGCAAAATCTGAGGAAATATGACTCTTACATATGTGACCAAAGCAATGAAAAAGTTGGCAGTGTCTCAGAGGTGACCTTAGGTCTTTAGGTGTTGACAGCACTGAAGGTCTTAACTTTGGTATTAGAGCATAGAAAATTAACTTCATGTATAAAGGGGATGGGGGGTACAAAGTTCAGTCAATCTGCTTTCTAGATTAATTACTATAATTTAGTAAATCGTACTGACTCGTATTGAAGATACATTTAGTATAGAAATGCTTGGGCTAAGGATGTCAGGCCAGCCAAGGCCATACAGTGAGACCCCCATTGAAAGAGAAAAAGAAACTACGTGCGGCCGATTGGCTTCTTTGCCTGCAGCATCGGAGCAGTTTCTGAATGGTTTGATGAACACAGGTAAGTCGGGCTGACTTTCCTTTTGTTTGCTCATTACACGGGCAGGTGCGTGTGCAAGCGTGTGGAGGCCAAGGCTGCCAGGCTTGGGCCTTAGATGGGTGCTGGGGATCTGAACTCAGGACCTCACGCTTGTGTAACAAGTACTTTATGGTGAATTGAGACATTATCTCCTCAGTCCCTGAAGCTGAGTTTTCTCTTGTGATCTTCTCAGTTGAGGAAGTAAACGAAGGAAGTGGCATTTCCCATCCCCCTCACTTTTGGCTTTACAAAGGAACCCTGATCATTAGCATGACGTCCAGGTGGCTTTGTATCTTCAAAACTGGTCAGAGCCTTTTGCTTGTTTGTAGAGATGAGGGTCAGTATATGTAGTGTCACCTCCCTGGTGCTAAGACTAAAGTGTGACTTAACATTTAAACCTAATTCCTGCGCAAAAATACCAATATGTGAAACGTTTGATCGTCATACTCTATAGTAATCTCTGTTAAAGTCATGATGTAGAGTCTGCCTAGCATGGATTAAGGAAGCATAAAACAAAAAAAAAAAAAAAACAAACTTGTTCCAATTTTTGCTATTTGCCTTCCTCAATTTTGGCTAGTTCCTTTAATGCTCTGTATAACCTTCATCAGTAAAAGTATATTTATTGCACTTTTATTTTTTTTTTTTTTACTAAATTTGAATTTCTTTTCCTAAACATATACTGGCCCTTTATGAGAAATTGCCTTAAAATAATTGAGTGACAATTTGATATGATAGACCTAACCAAATTTGTATAATGTATTGACCAAAGGTCATTAAAAACGTAGGAGTAGCTTGTATAACTCTGTCTTCTCTGGAGACTGAAGCAGAAGGATCTCATCTGAAGACAAGCCAAGCAACTCAGCAAGACCCAGCCTCAGAAAATCAGGTCAGAAGTGTAAGTGTGCAGAGTAGTGTAAGTTTGCCTAAGCTGTCTTGTGAGGTCCTAGGTTCAATTCCCACTAGAGGGGAAACATTCTAATAATGGATCAGTACCATCAAACAACCTTTCCTTTTGGAAAATATCATGTGTGGCATTGTGCCCTTTTGTTTTCTTATTTGAATTTTTGTTGTTGTATGTTGTTGTTTTTTGACACAAGGTTTCTCTGTGTAAGCCTGGCTGTCCTGGAACTCACTCTGTAGACTAGGCTGGTCTCGAACTCAGAAACCCACCTGCCTCTGCCTCCCAAGTGCTGGGAGTAAAGGCGTGCACCACCACTGCCTGGCTTCAATTTTTTAATTAAAAAATTTGTTAGAAAACTCCATGTACCCAGTGTTCCATTTCAGACCGCTTTTAAGCATGCAATGTATTCACTCACACAGGCATTTGAGAAAATCCTAGACATGTAGTTTATAACTATGTTATCTTTAAATCTAACACTCCTTTGATGGCGAGTGACCACTAAGTGCCCAATCTCCAGTTGTCTAGCTATGATGATGAGCATCTAAACTCCCAACTCTCAGGAGGCTGAAGCAGGGGGATCATCTGAGCCCAACTCAAGACAACAGTAAAACCTCATCCAAAAGAAAATCCAACTTTCTCACACATTTCGGTCTCTTCATCTGTATTGTTTTGCTTGCAAAATGTGCTTACAAAGTAACAGGTTTTTTTCCTTGGGTTCTTAAGAAAATAGTTGATTTTAAATGGAGGACTACAGTTATCTTGGTTTTTGTCTGTTTCTCAACTGAACTGTAGGTTCAAGAGATCTCCAGGTCCACTAATGCTTGACCCTATGTAACTAGGAAAGAGGTGCTGTGGAAGTCGTGACGTGAACAAGGTCCCATTTTCAGGAAATAGTCATGTTATTTCTCCCTTTGCATTGGAGCTGCAAATACCAAGCATACGACTGGATACCAGCACTTGCAGACAGAGGCAGGAGGATGTCTGGGTTGTTAATTGCTGCAGAGAGTAAGTGGATTTGGGGCTGTGGTTTACAAGTATTGTCCCTGTGCTGTGCTTCCTGGGGGATGGTACTTTCAATTGGGACTTTTCTCAGCCACTGTTGAATCTGTCACAACCTTGGAAGCAGTTATTTTCTGTTTATTCAACTGAAATATCACACTTTCTTCCACTAAGAAATGGCAGCATAAGTTTATCAATTTAAGCTTAACTTTCTAAGATTTAGATCTTGAAACAACACAGAGAAAAGCTAATTATCATGAAACCTAAATCCACACTGATTCTCTTTATTCCATAGTTTTAAAATATATATGGATATCTGAGAGGGGGGTCTGAGAAATCACTTATTCTTGGTTAGCTTAAGCAGTCAGTTCACAGTTTACCTTTGGGGAATCTGATGCATTAGGAAAGTGAGGAATTAATCCATACTCAGTATGGTGCACATAATTTCAAGAAATTCAGTCATCCTGCCCCAGTTCCAAATGTACCGTTTTAGAGATCTTAACCAAAGCATTTCTCCTTACGATGACAGTGAAGGTGATGTGACACCCACATGCTGTCTACCAGCTCAGTCCTAAAGGGCAGTGTCAGGTTCCTCCGGAATCAGAACAAGGAAGCTCCATCTTGGAAGGTCTTTATTCAGTCTCCTGATAAAGCAGTGAATGTAGGCTACTTAATGGCTACACTTCAACGTTGCTTTCCTTCCAAAAAGATCTCTTTTTCCCAGATTTTTTGTGGTATCTACTTTACTGTTAAATAATTGAAGAATGTGAAATGTATTTTTACTGTATTCTATTTTTTTAAACTTGGATAATAGAGGACTAAAACTTGGATTGTTTTTCTTCAAGTGTTATATTCGAGGTCAGAAGACATAGGTTGAAGCCATGTGTTTCTTAAACAGTGTAAAACAAAGCTTCATAAATAAAAATCTCTTAGCATATTACATGAAAGCTTACATCCCTAACTTTCTTATGTGGCTTCTACAGGTGGACCGTTAGTGTTTGCTGCAGGTGGGGATGGGGGAGTGAATTCTGCCTTTGCGTGGAATCAGCGTATTGATAGAGAAATGGGTGTGTATGGAGTTCAGTATCAAAAGACAAGGCTAAGAATAAGGCAAGCCTGGCCAGGGCATCCTATTATGATGATGCAGACAACCTCTGTAATAATACACCTTGACCATTTATATGTCAGGGTAATTAAAAGGATAGAGCCCTTGCCTGGAATTGGGGTGAATCAAAGCTCACTTTGCTGCATGCAGATCAAAGGATGCTGAGATAAGAACATATAAGTCTCAAAGAAAGCCACGGACCCTGGGTGTTGTGCTGTCAAAGGAAAAGCTTGCCAGAGTTACATATACGTTTAGAAAGTTAAAATAACTAGACAGTTGTCTGAATGGGATAAATTAGAACAAGGATAGTAAGTTCCTCTAGTTCAAATGACAACATTCAACTTTTCTAGTGACAGTGTTCTAAGTTGGTACCCGTGGACATTCTGGTGACGTCAACAGGGAGGATACACACATGTATGGCCCTTTGAGATGGGAAACCTGGGCCAGGCAGTATTTCTGAGACATTGGCATGTACAATAGAAGAAGAGTAGCATGGAAGCAAGGAGGGACCACGGAGGCTGCCAGCAGCTAAGGAATGATGGCAGAGAGTGAGCTTTGTGCGGAGAAAATGCCAGTGTTAAGGAAAACTAGTAGGTCTCCATTCATGATGTAAGTCGTAGCTTAGGGATAGTGATTTTAAAGAGGATAAAGCAAACAGCAGGATTGCGTGTGAGATGGATCTGAGTCAGGGATGGAAATCTTTTAGAAAGTGGCAGTGGAGAAGAGCAGAGAAGGGCCTGGCCTGCCACAATCAAGACTGGTGTCTAATAGGGCTTGGGACGCTCAGAGTCACAGGCCAACACCAGCTGCCACTTAGACCACATGGCTATGTTTGTTTTCTCCAATAGTTTTGAGCTGCCCACCGCACCTCCCCTGAGTGTGCTTTGTCATGGAGACGGGACTTAGCGGAGAACTAACAGAACTAACGTGAGAGGAAATTGGAGGATGGAAGGTCACAGGTCTCCGTGGAATAGGAAGAGCAATGTGTAATAGGGATAGCCCAAGTGGAGTGGACTCAAGAGATGATGATCCGAGAAGGACAGAGTTCTAGGAGTGGGTGTGCAGTGCAAGGCACAGACTGACAACAGCACAGGGTGCAGAGACAAAGGAAGAGGAACACTGCATTCAGCACTGTCCTAAACTACGACCCGAGCTTACTCTTCCTTATATACCAGTAGTTTGTCCTGAAGACAACTTGGTACTGATGCTAGGTTTGTTATTTTTAAATTTCACACATTTCACTTTAGCAAGGATTTGTTGAATGCCTTCTATGAGCTATGAAAACACTGGTAAATAAATTTGCATGTTTGTAGTAGAGACAGAAAGTTACCACAAAGTACACAATGAAATATTTCATTATAATTGACTGTGTACATAGAAAGGAGATTCTAGGAAAGTATGTAGCGCTGAGGTAGTTTGGTGAGCTGGAGAAAGTCAGGCTTGCTACTCCACATCAAAGGCATAAAAGTTACCAAGTGATGCTGAGAAATGGGAAAGTGCACACACAGACACACACACACACACACACACACACAAAGGCATGCATGCACACACTCACAGAATTTCTCCTCAGCAGTCAGTTCATTCCTTAGACATGAGATGGGGCTTCAAGATTTGAGGATGAAAAATAGATCTGTCATAGTGTGGATTTTTTTTTTCATATATGTGAGGGTTTTGCCTGCATGTATGTGTGAACCACATGCATGCCTGGTGCCCTCGGAAGTCAGAAGAGGACAACATATCTGGAAGTGAAGCCATGGATCATCATGAGCCACCATGTGGGTGCTGTGAACTGGGCACAGGTCCTCGGCAACAAGGGCTCCTGCACACTGAAACAGCGCCCTAACCTTTGGGTCCTTTTTATGTTTTTTTTTTTTAATTCTACTTATGCAAGTGTGGGTATGTATGTGTAGATATGTGCACTTGCTTGTAGTGGCCACAGTGGACAAATGAGACTATTAGATCCCCTGGAGCTGAAATTACAGGTGACTGAGCTATCTCATGTGGTTACCAGGAATCAAATCGAGGGCCTTAGCAGGTCGTTCGGGCCCCTGAGCCATCACTCCAGCCCCAGGATTTCTATCTTAAATACCTTCAAAAGTTTATGTGTTGAAGGCTTGGTCCTCAGTTTATAGGAGTTGGCAGATGGTAATGTGAATTTTACTGGTAAGATTAACCTTTGAGGTGTGCATCCACATAGGATGAGGTGACCTAGAGAATAGCTGTGGATGTTAATCATTATATTTAAAGAAAACAAAAGAATCAAAAGATGACATTATGCCAAAAAGAGAAAAGTCTCAGTGATGTCTGCATGCCTTAAAACAGTCAACTGCAACCTTAAGACCCCACTCTTTGTAATATTCAATGATTTCAAGATGGCGACTCTAAAGTCATGCTTTTAGTTCACCCCTAAGCCTTATGTTGTTAATACTTTTAATTTTCCACTAAAAGCAACACAATGCCTTGCCGAGCCGTCCCTCCCCGCCGACTTTTCCTCTACAGAGGTGACGTTTTGGACTTTACTTCTCATTAGAATCATTATGTCCCCAGGCAGTGGTGTCTCTCGCCTGTCATCTCAGCACTTGGGAGGGAGAGGCAGGTGGATCTCTATGAGTCCAAGGCTAGCCTGGTCTTCAGAGCGAGTTCCAGGACAGCCAAGGATACACAGAGAGCCCTTGTCACAAAAACTAAAAAAAAAAAAAGTACAATCATTGTCTATCCCTTTTTTAGTCTTCATTCTTTACCTTTATGTGTGTGTGCACTTGTGTGTGCATGCATGTGTGTGAGAGAGAGCACACATGTGGGATGGCACATGTGAATATCAGAGGGAAAGTTGGGGAAGTCAGTTCTCCTTCCACAATGTGGATTCTAAGATTTGACTCGATCACTGGGCTCAGTGCCAGACACTGTTATCTACTAGGTTATCTATATTTCTAAGAAATAAACTTAGAGTGTATAAATCCTGGACTTTCTACAGTGAATTAATTATATGATCTCATGATTTAAACGTCAGCAGTATTTTGGATTTTTAAGTGTTTTTTCTCTTTCTCTGGTTGCTCCTCATAAACAGTCATGTATGAAAGCAACACTTCATATCCAACAGAAGGAATTTGCATTTGTCACTCTGCTTGAGCCCAAGTTTCAGCCAACACCCCGTCATGTGTTCAGATTTAACTCTTAGAGCAATCCACGTATTTCTTGGTATTCTGATTAGAATTGTAAGCTGTAGTCAAACAGCCTTATTGCTAAGAAAGCAAGAGTGGGTAACATATTGTAGCCCAGACCTGAGCCCATCAAGCTTGCTGCCAACAGCCCCAAATCTGTGCTCAGAGCGCACCTGCTGAGTATAGCAGTCCTGCTGCAATGGGAAGATGCTCACCTAGTGGGCTTAGCAGGAGAAGCGACCGCTCCCCCTCGGCAGTGCGCAGCAAGGGTCTCATCAGCTTCCCCTGTGAACCCTGGGTCGAACTCACTCGCTCAGTAAATGGGAAACAATTTATCTTCAACTCTTGGCTGGCCACCAATCAGAACTGACAATGTTCATCACAAGGCAAACGACCTGATAGAGATGTGAGAAGGGTTCTTCTGTGTATTTTCTCGGCATATTGATTCGTTTTCATTTTTAACATTGTAAATTGGTTTTGGGGTTGTCTTACATAAGAATGGGTTTTGTTGTGACATTTTCTTTTCCTTGTTTGTTTGTTTGTGTTTGTTTGTTTTGTTTTCTGAGACAGGACTTCTCTGTGTAGCCCTGGCTATCCTGGAACTGGCTCTATAGACCACGGTGGCCTTGAATTTACAAATCTGTTCGCCTCTGCCTCCTGAGTGCTGGGATTAAAGGCATGCACCACCACTGCCTGAGTTTGTTGTGACATTTTTATGTGTATGTGTCATTGATTGTACTCTCCACAGGTCCATATCCTATTCTTCCCCAATGATTTTAATGTCAATGTATATATACACCACACGTTTGTGTTGGTGCAGAACTGGAAATCATGTTGAGCAAAGTAAAACACACTCAAGAAAAAGAATTGTTTTCTTTTACCTCTTGTGCATGTGCAGCTTTATCTGAGTCCGGCTTACTGTACTCGACATGGTTTCCAGTTCCATCCATCTTCCTGGAAAATACATCATTTCATTCTCCCGATGGTTGAACACTATGTCCTGTTTATGGGCATCTAACCTGGTGACTAACACTTCAGTATACGTGCATGTAGAAGTTCCAGTGCTGTGCTGGCTTAGACTCCATTGGGTTTGTACACAGGAGTCGTTCGGCTGCGTCCTGTGGTACTTCTGTTTGCAGTTTAAAGAGAAACCTCTGCACCGAAGCCCACACTGTCTGGATTCCCATCAAGCAATGAATAAAGATTTCTCCTTCCCATACCCTCGCCTGCGTTTGTTTGCAGTTTTTTTCTGAGGTCGCCATTTGTACTGGGGTTTTAATTTGCACTTCTTGATGTCTAGCGACGTTGAACTTTTTTTTTTTCATGTATTTACTAGTCATTTGCGCTTCTTCTCTTGCAAACTTACTCGGTAGATTTTTGTTTGATGTAGCCTGCCAGATGTACAGCTAGCAAACATTTTCTCCCATTCTGTAGGCTGCCTCTTCACTGCACCCTGTACTGAACCTCTTATTTCAGAATCCTAGATAAGTGTTTTCCCTGCTTGAATATCTGTGCTCCACTTGCATGCCCGGTGCTGGTCATGCAAACCAGAATAGAACGATGGGTCCTCTGGAGCTGGGGTTACAGATGGTCGTGAGCCACCGTGTGGTTGCTGGAATCAAACTCGGGTGCTCTTAACCGCTGAGCCATCTCTCCAGTCCTCCAGTTGCCAATTCTTGGTATTATTTCCAGAACTATCAGAGTCCTTTGAGGAAGTCCTTACTGTTCTGCCTGTGTTGGCCTGTAGCAATTTCAGAGGGTGAGTCTTTAATCACTATCTGATTCATTTTGATTGGATTTTTCTTCAGGATAAATGATAGAGGTGTGATTTTATTCTTCTAATGTGAATAGTCTGTCTTTTGGTACCATTTATTGAAAAGGCTGTTTGGTTTTTGGGTTTTTTTTTTAATCTGACAATGTATGTTTTTTAAACCTTTGTCAAAACTCAGGTGGCTGTAGCTAAATGGGGTATTCTGGTCCCTTTCCTCTATCCCACCGGCCCCCATGTTTGCTTTTGTGACTATAACATGCTGGTTTTGTTATGTCTCTGTAGTGAAGAGGTCGGCTGTGACATCTCTTTTCTCTTTCTCCTCAGTTATTTCTTGGGTTATTTTGGATTCTTTGAGATCTTTTATGCAAATGAATTTTTTTTTTCTATTCTTAAGAAGAATGTCAGAATTTTGATGTGGATTGCATTGAATTCCTGGGTCGCTTTCAGTAATGTTATATATAGTTATGTAATGTCAACTTGCCACAAATTAGAATCACCTGACTAGGGAGCCTCACCTGAAGAAGCTGCCTGACTGTCTTGATTGATGGGGAAGACCCACCTGGATGGCGGACCACACCTTCCATTAGCAGCCCAGCTAAAGAGGGTGTGGCAGAAGGGGCACGGTCTCCATTTGTGATGGCGTGGCCTCCCACTCGCCTGGAGCTGATTTACCCTGCTCCTGCCGCTGCTCATTCACTGTCAGCAGATCCAGGGTTCCCAGGCTTCCATCCTGGACAGCGGGCCAGTGGCTCTCAGGGAGATTTCCGGGCTTCAGGGGCCAGAAGCGATTTCTGCGGCATCTTGCCTTGTGCACTGAGTAGCTACTGGTTGTCATCTTCCTCACCCTGTCAGACAGCCACGATGGGACTACTGGCTGCCGAGGTCTTCAGCTTCAAGGACCAACTATCTACCAGCTCTCAGCATCTCTGGTATGATTTAACTGTTACCATTTTACACCTGATCTAACAAATTCACACAGGTGTGTGTGTGTGTGTGTGTGTGTGTGTGTGTGTGTGTGTGTATTCATCCTGTTGGCTCTGCTCTTCTAGACCCTAATATAGTTTTATAGCCATTTCCAGAATATTCTGCCAATTTTGTCAACAAGAGGGTTTTCCCATCTACAAGTTTCTTCACATTCTTTCTTCTGTGTTTTAAAGTTTTCAGTGTAAGAGTCTCTCACCTCGCCGCTTAGACTTATTCCTAGGTATATTTTAAGCTGTTAAGAATGTGTTGTTTTATTCTGTTTCTTAACGAGCAAGTTCAGTATTGATACTTTGAAACCCATGCTGGTTTTATTTTGTTTTTGCCATGTATGGTACTTGAGGCCTGGAGTTTTAGCACTTGGGAGGTAAAGGCAGGAGACGAGAGTTCAAGGCCTGCCTTGGCTGTATGTTATCTGTCTAAGGTGGGTTGTGGTGGAGCATATCTTCAATCCCAGTACTCAGAGGCAAAGGCAGGAGGATCTCTGTGAGTTTGAAGCCAGCCTGCTCTACATGGCAAGCTCCAGGACAGTTAGCAGTGGGGTGGGGGTTTCGGGGAGTGTGGCCTATCTCAAAGGAAGGAAGGGAGGGAGGAAGGAAGGAAGGAAGGAAGGAAGGAAGGAAGGAAGGAAGAAAGAAAGGGAGAAAAGGAAAGTGTGCTGGTTGGTTTTGTCAACTTAAGACAAACCTAGACACATGTGGGAAAAGGAATCCCAGTTAGGGAATTGTCTCCATCGGGCTGGCCTGGAAATCTGTGGAGTTTCCTTGATTGATGGTTCCTGTGGGAGGGTCCAGCTCACTGTGGGTGATACTGGCCCTGTGCAGATGGTCCTGGATTATAGATGAGGGTTGTGCGTTATAAGGTGCAAGCTAGTAGGCAGTGTTGCTCCATGCTCTCTGCTTTACTTCCTGCCTCCAGCGGCCCGAGTGCAGCCCTGACTTCTCTTTATGACCAGCTGGAAGAGGTAATGTGAAATCAAGCCTTTCCTCCCTGGGTTGCTCTTGGTCAGTGTTTTTGTCCCAATAGAAACCTAACTAGGACTGAAGAGATACAAGTAAGTTCATGTCCCGCTACTCGCCAGAGCTTAAGTCTTCTGCTGCAGTCTTGAGGGTGGTTTTGATTTTAAGATCATGTCATCCACAATCAGGGAATATTTGACCCTTTCCTATTTGAAGCCTTCCTTTGTTTACCTTGTTACTATAGTGAAGACTGAAAACAGCAAATGCTTTGTTTTTCCCATTTAATATCATTGTTGGCTCTAATTCTGTCATGCAGAGCCTTTATTTTTTTTTAAGATTTATTTATTGTATATATGTGGGTATACTGTTGCTATCTTCAGACACACCAGAAGAGAGCATAGGAGCCCATTACAGATACCTGTGAGCCTCCATGTGGATGCTGAGAATTGAACTCAGGTTCTCTGGAAGAGCAGTTAGTGCTCTTAACCGCTGAGCCATCTCTCCAGCCCCACCTTTATTATTTTGAGTTGTGTTTCTTCTAGTTTCTTCAGGGCTTTAAAAATGTTTTAATTATATTTTAAAACTTGTGTGTGTGTGCCTGTGTGTGTGCATGTGCTTGCACACACATGTGGAAACCAGAGGACAACTTGTAGGAGTCAACTCTCCTTTCACTACTCAGGACCTGGGGATCAAACTCAGGTTGTCAGGTTTGGTAGCAAGTGTCCTGCCTACTGAGCCAAGCAGAAAACCCTTCTTCCAGACTTTCAACTTGAAGGGATGTTGGTCTTTGTTCAGGGTCTCCTTTACAGCTACTGGGATGCACATAGGATTCCTGCACCTGAGACTATCTATGTGCTGTAGTATACGTCTTTATTTTCATATGTTAAAGCCTTCTCAAGTGCCTGGAATGAAATCAACTGGGTGATGGTTACAACCTTTTAAAACATGCTGTTGAATTCAGCTAGAAAATATTTTATTGCATATACGCTCATCGGGGAGATCGGGCCATAGTTTTTGCTGTCCTTAAATTCATTTTCATTTCACGTGTGTGGGTGTTCTCCCTGCATGTTTATGAGCCTGTGAGGTCAGAAGGTGGCCGTAGTTATAGAATGTTGTGAATCTCTCTGTGAGTGTTTAGAAAAAAACCACAGTACTTCTACATGAAGCACAGGTGCTCTTAACCACCAAACCATCTCTCCAGCTATGGGCAATAGCTTCCTTCTCTGGTTTTATTATCAGGGTGGTACCAGCTCCATGGACTGGGTCTGGATAGATTGAGGGTCTTGCGTTCCACTTTTCATCTAGTAGAATTTGGGAGTGATTCCTGTTGGCCCTGTTTTTCCTCCCTCAGAGTCCTTCACCCTCTTTACTCAGGACAGATCCAATTACGTTTCTATGTCCTGTTCTAATAGAGGTAGGTCAGACGTGTCTAGGACTTTGTCCATTCTTCTAGATTTTCCAGCTTTTTAGAATATATGCTTTCAAACTATCCCCTCAAAGTCTTCTGGGTTTCATTTATATTTGTTGTAATGTCTCCATTTATCATGTATATTTTAATACTTTATTTAGGGTCTTGTCTCACTTTCTTTTGGTTACTTTGTCTAGAAGTTTATGGATCACTTTTTCTCAATCGCCAACTCTTTGTTTCATTGACTATTGGATTTTATTTAATATGAGCAGCTAGTTTGTGTGTTGTAGTTGAGAGTTCAGATTGTTGGCATTCAAGCCTATAACTGAGATTCCCTGTAATTCTGTTTGTTCTTTTCCTTCTCCTCTATTTATGTCACAGAACGCTTGTTTCCTGAGTTACCGTTGGCTCTTCCCTACCTGTCCTTGAGTGCATGCATCTATTCTCTCATGAAATCTACTCGGTGTTCTCATGGTACTCACTGTCTTAGGGTCACTATTGCTGGGATGAAAACCATGACCAAAGCAACTTGGGGAAGGAAAGAGTTTTGCTTATCCAGCTCATACTTCTGCATCACAGTTGATCATCAAAGGAAGTCAGGACATGAAGGCAAGCAGAACAGGAACCTGGAGGCAGGAGCTGATGCAGAGGCCATGGAGGGGTGCTGCTTACTGGCTTGCTCCCCGGGGCTTCCTCAGCCTGCTTTCTTCTAGAACCCAGAACCACCAGCTCACAGGGATGGCCCCCGCCTGCGATAAACTGAAGCCCTCTATCAATCACTAATCAAGAAATGCCCTACAGGTTTGCCTGATCTTACAGAGCCATTTTCTTGTTTTTAGTCTTATTTGGGTTTTATTCATAATCACAAACTCTTCAATGCAGCTAGACATGGAGGGGAGTGAGGAAAATATGGAACCAAAGAACTTGAAGGAAAGCAGAGATCACAGGGTAGTTTGAGCAGATGGGGCGGGAGGCATGGGCACTCTCCTGAGCTACAGAAGGAATGGTCCTGTAGATAAGACGCCAGCAAGTCACAAGAACTAGAGTGGTCCACAGTCAGGAGTGGTGATGATCTTCTTGCTGGTCTTGCCATTCCTGGGTCCACAATGCTCATGCCTTCTCTCGCCTTCCCAGAAATGTCTAGTTTTTGCATAACTTGTTATAATATGAAGGATGTAACCGAATCTAAGCCTGTATCACTCCAACACAGGCCAGAGCCTGATGTCTCTGTCCAGTGCCAGTAATGCAGGAGTTGTCTCTCTCCATCCACCTCCTAGTATCAGGGCCTTCATGGCTTTTTCAAGCTTTAGCATTCTTATTTGGTTTTGATCTTCGTTTGGTTTGGTTCGGTTGAGGTAGGGTCTCTCTATTTAGCACCAGATATTCTAGAACTGTCTATGTAGACCAGGCTGGCCTCGGATTTACAGAGAGCCTCTGCTTCCCAAGGACTGGGATCAAAAGTGTGCCCTGTGGCCAGCTTCGGCATTCTTGAAGAATTATCTTGTGAATGGGTTAGTTACATGCCTTTCTTCCTGTTCCTTGTGTTTCTGTGTTTCCATTTGTGCATCTGACAAACTCCGTACATTGAGAGAGAGATTTCTGTTTTACTTAGAAGCCTTCTAGGTGAGCAGCTGTCACTTCAAGGCTCCATCACTAGAACAAGATTAGCTACTGTACTGGCAACAGCACAAGTCCAGTACTCCACTCTAAGTCAAACAATGCCAACTATTTTATATCAGTAATCACATAAAAAAGAAGGGGTTGTGAGGTTAAAAATTATGAAAGGAGAGGCACTAGAGACATGCAGTAAGGAAAAGGCTCTAAAGAAAGGGAACCAAAGCCCATAAGGCAGACATGGGAGTCTCTTTCTGAAGATGGGGATGGTCTGCCATCACAAGACAACGACCAGGCCTCTGACTCCCAAGCAAGAGGCAGAGAAGAGGCAGGACATGGCCATCAATACTCAAGCTGACTACACTTGGGAGAACTGTTGGCTTGGGCTACAGAAGCACACCCGGGCCTGTTGTCTTCACTTTTCAGATGAAAATCTGGTTTCTCTGCTGGGGAGCCAAGGGGCAGAACTTTGTGCTGCTTTCTGCAGGGATGTCCTTTCCTTTTCTCTGCATTTGTAAGCTGTCCTATTACATGTGTGTGCACCTGCACACACAGAACTCATGAGCGCACATTCAAGAGTGCACATACACACACACACCCTTGTAGGTTATGCTGGTCTCTCATTCTCTTTGAAATCGAATCTATTTTTTGTTACACTGTCCACTCCCCTGTCACATGGAGGCAGGTTCTAACCCATCAGGTTTTGGATTTTAAAATCATTTCTTTCTCCTCTTATGTAGTAGGAAAGCCCTGTACTGATAAGCTGTAAGCCCCCTCGTCTGTGAGACTTGGATCCTCCCTTTCATGATGTGTATTCCCTTCTGATGATGCTGATGCCTGTCCATCCATTTAAACATTAGAGCAAGGTACTACATTGAAGCTTGTGGCTTCTATATGGAGTTTGCACGAAAGGCCAGTGGTTAGAAAGCATTTTCTGTAAAGTTGGAAAATGCTTTAGGCTTTGCATGCTTCTGGCCTGTGTTGTAACCTCACAACTCTGGGCCGCATGTAAGCACAAGGAAGGTACATTGCACGTAAACCTACTTTGTAAGAGCAACCATAGGAAGCAGGTAAGATTTGGCCATCACTGTGTTAATGTAGTCAGATGGGTGTGCGTAGGGCAAAGTCCACAGTCTTTTTTTTTTTTTTTTTTTTTTTTTTTTTGATGTGCTTTCTTGTTTTTCTGTGTAGCCCTGGCTGTCCTGGCACTTACTCACTTTGTAGACTAAATCTGGCCTTGGAGATCTGCCTGCCTCTGCCTCCCGAGTGCCTGGAGTGCACCACTACCACCTGCCGCCCCTAGTAACTCTTTACAATAAACTTACAGAAGTGAGTTGTCACAACTCCTTTCTATGTTGTGATGGAAGAGAACCATCTCCCAAAAGTTAACCTTGATCTCCACATCGCACCATGGTACATGTGCATCACCACACAAAAATGAATAAAAGCATAACGGAAATAAACGGTTTATGCAATACTCGTACGCAGAGCCAAGAGGCCCCAGGAGAAAAAGGCTCAGGTTCTTGTCCTGATTTGACCCTTTTCTTTTTATAATTATTTTTGAGGGGTGGTTGGATGGTTTTGTTTTCATGTTTCGGGGATTGTTTTAGTGGGATGGGATATACTCTTACTAGTTCTTTGAGAATTTTGTACACAGTGCTTAATCATATTCATCCCTTACCCCTTCCTTACCTACCTGACTTTGTCTTTTCTTCACCAACTAAAAACAATTTGTACTGCTCATATATGCTCTGGATGTGTGGCCTTCCACTGGAATGTGGTTAACCTCCCATGGGTAACACTCTTATAAAAACCTGACTCTTCCTCTCTCAGCAGTTATCAGCTGCCTGTAGCTCCTTAGCTAGCAGTGGGACCTCATCGGCCCTTCCCTCTCCCTGCCGACATTTGGTCTGTGTTGAGCTTGGGCTGGTCTTCTATTTGCTGTCATGACTGCTGAGTTCTTATGTACAATGGCTCCGCCATGTCCAAAAGACTGTTTCCTTGCATTCCTCCCTGCCTCTGATTCTTATCTTCCCAGCCCCTCTTTCACAATGATCCCTGAGCCCCAGGGTATGTGTGAGATAGATGTCCCGTGTGGGTCTGTGTTAATTACCATCTACTACAACTAGAAGCTTCTCTGATGACATAAGTCATTAGGCGCCGGTTTAATATTATGTCCACTTAGCAGAATAATAGTAGGTTCTCCACTAGAGCCTATGAGCTGTTTGGTCACAGGTTCTTGGGGTCAGGTATGGGTTTCATCTCATGGACTGGGGCTTATATTCAATCAGAAAGTGGTTGTCTACTGACGTTTGTGCCACTAGTGTAGCAGTGGGTGTGTCTTCCCCTGTCTCTCCAGGCCAGTCAGTAGCTTCCAAGATTCACAGACTGATGAGTACTTTTCTTTGGTAGCGTGCGTATTGCCTCCCATCACCATGAAAGCTAAAGCAGGAGGTACAGGATGATGTTTCCATGTTCGTTCCAGCTTCTTATTTCCATGTTCTGTGACTCGAGTACATAGAGACTTTAGCTATAGGTCTGTAAGGTAACTGGGTTTTTATTTTTCAGCTTGTGATGTCTATTAGGAGCATTATGGTTCCATTACAGGGTAGATTCTATTTTAACTCTCTTATATATTTTAATTTTTTACGGAAGCTTCTACGATAGTAGGTAGTTTCCAAATAACTTGTTTTAGTGTTATCTATCTGTCCACATTCCCTCTTCTACACTGCTCTCCTATTCTCCCACCCCAGTTAAATCCTTCCTGGCCTATTAATCCACTTTAAGCCTTTATAGCATTCCTTTCTATCTCCTCTCCCTTGTAGGCAACCCCATATAGCCTCTTAACACTTTCGGACCTCTATGGACATTCCAAATGAAACTTACACCTTAAGATTCAAAGCTAACATCCACAAACGAGAGAAAATGTGGTATTTATCTTTCTGTGCTACCTCCCTCAGAATCACTTCTCCCAGTCCCATTCATTTACCCATGGATTTCATTTTTCTTAACAATTGAATAAATTGTATTAAATATACCATTTTCATTATCTACTCATCAACTGATGACCATCTGGGCATTTCCCCTGATCCAATTGTAAGGTATTTTGTTTGTTTGAAGATTAATTTGTATGAGTGTATGGTTTACCTGTACAGTTGTATGTGCTCCACATATGTGCCTGGTTCCCCTAGAAGCCAGCAGGTGGCATTAAGTACTCTGGAACTGGAGTAACAGGTAATTGTGAACCAGCATTATGTAATTGCATAAAAATTATGTAATTTTTATGCAGGGTGAGAGATAAGAATTTTGTTTCATTCTTTTAACTTTCTACTGATTCTTTGTGAATTTCAGAGCATGTACCCCAATCCCACTCATCTTCCCATCCCCTTCATACCTGCCCTCCACCCTTACAACCTTGCCCCACAAACAAAATAAGCAAACAGCAAAGTAAAAAAAAGAAAAAAGAACCCATTTGCGGTGGAAGCTGCAGTGTGTCATGCAATGCACCCTTTTGTCCACACATCTTTACTTTGTTGCAATGAGCCACTGGTCTGGTTTGCAGTCTCTGGCTTCTGCTACACTATCAGTACTGGATCCTCACTAAGACACCTCTAGGGCATCCTCTTGTTGCCTTATGTCATTGGGATCCTGCAGCTTTGCTCGTCAGAACCAGCCCCTTCATGCATTCCTGAAGTGGAAACTTCTAGTTCTTTGGAAAGTCATGTCAAATGATGCTTTGCTGGGGCACACAGGTAAAAGGATGTCTTACTAAAGCAAATGTGAAAGACTGTTTTCCTGAAGCAGACACAGGTGAAAGGATGTTTGGATATAGCAGACACGTAAAAGGATGCTTCATGAAGGAGTATAAATATGACCTCACAGTCAGTGGGAGACGAGCACTGAACCTTGGTTTGCTCCACCTTGATATTCTTCACTAAAGACAGGCATGTATTGGTTTGTCTTACATATCGTTGTTGAGCTCAACTTGTAATAATGCCTCCATTGAGAGAAGTACACCCAAGAACTGCTAGTGAGGTTCCAGTGGCCTAGACTCAGGCTAACTGGGGAGCCTTGAGGTTCCTTCAGGATTGAACTACAGCTGCCTGGTGTCTGCCTGCCAAGAGGATTGGACTGTAGCTGCTGGTTCGTTCCTGGTGTCTGCCTGCCTTGAGGACTGGTCTGCAGTTGCTAAGTTGTATTTGGTGTGTGCTTCAGGACTAAACTGCTGCCAAAGATCAAACTCGTTCCAAAAGAACTATCACTGAACAGGTCCACTTCCCCCATATCCTAATAATTTTTCTCTTCCACTCCCTCTACTGGGTGGTGGGCTAGAGGAGAGGTTGAACCCTTATTAAAAGTAGGCTGGAAAAAATTTATGCCTACACACTTGAGCAGTTCGTCGATGGGGTAAATGTTGGGGTGAGCCAATTCAAAGCCGTGGATCTGGTCCTGGGGTTGAGAGGTAGTCAGTCCACCAGCTCTCCTGCACCCACTAAGGCCAGCTCACCTGCTCTTATGCCCTCATGCCCTAGTTGCCAGCTCTCCTTAGCTCATGAGACCAGGGTCAGATCTACTGTGCTGCCCAGGCAAGGTGTGAGACCTGCCCTCCTATGCTCAACCCTCGGGGCCAGAACCCCCACCTCCACTGCTGCATTGACATGGACCCAGACATGGTCCTCGGTGCGATAGCATGAACCCAGAGTGCACTGCAGCCTCAGATGCACAAACCACTCTGCTGCTCTTTCCAATTTAGTGGAATGTTTTCAAGGTAAATCTAATGATGTTCTAAATCTAATTGGTATCTGTTATGACAGCTTTTCATTACAAATTTATTTTAACTTCGATCTTCTCTTTCTTTTGCTTAGTTTGGCCAAAG
This sequence comes from Mastomys natalensis, assembly GCA_021653895.1. Taxonomy (NCBI): domain Eukaryota; kingdom Metazoa; phylum Chordata; class Mammalia; order Rodentia; family Muridae; genus Mastomys; species Mastomys natalensis. The sequence continues at coordinate 975,455 of JAJTUV010000141.1, forward strand.
GTTTGCAGTTTGACAGTTTTTTTTTTTTTTTTCAACAACCACCTCTGTTTCGTTGATTCTATTGGTTTTTAACCTTTCATTAACTTCTGCCCTGCTCTTAGTGATTTCTGTGTACTGATTTGAGGTTTGGCTTATTCTTTTTCCAGAGCTTTAAGGTATATCATTGTTTACTTGAGATCTCTAATTTCCTAATGCAAACACCTTGAACTATAAATTTACCTCTGGAAATACTTTCAGTGGATGCTACAGGTTGATTTTCATTTGACTCAAAGAATAGTTTTGCTTCTTGATTTCTTGACTCAGTCACTATTCAAGTGTGTTGTTTCCTCTCCATGAGTTTGTGCTTTTTAGGGTTTTCCTGGGTATTTATTTATTTGTAGTCTTACCCCATTTCAGTTAGGTAAGATACAATTATTTCAGTTTTCCTGTATTTGTTGAGACTTGCCTTGTGACCTAATGTGGTCTATTCTGGACAAAGTCACATGGGCTGCTGTTCATGAAGGAGGTGTTAGCAGTGTCTGGATGGACTGTCCTGTAGATGCTCTTAAGTATCTGATCTGTGCTGTCACTTAATTAGCATATTTCTCTATTTTGTTGTTGGGAAGACCAACAGTGGTGACGGAAGATTACCAAAGTCACCCTCAACTACTGTAGTAATGTTCATCTCTGGATGGATGTCCAATTGCATATCTGTACCATGTTCTCAGCGTTAAATAGGAGGGGCATAAGGAGGAGGAGGGTGTGGATTAAGTGTTGACTCTGGTGAAACAGCTAAAGGAGAAAGAGGGTACTGTTGGGGCCCAGAGACAACAGGGGCTGGTAAACTACAGAAGGTTTATCAAGTAAGAGTAGACGGGGGTGAGGAGGCCGTAACGGTGCAGGAAGACGGGGTTTTACATGAACTGTGACTGACAGTAGAATGAGGTGTAGAAATAAACACAGGCCAAGACCCAACCTGCAATCAAAAGCAGAGCTGTCAGGAGTCACAAATGCCAGAGTGGGCAGTCCAAGGACAAACCCTGATGAGGTGACCTCTCAGACAACTGAGCTGAGCGCTACAGTGCTCAGATCCCTCTGGCATGACCTGGGATTAATCCTCATCACTGCCACCTCCAAAAATGGAGTGGGTAGGGGAAACAGAAAACTTTAGTGTTTCTCTACGATTTTATTCTGTGGTGCTGGGGATTACAGCCAGGGCCTTGCACACAGTAGGCAGACACTACATCCTCAACCCTACAGTAGAAGCTTATGAAAACTGGTCGCATGCGCCTCTAAGAGATTGTAGAGTTAGGGTGTCGGGATAGTTCACAGCCTTCTCAGATAATGCCACCCCAAATGACAAGTGTGGGAAGCTCCTGGTTTTAGTCATTTCTCTGAAAATGATCTCCAAAACTAAGGAGCCTCAGCCCTGTGCTTTCCCCAGGGTTAAGATGATCACTGTAGGCCAGTGAGGAGGTGGCTCTGCAGGGAGAAGGTGCTTGATGCTAAGACAATGACTCAAACTCAAGCCCTGGGAGGACCAGCTCCTGCAAGCTGTTGTGTGACTTTGCACAGGTGCCACGGTATGCCACGCACACACAATAAATACAAGATGAGGGTTGAATAACCCGGATTTCCATGCCCTCAGACATGACGTCCCCGAACCTACCAGTCCGGACTGGCCTGACGCAAGTCCAGGGACAGTATGAAGGGGCTGGTGCCTGCCACTCCTTGGTCAGAGCCTGCTCAGCTCAACTGCAGGACTTTAAACTGAGCTTTAGAGCGGAGACGGATTTGCTCCTCGGCAACAGGAGGTTCCTTTATAAGGAGTTTCTGGAAACACAGAGGGTGGTAAAGGAAGTAGCAGATACAATTTTTTATTCAAAGTAATTTAAATATTGTGAAAACCTGGCTTGACCTGTATTTAAGATGAAGCACATGCAAAACAATACGTTTCTCTAAACAACCTTTCCTAATAAAGGCAATATTACTGATACATGTTTATTTTCTGTCTTAGAATGGTTAACCCAGAGAAGCCTAAGGCTGCAGGATATAAATTCTCATTTCTGTCAGTGTTTCACAGCCTTAGACCCACAGAACTCTGAGGACCACGTCTGTGAGACTCTGGCCAGTGCCTGGACAGAGAATGTCACGCCGGTCCTACTGGTCCAAGGCCCAGTGCACAGACAGGCTCTTGTCCTCCACGCCGGCCACCATGTCTTCAACGGCTTTCCAGTCCAGTTTGCTGAGGATGCTGCCGGTGCTCTCAGACACGCTGTCCATGCCACCCGCCAGAAAGGAGGGCTCGGGCTCCTCCTCTTCAGCTGGTGACATGTCCTGTGGGATGGAGAAATGGATGTGGTCCATCACAGAGGTACAGGGGATGTGGGAAGGCGGGAGCACTGACAAGGAGCTGTCACACGACACACATGTGGGCATCAGAGCTGATGGGCAGTCAAGATGGGGCTTGATACCTGGTGTACAGCAATCTGCTCTCTGTACTTTCCTTTTAATAACAATATAAGTTAAGGAGAACTCTGATAGCTATGTATCTGCGGAATATAGTTTGAAACCCTAGGAGCTAGACACACATTGTAGACATAATTCTAGCACTCCAAAATGGAGGCAGGAGGGTCACAAGTTCAAGGATAACCTCAACTTTATATCATGTTTGAAGCTTGTCTAGACTTCTCAAAGGCGGCTGTGGGGGTAGCAAATCAGGATGAGACAGAGAGTGCTCAGTGCTCAAGTCTGAAGACCTGCGTTTAGACCCCAGTACCCATGAAGAAAAACACACATGGCTGCATGCACACAGGATGGACATGAGGACGTGCTGGCCTGCCAATATAGCACAAAAGACAGTGAGCTCCAGGTTCAATAACACTGTCTCAGGAGAATAGGTTAGGGGCCTGTGCATGTACACCATGTGTGCACATACACACCAAACACTCAGATATACCAACAACTTAGAAGAAACAAAAAAGGAGGGAGTATCCAAAATAGGAGGGAAATTAAAGACTCCATGGAACGGTGAAAGACCTAGAGGGCTTCGAAATCCAGATAAGACAACAGAGAGACCATGATACTTATTTTGGAAAGGGAGGAAGCACTAGAAAATGTTGGAAATTTATCATTGGGCTAAAAGAAAATGAAAAAATACAAACAAACCAACAGAGGCTGTGAGATCCTGCCTCAAACAAAGCAAGCATGTACACACAAAGACAACTGCAGAGTGTGGGGCATCCGTTACCTGCAGGAGGGACCCGGACCTGTCATGAAGAATCCTGTGGATTTCGGAGGGCACAGTCCAGGACTCACCACCATCTCTTCCCTCTCATCCTCTATGCACGCCTGTTGCACTGGAGGAGCCACCCCAATGGCCCGCTGGCTCCAACATGGAGGATTGGAGCCTGCAAAGGGAAAACAGCACAACACAGCAGAGCTGACGACTGTCACCTTACTCCATAGCTAAGCCACACATCTGTTCCCAAATATTCAAGCCACGAGGTATGGATGTGACATGGACACCGAATTCTCATCACTTCTTGATTTGAAAGTAATGGTGATTTCATCTCTAGAAGCAAAAACGGCTAGTGAGGAGACGTTGTCTCAAAACAACAACAGGAGGGAAAGGGAAGGAAGGGAAGAATAGAGAGATGGAAAGAAGTCACAGGTAGAGAGTCAACGTCTAACCATTAGGGTGGAGTGCTGTCCACTCATCTGGCAGCTGCTTCTCCCTCTGTGCCTGAGTACTTGCTTTATGTATCTGGCTCAACAATTCAGGCACATACACACTCACATGTTTTTGCCTTCCTGACAAACTGAGCCCTTTATCATTAACTGATGAACTTCTTTGTAAAATTTCTGACTTAAAGTCTATTTTATCTGACAGAAAAATATTACTTTCTGTCATTTGGCTACCACCTGCTTTTAATATCTATCTTGATGACTGTTTCGTTTAAGACAGGGTCTCATTATGAAGACCAGACTGGCCTCAAACTCACAAACATCTGCCTACTTCAGTGTTGGGCCCCATTTTGGCCTTGGTTTGGGCCTTGTGGACAAACCCGAGCCTGGCTCGAGTTTTGAGACCTGTCTTAGTCACTTCCGTCCTGGAGTGACTCAACAGGACCTGTTTAGCCCTGCCTCTGCTCAGCTGTTGCCGATGTAGAGTTTGGCCACTGGCTCTCAGTCACCCCATACCCTCCACATCCCTTCCCCGCCCCCATGTCATCTCACCCCTCCAAAACTCCTCCTCCCTATGCTCCGAGTTTATATAAACAAGAGGCTGTTACAATAAGGTTGAGGTCCTGCGTCGACAAGACTCCTGGCTGGCTGGGTGTGTTTCTTTGGGCAGCTGACACTCATCATCCTGCTCAGCTCCAGAGACCCCGCCGGACCGGGACCTCTGTCTCCTCTCACTTGGCTATGCTGGCTTTCAGGAGCAGATACATCTGCCTCCCAAGTGCTGGGGTTAAAGGTGTGCACCACCAGGCAGGTGCCATCTTGATACTTTGTGTGTCAATGAATGCTTTCCAGTGTGAAAGGTCATAGGTCAACAGGAACACCCACCAAGGGACTATAGAGATGGCTCAGCAGTTAAGATCACTTGCTGCTCTTCCAGAGCACACAGGTTAGGGGATCCAATACTCTCTTCTGACCTCAGTAGGTCCTGCATGCACATGGTATATAGACATACATGCCGGCAAAACACCCATACACATAAGATAATAAAATAATTAAAAGAAACCCTACCTAGACATCAAGTTATGAGTCTTGTGTATTTAAGGACAGCAGACAGTGATCCGCAGTACTCATACAACAGAGCACCAAGCGATGTCTGCCATCTAGCATGAGGAGCCTGAGCTAACAACCCATTATCTATACATGTCACTGGCCCTGCCCGTGCCGCTCAGCATTCACAGCCAATTTCCTCCTCTCAGACACAGGCTACCTGCCTACATCCTCACAGGTACCATCGGGTTCTGTGGGAAGTGGGACAGTCAACCTCAACTGTCAACTTGATGACATCTACAATCACCCAATAAACTCAGCTCATTTGAACAACAACAACAACAAAAACTGAAACAAAAATACAGACCTTTAAAGGAAGAGGAAAACTACTTTTATTAAACTTGGTGTCCTTAGAGGACTCTGGCAGCCTGAAAGCCACAGACAGAAGTCTGTTAACCAGTAAAGTCCTAGATAAAACAGCAACTTAAATTTTATCAAGACCACGATTAAGGCTTCATAATCTCAAAGGCTAGTAACTATTTGCTTTATGCTATACTTAAAATACTCAGTAACTTTTAAAAACATTACGTAGGACAACCTGCAGGAATCTGCTCTCTTCTCTACCTTCACAGGGGTTCCAGAGATTGAAGTCAGGTCACAGGGCTTGGCAGGAGGTACCTTCACCTGCTGGGCCCTCCATCCTGCTAGCAGACAGTTTTGAAAGTAATTTATTAACCTATCTGTCTACTTACTGAGACAGGATCTCAGTATGTTGCCTAGGCTAGTCTTGAACTCCTGGCCTTAACCTTTCAAGCGGGTGGGACTTCCTTGTGTACCTCACTAGGAGAGCTTTATTGCTCTTTGAGACAAGGTTTCTCTGTAACAAAGCCCTTTAGCTGGAACTCACACAGATCCACCCACCTCCAGAGTGCTCGGAATAAAAGTGTGAGACACCACCCAGCTTGCTTATTTATATGTAACTGATGATCTTTCCATACTTCTATTTCCAAGTGCTGGGACTCTCAAGTGTATACCTTCACACTAGACTTGAGAATTAGGTTTTAATAATATTCCTCAAGGCCCAAAGTAGGGGGCAGAGCTGGAAGACTCCAAACCCTAGACCTTTTTAAAACAAAGTAACAGGTTAAAACAGATACTGACCAGGCATTTGGTCATTTGACGGGGTATATATATGCTGTAATACTTTCCTGTTAATATTTTAAACAATAATCTGTTTACATATAACTATTTCATATAACTATGTTTAAGAAAAAGAAATAAGCCAGCAGTGGTGGCGCATGCCTTTGATCCCAGCACTTGGGAGGCAGAGGCAGGCGGATTTCTGAGTTCGAGGCCAGCCTGGTCTACAGAGTGAGTTCAGGACAGCCAGGGCTACACAGAGAAACCCTGTCTCAAAAAAAAAAAAAAAAAAAAAAAGAAAGAAAGAAGAAAAGCTAATCAGCCATTTTCAGGTAGTTATTCAAGTATCTCATTTGTCCCATGTAAGGGCCAATACAAAGATGATGACCAAGGTGTTGGTACAGTCAAAGAATTAGCCTAATATGGACCATGAAAAATCTTGGACTAACTACAGCATCTTCATAGCAACTATGCAAGTTAAACATTGACTTCCATCCACAAATGAAGATAAATTTAAAAGTGAACATATTACAGCCACATGCATCTATCTACACTCCTAGATATTTAGAAGGCTGATGTCTTCGAAGACACTCAAGGAGTAAGGGAAGAGATCATGTAAGGAACAGAGCACAGAGAGCCTGGTATTTGGATATGGCCTTGCCATGGCCTGAGGCTGTGGAGAAAGCCTGTAAGTCTTTATATGGGTGTGTAAGAGACTACAGGAGCAGGTGAGGTAAACCAGAGCATAGTGGGGCAATGGCCACAGTTCTAATACAAGGTAACAAGGCAATAATAAAGGCTTGAAACGGATCAAATCTAAAACGATATTATTTCCAGGGAATCCAAGGCTTTTTTCTCAGATATGGAGCAGCCACGAGCCAGAACGGTAGCTCACACTGGGAATCCAAGAATGTAAGACAGCAGAGTAGGAGAACTCCCATTTCAAAGTCACAGAACATAATCCTGGGAGCTAAACAACTCTCAATACTACACTTTCTGTTGTAATCGAGAGATTTTTACGGCGTTTACTAATAAAATAACTTTGGATACTACGAAGAACACAGACAAATCACAAAACCCAAGGAAGCTTCTGGTCTTACCTCGTAGCTGAGACGAGCTTCGGGGCTGCCCCAAGGATTCCCCCTTACGGAGATGACTTGATCTGGAAATACGACGGCCTCCTCCAGGTCTATTTACAGATAAATTCTGTCCATGTGAACTCTCTCTGAAGTAGATACCACATGATTATTATAACTTTAGTATTTTTTTGGTTTTTGTTTTTGAGACAGGGTTTCTCTGTGTAGCCCTGGCTGTCCTAGAACTCACTCTGTAGAACTCAGGCATCCACCTGCCTCTGCCTTCCAAGTGCTGGGATTAAAGGTATGCGCCACCACTGCCCTGCCTTCTTACCTTTTCTTTGGTGATTCTATAAATTTGTAAGCATTCATAATTATGGAGCTAATTTTCTTCTTCCCTTTATCATTATAACTCCAGATAGCATGGATAAAGATACACTGAACTCGTGACACAAGAGCGCTGCATTTGGCGCTGGGGATGCGGCTTAGTACATGTCTACCATGCAAATGCTCTGGGTATAATCCCCACCACACACAGTGTGTGTAGTCCTAGATATCAGAAGGTAGAGGCAGGAGGATCGTAGGTTCAGTGTCGTCAATGACTACATAGCAAGTTCAAGGCCAACCCGAGACACAGGAGACCCTGTCTCAGTGCTATGCTGTTGATGAGTCCTGAGATTAGATAGGCTAGCCTTGTCTGTCTTACCTCTTTGGAGGGGTGCACTGCTGCCGTGTGTAATGCTGAGCAGAGGGGCGTCTGTGAGGTAAGGGTTTATCTGCAGGTGCAGTTATCTGTGCTGAGTCAGACAGAAGTTCATTCATCAGAGAGTATGCTTCTGAGATTCGCTGACTATAGTGTTGAGACAGCTGCAACCTGTAGACAGGAGACTAAAGGTCACTTCTAAGTCCTTTCCTGTGCACTTCTAGACGGAGCACATGCTTTACAAACCCTTCCGGCTTATCAAAGTTCTCAAAGTCAGTGGACAGCACAGTGGATCACTCTGTCCCTGTAAAGACAGGTGTTGTGGCACACACTTTATGATCTCTGTACTTCGGAGATTAAAGCAGGAAGTCTACTGTGAGGCCAGCCTGGGAACATAATGACTTCGAGGTTCAAAGAACCAACATAATGATAATAACAAAATAAAGGTGCTTGTATGTTTGGTTTCTGAGGCATTTCAGACACAAACAGATGAATCCAAGTTGCGTATGGGGGAAGCAGAAATAAAGGTCATAAAAATTGAATGGTAATTCATTCAAGTAATATTTGAAAGTGAATTCCTTCGCAGCTTTTCTTCTCTTAAAATGCTATCTCCCATAACATTCTCTTTACTGACAGACAGAAACCTATTATCTGCAATCTCAAGGCACGAGCAAGCTGGAGAGCGTGGTGAGGGCACGCCTTCCGGACTTACCTATCTTTCTCATGCTTCATCTTTTGTCTTTGCCTGATCTGCCTTGAAGTCATATAGAACTGCACAGGAAATAACAGTTAGTTCATTATTGTTCAGTCCCAACAATTAAGGCACTAGACATTCTCCTGGTATTTACAAAGGTGGAAAAACTGTCATATCTGAGAAAGTTTTCTCTCAGCGTAAAGTGTAATCTTAGATTCAAACACCATGAAATTAGCACTTAGGTGACTGAGGTAGGAGGATCATGAATTTCATGTTAGCCTGGACTAAACAGAGAGACCTTGTTTCCAAAAACCTAGTGCATGACCTATTTTCAAAATTTATGCATTAGGGCCAGCAAGATGGCTTAGCAAGTAAAGATATTTCCTGCCAAATCTAAAGACCCAAGTTTGATTCCTGGGACACATAGGATAGAAAGAGAAACCTGACTCTCAGAACTTGTCCTTAGACCTTTACAATTAATTTACTGTAAATATACACAAATCTATGTCTGGTTTTTGTATTTGACTGACAGTGGGCCATCGTTAGTGGAAAGGAGAACACAGACATCTATCCATATACGCGTCAAGATTCTGCTAACACACGTCAATAGACTTGGAAGTCTCACTGGTGCCTACAAGGTCGCCGAGAGCTGCGTAGGCTGAGATAGACTGCTCAGTGATTACGAGCACTGACTGCTCATCCAGAGAACCTAGCTATGATTTCAAGCACCCACACGGCAGCTTCCACCTCTCAGTAACTGCAGTGCCAATGACCCAGGGCCCTCTCCTCTGGCCTGCAATGAGCACCAGGCAGGGACATGATGCATATGCAAACATGCAGGCAAAATGGGCACACACAGAAAATAATTTTAAAAAGAAAGTGTTAAAGCACAGGCTTTCCCCCAGAGTCAGGTGAGTGAACTACATACTTCACATTTATTTATTTGTATGTATTTATGTGTAGATATGTGCATGCCATGTTATGTGTATGGAGGCTGGATGATTTGTGGTAATCAGTTCTGCATTAATCACAAGGCCAGTCAAGGACCCTGTCTCTAAAAGAATTCTTTATAAATAATATTTATTATGCATATTTGTTTATGTAAATGGCACAGAGGAATGAAAGTGCCCAGGAGTCCCATGGTGCTGAGTTACAGGGACTGTCATTGGCCTGTGATGGGTGCTGACAACCAAACCTGACTTCTCTGCAAGAGCAGCACCGGCATGAATCACTGAGCCATTTCTCTGGCCCTTACACACTGTACCACTGGATTACGCCCCAGCCTCTGAAGAATCTAGCTCACTTAAAATAACTGTAGTTCAAGAATATTTATAATTTAGCAGATTTGCAGCTGAGAATAGAGGTTTTCCTAATGAAGTGGTTGTGTGTACGCATGTGCTGTCTCTCCTCACTAACAGCACACTCACTGCTGAGAACATTAGCTGCACATCAGCTACCAATGAGTCTCACTGAAAATGAAGAAGTAACTCCAACTAGCCATCTAATCAACCTCTTTGCTTAAAACAACAAAGCCTTAGTTAGCCTGACAGAGAAAACGATATTGAAATTCATTAAATAGAACACAGTTTGCATAATATACTAACACACTTTGTTCAGGAAACTGGTTAACTTTTCCTATCTGCTCAATAAAAAAGGCATCTAAATTACACTCATCTCTTTTTTTTTTAATATCTGCCAGAAAAAAACCCAACCTGTATGTGTCGTGCAAACTCCTCTCCTGGGATGCTACAGACTTACCGGGCTGCTTCTGGGGCAGAAGGGGTTGCGCTCCTGCCCCCTCTTTTCGGCCAGCTGATCTAAGTACTCTGCCATCCGCTCCTTCTGCTTTCTTTTCATCCAGGCTTTAATCTCTCGTCTCTCCTTGTCAGTTCTTTGGGGGCGTTGGCCAGAAGAATGCTGAATCCTGAAAAATAAGAAAGGACCGTGGGCTTTTCAATATGCTTGCAGGCTACATACGTATGCTCTTTAGTCAATCTCCTCTGAGCATGCAGAGGGCCCACGTTTGTCTCACAGCATCCAGGTTGGGTGGGCCACAATCATCTGTAACTCTAGTTCCAAGGGGACCTGAAGGGTCTGGCTTCCATGGGCACTTGCCCCCTGACACACACACACAATTTTAAAAATTTTAAGTTTTTTTTGTGCTCTAATTGTAATGCACTGTTTTCAATAAGTTAATAATTGGATTAGGAAATTCAGTTCTACTGAATCAAATTAAATTCTATTAACTCTAAGTTAAATTCTACTATGTGACAGTCACTCTCTGTGTAGCCCAGGCTTGACTCATACCTGACCAGCTTGCCTATGTCATATAAGCAGGCCTAGAGCTTAAGGATGCCTGACTGGGACAGTCAGCCCAATTCTATCCAGGAAAGATTGGTTAGAAAATGAACTCCAGTGCTCCACAGAAACACTATTAAAAATGTAGCCAAGTATCAAGTACCATGAATCAATCTTTAATGACTTCTATTGTATTTTAGCACAGTGAGTCTGGGGGAAAGCTCCCAGAACACAGAACACTGATGTGCTCAGCTAAGCAGTGAGTGTGCTGTTAGTGAGGAGAGACCGCACATGCGTACACACAACCACTTCATTAGGAAAACCTCTATTCTCAGCTGCAAATCTGCTTCATAAAACTAGATTAAAATCTGGCAAGTTTTAAATATTCGTGAACTACAATTATTTTAAGTGGATTAGAGTCTTCAGAGGCTAGGATGTAATTCAATGGTGCAGGATCCATGGGCAAGGCCCTGAGATCGTCTCAAGCACACACACACAGACCCAGGGCCCCATGCCTAGCATGAACACATTTCCACTGATTACCTGGATATATTTCTAGCTTGACATTCTGTTAGGCCAAGCTCGTGGCTGGACACCCCACTCTTAGTTATGAGGTCATCGATGATGTCAGCAATATCTGTCAAGCCAGTCACCTGGAGTTGATCTTCTGAAACACTTGCAAATATAATTTCAGGAATTTAAGTTTGTATCTATGACTTAATCACGTTATTCTTAGTTTTATTTCTATAAATCTGCGATCACTCAGTAGAAAGGCCTAGGTATGATTTCATACATGCTCTCAGAAGATGAGCTCTAAGTCCAGAGGAAAATTTTTTTTTTTTCGTTTTTTTTTTTTTTTTTTGAGACAGGGTTTCTCTGTGTAGCCCTGGCTGTCCTGGAACTCACTCTGTGGACCAGGCTGCCTCCCAAATTATGGGATTAAAGGCGTGCGCCACCACCGCCCGGCTTGAGAGGAAAATTTTTAACAGTGCATCTGAAATGGTTCTAGACGTTAAGAAAGTAGCAAAATGGGCCGGAGCGATGGCTCAGTGATTAAAGGCGCTCACTGCTCCAAGGGCCGAGCACCTGCATCAGGTAATGCCCACAGGCCCAGAGACCCAGAGCCTCTGGCTTCAGGGGGCACTCATGTGCACACACCTACAGGCACGCATTGAATAATAGCAACAAAGGAACAAAACCTGGGCTCAGCAGTTAAGAGAACTGGCTGCTCTTCCGGAGGACTTGGGTGCAAGTCCCAGCACTCACGTGGGGACTCAGAACCATCTACAACAACTCCACTTCCAGGGGATCTGATGCCCTCTTAGGCTTCCATGAGCATGTGGCACTCAACTGGTACACAGCTATGCATATAGGTAAAACACCCATATACATAATAAAAATAATAAAGTAACACTCCAATATACCCTTACTCAGTTTCTGCAAATGTGATTACCTGACATAATTTTCACCTTATATCAAAATCATGGACTGACCTATTATTAACTAATCTATAGAACAGATTCGTGTTTTTCTAATTGTTCCACTAATGTCCCTTTTCCACCCAGAGTCAACTTTGGTATTGGTATAGCTGTCTTGACATCTGTCTTCTCAAATATAAACAATTTTCACCTTTACACTTTTTCATGACTTTGATGCTTTTGAGAAACCTTAGCTGGTCTTCTTATGAAATGTTCCTTGGTGCGTCTCCATTCTGCTCATGGTTAAACCATGCTGTGTTTTGTGGAGAATAGCACGACAGTGACGTTATGCTCAGACAGGGAGCATGGTGTTGCTATGTCTCATGACAAGGAACTATGGGTCTGAACTGCTGTATCTTATAACACATAATATAAAAGAATGCACCAATACAGTCTATTGCATTCTACTCACCTGTATTAAAACAGCAAAGAAATATAAACCTTCCCCAGTTTCCTAAAATACCATATCCAATTATAATATTTATTTAATCTACAAAAAAATGTAATAAAAAAGTTCACATTTGGCCAGGCATGATAGTGCATGCCTTTAATCCCAGCACTTGGGGATGGAGGGGGTGGAGGAAGTGAGAGAGATCTCTGTGAGTTCAAGGCCAGCTTGGTCTACAAAGTGAGTCCAGTATAGCCAGGCTATACAAGAGAAACAAACAAGCATGATAAGTTCACACATTCATAGGAAAAACAAAATTTCCATAACATATATTGATACACACATTTAAAATCATGAATTCTTAAAAGACTTACCTTTCAAATAATTCATTGCTGTTATTCACACCTTAAAAAAAAGAAACATTATTGTTAAAACAATGATTTAAGTCTATGATTAGAATACACTGTATGAAAAAATTTCAATAACAAATATTTTTAAAAACTTAGCTCAGCATTTGTTTGTGTGTACTAATGGATGTCCATGTGTAGAGCCCAGAGGTTAACATCAAGTACCGTCTTCTGTCACACTCTGCCTTACTTTATGAGACGAGGTTTCTTCTCACTGAAGCTCAAACTGGTTAGTTTGACTACAGAGGTCCAGCAGCCCGCATGGGGCTCACATCTCTGCCTTCCAGACTAGCTGAGCCCAGCTTTTTATGTAGAGACTACAGATCCACACTAGCACGCTTGCACAGTAAGCAAGCCCTATACCTACTGAGCAGTCTCCCAGGTCCCTGGCCAATTCTTTAACTTCAATTCCTAATTAGTTTTAGAAATTATTTAACCAGAATAAAATCATTTTAAATGTCTAAACTAGTGTGTGTGTGTGTGTGTGTGTTTTCCTTTATATACATGATTTGGTAGTAATTATTACCTACATTTTAAAAGATCATTTTTAGTTTATGTGTATATTTTGTGTGCACATATATAGGTATACTATATATGCCTGGTACCCGTGGAGGCCAGAATTTGGTATCAGAAAACCAGGAACTGGACTTACAGGCAGTTAAAAGCCATCATATGAGTTCTGGGGACCAGAATCCTTTGCAAGAGGAGCAAATTCTCTTCATCACTGAGCCATTTCACCAGCCTGTATTATCTACATTTTAAGGTTACATTTTTTTGCCGGGCAGCGGTGGTGCACGCCTTTGATCCCAGCACTTGGGAGGCAGAGGCAGGAAGATTTCTGAGTTCGAGGCCATTCTGGGTTACACAGAGAAACCCTGTCTCAAAAAACAAACAAACAAAAAAAAAAAAAAAAAAAGTTTTTTTTTTTTTTTTCTGTCTCAAGTATATATAGAATACATCAGAAAATACACCCTTCCTATCCTTAGTACCTTTGGATAATGATGGAGTATAAATTAGTCAAAGAAGACAGGACATCTCTGACAACTTGAAAAGAATATGTCCTGGAAACAAATAATTTCAATCTAGAGGCAATCTTCTTGGAAGAAGAGGACCCAGAGAATTATTTTTGAGACTTTTCCAAAATTAAATGTTATCTTTCAGCAAAGCATCTACATGTGTGATCCTAAAAGCCAATCAAATTCTAAAGGGAAGAGTCTTCTGACATCTCTTAAAATTTTTCCTTGTTAAGATCGTATTAGATTGGCCTAAATTGTCTCTAAAACTTATATATAAGCATGTGTTTTGACATACAATAATTTTGGTTTTATTAAGAACATATTTTATTTCTCAATCTCCAAGTCAAGGAATTCTCCTTTTGAGAGATGGAGTCTTATATATCCCAAGCTGGTCCCAGACTTTTTGTGTACACAGGAAGTCATGAACTTCTGATTGCCCTGCCTCCATCTCCTGAGTGCTGAGATCACAGGCATGTACCACCACAGCTGCATTATGTGGTGCTGGAGACACTGGGCATGCAGGGCTCAGCACTCTCCCACCTCAGACACATTCCATGCGCGTCCCCTCATTGTAAGGATTTATCTTCCTGCTTAGAACCTAGCAAGTGTAAAAAAAATTTTTTTTTGAGACAGGGTCTCTCTATGTAGCCTTGGGTGTCTGGGGACTCGCCAATGTAGACCTCATAAGCACTGAAATTAAAGGTGTCTGCCAGCATGCCTGGCAACTGGCAAGTGCGAATTCTTTTTTTTTTTTTTTTTTTTTTCGTTTTTTTCGAGACAGGGTTTCTCTGTGTAGCCCTGGCTGTCCTGAAACTCACTCTGTAGACCAGGCTGGCCTTGAACTCAGAAATCTGCCTGGGGGGGTACTTCCAGATCCATCTACCATCCACCATGACAATAAACCCTTTTGGAACCAAGGACTTCCTCGTGTCATTGGGGCCTGCCGGGCCTGCTGCCTCCGCCAAAGCCTCCAGCCACTGGAACCCGGGACCTTTCTCCGGTATGTGACACAGGCTGCCTGGAGGCATCCAGGCAGCCTCCACCACGCAGGTCCCAGGCTGCTGCTGCCTGGGCCTGGGGCCTGCTGCCTCGTGGGTCCGGGACTCCACTGCTGCTCGCCATTTTGTCCCACATAATGGCGTGACCAACATGGAGCTCCGAACAGCCACGCAACTACAGACAAGCTAGCCGAAAAGTCGTCTCTCAGACAACCACCAGGACCCACATCTTCAAGCAAGCTAACCAGGCCGCCAAGTCTGCTAAGCAAGTACTTTTACCAAATCTCTTCCTCGGGGTGCTGCCAGGGCCTCTTTCTTCCCTCCCCTTCTTGTTTCTCTCGGCTGTGGGTAGGCCGGCGTGCGCCCACATGCCCCCAAGTCTCAGTCCTTCCGAGGCCTCTCAGCAGCCGGTCTGAGAGCCCAGGGCCTGAGACCAGTCGATCCCTAGCGGAATCTGGGCAAAGGGATCCACAATTCCCCCTCTTTTCTCTCGGCTGTGGGTAGGCCGGCGTGCGCCCACATGCCCCCAAGTCTCAGTCCTTCCGAGGCCTCTCAGTGGTTTGAGAGCCCAGGGCTTGAGACCAGTCCCCTAGCCAAATCCGGGCAAAGGGACCCCAAATCCAAGAGCTCTGCACCCCATGGAACCAGACTGAGTTTGTTCCCCGTCCAAGTACGAGCCTGGCCGTGTCTACTTGGTGCGGTGTGAGACAAACACAGCCAGACCTTCTGCGGCCCTCCTTTTCCCTGGTGTTGCATGAAATAAACTCAGCCAAGATCTCGTGAGCTCCTGCCATGCTGAACTACCATCCCAGCCTACTGTGTCATGGCAGACACATGGACCCACAAGCAACAGAGACTCATGCCTGCGAGTGCCCATTCTCGGGCCTACATCATTCCCTACAGGTGGTGGAGGATGCGGGCAAAGCCAGCCCCAAGAATACCCCCCGCTGGTGCCTGCCAAGAACCTCTCCACGGAACCGTGAGTAACTCCAGCCTAGTTCACAAGACTAGGCGGGTCTCTCACTGTCCCCCCTCCTCTCTCTCTCCCTCTCTCCCCTCCACGTGTTCTCCAGCTCATGGGCAAGATGGCGGCGACTCCCTAGCCTCCACTCTGCCCATCCCCCAGCTCCACAGAGAAGGCTCCTTCACAGCTAACTGCTGTCTTTAAGGCCACAGTGCCTGCTGTGATCTTCATTCTAAAACTCGTTTCCTTGAGTGAGAGACTCCTTGAGGCTGAGACTGTCCTGTCGCTCTTAAAAAGCTCTGACTTCAGTCTTTAACACACTGCCTGCTAGCATAGGTTTCTCTCTTCCCACGTGTTCTCCAACTCAACAAGATGGCGGAGACACTCTAATCTCTGTTCTCTGCCCCTCCCCCAGGGGTCAGCCTTTCATGGTCTGCCTGCTAGCTTCTCATGAACACTGGCTCTAAACTCTAGTCCCCAGTAATTTTCCCTCAGGGGGTCAGTCTTTCACAGGCTGCCTGCTAGCCTAGCATAGACTTCCCCCACTCCTCCGTCATTTGCGGCCATTTCTGGCTGCCTGAAGCAACAGGGCCGGCACCCTGGTTGCCCCCTTCCCCCTTCACCTCCTAGGTCATTTGCGGCCAGCTACAGCCCAGCTGGCTTGCCTGAAGTCCCTTCGCCCCCGTGTTCCTTTCAAACTCCAGGCTGAGCCTGGAGAAACTGTGAACATAGACTTCCCCCACTCCTCCGTCATTTGCGGCCAGTTCTGGCTGCCTGAAGCAACAGGGCTGGTACCCTGGTTGCCCCCTTCCCCCTTCACCTGCTAGGTCATTTGCGGCCAGCTACAGCCCAGCTGGTTTGCCTGAAGTCCCTTTGCCCCTGTGTTCCTCTCAGTTTCTTTCTCGAGGCTAAAACTCCAGGCTGAGCCTGGAGAAACTGCACGCCAACTTCCAGATTCTCCCAGGAGCTGCCAGCTACACGCCAGCTTCCACGTATCTCTCTCCCATAACTCAGTCTCTCACACAGAACCTCACTCTTTCTGACTTCTATCAAGCTTCTAAGTTTTTCTTCAAGGTTGGCCTTTTACTTCTAAGAAAAACAAATGGGGAATACCCTGGCCTCTCTGCTAGAGCACCCAGCCGCCACGTGGCAGAGCAGGCCCCTCCCCCCACTGCTTCTAAACCCGCCATTAATGCCTTTTCTTCCCAACAGGAAGACCTAAAACAACAGTGTTTGTGCTTTTCAACCCAAAATTTTTTCGCTTTTTCATACTCACAAGTGCCTTCTAAGACAAATTTCCTCAAACACCTTTGCCTTTCCAGGATCTTAACGACAGACCTTGATGTGCTTGTTTCCAAGTGACTTAATGCTTAATATTCAGCCTTTGCAGAAATCCCCATGCCAGGGTGCTGCTTTCCTGTTTTGATTATCCTATAGGTGCTCCCACAAGTCCAGTGGAGACGCCATCTTCTGGAACCTGCCTGAGATGCTAAGCTGCCTTCTCCCCAGCCATCTTGTCAGACTGCAGACTCCAGAGACACGCTGAGATCCAGACAAAGCCACCTCCTGGAACCTGCCTAGGAGGCCAAGCTGTCTTCTTCCAGCTACACTGCTTAACTGAACACTCCAAAGCTAAATCCTACAGAAGACAGATCCAGACCTTCCAGCTACAGATGAACTCTTTTGCCAAAGTCAAATAGCTAAAGTTACATGTTAGTGAGGAAAACTTAATGTCTATCTAGATTAGTCAGATGTTATTACCCTCAAATTGTATCACCTGTATTCAATTGATTCAGTGACCCTTCCTTCCCAATCCCCACCCTCAACTCCCCTTCCTTCCCAACCCCTACCCTCAACTCCCCTTACCCTGTAACTTAATTGTGCTAACCCCTCTGACCTAAATAGTGCTTTCTTTTAACTTCCTCATGCAAAATTTTTACCACAGATGACACAGTGACCCCCCTTTTTTAAAAAAGTAAAGGGGAGGAGATGTGGGACTGCGTAAGGGTATTCTGGTTCTTGGCTGGGCATGGGCCTAGAACCCGAGACTCCAAGGGAGAAACGGCAGGAGTTCGGCCAAGTCCCCAGAACTCAGAGTCCTAACAAGCAGTCCAATCGCCATAGACCTACATTGTTCAGTCACGTAGGCCATTACAGCCCCTCCAAAGTGCACAGGTAGAGGGTGTAGCTACAGGCCTCAGGCCCTAGAGATTTACATACTAATGAAGGTCAGAGGGCAGAGCCAATTAACCATTCCTCCCCAGAACCTCCCCCTTCCTCCCTCCCTACTTAACCCAGGTCTGCCCTGAGTTTGGGGGGGTACTTCCAGATCCATCTACCATCCGCCATGACAATAAACCCTTTTGGAACCAAGAAAAAAAAAAAAAAAAAAAAAAAAAGAAATCTGCCTGCCTCTGCCTCCCAAGTGCTGGGAGTAAAGGCGTGCGCACTACCGCCCCTGCACAAGTGTGAATTCTTAATAGCAGTTAATTAAAGGAAAAGTGAAATGCTTTATGTAAATCTAAAAGGATGTCAGTTAATAATACCTTGCTTATTTTACTGATTTTCTCTTAGGTGAAAAAGATACAACTGAAAGGCAGGATGCATTAAAGACAGATCCTATAAACTGCATGTGGTGGTGTATCCCTTAATCCTAGCACTTGTGAGGCAGAGGCAGGTGGAGTTCAAGGCCAGTATGATCTACAGCGTGAATTCTGGTTTAGATTTAATTCTCAAACAGTACCTATAAACCTGGACACAGTTTAAAAAGTGACCAGTAAGAAATGAAATAGATGGCTTTTGTCAGAGAGTAGAAAAGTGTTATGAGTTAGAGGGAAGACTGAAGGAGTTGAAAGGGTTCGTGACCCTATGAGGAGAGCAACAATACCAACCAACCAGAGCCCCCAGGGTCTAAACCACCAGCCTGGGAGCGCTTAGGGAGGGACCCATGGCTCCAGCTATATATGCAAGGGAGCTATATATAAGTGGGAGAAGAGATCCTTGATCTCATGAAGGCTGGACGTTGTGTGTGTGTGAATTCGAGGGTGGGGAGGGGAGGTGGGGTGGGTAGGTGGGGACAACCCTCATAGAAGCAGGAGGAGAGGGGATGGGATAGGGAATTCCTGGGGGGGCGGGAAATGGGGTAAGGGGAGAACAACTGAAATGTAAATAAAATATCCAATAAAATAAATAAGTAAATAAATAAAATAAAGGTTTGGGTTTTTTTGTTTTTTGGGGTTTTTTTTTTTTTGTTTTGTTTTTTTGAGACAAGATTTATCTATACCCCTGGATGTCCTGGAACTTGCTCTGTAGACCAGGCTAATCTTGAACTCAAAGATCCACCTGCCTGTGACTCCAAGTGCTGGGATTCCCAGCTAAGATTGATTTATTTTTATTTTATGTGCATTGGTGTCTTGCCTGCATATATGTCTGTGTGAGGGTGCCAAATCCCCTGGAACTGGAATTACAGTTATGAGCTGTCATGTGGGTGCTGGGAATTGAAAACGGTCCTCTGGTAGAGCAGTCAGTGCTCTTAACCACTGAGCCATCTCTCCAGCCCCATAAAGAACACGTTAAAGTAGTTATTCTAAGTCTAATTTTGAATCTTCCTTTGGGACTGCCTTCAAAAATGGTTAAGCAGAGTTAATCAGTGTGATTCTCCATTAACCACAATTCTTCATCTTAAATTCTAAGTAGTCACACTAGGTGTGCCATCTTCTCCCTGCATAAGCAGCGTCTTTGGGAATGTTACAGCTGTTTCTAAAATTAAAACGTTATCCCAGTCAACCAATTATTTTCCATTAACTTTTTTTTTTTTAGTGGAAGTTGCAGAAGAGAAAACTATCTTGTGGTCAGAACTGAGCACTGCATGAGGAAATGGCACTATGTTTTACAAGAAGCCAGCCTGGACAGAGACTGCTACTTAAGGCGCTGGAACTCTTTTATTACTAAGAAAAAAAAAAAAACAGTAATATGATTTCTTTTCACGTTTACAATCATATGTTAAATACTAGAGGAAAATATTTCAATTTACCCAGGTTCCATGGGTTCTGTAAGAAATACTATACCTATTATTCATATGACTGAATGTCTTTGTACTAACGATGCATCTCCGAAAGAAATCAGACAAACAGTGGCCCTCCATCTGTCTACACCTCAGTCTCAGCTGTGCAGTGACAACAATGGCATTCCTCCCTCACACTCAACCTTACAAAGGAACCAAGCAAGAAACAGTACATGGCAAGGGCCCAACAAATAACCAACAGTACTGTTATTAAAAAAAAAAATTTATACCGTATCCCTCCCAGTACAGTTTGGTAACACCTTAATGCAACACAAAAACATGCAAATCTAAGAAGTGAGGAACAGTACCAGGAGAAGTGATATTCCAGTCCACCGGAGAGCAAGCAGCAGACCCCGCAGAAGGGCATGCGTAATTTTTCTGGCTAGAATGATTTTCTGTTACTGACAATTCAGTCTCTGAAGTCTTCTCTGTATCTTTTTGATCTTCCATGTCCTCTTGAGTCTGGAAAGACACTAATCCAATGCAAGCATACAATTATGAAAAACATAAAGGGAAACGAACGATAAGAAACCAGAGCAGAAACAGTTAAGATTTGGAAACAAAGTTTTAGCTGAAGATAGTCACCAAACATAGTGAACCGATGGGACAACGAGGACGACAGAGAGAGAACAGAGTTAGTGAACTAGAGGGCAGATCTGAGAAGTACTAGTGAATACACGGGAGCCCTAAAGAAATTGTGAAGTGTTTAAAACACACACATGCAAACAAAAAGCCACAACAGGGACCATGAGACGGCTTAGCATATGAATGTATTTGCTGCCAAGCATGAGAACTTTGGTTGGACCTACAGGACTCACACAGGACAGAAACAACTCCCAGGTTGGCCTCTGACCTCTAGGCATGCACTGCCCTGCCCTCAAGCAAATAAACAAACATGTAAGTTTAAAAAATTAAAGAAATAGAACAAGGTCCAAAATAAACCTAATAGGCATTTTCAGGACAGAGAGGAAGGAGATGGAAATAGCACAAACTTCCCAGTGTTAAGTCTTCCAAGTGGAGACTCTACCTAGGTGTAAGATAGAAGTTCATACCTAGACATTGTATCAAAAAAGAAAAATGGGTAAAAAGCAAAAAGCAAATTTTAAGGCAACCAGAGATTTTAAAGCAGCACTTAAGAATAACATTACACAGGCATTGTAAACTCAACCATTAGAAAAGTCAATAAATACTGGGACAATGCCTTCAAATAACGAGGGAAACACTAGTCAGAGAAAAGGTGGGAACTCCACAGTCAGCTAGACAGTAAAGCTATTTCAAGGATGGGGTAACTCACCAGGCACAGACTTGGAAAGAACAAATAATGGAAGTGAGGATGAAACGTTTGCAGAAACAGACACAGGATGCACACACGGGTACACAAGTACATGTAGGCAAAACGCCCATATAACATGACATAAAAATAAAGGAGAAGGTTAGACAGAGGGTGGCTCACACAGACAGAGGGTGGCTCACACAGACAGAGGGTGGTTCACACATAGGAAGGGTTTTTTGAAGCCAGGGTTCAATACCAGCACTGGTACCAAGACAAACCTTCAGAAATGCTGATGGCTTTTGGAGCTAGTAGCTTTTCAATTTCAGGGCCAGAAGATAATCCAACATGATCCACCACTCCAGCCTACAAAAGAAACAAACACAGCAAAACAGCTGTTGAAATGATAAACTTTCATAATGTCAAAATATCATACACAATTCTATGTACATTTTAAGCACTTTAAATAATACAACAAAAATGAAAGAAATAGGGTAAAATTTAGTCTGAACTGATTGTTGGGGATCACAAAGAGGAAGTTCTTACTACTTATAGCCAAACTGATGTGACACCTCACAAGGGTTAGGAGATGACTTCATCTGGTTCTGTAATGGGAGAGAAAGTTAGCCAGCACTGTGACAAAGTCTTCTATATTCAGATGAGAAGACAAGGCCCAGAGACTGAGCAGTGCCAGGTCATGGATTTCAAGTTCTTGTGCTTCCAAGTGAGTACTTGTTCACGGTGTCCTACTCCCCGGCCTCACCCAGGCCTGCAAACTACTTTGTTAAACTTGGAAAAGGAAAGTGTTGGTACTTTAATTGGAGATGAAGGAAGGAATGTAGAGAGGTAGGGAGGAAGGAGAGAGAAATAACATTATAGATATTTTTAAAAGTCATAGGGAAACAATAAGCTTACTTAAGAATGCATATATTATGTGTGCGTGCATACAGACATATGCTTCTGGCTTTAAATAAACTTCTACTACTGGCTCAGAAGGCAATTTCAAAAGAGAGTCTTTGAAGAAAAGGCCGTCAAGGACGACTCTGATGCTCAAGATTCATTTGGACATGTCCAAGTTTGTGTTTGCTAATCCCAGCACTCAGGAAGCAGAGCAGGCAGATCTCAGAGTTTGAGGACAGACTGGTCTACAAAAGGATTTCCAGAACAGCTAGGACTACAGAGAAACCCTGTCTCAAAAGAAAAAAAAAAAAAAAACCCTAAACAAAAACATACCAAATAAATACCACAGTACTGTTATTAGTAATGATCTAGTCATATTTTATGTGATTTCGCATGTTCCATCTTAATTTTTTAATATATAAGGATTAAAAGAACAGTCAGTATATGTTACCTAGTCCAGAAAGAATGGCTATTATCAAAAAGACTAAATGCTACATGTGCTGATGAAGATGTGGAAAAAGGGCAATTCTTGTATACTGTTCATGGGAATGTAAATTAGAACAGCCATTATGTAGAACACTATAGTGATTCCTCAGAAAGTTAAAAATACAACTACAATAAAACCTAGCTATCCCATATCCAAATAAACAAATATATAGAAAAGAAACATCTGGATTCGTATGGTCACTGTAGTACCATTCACAGAAGTCCAGAAATTGACACTTTAGCATAAGTGGCCTATAAGATCTACCCTGCCTAAGACAGCAGATCTACTGGACATCTTCAGCACCCTCTCACGCTCAAGCCTCTGGCTGGCAGTTTGATCCTAACAACACGAAATGGAAACAATCTGCCGGGCGTTGGTGGCGCAGCCTTTAATCCCAGCACTTGGGAGGCAGAGGCAGGTGGATTTCTGAATTCGAGGCCAGCCTGGTCTACAGAGTGAGTTCAGGACAGCCCGGGCTACACAGAGAAACCCTGTTCGGATATCAAAAAAAAAAAAAAAGAAAAAAAGAAAAAAAAAAAAGAAATGGAAACAATCTTAGTATCCGTAAATGGACACACAAGTGACAGAAAACAACAAAGCCCTGTTACCATACCAATATGAACAAAACTGAAGACCATTATGTTACAGAAAGAGAAGCACATAACTTCACTCTTCTGGGGCAGTGCAGGTTCTCAAAGAAACCATGAGGCTGGAGAAACTGGAGACGGAGGGCTGGGGTTGGGAAATGACTGACGCAGTCACACAGAAGGCAGACACTATGTGTGCTGCACATCAGGGTGACTACAGGGAACAGTAATGTACTGTACATTTCAGAAACCTGGAAGAAAGCATTTCCTAAAGTTTCATTACAAAGAAATGAATGTTTGAGGAGACAGGTTTAACTGAATTTCAATATTACATAATACATACTTGAAAATGGCAAGTGGTACTTGATTAATAGGTGACCTCTTGTGAAAGGGCTGTCTAACCACCAAAGGGGTCAGGAACCCACAGGTTTTGAGAACTGCTGATCTAGCCTGTCAACAATACTGAGGTTAAAAAATTCTAGCTTAACTTTTTTCCCATTATTTAACAGTCAGATATCTAAAATTTTCTCCTAGTAATCATTCTATAAATCTAATAACTCAGTTGCATTCATCGTCACAGGCTCTCACACCCACAAACCACCAGAAAACAAGAATGACACCTTTTCCCAGTGCAGAGTCAGTCCTTCTGGTGCAGGGAAGTCTTGCTCTATATTTTCTGCAATGATCTGCACTGTTAACAGCTGCTCATCCATCTTCTGAAGCTTGACAGTAAGATGTTCCAACTTTTGAGCAGCGGGGCTTGGTGGGACACGCTTCGGGGCTTGGAGGGGGACACACAGCGGGCTTGGAGGGGACCGCGGGGCTTGGAGGGGGGCACACAGCGGGGCTTGGAGGGGGACACCAGCAGGGCTTGGAGGGGGACATGAAGGAGAGCCATCCTGCAGCAGGGTCCAAAGCAGGGACTGTTCCACAGAGTCCAATTTTGTGCTCTGTTCCTTGAACTGTAAGTTCTGTTCTAGTATATCTAAACAATAATCAAGAAAGAGCAGCATTCATTTTACTAAAGGAAAAAGTAGACATAGATATTCTCACTTTAAGCCAATATACCATTACTTTTCAAATCTATTTTATTAAGAAAGTATAAATTCAATTCAGTGTCTACACTGCTGAAATGTATCTCTGTAGTGAATTGAGACCTATACCAATATAGCCCCACAAAGCTCTACGCACACCAATTAGAATGTTGTTACACAGTGCATCAAAAGCAACTTAAGTTCTTTTTGACTTTTTGAAAACGAACAGCATTACACAGTAAAAGCTGGATTCAGTGTTGGTTACTACTGACTTCCACAGAGTCTAATAGGACCTACTAGAAACACAAATATGATAATTGTTATTTTTCCCCAAAACCTTTCCAATGCCTTCACTTTAAAGGTCTACATGTTTCAATATGTCTAACAATGACAGTCTTCTTCCACCTCCAAACCTTCAGCTCTTGCTACTGCTTTCAACAATTCCAAGAATGGTGAACTTCCCAAACCCAGCAGGCTCACCAAACTGTACTACTGCAGCCAACCCTCTCAGTCTGAGTGCAGTTAACCATCACTGTTGGAATGTCTCCTGTAAACCACCAGAGGACATCTGATACTGTGTTGCTCAAGAATGTCATCAGCCATCCCTCACAGCCCCGACAAGCTGTGTCCTGATCATCCCTTACTCTTCTGTCTTCCTTTCTCCACAGTCACTGCCCACAGGCTGACAATCTGCAATTACTTTTTCACTCCTAGTACTGGGTCCCTAAATAGTTACACAATGAGAAATCCATCAAAAACAGATTTTTGCCTACTGCATTTAGCTCATAGAAGTTTTATGAAGTTCAAGTTTTGCAATGAAGTACTCTGAAAAAAGAGAAGTACAAACAAATATAAATGGTGCTCTGCGATAGTCTCTGGCCCTAGTCCTAGCTAGGTCTTCCCAAGAGACGACGTCAGTGCTGATTTTACCCTGCTTACCCTTGCTTCAGCTGACTCCCATATTTCCCAGCAGCCTGAAGTGTCACCTCTCATTTCCCTCAGAAAGATCTGGTGCACACAGACTTAAAGGAAAAAATACAGCAGAAACCATGGCCTTGGCATGTAAGGAAAGGGGCTGGCTGAATTTAGAAGTGTGTATGCTTACACATAGGCAGACACATAGGCTTGAACAATTAATGGAAAAAGAGTCCATGAATTTGAAAGAGACCAAAGAGGGGAATATGGGAGGACCTAAAGGGAGAAAAGGGATAGGAAATGATATAATTATATTATAATCTCAAAAAAAAAAAAAAAAAAAAAACCCTCAAAACCCAAAAACCTACATTCCTAGTTGGCTGCCATGCCCATGTATTTACTACGTACTAGTAAAGAATTTCCTACACATATATTTCATCGTTTGTGTTTGTGTGTGTGGCACCATATGAGTGTGAAGGTCACAGGACACTTGTAAGGAGCTGGTTTTCTCCTTCTGTCTAGGAATCTGTGGTTGAACTCAAGTGATCAGGCTGGAAAGTATACGTGCTTTTACAGGCACAGAAGTTCCCTTCCTTTCAAAGAGGAGAATTTCTTTAAAACATCAAAATACTAAAGGACTCTGACGAGACATTTATTTTCAGCCTTATTACCTTGGGAAAGGTGGACAAGTAGATCTGAAGTCTCCTTGCAAACTACTAAGGGTCCCAGGCTTGGAGCCCTGGCTGCACCTCATTTACATACCTCACCCCTTTCTCTAGCAAGTGCTTTAACAACGGTCAAGTAGCAGCACTTCTTTCTAATGTAAAAGGATCCAGGGAGGGCGGGCCATGCACACACCCTGGCTCTTACCTTTGTCCTGTTGCCTGTCTGGTGGCATCTCTGAGGGAATCTCAGGCTCCTCTGCTTCTACAACACTCTTCTTTCTCCAGCCTTCCCCACTATGACAGGATTGGGTCATTTTTGCAGGTTCAGAAATTAAACCCAGAGTAGAACTTGCAGATTCTATCAAAAAGAACACACAAACCTTGAGGGTCAATGCCCAAGCCTAGCATCTGGAAAGCTAACAGAATGTTTCTAAACGTGAACAGAAGCATGCCAAAGGGCAATGTATCTGGAGGAGATCTAGACGATGTGGGGTAAGAATGATAGTGCTAAGTACATTTTAGTGTGTTTAATTTGTTTTAAAGTAAGAAAATATTACCTTGACTCTGAAAAGTATGAGAGGGAACAGCACTGACAACTGAAGCTGCCATACAATGTAACTCTGCAGACGAGGGAACTTCTGGAGGAGGATGGCTTTGCTGCTTGGTGACATCATCTGAAGGCTCTTCGCTGGCAGGTAATCCCAACAGATCTTCGGCTTCAATGTCAATCACATCTAAAAACGTGCGTCGAGCCTGAGTTAAACACAGAGTAATCATTCTTTATTTTTACTTTAGATGACCATAAAAGGGGTAGTGGTAGTCTAATTCATCACTCCTCTTATTAACAAGAGGATGCATGCCTAACTTGGGAGAAAGCAGCACCAAGTATGTTCCTGGTTCTAGTTTACAGTACTAGAGGGCATAACATTAAACTAGTTTTCTTACAAGGCTATGTACATTTTTATTCATTTCACCCATAAAATGGGATACTATGTGGATGACCATAATAAGTTTTGACACATGGTTATTATTAAAATTCAATGCATAGACCAAGGCTATTACCAAATAAGGTGGGGACGGAGACAAGGGTTTCTCTGCTTCTCCAGTGGGAAGTCTAACATTTAGATACATATCTGGAATCAAAGGCTGTGGAACATTCAAAGGTTCATGGCCTGGAAATTAAAGAAATCAGAAATGTTAAACATGTCTGTAGTCATTAAGTTTCTAAGAATATATTTGCAACAAACAACATAAAATGTATGTTTCTTAAAAATCTAAATAGAAATTTCTTAGGTATAAACAGATTAAAGAAAATTAAACCGCCAGGTAGTGGTGGTGCACACCTTTAAGCCTAGCGCTCAGGAGGCAGAGGCAGGTGGATCTCTTTGAGTTCGAGGCCAGCCTGATCTACAAAATAAGTTCCAGGACCGTGAGGGCTAGACAGAGAAACCTTGTCTCAGGAAAAAAAAGATTCTAGGCTAAGGGTGATTTTCTATAATCAAGGATTTAAAAAACTACTTTTATGAATAACGTACATGGACAATAAACTATTTAAAATTGTAAAGAATATAATTTCCTATTTCTATTTTAAATATATTAGTTATTTTACTTAAGAGAAACATACATATTAGCTACATTTTAAAAACTTGCAATAGTTTATTTTCACTGAGATGTAATTCATACTCTTACGATAATCATAGGACTCACTACTAACTTTTCCAGTTTAAAAGGTTTTAATATCTGAATTTCACTAGCTAATTGCTTCTTATTCACCAGTAAATAAGAGGGTCATCACTGCAGAGGTGCAGACAGTTGAACTCTGTGCTTTGTTCTATGACTCAAATCTGCTTTTCTAGCATTTTAATAAAATATTACTTTAAATTCATATGTAAAATGAAATTCATGTCATATTGGCTTTACTGAAAAACTGCTAATAAAGATGGAACTTAATCACGAGTTATCTTAAAAAAAAAAAAAGAAAAAATAAAGCAAAAATTATTTAAATTGTCAGCCTATCTCTATGAAGCCACTTGCTTGGTTTAACTGTCCTTTCTAAGAGAGAAGTGACTTCAGCTTTAACAGTAATGTGGACATCACTGTAATAAGTCAACCTACTGTCAGACAACAAAGAACTCACCTGAGTTTGTAGAAATGACTTGCTGATTTTTATTACTTTCAGAATCAACTTCTTGGGAAGTACCTTCCTTGTCTTGTGGTAAATTCAGATATATGAGGAAAAAAGAAAAAATAGGAAAAGAATTTTACAAACAGGGAAATTAAATATATAAATTCAGATAATTAGACAGTATATGTAAAAGGTAGTCAGAAAATAGATTGCCAGTTTAATTTAATTTTTAAACAATATGACTGTAGATTTTATTTTATTTTACTCTGAGACATGGTCTTACTACACAGCCCTGGCTGACCTGGAACTCATTATGGTGATCAGGCCAGCTCCAGACTCACAGAGATCCCCTGCCTCTACCTTCTGAATGCTGGGTTTAAAAGCATGAACCACTATGCCAGAGAAGACCCTAATCCTTAAAGCAAAGACCAGGAGTGGTGGTGCATGCTTTTAATCCCAGCATTCAGGAGCGGAGGCAGTTGAATCTCTATGAGTACAAGACCATCTATCTGGGTCTACACAGCCAGCTCTAGGCCAGCCAGAGCTACATACTGAGACCCAAAGAAAGGGAAAGGGAGAGGAAGAGGGGGAGGGGAGGGGAGGGGGAAGGGAAAGGAAGAAGGGAAGGGAAGGAAAGAAAGAAAGAAAACAGCTCTAAAAATGCCTAACACATCAATGCACTCAACAATCAGAAGCTGATTAAATATCTTATGGCACGACTAGAAAAGGAATATGCTTTCCAAATACTCTTGTTGATAGAAGAGAATGTATAATGTAAGTAGAAATCAAAGGAAATGCACCCGATGCACTCCTGAACATGGGCTAGCTGGTAATTTCAGATGGGGGGTGACTATAACATGTCCAATTTTCTTAAACAGAATTATACAACTATGTAACAACATAGTGAGGAGTATTACATCATGTATTTTAAACATCATCTCTTAATTAGCATTGATTTTATTAGTACGCATGAACTATACAACAAGATTGAGCACACATACGCATCACTTTCAATGTTGCTGCACGTGTACTAAGATGCAATTCAGTACAAAGAAACAGCATGTTACAATACATTATGAGGATGTCTAAAGGTAACAGAAAAACCAACACTGGGATATGACAGTTGAGCTCTCAGGGAACATCAAGGGATACAGGAATATCCAGGGGCCAGGGGCTCAGAGAGTATTGAAGAACACTTCCACTATGCTTGTTACCTAGCTATGCGAAATGTATGATTTCATATTTGTTGTAGCTTGCTGTATTATACCAATGAGTACTTAAGCATAGGAAGACAACATCAGAGGAGATCTAATGAGCACTTGAAAGGCTCTGTATGCTTCTACTCATGGTCACTTGCTCTCAGACCGACCACAATCCAGCCTCCCTCTCATGCCTGCTTTCCCAGTGGGAACCCTAAACCTCTCATTCCAGAGCTACAACTCCAGTGAGGGAGACTCATGGCCTAGGGAGTCTAAGTCACAACATTATTTGTACTCACTTGAAATCTGCAACATGTTAATTTTCAACAAAAATTTCTATTTTATGTTTTATTTAAATTATAAGTTCAAGTTATTATAAATGCTATTTCGTTTTTATTAATTAATTTATTTATTCACTTTACGTGCCAGTAACAGCCCCTCTCTCTCCTCTTTTCCCCCAATTACCCCCTCCCCTATTTCAAATATTCCCTAGGAGAATAACTTGGGATAAATATTTAATATCACATAATTCAAAATTCCCTTTAAATCACTGTCTTAAAGAGAAAGTATAAATATCTCAGCAAACTTTTAAAAGATGTAATTTTTAAAAATTATGTGTATGTCACTAGCTGGTTCGAGACCCCCGACACATACACAGCAGAGGACTGTCTGGTCTGGCCTCAATACAGCAGAGGACTGTCTGGTCTGGCCTCAGTGAGAGAAGATGTACCTAACCCTTGAGAGACTTGAGGCCCCAGGGGGTGGAGAGGTCTGGTGGGGTGGGGGTGAGGGGTGGGGACAGCCTCCTGGAGACCGGGGAGGAGGAATGGGATGAGGAACTGTCAGAAGGTGGACCCGGATGGGGTTAACAACTGGACTGTAAAAAAAAGAAAAATAAAAGTAATAAAAAAAAATTGGATGGATATGTTGCTTCATGAATAAATGAAATTATCAATATAAAAAAATTATGTATATGTTAGTAGGTATGTTGATGTAAGTTACAGATGCCCACAGAGGGCAGAGGGCTGCATCAGATACCCTAGAGCTGAAATAACAGTTACTTGTGAGCTGCCCGCCATGGATGCTGGGGACCAAACTGGTTCTCTGGAAGAACAGCAACTGCTCTCAACCTCTGAGCTAAGCCTCCAACTGCAATGTATGACACTTTTTAACTTTTAAAGTATTTACCTGGGTCTGTGTTTGTACTTGCATCATGACTTCCCACTACTTTCTTTCGTACAGAGGCCATGAAATGCAGTCCCGCTGAAGTATTAACATCATCTTCTAACATTTCTTAAATAGAAAACAAAATACAGAAAGCAATCACTGAGAGTCAACGTGTCAGTGGAAGCACAGTGACAGGAAGTGGGCGATGGGATGTTACCCCAGTGCATCGTCTACATAAGGTACTGAATAAACTACATCTTAAAGGCAAGGTGAGTCAAACCCGCACTTGTAGAGGACATTATGTGCCACGCCCAGAGACCTAGAGCCTTCTGCTCTAGCTAATGGAGATCCAGTAGAAGCAATGAGATGACATCGTTATTGTCGAAAACCCTCCCCATCCAACGTGTGGAAAGTAGATCTGAATGAATAAGACTGAAAACAGTCAGATAAGGCTTCTGTAGCAGTATTATAAAGGAGGTAAGAAAGGCTAGGACTGGTTACTGGGTAATAAGGGAAAGTAAAAGGCAGAATTTTGAGTTGTTTTTGGTTAGGCTGATATTAATATAAATGGAGAAATGTTTTTGGGTATAATACAATACACATCCACTGGTGTACTACACATTCATCAAAAAAAGTAGCATCATACAAATGACACTGTTCTGAACTGATTTGCATTTTTAACATATGTGTACTTTCTATGACAAATTCAATGTTGGGCATATTCTCCCATAATTTCCTTACTTAGGCCTTTTTTATTCTGACAATCTAGTTAACTACATCTGTCTACTGCAGAGCTTAGCAAACTTTCTCAGCAGCAACTCCTCTACTTTGTGATGGTCAGAAAGCTATGAGAGGTTATGTTTCAGTAAAACTAGAGTCATGAAAGCAGGCATGGTCTAGAGCAGGCCTCAATGTCAACCATTACTGGATAAAACACAAAGTACAAAGACTCTCCACCTTGTTAAATAGAATAGGAAAGTTACTGTGGTGGTTTGAATAAAAATGGCCCCATAGGCTCATATATTTGAACGCTTAGTCACCAGGGACTGGAACTGTTTAAAAGGATTAGAAGGATTGGGAGGTATGACCCTGTTGAAGGAAATGTGTCCCTGGGGATGGGCTCTGAGGTTTCAAAAGCCCACACCAGCTCTGTGTGTGTCTTTGCCTCTCTCTTTCTGCTTGTGAACATAGCTCTCAGCTATGGTTCCAGAGCCATGTGTACCACCATGCTTCCTGCCATGATGATAATGAACTGTTCCAATTAAATGCTTGCTCTTATAAGAGAGCACTGCTATGCAGTGGTGGTGCACACCTTTGACCCCAACACTCAGGAGGCAGGGGCAGAGGCAGAAGGCTGAGTTCAATGCTAGCCTGGTCTATGAAGTGAGTTCCAGGACAGGCAGGGATACACAGAGAAACAATCTTGAAAAACAAAAACTAAACAAAAGACTTGTGTGGTCATGGTATCTCTTCAAAGCAATAGAACACTAAGACAATAATATACTCTTAATTTCTTTCTTTCTTTCTTGTTTTAAATTCCTGAGACAGGGTTTCTCTGTATAGCCCTGACTCTCCAGGAACTCAGAGATCCGCCTGCCTCTGCCTCCCAAGAGCTGGGATTAGAGGCGTGCGCCACCATGCCTGGCTTTATTATGTTTATTTCTAGACAGCTGACTTAACACTAAACTTAGACATTAATCATTTGTATACATACCAAAAGGAATGTCAAATTTATCCAAAGGCTGAGAATCATGATGTCCTAGTTGTTCCTAAATGGAGTCCAAAATAATCAATCTATTAATAACTCAAAGACATTTATTATTTTAGAAAAAAATATATCCAATAGCTATAAAGATTGAATTCTTTACAGATTCAATTTCTATCATTTTAGGTAAAACTGCTTACTTTATCAAGTTATCTATTCTGTCAAAGCAACTGTGCAAAAAGTTCATGAAAGCCAGAGTCAAGTAATCAAAAATAGTATTACCAATTTAATACTAGCTTACTAATTACCATATATAAATCTCCACAGCAGGGTAGACTTGATGCTCAAACTATACTCTGTCCTGCTAAAGTCCTCAATGAACTGAAAAGACATTTTGACTAAGTGCCTCCAGACATGCTCATGAGGACTTAATGAAAAAGCAAAGCTTTAAGAACATATACATAACTTAAATTATGTATCTCTTTAATGTTTGTTCCAAATTGAATGCATAGTTAAACAGGTTTGACTTATAATATAGGTTACATAGCAAATCTATCTGGATAACTCTGCAGGCATCTCAGCCTTTGACAGAAAATGATCATTATGTGCATTAAGACAGAGGAAAAACCCAGAGTGATGTCACACACAGCAAGTCACCACCAGTCAGAGGCTCTAAGCTGCAGTCTTTTCAGAGTGCTATCCAGTTGTTTTTCACTTCCATAAACGAGGGTGTCCATTTGTGGAGAGGATCAGCATGACTCTCATGAACTATGACGGCCTAACTCTCCAAACTACGGCCTGAAACTCCAGCAACCAGGCTACAGCCACAAAGACACACCAAACTGTTCCATGCGGGTGAAGGAAGAGTCTACTGTAGCTGTTCTGTACCTTGCGTTCCACGACGACTTCTGACTCATTACTAATGAGAGAATCCTCTGGCCGGAAACTAACATTTGGTTTTCTTCTTGGCTTCTGAGCTCTTCCTTCTTGCAGCTCCCTTTGAGCTCGTCTGCTTTGCCTGTTGAAGGTAACATGTAGAACATGGTTTCCCTTAGAGCAACTTTAGGTTCTCATCTGTCTCATCTCATCTCATCTACATGAAAACAATTGCTGGAAATCTATTTCACTAAGATTTAACTAACAAGATATTCTGCTAGAATACAGACAATTACAGTTGACACTGAACTTATCTGATACGGTCACTAGAATCTGGGGATAGATAATACTTTTAAACAGTTTCAAACTCTTCTGATGCCAGAAACCCTATGAAAAACCTCCACTAAGCTCCATGAAGAAGCTAAATAAAAACCTCAGCAAGGAGCACTCAAGGCAGAAAAAACAGCATTTAAACACATGTTCTGTATACATAAAGTTCTACCAACACATTGAACAGCCACTGCAGGGCCAGGACTATAATAGGTGCTCTTCAGTCTGGGGCAGCCTTGCTTCTCCTCATGCCCTCCTCATCATGTGCGTCTTCTACACTCGAACTCCGCATGTAGCTTTGAAACACTCCATATCATCACTACCCTCCTACCTTATAACAGTTTGGGGATATATGGTAGAGTAAAGATACATACTGGAATTTTACCTGATCCCAAAGATTTGTGCTACAAAACGTAATTGTTCATTCTGTCACAGAAACACAGAGAAAAACACTCCAGCCATGAAAGGTAAGAAGGAAAACTTGAAGAAAAATGGAGAGGGGGAAAACAGATCACATTTCTCACAAGAGAGTAAATCTTTCCAAACTATAAGATTCATTTTAACACATGGCAAATGACAAGGACACTCTGATCACATGTAGTTGTACACTGTGAAGGGACTGAAGCAGAGTCATCTCCATGACTTTGGGATACAATTTATCAGATGACATTTCATTCAGAACTTGCCTCTTCTTTCCTTGTGGTATTTTAGATGCTTCCATATTGACTTTTAGAAACTGAAGATGAGCAGAATCACCCTGTTCAAATACATTGTGTGCTAGTTTCTGTTGGCTTCTTTTAAATGCCAGGAGGTTTTCAAGTGGGATAAGTTGAGGCTTCTTATACTACAAAAAGAAAACATAACTCAAATATACAATTATGTTGAAAAACAAAGAAAACATTTAAATTAAACTAAGACATGTAAGAGACAGAACATATCCAATCCAATGAGTCGACCTGGACAGGGAGAGTGACTATCCTTGTCTCAAACAGCGAAGAGAGGGCTGTTAATGTTTCATACAGGTCTTTTTTACTTTCTCCCCTGGAAACTAACTCAGGGCCCAGAGCATGCTAAGTCAGTACTTGGGCCAGGGAGCTGCCTCCTTGGCCCTCAACTGAGTCATCTTGAAGTCCCTATCTTCTAAACTGCATTTCCATATAAAATCTTCCTCCCTGTGAGGGAAATATGTATAGCATTTAATTGACTGTAAATACAATGCAGAATGTAATGGTTTAAAGACTATAAATGGAGGAAGCATATCAGCATATTCTGATGATACCTAAACAGGGATTATCTGGTCCCTAAACAGGGATTATCAGAAGAATTTGGGTTTTAGCATATTATTCTAATAAAAAAAAAACTTTAAAATTGTTCTCAAAATAATAAAATTTCTGCATCATTAATTATCTCTTCTGTTCATAATACATCAAGGAAAGGAGGCATGGTTAATCCTTTTCCTAATGAATAACCACTTCTCTTAATTGTAGCATCTGGGAGAAGAATACCACAGAACAAGTTACTCAGTTACTACCTAGTACCTGCTACTAACTGACACAGTTACAGGCTGAACCATCCCAGTTTCATAAATCAAGGAAGGATCTTTGAGGAGGACTTAGTGGACTTATAAAGTTACTGTGTCTTTACATGGAATGCTACTGGCAAGCTGGCATGTACTTAAAAACTTTTACCTGAAACTGATTTGAGGATAATAATATTGCTAGAAACTTCAAACACGCTGTGTGCACTTGCTACACACACACACATCCCCCCCCCCACACACACACACCTACAAGAATAGAGTACATGGTAAATTTATTTTACTTATCTTTTTTGTACAGAAAAAATAACATGTATAAAAAAGTATAGAATCTAGTAGGCATATAAAATACATGAAATTTAAAATATAAAATTATTTAAACCTGACTTTTATGCTATTGTCTGTAATAGAAGAATTCTCTTAAGAAATGGGCTGAGAAAACAGTTCAGCAAATAAAAGTGCTTGCTGCCCACCCTGGTGATTTGAGTCTGATTCCCAGAACCCACAGGGTAGAAGACAACTAGTCTACACAAGCTGTCCTTTAATATTCAAATGTGTGCTCATGGCATGTATATATGTGTGCACTGTGCTGGATAGTTTTATGTCAGCTTGGCACAATATAAAGTCATCTGAGAGGAGGGAACCTCAATTAAGAAAATGTCTTCATAAGAATGGGCTCTAGCAGGCCTGTAGGGAATTTTCTTAATTATGATATTATGTGAGAGGGCCCAGTGCACTGTGAATGGTACTATCCCTGGGCTGGTGGTCCTGGGTTCTCTAAGAAAGCAAGCTGAGCAAACCATGATCAGCAAGCCAGTAAGTAGCACCCTCCATGGCCTCTGCATCAGTCTCTGCCCCCAGGTTCTTGCCCTGTTAAGAGTTCCTGTCCTGACTTCTTCAATGAACAGCAATGTGGAAGTGTTAAGTCAAATAAACTTTTTCCTCCCTAAGTTTCTTTGGTTGTGTTTTTTGTTTTGTTGTTTCTGTTTTTTTAATCACAGGAGTAGTAACCCTAAGACATATACTCACACCCAAAATAAATAGCTGTTAAAACATTTTCTAGGGCTCCCAAATGTGTGTTCCTGTAAATACAGAAAGAATTTACAGCATGGGAAAACACAGGACTCGGCTCTTCAGTCACCACACAGAAAGTCATTACCGTATTCTCTGGGGGCAAGCATGGATGCAGTAATGATAGTTGCGGATGTTTTCTTCCTTCTGTGCCAGGTACTGAGGGAAATCTACTTAATGCTCTTGATGGTGTGGAGAATATATAAGGAGGCTTAAACTGCAGGTGTAATAAAGGAAGTCCAAAAGAATTCTGAAGAGCTGTCTCCGGCGGCTTTGGTTTAACATCAAATACATTTTCTGGATTTATAAATACTGAGGAGTCCTGCTGAGGTATCAGGAACCCTTGCCCAGCGCACTGGCCCACACTCACAGGATTTGGGACGCTCGTGAGCGCAGCCTCTGCTCTTTTCATGGCTTCAGCATTGTAACAGCTTGAATCTAAAGGAGATGGCGACATGGTATGCACTGTTCTCTGAGACACAGGAGGCTGCCAAGAGTCTGACAAGCCCCAAGCCTCTTTTGGTTGGGCCTGGGGCCTGAAAGGAACTTCTGGAATTCTTCCTACAGGTAAGGAAAGGGGCTTGAATTCATGCTTCGGCTGAAAATGAAGCAAAGGAAACCCACTACCCGGAGTGACTGTTTTGGCAGGTGGAATCAGCTGAGGCATCTTCTGGACAGCAGCAGGTGTGAACAGAAGCTGGAGGCCAGTATTTCCAGCAGGAGCAGGAAAGGAAGTAGGTGCGAAGCTTCGAGATGCTCCAGTTTGTCCTCTCACCTTAGGCTGGCCATCTAATTGACACAAAGGAGTACTCCCATGTGGAATATCCTGAAAGAAAAATATTATATAAATTTAGAATATATTACAAATTCCTTATTTTTGTAAATAATATTCAGTATGACTTTAATAAATAGTATTTTAGAAAAATTGCTTAAAAATACATTTATTCAAATAACAAAAAGCCGATGATTAACTGAGAAGGACACAAATGCTATCTACTTCAAGTGTATGACTAGCTTTAATTGTCAAGTCGAGATAATCTAGAATCACCAGAAAGAACTGTTTTAATTAACATGTTGTCTACACTGAGTTGGCCTAAGGCCATCTCTGTGGAAGACTGTCTTAATTAAGTTAACTGACAGGGGAAGACCCAGCCTGTAGCTTGAGGCACCATTCCCTGGGCACGGGGGTCCTGAACTGTGTAAAGTGGAGAAGGGGGCTGAGCATAAGCAAGGAAGGCATGTATTCATTTCTGCTCGACTGTGGATGTGACTGTGACTGCACACATCAAGTTCCTTCTACTTTGACCTTCAATAACAAACGACAGCCTGGAACAGCAAGCGGAAATAAACCCTTTCTCTGCCAAGTTGCTTCTGTCAGGGAATTTTACGACCGGAACAGAAATAAAACCAGAATAGAATGTAAGAGTACCTGTGCAGGTAGAGGTCACACCTGGGGTGTCACTCTTCAGGTGCCATCCACAGTTCCTTTGCTTTATTTTGTGTTGCTTTAAAACAGGGTCTCTCATTGGCATGTGCTCACCCAGCAGGTTAGGCTCTTGCCAGCGAGCTGCAGGGGTCTGATTGTCACTACCTCCCCAGTGCTGGGGTTATAAGTATGCACCACCATGCCTGACTTTTCTTTAACACTGGTTCTGAGGAATAAACTCAAGCCTTCAACAAGCACTTTGCCACTGGTTTATTTCTTTAGTCCTAATAGTATCTTTGTGTGAATTACCTGTGTGTCTCCATTACTGTCTTGATCAGGTTGGCTAATTCTTTCATGGTCTGGTGGGCTGTTCTTGCCAGGCTTCCTGGTGCACTCTCTCACGGACTGTGGTTTAGCAAAAACTCTCTGTCTGCTGTTGACTTCAACACAATCACTCCCTGTGGGGTTTGATACTTGGCTTTCCCCAGACTGTGCCTGCTGAAGAAGCCCATGCATGTCCGGGAGATTAGCAACAGATGGTCTTACTATTTGCATCAGGCTCAGAAAATTGATCTGCTGCAGCTAGAATAAAACAAAAAGAGATCTTAAAAACAATGATCTTAAAAACAATGAAAAGAAGATATCAGCAAGTGCCATTCTCAAATGTTGAATGACATCTGATGACGCATAAGGACAGAGAAATGCATGGAATTCTATTTTGAATAGTCCACATCTATGAATTTGCTAATTTTAAATTATATATACGGTGGAGAATTACTTACATAGCCACACACTCACCTGAACTAATTTAAACATCTCATCTTGGAGCATCTGCCTGACAGAGTCAGAAGAATCTGGTAACTGAACCCTGTGTTCGTTTCCCTGAGTCCTCTGAGGTGTTGGTGAAGTAACCTGGGCTCCATCTGACATGAGGGGTTCAACTGTGGATGATTTATCTTTAAGTTCAGAAATCTGTGCACTGTGTGAAAACATTTAAATCAAAATATACAATAATCAACAATAACAACAAAAAACCCAAAACAATCGGTTGTCTATAACATAAATACTTAGACACCATTTTTTCTTGGACTTGAGGTTTCATTCATGTATTTTTCAGGGCTCCCCAGTACCCATCATCATAATGCCTTGTCTTGTCTATCAGTAATGTTACAGCCTAGAACTGCCCACGCTGGTCCTGAAGACATCCTCATTAATAGTACTGACAACAGTAAAGTTTTCACTAAAATTAATTTTGGAAAAATAGAGGTAAGAAGAAAAAAAAAGGATAAATAATGTTTAATTCCTGGGTTATCAGCACAAATGACTTCTGATAATTATTAAATACAAAACCACAGAACTGTGAGCATTTCATTTTCAAACAGACTAGAGTCTCCATTTACAATAAACCATAACAAAAATATTTATTTAAAAACAAAAGTTAAAGACCAAAACAAGTTCTTAGGTTTTGTTTTTTGGACAAAACAATTATTAAGAAATGATTCCTTAAATATAGTGAGTCTCCAAGTGTTTTTTTTTTTTTCTCCCCCTATCCCTATCCTTTCTTTCAGTAAGGTCTCTCTATATGTGTAGCCCTGGCTAACCACAACTCACTAAGTAGATCAGGCTGGCCTTAAGTTACAGAGCACTGCTTACCTCTGCACCCCAAGTGCTGGGATTGCATATGCCACCCACTAAGACTTCTAGTATTTTCTAAGCAAATAAACTTCATCAACTAAATAAGGGACCAGGCAAGTGTAATATTCAAATAAATAATCATTGTTTCAGAACAGAAAAAACCATAATTACAAGTAGATTTGAACTTACATTCATTCATTCCCTTTCAGCACTGTTATTTTCCCTTTGTTGTGCAGTCAGCATGCTTTAAACCAAGACTGCACTTACATGGTAAAGCTATGACAACAGACTTCACAACTGATGTGATGATTTTAACACAACTTTACTAGGCTTCACTTTCATCAGCTAGCAAGGAGATCAAGCCTGAGAATTTTTTCTGTATAAAATTGTACTGAATTTTCCTTCTAACTCAGCAAATTTTATTAGCATTCTGATTAACTCTGTACAAGAAACTACAAAGACAAAGAGGATAAAGCTAACAATAATGAAGTCTTCAGTACAGCAGCCTGCCCTCTCCCTCTGGTCTCAGAAGCTGACCAGGTGGGGCAGGACAGTACTGGGTTAAGGTAGCTCAGTGGTAGACAGCTTATCTAGCCTGCCTGAGACTTTAGGTTCAACCCAGTACTGCAAAATGAAGGAAAGAAGATTAAAATGGGCTAAAAGCATTTCTTATACTAGGGACCAGAAGATGAATGGGAACAATATTTCAATAATATATCTAGTACTGGATTTTTTTCTGAAAAGACTGTTCCAACATAGTTCATTTCTTTAAAACACAGATACAGGAAAATCTGTAAATAATTACTCGAGGTGTCAAAACTCTGTGCCTATGCTGCTTTTTCAATGTATCATATTACTTTTACTTATTTTCTTAGTGTTTAGAACAAAC
The DNA here is from genome assembly GCA_021653895.1 of Mastomys natalensis. NCBI lineage: Eukaryota > Metazoa > Chordata > Mammalia > Rodentia > Muridae > Mastomys > Mastomys natalensis. Next base: position 1,015,211 of record JAJTUV010000141.1, read on the forward strand.
ATTCAGCAATTATTTCAGGCTGACACAGGAGGTATTATTCTCATATTTTTAAAACATGATTTCAAAATTGTACAGTAAATAAAAATTCTTACCTAGAAGTTTCTGAATTTGCATCTATACAAAGTGAATGAGGAATGATCTGTTCAGATTTTAATAAGGCTTCGATCGTACTACAAAAAAAAAAAAACAAGTGATTAGGAGCCCGCTCTCCTTTACACTGTCTAAGGTGCACACGTGACTACACCTGGGTGGCCACTAAGAATCTACTCCTCTAATAATGCTGCAGTGCTTAGCTCATAATCACAATCTGTTTACATTGGTCTCCATAGTAATTGGTCCCAGATTCAAACAACAACAAAGACTCGAGAACTTAATACACAACTTGAGCAGCAATGATCGCTCAGCAACAAATCTAAAGCTAGAAGACATGAAGCACCTGTGACCCGCAGTTCCACTTTCCCCAGAGCAGAGAGTCTACTGTTATATTTGAAACTGTGAAGATTAATCTTTACAAACACAAATACTTAAGACTAATACTTATAATGGCATCAGAGGGCTTTATATTTATTCTTTAGTGGACAGGAGATACAGCTCCTGTAAAGTGCTTGTCCATCATGTATAAGGCCCTACACACAATCCATAACACCTCAAGGGAAAAAATGGTTCAGCTGGCTGTAGTGGCACATGCCTTTAGTCCTAGCACTTGAGAGGCAGAAGCATGCAGATTATGAATTTGAGGCTAGCCTAGTCTACACAAGTTCTTGGCCAACCGGGTCTACATAGTGAGGCCTTGTCTCAAAACCAAAACAAAAAAATTGTATTAACTTTTCAAAATAGAAATAAAATCTGTGATCTGAGAAAAAATGAGTCTAATGTTACCTCTTTTATTAGGTGTCTTAGTTAGGTTTCTATCACTGTAGTAAAAACTAGCCAAACCAACTTAGCAAGGAAAATGGTTTATTTCACTTCACAAGATCACAGAAGGAAGCCAGGGTAGGAACCTAGAGGCAGGAACTGAAGCAGAGTCTATGGAGTAAAACTGCTTACTGGCTTGCTCACTTTGCTTTCTTATCCAATCCAGGACCAACTGCTCAAGGGTGATATGTCCTTCTCACATCACTCAGTAATCAATAAAATGCCCTATACACTATCTATAAGTAATCTGATAAGCATTTTCTCAGCTGAGCTCCTCTTCCCAGATAACTATGGCTTGTGTCAAGTGGGAGGGGGGTAGGGAGGAAAAGAGGGGAGAAAAACACGAGACAACAGACAACGGCGAGACCCTTCGTGTGTGGCTTGTGTAGGATGGTGTGCAGGAGGCCAGTCAACCTTGCGTGTCATTCCTCAGGAAGTGTTCACTTTGTTGAGGGGGGACAGGGCCTCAGCAATTAGGTGAGGCTGTCTGGCCAGCAGGTCCTAGGGATCTGCCCACTTCCACTGACCCAGCACTACTAGGCATGAAATTCAGGTCCTCGTGCTTATATAACAGGCAGTGTATATGACAGGCAGTGTACATGACAGGCAGTTTACTGGTGCAACTATCCACCAGCCCTTACATTTTCTAAAATTCTAAAATTTTCACCTCTCCCTGAAACAGTGATGTGCCAGAGACAAATTATGCACATCATGCGGAGCCCTAATGGACAGAACACGGCAACCAGAACTCTACAATTAAGGCCATGTGTTGTATGATGCACAATGGTTTTGTACTTCCCTAATTAGTAGGTGAATAGACCCTGACCTCTTTATAGGAACAGGAAGAACTCGTTTTGGTAGACAAAGAGGACAAAGCAAAAGAGAAGTGATTACTTCTACCAGTGATTCCATTTACCAAAATCAATCCACTGTCGTTATAAATAAAAGCAATAACACCAACCTAAAATATATAAATTATGAAAAATGTCTGAAAGCTTCATTAAGATTTAAAAAAACAGTTTATAATCAAGTTGTTGTGGTTTGAATGAGAAAGGCCCCCATACATTCCTATGTTGGAATGCTTTTGTCTCTAATCAGTGGAACTGTTAGGAGTCGGCCTTGGTGGAAGAGGTGTGGCCTTGGTGGAGGTACATCACTGGGCTTTGAGGTTTCAAAAGCCCATGGCAGGCCCTTTTCCTCTCCCTCTCCCTCTCCCTCTCCCTCTTCTCCTCTCCCCTCTTCCCCTCTCTCCCTCCCTTTCCTTCTCGCTGTCTCTGTCTCTCCCTCCCTCTCTCCCCGCCTCTCTCCTGCCTGTGGATCAAGATGTAAAGCTTTCAGCTACTGCTCCAGTGCTGTGATGCTCACGGCCTCTCAAACTGTAAGCAAGCATCCAATTAAATGGCTTGTTTTACAAGAGTTGCCTTAGTGATGATGTTTCTTCACAGCAATAGAAAAGTGATAAAGACACATGTCATACTTTCTTTCCTTACCCTTTCTGTTCTGTCAATTGTGCATCCATACTGGTCTCCAGGGGTTCTTTCCTGGAACACTTAGCCTCTTCTGTGGAATGCTGTAAAAGTCAATAGTGCCCACACCCACAATGAAAAGAGGTGAGACACACGTGTATGACTGTTGTTGTGTATTTTGAATTTTACATTAAATACCAGTCTAAAAAGCAAGTGATGAAATGAACCTTAAAAGGTTCAGCCCTGCTCTGAGCAAGTCCTTATACATGTGAACTGCCTTTAGTCCATCAGGATGAGCTATTGAGTCTATTAAAGTAGAAAGAGGAGGTGGTGCTGTAGACTGTTTTATAAATCACATGTAACTTAACTTATGAAACCTATGACAAAATGAGGAAAAACTAATGCTTTCTTTTAATAAATGTGAAAATAACAGGAAAGATCTGTGTTCCACTTAGAAACTTGGTTTTGAGAAAACAAATAATATACAGAACTGCAAATCACACTGAAACTGAACCCCACTTCACAAGCAAGGACACATGCACACTCTTGACTAGCTTGCTACTTCAGGAAATGGAAAGCTTCAGTGTCTGAAAGCACAGGACATGTAACAGAATCTCAGAGAAAAATTCAGCACACTGCCTTCAGGGTAGTGCGTCTGCGACAGACAGCAGCTTTGCCCTAACATATTGTTCAGTGGGATGAGCATCTGAGGTGTCATTTAAGCACTAAGTCCCAGTCACATACATACTCGTGTGTTGCACACCGCTTACCTCTGATAAGAGCTGTGATGCTGGCATGCAGGTGACAGCACTGGGACCTCTGAGGCTCGCAACAGGTCCTTCTAGAAGGATCAGAAATGGAGGGAATGCTGAGCATTAAAGATAAACTTTTCTCTTTCTCTCTCTAAGGTTTAGGAAATAATGCAGGAAATAATATGACAGAAATATTTTCTAACTACTTCTTCACCAAGTAAATGCCAGGAGAGCCCCAAGGCGCCTTGCATGAGTTTGTGTAAGTCCAGGCCAAACTGCTGGAGCTCTGTCTCAAGTGTGACTGTTGGTGACAGGCCCACAGTTGGTTTACAGGAATCAAGATGCTGATAATCACTACCCAGGCATGGTAAGAGGTTCAGCTCAGAAACCTACTAACATAAAATGTCTTGCACATTTTCAGTTCTATTCGAAATCAAGTTATAAGTACGTTAATACGCTTTGCATTTCAAAAAATACCACTTAAATCTTTTAGTTCTATGTTCTAGGCAAATATATTTAAGAATAAAAGTTATTTAGACGTTATTAATTATAAATTAGTAATGCCAATGGAAATCATGACCTGCATGGACTGACCTTCAGAGCCCGAGATGTGCATGTCCATGTCATCTTGTGTAAATGATTCTACATCTGAATGACTCTCGTCAACATCTACAAATTCTCTCTCATTCCTATGAGTAGCAGGAATGATCTCACTCTCGGCTTCCTTCACTCCATGGGTTCCTGCTTCAGCTGGCATTCTCCTAATGAAAATGTAGCCATGAAAATTAGAATCCATTCTTGGAGACAAACAATTTCTCAACATTTAATTCTTTTTTTTCAACAATAAATTTCATTTTCATATTTTCTAAGCCTTTTAAAAAATGTTTCTTAGATTCTGATACATGGAAGGGCCTAGCTTTCATTTACTCAAAGCACTAGAGTAAATTCAGCTTATGTAAAATTCGTGTCTTCACAAAGGAGTCGCCATGCTTTTGCCATGGTATTGGGCACATGCAGGTCCCTGTCCCTCTGAGGCTGCGGCTGTCCAAGGCTGAGCTCACAGAGCAGCGCAGGGTGGTGGTGGCTGCACTGAGAGGTACTGTCCCGGGAGGTTCACAGGGTGGTGAGCATGTGCCTTTGAACAGCATGACGAGTCCTGGCCCTTCCCCTTTTTGTTTTCTGGCCGAGAAGTGGGCGATTCCCTCTACCATGTACTTCCATCATGACATCCTGCCTCAGTGACGGCCTAAAGCAATACGGCCACCAGCCATAAGGTGGAATCTCTATTACCGTGGCCCAGATAAACCTTTCTCTGTGAGCTGCCTTCCTCATGTTTATCAACATAGTGACAGAAACCTGACTAACTGTTCTCAAATAATACTGCTCCTACTGCTGTCCCACAGTAAAGGGTCTTTCAGAAGGAACTGGTTCCTCTCTCAGAGAAGACATGCGAGACCGATGTGGAAGAAACAGTTTACAATGAATTCCAAGTACTTCAGGAAGCTTACATCCTGTTTCCGTAGTTCAAAGAAATGTTCCTTCTTTTCATTTTTAGGAGCTAAAGTCTTCTTCCTAAGCCAACAGACTTTACTGAAAAGGAGGATACACATAGCAACTTACTTCCAGAGGCTTTGACAGCATTCATTCTGGTCATTTCTCTCCTCAGTTCCTGTCTGAGCTGCTACTGCAACTGGAGACTCAACATTAGTGTTGCTCTCCCTCTCGGCTGCCACTAGAGACACAGTGTGATGATTCTCTAGAACCTAAAGAAACCATTTTAGAATTTTATATGGAGTATTACACCACTTTTTAAAAGCATACTTTTCTATCACTCGTATGTTATTTAGAACTGATTGATTCTTTTATACATCCATTGTTTACTGCATTTGTACATTCAATTGTTTGTTTTTAGAAGCAATGGTCAAATCTTTAGTCTACCTGGAAAAAGTAAGTTTGACTTCCTACATAAAGCTCAAAAAGAAAGCAGTCTTCAGCCAGGCAGTAGTGGTGCACACCTTTAATCCAGCACCTGGAAGGCAGAAGCTGACGGATCCCTGAGGTCAAGGCCAATCTGGTCAGCAGTGAGTTCCAAGACAGCCAGGACCACACAGAGAAACTCTCTTTCGGGGATTTTTTTAAAAAGGAAAAGAAATGAAACCATTCTTCCACATATTTAACCTATAATAACTTTTTTTTGGCCATAAAACAAAAGTAGTAAAAAACAGATGCTCATCTCCCTTGACTTGCCATTATGATGAGATCTGGAAACTGGAGAGGTATCTCTGTCTTCAAATTCCTCCCCGGTAAGCATAAGGTCCTAGGTTAGACCCCTAGAACTCATGGAACAAAGCCAGAGAAGTTGGCACACAGCTGTAACCCAGCCATGGGCAGATAGAGAGGATCCTGGGCTCACTGGCCAGCAAGCCAATCTTCCTAGCAAGTTCTAGGCCAGTGAGAGACCCAGTCTGAAAACCAAGTGGGCAGCACTTGAGAAATGACATCTGAGGTTGACCTCAGGCCTCTGTGAGCATTCTCCCCCCCCGACACACACACATACATTTTATTATCACATTCACCTAAAAATACAAGTGACTGGGCTGGAGAGATGACTCAGTTGTTAAGAGCACTGGCTGCTCTCCCAGAGGACCTGGATTTGATTTGATTCCCAGCACTAAGTTCATGGCTTACCACCATCTACAACTCCAGTTCAAGAGATCTAACTCCTTCTCCTGGTTTCCTCAGGCAATGCATGTGTGTGGTGCATAGACACACATACAGGCAAAATACACCATACACACAAAAATAAAAGGAAAAAAATGTAAAACAACACAAGTAATATATTTGTCTAACTCAGACATGTGTTACCTAGAAATAAAAATTTCAAGAAAACAAGTACTCTCATTTCACATAAAAATACCTTTATACCTTAACAGAAATGGATTATTTTTTAAAAGGAAAGAAAAAAACAAAAAAATAATATGTTCTCTCTCTCTCTCTCCTCTCTCTCTTCTCTCTCTCTCTCTCTCATACATCTTCAGCACTATTTTTAGAAGGTCTTTGCTATCCATGTGCTAAAGAAGGACTGATAAGCACTGCTCCTCCATAAATGTTTTTTTGGGTCAGACTTTTTTCTTTTTCTTTTTTTTTAAGAAAGGGTTTCTCTGTGTAGCCCTGGCTGTCCTGGAACTCACTCTGTAGACCAGGCCGGCCTTGAACTCAGAAATCCACCTACCTCTGCCTCCCAAGTGCTGGGAGTAAAGGCGCGTGCCACCACTGCCCGCTTGGGTCAGACTTTTCAACCTTTGTCTCAAGAGTACAAGTAAAATCATCCCCTAATGCATTTGCTGAAAACTTCAGGAACAAAAACCAAGTAGCCCAGTCCCTTTAACAACTAACACCTGAAACTTAAAAGAGAAAAAAGAGAAATGTAACAACCTTTACAATGTTAACAAAGTGTTTTACTGTATACAAACATCCCAGCCTCCCTGAAGGCATTTACGCTGTAATTTTCTCAAAGAATGAAAGGAATCCCTTTCAGAAGGAAAAGAATGCCCTGGGTGATACAGGGCATAATCAGCACTATCATTAATTTGCTATTACTCGGATAAGTCTTTACAGGGTAAAACCAGTTTTAAACTAGAATGGCACGTTCTTCACTTGTGAGTGGCTCATGTAATTACCTTAGTAACGCCCTTTCTTGCCGCATACGCAGCAGAGTAGGGTCGCTCCAGAAGCCATAATGAGGTAAGAATGGCAGCTGCAGAGGTCTTCACACGAATTACTGGACTGTATTTACAGGATGACCGAGTGACCCCAGAATCACAGAGGAGTCTGCGATCTGACCACCGGATCATCCACTCTACCAGTCTCCCCACATCCCCGAACATGTTCTGAAGGGCCAGAGGAAGGTCTTCCCGAGGGTGGCCAGCACTGCACTGCAGAGCTCGGAACCCGTGTCTTCCGTTTTAATGCACTTGGGGATCCAAGAGGAGTGGCTTGATGATCTCTGCACTCTGGGTTTCTCTCGTCTGTCATCTGGAACTCTATAAATTGGCTTTTGTTTTAAGCCAAACAATCCCGCGCTTCTCTCAAGGTTCACGACTTCAGGGAGAGGGTTCTCTGAGGCGACCCCTGACTGCTTACCCAGTTCTAAAGCTGAAAAGGCCTGGCTTTCTAAATTTCGGGTACCCACACTGTTTAAAGAGGACAGGTTTTCAGATTCCTGTGACTCAGGAGTGACAGCAAAGCAGGAACCAGCTCTATACACACTCTCACTGCTCGTTTTGCTCTGGCGTCGCTTTAATGTTGTATGTACATCAAAAAGTAAAGAATTAAGTTCGTATTCTCTAAGGCGCCCAGAAAAGCTCGTCAAAAATGGAATGCCAGGATCACTGGAACAAAGGTCTCTTTCAAGAACATAACTCAAGAAGAGCTCAAGGAAGTTAATATACTCATCATCATCACGTTCAAATTCCCAAACACCAATCACAGGCAGTGCTTCTTTCCCTGATGTCCCATGATCTTCTTTCCTTTGGGAGTTTTCTTTCTGATTACCTATTTTCTTTCTATCACTGGGCTTACCAACAAATGCTAATTCCATATGACTTGGGGCATGCCTATAGTATAAAAAAAAAAAAAAGAAGAGGAAGAACAAAATTAATTTAACCATTGTTTAATTATTAATACTGATCTCATAATGGATTTTAAAAATATTTCTGTATTGATCAAGTCGTGTATCATTTTTGTGTTTCAATTGCCTATCTTTTCAATGAAGCATGATGAACTACATGATTTCTAATAAGCAGACTATTCTACAAGGCTGAAAGAACAGGGTGTTAGAGAATTGGCTTAGCAGTTGAGAGCCCCAGCTGCTCTTCCAGAGGACCTAAGTCTGGCTTCTAACACAAGCAGCTCAAAACTATTTGTAATTTAAGTTTCAGGAAATCGAATGCCCTCTTCTTATCTCCATAGGAACCAGGCATGCACTTAGTACACATATATACACATAAAATAAAAATAAATATCTTAAAGTACAATATGCAAAGGGAAACTAGGCATAATTAAAATGTGTTCACATAAAGTTTACTACAGAAAGAGAATAAGGGTGCTGCCAAGATGGCTCAGCAGGTAAAGGCACTTGCTGCCAAGTCTCACAACCTGAGTTTTTTCCCTGGAATCCACACAGTGGAACAAGAAAACCAACTCTCTCAAACTGTCCTCTGACCTCCACAGGAATGCCATGACATGCATATCCCCCACAGACCAGACAGACACACAAATATAAAAATAAAATGCATGAATATCCATTCTAAAGGTGAAAATGGCCCTCTAACATAAACATTTAGAAAATTAAAGTCAACAAAAAAGTCACGAGCCACCAAGATGCATCCTGTGTTCCCACTACCTCTCTCAACCCCGGTGACACAGTGTGAACAAGGAGCACAGTTCCTTGAGTTCCACTACACAGATGCTTGAGTCTTTTCAAATTATGACAATGAAAACAAATCGCTCCATGAAATCTGTTGGCAGGCACCTTAGCTGTCAGCCACAACTGGTTTCAAGTGACTCTCTTCAACATAGTTGCTAGGGTAGAACACAGACTCAGATCTCTCAGCAAGAGAAAAGCTGGGAGGTCCCTGGGTCCAAGTCCATGCATGTCTGCTTGCCTAAACAACACAAAAGCAGCCTGCAGAGTGGGTCTACGTATTGAAGCACAGTTGTTTTGTTAAACAAGCACACTATTAAAATGTTATTAGATCTTGTTGAAGTATGTTTGGAGTACATATGATAATTAAACTTAATCAAGATGAAAATTATTGATTATATAATTTTTAAGTTGAAGAGAACATATTACATTGCAGTTACTATAATTTTAATCAAAACAACAAAACCAAGATCTTAAATCACAGGTTTATACAATAGGGAAGAATCTGCCAGGAATCTATAACGAGTTCTAAAGACTATCGTTCAAGTTCCTTCCTTTGTGTCCTCAAACATAACATGGCTACTCGATTACTTCAAATTACAGATTGTGTATCTGTTATCTGGAATTCTTGGGACCAGAAGTATTTTGAGTCTGGGTAGGTTCTTACTGGTTGAGGCAGGGGGGTTGATATTTGCATATATGTAATGAAATGTCTTGGGGATAAGGCCCAAATATGGAAGCTTAGTGATGTAACAATTATCTGTAGTGTACAAGGGCCTGGGTTCCTGCTCCAGCACTTGAAACAAAACAACCATCTATTATGTTTTAAATATCCCTTAATCCTTACTCCTAGTGGCCTGAGGAAGTCTATGTAGTATATTTAGTGTATTGTGACTTTGACTTCTCATAAAAAAATCAAGCATGAATTTTCAACTTTTAGTATTTTATTGGATTTTAAAGCTGAATTTCATATTTTAGCTTTTTAAATTAAGTATGTTAAATTTGTATTTAAATATAAAGATTAAGCTGGATATGGTGGCACAAATCTTTAATCCCAGTATTCAGGATACAGAGGCAGGTAGATCTCTGAATTCTAAGCCTGCTAGGGCTACATAATAAGACTTTGTCTCAAAATAAAAACAAACACCACACACACACCCTCACTCACCCTAAATAAATCTAAAGATTATAAAAAAAAAAAAAAAAAAAAAAAGACCTCAAGTCACCCTCTGAATTGTGTCTACTTATCTGTCATCTCAGATGTCAAAACCATTCCATAATCTCAGTAATATTTACAATGAATTTCAAATATATAAACTTGCAATGCTCTTGTGAGTTAGAGATTGGCACTCGTCTACTTTTTATATTGTTGAGGATTCTGGGATTGGAGATAAGCTCATCATTTGCACCTCTTCTGGAGGAAATGGGTACATGTACCCAGGTGTACCTTTGATAGAAGTGTATCCAAGTTTTTTCTTCAAAAGACAAGGTTTCAGAGAAGGTGTCTGCATCACTGTGTAGCAGAGAACTGCCCAGTTCTAACGTGAGTGTACTTCTGCTCAAACTGGTCCCCAGGGAAAGCCTGTCAGCGGCAGGAGCAGCAGCTGGTTTTCCTCTTCATCCGGCTCCCATATATCCATCTCAAAGGCGCCTATGTTCCTCTGCACGCGCTTTAGGGCTTTCACCCTCACTTTATGGGCAGACCTCATGACTGTAGACATCAGCTCCTCTGTTTGAGGACCTAGGGGGGGAAAACAAAGTCCTTATGGTTCAAGGCAGGCCCAGTAGTCCATGACTTCAACACCAGCACTTGGGGGCACAAATAGGAGGATCAGAACAGGTTCCAGCCAGCCTGGTCTACACACTAAGTTCCAGACCATCTATGGCTACAAGGCTGTGTCAAAGAAAGGAAGAGAGGAAGAAAGGGAGCCTATTCTGACTGGAGACATGGAAGCAAGCTAACTACAAAGGCTTATCTCCACATTATTGCACATTATGCTTTCTTTGATATTAGTTGGAAAGCTTTGGCCCTTTCCAGAATTGCAGAAGCTGAATAAGAGCCATTAATAGTAATAATAATAAATTAGTAATAAATAAAAATAATAAAAATCAAAGAACCCAGATTCCCTTGCTCCCCTTTGTAAAAAGTGTATCCTAAGGGGAAATAATCTTCGGGTAGGCCAGGCATGGGAATGTGCACCTGCACGTCTTATATTAACTCAGGACGCTGAAATAGGTGAATTAGAAGACCTATCTCAAAACGAACCAAACAACCAATCAAACGCCACCACAGCTGAAAAAGGTATTTCTGATATACACAGTAGATGCTAATATGACTTTCTAAAAAAGATTCTGAAGAACTCCTTCACCCTGATGGCCCTCCTCATGAAGCTGTCAATGCCTTAGAGTAGGCAAGTCTCTGCAAAACTGGTTTAGAAGAAGAGACCCACAACATGACTGGTTGCAACTGTACAGTAGGCAAGGACTACAGTAAAGAACTTCAAAGCCAACCATGTCACTGAAAAGTACCTCAGTGAAGACATGAGCAAGTAAACACGCCTTGTTTCCTTAAGACACGCAATTATGAATAAGGAATGGCAACAATTATTTTCTACTCTCACTGAATGGGAAAATAGAGAAGATTTTTAGCAAAAATTAAGTCTTTCTTACTCTAAGTAATGAGAAATAATAATTGTCTATTAAAAATTTAAGCATTATTAATATAAAAAGAATATTTTAGAAGATAGAAAAAAGTATCAAGAAGTATTCAAGTGCAAGTTACACAAGAACAGCCAGTTGTTACTTCAGTTAAGACAACAAAAAAGATAGTTTAAGGTTCTCCGTGACTGGCACAGTTTGGTGGTGAAGCATGGCAAGATGCCATGCCGAGAGGCTCTGCATCAAACAAAAGGAAGGAAGGAAGACAGGAAGGTTACATGGCAGGCTTTGTGTTCTATACATTTTGTCACAATAGAAAGTCTACTAGGCCAACTTGAATGTACAGGATAAAATCAAAAACTTAAGTATCTTTAAGCAAAGAGAAAAAACATATGAGTTCTCAATAACTATATGAAGTGCACAGACCACATGATCTATTTCGTTTTGGGGAAATTCTTCTGTGTGGACCAGAATGGTTTTGAAAATATGAGCACAAGCGATCCTCCCCACAGGGACCCAGACCTTCTGTTCATTTATATCTATCTCTTGCCTTGTATAGTCCTCTCTCAATACATATTAATCAAGTAGGTAACAATCATTTTAGTTATAAATAAGAAAATGAGGCCTAGAGTAAAGGCCTAAGATACTGAACAACTTGCCTAAGCCACAGTTACTGACAGAGCTATGACATGAAGTCGGCTTCATCTCGTTGCAAGGCAACGTAATTAGTTCTGCAATGGGGTCATACATCTACTTTCTCATTCTTTACCTTTAGGGATTGGCAGAAATTCAGACACCTAGGTGGCAGACAACACATAGTTTCAAAACAAGAGCATCTTGGAGCTGAAGAAACGGCTCAGTAGTTCCCAGCACTGCTGTTCTTCCAGAGGACTGGGTTTAGTTCCCAGCACACACATCAGGCAGTTCACAGCTGCCTGTAACTCCAGCTCCAGGGGAACTGAGGTCTCCAGAGGCACTTGCACACCCATGGCATACACACATACATTTGCACACCCATGGTGGACACACATAAATAAAAATAAATCCTTTAAAAACAGGACATCTTCAACAATACGTACCCATTAAACATCAGAGAAATAGCAAATACCTTTCACAACAGCATGTCTGAGTGTCTGTTGAAGAGAGTGGTATTTCTCTCTTAAAGGAACCCTTATAGCCTCAGCAGTGGGAAATGCTTTCACAAAAATTTCTGCTACCTTCAGAAAAAAAATTAATGTTTTATGAGCAACATCAGTCTTTTTTCTTTCTCCTTTTTAATTCTTCAAACATTTTAAGTCAGAACATAAACGTCTACTTAAAACTCTCTTGTTGTTCAACCAAGCTACCAGAAATCATTTTTATTCCTCTTTATTGTATTTTAAAATATTTGACAAAATTATGTATATTCAAGGTAGAGGATATAATGGTCTGATATATAATTTATGCTGAGTATATCAGTCAATTGGCATGTCATTAGTCGAATGTGGTCATAACTGTGTGTGTGTACATGCACGGTAATTGGCACGTCATTAGTCAAATGTGGTCATAACTGTGTGTGTGTACATGCACATGCACAGTAAGAGCACTTTAGATCTGCCTCCTCATTAAACGTCAGTAAATGACAGCATATGATTAATTATAATCACCATGCTGCACACGGTCCTAGAACTAATTCATCTCATAAATGCAAGTTTGGCCCCGTTAGTCAACGTCTCTTCATCCCTCCCCACCCTTTAAAAAATAGTTTATTTTTCTCTATGTACTTAGAACCAATATTTAAAAACAAAAAAATCTGTGGAAAAAAACTGAGATGGATCTGAGAGACAACGATCCATTAACCTCAAGGATTTATGGAAACTGTTCCAAAAAGCAAAGAGGATATCAGAGGCTTAAGAAGAGACAGAAGGATGACTATTTACTGAGGGGAGATACGACCCCACGTCTACATACCTCTAACGCCTCCCTATTTCCAGCACACCGCAGCTCTGGCTACGCTCTGCTTCGATGAGCTTTAGGGTCTATCTGTGATTGCTATCTGTACAGTAGCAATCTTTCTGAACCTGGAGGATATTTTCCAAAGTGCAATCAGTCTGACAGGAAATGGCAACATTATCCCTAACTAAAACAACAGAAATCCATCAGGGCCTATTATTCAGATTTAGGGGTTTTTTTGTTTTGTTTTGTTTGTTTTGGGCTTTTTTCATTTTTTTTTTTTTTTTAACCAACAATCATATTACCTTTCTGATTGGTGGCAGTTCTCCAATAAGGCTCAAAATTATATCCTGAATAAGTTCTTCCATATTAAAAAACCGAGAGAATGGTAGCATCCTGCAGGCCCATTCTAGTGCATGAAAACAGTGCTCAACTACACAAGAATCAAACTCCACCTCGAGGTCCTGTGTGGATAAGAAAAAAACTGTCTTTTCAGTTTACATGGACAGACTAGAATAAGTTCAAAAGAAGACTTTACTACAAACAGTAAACACTTCTACTAAGCAATAATTTTCCAAGTGATGTTTATTTTCTATTCTTGAGCTGATAGATACCTTTTCTATCTTTGCATTTTCTCTTGCTTTCTGATACTGCCTGCAAGTGTATGATAATTTATCCCGGATATGCAACATCCAGCACAAAGCACAAAGTTCTCTGAAGCAACCTAAAAACACAAATGTAAAAGGAAATTATGTGCATATTACATCTGCAGGTTATTTATGTCTTTATTCTCTTTATTACAAAAGAAAAATGTGAGGGCTGCCTGGGTAGACAGTGCAACAAGTAAAGTGCCTACTGCCATGCAAGTGTACAGGTCAGAGTTGGACCTGTAGCACTCAGGTAAACCCAGACAGTGTGGCAGCCCACTGTAATCCTAGCACTCAAGAGGTGGGGATGCAGGATCCCCAGAGTAAGGTGGCTGGCTATGCTAACCCATTCAATGAGTTTTGAGATCAACTGAGGTACCTCACTATATCAGATGGAGAGTGATCAAGAAAGATACCTGATATCTACCTCTGACTTCCATATGCATACATGTATGTATGTAAGCACATATATGTGTATATATAAATACACACATGCACATGCCAAAATCAAAAATGTGGTCATAAGCATCTTATATAAAAGTTATAGAAATAAGTCGGGCAGTGGTGGCACACGCCTTTAATCCCAGCACTTGGGAGGTAGAAGCAGGCGGATTTCTGAGTTCAAGGCCAGCCTGGTCTACAGAGTGAGTTCCAGGACAGCCACGGCTATACAGAGAAACCCTGTCTTGAAAAACCAAAAAAAAAAAAAAAGTTATAGCGATACTTCCAGCATTTTAATATATAATAAAATATTCTATAATATTCTATAAATATCAGTTGTATGATATAAAAAATTACAGACTAAATTATTTAATCTATTTAGTTCCAACTTACTTGGCTTATAAATTTATACTATATTATAAATATTTTTCAATTTTAACACAAACTCTATAATTGATTATTATTCAGAGTATCACTTATTTTTTTTATAGCACTGGGAATTGAACCCAGGGCCTCATACCTGGCAAGCAAATGTTTTAACACTGAGCTACAAACCTGAAAACTTCTTATTGATATGCATTTTTACTTAAACCTTTTTTTGAGACAGGGTCTTACTATGTAGCCTTGGATGGACTTAAGCTCAGTATACAGACCAGGATGGCCTTGAACTCATAGAAATCCACCTGCTTTGGTACTGCTCAATCTTTTAAATTCTAAAACCAAATGCCAATATTAATTTTTAGAAGTTTTACATTTACTTAATTTATTTATGCATGTGTGTGTGCACGCACACAAGCGTGTACATGTGTTTGTACAGTTGTGCATGTCCCATGGGCTTTCATTTAGTGGTCAGAACACAGCATGCAAGAGTCAGATCTCTTGGCCGGGCGGTGGTGGCGCACGCCTTTAATCCCAGCACTTGGGAGGCAGAGACAGGCGGATTTCTGAGTTCGAGGCCAGCCTGGTCTACAGAGTGAGTTCTAGGACAGCCCGAGCTACACAGAGAAACCCTGTCTCGAAAAACCAAAAAAAAAAAAAAGAGTCAGATCTCTTTCTACCATGTGGGTTCCGGGACTGAATTTAGGTTGTCAGACAAGGCTTTCCAGTGTTGTCAGGGAAGGCTATAAGCACACCTTTACCTGATGAGCCATTACACAGGCCCAGAGGACTAGTTTATTTAACATGTCATATGGTCTGAGGACAGAATTCTGTTGTTTAGACCTGGCCCTGAGACTGACTCCAAATGCTGTAAAACACACACACACATTCTCACCCCTTCCTTCTCTCCCTGTTTCTGTCTTCTAAAGTTTTAGTACCTTTTAGACCTATCATACATATAACTGGACACAAACTATGAACTGAAAAATTAATGTATATAGGAAAATGCAAATAAAGAATTAAACAATATTTAGTCATAAAGACATTCTGATGTGCTTGCCATGATGGTACACATGTGTAATACTAGATTTCAGAAGGCTAAAGTATGTGGAGCAGGAGCTCAGCTAACCTGGGTTACAGAGCATGAGAGACTATCTCAAAACATAAGGCCAAATAAAGATACTCAAAACTATCTCGGGGAGATGCTACTTCAAAATCAAGGGCATTGTTAACATAAAGTTAACAATTTTTTTTGGCATCAAATAAATTTGGCATCCTATTTCAAGAGGTAAGAAATAACTAAATGCATTAACTCAGAAATGCCACTTCTGAGACCTTAAGGAAACTTTTCATAATACAAATCAAAATTGATATGCCAGAGACAACTGAATGCCTGTCTGCTAGTAAAAGCCATCAAAACTAGTTCATAGTAATATATGAAAAGAAACCTAGGTAGGTTAAATCAGAAAAACAGGAAACAAAATTGGTTCATCTCTATAGACAGGTTCAAAGTCTGCCCACATAACAGTGTGGTTGATAGTAAGGACACCCTCCTGCAAGGAATACTACAGAAAAGGTATTCTTGAGTGCTGAAATTCCAAATTTAAACAAGGAAGCAACAATAGTGTCATAATTGTCAAAATTTGTTTTATATAATAAAAGTTTAATTTATGACCATACATAATGCATCTACATACATACATGGTGGAGAGTGTCTAAGTGTAAACCCCTAGGTACGTTTAGAAAACTTTCCCAGACCAAGTAAAAATTCTATTACATACAGTTCATAAGCATCTGAGTTCCAACCAAGTAGCTCATTTCTGACAAACCTAGGGCTTTGATGGAAACTTCATCAAGTGTGTGGTCTCCAGCCGTTCCAGGTCTAAAGAATGCTATCCCTCCTTTACAGTAATTAAGTAAGGATTCAGGGAAAGAACTAAGAGAAGGAAGGGACCCTTTCACTCGAATCTGAAAAGAAGAGTAGAATGTGTTAATCAGCAGTAAACAATCTTTACAACAGGTGAGGCAGCCAAGGAAAACACAGAACACAGGCAGCACCAGTCCTCTGCTCCAGCACAAGCAGCCCTGCAGTGAGCTGCACTTTCAGAGACTCCATTCACAAATCTAATTCAAGACGTTCAATCACTACATTCTGTGGGAAAAGAAAAAGGTGTTAAACCAGTTGCATTCTCTTGTCAGTTTCCGAGAATCATCTCAGTTTTCCGTACAGTCATGAGTCAGAAAATATTTAAATGTCATCTGAAATTAAATGTGCAGTACCTAAAACAAGTAAAAAAAAAAAAAACAAAAACAAAAACAAAAACAAAAAACAACCTTACTTACATAACTTTTAAAAAATAAACCTGTAGCCGGGCAGTGGTGGCGCACGCCTTTAATCCCAGCACTTGGGAGGCAGAGGCAGGCGGATTTCTGAGTTCGAGGCCAGCCTGGTCTACAGAGTGAGTTCCAGGACAGCCAGGGCTACACAGAGAAACCCTGTCTCAAAAAAAAAAAACTAAAAAAAAAAAAAACCTGTAAATGACAATAGAAAGTCATCAACTGGCAACTCCTGAAAGACAATGATTCTAGATATGGATTATCAATCAATAAATGTCAAACTAGGAAAGAAGCTGATGAGTTGAAGGTGAGCTTGATCTGACTTGACCCAAATTCCTTGTGCTACGTCATCTTTAGAACTGAAACGGACAGAGAAGTACATGATAGTTACAAAGGATCCTTTCCAAGAAGATCCAAGCCTGAACAACAATCAGTTTTCAGGAAATAAATCAAATGACCAAGGTGAGTGGCACTCAACAATCACAAACGTGGAACACAGTAGAGGTGAATCACTGCTTCTTTAACATATCAAGGGGTTTTTTTTTTTTGTTTGTTCTGTTTTGTTTTTAAGAGGAGGATGCTGTTATAGATATCAAAAAAAAAAAAAAAAAAAAAAAAAGATGAGCAGTAAGTTTATAGCATCTTTCTACCTGTTATTTTAAGAAAGACACAGTCTAATCAAATGCTCTGTAAGCATGCTAATAAGCATGCTAATGACAGCCCCTCCACCAAACACTTTTCTGGTAGGATATTACTAAGAGGGAGACCCAACAAGGAGATGGGAACCTCAGTTCCATGGCCACTCACAACCTCAATGAGTCTGGAAATGCAGTTTCCTGACAGCACTAAAGGGAGCACAGCTCTGCTGTTACCTGTGAATAACTCTGTGGTAGAAGCAGCTTGGCTAGAAGGACTTTGATGCACAGAAACAGAGAGAGAGAGAGTAGGCAACTGTATAGAGAGGCATATCCAATACCCACTCAGCTTCAGAACAAGTGAGTCAGCACATGTCAGGGTGGACAGGCATGGGAGGCCCAGAATCAAACCGTGCATCTCAGAAGACAGTGAAGGAAGTCTTGGTCAGTGAAGACGTCTCCTGACATAAACAGCCAAGAGCTCACTCTTAACTGCTCATGCTTGGAACCTACTGGGGTTGCCACAGAACAAAGATCTTAACTTTCTAGAAGGGGGGGTGTTCTAAACAAAGGAAATCTTCCAACATTTGAGGGGCAGAAAGAATAGGTACAGTCTGGAAGAATTTACTATGTAGTGACATTTTCTATTACCATACAGAGTGAGCTAATCCAGAGACTCAGCTCATGGTGTCATTTCAGCCCGAAGTTGCCTGAGTTGTTTATTGTAAATAAGCCCAAGATTTATGGTTCACAAGGCAGGACTCCTTAGGAAAGCACTGTGTAAATGAGCACTCTCAGCTGCCTTACACAGCACCTGAATGACTAAGACATGGCATACCTTCTGCATGACCTTTCTTGCCCACCTCAGCTGTAAGATGTACCACTGTGCTACAGGAAAAGAACACCGAGATGCCCGGAAAAGCAAGAGAACTCGCTGCAGGATTCCAGACAGCTTTTGGCGATTATCTTTTTCAGCTTTTAAAAGAAGATTGTCACCATGTTCCTGAGGACAACAGAACAGTTATCTATTACTTAAACAGCTGTTTGGTATGTTACCTGAGACCATACATGTAGTAAATAGATATTTACTACACTTGGTACTAGAAGTTTATCTTTAGCTCTTGCATTTTTAACACGATCATTATTATCAGGCTATTTTTAAAAAGCAGACAGAATCAACTTTTACCAAGAAAGGAGTCCACTGAGCTTACCTCACTAAGAACAGCTGGCTGGGGCAATACAACGGAGGCGCTGGAAGATACAAGTCAACGGGCACTAAGCCCCACAGCTTCTTAGTGAAGTCCTTAGCAGAGTCCATCAACAACTGTAGTGTTTCTGAAACAATATCTGCATCAGCCATGACTGATGCTTTCAGCACTTCTTGCACAGACCCAAACAGCAGATTAGCATCTTCTTCTTCAATGGGATCTAACAAACATGACAGGAGGTAACATTAGCCAGGTATATAGCCAGGACTATAGCCAGCTCATGACTATAGTCTTAACATTCAGAAGGAATGATCAAGGTCACACTGGGATATATAACAAGACCCCATCTCTAAGATAACAGTCAGTAAAAATGTATGTACAAAACAGAATATATTCCAGTATGGCTGTTTTGGTTTTGGCAGTGCTGAAGATTGAATCCAGGGCCTCATACATGTCAAGCAAGTATTCTACTACTGAGTTGTATGTTCTGCTACTGAGTAAGCATGTTTTCACCTGACATCAGTTTTCTTTCTTTCCTTTTGTGGTGCTCAGAGCAGAGCCTGAGCAAAGCACATACCAGGATTGACATCATTTCAGTGCTCCCATGATATAAATATCATCCTTAAATTTTTGATAATTTTTCATTGTGTTTATATTTCTAAATATTCATACGTTTTTGTAATAGCACAGGGTTTATATTAACCTGATACACTTAGAGCTCATATAGGTAACATACCTGTAAATTGCTTATATTTTGAGCCCTTTTCATTTTTTGCTGCCGAAGAGACTGGCTGACCTAAAAAACATTGCAGTTTTTCCTGGAAAAATCTGTGCTGGTATCATATTTAATGGGAGGTCCATACCCTTTTTCTTGGACCTGCAATAAGATCAAGGTAGGAGAAATAAATAAATTTTTGAAAAAAAAAAAAAAAGGAAAGATTTTACATCAAAAAAATAAGTGTATTTAAGAAAATACGGAGTCAATTGCTGTGTTAACCTACTTACAAAAAGGCTCTCCAGAGGGTCCAATTTCTCTATTCTCACTGCTGTCCTTCATACATACCTCTACCCAAAATAACCAAAAGCTTCTCTGCCAAATGCTTTTGCTCATGCATAAGATGTTCACACTCCTTAGATGCTCAATTCATCAAAATGCTACCTACCCTCCAGTGTGCATCTGAAAGGGCATCTCCTACATGGAATGTTTCTGGCCTTCCCCTCACTTGCTATTATGCAATATTTGAAGCTTATCTAAAAATCCATTCCTTGGGCTGGTGACCTGCCTTAGCAGGTAAAAAGACATGCTGCCAAGCCTGATGATCTGACTTCATTCTCTGAAACACACAAGGTAGAAGGAGAGAACTGACTCCTACAACTTTTCTTCTGACTTCCACATAGGTGCCATGACATATATGCACACATACACACATACCACACATACACGCACACACACACACACTACACACACACACACACACATACACACACTACACACTCACACATGCACACACACAAGCAATAAGGTATTTTACGCACAAATGACAGGTATTTTAAAAATCCATACCGCCCAGAATTGCAATGTTTACAGAACACTTGGAAGGCCACACCAATGGAAACAGACGTCTTCCAGTCTCCAAGTTTATGTGCCATCCACACAGCCTCTGGAATCAGGCCACCAATAAATAATAATTCGAGAGTATATTCAACTGTCCACACGTTTGAGAGGTTCTGATCTCTAACAGTACTGGCCACCTTAGAGTGCTGTAGAGGAATGAGTCGCAGGGAATGCTCTGTGAATCAATTAGAGAAAACGGTATCACAACTGCATACATATACCCAAACTCATAAAATAATTTGTTTAGTTAATATTTTCAAACATGACAATGAAGAGGCACATAAAATGAAATAATGCCATCTAGAATAGTTTTATTAATACTGAAATATGTGCTTCCTTAAATGGGCTATGTGTAAAATACAAACATCCCTAAAAAAATAAACACAGCAGAAACAGAGTAAGTGCACAAAATAAAGGTAAACACTACTTACTGAGTTAGATAAAACGTACCTGCGTATGTACCAGACCAGGGGCTGCAGCAGTGGTTCTCAACCTTCCTAATGCCAGGACTCTTTAATGCAGTTCCTCATGGGGTGGTGACCCCCAGCCATAAAAGTATTTTTGTTGCTACTTTATAACCGTGATTTTGCTACTGTTGTGAATGTTAATGCAAATATCAGATATGCAGGATGGCTTTAGGGAACCCCTGTGAAAGGGGTATTTGACCCCCAAAGGGGTCGCGACTGAAAGGACCAGTGGTTAAGAGGATGGACTACTCTACCAGATGAGGATGCAGTCCCAGCACCCATGACAGCTCACAATCACCTGTAACTCCAGTTCCAAGGGACCTAGTGCTCTCTTCTGGCCTCCTTGGGCATTGCAGTAATATGTACTTAACCACCCACAAACATATACATATACTAAAAATAAAATAATCTTTTAAAATGTATTGGATCATAATGTACAGTAACTGAACTATTCAGAAATGTGTTCCTATTTTTCATAGCAGATTATGAAATCTGAAAGAGACTATTTTATTTCATTTTACATTATCTATAGAGCCAAAAATTTTTTTCCAATTTCAGAAAATATTCAAAACATACAAAATGTTTAATACATCACTTTTAATTAAAAAAGAAGACTGGTATCTAGGGAGAGAGTTTAGTCAATAAAGTGGTTGCCATATACACATGACGAGTTTCATCTCCAGAACCCACATTTTCAAAAGCCAGGCATGCTTGTCTGTGTGTTTATGATCTCTGTACTGGGGCAGCACAGATAGACTGATCCTGAGTTGCTGGTCCACCAGAATAATCTATTTGGTGTATTTCAACCCAGTGAGGGAACCAGTCCTGACTCAAAAATGAATTCAAAGAAAGCAAGAGTAGATAGTGCCTGAGCAACGACCCCTGAGGTCTTCTCTGGCTTCAGCACGCACGCGTGCGCGCGCGCACACACACACAAGACTAGCAGCCAAGCATTGCACATGTCAATTATAGTACTTGAGAAGCAAAAGGATCAAAAGGAGTTCAAGGCCATTCTTGGCTACACAGTGAGTTTAAAATTACATGGGATACATGAAACCTTAGCTCAACAAACAACAAGAAAAAGGGTCTGAAGTATACCTCAACGATAAAGCACTTGCCAAACAGGCATGAGACTCTGACTTTAACACCTCCTACAGTCAGACGGATGGATGGGTGGGTGGGTAGATGGTGGATTGATGGATGGGTGGATGGATGGTGGATTGATGGGTGGATGGATGGTTGGGTAGATGTAATAAACAAGGGAAAATATGAAAAGAAGGAAGATAAGCTGTGCAGCTCACACCTATAAATCTCAGCTATTCAAGAAGCTAAAGCAAAAACCCTGTCCCAAAAAAAAAAAAAAATATCAAACGAATGAAAAAATGAAAGTGAACAATAGGTTCAGAAAAAGAGACAAGTTTGAGTCTCAAAACCGTGTAAATTCCATAGGATACAGACTTAAAAAGCATGTGAAAAAAGGCAGGTAAAACAGCTTTGTTTAATGTATTACCTTTTTTAACATGAAGCGGAGGAAGAACGCTCACACTGTGAGGTGGCAGGATGAAGAGTGGCTCACTGGTGAAATAGGCAGCCATGAAACGGGCCATACACTGGACAACTCTGACTGCCGCCTCGGGGTGGACATTCCCAGTCACTGCAATCTCAGAATCTAAGCAATAGAGCAAATGACCAAGAGAGTCTCAACAAGCTATAAAAAGTAGAATTATTTGGGACAACCCCCATTCTCAGGTCCATCCAGTAATACAATGGAGTACAAGCCAACCAGAAGAGTCCCTCAGACCCCGACTCAAACTGCCCACCCCACATGCTCAGGCCGGCTGGAGCCGCTATACACTACCCCCACTCCTTTCAGTGTACTGCCTGTGGTACACTGGTGGGATAAGATGAGCACAGCTACTTTCAACACACTGCTCCGAGCTACAGCTAGAGCATTAAGACAGGAGAAGGAAATTAAAAGGACAGTGATAGGAAAAGACGTCAAATTATCCCTATGATATATCTATATGATTTCATATACCATAGATAATATAAGAAATACCAAAATTTTCACCAGGAAACTTCTATAAACAACAATATACTCAGTAATGTGGCTGCAGCTGTCGTGGGCTACCTTGTAGTTCTTCCTTCTTCCACCCTTCTTCTCACCCTTTTCCTTCCACCTTTGCAAACCCCTCCCCAAACACTAGACAGGAGAGAAAAAAAGGAGAGAAGGGAAAGAAAAGAGTTCCCTGAATACAGTCAAGGGTCAGAACAGGGGCAATGGTATCGTTAAACCACTTCGTGCTGATTGGGGTGTCAAGTCTTGGGGCAAGTTTGATCTTCACTATCAGGATATCTAGTTTCTTGTTTCCTTTGCACACTACTTACCAAACATCAACCAACAACAACTAAAAGCCCACTGTCTCTCAGGGCCCAAGTGTTTATATACCCTCTCAAAAGTCCCCAGAATTCCAAACATCACACAATCGCAGAAACTATCTGCAGCCGGCAAAATCACCCCTCTGCTAGAGCAGGAGGCAAATCACAGCTGCTGTGGACGAACTGAAGCAGCCCCATAGCCTACACCTGGGATTCAAACAAAAACATTCTTAAAATATTTCTGTGTTTTCTAAAGAAACCAAAATTCCAAAATTCTCACTTCAGTGGCAGAATACAAAAACACACAAAATCAATTTACAAAGAACGGTAGCCTTTTGTATACCAATTACAATACGGTAATCATGGACACACTCCCACTCATAATAATCTGTCGATAAATATATTCAAGAATAAACCTAACCTGAGAAAGGCACTAGCAGATTGAAAGATCTCCCATGTTTATGGATAGTTAGAATAGTGTAAAAAATGACAAACCTGTCGAAATCAATTTACAGATTCAACCAGATTCATTACACTCCTAATCAAAATATTCATATTCTTCACCGAAATAAAGCATTCATAGAGAAGCACAAAAGATTTCAGATAGCCAAGCAATTCTGAGTAAAAAGAACATTCTAAGCCAGGCAGTGGTGGCGCACGCCTTTGATCCCAGCACTTGGGAGGCACAGGCAAGTGGATTTCTGAGTTCGAGGCCAGCCTGGTCTACGGAGTGAGTTCTAGGACAGCCCAGGCTACAGAGAGAAACCCAGTCTCAAAAAACCAAAAAAACATTCTAGAGGGATCACTAACTCAGATTTCAAGCTCTGTCACAGAGTTACAGTAATAAAAATAGCAGTGTACTACACACAGACAAGCAGATCAACAGAATGGGATACCAGACCCAAACCTAAGTATATGTCATTACAACCATCCAATAGTTGACAGACACCAAAAATACAACTTGAAGAAAGACATCAACTTCAGTAAATGGTGTCCTGGTTAGTTTTTTGTCACCTTAACACAAACCTAGAGTTATCTAGGAAGAGGACCCTCAGTTGACAAAAATGCACCCATCAGACTGCCTGTAGGCATGCTGGTGGGACATTTTCTAGGAAGACTCAAGCCAACTGTGAACAGAGCCACCTCAGTCCTGGCTGGTTACGAGAGCACACTGAGCAAGCCAGCGAGCAGCACTTCTCTAGGCTCTCTGCTTCAGGTTCTTTTTTTTTTTTTGGTTTTTCGAGACAGGGTTTCTCTGTGTAGCCCTGGCTGTCCTGGAACTCACTCTGTAGACCAGGCTGGCCTCGAACTCAGAAATCCACCTGCCTCTGCTTCCCAAGTGCTGGGATTAAAGGCGTGCGCCACCACCGCCCTTCAGTGTCTACCTTTAGATCCTGGCCTCATTTCTTTTCACAAGAGGCTGTACACTGTAAAATGAAGTAAGCCCTTTCTTCCCTGAGTTTCTTTTGATCAGTGTTTTGAGGTTTGTGTGTGTGTGTGTGTGTGTGGGTGTATTTGCTTTTGTCTTGGTTGTTCTGAGACAGGACTCTTGGCTAACCTGGAACTCACTATGTAGAACAGGCTGGCCCTGAAGTCATAGAGATTCACCTGCCTCTGCCTCCTGAGTGCTGGGATTATTGGTCAGTGTAACAATAGAAAGCAAACTAAAACAAATAAGGCTGAGAAAATTGGACATCCACAGTTAGAAAAATGAAAGCAAACCCTATCTTTCACCCTGCGTAACAGAGCTCCACTCACTCAAAGACCTCAGTGTGGAACTTGGCACTACAAGAAGAAAACAGACAGCCCTCCACAGGGTACAGGGGCTGGAAAGACCACTCTAATGGGATTCCATTCACTCACAAATTAAAGCCAACAACTGATAGACAGCATTTCGTAACATTGAAAAGCTTCTGCACAGCAAAGAAACAATCAACCTAGTGATGAAGAAGCCCACCAAGCAGGAGAGAACTCTGCCAGCTAATATCCTACAAGAGCTTATGAACCAGAACATACAAAGGACTTACATGACAAAGAACTGAGAAAAGCAAGGAATTAGGAAGCCAGTGCATATATTTTGACTCCTTGAGAGAATGATATTAGTGAATTCTTAGATAAATCTCAAATAACAGTAATGTTATAAGCCACTGAGAAGCTGACAGTCCAAAATCCACAAAGAATAACTTAGTCACTGTAAAGACAAGGCAATTCTTACATGTAAACAATTTGTTCTCTACATCCATAAAGAAAAGAAAATGCTATTAAGTCAGTGGGATAGCACATGCCTATAATCCCAGCACCCAGGAGGGCGAGGCAGGAGAATTGCCATGAGGCTGAGGCCAGCATGGGCTGGTTACATGAGTACTAAGAAAGTCAAAGAGAAACACAGCAAGACCCTGTTTCAAAATAAACAAACAGATAACATATAGTGAATTTTAAAAAGTATACCTGAGCAATCTTTACATTCTTTTACAGGTAGCTGGGACCAGTTGAGTATCTCTCTTACTAGGTGATCACATAATCCTTGAGCATCGTTTAAATTATAGCAGTAGAGGTGACAGTACAAGAGAGACAGATAGTAGCGTAACTGAAGAAAACACGTCCTTCTTCCTCCTGAAACAGAAGAGTTCAACTTACAAGCATGGAAGCAAAGGACTGCTCTTGGCTACTGCCATGTAGACAGCTGTGTGATATTTGTGAAAATGCATCAAGTTATACAATTATGACATGCAGTTTTATTGCATCTGTTTTATACTTCAATAAAGAATTTCTGACTCAGTATTCTTAAAGGAACTGGCCACTGGGGGTTTGACCATGCTCCAGTGAATATATGAATAACACATACGGAACTTTTTCTTCCTCCTCCTCCTTTTTGGAGGGAGGTCACAAGGGTTGGAGGGTAGACCTGGGTGCATGTTATGAAATTCTCAAATAATCAATGAAAATATTATAAAAGGAAAAAACAAAACAGGGCAGCAATCAAGCACAGTAGCTCATTCCTTTAATCCTAGTAATCAGAGGCAGAGGCAATAGGATTTCTTAACAAGACCAACCTGGTCTACATATAGAGTCTAGGATAGCCAAGGCTACAAAGGGAAACCCATCTCAAGATAATAATAATAACCACAACAAGTCAGCAATACTTAGGTCTTTTCATTTTATATTCTTTATCATTTTGTTTTCTTTTTAGTAGACCCTAAGATGATCGATGTTACCCAAAAGCTGCAAATTCTCACTATCTTAGCATGAAGGTCTTCTGCTAATTTCTACCTCAAGTTTCAAAGTGAAAGAATTTAATTTTATTTGGGGTTACTACAATAAGCCCTCATGTGAACCAAGACATGACACTGTGCAAATATTACACAGATCTATAACTTTCTACTTTATCCAGTTAGCCAGATCTTAAAACCGAGAACTACATTAAAGTTTTTTCCCAAATCTACTCAATCACAATATCCACTGATCAAAGTTGCTGTGTGTCTGTTAAATGTGAACTCCATTCCATTAGCACAGATGTTGCTTTGGTTCCGTCTCTTCATCTGAGTAGAGGTCTTGCCTTGTACGCAGTCCACACCCCTCCAACCACAAATGTATCAAAGTGACCTTCTTAACTGACTATAAAGGGGCTCCTTGATTTGTAAACACATCATAAATAGAAAATATTATAAATCAAAAATGCATTTATGTGAGTTGGAAAGATAGATCTGCACTAAAGAGCACTTGCAGTTCTTGCAAAAAACCTAGGTATTGATTTCTATCTCTTACACGACCCTCAGTAACTCTACTTCCTGGGCATCTACCACCTTCTTTCTGACCTCCATCGGTTTCAGGCACATATATGGTGCACAGATATCAGGCACAAATGCAAGCAAATCACTTATATACATAACATAAAAATAAATATTAAAATGCAATCACAAGCCGGGCGGTGGTGGCACACACCTTTAATCCCAGCACTTGGGAGGCAGAGGCAGGCGGATTTCTGAGTTCGAGGCTAGCCTGGTCTATAGAGTGAGTTCCAGGACAGCCAGGGCTACACAGAGAAACCCTGTCTCGAAAAAAAAAAAAAAAATGCAATCATAAACCTAACCTACCAATCATCAGAACGTACCATGGAGTATTAGCTGCTACCTTTGTCATCGTACAGCTGACTAGGTGCTAAAATTCACTGCTGCTTTTCAGCAATGCATACTGCACAGAACGTCTAGCTCAGGACAAATTGGAAAAACAAATCTGGAGCTTTCTAGTGAATATACATGACTTTCCTGTCATCACTAAGTTAAGACTTTAAAGATAAACTACTGTAAATCAGGGACTGTCTATACTTACTTGGACAGTGTTTTCCCTACAGTGGACCAGTAGTAAGATAGCTCCATGCCACAAGCCTGACAACCTGAGTTTGACCCCAGGTCCCACATGGTGAAAGGAGAGAAGTGACTCCTACAAGGCATCCTCTGACCTCCACATGAAATTCTGTAGCAAATGTGCACCCCTCCACATGAATAAATTTTAAAAACTGGCTTATCATACCAGCACGCAGGAGGCAGGGGTAGGGAGATCTGCAGGCAAGGGCAGCCTGGTCTACACAGTAACTTCCAGGCCAGCCAGAGCTATAGAGACAGACCATGTTTTTAAAAATAAAAAAATGACCTGACGTCACTGTGTTTCTTGTCACTTCATACAGGCCTCTTCACTACTGTTCCCTCTCAGCATTCCTGACCTACCAAACACTAATACTGCACACATGGATCACACATTCTATTCTGAGTAAACAATCTGCACCTTGCCAAATTCTTAGCATCTCTCAGGCCTTTGATTTCTCTAGATTCATGAAACTGGTGACACCTTTTATGATGTAGGGCTAATGGTATGACTCAGTTTACCTACCTTACTTAGGATCTAAATTCATGAGGAATGCTCATCCTCTGTTAACCCACCTACTGTCTGAACTGTCTATTTTAAACTCAACTTTAAACATCAGCCTCTCCAGGATTCCCTGGAGCTGATCTGCACCTTCAGGCTTAGAGTATAGAAGTGCTCTTCTTGTGTTCCTGAGTCAAAGTGTAACAAAAGGTAAGCTTTTTATTCTGTTATCTCTAGTGCCTTGTGCAGTGCTGGGCTACAGCAAGCACTGAGAAAACACTAGTAGATGGAGAGGGGAGTCTACAGAGCTACAGCAGACACACAGCTCAGCTGTGCAGAGCTACAGCAGACACACACAGCTCAGCTATGCAGAGCTACAGCAGCCAAAAAACAAACGTGCTCTGACCAGGTAGTGACTACTTTTTCATCTCGGTCATACCTTTAGTCTAATATCATAAAAGATGCCATCAGTTTCTGGAACCTAGAGTCCTATGTCATCATAAAAAACTCCATGTAAATCAGACTTAACTCCCATGCTCTGTTTAACCTAAAACACTCAAATCTCTTAAAGGCCAGGAGGCTTAACTCCATAGTTCTCTCAGTGTCTGCAGGAAGGTGGTAGGATATTTGATGTATAGTTTCCCGTTTCGATATTTGTGGTGCCTTAAAAAGGGAAAAAATATTTAGGGTGTAAATCTCATTCTGTCCATTAACATTCTACCACAGGTTTATCATTAAACAAGTGGGGTGTGGCGGGCAGGAGACTTAACTAGAACGCATTGAAAAGATTCTTGGTGCCATGATTTTAAAAATCAAGAATAATTTAAAATACTGTATTCCTGGCAGTCAAATTCCCTACAATCTGCATCTTACTTGGAGAGTAAGATAGTAAGATAGTATGAACACTCTGAACGTACTATTTTTAAGCTCTGCAGCAAGTTAATTCATGTCCTTCCCACTCCAGAGTTACTGTTTTGGAAACAGTCCTTACCTTTCTCTTGGGTTTCTTGTAGAGCCTTCTTCCACAGGCACACTGACTTTTCATATGATGCTAGCAGAAAACACTCTTCCCCTAAAAATGATTTTATCCAACAGTTAGTTACAGTTGATTACATAACGTGTAAAAGTTTTGTTTTAAAATTCAGTAGATACATCTCCAGCCCGAAATTATTCTGAAAATCAGGTAACTGTAACCCATTTTGAAAACCCAAAGCACAGGCCATCACTTCATAGATCCAAGGAGTTAGAAACTGTTTACAGATACTCACCACTGAAAGGTTTAAGTTCCAAGGCTTGACTCAAGCTATCCCCAGCCATCTGCAGGTTAGTCTGGACATGACATAACAGAGTCTTGACAAAAGATACTTCAGGTGTTATATTTTCAGTTAATTGTCTGTCACCATCAGTTCTTCGGCTTAATTGCGCTTGATACAATAAAGTTTTTTTGTACAATAGTCTCCAAAGACCAATCAATCTATACAAAAACATTAGATAATCATTAAAACCAAATTTCATGAGTGATAAGAGTAAGTTTAGCTCCCTTCGTCAGCAATGTTTTGCTTGGTTTCCTCACAGATCCAACAGAACACAGTGACCAAGTTAATGATCACAGTCCACAATCAAAAGATATATATACTATATATGGCAAACGCATATAAGGACCACAAGATCTTCACAAAATTATTATGCACTTGTGTATATTTTTCATTATATACTTAACTTTTACTATATACTTTCAAGATCATTATGGCTGTCTAAGGCCTCTCCCCAAAATGTGTGAATTTTTAATATTTGGGGAAAAACCTGAAACAATTTTTGATTGACAAATAAAATTTATATAGAGAAGCTGGAAAGATGCCTCAGAGGTTAAGAGCATTTGCTGTTCTTCTAGAGGACCTGAGTTTGCATCTCAGCACCCACAGTGTGCAGCTTACAACTGCCTGCAACTTCATCTCCAGAAGATTCAATAAACACAAATACACAGACATAAACTAAAAATAAAAAAAAAAAAAATGTTTAAAAATCATATGGATATATCAGGAAGATGTGCTGCTATTCTGAAACAGGTACTTAAATATTTTTAAATTAAAATATTTTAATACTGGAATTCAGTGGTTACAAAGTTTCCTTCTAGAGTGAAAAATTACTCTGTGATTAGTACTAACAGTTTTAAAATCTAAGTACTAACAGTTTTAAAATCTAATAAGTATACTAAAAAGTACCAAATTATACATTTCTTATTATAGTCTAAGAAATCTAATAGTGTTTTACTAATATTAGTAGTCTTACCTGTGACCTGGCTTCTGAACAAGATTTGTCACTTGAGGATAAATCTTTAAAGATGAGTCCCAAGACCAATTTTCCTTAGCAGCTTGAAAGATAGGTACCATTAACGAGTCTAGCTCTGCTGGTCTACTTTCACCAGCTGCTGCCGGAACAGTCTCAGGCTGAAGAGTGCATACGCCATTTAAATAGTCAGTCACAGTTCGGAGTAAAGAAAGGCAAGCTAAAAGCTTTTCTGAGAATAATTCATTTTTTTGTGGCTGAGTCAATAAAAGCTTTACAGTATTTGTGGTGAGCTTTATCAAATGGCCCATATTTTGTCTGTATCTCATATCCCAACAGTGAATTGATAAACACTGATGAAAAAGTTGAAAGATGCAAAGTACCCATGTGTTATGCTTCAGCCTCTTATTTAAAAGCAGGCCAAACTTAGGCAAAGGGCATTTTATAAACTGAAGAATATAGAAAAAATGAGTGATGCAAAGTACTGTGTAATTTAACATTAACTTTTTTTCTGTTACATTTTTTGAAATTCCTATAATCCAAGCTGCAAGTAGTTTTTTCTGGATACAGTGCAGTTCCGCAGTGGTTCCGTCTGTCTCCTTGGAATCATCCTTTGCATGAACTGTATCAAACATAGATGCAAACTCCAATCTTCCTTCCTTGACAATATCAAATACATCTTTTCTTTGGTTACAAAAAGAAAATGAATTGTTTAGAAGTTGTTCAACTTCATTAGTCTCTTCTTCTTCAAAATCCTAAACACAAGGGGAGAAATATTTAATACAATTCAAGCCTTATGCATAGAATCATAGAATCAGTGTTATTCTTAAATTTCTATTTCCTTTAACAACAAACAAAGAACAAAAACAATGAACTTCTTAGAATAAAATCAGTATGTACTATAAAGTACCTGAAAATCCGAGGTTTCATTTAACTTCATTGTTTCTTCTGCCTGTAAAAATCTGGGGACAGCGCACTGTACTGAACTTTCCTTTCCTTGACGCTTTAACAGGCTAGACCTCAAGGAATCCAGAGATCGCAAATTCAGCCCTTTGTCCTTGGGCTGTAGAAAAATAGACAAATGATTTCCAAGAAAAATGTTTATCTATAAACCTAAAGCAATTAAAACTTCGAGTGCCAAAACGGCTATTATTACTGTCAATAGTTTTGACGTGGAAAGGACGCCCAGCAGCACTGTACCTTAGACAGCATCATCCTCTGGTAGGCTTTCTCAAGCCTCTGGGTTGAATCAAGAAGCAAGGTCCTCATGAGCACTGTTGGAGACTGGTTATCAAGAAACCGAAGGGTTGTGACCATGTAGCCATCAGAAATAATAAGGTAGGGTAGCCGAGAGTGTGCTTTTACAGAAAACCTCTGTCTCAAAGGGTCACTCTCAGAGGCTGACGAATCTACACAATTATTTGAATCTTGAAATGGAAGATGCTGTGATCTAGCAAACAAACATGAAAAGTCAAGAATCAGCAAGAGAAAGGGTCTTAAAGGAAGTAATATTATTCAAAACAAGGCAAAGTCAGCACACAGAATGATAAGAGCAAGCAGAGGAGACAGACATGAAAATATTAATTGTATATTTGCCTTCCAGGAAACATACAGTAATCAAAACATATGTCCTTATGTGTTTCCAGATTTTTTTCCTCAATTTTGTGGCATTTATTATGTTTTTAAAAATTATATGCAACCTATTTCAAAAAAAATTGTAGAATCTTACTTTTATTATTAAAGAGTTAAGTAGCTGACTTTTCTATTAAAATATATAAGCATAGGAACAGAATTACAAAGATTACAATCAGTACAATTGTTAATAAGGAGAAAAAAAGAAAGACAGACATTTGGAGAATATAATCATGAGTGACATTTTATGAGTTTAAAATTGAATGAGTCACATAAATATACATATCTGTTATAATGATATAAACAGCTGACTCTGATTATGCAATATAGCTGCTTATAATAATTAACATTTTATAGATATGAGACAGATTAATACATTGTAATTTGTTGGGCTAGAGAACTATTAAAATACAGATATGAGAGACCTGCCTACCACGTATGAGGTCCTGAGTCTGATCTTTATCACTGCACAAAGACACGTCAGGATGCCCAAGATTTCTAGCAAAGATTGTTTTTCATTAGCCAAATGTCCAACAACAAATCAATATGTGTGGAACCATTAAAAAAAACAGTGTCTGGAGCTTGGCGGTCAAGAGCACTGGCTGCTCTTCCAGAGGTCCCGAGTTCAATTCCCAGCAACCACATGGTGGCTCACAACCATCTATAATGTGATAATTCAATGCCCTCTTCTGGTGTGTTGTAATGGTATCTGATGCCCTCTTCTGGAATGTTTGAAGACATCTACAGAGTATCATTATTATGTACTCATAATTAATTAATTAACTTTATTTGGTTTTCTTTGAGACAGGGCTTCTTTGTGTAAACCCTGGCTGTCCTGGAACTTTTTTTTTTTAAAGACCAGCATGGCCTTGATCTCACAGAGATCCACCTGCCTTGGCCTCCCAAGTGCTGGGATCAAAGGCACGCAGCACCACAGCCTGATTTAATGTCTAACATTCAGTGACAGATAAATGCTAGTAGAAAACCGTCATTTCCTGCAGTGATCTTAGCTTTAACCTTTTATTTTTTTTATGTGCATAGGAGTTTTGCCTACATGAATGCCAGTGCGTGCAGTGCCCAGGAGGCCAGATGAGGGTGACCCACTGAGCCCAATGAGTAAAAGCACTTGTCACATAAGCCTGACATGTGAAGGTGGGAGAACTGTTTTCACATGTTCACTGCAGCATATCTGTGCCTATGCACACATCATAGCATGCACATACATACATACGTACATACATACATACAAAATGCACTTAAAAATAAAAATATAAAAGGCTGTTTCATGTAATATATCATATGTTGGAGGAAACTAACATATTGCTATTATTATAAATGCAATATGAGTATTTTGTTTGGAATTAAGATGTTAATTGTTATCTCTGAGGATTTGGAATGTAAGAATCATTTTTTATACTATTTAATAATGTGCTGTGATTTTCAGAATTTTTTCAAATAATGAATACCTATTAGAAAAGAGAAATCAATTTGAAATGCCTTAAAATAGTAATTTTAAAAAAGAATGTGAGGAAATTTGAGGAAACACAAATTTGGAGTTCAGTTCTCGGCACCCACATGGAGGCTCACAAGTGCCTGTAACCCTAGTCCCAGAGGATCTAACACTCTTACCTGACCTTCCTGGTCACCATACACACAAAGTTCACAGACATACACGCAGACAAAATACCCATATACATAAAATAAAAATATAAAGGCTTAACAAAAACCTTCACTCTAGGAATTGACAGTGTTCTCCTAACATTAATCTGTCACTAAAAATTAACCATTGATTTTTTGCTAAACAAATCAAGGATGTACCAGTGTCAGACTTATAAATTTCAAAAGTCATCTCCAGTTTTTCTTTTTTTTTTGGTTTTTCGAGACAGGGTTTCTCTGTGTAGTCCTGGCTGTCCTGGAACTCACTCTGTAGACCAGGCTGGCCTCGAACTCAGAAATCCGCTTGCCTCTGCCTCCCAAGTATCTCCAGTTTTTCTATCTAAAAAATAGCTCTTGGGGCTGGAGAGATGGCTCACCGGTTAAGAACTTTTCCTGCCCTTCCAGAAGACTGGAGTTTGAGCCCCAGTATCCATGTGGGGAAGTCAGTCACTCTATAACTCCAGCCCCAGGGGTGTCTGAGGCCTCCCCCTCCACTTGTACTGCACCTATCTCCTCACACGATTTTTAAGATGAGTTCATTTTTAAAACAGCCCTCTCTATACATCTAACTATACACAGTAAACCAAAACTTACTCAGCACTTATCTTACTGAGAACCATATATAAAATGTATATCCTTACTTTATTCCCTCAGTCCTAGAAGACAATCACTACCATCCTCATCTCATGAGAAAAGAAACTGAGAATTAAAATTATCATTTCCAGAAGTAGGAAATAGAAAACTAGTATTTGAAATGATTTGTCTAACTACAAAGTCAAATTGCTACCTTCTTTCACAATTAAAGTCCAAATATACTCTGTATTTTATTAATAACAGATTTTGTCCTTTGGAAAAATATGTTAATTTTTAGTTACTAAGTTCTCTGAGCACTACATTTCTAAAATAATAAGCATCATGTTTTATTGTCTTTTATAGTAAAGGTAAGTTTTTAGTACTATTAAGAATTTAAATAACTTTATACTTACATAGTCACAATGTCAAATTTTCACCAGGATTAAGCCACAAAAAGAAACAGGAAGAAAACTATAAATAATTAGGAACAGATAAGAAACAGATATTGACATGACAGACTCACAGAAAGTAAATAATAAATTTGGGAATGAAATTGTTTTTGTAAAAATATAATAAAATTAACCACCAAAGAAAATAAGTTAGTAAACAAAACAATTTAAATTACTCACCTATATGTTATTAGTGGATGAAGAGGAATAAATTCAGCTGGCCCAAATTCTATAGAGCAACCAAATGTAACTAATGTTAGCAATTCACCTAGGCAGGTCAATAAAACCAAGGAGCCACGTTTTAATACACAAGCCAGAAAAAGACTGTCATGCGTCCAGCTGATGTCACCAACCCAATATGACCTAGAAAGGGCAAATGACAGTTTTAGAAAGGACAGGATAGTAGGTACTCTCACATAAATTTTGTGAATTTTATTTTGTAGAAGAAAAAAGAAGGCTTACACATATCTATTCCAGCATCATTTCAATTAGAAATTTACTCAGATTTGTAAGCAATTCAGAAATGAAAATACTGTTGAGGCACTCATCTTTTGATGAGAATGGACTGTAATCTCACTGGCACCTATGGCCAAGACTGACAGACAGATTCTAAGACTGTGCCTATCCGCTCTGCAGCCTAATAGAAATCCACTCACCAGCACACTGCCTCTTCCTAAGTTGTTCCTTGATCTGTAATTCCCTGGCAGCATCATGTGTCACTAGAATAAAAAGCAGCTCCCAACCCTTCTGACAGTGGCAGACACAGTCAAAAGGACCCCTGAGCTGAGCCCACTGCTGCTCTTGAAAAGGAGCTGTGGGAGTTGTGGGGGGAGGAGGAGGAATGAAGAGAAGGGGCTGATGACCTAACCACTCTGCAGACTCAGAGGACAGCACAGGAGGAGTTCTGAAACATATCAGAAGCTCAAGAGGAAATATTTATATTTATACTACAATCTTTTTTTTTTTTTTTGTTTTTTTCGAGACAGGGTTTCTCTGTGTAGTCCTGGCTGTCCTGGAACTCACTCTGTAGACCAGGCTGGCCTCAAACTCAGAAATCCGCCTGCCTCTGCCTCCCAAGTGCTGGGATTAAAGGCGTGCGCCACCACTGCCCGGCTCTACAATCTTTTATAATCTCTTTTTCCTTTAATTTTTTTCTTTGGAGACAGGATCTCTCTATAGCCCCATCGTGAAACTTGCTACATAGAACAAGCTGGCCTCAGACTTCCTGAGATCCCCTTGCCTCTGCCTCCAGTGTGCTGGGATTAAAGTTGGATGCCACCACACACAACTTGTACAGGTCTTATAGCTCATGTAGTTATCCAAAAATCACCATCAACACCAATTGTCTTAAAGGCTATAAATAACCCAGCCTTCCTGAATGAGTGCTGGTCTCCCTCCTGGGTTTTCCATCCTACCCTCCCTAACAAAGCCTCACACTGCTCTACCTACTCACAACTGCGTGCCTAAGGAGACAGGGGAAAAACAAAAAAGAAGATACATTCGTGTATTTTCTACCCTATCCTTGCTTTAAAAGCATCTGAGGCTTTCTTTATGTAAAGCAACTTCCAGAATTTACCAGATAAAAAGGTAAGCTGAATTCTTCATCAAATTGATATTTCCTGTGTTAGTAGAGCTTCAAACTTCAAAGTACTGGAAAGAAAACAAAAGCCCTCCTTAGAAATAAGTACATGAGCCGGGCAGTGGTGGCGCACGCCTTTGATCCCAGCACTTGGGAGGCAGAGGCAGGCGGATTTCTGAGTTTGAGGCCAGCCTGGTCTACAGAGTGAGTTCCAGGACAGCCAGGGCTACACAGAGAAACCCTGTCTCAAAAAAAAAAAAAAAAAAAAAAGAAAGAAGTACATGTGCTCTTAC
Source organism: Mastomys natalensis (assembly GCA_021653895.1). Lineage (NCBI taxonomy): Eukaryota > Metazoa > Chordata > Mammalia > Rodentia > Muridae > Mastomys > Mastomys natalensis. The sequence goes on from JAJTUV010000141.1 coordinate 1,051,797, forward strand.
CTGGTAAGTGTAGCTGGGACCACAGGATTCTTATTACTACATCCTTTAAGGCCACCACAGACAGTAACAAAATTCATTGTGTTTATAAATAACACCTGAGTTGCCTAGATGGGGGGGAAACATGACAAGCAATGAAGTTATCCTGCTGTGTGCATTGCTGACAACACTGGAGGCAGAGAGGGCCGTTATACACTGCTATGAGCAGTCTTTCTAAGTCAGACCATACTGACAGCCCGCCACAACTCTCTGCTCAGAGTAGCCTTAAACCTGAAATCCTCCCACACCTGCCATGCATACTGCTGGGGTGAGTACGAACGCAGCCCTGCTCTCTGCTCTCCTTCCCTCTGTTTCTTCTATCCTCCTTTCACCGTTCATTCTGTTTTGCTGTGTTGAAACAGGGTTCTGCTATGTAGCCCAGGTTGGCCTTCAACTCAAATCCTCCTGTCCCAGTGTGCAGAGTGCTGGGATTATAGGCATTTGCCACCAAGATAAGCTTTTGTTGTTGTTGTTGAGATAGGATTTCTCCTTGTAGCCCAGGCTGTCCTGGAACTCACTCTGTAGACCAGGACGGTCTCGAATTTAGAGATCTGCCTATCTCTGCCTACCCAGGTGTAATCCAGCCAAGGTGAGCTTTTTATTTTTATATTTCTCCAGAACAACTTTTGAAAATTATAGCAGCTAATTTATATAATTTACACAATCAACTCAAAACATCAATTTTAAAATATAAAGTAGTAGTAAGGACAGAGGTTATTACTGACCGTTGGGTCTTTCTGATTAAGAGTTACTGCTAGGGCAAGGCCATCTCTTGAGAAGGCAGAGATCAAAGCTCCTCTTGACTTTACTGATGCACACTTAGGAATCAGATTGCACAGAAGACATTCCTGTTGTGCCCAGTGAACACGGAATGGGAATGATCTAACAAAGTAATGAAATAAATGATAGCAAGCTTTAATAATTTTGTTTACTTAGTTTTGATGTGTATTTTGTTTTGGAGATGAGGTCTCAATATATGACCCAGACTGGCATTGAGTTCCTAGGAGCACGTGAGCCTTCTTCCTCAGCCTCCCAAGTAACAGGCTGCAGGCATATAAAACCATGCCAGATTCATACAATAATTCTGACGTTGATACACAGTACATAACAAAAAATAAAAGGGTAGACCTATACTTCAGGATATGGAAATAGATGTATTAGTGACTGTTCAGTAGCTATCAGTCAATCTAGTTTGGTGTTGGAGCTTTCTAAATAGAGTTATGTTCCATAATCAAACCTAAATATACCTGTTTCAACTAAATGTTTAAATATTCATGTGCCAGAAAACATTTTACTGGAATCATCAAAATAGGGAAGAGGGCAGAGCGAGGATGCTAGGGATATGAATACGAGCAAGAAAAATGGATAAAGAAACTTATTTTTTATGCAACTAATATACATTAGTTTTAAAACTGAGAAAAAAGTAGGGAAAACAGACCTTTTTAGATTATGCCAATTTCCCACATTTGTTCTGAGAGATAACTAGATAGATGTATAAATTTACTCATATACTTACAAACTTAACTGTTTTACTTTATGGGACTAACAATGTACTATTAACAAAGAAATCATAATAAAAGGCACATTCGTTTTCCAAATATTACATAGGAATTACAAGTTTTTAATATATTTTGCTCTGTTTTATGGAGCTCAGAATACAAACTATTTTACTATTAAAAAAATTTTTAATTAAAAAAAAAAAAAAAAAAAAGAACTCTTGGATAGGCCTGATGGCTCCAGCATTTGGGATATAAAAACAAAAGATCTCTGCATCCAAGACCAGCATGGTTCACACAGAGTCCCAGGGGAGCCAGGGCTACATAGGTGAGACTTTGTCCAAAAGCACAGAACAAAACAGTTGAGCATTTCAAAGGTACAATGTAAATACAAATATTTCTGCCCCTTTAAATTTCAATTCATTTCAAAGTAATTATTTTTATAGCATCAAGACAAATATGCCACCACAAACCATGCTATCTCTTACATGTTCTCCCTGCTAGGAAAAGAAATAAAAACAAGAGAAACTGTCTAGATTAAATGTTTAGAAGTGAAAGGTGGAAAGAAAGATCTACAAAGCCAGAAAAATCAAAATGGAGATCTAAAAATCTTAAATACATACTGGTCAAAAAATGACAATGTTAGTTTAAATGTGGAAGATAAGAGAAAGGGAAATATTTACCTCACCTTACAGATGTAAATATATCCTCATACCACTGAATGGCCAGAAATGTTAACTTCAAGCATTCTCCAGAATAAAAAGTAAACGAACACAGGCAGCAGTCGCCAAGTAACTGTAGATAAATTTAATAATTTAGTATAAAATTAATCTGAAAAGAAATTGATATATGAAAATGTTTCCTATAAGCGGAAAATATCGGGACCCGGCTAATATTTTCATTTTTAACAGTAAGCTTAGGCCTACATTATTTTTCTTTTCCCAGAAGCAAGGCCCTAATGGTAAGTCAGCCTAAGGCCAGGAAAGAGCTCTTTTGGGGCTGGGGAGAAAACCCAGGGCCTAGAGCATGTTGTTTACAGTCAAGTCCAATAAGAGACACTAAAGAAAAAGAATCTGTAATGGTTTTTCAATAACACAGTAGCGTAACTGCTGACCATATTATCAGTATTATGATCAATAATATAAAATATAAGATAATAACAATATCATCAAAGTGACTCAAAGATTAAACCTCCCAACATATTAATGTGTTTAATGCTTGATGGTATGGAAATGCTTATTATCCAGATTTGACTATAATATATAAATGTATAGAAGTACTATATGCCACTTCATAGATATATACAAATACTAGTTTAAAAATATATACTGCCATTTGCTGTTGCTGAGAAGGGTATTGTAAAATTATTCTTTTCTATAATAATTTATATTGTTTATATTAGAGTATCACCTTACTGAGAAGGACTAATAAAATTTCAGAATGCAATATTTTTTTGTCTTGTTTTTCAAAAACAGAAGTTTCTCTGTGTAACAGCCATGGCTGTCCTGGAACTCACTTTGTAGACCACGGTGGCCTTGAACTCAGAGATCTGCCTGTCTCTGCCTACCAAGTGCTGGGATTAAAGGCCGGCACCACCACCACCTGCTTTTTTTTTTTTTTTTTTTTTTAAAGAGAGACTCTCAGATAGCCTAGGCTGGTCTGAACTGATCGTCTTGCTTCTGTTTCCATGGTGCTGAAATTATAGTCATGTACCACCAGGCCTGACTTCAAACTACAATGTCTAACAAAAGTGGATTAGGTAATAGATGAAATTCATACAGAGATGACTTGACACTATTTAAAATTTGCATTTTAAAGAATGAATCTACTATATTCTGTGAATGTAATGACTTATTTAATACCACCAGTCCTAACTTATTAACTTACAAAACATACACACCTTTTGTTTTAACTTGGTTGTTTATGACAAGGCCTTGCTATATAGCCAAGATGGCCTGGAGCTTAATATTCGACCCAGGATGGCTCAAATTTGGGGTAGTCCTTGCACATCTGCCTCTCAAGTGCTAGTACTGCAGGTATGTACCACCATGTTTACCACTATGCTCAATACAAGTCATATTATGAACTAGGAGAGGGCTGGAGACATGACTCAGCGGTTAAGAACACAGACTGCTCTTGCAGAGGTTCTGAGTTCAATTCCCAGCAACCATATAGTGGCTCATAACCATCTATAATGGGATTCAATTCTCTCTTCTGGTGTGTCTGAAGATATCGACAATGTACTCACATATATAAAATAAATAACTTTTGGGGGAAAAAAAAAAACTAGGAGAAAGGGAATTATAATTTGAAACCGTTTTTAAAATCATCTTTCCAAACAGTAATCTCGCATCTGTTCTGACTAGTAACAAATAGTTATGAGACTCTGCCCCTGACTAAACCGCCGCACTGACAGCACCAGTTCTCAAAGCCCGAGAGCTCTACCCCATCCACAGGGATCACTTGGATTTTACCTCACTGTTTACAAAAACGGCATCCACTACAGCTTCTTTATCTTTAGTGGAAGGCAATAAAACTGATTCTTCCGGCATGATCTGGGACCACTGACCCACCAAAGAAAGGCTTTTAGAAGATAAGATAGTCTTCAGTTCCAAATATTCCCACAGAAGTATGCAGCCAGAAGATGTAATAAGCAGAATTCGTCTCCCATTTTCAGCTATATATAAGTATAGTCTTGAAGAGTTTGCTAATTAACACAAAACAAAACAGAAAAATTAAACTTTTCAAATCTGAATTTCTCAAGAAAGCACAAGGGTTTTTTTTTTTTTTTTTTTTGGTTGGTTGGTTGGTTTGGGTTTGTTTGTTTGTTTTGTTTTTGGTTTTTTTTGGCTTTTATGAACTAGGGTCTCAATCTGTAGCCGGGTTAGCCTCAAACTCACTGTGATCCTCCTACAAGGTTAGCTACCTCAAGCTGTTTACCTTCAGGATGTTAGAACTAAAGTATTAATAATGAAAGTACAAGCAACAATTACATTTACTACTTTTTGTTTGTTTTCTTGAGACAAGACTCTCTCTTTGTAGCCCTGGTTGTCCTAGAACTTACTATGTAGACCAGGCTGGCCTCAAACTCACAGAGATCCTCCTGCCTCTGCCTCCCCACTGCTGGGATTAAAGGTGTGCACCGCCATGCCCAGCATTAATGATAATGTACTGGGAACTGAACCTTTGCCTTGTGCATGCTGGGCAAGCGCTCTAACACTGAGACCCACTAACGTTCTTTTCACCTTTTATTTTAAGACATGGTCTGCACTCAAGCTGACCTTCAGCTCAATCGGAGGGACAAGCAATACTTAGCCTTCTGGTCCTCCTGCCTCAGTCTCTTGAATTGTTGGGAATACAGACCTGTACCATAAAACCTGCAATATTATGTGACAGCAGGAACCTGTTATCACAGCAATGACAGACATGCCAGGTTTTCTCCTTCAAGCTGAATTAGGTGCAAAGCATCACCAGCCAAATTTTGGAACATACAGTATTCAGGCAGAAACAGAAATGTATAAGCACACAAACACAGATAGAGTTATCAAAATAGCACTATGAAAAAAATTTATACTTTCCCCCCTCAAACAAAAATGTCAAACTCCCTACCTACTGCAGCTTTAATAACTTCCTTAGGCGTGTCGGTCACCTGTATCTTTTTCAACCAATCCTGATCTTTGTGCCACAGGAACAGCTCTCCCGTGGTGAGGACTCCAGACAGCCACACATCTGGTCAAAAGCAAAGTCAATGTTAGCACCACCACTCACTTCGTTTTCTTTAAAACTACAGTAAGCTAGCCTTTGAGATGTCAGCATGACTTAACCATTAGTGGATGTTGCCAGGAAAACAACATCCTTCAACAAAGGCTGCAGACTAGGAATCTTCTTCTTTGTTCTTCCCGACAGCAAATTAATCTCATTTATGGATTTCTCATCCAAAAGAAAAACAGCTTCATTTTCCTAAGAGAAAAAGAAAAAGAAAGTGAAGCTCTTAGGTGATCCCAAGAGTGATTTCAATCTTGTCTACATAAGTTACTCTAGAAAGGAAAACAAAATAGCATTTAAGAACAAGAAAAACTTACACTACACATCTAAAGCAAACATTAACCTAAATCTAAACATTTTCCAATCTGTTTTAAAATGTCTTGGGTTGGGGTGTTGCTCAGTAACAGGAGTGCTTGTCCAGCATGCATGAGGTCATGACTCTGCATCCGGGACAATGAAACAAGTAAATAATAATAAAATACCCCGAGCCGGGCAGTAGTGGCGCACGCCTTTGACCCCAGCACTTGGGAGGCAGAGGCAGTCGGATTTCTGCGTTCGAGGCTAGCCTGGTCTACAGAGTGAGTTCCAGGACAGCCAGGGCTATACAGAGAAACCCTGCCATGGAAAAATAAATAATAATAATATAATAATAATAAAAAATACCTCTTGCTAAAATTGCAGGGTAAGGTGATCTAACAGCTTCATTTAAAGTTCTTTAAAGGTGAACACTCTAGGGGCATTAGCCAAGTTAATGTCCTATTTATGTGTACATTTGTATGGACAAGTGTTTATACTGTTGGATTAGATTAAAATGCATATGGCTATGGAAATTCATAAGCTCATGACTCTGATCACTTTTTTGTCTAGAAAAAGTAGGGTGTGTCTGATGAAGTCTGTGGAGCCAGCAGCAGCAATGACACCTCAGAACCTGTTAAAAACACAAATTACCAGAACCAGAGAGATGGCTCAGTGGGGAAAAGCACTAGCTGTTCTTCCTGAGGTCCTGATTCAATACACAGCACCCACACGGTAGCTCACAACCATCTATAACTGTAGTCTCATGGAATTTTCATGGAATCTGATGCTCTCTTCTGGTATGCAAGCATACATGCAAACAAAATACTCATATACATAAAATATATAAACAAAGCTGTGAAGCATTCCAAACATTAAAAAGACAAAACAAGCAAACAGAAAAACATAAATTACCTGGCCCAGACTCACTGAGCTGGAATTGCTACGGAGCTCAGCAATCTATTTTTATTATTATTTTAGTTAGTGTAAAAAATATTTCAAAATTGTTTCATTACAATATTTGTAGACATACTTATCACATACTTTGCTCATATTGGCCCATTAACCTTCCTTGTCCCTTTCCTACCTCCAAGAACTCACTCCCCTTCTGTTTTTGTCTTGTATGCACATACATATAAAGTCTAGATGAAACATGAAACATGAGAAAAAGCACAGCATATTTATCTTTCTCCCTTTCCATCACCTTCTTAACTACCTCTCCCTGGACCCCTCCTTCCTCCCCCTGGACCCTCCTTCCTCCGCCTGCCTGGACCCCTCCTTCCTCCACAGGGTCCCCTTTCTACTTTCACATCATATATGTATTTATTTTTAAATGCAGATTTTTCACATTTTGAGAAAATGCATGGAGGGTTTGTCTTCCTGTGTTGGGCTTCTCTTGTTCACAACAGGATGATCTCTGGCTCCATACATGATCCTTCAAAATTCTGCTTTTATGGCTGAATAAATTTCACCTGTCCAGATGACTGATGAATATAAAAGTTAAAAACTCTGGGCTGGAGGATGGCTCAGTGGTTAAGAGTACTTGCTACTTTTCCAGGGGGGCTTGATTCCCAGCACCCATGTGCGGCTCACAACTGTACCCCTCTTCTGTCCTGTGGGAACCAGCCATGCATGTAGTGTACTTACATACATGAAAGGGAAACACTTATACACAGAACATTAATTTTTTTTTAAAGTAAAAAATTCCCGTTATGTTAAATAACAAGTAAGTTATTTAAGGGTAGAATTTCTCACTGAAAGGTTGAATCTTTATGTCAATGACCATTAAAATGAGAAGGGGATTATGTAGGTTTGCCCACTCTGAGGTGTAAGTGCTATAACATATTTTATGAATGTCATTCCTAGATTTGTAATGCCTTATGGCCCACCTCTCCTATTCCAGCTCTAAGGTTACTTTATAGCACACTCACGAAAGGTACAATATTAGGAAACGCTCCACTGTTTTGCCAGTGCAAGTATAAGAAACTCAATACTCCCTTTATATGAAGAAACTCCATATGAAGAAAAAAACTGAAAACAAAAGCTTTCACCTAGATAGATGACTCAATTCTCTGTAAATGCTAACTTATGTATTATAACTTTGACACTCACCCACCATATACATAACATGTTTTCTGAAAATGCTAACATGTACATTATAACTTTAACACACACACACACACACACACACACACACACACACTGTTGTTTTTTGAGGCCACAGACTATCCCTATATCTTACATGGAAAAGCACATATTTAACATATATAAATCCCTTAGTATATGAATAAAGGAAAACTCACTTGACCCAACCAGGATACTCTGGGCCAGGGTTTTTTCTGTTTGATACTTGTTGATGTCAAAACTTCTAATCTCATCTCCATGCTTGTTGGGATACCAATGACCAGTCAAGCAAAGTCAGTCACAAGGTTCTGTGAATAACAGCAGCAAGAATAAATAGCCTGTAATAGTTACAAAGGACAGGTTTTCTCAACACTGACAAATTAATGGATGAAAACCACCTAACTAAGGGAGGAGAGATTTCCGGTGGCTTCGTTTCAGAAGGCTCAACTCACAGCTAGTTGTTTGCACAGAATACTATGCAGTAGAAGACAGGGAAGAGGAGAGTCTTCACCTCACAGGAGAAAGAAAGCAGAGAGATAGGGATAGTGGACCAGGTATAACTTTCAAAGATGCACCCCTAGTGACCTACATCCTCTAACCAGACCAAACTCCTGAAGTTTCCAGAACCTCCCAAAACAGTATCACAAGCTGGGAACAAAGTAATCAATGAAGCAAATGAGCCTGTAGGAGACATCTGTAATTCAAATGATAACACTGAACAGTTAATTTGAAGTTCAAGATGTATTTATTTAAAAATGACGTATGTATTTTTATTTTATGTGAATGGGTGTCTTTCCTGCATGTATGTCTGTGTGAGGCTGTTGGATCTCCTTGAGCTGGAGTTGTAGTTGCAAGCTGCCGTGCGGGTGCTGGAAATTGAATCCAGGTCTTCTAGAAGAACAGCCAGATCTCTTAACTGCTAAGCCATCTTCTCTAGCCCCAGTAATTCTCTTTTTAAGGTAAAAAATTGCATTCTGTATTTCATTCACATCCTAAACGGAGGCAAAATGTATTTGCTTAACACATTACTTCTCAGACAGTGGCCATAAACATAAAGTTTCCATGTGATCTGCATTTCTCAGTGTAGCTGACTATATTTTAGTAAAGAAGGGCAAATTCCCTAGCCTCCTGCTCTTCCTCTGACTTTGCTACTGCTCTGCCTAGTCCCTTGATGTTAAGGTAGACTGTGGGATTACTTTGGCCAAGAAAGTACAATGGAAGTGACAGTATGAATATCCAAGGCTAAATCACAAAAGCTGAGAAAAGAAATCTCTGGAGTAACCAGATAAAGCAAACTGCCATCAGCCCACACAGCTGTGAGCAAGTCCAAACTCGCTCACCTGAAGCAGCCTAACCAGTCCTGTTGCTACACATGAAGTTACAGCTACTCTAAAGGCTGAGGCAGGAAGACTAAATTCAAGGCTTCTCTATGACAAGACTGAATTCATGGCAAGTCCGACCCTGTCTCAAAATGAAAAGTATAAAAAGAGCTGCGATACCGTTCGGAGCTCGGCACTGGTTTGGCATGTGAGGTTCTCAGTTCAACGGTGGGGCTTACAGACTTGTTCCCCACGCTTTCGGCTTGCACAGCCTTTCTTATACACCCCAGGACCACCAGCCCAAGGGTGTCTCACACCGATCATCAATCAAGAAAATGCCCCACAGGCTTGGCCACATGGGATTGGGGGGTGTTCAACTCAGGTTCTTCCCATATGATTCTAGTTTGTGATAAATCGACAAGAAACTAGCTAATCAGTGTCAGTGAAGAAATAAAACAAAAAGCTCAGGTGTTCCAAACGAAAGATCATTTAACTGCACAAGGCAGCTAAATGCAGCGTTTTTAATCCTGCATCAGAAAACAAAAAAATAAGATGCTATATTATTCAATGGTGTTTCCTAAATTTGACGGCTACTTATGTAAAAAAGCATTACTAGAAATATGCATTGTACTGAATATGACAAGTGAATATAAGACTGCAAAATACATGCATTCATCCTCAAACCAAAAGCTATTTCTAGGTAGTTAATAGTTCCTAAATACTACATATTTGCACATGCAAAGAAAAATAAAGTATGGCAAAACATAAAGAACTGGTTTATCTGAATAAAATACATATTTAATTATATTATTTTTACAGCTATAAAAGTAAATGCAAAAATCGATAAAAGGCAACTGGAGAAAACACAACACGATTCAGTTACTCATCATTAGATTCTACTGGTGACTATTCTAATAGATGTACTGGAGACACTGTTAGTCTTGGTTTTGAGAGATTAGTTGTCCTATGTTTTCTGTTTAATGAGTCCTTACTTATGAAAAATAAACAAGGATTTATGCAAGGGATTTGTTTGGAAATATGTAGAATTATATTTTTTTTCAAGTAAAACGTTAAAGATAAAAAAAAAAAAAAAAAAAAAGACAGCAAACCACTTCAAGATTTTGGGACAGAATCTACAGAAACACGTACAACGTCCCCATCACATAGAATTCTAAAATCACCTCCTGGGATGCAGGAAACACCATTTTCTGACGCATACTGCAAAGCCTCTCAAATCACTGATGCTACTGGTTAGAGATCAAGCACCACACAACAGGCACCGCTGATGGAAGAATTGCTAAAAAAAAAAAACCCGCTCCATCGAGCAAAAATATATGACAGGAGTAACCGCCCAGTCTAGGGAAACCGGAGAAAGGTTACCTTTATTTCAAACAAATCGGAGTGTGCAATTTCAAGAAAATCATTGAGGTCCTGAGGTTGCTGCCACGGAGGATGCTAGGAACCCGCGTCCATTCCTCGCTGCTCTGTCGTCGGCTGGGGTCTCCTCAGAAGTCTCCTCCTGACTGTGGCCGAAGTGTCCTGTCCGAAGGTCCCCCATGGAGGTGTGGGGGGCCACGGCGGGGAGGGGGCGCCTGCGACGCCCGGGAGGACCGGGGCGGGACGGCGGGCGGCCGCGAGGAAAACGGAGGTGCCCACGGCTAGACGGGAGACCCTGGGAGGCGGGAGGCGCGGGGACCGAGCCCCTGGGGAAGGTTCCAAGGCCGTTACCTCCCGCTGAGGTCCGCAGAGCCTGCAAAAGCGCTGTGCCCTGAAGAGAGGCGAGAAGGCCGCGCCCGCCTCCCCAGAGCCGTGTCCCGGAGACGCGTGGGCGGGGCGCCCCACTGCGCATGCTCCGTGCCGCCCAGTGGGCGGGCACTAGCGGCACCCCGCGCGGTCCCTTGGCAGTCTCCAGCTTCCCGGGTTTTGGGAGAAGGCTGCCATCCTGCCAGAGTGGGCTTCCTCCACCGAGTTTGTCCTGCCCTCCCGCTCTCTCCTCAGCTCAGTAATTCCTTCTCTCTCCATCCATGGCTTCCTCTCGTGCTAGTCTGTTGAGTTTCCGGGCTCTGCGTGGAGCCTGGCAGGAGAATGCTTTAAGAACCAGCACCTGCGCTGTTGAGAGCAGTTGTTGCATTTGTAGAGGGCATGATTTCAATTCTCAGCCCCTACATGGTGACATAACCCTGCGTAACTCCAGTTCCAGGGGATCTGACACCCTTTCTGGATATTAGACCTCTGTTAGATAAAAAGCCAGCAAGTATTCTTTCCATCCTGTAAATTGTCTCGAGTTTTGTCTTCTTTGCTATGCAAAAAAAAAAAAAAAAAGTTTAGATTTATGTAATTCCACTTGCCATTTTAAATTTTGCTTCCTATGCATTTGGAATCCTATCCAAAAAAAAAAAAAATCATTATTTACAGCAATATCTTTAACTATTTCCCATGTGTTTTTTTGTTTTTGTTTTAGAGTTTTATGTATTACGTAAACAACTGACTCATTTTGAGTTTATTCTTTTCCACCTTATTTTGTGTAGAGGCACACATCTATGGCTCATATATAGAGGTCAGGGGACAAATTCTAGCATTAATTTCACTTCTTCCACCATGTTCCAGTTCAACTCAGAGGCTTGGCAGCAAGTATCTTTACCTACTAAGCCATTTTTGCTAGCCTTTGGTTGAGATGGTGGCTTATCTGCAGTAAATATCCAGTTTTCTGCAGTAAAAATTCCAGCGTTTGATGAAGAATCTGTCTTTTGTATGTGTTTGGCACCTTTGTCAAGAATCAATCGGCTGGAAATGCATGGGGTTATTTCTGAGCCCTCCAGTGTGTCCCATTGTTCTGTGTGTTGGTCTGGACACTAATACAGTGCTGTTCTGTTACTATGGTTCTGCTTATGTCTTGAAATTAGGGATCATGAGGCCTTGAGCTTTGCTCTTTTGTTCAACATGAATTTGGCTATTAGGGATCTCTTCTGCTCCCATATAAATTGTAAAATGGTTTTTCTAGTTGTGTGAGCATGTAGCTACTATATGAATGAGGTTGAATTAAATCTGTAGATAGCTTTGGTTAGTTGGACTTTTTAATAATATGAATCCTTCAAAGCCTCTCATTGGCCTAGAGTCAACTATTAAACCTAACTACATGGCCAATGAGCCCAGTGAATCCTGTCTTTAGGTTCCCCACATTGGAAATAAAAGAGAATCACCATGGCCACCTTTTTATGTTAGTGTTAGAGACAGAATTCACATCCTCATGCTTGCAAAGTCCTTCTCTGACTGACCCATACTCCCCAGCCTCATAGATATATACATCACACACACTCACACACACACACTTTTTCTCTGTATGGTTGTTTGCTTGTATGTCTGCCTAGTGTGCATGCCTGATGGCTGTGAAGGCCAGAAGAAGGCATGGTATCCCCTAGAACTCAAATTATAGACAGTCATGATTATAGCCTTCATGAGGGTGCAGGGAGTAGCAATCCAGGTCTTCTGGAAGAATAGTCAGTGCTCTTAACCTCTGAGCCATCTCTCTAGTTTCTAGTTCTACACTTTAATCAGTGGTTTGTGGGTCTCCTTTCTTCTCAGGGTTGGCTCCTCGAGGACAAAGGGAGCAGAAGCAGCGAGCAGGGGCCAGATAGCTGTATGACTGAAGGACTTCTGTAGGCCTCTGCAGTGAGACAACTCTACTTTATTGTTCCAGGAATAGATTATGAAGGCTTTGGGGGTTATGGGTATGAAAGGGTTAATTGGTCATAACACAGTACCTAATTATCACACGGACAGGAAGCCAGAGAGGGACTGTATACTGAGATATGCAAAGAGCTCTGCACAAGGTCATTTTTCAGACAAGGCCAAGCATCTGTGCTCAGGGATATCTCCAGAACAAGGTCAGGCAGAGAAAGGGAAGCCCTGCTGAGAAAGGGAATCTTACATTTTTTTTTAAATAAAGGAAAACATTTAATTGAGTCTGGCTTACAGCTTAAGTGTTTAGTCATGGCAGGAAACATGGTGACATGCAGGCAGACATGATGATGGAGGAGGAGCTAAGAGGAGTCCTCCATTTTGTGTTGAGCTTGGAGAGCCATGCAGACATGGGCGACTTAGACCTTAATAACAGAATTCTCCAACAGTGGTTAATAGGTGTGTTCACTAAGTATTTTAGTCACTGTTCTATTGCTGTGAAGAGATATCATGACTAAGGCCACCAAGTCCACCCTCCAGTGACACACTTTTTCCAGAAGGTCACACTTCCCAATCCTTCTAATCTTTTCAAAGAAGGTCCACTCCTGGTGACAAAGCATTCAAATATTGAGCCTATGGAGGCCATTCTTATTCAAATCACCACTCAGAGACAATGTATCCTGTAGTTTGAGTACTTTTCTGTAAGTCATGTCAATTGACAAGGTAAGTTTTAAAAAAAAATTTAATATTTCCTATCATATATGTTGCAGGATATTTGATCATACTGTGAACACCGAGACTGTGTTATTTACTGGAGAAACTGTTTCTGTGATGTGGCTCAGCTTTAACACACACATTTAATCCAAGACCATTCTGTTTTGTTTTTTTTTTGTTTTTTTTTTTTTTTTTTCGAGACAGGGTTTCTCTGTGTAGCCCTGGCCATCCTGGAACTCACTCTGTAGACCAGGCTGGCCTCGAACTCAGAAATCCGCCTGCCTCTGCCTCCCAAGTGCTGGGATTAAAGGCGTGCGCCACCACCGCCCGGCTGACCATTCTGTTTATTGTAAACAAGATTAAATAAAGTTGACATAGGTCAAGAAGTGGAGTAAGCAACCAGTTGACAGGAAGTTGATAGGAAAAAAAAATAGAGAGTAAGAGTAAGTCAGGTGGAGAAATAACAAGTAGCAGATAGACAAAAGCATCAGATAAGAAAACATCACCAAGCCAGGCGGTGGTGGCGCACGCCTTTAATCCCAGCACTTGGGAGGCAGAGGCAGGCGGATTTCTGAGTTCGAGGCCAGCCTGGTCTACAGAGTGAGTTCCAGGACAGCCAGGGCTACACAGAGAAAACCCTGTCTCGAAAAAACCAAAAAAAAAAAAAAAAAAAAACCATCACCAAATTAGAAGCTTGTGATACCAGCAGACTGGAAAGGAATATATCTTATTAAACTGGACTCTTACAGTCATTCAACAGGAATTGGCTAGGGAAGTGCAGTGAGAAGCCATCTGGAGCTCCTGATTAAGCTTTCTCCCCAAAGATGAGCTTTCAGTCTCCTGTTCATACTGCAGGCATTTTTATACTAGGGATAAATAATAATGAGGCCTACTGGAGATGGTTTAGCTTTTAACTTTCTCAAAGGGTATGTTTAATACCCATAGGTGCTTGCAGTCTTTCCCTTTCCCTAACACAGAGGCCAGCCAGAAACACGGCAGATTTTAGAGGAAAAAAAGGGAAGCGCCTCACCAATGTCATATCCTAGTGAAATCCAGGGGACTGTTAGAGAATACTTTGAAAGCTACATTTCAAAAAGACAGAAAATCTGGAAGAAATTAATAAGTTCCTAAACATTTATGTCAAGAGGGCACAAACTACTTAGATGTATAACAAGCAATGATATTGAAGCTATAATAAGGAATATCCTAATATAGAAAAGCCAGGTGTCTAAAGAAGAACTAATGCTAATCCTCCTTAAACTAGCCCAAAAGGGAAGGAACACTACCAAGCTCATTCTATGAAGCCAGCATTATTGTGATTTAAACCCAGATAATCACAGCAAGAAAACCCTGTAGACCAATTTCCCTGGTGAAGATAGATGTGAATTTTCTTAATAAAATACTTGTATACTGAGTCCAACAACACATTTAAAAGATTATATACTATGATTGAGTTGTTTTCATGCCATGGTTGCAAAGATGGCTCAACAATGTACAAATCAAAGAATGTAACATAGCATGTCCAGAAATAATACAATTATTTCAAGACATGCAGAAAGGACAAAAAGAACAAAGTTCATCATCCCTTCATGATATCTATCTACAGATATATAACATTGTATTAAATATAAAAAAGATCATTTTCTCAACAGTAAGGAATGAGACAAATGTACCCACTGTCTGTTCTTTGATGTACTGCTCAAAGTCTTAGAGCAACAAATCAAGAGAAAGAAAGAGAGAGAGAAATAGAAAAGGAGTTAAGTACGATGTCTATTCTTGCTTGACTACATCTCAACTAACCAAAACCCAAGCTTCTGGGTATACCTATGCAAGATTTTTCGTAATTGAATCATTTGAAGTTGAACTATCTCCCTGAATCCAGATCATTTGAAGACCTATGATACATTTGGTCCAGACCCTCTGATGGCAGTCTATAAAGGACAAGGAAGAAGAAAGCACTTGCTCTTTGCTGGTTTGCTCTCAGGCAATGAGCTCTTTGGCAAGTTGATTTGTTCAGTGGTATTAGAACCTTCTTCTTCATGTTTCTAGAATAGACTGAAGACTAGCTGAGAGGTCTTAGCCTCGTGGATTGAACAACAATTGGATTCTTGAACTCTCTGTCGGAGTCAGTCATTGTTGGAATAGTTGGACCACAACCTTTGAACCACTCTAATAAATTCCATTTTCATATACATAAATTCATTCAACCAGTTCTGTTTCTTTAGAGAATCCTGACTAACAGATCAGATTAGCCCTATTAACATATAAAATGATTCCATCCTTTAAAAAACCCTAAAGACCCCATCAGAAAACTCTTAGATCTGATAAATGTTTTCAGCAAGGCAGCAGGATACAAAACCAACACAAAAGATGGGTACCTCAATCCATAGAACCACAGAGGTTAGCTATAGAGTAAGGGACTGGACAGAAGGGACAGATCTCCCTGGAAAGGGAAAACAGAATAGAGTTATGGATGGGTGGGAGTGTGGATGGGCAAATAGGAAGATCAGATGGAGAGCCAGAGGACAACTAAAATTAATGGCAATTTTGAAGGGTTATCTGAAAACCTAAGGCAGAAGATGTTTCCTAAATTATATACATAAATGAAGGTGATATGAATGAAATTGCCGAATAATGGGGAAGACAAAGCTCCAAATAAATTGTAGGATTCAACAAATGGGTGTCATAAGTTGAAAACTCCCCAGCAAAGAAAACAATTTGTAGAGTGAAAAGACAGCCTAAAAAATGAGTGGAAGGGCTGGAGAGGTGGCTCTTCCAGAGTTCCTGAGTTCAATTCCCAGCAAACACATGGTGGCTCACAACAATCTGTAATGGGATCTGATGCCCTCTTCTGGTGTGTCTAAAGACAGATACTTTTGTATTCATGTAAATAAAATAAATAAATCTTTTTTGTTTGTTTGTTTGTGTTTTTTTTTTTTGTTTGTTTGTTTTTCAAGACAGGGTTTCTCTGTATAGCCCTGGCTGTCCTGGAACTCACTCTGTAGACCAGGCTGGCCTCAAACTCAGAAATCCGCCTGCCTCTGCCTCCCAAGTGCTGGGATCAAAGGTGTGCGCCACCACCGCCCGGCATCTTTTTAAAAAAAAAAAAAAAGAATGAGTGAAAATCTTCGCCAAATATATACAAGGGCAGTATCTAGACCCCTACAAGGAACTTAAAAAAACTAAATATAACTAAGTCATCCAGTCAATGACTGGGCAAATGAGTAAAATGGACAATTCATATTTATTTATTTATTTATTTATTTACTTATTTATTTATTTATTTATCCAACCACTATGGCCAGCAGTGGCGCACTGCAGCAGTCTCTGTGCTCTGGAGTCAGAGGTAGCCCTCTCTCCCGAGTTCAGATCCCCGTCTGTGCCTGTCAATCAATGTCTGAAAAAAAAACCAAAACCTTAAATTATATATATCCAACCACATTTTCCCCTCCCTCCTCTTTGACCTCCCTCCACTCCTCCTCTGTTTCATTTCAGAAAAGGTCATGCCTCCCATAGAAATCATCTAATTATGGCATATCAAATTTAGTAAGACTAGGCACCTCCTCTTCTATTAAGGTTGGACAAGGCAGCCCAAAAGGAGGAAAGGGTTCCAAAAGTAGGCAACAGAGTAAGAGATAGCTCCTGCTCCACTGTTGACCCACAAGATGACCAAATTAGACCAGTATAACATACATGCAGAGGGTCTAAGTCAGTCTCATGCAGACTCACTGGTTGGCAGTTCTATCTCTGTGAGTCCCTATAAGCCCAGGTTTGTTGATTCTGTGGGTTTTCTTATGGTGTCCTTGATTCCCTTTTGCTCCTACAATCTATCTGCAAGTGTGTAGATTTACTTCTGGGTCTTCAATTCAATTCCATTGATCAGCCTGTCTGTTTTATGCCAATACCATACAGTTTGGGTTTTTTTTTTTGTTGTTGTTGTTGTTGTTTTTTGGTTTTTCAAGACAGGGTTTCTCTGTGTAGCCCTGGCTGTCCTGGAACCCTGGAACTCACTCTGTACACCAGGCTGGCCTCGAACTCAGAAATCCGCCTGCCTCGGCCTCCCAAGTGCTGGGATCAAAGGCGTGTGCCACCACCGTCCGGCTCAGGTTTTTTTTTTTTTTTTTTAATTACTGTTGCTCTAGTACTATTTGTTGACTATTCCTTCCCCATTGAACTTAGGGACCATTCCTGCAAATCAACTGTTCACATCTAGTCTGCTCCATTAATATATCTGTTCTTACAACACTACTTCAACATAAGTGCTGGGTTTTGTTTGTTTTTTCAAGATATGGTTTCTCTTTGTAGCTCTGTCTCAGCGATCTCCCTCTGCCTCCTGAGTGCTGGGATTAAAGCCATGTGCCACCATCATCCAACAAATTGATGTAGCTTTGTAAGAAAATACTAAAATTAGTATATGCTCAAGTTTATTTTATTGTTCCTGTACATGTATATGTGTTTATATGCCAAGTTTGTTTAGTGTTGCTTGTGTGCATATGATATTAGGACTGGCCACTTGGTATTGGCTAAACAGTTAGAGGGCTCATCCCTGGAAAAGATGAATTCTCCTTCTGTGAGCATCCCTTAGTTGCCTACAGTTGTCTATGAGTGAAACTATATGTGATGTCTCCCTTCCACATTGGCATAATGACCTTGTTCAGGTCTTGTTTGGGCAACTAGACTGTGGAGATATTATAGGTATAGCTTCCCTGTCATCTATAGTTAACATATTTTCACTTCCTAGTGAAACATAGTACACTTCCTAGTCCTCTGGTTCTTGTTTTCTTTTGCTCCCTGTTTGAGCCTTCAGTGTAGGAATTACGTAGATGTGTTCATTGGTGCTTCATTTGTCGGTTGATCTCTGAATTGTGATTAGCTATGGTTTTCGGAAACGTTCTCTGCTACAGAGACACTTCTTTGATGACAGGGAAAAGCTACAATTATCTTTGGTGTGCATACTGGGGTGCAGCCAGCAGGGAATCTTTTGCCCACCTGGCAGGAGTTCTCTAGGGGATTGGGCATGGTCAGAACAACCAAAGTGTTACAGTTCTTTGAGGGGAAGCCAGAGCAGGGCAGGCTGAAAGTCCTCTTCAGAGAAAAATGCCTGACATGAGATGCAGGGGGCAGCTAGGGGCCAAACTAGGGTCCACCAAGCAGGAAGAGGCTGTAGTCAAGTAAGCACACTTGGCTGGTTGGGCCAGGTTGAGGTCTGTTGAAATAATTATTTAAAAAACGGCCACTGGTTCAACCGACTGACTATCTAAGCTGCAGAGGCCCTGCCTAGCTCAGCCGTCACGTTTCTCCGCCGGAGGCCACATGTATGCCACAGCTAGAAACAGCCAGCCAGGAACATCAGCCATACCGCCCACGAGACGCCAGCGTGGGAGATGGCTCTGCCAAATCTTCCACGATATCTCCACAAGGCTAGGCATTGTCCAGACCATCCCGCCAACCACATGGGCTCGGTACAAATGAGGTTCTGAGGCTTAGATTATCCAAAGGCTTTATGTATTTGGTAATGATCAATAACAAGATGCCCATACAATCAGAAGTGTAATCCAATACCCAACCTAGATATACCAACTATCTTTGACTGCCAGAGACACGCGAACATCCACCTCCATGTTCCTCTCTTTCTCTTTCTCTCTTTCTCTCTCTCTCTCTCTCTCTCTCTCTCTCTCTCTCTCTCTCTCTCTCTCTCTCTCTCTCTCTCATCCTAGCTCCTCCTCTTCCTCTCCTTACTTCTCCCACCTTAGCTCCTCCTAGAGAGGTCCAGAGAAGAAAGATTTGGGAATGAAAACTCTTCCCTGGAGTGTTACAGTTCAATAAGACAGGTAATTTCAGACAATCTTTAGTGAAACAACTTGTGCACTTTATTCCTTATAGATAGGATAGGACCTTATAAACATTTGGGGGTGGGGTAGGATCTAGAGGCAGATGCTTTCTACTGGCTCTGAGGTGTTAGGGATGCCTCCTCTGCATGTGGAAGGACTTCAGGTGTTGTTCCTATATGACTGATTGTCACTGTCCTCTCAATGGGGTTTCATGGTCACATGTTCTAGGACATAACCTGGTTGGGAGTAGATTTAAATGCCTACCATTCTCAATTAGGAGAATTGCTGGGGTTCCTGAATCTGCCTGACCTTACCAGTTTTTTGTCTAGTGGGCACAGTCCACTGTTGCACATGGATGTAATTTCTAGAATGCAGTTAAGAATCATGCTGGTCTAGTAAAGTGGGGGTAGTAGGTTCTTCTCCAAGATCCATGATCTCACTAGGCTAGATTTTCCAGTTCACGATTTTCTTCCTGTTAGCTGTTGGCAACAGCCAAGGTATAAATGCCACCCCGGGATCTTTAGGGATACCTTGTCATGCTGTGCACTTGTGGTTCGTAGGCGTCACAGCTGGGTAGACTATTGATGGATTCAATAGTTGTTGGGTACCTTGCGTATCGCCTCCTTCTAGCATTATGAAAGCTAGAGCTCTGGGAGGAGGCTTCAGGTCAGATCTTCTTTTTTTTTTTTTTTTTTTTGGTTTTTCGAGACAGGGTTTCTCTGTATAGCCTTGGCTGTCCTGGAACTCACTCTGTAGACCAGGCTGGCCTCGAACTCAGAAATCCACCTGCCTCTGCCTCCCAAGTGCTGGGATTAAAGGCGTGCGCCACCACCGCCCGGCTTCCAGGTCAGATCTTCTGAGTCCTGTGTGAAATGCATGATGTCTTCAGCAATAGGGACTTAACTTCAACTTCTGAAAGGCAACCGAGTGCAACAGCAATAGCTTATATGGTGTGGGGAGTCTCTTGGGCTATCCAGAATGCAATAGGAAAATTTCTTATTTTGTGTACATGTGTGAACATATGTGAGGTCAGAGGACAACACATACAGATCAGATCTTGTCTTTCTACCCCATGGTCCTGGCAATCAAACTCAGGTCACAGGGCTTCATGGCAGGCATCTACAACAACTGAATGAACCACCACATTGACCTTCTATATACATTTTCCATTCAAATATTCAGCTAAGAATTTAACTAGAAATGCATTAAATTTGTACATTCATTTGGTAAGAACTGTTTTTTTTTTTTTTTTTTTCTCATTTCAGGTTAGCTCTGCCAAAACAGAGTAAACTAGTTCTTCATAATTCCTGCTTCACTTAAGGTCTGTCAGATGGTTCTGGGCCAGAAGGCTGAAGACAGAAACATTTCTGGGTTAAAAATTTTGAGATGCGTGGGTGGCACCATCCTTCAACTGGGGGCAGTGCCTATCTACTGGAGGTGGTCTCTACAGGTTATATCTCCCCTTTGTTGGATATTTCAGCTAAAGTCATCACTATTGGGTCCTGGGAGCCTCTCGCTTCCCTAGCATCTGGGACTTTCTAGTGGCTACCTTCAGCTCTCCATGCCCCACTGTTACGTTTCTATTCCATTTCTTGACACTCTGTACTTCTCTCCTGTCCCTTCCAATGCCTGATCCTGCCCCTCTCCCTGTTCCTCCCATCCTCTCTCCCTTCCAGGTACCTCCCTCCCTCTACCTCCTATGATTGTTTGGTTCCCTGTTTTATGTAGGATTGAAGCATCTACACTTTGGTCTTCCTTCTTCTTAAGCTCCATATGGTTTGTGGGTTTTACTGTGGGTATTCTGAGCTTTTAGGCTAATATCCACTTATCAGTGAGTACATACCATGTGTGTTCTTTTGTGTCTGGGTTACCTCACTCAGGATGAGGTTTTTTAGTTCCATCAATTTACCTAAGAATTTCATTAAGTCGTTGATTTTAATAGCTGAGTAGTATTCTGTTGTGTAAATGTACCACATGTATCCATTCTTCTGTTGAGGGACATCTAGGTTATTTTGAGCTTCTGGCTATTATGAGAATGCTATGAACATAGTGGAGCATGTGTCCTTGTTATATGTTGGAGGACTTTTTGGGTATATGCCCAAGTGGTATAGCTGGATCTTCAGATAGAACTATTTGTAATTTTTTGAGGAACAGCCAGATTGATTTACTAGCTTTCAGTCCCACCAGCAATGAAGGAGTGTTCCTCTTTCTCGACATCCTTGCCAGCATCTGTTGTCACCTGCGTTTCTGATCGTAGCCATTCTGATTGGTGTGAGGTGGAATCTCAGGGTTGTTTTGATTTGCATTTCCCTGATGACTGAGGATGTTGAACATTTCTTTAAGTGCTTCTCAGCCATTCATGATTTCTTTCTTGGTTGAGAATTCTTTGTTTAGCTCTGTACCTCATTTTTAATGGGGTTATTTGGTTCTTTGGAGTCTAACTTCTTGAGTTCTTTGTATATTTTGGATATCAGCCCTTTATAAGATGTAAGGTTGGTAAAGATCTTTTCCCAATCTGTGAGTTGTTTTGTCCCATTGAGAGTGTCCTTTGCCATACAGAAGCTTCAATTTTGTGAGGTCTATTTGTCAACTGTTGATCTTAGAGCTTGAGCCATTGGTGGTGTTGAGGAAATTTTCCACTGTGCCAATGTGTTTGAGGTTCTTTCCTACTTTCTCTTATATTAGATTCATCACTATCTGGTTTTCTGTGGAGGACTTGACCCAAGTGGACTTGCGCTTTGTACAAGGAGATAAGAATGGATCAATTTGGATTCTATATGCTAAACCACCAGTTGAACCAGCACCATTTGTTGGAACTTTTTTCCACTGGATGGTTTTGGCTTCTTTGTCAAAGATCAAGTGACCATAGGTGTGTGGGTTTATTTCTGGGTCTTCAATTCTATTCCATTGATCTACCTACCTGTCTCTGTACCAATACCATGTAGTTTATCACTATTGCTCTTGGCACAGTTTGAGGTCAGAGGTTCTTTTATTGCTGAGAATGGTTTTCACTATCCTAGATTTTTGTTATTCCAAATGAATTTGAGAATTGCCCTATCTTTGTGAAGAAATGAATTGGAATTTTGATAGGGATTTGCATTGAATCAATAGATTGCTTTTGGTAAGATGGGCATTTTTACTGTTAATCCTGCTGATCCATCAGCATGGGAAATATTTTCATCTTCTGAGGTCTTCTTCAATTTTTCTTCAGAGACTTGAAGTTTTTGCCATACAGATCTTTCACTTGCTTGGTTAGAGTCACACCAAGATATTTTATATTGTGACTATTATGAAGGGTGTCATTTCCCTAATTACTTTCTCAGTCTGTTTATCCTCTGAATAGAGGAAGGCAATTGATTTAATTTTATATTCAGCCACTTTGCTGACACTGTTTATCAGCTGTAGTTCTCTGGTGGAATTTTGGGGGTTGCTTATGTATACTATCATATCTACAAATAGTGATATCTTGACTTCTTCCTTTCCAATTTGTATCCCTTTGATCTCCTTTTGTTGTCTAATTGCTCTAGCTAGAACTTCAGAGTACTATATTGAATAGATAGGGGGGAGAGTGGGCAGCCTTATCTTGTCCCTTTTAGTTTCTCTCCATTTAGTTTGATGTTGGCTATTGGTTTGCTGTACATTGCTTTTTTTTCCCCCCTAGACAGGGTTTCTGTGTAGCCTTGGCTGTCCTGAAACTCACTCTATAGACCAGGTTGGCCTCGAACTCAGAAATTCTCCTGCCTCTGCCTCCCAAGTGCTGGGATCATTGCTTTTTTATGTTGAGGTATGGACCTTGAATTCCTGATGTCTCCAATACTTTTCATGAAGGGGTGTTGCATTTTGTCAAAGACTTTTCCAGCATCTAATGGGATGATTATGTGTTGTTTTCTTTTTTTTCTTTCTGAGTTTATATAGTGAATTACTTTGATAGATTTCTATATACTGAACTATTACTGCATCCCTGGGATGAAGCCTTCTTGATCATGGTGAATGATTCTTTTGATGTGTTCTTGGATTTGGTTTGCAAGAATTTTATTGAGTATTTTTGCATCAATATTCATAAGGGAAATTGGTCTGAGCTTCTTTGTTTGGTCTTATGTGGTTTAGGTATCAGTGTAACTGTGGCTTCACAGAAAGGATTGGGTAGTGTTCCTTCTGTTTCTATTTTGTGAAATAATTTCAGAAGTATTGGTATTAGGTCTTCTTTGAAGGCCTGATCGAATTCTTCACAAAAACCATATAGCCCCAGGCTTTTTTTGGTTGGTAAACTTTTTTTTTTTTTGGTTTTTTGAGACAGGGTTTCTCTGTGTAGTCTTGGCTGTCCTAGAACTCACTCTGTAGACCAGGCTGGCCTCGAACTCAGAAATCCTCCTGCCTCTGCCTCCCAAGTGCTGGATTAAAGGCGTGCGCCACCACTGCCCGGTCGGTTGGTAAACTTTTAATGACTGCTTCTATTTTCTTAGGGGTTATGGGACTGTTTAGTTGGTTTATCTGATCCTGATTTAACTTTGGTATCTGGTATGTCTAGAAAATCCTCCAATGAAAAGGGAGACATAACAACAGAGATGGAGGAAATTTAAAAACAAACAAACAAAAAAACCAGATCCTATTAGAAAGGCCTATACTCAACAAAACTGGAAAATCTAGAAATAACAGCACTTTTCTTATTCCCTTAGCTCACATTTCATCTGTCATATTAGCACTGGTTGAGAATTCACTACCCAGGATGTAAGTGTTGGCAAGACAAAGACATTATGTTGTTAGTTTCTGCAAAGGAGATATCATTAACTTTTCTTCCTTGTGATTTTAGCTATTTGTTACAGGTGTTACAAATTTATAGGGCTAAGTTCCACTATTTCCTCCTCAGCTTGCTGAGAATTTGATTATGCTTCTTGGGGTGGTCTTGTACATCCAGGTCTGGTTTACATTTCTTGGATCTGTAGGTTTGCAGTTTTCATAAAATATAGCAAGTGGTCTTGCAAGTGGACAGACAGATCTTGCATGCCTGGCATCCTGTTGGCAAAGTAATATTTTCCAGTTCCATATGGTTAGGTGAGAATTCTAACTCCAACATTGAGTCCATGACTTGAGATAGTAAGTCTGAGCCCATTGTAGATCTTTTTCTGTTAATTGCACTTCTAGGGAAGAGCTAACACAGTGACACTACCCACAGTCTTCCAGGAGTTATGGGGCAAAAAGACAAATAAAGATGAAAAGTGCAGCCACAGGGCATGGTGATTTATGCCAGTAATCCTAGCATGTAGAAGACTATGAAAACTTTTTAGTCATATACTTGAATGAAAAAGGTCTAACCATGAGGAAAGTCAGACTTTAGCTTTTCAGGATTTGTTTGGTTTTTGGGACAGTGTTTCTCTGTGTAGCCTTGGTTGTCCTGGAACTCATTCTGGAGACGGGGCCGGCCTCAAACTCACAGGGATGTGCCTGCCTCTGCCTCCTGAATGCTAGGACTAAAGACATGTGCCACCACTGCCCAGCCAGCTTCTCAGTTTTGACAGTCCATTTATCATGTGCTTAGCTCCAGATTTTTCTTACTTTTATTGTTATTCTTCTAATCCTTACATGCTTCTCTACCATTTCTTCTAAGAATAAAAATGAAAGAAGGGTGTCAAACTAATGACTGGAAGACTACTGCTGCTCACATAACTGTAGGCTTTAAAATGACACCAGAATAAACACTCAAATTTTGAACCAGTGAAATAACTGGACAGATACATGGATAGTAGGAAATAGACTTGCTTAGAAATTGATGACTAATACATTTTAAGGGAGGGAAGACGTTCAAGATGATATATTCCTAATTTAAAAAACTAGATAGTCAAGACTGAGGGAGAAAATAAAGGAGCAAAACAGAGGGCGGAGTGCAGGGAGAAGGAAATACACATTGAGGTTTGGTCAGGCTTCCACAGAGAGCTTCAGAGTCAATAAATCTATGACAGACTGTATGGGTTGGAGATTTGGTATCAGGATCCTGGATCCTACATAGTAGGATTAATTTAAAATAGAAAATCATGGCAGCTGTGAGATATCTAATTTCAAACATGTTGTATAGTGTTATGGAAATGATTTAAAATGAGAAAGTAAAACCAATGGCAGTTAACATCTACTATCTGAAGAAAAATAATAAGGCAATTTAAAAATAATATTAGTTTTTACAAAATTTAGTTTTAAGAGTTTTATCATTTAGCTTCAACCAGATCACTTATAGATGGAGAAAACAAAACTCTGAAGAGTTTAAAAAAGTTTTAGTAGAATACTCTAAAGTGTAAAAAGTTTTATTATTAAGATAATTTAAGAAAAGATATTAATAGAGACTATTAAAGAAAACACTAACCTCTTTCAAAACCTCAGATTTAGGGTTTTGGTTAATTTATTTACTATGACTATATCACCACTAGTGAAGGAGAAGAGCAACACAGAGATACAAAATATCCTAAGGAAGAGAATAAACAATCTATGATAGACTTCTGAGATTAAACTAGCTATAAAACATAAAGAAAGGCTTATGTGATTCCATGTTCAACGAAGTCACTAGTTAATAATTGAAAATCTGTGAAACCCATATTACATGCAAATCAGGTCAATACTGTATATCTTGCATAAACACATAGTTTCTCTCTTCCCTAACCATTGTGCCTTACTGAAACTATCTAAAAATATATTACAACACCTTCCGTGACCCAACTGTCCACGGTAAATGCACTTTCCTAAGATGTTCTACCAATGAATCACTCATTGCCTGAACACATGCACTACTTACAGCATAAAGATCATGCACTGACCAAAGTCTGGGAACAAAGTATTCTTACACAGTGGATAATATGCTAGACGCTGCCACTGTGGCATCTGACCACTGACTTCTAGGATCAGCATCCCTTTGGAGGGTCAAATCAGACGTCTGAATGGATAGGCCATTTAGATAATTTCATCTGATTAATGTTCAAGTATTTTAGCAACAATGAACTAGCAGTGTTTTTTCTTTTAGGAAGGCCATTGCAAACATTCCCTGTAAGGGTGCTATTAGAATAAAGGGGAGTGTGCTCAGGTATCTGTCACTCACATTCTTTTTGACATAGTATCCTGCAGACCTATTAAGGAACTGTGCATATGTGTGTATAGTCGCATCTCTATTTTCAATACTCCTACCTACACATCCTAAGTGTAGTGATTAGATGCAAGAGCTACCTCACCCAGATGATTAAGTATATGCAACACACATATTAATATGTAAACACACAGCAGAACTCGAGATAGTGTCATATATTTCTAGCAGAAATGGATCCACATCTAAATTAAAGCATTTAAACAAGACCTTCATTTAAAATAAGCATGACAAAAATTTAAATGCAAAAAACACTAGTATATCAAATGCATTAATTTTATAGACTACAAAGTTACTTAAGATGAAAAGCGGAAAAATATGAGGTAGTGACACCCAATCAGCATTACTTTGATCTTTTATGAAATATACATTCAAAGACTATAAGTGAAAGTGGAGCTGAATTCTAAGGTATTGTGGAAAAAGAAATCCATAATCACAGGAAAAGATAAAAATAGAAATATATTCAAGATATATTTACGAAACTAACCAATTTCTATCAGTGACAACAAACAGAAGAGAATACTCCCAATAGCATAAATAAGAGTGGAAGCTAGGTATGGTGGCACATGCTTGGATTTCCAGTACTTGAGAAGTCTGAGGCAGGAGGATCAGCGTGTGTTTGTAGCTAGCCTGGGCTATATAGTGAGACCTTGACAAAAAAAGGAGAGGGGCGGGGCTAAGAACTAGGAACATAACTCAGTTGATAAGGTGCTCACCTTATGGAACTCCGGGTTTAACACCTTGCACCACAAAAAGTGGGCACTATGAAGCATGACTACAATCTAAGCACTCAGGTGATGGAGGCCAGAGGATCAGAAATTCAAGATCACTCTAGACAGTTAAGAGTTTGACACTAGCCTAAGCTATGTCAGAATCTGTTGCAAAAATAAAATAAACAATAGAAAGCAGCTGTTTTTTCTTTTTCTTTCTCTTTTTTTTTGGTTGGCCTTAGTCCTCAGTCTTTCCTTTGTCTTTGATAATAATTTGGAACACTTAGTTTAGTTAGCTCTTTTAACATGTTAAAAATAATTCAGGGGTTGAGGATATACCTTCAGTAGAAGCCTACTGCTTAGCATGAAAACCCTGTATTCAACCCACCAGTATTAAAAAACTAAAACAAACTAATTACTAACAATGTTGTTTTATACACTATGTTTTGGATAAAACTTGTGTTGTGGTTATTGGTAAAAAAAAAAAAAAGGGGGGGGGGTGGGGGTTGGAAAAATCAAATTGAGAGGAAACTCATCCATATAGAAAACAGGAGTTAAAGTGGGCTGATCAATAAGACATACGTCTGGATCCACTGGAAGGATTATTAAACCACAAAGACAGGCATTTATGCCACAGGTTTTGGTTCGGTATATCAGACCAGAGACCCAAGAATTTAACTTCTAACACATTCCTGGATGCTGCTGCTGCTGCTGCTGCTGCTGCTGCTGCTGGCGTGAAGCACACAGTTGGACAGTGAGGGTTCTAAGGAAACAGTAGTCATTGTATAGCTGGGGTTGAATTGTAACTCCATATGTAGACCAGACTGGCCGTGAACTCTGAGTCTCCTCCTACCCTCCTCCCAAGTGCTGCCATAAAGAGGAGCACCACCCCAGCTGGCTGATCGTGAAGGCTTTAAGTACACACAAATGTTACAAGTTTATCACATGCTCAAACAATCCTGTATATACAATCAACATACATATATATCCTGCACACACACATATATAAATGTATACATAAAATCTAATGTACAGATTTATGGTGAGAGGGAGAGGGGAAAAAAAGAGAAAGAGAGAACATAAAGGGCTGTAATTGATAAAATTAGTGGTACAGGAGATTTCTAAAAAATTAAGTTTAAAAATGAATAATTAAGGACTATTATAGAATCTAACACTATAGGAACAGACCCAGCCTCTAAGGTGTTATTGTTATTATTGTTTTTAAGACAATGTTTCCCTGTGTAGCTCTGGGCCTGGAAATCTCAGTGAGTTCTACAGATCCCCCTGCCACTGCTTCCCCAAGTGCTGGGTTTGAAGGCATGTGCCACCAAGCTTGGCATAGCCTACAAGTTTTAATATTAACACCCTACACAAACCTGGAAGAAAAATAATACAAATTCAAAATTGTTACCATTAGTAAAATTCAAAATCTTTCTGTGTCATAATCATACATAATCTTATTTCAGCTTTTTATAAACTGATGTGTTTGTGTGTGGTACTGACTTTTTACATACTATACAAACATTTTACCACTGAGCTACAGATCTGGGCCCAACTTATCAATTAAAAAAAAAATACTAGTCATAAAAAACAAATCATTTGGCAAATGTACTATTTGTAGATAACTATTATTCATTAAATAAATTTCCTACCAAGATTCTTAGATATACAACACCTGATTTCCGGACCCAGCTGAGCTTTTTTATTTTACAGACCAAAATGCAAGCAAGAAAATACACTACAGTAATCAATGGAGCCGTTCCAACTTCGCTTGGAGGGATTTAAAATTCCCAGTGATAGCTTGTACTGCTACTGAAGAACTCATTGACTGAAGTTCAACCAGGTAACCACAGACGGCATCCAGGCAGAGATTTGTAAACCTTCTCCTGTAATAAGAAAGACATCAGGTCATTCATTTACTTTTGATTTTTTATTTTATATTCATTTACTTGTATGTGTAGAGTGCTTTGCCTGCATGTGTGTATGTGCACCATGTACCTGTCCAGCACCCTCAGAAGCTAGCCGAGGGCACAGATACCCTGCAACTGTGGTTATGAATGGTTCTGAGCTGCTATGTGGCTGCTGGGATGTGAACGCAGGACCTCTGCAAAAGCAGAAAGTGTTTTTAATCACCGAGACCGTGCTTGCTTCAGACCCTCAACCAGCTATAGTTAAACCATTTCTTTCAAAGAGTTGTTTCAGACCAAGATTTGATTAACTTTCTTGGAGTCCCAATGAAAAGCAAGGATTAGATAACTCAGTAAACGGTAAGTGCTTCAAAACAGAGAGAGGAACTTACCAAGGTCAGCTACCTCCTAAGCTACCTACCATTTTCAATTGAAGACTGTTAGGATGATTCCTATTAACAATATTTACATTCTCTCAGGTTTCTAAAGATACCTTGAAATCATACCACAAATGTAAAACTGAATGTCTTGGTTCTATGTCATAACACCAAAAGCAAAGAAACACACAGTAGTTATTACTTTCACTTTAGAAAATCTAGCACCACAGTTGAAAATTTTCTGAGCTTTCATAAATGCTAGCGATTAGGTCATCACTCGAACAGTATTGCTAATGTAGTTAAGATATCTCTAATACTCTAGAGCGTTCTATATACATTCCCAAACTTTCACCCAGGTACTCAGTAGAAATAATTAAAAAATTTCCACAATATAATAATTAATTTATACTTACCTCTCACAGTTTAAGACTAGGCTAGGATTCTCAACATATCTTGTCAGCAGCACATGGATACAATCCAAAAGGTGCAGTGGGCTTTTCACTCGGTTCCAGAATGGGTCCTATTAGGAGAGGAAAAAGTATGCATGTATGTATACACAGACAGTTCCGCTTATAACTTATCAAATGTGTACTTCTCCTAATTATTTACATTAATTAAAGTCCTTGGAGTCTACTTTAATTTCTATTAAAAAGCACTAGAAGCTGAACATGGTGGTGCATGTCCTTAATCCCCAAACCCTGGAGGCAGAGACAAGCAGATCTCTGTGAGTTTAAGATCACCCCAACGTTCACGCGCCACCACCGCCCGGCCCGGCTGCATTTAGTTTTTATAGGGTTCAGGGAATCAAACTTGAGATGAGAAGCACTTTATTAGCTGAGTATCTCCCAATCCCTTACAAAAGACTTTTAAAAATGAGGTTACATGTATAAATGTGCTGCTGTTTTGTGTGCTTAAAGCAAGTAGCTGAGAATTACAGTCTGGTGGTACAGCACTTGTTAAGCATGTGCAAGGCCATTAGATTTGATCCCCCAAATAGTCTCTACTTTGGATTATCTATGAAGATGAGAGTAAATACAAATAATTATGCTTACCAATATAAATATTAGCACTTCATTTTAGTTATGATATACAGCAAACAGCTCTAAGAGTCCACAGTTTGTCTTACTTGCACTGGTGAAGCATATCTCCACTGGGAACATTCAACCTAAATGACAACATATCTACACATGCAGTCAAAGAACCTCACTCTGTATCTTGGAAGATCATTTTGCTTTCCTTACCCGTGATTTGAAGAGCTGATCATAAACTTCTAGTAGCCTAGGTAAAGGCACACCGATTTCATTCATGGTCTGTATCACAAACCCCACATCCCAGTTTAAAGTACAAACTTGCTGCTCCAAGAACTGCACGATAAAATCTGGGGGAAAGTCAGAAATAAGTATTAAAGGTTCGTTTTTATTTCCTAACCATATGAGTGCTTTGCCTGCACGTATGCATATATACCATACATAGCCTCAGTGTTAGTGGAGGCCAGAGATGAGCATTACCTCTCCTAGAACTGCAGTTACACACCTTTGTGAGCACACATATGGATGCTGGGAAATGAACTCGGGTCCTCAGCAAGAACTAGTGTTCTTATTGCTAAGCCAGCTACCAAGTCCCAGAAATTTGGACTTTTAACTCTTGATACAGAAAACTGTCCAATGGTTTCATAAATATGAGTAGTTTCAAGAGGCTATCTGAAAATGAATTTCAAACCTATTTGAGGGCTAATAAGGTAGGTCTTTTGGGAAAATGTTTCTCTTTAAAGCATGAAAACATGATTTTGACAACAGAAAATTCTAGATATGATGGTATAAGTTTATAATTTTAGCACCGAGGAGCCAGAGATAGGTTGGCTCCTGTGGCCTGCTGACCAATCACAAACCAGAAACACTCCAGGCTATCTCCTCAATCTCCAACTGCTCTCTCCCTCCCTCTCCCACACACACACACACACCACACACACACACACGAGAGAGAGAGAATAATACTTGGGAAGTCTCCTGACCTCCATCTTCATGGTTGTGAACATGCATGAGCACCTACACCTATGAGAACATTGGTTTTAAAACAGTATAATCACTTAAACTATATTGTTTATCAGTAAACATAATTCCAAAAATGATACTGAAACTTGAAGAGCTATTTAAAAAAAAAATTTCATAGTCAACTGTTCATTAACAAATTCTGTTCTCCTTCAGGGATTCTTTTCTGGAGAGTTAGATAGTTTTCTAGTTATAGTAAATAGATGAGTAGCAAAAAGAAACTCTATAGGCCAATGAAGTTTTCCAATGGAGAAAAACTGTTAAACAGAAAATAAGATAATAAGATCGCTGCTTACCCAGAGGGAAAAAACGAGGCGTGCCAGCATAGATTTTGCCAAGGAGGACAAGCTTGAGGCTAAGAGCATGCATTCGATCTGATGAGCTCAATGTTACGCTATCATTCAACTCTGGAAGAGACATGTCAATAGAAATCATGATTACTTTCAATGTGATATGTTTACATTGATTACTTGATTCCTTAAAGATGCAAAATACTTCACGACTGATGTCTGCATTGATGTAAGTAGCAGATTCTGTACTTCTGGGTATCACTGGTCACTGGTAAAGGTTAATGGTACTGGTTACAACATTTTGAGTGAAATGTGTAAATTAATTATGATGTGGTATACATCAAATACACTATATACCCTATCACAATATTCACCAGGGTCATACTGTACAGTCACCTGTGCACCATGTATGCATCATGTATCCACTGTATGCACACGTCCTCCATATCCTTTCTAGTAGGTATATACAGCCCTTTTCCATAAGCCCTACGTATATCAGCTACTGCTAGCAGCTTATATTCTTCTGGATCCCTAGAAACTATATAATAACGTATCCTATAACTGAACTTACCTTTCTCTATGATATCTTGCCAAAGTGTGTGTACCAATATGGGATCTGAATAACCAGCGCAATGTATGATTGCAAGTTTACATTCTGCAAGTTTAAACGGGTCAGCAAATTCCCCATAAAGCTGTGGGAAAGAAATATCAAAATTAAACATTCAACCACGGGTCAGTGTTTAGAGATATTAAGTGAAGTCTACCTTTCAATTAAAAACAATTAAATATTTTATCTAAAGTATATAAAATACATTACAAGATGAGTAGCCATTATACAAAATATTTAGAAACAAGTATTTTAACATATGTGTATGCACACACAAGACACACTGGGAATGGGATCCCAGTTTAAATGTGAAATACACTTAGTCCAAGGGAAATTTTACACAAAAATTTTAATAACAACAAGTGTTTCAATGGTGACTCAGTACATAAGATCATGTGTGGGATTTTCCACTTGCAGTGCTGTGCTAGTTAGTGCTCAAAGTTTCAGCTTTGGAACTTTTCTTCTGAGACAGGGTCTCCATTTGTACTCTCAAACAGGTTTCAGCATGCATGTGCTATTTTAGGAGCTTGGGAGGCAGAGGTAAGCAGATCTGGGAATTCGAGGCCAACTTGGTCTACAGAGCAAGTTCCAGGACAACCAACACCACACAGAGAAACCATGTACAAAGCACTTGGAACCATGTACAAGTGTGTCTATAGAAGAAGACACTGTAAGAACCGTGGAGATCAAAAGATGCTCAACTAGATAAGCAAAATAAACAATGAGGCTATCAATGATCTGGTTCTAAGCTGAGTGTGATGGCACAAGCCTGAAATGCCAGCAGGGTCTCCAAAAAGCAAGTCAAAACTTTAACGACAAAACAACAGCAACAACAAAAAAGCCTGCTGGTTTTAACAGGGCTCCCAGGAGGCTATTGTGACTGGTCTGGCAGGAGCAGCTCTGCCTTTTCTAGTAGTCATACTAAAGTCACGTTTAGCAGCTGGAACCAGAAGCAAATCAATATCTCACCCTCTCGTCTGACACACACACACACACACACACACACACACACACACACACAGAGATAGGATTTCTAAAGTAACTATCTGGATTTCTGTTACCTTAGTAATGTCCATGAGCTCAGAATCCAGCTGAGAAATTGCATCCTGCACTGAAGAATGATGGGAGTACTGCCTTTGTAGTGTCTCTTGTATCTGAAGTTGGATCCTAGCAACCTAGTTTCAACAGAAAATAAATACAATGTATTAATATCTTTATAATATTCAAGAGGTACTTGAAGAAATAAGAGATAATCTCTTGTCCAAAAGTTTCAGTTGCTAAAGTGAAGAGAGTATATTAATACTACATATTTATATTCCAAGAGACTATCCTCTCAAGGTAACTAATGCCACAGGAAATGAGATGTGACAAGGAATATTGCTCCCCAAAGTCACTGCCATTAGTAACTCAATGATCACTGACAAATTTCTAGGCTGGATCTCCAGCTGCCGATGCCATTGGACCTAAGTCACTCCAGAAATGAGAAAGGAAATCAAGCATTTTATGTCAGGGCTATGGTTTTCAAAGAGTAAATGTGCATCTTGTAAAGTTTATCTTTTCTTCCTCCACCAGATATCAGAGTCTGCATTCCGAACGCGAACATGAGAAGGAAAGCCAGCAGGACATTTACCTAATGCTTGTAAGAAATAACCTCTTTCATTTAGACAACAATAAGATTTTAAAATCTCAGTTAAAGCAGCTCAGTCTACTCCTTACATTTACTTATTAGATCCCAGAATATGCGATAAGTGCTTATGTGATCCAACTGCTGCTCATCAGTTGAGAAAATGAAAAATAAAAATTATGGATAAGTTAAGGGAGAATCTTCCAAATTGTGCCTTTATGTCCTAAACACTGTTTCCGTAACATTTACATCCAAACACGACATAGGTACACATTCATAGGCAGACACGTTTAGAATTAACAACGACTTCAGCAGAACTCGAGTCATGGTTAAGAGTAGACAGTAGTGTAACTCCTCTACACGATGAAGCCTAAGTATTTAGTACTTACTTCCATTTTCTCTTCTAATTCATGCAGGAATTCACCATCTGCAGCTATGGAAGAAATGGCAGTGGAACTCTTTGCACTAAGAATGGCTCGAGCAATGTATTCTAGTCGCTGCTGAAGTGAAATTTCTGTGCTAGGAAGAAAAATCTGTAATTTTAGCTACAGTTTCTTAAGATTCAAATATATCAAGTGAGACATACTATTTTAAGACCAGAACACAAAAGGCTTTTGAAAAAACACAAAAGATTATTATTATTGTTATCGTCGGTTTTTTTTTTCCCCAACACCAGGTCTCACTATACAGACTGCCTGACTGGCCTGGAACAGGCAATAATCATCTTGCCCTCACCTCCTAAGTTCTGGAAATACAGATGTTCACTGTCATGTTTGGCCAATTACTTTAGCTTTCTAGTAATAAGTTTATGACTTTAGGTAATAAATACTCATGCTTATGTCAAAAACATGAAATTCTGCTGTTACTGGAATTATTGGGTATCCTACATTGGGAAGCATGTTACTGGGAAAGTTGGGGTTTCCTTTTTTGTGTTTCTGGCTTCATTAATAAAAGAATTAAAAAAAAATGGATTAGAAAGAAGCCTCAAGGACAATTTTATCACTGTTTAAGAGAAAAGCAACAGAGCAGGTAAGCTGCAAACCCTGGCAGCTGCCTGGAGGAGGAAGATGAATAAATGGAAAACCAGTATTATTTAGAAGTGGTCACATGAGGAGCTAGGAGAGTCAGAGGCAAAGGCAGGTAGATCTCTGTGACACAGAGGCTAGGCACAGATAGAGTGATAAAGGCCAAAGAATTGGGGATTCAAGGCTTTGGGAAAATAGAGATAGACAAAAAAGAAAAACAGTTACTGAGAAAAGTGACTATAGCAATGTTGGGAGCCAAGTCCTAGCAGAAAGCGGCTATCATCTTTGCAGCCATCTCAGGCCATATACCCTGACAAAAGACTTGTTTTCAACAGCCCACAACAGCTGAGCACACTCTGATAAACATCTTGTTTTTCTCACATATCTTGTTTTGTTGTTTAGTGCCCCCAGCTGCAAGGCGCATGTGGTAAAGTGTCTTCAGCTGCATTCCCCTGCTTGTGCTTATATATACCCATGATTTCCTTTCAATAAATGGGACTTGATCACATACTCTGTCTTGTCTCCATTCTCCGCGTCTCTTGCCCCTCCATCCCCATTCTCTCTCTTGCTAGACCCTGTTGACTGACCCAAATGGACCGGGTCATAGCAAGGCAGTGGTTTCCTCAAGAATAATCGGATTGTCTCATTAAGGGAACAATTAATCCCCCCTGTTCCTAGCATGTCTTCAGGTGAATTAGCTTTCCTGTAGGCTAGACTCCCGGACAGATGACTGACAGAACAACTGGATTAAAACATTTACTGTCACATAATAGTGTATAACATTTAATCTTAGGAGCAAATCAGAATGTGATGACTTTCTTGGCCAGAGAAAGAAGTAACTTAGGGACTGGAGATGGCTCAGAGGTAAAAGCACTGACTGCTCTTCCTGAGTTCAATTCCCAGCAACTACATGGTGTCTGGTGCCCTCTTCTGGTGTGTTTGAAGACAGTGACAGTGTACTCACATATATAAAATAAAATAAATACATTAAAAAAAAAAAAAAAAAAGACAGATACAACTTTCCCTTAATGGGACTCAACAGAATCTGACAGCCATCTTCAATGGTCTCCCAAGACTACTTTAACACTCCTGAACAGCTGAGATCCTAGAATCGTTTAAGAGACCGGATGAAACTGCAGATGCATGAAGCTCTCTCAGTAAGGAAACAAACAAGCTGACTGACTCATTGGGAACCTCTCAGATCAACCAGTATTAAACCACCGTTTGCAGGCGGCTGACAAGGTAACTCAGCAGACACAGGCAATTCCAACCTAGCCTCAAGACTCAAGTTTGACCCAGGGTGGGAAGAGAGACTGAGTACTTCAGGTTGTCCTCTGATCTTCACACGAGGTGTGGCACCTATGCACCCATACTGACACACGAATGGAATATAATAGAAAATAGACTGCAAACCCAGGTAGAGTCTACATTAGAGAAAAACTCGCTTCCTTTCTTTCAAGGCCTCACGTGCCAGGGGTGCTGCATTCCTTTAGTTGCTCCCCCTTGAAATTACACACAACGTGCTCCATCAATTTAGGAACTCTGTTGCTAAAAGAGATTTCCTTTTCTCCCTCTGTAGTCACTATCTCCACCCCAATTAAACTAAACATTTTCTTTTAATTTTTAAATAATTTTATGTATATGAGCACACTGGCACTGACACATCAGAAGAGGGCATCAGATCCCATTACAGACAGCTGTGAGCCACCATGTGGGTGCTGGGAATTGATATCAGGGCCCCTGGAAGAGCAGCCAGTGCTCTTAACCACTGAGCCATCTCTCTAGGCCCCTAAATTAAAAATTTACAATAAATAAAGACCTAGAGAGATGGATGTCTCAGCATCCAAGTCAGGCAGCTCACAAATGCCCAAGTTCTAGCTCAAGTTCTAGATGATCTGATGCTCTACAGCCTCTGGGCAGATGCAAACACACACACAGTGATTAAAGATGAAATAAATCTTTGAAAAGATATTCTTAATGAAGAAAAAGCCTGACAGTTGAGACTGAATGAATGGACAGGTAATCTCATGAGGAGGAATAACAGGTGTGAATAACAGATGCTCTTGGAAAAGAATTTCTAAGTACAAGAATATTATGATTTTTATAAAGATGGGGCCATTAAGAGGTTCTGTTGAAGCAACACAATGAAATCAAACGATTCTAGGTAATTGAAATGTTAGTGCTATCTATGACTTCCTAAGGACAGCTAAGAATAATCCTAAAATGAGGTTCAGAAGGCCTGGATTAGGCTTCAACCCAAAAGTACTTCTAGCATGATCCACAACAAACGCACTAAATCATATAACTTTAAAATATGCAGCTATGATGGATTGAAACTCTCTCTTTCATCTTCCCCTTTCGCTGTGGTGGAGATGGAGCCCAGGGCCTGGAATACGTTAGCAAAGTACCCTACCACTCTGGTATATCCCCAGCACTAATGACGTTAACTCTTAAACTACAAAAGCAACAAATTAACGTTTTTTTGGAAGTTGCCTTTTAAGTGGGGTGATGTTGGCACACAGCTTAAATTCTAGCACTTGGGAGATAGAAGCAGGTGTTCCAGGATAGCCTGATCTAAATAGAGTTCAGGATAGCCAGGACTACAAAGAGAAACTGTCTGGAAAAAAACAAAACAAAACTAACCAAACAAAAAATTTGTCTTTTATTATATCAAAACTTAAGGTCATTTTATACTGTGTATGTGAGGGCAGCTTTTAGAATTGAGTGATCACAGAGGGCAAGGAGGCCAAGAAAGCTTTGGGTAGACATAGCAACGAACACGCCCACCTCCCCTACTCCCAGTATCCCTACACAGACAGACTACTACTACTACTACTAGTTATTTCCTACTAGCCATAAGTGAACACTCAATTTTCTTCTTCAGGGGGTGGTCACTGGAGACTGAACTACCTAAGGGCCTTGTGCAGACTAAGTATGTGTTCTGCCAATGGGCTACCCACACAGCCCTTCCCCACTTTTCTGATGTAACACACACACACACACACACACACACACACACACACACACACACACAGCTCTATCCTACTCCAGAAATGAGATTCACTGATGCCTTCCTTACCTGTGCATGTCAGCCAACTTGGACAGGACCCGAGCAGCACTGCTGAAACTCCTGTTCTTCTCATAATACCTCCACAGTAAATCCATATAGCGGACTCGGTTTTGATCCACTTTGGCCATTCTGACAAGATGTGGCTCCAGAAATGGAGACGCAATCTAGAAATTGCAGTCACATAGAAAATGTTTGCAATCACCTAGGTGCTTTTAAAGTAGAAACAGTGTTTGTGTTCTACTAGTGGGCTACCCTCACAGACCTTCCCCATTCTTCTGATGTAAGATCTCTCCACTGCCTGGGCTAACCTCCCTGGGTTCAAATGGACATAATCTCGAATGTATACACACATACACACGCCTTTTTTTTGTTGTTGTTGTTGAAAATATGGAAAACTGAATACAACATCAATAGGTGAAGTAAAAAATTTACTCAGTACAAGTGATTTTCATTATACTAATGAAGAACTTTCTGTAACACACTAATAAAAAATAAATTTGCTGTAAAATTCTAATTCTTTTAATGAACTTTGATAATACAGTTACTGACTCTTGGCTCAATGAAAAGGCACAATTGGCACTAACAAATCCCAAGTCTTAAGTTTATACATCAATGAACAATGAGACTTAGAAAAAAAATTTTTTTGGCCAGGTGTGACAGCACACGCCTTTAATACCAGGACTCAGGAGGCAGAGGTAGGCGGATCTCCGTGAGTCTGAGTGTAGCCTGGTCTACAGATCTCATTCCAGGCATCCAATGACTTAAAGAGAGAGTCTAATTACTAAGCCAAAGACTTCTACTCAACAATGCTACTATTCATATTCAAATAAGCTGCTAAACAACATTAAAACAGTGTATTTTGCTTCTTAGAAAAGGAAATGATATACTTAGCCATATGCTAACACCTAACGTTATACATAGGATAAAAACCTAATTTCTTATATCTATTCAAACTATTGTTATACAACTTGGACATATAAATTGACATAAACTATATTGCACAAGCAATATTTTTACCTGTAGTAGTTTATCGGCAAGGTCAGCTTGTATTAGCCAGTTATAAAGAGCAATACTGAAGAGCTCATCCTTGGATCGCTGAGCCAATTTAAGCATTTGTTCAAACTAAAGTAAAGAAAGAAAACAGTGAAAATTAGCATGGCTAAAGCCTTACTTGACATAACACCCCCACTGACCTTAGGGTAAGGAAACAAGTTTAGCAGTAAGAAGAGCAACTACCATTCCCAGTGATTATACCTCCACTACCACACAGCACTTTCAAACCCAGCCGGCTTCCAGAGTGGAAGCATGCCTGTCCCTTACATGATGTCCTGCTTCTTCGTTGCTCAGCATGTTGGGATCAGATGACAACACTGGAGGACCAGGTTTCTTGGGTACACTAGGAGACTGAGGAGCTGCCTTACTCTGATTTACCAGTTCTTGAAGCGTATCTGTAATGCACTTGTAACTGTTTAATCTGAAAAAGAAAACAGTCAATCACATTGTTTAACTAGAAAATACTTTTCTCATCTTCTATCAAGCCAGGATACATAAAAGCCTGTCTCAAACAATCAAGAAAACAGAGAGTCATAGTATCTGCATCTAAATCTAATACTCAGAGGCTGAGCAGGACTGATTTGAAGTTTGTTTGGAATTGGAGAGTAGGCCCAGTGGTTAAGGATCCACCACACTACCAATACTAGGTTTAATTTCCAGCATCCAAGCATCTGAGATATCAGTTACAAAAAAAAAGTAATATGCAAAAAACACTATATAAGATTAAATAATAATGATGATGATAAAAGTACCCAAAGCACCCTATATCCTCTATCCTACTCTCAAAAAAATCCAAATAATTTTTACAAAAGTTTGAAAAACTATTTGGTTAAACAAATAACAAGATTTAATTACGTAATTTTCTTAAACTACAGATTTATGGCCATGTAAAAACTTTTTCTTTAAAAAAACCAAACAAACTAGTTTTCACCTGAACCAGAATAGAGATCAAAATTTCTTCAGTAATCGCAGATCTCAAAAAACAGTAAGAAAGAAAAATAAAGTACGAGAAAAGGGAAGTAATCCCACAGGTACTGGAGCAAGACCGTTTAAGGTACCGGGCGGGATACATGCCTTCATCCAGATTTGGGAGAAGGGTGATTACGAGTTTGGATGCCAGGGTACAAAAATTTCTGATGACTGGGGATACACATTTCAAAAAATGATACAAAAAACACTTTTCAGGCTGAGATGGCAGCTCAGCAGATGAAACTGGTTGCTCTCCAAGCATGAGGACCTGGGAACAAGTTTCCAGGACCATGCAGAAAGGCAGGGGTGCTGTCCCTGTCCATGTTAGTAACTCCAGCACTGTGGACCAAGGACTGCTTGGACTTGCTGACGGCCAGCCTAACTGCAGCTTCAGTGAGAAGCCCTGTAAAAGAGCAGATTGGAGAGTGACAGAAAACAGGTGACCTGATGTCTTCACCTGACTTTCAAGCGTGCATATAACACATGCACAAACAGTTGTATGTGCTTCTCAATTTTCATAAGACTACATAAAATCTTACATACAAGCTAGGAATTATAACCAGGATTCAGGAATTGATAAAGACCCAATTCTTTTTAACTGAGAACACAAAGGTTGTTCTTTTCCTATACTATCAATAAAGATTTTATACAAAGAAAAGTCTGTCTCTAAAAGCCCAACAATCAGCCAAGGGTTGAGAACTCACCTCTCCTGGAAAGTCTGAAGACCAACTACATCCTCTTCTGGTTCCCCATGCTTATAGAAATGGAGTCCAAGACCCTGGGGATCTTTTTTTTCAGCAGCAGTAAGAGAAAGTTCCACCACACCCTCATAAAAGCGCACTGACGGAAAAGACAAAGGCCAGGGTTTAGAGCTGACTACTATGCTGCAAATGCTCTCCTAGGCAGGCATAAAAAGGAAATAGAGTGAAATGTGTTTCCATTAAACACTTGTTAGTCTGGTAATGACATTGCAAAATAGTTCTGATGTGTTTATTTATGAAAAAAAAAAAAAAAAAAAAAAAAGGTCTAATATGGCTAGAAAGCAGATATTAATGGATCTCTCCTTGAGAAAAAACCTTCATATATAAAATAACAAGTTTCAGAGGAAAAAACTTGTGATTCAAATCTGTGCTGATAGTTGCAATTTTTACTTTTAAAATTAGTCAAAAATTTTAGGCAGTTTAAAATTAAGTATAATGTAGTAGTGTAGCTGAAAAAGAACCAAAATGCCAAAAACATATAAGCCAGAAAGAGAGGAATGTGTATAGTCTCAAGCTTTGGAGGAGGAGGCAGAAGGATGAGACACTCAAGGCTATCCTTGACTACAGAGAGTTCAGTTCATGGCCAGTCTGAGTTACATGTAAGACTGTCTCAAAAAATAAATAAGCACTTGCCTCACATGTGCAAGTGCCAGTCTGCTCTCCAGTAGGAAAAGGAAAAGGGAAACAAAGTAAATAAAAGCAAACTACACAATTCAAAGTATCACTTTGGCCAAAGATGCTAGAAGCTTTGCCTCTGACAAGAGACTCTAGATGACTCTGCCGCATTCACACGTGGCCCCGCGTCCTCTCAGCTACGAAAGAGACACAAAGAAGGGTGTGGCTCTCACCTTGCCTATACTGAGCACAAACACTGGGCAGGTGTACTTGGCTGCTGATTTTCTGGTACTCCTTCAGTGACTCCCTTAGCATTCTCTCTCTCTCACTCTTACTCTGAACCTGTCGGGATCGCTGAAGGAGCTCATTTGCCTAGAGAGAGGACAAACGTGTAAACAGAGGCGAACTCAAGCAGGCGGACGGTGCTGTTTGTATGTTTAGTCTGTCTACATTTACATGTGGCTTATTATCATTATAAATAAAAATTCTACAAACTTACTTCCTACTTTTAGGCAGAAAAGTTTTGACCAAAATAATCCTAGCTAGTCTTTCCCAGATAGCCTTGTCTGGGAATGCTCTTGCCTAGTCAATACATTATTGGTCAGCAGGCAGTTCATCATGTGACACTTAATTTTTTTTTTTCACCTGTAGGAAAGGATCAATAAGAATTGCCTCATTAACTTTGATTCACTCCAAATTTACTTAAAGTTTTAGTGATTTTCCTTACTTTCTAAGGAAGGAAACAAACTCCAATGATCTTAATTACTAAATTAAATGATTTTTTTCCCCCTTAATTGCTAACTTTTACCTTTCTAAAATTTATGTGTGTGGGTGTTTTGCTTGCAGGTATGTCTGTGCAGCATGTTCCTGATGCCCAATAATGTCAGGTCAGGGCGGCAGAACCCTTGGAACTGGTTTTATAGACAGTAGTGATCTGCCATATGGGTGCTGGGACTTGAACCTGGGTCCTCCGGAAAAGCTCAGTGTTCTTAACCACTGAGTCAAAAACACTACTGTCCAGTCCCATAGGCTTTGTCTTTTAAACCATGGCCTAAAAATGCTGCCAAAGATACTCTATATGTAACACTTAAAAGAGTTTACATGTATTTTTAAGAAAACATATATTTCAACCCATCTCTTAGTTGAGGATTCTGACAGTGGAGCATATTAAGAAATGACCCTGAGGTCATGTATGGAAAAACCATGATTCTCCACTCCCACTCATCACTATGAAACCTCACATATAAAAAACTAAAGAAGTGGTGACACATCATACCTTAGAACAAACTGCATCATCTGTGCTATACAGAAGCGGACAGGTGTCCTGTAGATGTAAACTAATGCCATCTACAGCAGCATTGTCTCTGATGTAGCAGTTGATAAGAGAAGCAATTAATGCTCCAGTGACCTCTTTGTCCCTGATCACTAGATCCTTAAAGGTGGTGATCTTCAGCTGCTCTTGAAATTCCTAGAAAGAGAGAAAAAACCTTTCCTCAAAATCAAAGAATATTTTATTTCCTCACAAAGTAGAATTTGTTTGTTTAGTTTTTGAGACAGGGCCTCACTAGGTAGCACTTGCTGGCCTAAAACTTACTATGTAGACCTGGCTGGCTTTAAACACAGATCTACCTGCCTCAGCCTCCCAAATACTAGGATTAAAGGTATGAGCCACAATGCTGAAATTTCATTAGTAATAAAAGACTCTACCAATAGACTCTAAGAATAGGGCTGAGGTTTGATTCCCAGCACTGACAAACAAAATACACCAAACATTGATATAGCTTTGGGGAAAAAAAAAAGGGCAATAAAATCATATAAAGTCGGAGCCTATAGTA
The DNA here is from genome assembly GCA_021653895.1 of Mastomys natalensis. Classification (NCBI taxonomy): domain Eukaryota; kingdom Metazoa; phylum Chordata; class Mammalia; order Rodentia; family Muridae; genus Mastomys; species Mastomys natalensis. The sequence goes on from JAJTUV010000141.1 coordinate 1,095,065, forward strand.
GGTTTAATTCAAACCTCTGACTTCGAATGAAAAAAGAGGAATCAAGGCAGAGCCAGCACTAGTATCAGGCCACTTTGCTTTTGGCCATTGGCAAAAACAATCACTAGGCTACCTGTAAAAAAAATCTGGCTGGAGCGAGGTGTGGCATCTCCACACTTGGGAGGTTCAGGCAGGCAGACCTTTGGGAGACGGACGCCAGTCTGGAGAACACAGGAAGTTCCAGGACAGCCAGAGCTACATAGTGAGGTCCAGTGTCCAAAGATCAAACACAAAAGAATCTTGCGCTTTCATTTTGTTCTCCCTAAATAATGTTGCGATTTCAAAATTAGATGCATGAATTTGATCTGCATTTTAAACACATTTTCTTGCTAAGCTATAGCTCTAAAGGGTAAGGTCAATTGTAGTCCAGAAAGTATTTTTATAGTTATGTATTTTTTTTTCTTAAATTTCACCAAAAATATTTACAAAATATTGCAAGTTTTGGGGCAAATACTTATTTACATTCCTTGAGCACATACACAGTAATGGAAGGCAAGGAAGGTTTGAAGTTAGATCACAAATGACTTGGAGCCTAAGAAAGTTCCTACCCTAAGTTTATAATCCAATGAAATCCGAAAACATCCTTCCTGGTATGGAAAATAAAATGGTTTCCATCCACTAAATAGCAGAGTTTCAAATTTTAAGAGGGGGAAAACAAAAGTTTATCTAAGTTTAAAAACCAAGAAAGACTGCAACAACAACCATAACCACTCTCTGCCTGTCACTAGGAAATAGAACTGGGGACCACTTTTTCATTTTGAAACGTTGCTTAAAGCTAGAACTGTAGGGACTGGAGAGGCAGCTGAGCAGTCAGGAACACTGGCGCTCTTAAAGAGGACACAGGCTCAGTTCCCAGCACCCACATGGAAGATCACAACATCTGTAACACCAGTTCCAAGGGATCTGATGGCCTCAGTTCCAGCACCCACATGGAAGATCACAACATCTGTAACTCCAGTTCCAAGGGGATCTGACGGCTTCTTTGGGCCCCATCAGGCAAGCATTTCATGCTCTTACATACATATAGGCAGAACACACACATGCATCAATTTTTAGTTTAATTTAATTTTCTTGAGGTGGAGTTTTCTCTACACAGCCCTGGCTGTCCTGGGATTAATTCATTACAAATACCAAGCTGGCCTACAACTTAAAGATCCACCTGACTCAAAGGCATGTGCTACCACATACAGCACACATAAATGTAAAAAAAAACAAGCAGTTTGAGTACAGGACAAAAGCCACCTCACCTTTTGAAGTTCTCCTACAATGACAGAAAACTGATGTTCACAAAGGAGTTTCCACAAAGCCAGAGCTTGGTATGATTTCCTAACCAGCTGCTGGATCGCCTGAAGCGAAATCTTCTCACTTAGTTGAGCCTCTAATGAAAAATTACAAGTAATGACATTTCACCAAATGACACAGGGGGACTGCTTCCTCATGTCAAATACAGCACAGCTAAGAGTAACATCCCCATGTCTCCCCTGCCTCCACCAAAGCCAACTAGGGCATTCACGTTCTCATGCCAAGAAATATACTGTCGCCGGGCGGTGGTGGCGCACGCCTTTAATCCCAGCACTTGGGAGGCAGAGGCAGGCGGATTTCTGAGTTCGAGGCCAGCCTGGTCTACAGAGTGAGTTCCCAGACAGCCTGAGCTACACAGAGAAACCCTGTCTCGAAAAAAACCAAAAAAAAAAAAAAAGAAATATACTGTCGTGAATACACATAGTAAAAATTTGCATATGCGTATGTGGAAAATAAAAACACTGTAGTGGCTTTGTCTTACTTCTTTTGTATGCCACATTCAACAGTTCCACCCAACGGACCTTTAGACTGCTTCCAACATAGTGCCCCTAAAACAATAGCTTAGAGAGGGCTTTCTAGAAGGCACCACCAAGTTTCCCAGGACTGAGTTGTACCCTACCTAGTACATTATTAAATCAATTTGGTCAGTCATGATAACTTGCCTTATCTTATAAGTAAGTAGAATATATCAAAAGGGACAAAAATGAATAAACATTTTAGTGTGTGTGTGTTACAAAAGACTGTTATTCATTCTTAGACTGGAAATTCTAACATATGCTACAGCGTGGTTGGATGTGGAAAAGAGTATGCTAAGTAAGTAAGCCAGTAACACAATGAAATAAAGTGCTATGCCAAGTACTCAGAATCAAACAGACAGAAAATGAAAGTAGACCAGTGGGTGCTGTAAGCTGACGACAGGGAAAATAGGAGTTTCTGTGTTCTGGTTACATGGAGTTTCAGTACGGAATGAGAAAGTTCAATCATCGCACAACTTGAATATACTGAATATGCTGAATTGTATACTTAAGGGGCTCGGGGGCTCAAACCCAATCACTCCCCAGCGATAGAGACAGCTGTGTACCCACTGGTGACTCCCCAAGTTGAACGACCTAGCCCAATGATCACCCAGATGGCCCAAAGGACTCCATAAGAAAACTCAGTCATGAAGCTGGAAAAGGCCCGGGGGTGCGGGGGGTTTGACTGTAGTGGAAGTGAGGGAGAGAGTAACCTGAATCTATATGAATGATTTAAAATGTCAAAAACTGAAACGGTCAATGTTAAGGTATAGATATGTTACCACGTGAAGAAAAAGTTCATCACATAGAATATATATCATGCTTTCTGGGAACAAAGAAGCAAAAATCTTAGGTGGAAAAAAGTATGGAAAGAAATAATTTCCAAGCTGCTCTCTAGTTTCCCAACCAAAAGATGGCACTTTGATTAAAAAGAAAAAAAAAATCCTGTGTTTTTAAGACACTCCATTGGTGGGGTCACAATAAATAAGTTACCATGAAACTTCCTCTGCAGCTCCTGTTGCATCTGCTGGGTATTTCCATTCTCGGGACGCATGAATCCAACCAGCCTCTGCTGCACTTTGGCAGTAGTACTGAAACGGACATTTCAGAGTGAGTGAGAGCTTCACTGGGGCATAGATCAGACATTACAAAATACAGGTGTGTACATACTGGGGTTTTTTTTTTTTTTGCAGTTAAATTTCTTATTTTAGTAAGACAAGAATGTACACAGCTAAAGTACTAGTAAATAAATATCAGCAATTACTAAGCTACAGGAACCTGAAGGTCAATCTGCACATTCAGCAAGTTTAAACACATTCTATTTTTAAAACATTAACTGAAAATATTGCTTGCTGATAAAACTTTCTTAAATGCGGTGGCTGGATGCTCAGTCATCAAATATGCCAATACAACATAAAGATAAGCACGTGCTTGAAGACTGCAATGTAGCAGAAATTCACTGAAGTAACAAATACAAGCAAACAAGAGTCACCTCAAACATGAGGAACTTGAACACTTCACAGCGGGCTTTTCAAGTATTTCATTATTAGTATCATAAAACAAATTTGTCAAAACCTTGGCACAATTTAGTGTCAGGCTGTCATTCTGATTTTCCAACCATCAGACAGTTATGAATACTCTGCCAGCGCTGGGTCTGCTGAATTAACCCAAGAGCTTATTCACCTGTGAGACCATATCGCAGGTGCTGGTCAACATGAGAAAGGAGAAAACCAAGCGGTGTGTGGATTCATAATATGGCTAAGAAAGAAAAATTTTAAGACTGAATAGATGTTTTAAAAAATAGCATGTTTGGGCAGGTAAGATATCTTAGTAGCCTAGGTAACGGTGCTTGTTGCTAAGTCTGATGACCAGAGCTGGATCCCCAGAACTCACATGGTGGAGGAAAGAACCAATTCAGGCAACTTACACTCTGACCTCCACACAGACACTGTAGCATACACACCTCCCACCCACACAACTCCAAAGAAATGTAATTTTGAGAAATAGAATAAAACAGAAATATTATAGGTTCTTTCCTAACAGTATAAAAAGAAATAAATCTGTGCACAAAAACATAATACTGTATATTTTCATTTAGGTAAAATAACAGGCAGATCCACTGTGGTAGAAAATTCACCAGGGTACAGGAACTGGGAGAGAGTCAACGGAGAGGGACTGAAATAAGCACAGAGTTTCTTCCTGGCACAAGGAGAACATTCCAGGACTAAATAAAAGTGATGACAATAACCTTGTGAATACACTGCATCTATATGAGGATAGCTTATGAGGATAGCTCTTGGACTGGGCTTGCTGGCACAAGCCTTAATCCCCAGCACTCAGGATATGGAAGCAGAAAAATCTGTGATGTTGAGGCCGGCCTGGTCTACTTGGGGAGTTCCAGGATAGCCAAGGCTACATAGTGATATCCTGTCTTCCAGAAGACTCCAGGTCAATTCCCAGCAACCACATAGCAGCTCAGACCAGTCTAACTCCAGCTTCAGGGTTTGTGACACCCTTCCATAGATACACATACAGGCCAAACTCCAATGAACATTAAGCAAAAGACTGATGGTATAGCTCTAATGTTTGAACAAAATACAATGGAAAGAAAAACTGAAGAATAGCTAGGTACTTCAGTGGTAGAGTACTTGCCTACAATGTGTAAGGTCCTGGCTTTCATTCTAGTACCTCAAAGTATAAGACAAAACATTTCATACACAGGAAAGCAAGCAAGTAAGTAAGTAAATAGACATGGTTCTCACTTTGGATTTCCTAGTGGTCCTCCTGAAAACTGGGAATTTCTGTCTAGAAATTCCTGCAAACCCTTCAGTTCCTGTAGCACTGACTCCAGCAGCTGGATGGACACACTGCTTTCAATCTGGAAGATTGGAAATGAAAAGTTTTCAAACATTTAAAGACACAGAAAAAGTGTATGTATAAAAAACTACTCCTTAAGAGTCTGCAGTGAATACGTACAATTTTAGTTTTGAGCTATGTTATCTTTATAATTAATATGTAAAGTTCTTTTTAAATTCCATTCAGCATTCAGTTAGCCAAAATAAAGAGCACTGAAGGCTACTCATGTCTTTCCCCCTATTCTTTTACGATTAACATAAAATTTACATGCAGTAGAACACAAATGGCAAGTGAGCACCTTAATTACTTTCCATAGTTCCATGTTCACCGTTCAGATTACCGATCAGCATGGTTAACACCCTCATGTCCTTATCTGCCAATTAATCAATCAGTTCAAGGGAACTTTTCTTTACTACTATCATTATTGGGCCCATTCTGAAGTGCATACAAATTCTCTGTTAGATACAATGCATTCTTATTATTAGAAATGTGAACTCTGCCGGGCGGTGGTGGCGCACGCCTTTAATCCCAGCATTTGGGAGGCAGAGGCAGGTGGATTTCTGAGTTTGAGGCCAGCCTGGTCTACAGAGTGAGTTCCAAGACAGCCTGAGCTACACAGAGAAACCCTGTCTCGAAAAACCAAAAAAAAAAAGAAATGTGAACTCTAAGGGCATTAAAATTTGGGTTGGGCTGTATGGATCAGTGCATGTCAGTGAGTGTGCATGTCAGTGAGTGTGCATGTCAGTGCATGTGCACAATCCTAGTACTCGGAGGGTGTGGAAAGAAGGTCACAGGATCAAAGGCAGCTTGAAATATATTTCAATAACATTTTGTGGAAAACAAAAACAAAACAAAAAATAGACAGAAAAAACAGAACAGCAAAGAAAAACAAAACAAAAAAACAAAACAAAAAACAATAAAACCTAAGAGATTAAAGCAAGCCTACTTGCTCTATAAAAACAAACCTCTGTGATACGTTTCTTTTTTTTTTTTTTTGGTTTTTCGAGACAGGGTTTCTCTGTGTAGCCCGGGCTGTCCTGGAGCTCACTCTGTAGACCAGGCTGGCTTCGAACTCAGAAATCCGCCTGCCTCTGCCTCCCAAGTGCCGGGATTAAAGGCGTGCGCCACCACTGCCCGGCATGATACGTTTCTTTACAGCAATGTGAAGTGCACGAGAGCTTGCACTAACTGCTGAGACTGTGAGAGTATCACGCTTCTGTAAAAGGCAAGTATAAGTGAGAGCGAATGGGACAGCTAAGTCAGCGCTGGCTCTCCAACCTCATAGCAACCTTCTGAAGGAGTTGGGCTATTCTTTTCATTTTGCACTTGAGCACCAGGCTATCAAATGTTAAAAACTTTACTAGGGCCGGGCAGTGGTGGTGCACGCCTTTAATCCCGGCAGTTGGGAGGCAGAGGCAGGTGGATTTCTGAGTTCGAGGCCAGCCTGGTCTACAGAGTGAGTTCTAGGACAGCCAGGGCTACACAGAGAAACCCTGTCTCAAAAAAAAAAAAGTTTTACTAGGTTAAGTGACTGGGACAAGACATAAACTAGAGAAAGGACAGTTTACTGGATGAGAACACAAAACATGTTCATAAAGCAATTAAGACATGAGAAACAAACACTTCCTACCGAATAACAACATCAACTGGTCACATACAAACAACGAAGTAACATTCACACACTTACTGCAGTGATCTCCCTGTTGGAACTCTTGAATACTCTTTCAACAACTAAGCTAGCATCCCAAATATTTCTGAAACAAAAATGTTTTAATTATTATACTGTAAATGAATACAACCTTTTATAACATGCAGTTACTTGTGTATAGGAACATGAAGGTTTTATTTATTTTTTTCAAACACAATAACAACTTAATTTAACATTTTCTAAGTTTCCTAGAAAATGAGTCTAGAGAGATGGCTCAGCAAGAAAAGATACTTGTAGAAGCCTTGTGACCTGAATGGCACCCCCAGAACTCACATCAAAGTAGAAGGGAAGGACTGATTTCACAAGTGTCCTCTGACACATGCACATGTACACTGTGGCACATTTATTTACCTCTCCTCCATTGTGCATACACACCAATACTAAACACGATTTAAGAAAAGAAGAAATTTGAAAAACTGGAAAAATTTCAAACATAACATCCCTATTACTCCAGAAATTGAAAGTACACTAAAGAAAAGCTCAGTGGTTAAGAGCGCTTACTCTTGCAGAGGATCTAGGTTCAATTCCCAGTACCCACAGGACAGCTGACAGCAGTCCTGTATCTCAGTTCCAGGGGATCTGGTGCCCTCTTCTGGCCTCCAGGGCACCAGGCATATATGCAGTACACATACATACATGCAGGATAAGGATCTGTATGCAGACATCACACACACAGCCGCTAATGAAAGCCTCTACCCCAACTGTAAGATCAGTATCTACTATCAGTATCTACAGGCATGGCAGCTAATTAGACAGCATGGGAGGACTACAAATAGGGGCAGCCATGGTTTATCCTTCCCTCTACCACTTCCTCTGCAGGATGATTTCCACACCTGTCCTTTACAGCAGTGGTGTCTCCTCACCAGCTTCTGAATCAAAGCTGACCAGATACAACAGGACAGAGAATAGCACTGTTGGGAACAGAGGCATTGAGGGGCTCTGGATGTTTCACCTTTCACATGCAGTCCCACCACCAGTAAGAGACAGATTCTTGGCTGTCCTACATACATACATACAGAGAACAGAACTGTGTGCCCATGTCACACCAGTGTATAAATGGGCCTTGAGCATATAGCAGTCCAGTCAAGATAAATAAACCTCTTTCTACTGTAGCATTTGATTGCATATGCATGAGTGAGCCAAGTAAGACCAGAACTGCCCAGCTGAAATCTAGACACACACTACTCAGTGATAGGATGTTTTATAAGTCTTGTTATTAATGTGCACAAAGATATAATCTGAGGCTATATGCACAGAAATAAAACAGTGAATACAGCTAAAGGGTTCAACAATGCAAAAAATTGTATCAATGGATGAACTTAAAACTAAAAGTAAATGTGGAGGCTCCAAGGAGTTTATGGGGGTGACTCTAGTTGAAACTCCTGCAGTGGAGATACAGAACCTGTAGTGGCCACCTCCTGTAGCCAGGCAGGACCCATAGCAAGGGAATAAGGACAAAAACCCACTCACAAAACCTTCAACCCCAAATCTGTCTGGCCTACAAGAAGTACAGAGACAAAGATGAAGCAGAGTCTGAGGAGATGGCTAACCAAGAGCAGCCTAACTTGAGCCTCATCTCATGGGAAAGCACCAATCCCTGACACTACTAATGATACTCTGTTATGCTTGCAGATTGAAGCCTAAGATAACTGTCCTCCGAGAGGCTCTACCCAGCAGTTGACTGAAACAGATGCAGAGATCCACAGCCAAACACTGGATGGAGCTGAGGGAATCTTGTGGAAGAACAGAGGGCCCCAAAGGGAATAGGAACTCCATAGGCAGACCAACCAAGTCAACTAACCTGCCCTTGGGTGCTCCAGAGACTGAACCACCAAACAAAGAGCATAGACGGGCTGGACCTAGCCCCCCCCAATATGTAACAGATGTGCAGCTTGGTCTTCAGGCTGGTCCCCCCAACAACTAAAACAGGAGATGTCCCTAAATTTGTTGCCTACCTGTGCATCCCATTCCCTTAACAGAGCTAACCTGTCTGTCCTCAGTAAGAAGAGGATGCACCTAGTCCTGCAGTGACTTGATGTATCAGGGTGGGGTGGTACCCAGAGGGGCTTTCTCCTTCTTAGAGGAGAAGGGAAGGAGGGAATAAGGGGAGGACCTGAGTGAGGGGGGGATCAGGAACAGGGAGGGCTTTGATTGGGATGTAAAAAGAATAAAAAAAATTAATGAAAAAAAACCCCACAAAGAACTATAAGTAAAATTCAGTAAGTAATGTCCCAAACATAGATTTAGGAATATTCCACTACTACAAAAGGACAAAAAGTAAATAGTAATTAGGTAGATTGCAAAGTACTTACCCCATGATTCGAGAAAAGTAAATGCAAATACCATTGTGTTTTCCTGAGTACACAATCTCTGGGCCACTCAGACCACTCATGCTTGCAGCCTGCATGGCTGGGTTTCCAACAGCACACATTGGGGTGGACATGGTAGGAGGCTGAGCACCTGTGCACACATAAGAAAAAGTCTCTTAGTAGATCCTGGGCTCATCTCTAAGGCTCAAGAACTGCAACTTACTACTGCTACTTTCCTAATTTGTTAAATACACACAGTTGTCAAACAGCCTTCTAAATTTACATCTCCATATACAGGGGTCAGTGCAGCTCTGAATGTCATCAGACAAGCTTCTTTGTGCCATAGATGGTGGCTAACAAAGAAGAGGTTGAAATGTAGAGAATGAGGATCTGTGGAGGCTTTAGTCAAAAAATGGCACATTTATATCACAGCCCAACCCCAACCCACCACCAGAAGGCACAGGGACCATCATGGGAGAGGACGTGAAAAGCCTACAAGAACCAGAGGTCAGAAAGACCCGGGGTTGGGGAGCGAAGGGCCTTCTGCACATGGCAGGGATGCTGCACTCTAAAGCTCAACATTCCACCATGAAAAGAGAAAGGCTCACATGCCTCTGCCTCCTGCTGAGGACCTGTTAACAGTTGATGGCTTCTGGGTTCTAAGGGTGTGTGGACAGTACAAACTGGACTGGGTGGTATAAAACAAACAGGACACAAGGTTGAGAAGTGCTGGGGTTTGGGACAGTGGTTCTGGAAGGAGTTGTGGGTAAATATGCTCACATTGTATGCATGTATGAAATTCTCAAATTAATAAAAGTAGTTAGAAAAGAAATTGTTTAAGTGTTTAGAAATTTCAATAATCCATTTGATGTATCCTGACACAAAAGGGAAATATTTAAAGATAATGAAGAGATACCCATTTGGTTTTGTTTGATAAGTATAAACGTGGATGCGCTTTCTCAGCTGTTTTACATTGACTGTGATGATCAAACTCAGGTCTTAGTGGTCTGTGAAGCATTTTACCACCTGAATTATTTCCTCAATCTGTTTTTTTTTAAAGGGATCATGCAAATTAGTCCTTTCAACATTAAATAGTAGGAACAATAATTACTGTTAGTTCTTCAAAATGAACAGAAAAGAGGTACCATGGGATGGTGTCCCCAACGAGGATGGATTTAGATAGGGACTCCCAGTAGGGACAGGAGAACCTGCAAACAAGAAAAAAGCAAAAAACAAAACAGAGACATGTAAAATACCTTCCCAATGCTTTGAGTCTGATCAAGATTATATAAAGGAACTACGTATCAGTGTGACTGAGGAAGGGCAGACACTGCCAACTCGAGTCAAGAAGCAGACACACATTCTCAACTAGACATTCTCCCATCTGGAGGACATGGATACAGATGTGCTTATCACTTGACTATTCATCTCTTTCTTTTCTTTTTTAAAATCTGTAAATACCATTGGTTGCATATTATTTTGCTTCTTAGTATTCGTTACAGATTCAATATTGCCAGAGATGGTGACAGCACACACCTTTAATTCTGGCATTGGAAGACAGAGGCAGGTGGGGGAAATCTCTGAGTTCAAAGCCAGCCTGGTCTACATAGCAAATTCCAGGCCAGGCAAGGCTGCATAGGAAAATTTTATCTCAAAACAAACAAAAAAATCAACATCACCCCTGAAAAAAAAAAAAAAAAACCCAAAGATTCAAGAGTCACTCTCTAGAGACTACTCACTAGTATCACAGAAGTACTACTAGAACATCGTTTCATACTCACTAGAATACATAGGAGAGCCCAGGATGGGACCAACGTTGCTTGGAGTGGGAAGAGTAGCTGGAAATCTCATCTGTGCCTCACCACCATACCTGTTTGTGTGACAAGAGTATGAGTTCAATTAAACTGTCAATCTTTAAAAGCTGGAATAATCCTTGTTCTTAGCTTTTATACAATTGGTAGAGACTTTAATGTATGGTGAAATAAATATATATCTAGCACAGTGAAATAAATATATATCTAGCATAATACTTCAACAAATATTGATCTCAAATTGCTACTAGAAAGTTAGAAGAGACTACTAAGTGTTTCTGGTTTTGTGGGTTCTTTTCTTCCATCTTCCACCCTTTGTCCACCCTTCAATCCCATGGGGAGTGGGGAAAAGGAAGAGATCCCTGAATCTAACTTGTTCTTCTTGTTTCTTATTTGAGCAAGAGTACTAACAAATTGTGACCAACCCACCCAACAACCAACAACCCACCCCACCTCTTGAGGCCATAGCATTTATATAACCTCTGAATCCCAAATGTTGCACACCTCAGCTAGAGCACAAGGCAAATCATAGTCAGCTGCTTTGGACAGTCTGAAGCAGTGCCATATCCCACACTTGGGATTAAAATGAAACTGTCCCAAAAAAAGAAACCAAACTTCCAAAATTGTTACTAATGTCTAAAAAAGGACATGTGATGAATAGTTTGCTTAATGAAGAAATGACAGTCTTTCTTTCTAATAGAATATAATTAGTCAAAATTTTAAAACAATGTTAAAGATTTATTTATCTTTATGTGTATGGTGTCTTGCCTGAATATATGTTTGTGTAACTGCACATGGAGGCCACAGGTGTCAGATCCCTTGGAAGTAGAGTGACAGTTGTCAGCTGCCATGTGGGTGGTAAAAATTGAACCTGGGTCCTCTAAAAGGACAGCCAGTGTTCTTAACTTAAGAACCATAAATTTAAAGATACAGCACAGGCATTCTTCAAACTTCTGGCTAAATATTTTATAGAAAGAAAATCTCTGAAGGCTAGGGAATAGGTTAATGGCACAATGCTTGACTGGTTTAATCCCCAGTACTGCAAAAAACAAAAACATGAAAACAAAAACAAAAAAACAAATAAGAAACCAGATGTTTAAAAACCATCTTTGACACCAAGTTTCCTTCCTGTGACTCAGAGTCCCTCAGCGCCATTGATGCCCATGCTCTAGAACCGGTTGTTTGAGGAAGGAACGATGACGGAGGAGAGATGATGGTAAAAAGTGTAAACAGAGGACAAAAGACGTAAAGGAAACCCAGAGAACAGTGATGCACTCACTATGCTCCTTAGCCTGTTCCACAGGCATTACTATCTTTCTAGATTTTACTCTTACTAACGAAGGTTAATAATTTGCCTATTTCCCATTTGGCAAAGCCTTAAACTGGTATCAACTAAAAGTGGCCAGTGGCCTAAAAATGGTGTCTCTTTAATCCTAGCACTCAGCCAACACAGGCTGAATGGTGAGTCCACAAACAAACACCACCACCAACAACAACAACAACAGAAAACCCCAGGCTGCAGAGAGAGTCGAGCAGGTAAGAGCACACGGCAGACTTGCAGAGGACCTGGGTTCTAAATTCAGCACTGACATGGAAGCTCATAACTGTCAAAAACTGTAGTCTCGGGAATCCATTGCACTCTTCTGCTTCCCAGCAGTACTGCATGCATGAGTTGCATAGTCCGCATGCAGGAAAACATTTATACACACAAAATAATTTTTTTAGTGGCCCTGGAGATTGAGCTTAGCTTGTGTAAGACCCTAGGTTCAATTTCTAGTGCCAACAAACCAACCAACCAACAACAACAACAACAACAACAAAATCAGGTCTTCTATATATAAATATTTCACAATATTTTTCAAGTATTTGATGAACACTTTTGGACTAAGGATGTAGCTCAGTGGTACAGTGCTTAGTTGTTTACATAGCATGACCAAAAAACTAGCCAACCAAAACAAACAAACAAAAAGACCAAAAACATACCATGTTTAACTCTCAGAATTCCCCCCAACCAAAAAGTGGCTCTTTCTCTCTCTCCCCTGACATACCTAAAGAATGCCCGTGTAGCCCAAGCAGACACTTCTCTGTCACAGGCAGCAGTGGAACAAGCAAGAATAAGGCAAGTTGCACAAGCTTGGTCTTCCTGAAAGGGAAAAAAGCCTGTACATTAAAGACAAATCCAGCGTTTAAGCAAGTGCTCAATAAATACTTGCTGATGGAATGAAATCAACTGACATGAAGCAAACAGCCCAGAAGTAAAGTTTAGCTTTAACATTGATGCATTAAAGATACTTTACTAAGATTTTGATCAACTGTTATTCTATTTTATTCTTGTACTCTTTCTATCTTTTAGAAATTATCAATAAGAACCAACATTTATTGAGTACCCATCATGTGCTAGGCAGTATTTTAATAATCCAGAATTGCTAGGCAATGGTGGTGCATGCCTTTAATCCCAGCACTCAGGAGGCAGAGGCGGGAGCATCTCCGAGTTGGAGGCCAGCCTGGTCTACATACATAGTTCCTGGACTTCCAGGGATACATAGAGAATCCTGTCTCAAACAAACCAACCCAGTATTTATTAGTTCTTAGAGCACGTAGTGCTGCAATATAACGCAGTTTACACACAACTAAAGCTTAGTGAATACAAGTATCTCACTCCATTGGGGTTTTTAGCAGACAGTCTGAATCCTGAATCTGTATACTTAACTTTAATGAGAAGGTGCTAATTTTAAACAAGGCTTCTAAGTTTTAAATCTATCAATTCTAATATGGCTATTAACTACTAATGTCTCCATATTTTGCCTCAAGTTACTGCCTTAGGGTTATTCCATGTGATTGGGAATATACACAAATGTGCATGCTCATAAAGTGATGACTGGTGCTTTAATAAAAAGTATATTTATCATACCACTTCAATATCATATTCTTATTATTATACCTTAATAAGAATGTGTCAAAATCAGAGAATAAATGTGGAAGAGTCTTGTAACATTACTATTCTCAAATTCAATACATATGTGTTTTGATTCGAGTACAAAAGAGAACAAATAATCTGTGTATTACAATGTTTTCCTTCTAGTTTACAAACTACTTTAATATTTTACAGCTTCTTTATTTAAACCCCCTCCGTGCAGTGATAGTTACCTGATGTAATTTGAAGAATCTCTCAATCTCTTCTCCATCCCCTCCTACATTACTCACAAGCAGATGTCGCAGCTGATCTACGGGTCTAAGCTTGTGAAACATAAGACTACCCTAAAAAATCAAAAAGGAGAAATAACATGAGAAAGCAATTACCAAGCCTGACTGGTATAGGGTTGGAGATACAGCTCAGAATAGAGCCCTAGCCTGGCGTGCACAGGCCCCTAAGTTTTCTTCCCACTAATAACACACACACACAAAAACCTGGCTGGAAATAACCAACCGCTGTCCTACTTAATAATAAGCAACTCCGAGAACACAAAATGAAGTGGACAAGAGCATCTATATGTCAACAGCCAACCTACACCCAATTTCCATATCTGCAAAGAATAACCCTGCCCTCCTCATGCTGCCCCTCAACCAAGAGAATGAGTCACATTATTCACTGGCTATTTAGCACACACACCTCTTTGTACAAAAATAAAGCAAGAGCTTCAGTCACCCAGCACACCAGCATATACTCCACACAAATGCAAGGTTTAAAGGGCAAAATTAAATTATAACTAAACTACAAAAACTTATTATCTACAATACATAAATCTTAACAAATCTTGACATAAGAAATGACAACCCTAAAGAAATGGTGATATAGTAGTCTACCCTTATGCTCATGGCACAGATTACAATCACTACACCCACCCTTAGGTGCTCAAAACTGCATTTCCAAATCCTATAAACAATAACAACACCAGGACAACAGAAGGTATGAAAACCAAGATAGGCACTAAGTGATTGATTAAAATGAAGCATCACACATCACATGGAGATGTCAGAGGGGCCAAGCATTAGGCAATGCATTATGCTACTCAGAGTGTCTTGCAGATTAGTGTGTACAAATGTTTCCCTTAATTTTCAGACTTCATTTGATGTGGAAAGAGAAGAAACTAAAACTCTGGAAAGCAAAACCATAGAAAATAGAACAGGAACTGACAGTGCCCAGCAATATAAACATTTGAAAAGGTGGTTAAACTCATCTTACTAGATAATACAATGTCTTAGGGAAGGATATTCATAGAAATGACTAGTGAATATACACAGAAAGTTGGTAGCATCTATCTAAAATATAGACACACATATACTTGGTATAAGCAGAATTAGCACCACAGCATTTAGGATGCACATGAAATAAGGAAAAATAGTTAAACAGGGCACATTTACACAAAAAATTACTGCCAAATACAAATTAGAAGTATAGGTAGAAAAATCTAAAAAAGGATATTTTTGAAATTTAAAGATGTAAGACACTGTATAGAATGTGAGCATTTACTTAGAAATATTTATATTATATTCTCTTAATTTATCTGTAAATATATAGATATTGATAACACAGATATCTGGATAGGAGACTTTATTTTATATACTTTCTAGGGCAATTCACTACTGTTAAAAAATTAAGAGTAGACATTTATAAAGCACTTTTATAATTCCATGAAGTGACATAGGGGAGTATTTGACAAAAACATTAAGTAACTAGACCAGGGGAATGGCTGAGCAGTAGTGTCTGCCAAGCATGCAGCAGTTCCTGAGTTCAACTGTAAGCACTACAATGAAAAAAATAGACGTTAGCATACTTGCTATAGCTTCCTTCCACGGTGGTAAGCAGATATGCACATACCTGTGCAGAGAGGAGAACGAATTTCTTTGGAGGCAACATGTGCTGTTGTACAACAACCGGCGAGTCAGTTATTGGAATATGATCTTTATTTAAAGGTGTTATTATTTTATCTACTTTTAATTCATCTATTGCAGAAAGAGCCCAGGAATGACCATCAACACGGGTTGTCATCTAGAAAAAGAAATATACTGTTTTCATATTTTGTTGAAGTTACACATGCCAAAGCTTTTAGAAAACAAGAACAAAACACAAAATAAAAACAACCAAACAAACTTCTCTAGTTCCAGCAACATGAATTATTCAGTGTATATACTTAGCTTTTTACCCTTTGTTTTGTTTTTAGAGACAGGTTTTCTCTGTGTAGCCCTGGCTGTCCTTGGACTTGTAGATCAGGCTGGTCTTAAACTCAGAGATCTGCCTGTCAGCCTACCCAGTGCTGGGATTAAAGGTGTGCAACACCACTGCCTGGGACCACACCACTGGCTGGGAGATTCCTTTTCACTTCACGTGCACTGGTGTTTTGACTGCATGTGCCTGTGTGAGAGTGTCCGAGCTCCTGGAACTGGATTAACAGAAAGATGAGAGCTGCCATGTGTGCTGTGAATTGAACCCAGGTCCTCTGGAAGAGGTGAAACCGGGCCTTCCTTTTCTACCCACTGTCCTGTGGAGAAGCATCCAACACTGTTCTAGAGACTGGGGGTTAAAAATGCCTCAGCTAACTGAATGTTTTTATCTTCTGATAAACTGCCTGCTTATAAACCCCTGCAACTTCCAACCAGAATGTAGTTTTTCGGTTCTTTGTCTGTGCTCCCTGTAAAAATGCTTTCTGTGAAAAGCGTTTCTCTCACAATTCCACACAATTGCTGGCTGGTTCAATACAGACCCTCAATTTGGAATTTGGTTGTACTGAGTGGTCTTTAGGTCTCTACCTGCCAACAGTCCTGCTTTTCATAACCACCTTCTGGTTACTTCTGTAACTAATATCTTTGCTTCTACAAAGTAACAAACTGACGGTAGAAAACAAGATTTACTTAAAAGTAAGTCTTCAGCTAGGTGTGATGGTGAAGCTTCTAATTCCAGAATTAACAAGACCGACACAGGAGGATTACCATCAATTCCAGGCCAACCTGGCTAAAATATCTAGTTCTAAAGCAGATATAGAGAGCCAACAAACAAACAAGTAAATAAAAACATCCAAACAAATAAAGCCCCAAACCCCCCAAAACCAGAGAGAGCCCATCAATGTAGACAGCAGGTTTAGCTGGACCTGGTTAGTACTTATGAAAGCTGAGCAGGGTCACTAGGACAGAGTAGGCCGAGGACACTAGGGGTAGAGAGAAGAGCTGACCCTCAGCTCATCAGAGACCAGGAACTCATTTTAGGACAGCCTTGGTAGGTTCACAGTAGTTCTAGATACATTAAATTAAACTCTCACCAGGTGTGATGGTGCACATCTTTAATCCCAGTGCTTAGGAGGCAGAGGTAGGCAGATTTCTGTGAGTTCAAGGGCAATCCGGTCTACAAAGCAAGTCTAGGACAGCCAAGGCTCTCTTTCATAGAGAAACCTAGTACCACCACCACCACCACCACCTGTCACACACACATATACATATTTTTAGAGCCAAGCATGGCATGCCTATAGTCCTAGCACTTGGGATTCAGAGGCCGGTGGGTCTCTGAGTTCAAGGTTCTAGTCATCTAGGGCTACATAATGAGACCTGCCAAAAAGAAAGATTTTTGATTTTTTAGTGATTACTATAATCACCTCTGGTCTGACAGAGTTAAAATAAAAATTACCAAGATATATTTCCTTACTCTAAGACTGCTTTCTTTGGGGCTGGAGAGATGGCTGAGTTAAGAACACTTGCTAATCTTGGGGAGGACCCAGTTTTGATTCCCAGCATTTATATGTGGTGGTGTAATTTCAGTTGCAGAAAACCCTTCACCCTCTTTTAACCTTAGTGGGTACTAGGCATGCACATAGTGTACATACACAACATACATACATACATACATACATTCATACATGCAGGAAAAGCACTAACACACATTAAATCTAAAAATCTAAAAAATAAAAAATATTTTGTACACGAGTGCTCAGGTTTGTGTCTGTTAAGTGTATGTACACATTACTAGTTTGTGAGTGTGCAAGGAAGCAAAAAGAGGGTATCAGATCCCTTATAGCTAAAGCTACAGGTGTTTGTAAGGCACCTGATGAGAATGCTGGGATCAGAATTCCAGTCTTCCTGGTTGAGCATCAAGTGCTCTGAACCTAAGGCCCATGTCACCAGAGCCATTCCAAGAGTTCTAATCATATATTACTATGGAAGTACTGGAAGACAAAGTTACTCACCGTTTCATTTCTCACCTAGAATGTTTATACTTGGAGTGGGGATGTGTCTAAGCAGCTGAACGCTTAACTAACATGCAGACTCTGGGTCTGATCCACAACACCACGCAACTTTTACTAAAGGTCTCAAAGCTACTGACCTGAGTTTCCATCATTGGCTTTTGGAAAGGAAATGTATCATGGTTAACACACCATAAGATGTCATTATCTTCATTTTCTGAGGCTGTCATCAGTAAAATTCCTAAAAGTTAAACACACAGAATATTATTACATGATGCTAAATAATCTGCATTCCCAATAGCCTTAATAACTATCAGCAATCTATACAGTCTATACAATGGCAGAAACAATACATACAATCTCTACAATCTATACAATGGCAGAAACAATCTAACGGGGAAAGAAAAGGACTCTGCTTTAAATGAACAGTGCATGGAAACAAATCAGCTATCTAAAAATGTTTGCAAATAAACTGAACATGTATTTCTTTTCACAATTTAGAGTGTCTGAGGCTAAAATATATGTTGTAATTGACTGGCTTATCAATTTCATTAACTTATAAAAGATTACTCAGTATATAAATTTTTCTTAAAGTCATTAACTTTTCAGTAGGAAAAATAGTCTCTGTACCAGCGAATTTAAATGCATCATGCTACAAATAGACACAAGCGTCAGTGTATGCTTTCCTATGCTTGATTCCAGCTCCTCTACATAAACTGTCCCCTTAAAACTGGCCTTAGTGACATCAATCTTGTGTTCATTATTGTTGTAGGCCAGGACCATGTTTAGGCAGTAAAATATTGAGTGCCACTAATTTATATTAAAGTGGCAGAAGATAATTCTTAAATTCTAGTTTGTCAAACTATGAAAACCTGCAATCTTCAGGGCCTAAAGATATGGCACAGTGGTTAAGAATACAGGCTGAGCAGGGCCCTGGGTCCCACTCCCAGCACCTGCATGGGAGCTCACACTGTAACTTTAGTTCCAGAGGATCTGATGCCTTCTTCTAAATACCAGACATGCACATGATGCACAGACATGCAGCAGGCAAAATATCAATACACATAAACTAATACATCAGTTTAAAAAAGGAAAGGCTACAGGATTTATTGCATGCTATACAAATCGAGAACAGTATACATTCTTTTCCTGAATATCTTTTCTGGGTTTAAAACTTAATTCTAGAGATAGAGGACGAAGGGGAGATAAAACACAGAAACTAACTTTATTTGTAATGGCTTCAAAGAGAATACAAATACCATGAATTTAAAAAGTTGGAAGAGCGACCTAATCTTTAAAATCAATC
This sequence comes from Mastomys natalensis, assembly GCA_021653895.1. Taxonomy (NCBI): domain Eukaryota; kingdom Metazoa; phylum Chordata; class Mammalia; order Rodentia; family Muridae; genus Mastomys; species Mastomys natalensis. The sequence continues at coordinate 1,114,080 of JAJTUV010000141.1, forward strand.
TAAACAAGGGACTGAGAAGTGACTCAGAGGTCAGAGCTCATACTGATTTGCAGAGGAGCAGAGTTCAGTTCCTAACACCCTGTAACTCCAACTTTAGGGGACTTCAATGCCTCAAGTATTGGAGGGCACTGGCCCATATACACACATTCCGGACACGAGAGAGAGAGAGATATAATTAAAAGTAAGTCTTAAAGGAAAACAAAAGGTGTGGTCGTATGTGACTATTCTATATCCTCAGGAGGATCATGATTTCAAGGTTAGTCTGCCTGATTCAATGAGACCTTGTAACAAACAAAACAAACACGACCTACTACAAAACAACAGTGGCCAAAACTGCCAGCTTAAGCAGAAATATATAGGTCACTAGGCAGAACTGAGTCCAGAGACCACAGATCTATAGGCAATTCACTCAAGACAATGGCAGAAACAATCCAATAATGAAAGATTTTTTAAAAAAAAAATAACAAACAGTGCTCGAAAAACAATATCCAAAGTAAAAGAATAAAATAAAGCCCCTTCCTGGAGGTTAAACATGGAGGTAGCTGGAGGCAGGCAGAGGGACTTCTCAGCGGGCACTAAGCTCTGGGTTTGACCAACAACAACAAAACAAAGAAATACCTTCCTTTAGATGATACATAAAAATTACTAACAGAACTGGCAGATGGCTCATCCAATAAAGCTCTTGTCACAAAGACAGTTGACCTGAGTTTGACCCCAGAAACTACTTAGGGGAGGGAGGAACAGAACCCCTTGATGCTGTCCTCTGACTTCACTCCATGACAGACATGTGCCCACACACATAGACCAACACAAAACACATTTTTAATATTGGAAGGAAAAAACCCTACTAAATCTAACAGTAAAGCACAGAGAGGGTACTCAGATGAAATGGCAATCCACAAATGCCAAAAATATCAGCAGGTCACTTCTTTGGATAAGGGTCCTGTATCTAAGAATATACAACAAATTCTCAATTCAGTAAGAGAAATAAAAGTAAAGGCTTGGACTGTTTTGTTTTGCAAAGGAGAAAGGTAAGTGGCTGGTCAGCACCTGGAAAGCTGCCCAAAATCTTCAGCCATCAGATAAAAAACAACTTCTCTTCCACTAAGATGGGACTAAACCAGAAAAAAGTATTGGCAAGAATGTAGCCAAAGTGGGTATGCCTTATACAATGGGCAAAAGTGTTAGCTATCCTAGTTACTTTGAAAGACAGCCTGAGAGTCAATCACAGGTAAAACCGAAGTGACCCCAAGATCCAACAATTTCAATCCCAAAGAAAACAAATGTCCTTATAAAAGCTTGAACAAACATTTACAGGAACAGGGTAATTCACGATACAAAGAAGAAAGATGTGAACATATGCTTTCCACAAATAAACAATTTAACAATAGAGAGGGAACACAGGGCATGTTAGCTCTTCCCTGTAGTCCCAGCACCCCCAAGTGAGAGAGCTCAACAGGCAAAGGCGCCAGCTGTCAAGCCTGACAACCTGACTTGATTCCTGGAACCCACCGGACTGAACAAGAGAGCCTACCCCTAGAGCTGGCCTCTCATTCACACAAACAACTATCCCCACCTCTACACACATGCTAAGTTTTAAAACTGGAGACACATTGCTGATACCCATTACACCACCATTAATCTTTAAAGCATCGTGTTTAGTGCAACTCAATGCCAATCATGTATTTTTCTATTTATATAAAATGTCTGAAACGGACAAATTATTAAGAAATGGATGTCAAAGTTTTCCAGAGCTAGAACAATTGTCAGTGGACATGGCCTTTTTCTGGGTAAGGAAAATATTTTCAAGTTGGACAGTGGTGATCACTGTACAGGTCTGAATAAACTAACACACACTGATTTTTATACTTTAGAAGGTTAAATTTTAATTATGAGAAGTGTCTATAAAGTTATCATTTAAAGAGTGCTGTGATGATACACAGTATTAGTTATGTGAAAAAAATTCTTCTTGTAAAGAAAAAGTTCAGGTATTGAACAATCACCTGGTGTGATGGTGCACATCTTTAATCCTAGCACTTAGGAGGTAGAGACAGGCAGATTTCTCAAAGTTCAAGCACAGCCTGGTCTACAGAGAGGTCCAGGCCAGCCAGGGATACACAGTGTGACGCTGTCTCAAAAAAAAAAGGTCGGTGGCAGTGATGCTCAGAAAGATGGTTCAGCAGTTCAGAGAGCACTTGTTGCTCTTACAGAGAACCTGGGTTCAATTCCCAGCTCCCATGTGGCAGCTCAAAGCTACCTGTAAACACTACAGTTCCAGATCTGGTGCATTCTTCTGACCACCAATGGCACCAGACATGCTCATGGTGCAAGGATATACATAAGGAAAACACTCACAGACACTTAAAATAAAAAAGTTACATCTTACAGGATTTCAGAACTTACCTTTACTATAAAGGGCTTTATGTACTTTCGAGGGCTTTTCGACTGTTGAAGATGCTGAGAATCCAGGGGTAATCGGACGTGAACCAGTGTCAGGGTATTGGGCCGAGCTAATGGCTGTCTAAACGGACAAGTGCTGAAATACAGCCTCACACCTGATCAGACGGTAAACATATGCATTAGTAAGGACGTGAAGTAATACATGTGTGCTGAAGAAATCCCCCACACACACAGACTTCTGCAAAAGCACACGTCAATTTCCTCATTGGCCTAAAATGATAGACTAGGCACTTAAACAAATTTCTAGAAAATATCTAGAATTGAGCAGTGACTCAGTCTACTTCTGTAGCACGAACTTGTCACGAGCCAAGGGAACCTGTGTCTCACTTAAGGTTCTGCCACTAAACACAAGCCACGTCACTTTACAGATCTGGCTATGCCTCATAATATTAGGAGAGAAAACAGTATCCTCCACTAAAAAAGAATTCTCAACCTATCTTAATAACTAATGAAGGAGTGAAACAGTTCTAACCATAATTTTCCAATCCAAGTATCATGAAAACCAGTAGAACGGCAGCTACAGAAACAAGCATACCTGCGTGAGTGACAGCCAGTAACTGACAGTCCAGTGATTCAGAGTTCTCGATCACAGCTATCTGAACAATTGGCTTAAAAACGGAACGATCAATAGTCCTTTAAGAAACAAAAAATTAAAGTTTATTCCTAGTTTATAAAAAGTCAACTCTGAGACAGGTATGGTGGCTCATATCTTTAATCCTAGTACACAGAGCCAGAGGCAGATGGATCTCTCTGAGTTTGAGGCCAGCCTGATTTATGTAGTGAGTTCCAGGATGGCCAAATAGATAGGCCCTGTCTCAATAAATAAGATTAATTCCTTAGAAAGCAAAATAGTAGCAGAACGAAGTAGCAAAACGACAGTATATGTACAGTTTTAAGACTAGCCCCTGCCGGGCGGTTGTGGCGCACACCTTTAATCCCGGCAGTTGGGAGGCAGAGGCAGGCGGATTTCTGAGTTCGAGGCCAGCCTGGTCTACAGAGTGAGTTCCAGGACATCCAGGGCTATACGGAGAAACCCTGGCTCGAAAAAACAAAAACAAAAAAAAAAAAGACTAGCCCTCCAGTTGGTGAGATGGCTCAGTGGTTAAAAGCACTAACTGCTCTTCTGGAGGTCATGAGTTCAAAACCCAGCAATCACATGGTGGCTCACAACCATCCGTTATGAGATTCGATGCCCTCTTATGGGGTGTCTGAAGACAGCTACAGCATGCTGACACATAATAAATAAATAAATAAAACCTTTGGGCTGGAAGGAGAGGGAAAAGGGAAGGGGCAAAAAAAAGAGTAGCCCTCTTTACAAACCACTAAAAAGGCCATTAGCAAACGTGAAACCTCAGTTATACAGGAGGAGAATGTCTGGAGATCACTAAGGAATTTAGGAAGTTTGCAACCATCAGTTCAGCATCCAATACCAAATTCCTTAGACTTCACATTGGGTTTTAGCCCTGTAAGAAGCCAAAGGAATCCATTATATCCTTTAGTTTTAGTTTTATCATGAATTATATGAGGATATTACACCTATGAAATTCTAACTTGTATCATGTAGGTCTATTGGAAGGGGAGAGCAGGGGACCATGTTATAATGTCTACAATATTTGCTGGAAAGAACCTGAGCTTAATGTTTCAAGGAAAAAGGCTAGAGGTCTAGCAAGTAGTAGAATGCTTGCCTAGTCTGAGGGAGACCTTGGATTTGATATTCAGCGCCTTTGAAAAAAAAAAAGTCCAAGAGGGTAAAATACAACAAGTACTTCACTCAGTAAGAAGCCTTATGTTTCCAACCAACTTGAGAACAGTCTGTAGCAACAAGGTTTCAAACACAGCTTATGGTGATGCTCCTTAACCACTCAATCTTTTAGAGATGTCTGAAGGAATAATCTCATCTTAGTATAGTATATAATATATATACATTACATGTTATAAAATGAACACATAACATATTATATATACTAATCATAAACAGTATAAATGTTTGCAAATGAAACACTGACAGTAAAATACACATTACCTAGCAATGTTTCCAGCAGCAGAGACAATGGCACTCTGTGAAACGGAAGCAACTCTACTCATCCCCTGTCCATCATGGCCTAAATCATAAACCTGAGGATAAAGTATTCTTCTTTAGACACAATTACATAGCATATACGTAATACTAAAGTTAGCTTGTCCTCTTAAAGAAGAGTTAAGTTGGTACTTACTACACATTAAAATGTTTGAAATCTCACTAAGACAAACAAATGATTTAAAAAATGGCCTAAGAAATGGTTTGAGGTGTTTATTTGAAAAAGCATACAAATGAAGCCAAGCACAGTGATACATGGGAGCAATCCAGACGACTGGAGGTAGAGGCAGGAGAAGAGTTCAAGGTCACCCTTGGCTACAGAACAAATTTAAGGCCAGTCTGACTTACATGAAAACTTGTCTCAAACAAAAACAAAGTTCACAGTTCACAGTTCACAGGAAGTGTGAATACTTCAGTCTTCCTTGTAACACAGGGATGTAAGCAGGTAAGGTAATCCACGAGCTAAAGGTGCAGGCCACGACCAGCCTCACACCTTGAGTTCCATCTCTGGATCTCACATCAGAAAGAGAAGGGACTCTAAGTTATCCTCTCCCTCCGCATGTGGGCTGTGTCACATGGGTGTGCATACACACATTTGTACACACACAGACAAATAATATTTTTTTAAAAATTAGAAAATAATGGGAGTAGATGGGGAGGTGAAACAGGGGAGTGGGGAATGAGATGGGGACTTTCGGAGGGGAAACCAGGAAAAGAGAGAACATTTCCTATGTAAATAAATAAAATAACCAATAAAAATAAAAAATAAAACAAGAACGCCTTTCTAATGGGGGCAGACATGCATACGTACCTGTATCACTCCTTTCTCTGATCGTGTATACAAAATATTTCTGGAATTATCAATTTCAATTTGAACAATAGGATCTAAAAGTAAAACAAGAGAAGAAATCCAGCCCTAAGGATTATCAATTAGACACAAGATCCATTCACAACAAATTAAAACTACTGCATTAGGATTCTCATTCAGGGCTTTCCTTCTCTTGCTTGCTTGTTCTAGTCTACAATATATGCGTAAGGACTGACCCAGGAACATTTAGGTTAAACAAAGATGCCAAATACTGACAGGGTCATGGGTATCATAAACAACTTACACTATTAGGCAAGATACTGGATGCTGCTCTCCAGTCATCTTAGCTTGCAGCAGACTATGGCACAAGGACTGCTTAGAGTCTGAGAAACATGTTTATTAAGAGTTACAAAGCGCCGGGCGCACGCCTTTAATCGCACTTGGGAGGCAGAGGCAGGCGGATTTCTGAGTTCAAGGCTAGCCTGGTCTACAGAGTGAGTTCCAGGACAGCCAGGGCTACACAGAGAAACCCTGTCTCGAAAAAACCAAAAAAAAAAAAAAAAAGAGTTACAAAGCCAGACAGGGCTATAGAACAAAAACGCTGTCTTAAAACAAAAACAACTTATTCTGTCTTCTAAGTGAATTTTTAACTCGTTATGCAGCCCAGGCTAGTCTTGAATGTACAAAAATTATCATGTCTCTGCCTGTCAAGAACTGAAATTAGAGGTATATGCCACTATGCCCAGTTTAGATTATTCCTTCATTCAGTAATACTTAACAAATTATTTACTATATGCTAGAAACACAAAGATTATTACACTCCTAATTTTTCAATAGAAACAAAGCATGACATCTAGGTAGGACAACTCAGTGGTAAGGAGCACATTCTAGCCAGGCTATGGTGAACCAGGCCTTAATCCTACAGTTATCTTTCTATGTTCACTAAAACTCAGGGATACAAAGTTTTACAGGGAATTTGCCCTTGACCCTTCATCACATATGCAAATCAGTCTCTTTTACTTTTGCACGTATGCAGACAGACAGACACAATCCCCCCCCCTTTTGGTTTTAGTAGGGAAGCTGTTTTGGACATATGATTCAAGAGCGACCGAAGTTTTTAGGAAATAACTTGAGAATAAAATTCATGTTTTTTTCCATTTTATCATGCCTCAGGTCTTTAAGCGACTTCAAAGACAAGTAACAAATGCAATATAATATAACAAGCATTTTATCTAAGGATGAAAAGTTCTGAAGAAAACATTAAGTCTTGAAGCATGAAAGTTTTTCCTTGTCAAATGTGTTTCCTACTTACCATCTTCTGAGAACGTGAACTGCAGCAAGGAAGGCACCAGGAAGGAGAGAGAGCTCTTGGAGTGGTTTATCTTCCTACATCTTTGACTGAACCAGCCTGCTTCTGCCTTGGAGGAAAGACAGCACGACACTTGTAATGCCACATGACGTAGCAACTGTATCCAGGCTTAGTAAAGTCTGCAAGTCTCCATACTTCACCAGTGACTGTGACCACACTGAAACATCCTTTTCAAAACTATTCTATTTTGTAATTAGAACTACTAAATACAACAAATGACTTTCAAGACACATAATTCAATGAAAAGCCAATTATGAAAATAACTAACAGTAACCAAAGTAAAAACATACATTTATGAAAGTGCAGTAATGCTCTGAGCTGAGTTCCAGAACTGACACTGTCTCACCAAGTAAGACAGCTTTTATTTAGGAAGGACTGGGTCTATAGGTGTGGAGCAGTGAAGGAAGACTATACTGTAAATTTATGCTTGAGTATTCTCCCTAATAATATATGCTATGCAATTAGAAAATTAAAGAAAAGCTTTTCTTTTCCTTTGCTAGTGAGTAAAAGACAAAAACAAGTTTGTAAACGTTAAAGCTTACTTGGTATGCTACTTCATACAAACAGCCATCCTTGCCAGCCAAAAAAATTCTGCCATTATCCGTGGAAGTGATCGTTAAAAGGTAAGTGTTGTCCGTGGGAAGAGAATATAAAGGATCTGGAAGCAGCTGCATACCACCACACATGCTGTCATTAAGAATGCCAGAACCTGTATGTTTGCAACAAGAAAAACCAGTTTCTTAGCTTTTTGAAAGATTAAATCATTTTCACATTATCTTGAAAACTGGTAATTTTACTAAATTCTTACTAAAATATTCCAAATTACATCTTTTATAAAGTTACCATAAAAGCTTGAGGGGCTGGAGATGACTCAGACTCAGTGGTCAAAGAGCACTTGGTGCTACTGTAGAAGGCCTAGGTTCAGTTCTCAGCACCCACATGGCTGCTCACAAACAACTCTAACTCATCTTCTGTCCTCCTCCTCCATATATACAATCCATATGCATATGGATACATACACACACACACACTCAGGCAAAACATTAACACACATAATACAAATAAATATTTTTTAAAAGGTTTCAGACATTGTCCAGGGATATTGTTTAGTGGTAAATTGCTTGCATTCTAAATGTAAGGCTCTGAATTCAATTCCTAGTAACTCATGCACGCATAGCTTCACTCAAGATAATTTGATAATCTTAAACTGCACCTATAGTACACATTCATATATATATATATACACACACACACACACACACACACACACACACATATATATATATATATACATATATATACATATATATATATATCACACAGTAAAATATCCAAGAAAAAACAAACTCAAACTAGTGTGAGCATCTGGTATTGTAAACATTGTAATACTAATCTTCAACTAGGTTAAAAATCCTAGTATATGAGTGGGTTACCATACCTGTTTGTACATTAGCATAGCTGAGTCCAAGAATTACTATATCCACAGGGGTTGCCAAAACCAACAAGTGTCTTACATGAGGTTGAAAGATGCCTATGGCAAAGCAGACAAAGGCTAATTATCTTCTGAAAAACATCTAGCATTTAGGAACGAATAAAATATAGTTTTACCATTAAAGTGAGCTCCTAATCAACCAGTAAAAGTCTGAACCCAGGTCAGCAAATTCTGATGTTTAAATATTACTATGTTTAAAGTATTAAAGTACATAAAGAGTAGGAAAAGCTAACTCAAGAAATAGCTGACTCAACAGTTACTGTCATTTAAAAAAGTGTAACAGATTTTGGTTCATTGAACTATAAACATTTGTATTTGTATTCCTTTAGTAACAGGAACACTATTCACAAAAGCCTAGAAGATAAAAGCAATCTACCCCACTCATTGCTGAGATTAAAGGCATGCGCCACCAAGCCTAATTGAAACAGGAAATTCAGATCACAGATACATATATTATCTGTGAAGATTCAAATTAAATGAAGTGAGTTGGACACAAAATGGCAAATACTACTGGAAAAAACTTATTCATATAGATAAAAGTAGAACAGTTGCTGCCAGCCATTAGAAGAATAAGACTTTCTGATTCAGCTCTAAACCATTGGGAGACAGGCTGTACAGTCATAATCTCACCCTGATAGTTTTACTTCTTACCAGCTTTTGGTTTCACAAGCCCCACAGCAAGAATTGTCTCACTGAGTCCATCAAAATAGGCAAGGTCGCCTCTGCACAGAAGTAAAGAAAACATGTTAACACATATACATATATTAAATCATAGTTACAACGTTCCTTATTAGTTGAAAAAAATGTAGACATAGACTAAAAACCTAAACAGTAAACAAAACTAGGGAAAAATTAAAACCCAGGCATATACAGTGTAAGGCTAAGCTAGAGAAATAGGTAAAGGTATACTGCCTTCTAAACAACTGCCCAACAGGGCTGCACTCAATGGCTATCAAGTCAACATCAATCTCCTGCTAATACAGGGGCTGGACTCCGGGAAGGAGCTCGTAAAGCTTACTGTTAATTCTCCATCCTAACACAGGGAAATTCTAAATGAACTCGGAAACCAAGCTAGTGAGATTACTACAGCAACAAACAAATCCAAAAGCCAACTCTTGCTATAATAAAGGCTTACCCATTGTACCCTAGCCAAAGGGGAGGCAAGGCATAGCCACGTCTCAAGAGAAGTATTTGTGAAATGAATTCATGTTAGATTTGAAAAGTAAAAATGCCACACATGTGAAGACCTTTTAGAGCAATCACAATCACAGATCATTGCTATTATAACTAAAACACCTATAGAAGTTTTAACTGGAAGTATCTTTTCTACAGAATGTAAGTGGTCATATAGTATCAACTGTCATGTAATTAAGTATTTTTAATGTGTGTTCGTGTGCACATGCATGATTCTAAAAGGAGCATCAGTTATTCAATGCAAGAGTAACAGATTAGCTACATGGGCCCTTCTTATGACATTTCCTATCTCAATAAGGATAATATGGATGACTCAAAATAGTGAACTTAATAACTGAAATATAAAGTGCAAGGAAAACAAAACTGACCTCTAAAGCCAAGTGAGCAACCAGATCAGTATACTCTATTTAAGAACCCCTGTCTGTGGCCTTTATATTTTCTACATATTTAATTTACACACAAAGTCAAAAACCAAGAAATAACCAAATATTCATTTCATTAATTATCAGATTCATAGTCCATAGAAATGCAAGAGAAAAGTCTTTAAAATGTCAAATAAGGGACCATGACCAGGACCCACATGGTAGAAAGGGAGAATTTCAGACTTCCACATGTGGTTCATACCCACACACCTAAATCCACACCCCCACCATGTACACAAAAGAATTAAATATAATAAAAAAATTAAAATGCCAAATAATGGCTCAAAAATACCAGTGTATAATCTTTTCTACAGACTACAAACTTGGAATTAATGCTTGCTTCTCAAGAGAAGTACTTCAGAAGCTGGGAATATTACTCAATGAAAGAATACTTGCCTACCATGCATGAGACACTAGGTTTACTCCAAGGACTGCAAACACACAAACCAACCAACAATAACAAACAAACAAACAAACAAACTAACGAAAAACCAAGAGCAGTATTTAGTATTGGGGAATGTAGCTCTGTGGAGTGCTTGCCATGAGAAGGCTCCAGCAGTACTAAGACCAAGGACATTGCTACCAACAGAATCCAAATGAGTATGCATAAGTGAGCTAGTGTGTATGCATGAAGTGGCCAGAAGTTAGTCAATGTTGGGTGTCTTCTTTCACTCTCTACCTTACTTTTGAGACAATTTTTCTCACTGAACCTGGAGTTCACTGTTTCAGCTAAACCCGCTGGCCAGTAGCACAGGCTCTCATTTATATAGCAAGCACTTAGCCACTGAGCCATCTCCCTAGCCCCCAAACCCATATTTCCCCCAGATGACTAGTATGTACTGGCAACACTGACTTCTAATGAGTAGAACACGAGATTCGACAAGCAGCAGAGGTTAGGAGAATCCCAAACCAGCCTTCCATACATACCCATCTTCATAGTTCCACATGAATATGTCACTGTCAATTGTAAGCCAAGCTCTGCTGATAGGGGGAAAAACACCCATCATGCAGTTACACTGCATATCTGAGGAAGCATGGATGTAAGGTGCAAAAAGTTTAATTACTTTTTTTTTTCTGGATCTGTTCAATAGCTTCTGACTTAAAACTTATGATTTAAAATGATGTTTTAGATGTACCACTCAGTGATATAGAGCTTGCCTGGTACCCATGAGGCTTCTGTCCACACTGCTTCCTTCTTTTCTCTTTCCTTCCTTCTCCCCTTTGCTTAAAAAATAAACAAACACACATATACACACACATTAATCTGTGTTTTGTCCTCAAGTCTATCTGCGTGCCTGGTGCCCGTGGATGTTAGAAGAGGAGCCCTGGAACTGGAGTTACAGACAGGTGTGAGCCACCAAGTAGATTAGGGGACTATAATCTGAGTCCTCTACAAGAGCAGCTCATGCTCCTGACTGCTGAATCTTCTCCAGTTTCCAACAGGCTTTCTTTTTTTCTGGAGGCAGTTTCACTGTTAGCACAAGCTGGCCTGGGAGCTGCAATCCTCTTGCCTCATCTTCATGACTCTTGAGGTGACAGGCATGTACCACCATATTTACCCATGCCAACTATTCCATCCATCTATTCATTTCTTTCCTTCTTTCTCCCTATTTATTTATTTATTTATTTATTTATTTTTGAGACACAGTCTCACTATGTAGCTCTGCCTGTCTGTCCTGGACTTACTAATATAGACCAGGCCAGGCTTGACCTCATAAAGATCCATCTGCCTCTGCCTCCTAAGTGCTAGGATTAAAGGTGTATACCACCATGCCCATGTGTTATCTAACAGAAAGAAAACAAACTACCCAGGCACTCAAGAAAGGTCTCACTATATAGCTCAGGTAGGCCACAAGAGTGCCAAATCCTCTGGAGCACTGGCACTACAGGTACACACCAGCACTCAAGGCTAAAACTTTAAAAATTGAACAGCTGGACCTCAGGCATGCTAGACAACTGAGCTTGACCTGTGGCTCTAAAAAGAAAACTCTTGGGCTGGCTAGATGGCTCAGCAGTTAAGAGCACTGACTGCTTTTCCAGAGGACCTGAGTTCAATTCTCAGCAACCACATGGTGGCTCACAACCATCTATAATGGGATCTGACACCCTCTTCTGATGTGTCTGAAGACAGCTACAATGTACTCACATATATATAATAAGTAAAATAAATAAATCTTTTAAAAAAAGAAAACTCACCGGGCGGTAGTGGTGCAGACCTTTAATCCCAGCACTTGGGAGGCAGAGGCAGGCAGATTTCTGAGTTCGAGGCCAGCCTGGTCTACAGAGTGAGTTCCAGGACAGCCAAGGCTATACAGAGAAACCCAGTCTTGAAAAACCAAAAAAAAAAAAAAAAAAAAAAAAAAGAAGAAGAAGAAAAACTCTTAAATAACTTATAAACATTATGTAACAGAACAAGAATTATAATAATGAAAATGACTAATCTAATATTGATCAAATAGCTAAATACGAAGCAATAGGATACGTCCAAACTGTTCAACCAGCTCAGGTGGGAGGGGAACTCTTCGGATAGTGCTGATCTCTGGAAGGCTGGGCACTGATAGTAAACCTGGTCCTTGCAGAGGGTAATCCATATCGGACATTCCAGAAACAGTAGGACTGTCTACAAAAAAGATAAAATGAAGCATTTATATACAGCAATAAAGTACCACTCATCAACTAGGAATAGATAAGCAAGTAAAGCCACCCCAGTGCCTATGATGTCTCTGAGTTCTGACCTATCACAAACTGGACCTAAGAAATCTCACTATTACAGGATGGGACAATTACTGCTTTAAAAAAGGAGAGAAAGTTATCAAGAGTGGGAAAGTAGCTCAGCAGTTTTTGTCTAGCAGACATGAATCCCTGGGTGTGACTCCTAGCTGAGCATAAAACAGAGCAGAGTGGCGTACACCTGAATTTGTAGCTCTTGGGAGGATTTGAAATTCAAGGTTATCCCTAACTACAATTAGAAACCAGACCCAGTTACATTAGATGCTTTCCTAAAAACAACAAAACAAGGTTCACACCAAACGATCCGTTTTTCTTCTTTAGATTTCTCCCTCAGACCAACACATCACATACAAATACCGATAATACATCACTGGAAGTTGGTGGGGATCCAGACTGCTCTCAATAAACCATTCTTCTTGTGCTTCCTATCTCTTGCTTTATGACTCAGATTCTACGGGCAGGAGGGGCTGGTCTACTTGACCTGTCCTTCAGGACACTGAACACTAGACCTGACCGACAAACTAATTATTCCAGGCACCTTATCAGGGCCTAGTTCAGAATACATGAATCTTGGAGGAACTGACACTAAATATTGATTACTGTGCTGGACAGATTGCTCAGTGGTTAAGAACACTGACTGCTCTTCCAGAGATCCTGAGTTCAATTCCCAGCAACTACATAGTGGCTCACAACCATCTGCAATGGGATTCAATGCTCTCTTCTGGTGTGTCTGCAGGCAGCTACAGTGTACTCACATAAAATAAATAAATCTTAAAAAAAATACTGATTACCAAGGCTGAACAATCATGAGTATGCCTGTCCCAACATGGTTCACTCATGTAACTGTTCACCTCTCCGCTGGGTCCTTTCTAAATATAAATCTTAATCCTAAAATACAATTCCAATAGAACAATGCACATAGAAAATGAAGCAGAAATACAAAAGGGAGGCATAACTCTTTGACGGATGAGAATGTGAATGGTCAAGAAAAATTTCAAAGAAACTAAAGACTTCCCTTTTGGAGGGCGGGGGCAGGGTCTCACTACTGTTCTGGTCAGGCTAGAACTCACTATGTAGTACAGACTGACCTCAAACTCAAAGAGATCTTCCTGCCTCTGCCTCCCAAGTACTGAAATTAAAGGCATGTACCACCATGCCTGACTTATAACTAGAGTCTTTCACTAAGAACTGGATGGAGCCAGGCTGTGATGTCCATGCCTTTAACCCAGCACTTCAGGGGCCGAGGCAGGCAGATCTCTGAGTTCCAGGACAGCCAGGGCTACACAGAGAGAATCTGTCTGGGAGGAGTCTGTTAGACAGAGGGGGGAAAAAAGTTAGATAGGAAAGGACTTAGTTTGAGGAAGAAAGTATATTAAAGAGATTACACATTTAAGAGGATCAGAAAGCAAAGTATGGAGGGACAAATGAAGACAATAGCAGCTAATAGGTCAAACAAGTTTTATAAGGCAAGCTCATTTGCTAGTAATTGTCAAGTACAAAGAATATCTTTGCTTCTGGTATATTTCTTTTCAGTATTTCACGACAGAGTTTTTCTGTGTAGCTTTGGCTGTTGTGGAGCTAGATCTGTAGACCAGCCTGGCCTGGAACTCAGAGATCCACCTGCCTCTGCCTCCCAAGTGCTGAGATTAAAGGAATGAACCACGACTGCCTGGCGCCTTCTAGTATTTCTGGTTAAAAATCTCTTAATTTTTTATAAGTTGTTACTCTTGTACGTTGGCTACTTTCCACTGATGATTCTGTAAGTTACCCCCATTTTTTGCTCACCAAGCATCTTATATTTCTCTCCAACTTTCATCTTACAAGAAACATTTTGTAGTAATTAATGCAACTCCACAAACCTTTAGCTGGTTACAAGTTTTAAAAGTTAAGGCAATAGCCAGGCAGTGGTAGCACACACCTTTAATCCCAGCACTTGGGAGGCAGAGGCAGGTGGATTTCTGAGTTCAAGGCCAGCCTGGTCTACAGAGTGAGTTCCAGGACAGCCAGAGCTATACAGAGAAACCCTGACTAGAAAAACAAAAAACAAAACAAAAAGTTAAGGCAAAAACTTCCAAGTTATCTCAAGATATACTCACTTCTACTTTGTCAGTCAACGTTCTGACTCCTATATTTCTTTGCTAGTTACACGTACTAACTCTACACATGTGACATGACTCTGAGAGAACATGGCAGATTTCCAAATTAACTTGTTTGCTTTTCTGCATGGCTCATAACTGAAGCAAGACATGTACAGAAATGGAATCTGAATCAGAAGATTCTTCTCATGTGGACTTAATGAGCTTGCTCTTACCTCTCCGAGTATCTTACAGTGAACAAATTGTAGACAAGAAAAAAATAAGCAACAAAAACTAAAAGGTGGGGCTGGAGAGATCGCTCAGTGGTTAAGAGCACTGACTGCTCTTCCAAAGGTCCTGAGTTCAATTCCCGGCAAACACAAGGTGGCTCACAACCATCTGTAATGAGATCTGAGTGACATTGTACACACATACATAAAATAAATAAGTAAATCTTTTAAAAAACCTAAAAGGTGGTCGCGGTTCCTCAGATTTTCAAGAAACCGAGACTTTATCTCTGAATGTGCACGCGGGCACCAATGTACAGAGAAGCACTAAGGCAGAGGAATCAGACTAGACTCCTTTGGCGGAGAAACAGAGCGTCCAATGGACCGATCACTCACTTGGGGCCGACACCATGAGCAGCTCAGAAAGGTCCGGGTACATGCGGTCTTCTTGCAACTGTCGGTCGATAAGCCTCCCCGCATTTTCAAAGCTTCCTGCAGGGAGGCGGCCGACGTAGAGGCCACCATCATCGAGCCCAGCACAGATGGCATGTCGGCAATCGCAGTTACCGCGTTACAAAAATACTCCAAACCCGCGGAGAACCGTGAGAAAAACGAAGAAAGTCCAAAACCGCTCCCTGGGACGCGCGCGCAAAACGAATAACTGGGCGCCAGACCATGACGCACTTCCGGCTCCTCCCCCTAGGCCCTGGAAGACGCCGTTTCAGGGGCGGAAAGAGGAAGCAGTTGAGGGTTGGACATTGGCGAAGGAGCGAGGGAGGAGACTAGAGTTTGTAGTTGGCCTGGGCAAGGGAGGAGGGGAAGGGACGAGGGGAAGGGGAGAGGGGAGGGGACTGGAGGAGAGGGCGGGGCGGTGTAGGAAGGGGAAAGGGAGGAGGAACTCCGGGTGCGGAGTGGGGTGGCGGGTCCTTACGGTCGGCTGTACGGTGGTGACCTCGCGCGTGCTGATCCTTTGCCTTTGAACCCCACCCCCGATTTGGAATGCGGCGACTGCCTCTACTTAAAAGAGTGCACGCATCCATTACCGTGGTTCTCTAATGACTTCTAACAGTAAGTTAGAAATTGATCCCTGGTTCTAGAAACAGGTTACCTGTGAGCCAAAAATTCACAGCATTTCAAACAATGGGGTGAATTAAAAATTCATTGGATTTTTCCAATGTCGTATCTCTGTTATTGGCTTCGTGGCCAATCCTTGTGACTATTTTTGTGTTGGAGGTGAGCGTTGGGCGGTGTCTCACGCCGGTTAATACTCATACTTAAGAGGTTGCGGCAAAAAGGATTACTGTGAGTTCACTTGGTGAGTTCCAGATAGCATGGTACAGAATGTGATTCTATCTCAAACAAAACAAAACAGGGGCGGGGAGGGAGAGATTGTGTGTTGAGATCCTGCCAGTGGATTTAGGAAGTGGAGGCAGGAGGATAAGGCGTTGAAGATCATCCTCGGCTGTGTGGCAAGTTTGTAGTAAACTTGAGACTCTGTCTCAAGAAAAAGTATTTGCTCTTGCTGTATGCCTTGGTCCCCTGTTGCCTTGGGAGAAAACTCATCTGATTCATCTGTTCTCGTCTCAGAGCACAAGGATTGATTTTAAATAATGTATGCATTCAGCAGATCATCTGATTCTAGGAAACCGAATATGTACTGTGTCAGGCATCATGCCTACTGTTGGGAATATCAAATGAATACTTTTGCAGAGACAAAGTAAGTCTAGGCATAGACTAAGCTATGTACTGACACCTTTTGAAGAATCAGCCTGCCTCCATTTTAGGCTTAAAAGCCATCTCATAATAATAATAAAAAAAATTAGATTCATTCCTATTCATGATCAAACCTTTGTTTCTCAACGATTAGCCTATGCCCCATTCCCCCCTATCCCCGCCTTAACTAAAAATGGTTCTGTACCACCTGTTCCAGGAATTGCAATCATATCTTTGTTTCAAAAAGTTGTTTCTATCATTTTGCAACCCTACTTTGTTTCAAAAGGTTATATGGTCAGGAGGTGGTGCATGCCTTTAATCCCTGCACTTGGCAGGCAGATGCAGGCTGAATCTGTTAGTTCATTGCCAGCCCGTCTATAAAGCAAGTTCCAGCCAGAACTGTTATACAGAGAAACCCTGTCTCAAAAAACAAACACAAACAAACAGGTTCTTTGACCACCTATGCCTACCTTGTTATAACTGCCTTGTCATGCCCACATTGCAACCATATCGTTGTCTCAGGAGGGACTAACTTGTTATGCTTCTTTTCCACTCTTTTTTTTTTTTTTTGCCTTTTTTTTTTTTTTAAGATTTATTTATTTTATTTATATGAGTACACTGTAGCTGTCTTCAGACACACCAGAACAGGGCATCGTATCTCATTACAGATGGTTGTGAGCCACCATGTGGTTGCTGGGAATTGAACTCAGGACCTTTGGAAGAACAGTCAGTGCTCTTAACCGCTGAGCCATCTCTCCAGCCCCTTCTTTTCCACTCTTACAACTCTGTCTTGGCCACCAATCCCCACATTTGTAACCCTCCCCCCCCCACTGTTTTTTGATCAGATGAAAACCTGTTTTAAGTTGTGGTGTGGCTCAGCCTCAGCTTATACCTTTAATTCAAGAGCTTTCTGCTTGAATATTGTAAACAGGATTAAATACAGTGAGCCATAGGTCAAGAGGCACAGTAAGAGACCAGCTGACAGGAAGTGAACATAGGATCATTAAGAAACCATAGAGAGTAAGAGGGAGTAGAAGGGAGGGACATTCGGTTGGCAGGAGGTTTTTTTGAGTGGGCGTGGGAGAGTGAGAGCGGCATTGCTTCTGGAGTATCCACTGAGGAAGACAGTCAGCTGGATGCCTTCTCTGGGTCTCTGAGCTAGCAGGCTTTCACCCTAGCATCTGGCTCCCAAGTCTTCATTGGTAAAATCAAACAGGTGAGATTTTGTTAAAACAAAAACAAACAAACAAACAAACACCAACCTACCCCTGAGCTATAAAAACCCTTTTCTTCCTCCTACCCAAAGCTGACCTATCCTTAGGAGGAGGCAGCCAGTGGACATGAATAAAATAGCTTGCTTTAACTACTTGCTTGTTTTAATTAATTTGGCCATGATGATCTTTCTACTTTCATCGTGGGGATCAACATTTTTTCAGAAACAGAAAATGAAAAGTAATATAATAATGGGGTTAGGTGTAGATTTTTCTAATGGAGTATATACAGAATTCAGTAGCATATAGAGCAATGGGAAGAGAGACTTTGTTTTCAACAGGACACTTTAGTAGGCAGGGTAGCCACCTGCCCAAAGCGCTAGGATTTGTCTTCCCCTTCCCCAAGAGGATCAGGGTAGCTGTGATTATAGTTGTTATCTGCCACACCCAGACAAATTAAAAAAAAAAAAACTTTTAGACTTCCCAAAATTTTGTTATTTTCTTAATACTGCTGTCCTTTGGGCTTTCTGCTAATCCTTGTCTATTATATATGTTTTCAGGGAATCAGACTGCTGAAGGAGAGATACTTTGGATCCTATGTTTAATCTGAAAACAATTTCTTTTTATTTCTGTGTCTGTGAGTCTGTGTGAATGTATGCCATGTGTGTGCACTAATGTGTGCATGAGTGTATGCCATGTGTGTGCATGAGTATATGCCATGTGTGTGCATCCATGTGTACATGAGTATATACCTGAGGAGACAAGAACAGGGCATCTGACACCCTTGACCTGGAGGGACAGGAGATGTAAGCTGTCCAGTGTAGGTGCTTGGAAGCCAGACAAGTCTTCTGGAAAGAGCAGGGAGTGTTTTAGCCATGAAGCAATCTCTCCAGTTCCTAAGTCTGAATAACTAATGTAACATTTAATGTAGTATGTCCAATTTTAAGACAAATATTTATATTACCTATATTTATATAGGATACCAATTCTAGGATAACGTAACCATATTACTGAATGCATACTTCAAGGTACTACACACCCTTTTGGAAATGTGATATTAGAGAAAATGAAACAAAATAAAGGATCTAATATACTAAGAAAAAAACAAAACTTTTATGATTGATTTGAAAACAAGCAGTTACATTCTCCCATGTTAGTTTATTTTGTAGATCACAGCTCTAGCCTGGTAGTTATTTTTATTTATTTTTAGGTTCATTTACTTTGTGGGTATGGGTATTTTGCCTGGATGTATGTTTATGCACCACAATACATGTGCCTAGTGCCCTCAGAAGTCAAAAGAAGGCATCGAATACATTGGAACTGAATTACAGATGTTTTGAGGCCACTATCTAGATGCTAGGAACCTAACTCAGATCTTTTCTTTTCTTTCTTTCTTTCTTTCTTTTTTTTTTTTTTTTAAGACAGGGTTTCTCTGTGAAGCCAGGGCTGTCCTGAACTCACTCTGTAGACCAGGCTGGCCTCGAACTCAGAAATCTGCCTGCCTCTGCCTCCCAAGTGCTGGGATTAAAGGTTTGCGCTACCACTGCCCAGCTTTTTCTCTTCTTTTCTTTCTTTCTTTTTTTTTTTTTCAGATCTTTTTCAAGAACAACAAATGCTCTTATTAGCTGAGCTATCTCTTCAGACCCCTGGTGGTTGTTTTTAAGTTGACATAAATTAGATGCTTGAGTGATTTCTCCCACACAAATTGAATGATTTAATATTGTTGGTCTAATAGTTCTACATAGTAATGATGTTCCCAATGGTCAAACTCAGCCAGTTCTTTTTTAAAAATTCTGTGTCTGTATGTGATTACAGTGTTTATCAGATGAAAGTGTTAGTTCTAGAGGCATGTAACAACCCAATTCCTGGTTGTTTTCTTTTAGATAGCAGTCATTCTTTTATTCTTATCAGAAGCACATTATGTATAATTTTCATTTTGCTGACTAAGTACTAAAAAGACACACTCAGGGTCACAACCTAATGAATACTACTCCATTAAAGTCATTTCTAATGGAAAGTGATTCCTTTGTAGCAGATTTGTGCCAGAAGCAAACAGAGTGACTCCAGCAACAGTTTGCTTACCATTGCCTTGGTTTTTCCTCTAGCTCAGCTTCTCCTACTGGCAAAGTGACTGATTGGAAGGCTACAGACCACAGTAGCTCTGGAACCCTGTGTTTTTACATGAGCAGTTCAAAACCCATTCCAGAGTCTGGGCAGATGGCTCAGTTGATAAAGTGCTTGCCATCCAGTGCAAGGACTTGAGTTGAGCTTCCCTGTATCCACGTAACAAGCTGGACAATCCCATGCCGGCAAAGTGGCAACTAGACAGATGCATCCTGGGGCGTGCTGGGGCTTGCTGGCCAGCTAGTCTTGAGCTCCAGGTTCTGTAAGAGACCCTGTGTTAAGAAATCAGGTGGAGGAATAGATGCCACCTGCCATTGACTTCTGACCTACACACACACACGAACAGGTACACACATTTGCACACACACACACTATACACTCCACAAAATTCTGATTTGCTATAAATGGTTATATTTTCTACCTATCAGAAACAGATGACCCCCTGCTTAAAAAACAAAAGGGGAAAAGTTTGGGGCGGTTTTAACATTTAGAAGAGGGGAAAGTGGGTTTTAAAGGCCCTTTCAAAATTTGAATGTTGGGGGGGGATTGTTTCCAAATAAAAATTTTAAAGCAGGGTTTTGGGAAAACATTAAAACGGAAAAGTTAAAAAACAAATTTAAGGGGGCTTTTCCTAGGTTCATCCTTTAAAATAGTTTCCCCTAGGCAGGAAAGGTCCGGAAAAAATTTTTGTTAAGGGGAAAAAACCCCGCCCTTTTTAAGGGTTGGGAAGGGCTCAGCCCCTCCCAAGTAAACTCCCTGGGCCCCCCAAAAAAAACCCCCCCCGGTCCCCGGGGAAGGGTTTCAAAACCCCCCCCCCAAAAAAAAATTTTAACCGGAAAACGGGGGGGGGGTGGTGAAATTTTGGGGTTGGAAAAGAACCGGCCCCAAAATTTTGGAACCCCCCCAGGGGTTTCCCCCCCTTTGGTTTTTTGGTTTTGGTTTGGGTTTTGGTTGCGTGGGCAAGGGGGGGGTTTTCTTCTTTAAATTGGGGTGGGGGATTGGGGTTGAAAGGGGTTCTTTTTTCCCCGGCCCCCAAAAAGGGGGGGAAAAAAAAGGTTTTTTTGGCTTTTGGAACTTTTTGGTCTGGCCTTGAAAGGGGGGGAACCGGTTTTTGGGAGGGGAAAAGCCGAAGGGGGGATGGGGGAAAGGGGATGAGGCGAAAAATGGGGGAAAAAGTTTTTGGGGGGGGGGGGGGGGGGGGGGGGGGGGAAAAAAGTTCCTTGGGGTTGAAAACCAATTTGGGCCCCCCTTTTTTTAGGAAACCCCAAAAAACCGGGGGGGCGCTTTTGGGCCTTGGGGGAAAGGGGTTGGGGGACTTTCCGGTTGTTGAAAGCGGGGGGGGGGGCCCCAAAAAAAACTTTGTTTCCCCAAAGTGCCCGCTGGTTGGGGGAAAAAAACGAAGTTTTTTTTTGGGGGGGGGGTTTTGTGCTTGAGCCGTTAATTTCCCCCGGTTTTTAAAAAAGGGGGGGCCCCCCCCCTCAAATTTTTTTTGGGGGGGGGGGGCCCGGGGGAAAAAGGTTTGGGCCCTGAAATTGTATGTTAGAAAAAAAAATTTTTTGGCCCTTTTTTTTGGTCCCTTTTTTGTTTTTTTTTCTGTGGGGCCCCCCCCCCTTTTTAAATTTTTTGGGTTTTTTTTTTTTTGGGTTTTTCTTCCGGGAAAACACAAAGGGCTTCCGTTTTTTATTAAGAAAAATTTTTTTTCAAAAAAAAACCCCCCCCTTTGCTTTTAAATTTTTAAAATTTTTCCCAAAACCCAAAAAATAGTTTTTTTTGGAACTCATCCCAATTTTTTTTATCAGGCCTTTAAAAAATTTTTTTTTTTGATAAAAATTTTTTTTGGGGGGGGTAATTCTTATTTTAAAGCTATATGCCAAGGCAAGGTAATACATGCCTTTAATTCCAGAAGACTGAGGCAACAGATCTCCGTCTGCCTGGGACAAAGCAAGTTCCAAATCTAGGCGTGGTTGTACACACCTTTAATCTGGGCCACACTTTCTGCTAGAGACCAACATAAAGACATTGGAAGAAGGAAGACTCAGTCTTCTTTGCCTGCTTGCACTTACTTGCCAGTCCTTTGGTTGGAACTGACTTCTTCAGGATTCCAGCTTATACAGAACAGCTGAAACAACTAACCTCATGGGACTGAGCAACTACTAGATTCTTGGATGTTCCAGTCATAGATGCCCATTGCTGCTTAGTAGACTAAAGACTGACAGTCATTCCAATAAATTCCCTTAATATAGAGAGACATTCCATAAGTTCTGTGACTCGGGAGAACTCTGACTAATACACTATCTAACCTCCAAGGACTTTCCACCAGAATGACCCAAAGCTTCTGCTCCACTACAACCTATCAATCATTCTCTTTGCTATGGTTCCTTGCTCCTTCTTGCCCGTAGGGAAGAGAAATGGCTTACTGTCTGGCCTGCCCAATTAACGAATCATTGTTCAGAAAAACTAATATTCTAATGTGCCCTATTTGAGTATTTAAGTACACCATTGCTTTTGCTAACAGTCAAATTAATCAATACAGTGAAGAGCCCCCAACTTTGATTATTTACAAAAGAGTTTTGATCTTATGGGCACTCTTAAACAGTCTGCAGATTGCACTGGGAATCATCGAATTGAGGGGCTTCCTGTTTTGATTAATGAATAAATTCATTTTCTTCAAAAAAACCCCTCCCATTATGCTTTACAGTTATGTTTATGAAGCTGTTTCACACAAACACAACAGAAATAGTTGTGTGTGGAAGCTGCATCGTTCATTATTTATTGATAGCAGAGCATCTTTAAAAAATGGTGTTTATGATGATGAATAGAAATTCTAATGGGGTGATGGAATAGCTATTCTTTATTTTTCATTTCCTTCTAGTGCTTTGCAGGTTTAGAAGTTTATATGATCATGTATGCTCAAAATTTCATCATACTCCGTTCTGATCAACATTTGAAGGAACTGAAATCGTTACTTATGAGCTTAAAGGTTATGGATACATAATATATCTTATTCATAAAGTTCTACTCCAGTACCTAATGGCTGCTTATCTGTGCTCAGAAAAGAAATATTAGCACAAATAATAATGCATTTGAGAGTAGGCAAAATAAATTAGCCTTCAGGGTAATTTGTCTCAGTAATCTCTTGAGGCAAACTCAAAACTTCATTGCTACAAATTATATACATTTTGCACATAGGAAAAGTAACTTTTGTCTTCATAATTATTTCTTTTTATTGATTCATTTAATAAACACTCAGGGTGCCTGTCTTTCATTGTATTATGAAGAATGACTAGGGTATCACATGGTGGGGGGCCTTATTTAGTTGGAGGCCTACAAAGTTCTACAGATGCTTACAAAAACAAGGGAGATTTAATTTGATAGTTGGAGGCCGGCTGGGAGGATCAAGGACTTGGTGAAGAGTTAGCAATCTCAGGACTGTGTGTCCTGAGGTCACTCACTGCACTATATGGCTGGTGATGTTGAAAATGACAAGATTGGAATAGAAAGGTTTTGGAAGTCATTTTATTAAATTTGTATTTTTTGTGCTGGAGATCCAATCCAGACCCTTAGCCTTGTCTATGCTAAGTAACCACACTCCTACAGCTTCATTTTATTAATAAATTTGTCTTTTATTCTAAGGACAATGGAAGCATTAGATAATCATTATCATTTAAGATATACATATAAGTGAATCATAGACAGAGACAGCCATCTAATATTGGGCTCCTGAGTAAGTTTATCAAAGAATTTTCATTCTTGAGCGGACAAGAAGGCTCAGAAGGACAAGATGTTTGCTACTGAGCTTGTGACCTGAGGTCCATCCCCAGAACCCACATGGTGGAAGATTGTTCTCTGATCTCCATGTGCACACTATGGTAGGCTTATACTACTTCCACAGTAAATAAGTACATGTGAAAATGAAATGTGTTTGCATTAGGCTTGGTAGCACACATCTTTAAAAGCAGCCCTTGGGAGGCAGAGGCAGAATGGGTCTCTGAGTTCCAGGCCATCCATAGGTTACATAGTAAGAGACTCCGACAAAAAAAAAATCATTTAATCAAGTATTTCTTTTAGACTTTAAAAATATAATAAGTGATGTGTCATTACTTCATAGTATTGATTAGGAACCCAGTTGTAAAGAAACCAAAATCAATTGGAAACACAGTAGTTATGTAACATTTGGAAAGCTTACTTAGTAAACAAGGCTAGCTTAGTCTGTGACTGAGAGCAAGTGCTTAAACCATTCCTCGTAACATTTCGGTTTTCTGGCATCTTTCTCGGTGCTTTAGTCATAACTAGATTCCGGTTTCTTCAATTATACAGAGAAGATGGGCAACTGTGGAAGTGACATCACGTTACGTCAAGTACATTGTAAATATAGATAAAAGTACCAGGCAAATAACAAGATACTGTTGACTTCTCCTTAGAAATATGCGAGGACTGTCACTTTGCTTGAGATGCATCTGAAACAACCAAAAGGTTTTAGGGAATTCCCCAAATAATAGCTCTTCATGATTTGAATTGGGGCGCGGTCTGGTCAGTGCGTTCCCTCCCCACCGCTAGGGGGCGAGAGTCGGAAAGCCTGCCTTCCCACGCAGCCCGGCCGCTCTTGGTGACGCGGTCTCGGTGACGGCACTTCCTGTCAGGCTTGCCGGGAGTCGCTCGCTGCTGCATCTCCGGAGGCTTTGGACTCGGGCAACCATGGAGCACTCGGGGTCCAGCGAAGGTGGGTTCGGCGCGTCCAGCTGGGGTGGAGGACCGTGCTGCGGAGTCGGAACGCCGCACTGACGGGCCGTCTGTCTTTTCTTTTCTTGCTATAGTGACAGGCGCAGACACGGCGGGACCCGACCCTCAGCTGGCGGTCACCATGGGGTTCACAGGATTCGGTGAGTGACTGCCCGGGACAGAGCCCAGCCTGACTTTGCAGAGGGCTTACGAGTGAAGGTTAGGAGAGCTGCCACTTTTTGACCGGCGCCTTCTGCCGTGCCAAATCCGGATTGCTTCGGTCCCATTTAAATTGTTGAGACCAGTTCAGATGACAGTTGGAAACCTTGACTGAAAGGGATTACTATCGTGACCCAGTCTGAGAAAGACATTTATTGGTGGCCATTAAATAGTATGGTGGTTTTTGAGTTTCTTCCTCACTTCAATCTTAATGTATGCCCTGGTCATGGCACGCTATTAGGTGATTGGAAAAAACCAACCAGTCTCAAAAGACATAATCATTTATTAATAATATTAGTGCTAGCAAAAATTAAATGGAAATTGTCCTGTAATTTCGTTTGGGAACAAATGTTCCTCTAATGTAGTTTTCATTCATTCATTCTTTCATTTATTCATCATCTTAATATCTTCTAGGTAACGAGTCCCTAAAAGGGTAGTTACAGTACTTACTTTTTTTGATTTCTTCTTTTTCTTTCTCCTCTTCCTCTCTTCCTCCTCCTATCCTCCTCCTCTTCTTACTATTCATTTTCCTCCTCCTTTTTTTTGTTTTTGTTTTTTTCGAGACAGGTTTTATTTGTGTAACAATCCTGGCTGTCCTCGATCTCACTCTGTAGACCAGGCTGGCATCGAACTCATAGAGATCCACTTGCTTATGTCTCCTAAGTGCTGGGATTAAAGGCTTGAGCTACTACCGCCCGGCGGATTTATTTTTTAAAAGATGAGTGTGTGTTATTTGTGAGTGGGTGTTTTGCCTATATATATATAAATATATATATATTTATATATAGTTATAGTTATATATAGTTATATATAGTTATATTTGTGAGTGGGTGTTTTGCCTATGTTTGTGACCATTTGCCTGCAGTACCCATGGAGGCCAGGAGAGGTCACTGGATCCCATGGAACTGGGTTACAGATAGTTGTGAGCCACTGTGTTGAGTCCTGGGAACTAAACCCACGTTCTATCCAAGAGCAACAAGTGTTCTTAACTTGTGAATCATCACTCCAGCCCCTCTTTTTGACTTTGGAAACTTACGAAGAAGATGAAGTCAAAGCTTCAAATTCAATCTGATTTTCAGATTTCCTGGTGCATATTAAAATTTAATATCATGCTTATGAGTAAACGTTCTGTTAAGACAGTATTTTGCAGATTTTCATGTGTTATATTCTTCCAGAATGTGATTTTATTTTTGTTAGTAGTAGGACTCAACAGGGCTTCCTGCATGCTAAATACCTGTTCCATTACTAAACTGCACTCTTAGCTCAAAACTTGATTTATTTTAGTATCCAGAGAACTTGTATCACTTCAAAGTTTTCCCTACATAATTTTTATGTTTTATTTCTTGTGTTGTTGAGAGAGTTGTTAAAAACGTTAATAACTTGTTACATGAATCTAATTGAGTGACCGAGTCAGGGTCAAGATTGGGCTATGTAGTTAGACTACATTTACTTTTTTTTTTTTTTTTTTTTGTGTATATTTTTATTTATTTCTTAAAACAGGACCTGGCATAGCCCAGGTTTGCTTTAAACTCTGTGTGTAGCTGAGGATGACCGTTTGCTTCTGACCCTTTTGCCTCAGTTCTTGGATTTTACAGTGTACTGTGGACCTGGTTAGATACTGTCTTTTTGTTGTTTAAGAGAAAAAAACCTCTGAATTAGGAAACAAACAAAAACTCTTAGATACCTTATTCAAGAGAAGGAGGGATGGATAGTCTATGGTTATGTTAGTAGGTGGAAGTTTTTTCCTTTTTTAGGCTTTCATGTATATAGATCATAGCTCATTAGTAGATCAATTAAAGGATACCTTTGTTTGTTTGTTTGTTTTTCGAGACAGGGTTTCTCTGTATAGCCCTGGCTGTCCTGGAAGTGCTCTGTAGACCAGTCTGCACTTGAATTCAAGTGCTCTGGGATCAAAGTGTTCCACCACCCTGCCACCAGGCTCTCATGCTTTTAAGATACTTTGTTTAAGATATTTTGTAATATTTTGCTTCTTCTTTGATAGCTTCATTCAGATACACAATGTATCTTGATCATTGGTCTCTCCATACTCTTCCTCTCACACCTTTCAGACTCCTCCATGTCTTCCTCCTCCTCTTCCACTCTGCACTCAGGATACGCTGCCTGCACTACATGGCCTCTCTACCTCTGACCATATCCCTGAAGAGAACTGTTTCCCCTTCTCTAGCAGCCATTGCTTGTGAAGAGGTCCTGAATTGGGGGTGGGGCCTTAAGGAGCCCCTTCCCTGTCCATATTGGAATTATTGACTGTCTTCTTTCTGTGCAGGTCTTGTGAAGGTAGTTCTAGCTACTGTGAGTCCAGAGAGAGCATGTCTTTGTCACTTCCAGAGGAAGTGTCATGTCATGTCACTCCTCCCTGTCTCCTAGCCCTTATTTTCTTCCCGCACCCTCTTCTGGGTAGTCTGCAAACGTCACAGGGGTTGATACAGATGTGTCACTTGTGGCAGAGCATTCAGCAGTCCTTATTCAAAGGACTTTGACCAGTTGTGAGTCTATTAACTGTTGACCACTGCAGCGAAACATCTCTCTGACTGAAGGGGAAAGCAGTGCTAATTTATCGGAAGAAGCATACATACCTAGCAGCAGGTTGACACGTTGACACTGTGAGCTCCTCAGTCATAGATGTTTGACTAGGCTCATAGTACTCAATATGAATTTCCTTCTATGGATCAGGCTTCAAGTCCAATCAGAAGAGCTGGTTACTCTCATAGCCTTCCTGCTTCTGTTTCACCAGTAGGCATGTCTTGCTGAGTCCACAGCTGGGCAGTTGATGACTTTTCTCCCCCAGTGTTCATTTATGGCACTATTCAAAGTGAGCCTGCTGGGAGGAGATTCCAGGTCAGTGCCAGCTTGATTTCTCTGGGCTGTAGCCACAGTCAGTCTTGTCTTCAGCAGTAGGTTTTACCATCTGGTTAGGATAGGCAACTAAGAGCAATGGCAATAGCTTGTGTTGTTTTAGGAGTCTCTGGAGCCTCCTGGCACTGAAGGTTTTATATAATAACCTATGTCTTCTAGGGGAAGCGTTGTCCACCTATGCAGAATATTTCTGTCCAAGCTCCTTTAAAAATTATGTATAAAAAATTAGTTTACTGCAACTGGAGAGCTGGCTCAGTGATTAGGAGCACTGGTTCCTTTTACAGAGGACTTGAGTTAAATGCCCACCTGGAGGTTTACAACCAAGTGTAACTCCAGTTCTCCAATCCAACATCTTCTGGTATCTGTGAACAACAGGCACATATATGGTGCATATACACACATGTAAACAAAACGCTTATACTCCAAATAAAACTGAATGAATCTTAAAAAAAAAAAATAAGTTTCCATGAGGCTTTTTCAGACACCCTAAGTTTTAGTTAACCTACTGGAAACTGCCTTTTCTCCCCAGTTCCCTCCCCTATTCCCACTTAAGCTTTTAACCCTCAGTGTCCCCACAAGTTTGTATTACATTGTTCTGTCCCTTCCTTCCATTAAGACCCTTTTCCCTCCTAAGTAGGGGAAGTTTTAGGACTGAACATAGCTCTGGGGATCGGGCCTAGTTCTACAGCTCCACCTCTCATATTTGGTGTTTGGTTCTTTGAGGACTTTATACTCTATTTAGGATAGTGTACTAAAAATAGCTACCAGTTGTGTATATATTTTAAGTGCTTCTGTAACAAATCACTATAAATTTAGCATTTTAAAACAACACAAAGGATTATGGGTTTAGTCCAATGTAAGCTCTTGCCTAGTAAGCATAAGGCTCTGGGTTCCACTCATAGGTCCAAAAAATTAAAACAACCTCTAGATTTATTTTCTGGTAGTTCTGTAAGTTATCAGTCCATGCAAGCTGTGTTGATTCTCCTACTCATGAAGTCAGGGCTGGTCAGGTGTGAGCATACTTGCTCTAATCTGGTAGCTCCGTCATGTTTAGAGTGAGGCCGTTGGTTCTTGGTAGTAAACTGAAGCATCTCTGCTTTCTGGCTATTTCTTAGCTCCTTCAAATACCTTTAATTCTTACTTATTTCTCATGACCTTTAAGTCAGCTATAGTACTTTTATTCCTTCTTAGGCTTTGAATCTCTTGATGTTCTCCATCTTTGACTTAAGGGCTTCTTTGAATAGAATGGGCTAAATAACTAGGACAATCTTTCTGTTTTATTAAGTTTTACATACATCTTCTTGAGTGAGGGTCTTATTTATCCCAAGCTCATCTTGAACTTGTTGCATAGACATGGATGATCTTCAACGTACAGTGGTTTTGTCTTTGTTCTGAGTGCTGAGAGTATAGGCGTGTGGATTGAGTGCTGGGGCTCAGACGGTGGGCTCTGTGATACTGATAGGCTCTCTGCTAACTGCTGCATCTCAGTCAGTCAGTCTGTTTAAAGTCCATACTCTAATCTATCTGAGGACTTGCTTTGTCATGTGTTGGGTATTTTCTCAGATTCTAGGAATCCAAGTATGGATAGTTCTCCTTTTCCCTGACAGATCAATGCCGTTTCAAGACGTAGGCATATAGGTAATTAGAGGAGGATGAGACAGTTGACTGGCTAGTGTTGGGTAGGTTCACAGTCCTGCTTTTAAGAATCTGAAATTTGTATGCTTTGAACATTATATTAGTGCTCAGAAGTTTTGGATTTTGGCTCTATTTTGCTGGATACCTGTAATACTCCCAGGACTTGGGAGGCTGAGGCAGCAGGATTATGAGTTCAAGGCTAACCTGTGATCCGAAGCAAGACTAGAAAAACTCTAGAAAACCCACCAACAAAAAAGTTTTGTACTTTATATTTTGAATTAAGGATGCTAAGCTAGTAATATCTGTGTATAAATATTTCAAATAAAAACAACAGTACTACCTCTTGATACTTGAAACACTTCTGGTCCAAGCATTTTGGGTAATAGTGAATTTGTGTATTTATGTCTTACTATTTTGTCACTATCTTGGAAACATGCTACCAAGACACATTGAGTGGTTATTGATCTGTCAGTAAAGCAGGAGCACCTAAAGCTTCTGTCATCTCATTGCAAGTGGTCACAGTGATGTTTGCTCTGCTCCTAGGGAAGAAAGCTCGCACATTTGACTTGGAGGCCATGTTTGAGCAAACTCGAAGGACAGCGGTGGAAAGGAGCCGGAAAACACTGGGTAAGCAGAGCAGGTATTTTCCCTCCGTTGGCTTCAATGCTGTATAAATATTATATAGTTATATTGATAGTGATAAAGCAGGGAACAAAACTCCAAAAATGTTGCTTTTATTTACAAACACCCATTTAATTTAAATCAGAATTGCTAAGAGGATTGCAATTGCTGGTTCTTTCTGATAAAGAATTTAAGATATTTATTTCCCTTTTAAACATGACAAAACTTGAATTTTACTTGCATAGAGAAGGTCTGCATACCAGAATCTTGTAAGAGTGTGGTCTGTAGGGGCTGGAGAGGTGGCTCAGTGGTTAAGAGCACTGGGTTTGACCTGTAGTGTTCACATGGGTGCCCAGATGACCTGCTACTGGGTTTGAGTCTCTGTGGACAGTAGGCACGTGTGATGCACAGACATAGATGAAACAGAACATCCATGCTCGTGAAATTTAAACAACAGAAATGTATTTTATGAACAGACAAGGATCCATTATTATAACCTACAGGAAGCAGAATAGCAGTTTCTTTATTATCTCTCCTCCCGCCTCTGTCTGACTTTCATTTCATTTTTTTCTTTCCTGCTTACAGCGGAACCAGTGTTTGGAAGGCTGGGCCCAGGTGGCTGTCCCCTTGCTTGTTGACAGTGTAGAGCACTGTGACATACACTGAATGTGGCTGCTGCTGTTGACCCCTGCTTTAATGAGCTGCAGGAGATACTTACTGAAGCCTTAGTCCCAGACTGGCTCTTCCAGATGGTGGCAGTTGTAGGTACCACCTTAGGGTCTGCAGAGAACACTGGCAATGGGCTTTCTTTGGCTCTAACTCAGATCTCTCTTACACTACAGGAAGGTCTGGAGTCTGGGAACAACTGGATTTAAATCAGTGCGGTGATAGTACTTGTTTGCAGTTTTGAGACAGGATCACACTCTGGGATCCTGGCTGACTCTTTATGTAGAGCAGGTTGGCTTTGACTTCTGTCAGTGTATCTCCTTCAGCCTCCTGAATGCTGGGATTATAGAAATGAGCCACCAATACTTTGATTATACCTAAATTCAATTTTAATGACAAAGATGAAGAGATATGGGATGTTACTACATTACCCTGGGCAGGCTTGAACTCATGGACCAAGTTATCCTTCCGTTTCAGCCTCCTGAGCACCAGGTATTTAGGAGTGCAGTGCCAAGCCCAGTAGTTGGTTTTAAAATGCTGGATTATGGGGCTGGAAGGGGCTCAGTGATTAAAAGCACTAGATATTCTTCCAGAGCACCTGGGTGGAATTCCCAGCATCCACCTGATAGCTTACAACTCTGATCTCCAGTGTCTGGGGATATGGTGTCCTCTTCTGGCCTCCAAGGACACTGCACACATATGGTGCCCAGACATACATGCAAGCAAAAGGACTCATACATGTAATAATAATAAATAAAATGCTCAAAAGTTAAAATAGTACATTATTTAGCAATAGCATATACTATATGGTTGGTGAACTTGAAGCTAATATCATTACAATTAAGCCTTTTTTTGTGCGATGTAGTATCTATGTGCATATATTCATATGTACATATATAATTTTTTTCAAGACAAGATCTCACTGAAATTCATCATATAGACTGGGCTGGCCTCAGACTTACATAAATCCTCAGCCTCTGTTTCCTGAAGGCTGGGATGAGAGGCATGTGCCACTAAGACCCCCTCCCCTGTCTTTTGTTTTGTTTTGTTTTTTTTAAGACAAGGTAGCTTGAAACTTGGTATGTAGGTTAGACTTACTTCTAACTCAAAGAGATCCACCTGCTTCTACCTCCCAAGTGGTGGGATTAAAGGCATGTAACACAATGTCTGGCTACTACTGCTTTTTTTTTGAACTTCATTCTGAGAAATTACAAAACTATAAATAATACTATTTATATAAACTATATGATTATTCATGGTTAGTGTTTTTTTATGTTATTGGTATAATAATAAACATTTTTTATTTGCTTTTCCTCTCTGGTTATTTTGAAGCAAATCTTAGCCATGTTGTCTCATCTATCTCTTACCCCTTGTCCATTACTCCCATCCTAACTGTTTATTGAATCCATTTCTTTGCATGTGGTTAGGTAAGTTTCTACCAGTATAGTACATCCTTGCTCATGCTTTTAAAGACAGTTGGAAGTCTTGTTAGGCAGGCCTCAAACTCTCAATCATCTTACTTCAGCCTCCCAGATTTGAGATCATGGGGCTGTACTACCATGTCTGGTAGTATGTATGTATCTGTTTCATGTAAAGCTAGACATGGTAGCATGGCTGGTAGTATGTATATATCTATCTACATGTAAAGCTAGACGTGGTAGCATGTCTGGTAGTATATATGTATCTGTCTATTCTCATGTAAAGTTAGGTTTGTTAGCATGCATCTAATTGCAGTGCTTCTAGAGCAAGATGGGAGAGGAAGTCAGGAGAATCCCAGGAACTCTCGGGCCAGCTGGTATGATGTACGGCAAAAGGAAAGTACTTGGCAACAAGTAGAGGGCAAGGATGGATGCCAGAATCGATGTCTCACCTTCATATGCACAGAGCTGGAGGTGGGAGGCAGAAGAAACAACTTTAGTATCTTCTAAAAGGATAAATGACACTGTTTTTCCTACTCGGTACTTGTAATACCATAAGGTGTGAGAGTTTCTCACCATAAAGTAAATAGGTGATCTATTGGCATCAACTGAAGGTCCAGTCATTTAGTTGAGTCTTGGTGTCTTGTACCTCGAGAGAGGATTCCTCAACTTCAGATGCTAATCACAGATTCTAGAGTGTGACCTTGTCTTTGATTTCCTGGAAGCAATTAGGCTGACTGGTTTGTGAGAGTCTAGATGGTACAGCCGAGCAGCCACGGGAGTGATTCAGTGGGATAGGTGTGTGCCTTCTCTGTTTAAACCACCCTCAATGTTGAGCAGGTCTAGATTCATCAAAGCTAATGCTTTCTAGAAGTTTTTATAGAATGAATCTATCCCACTTTCCCACAGTAGTGGAGCTAGCTAGGGACCCTCCCTAACTCCAGTGATGTAAATGTTGGTGTGATCAAAACAGTTCCTAGTGATTAACAAAAGACAATTCCTGTCACTCAGGATTTTAGGAGCGTTGGGACAAAATACATGTAACATTGTACTCCAGCACATCTGAAAAGGTCAACTATAACGATGAAGAAAACAGAACAAAACATGCTATTTTGGGTGTATTTGGAAATAACAAAGGATTTAGTGAATTTTTATACTCTCAAAGGCATCTTGTGTTTAAGTGTCTCAATGCTTTGGACAGGAGGGTTTTTTTTTTTTTTTTACTTACATAAGTTACGTCTTTTCTGGCCACATAGGTTCTCAATACACATTTGAAATTAAATTGAATCCGGGCGGTGGTGGCGCATGCCTTTAATCCCAGCACTTGGGAGGCAGAGGCAGGCAGATTTCTGTGTTCGAGGCCAGCCTGGTCTACAGAGTGAGTTCCAGGACAGCCCGGGCTACACAGAGAAGCCCTGTCTCGAAAAACCAAAAAAAAAAAAAAAATTAAATTGAATTTAGAGCTATAGTAATTATCTCCTGTCTGTCTGTCTATTAACCAATCATCTATTTATATACTTACTTGTTTTTGAGGCACAGTTTCATGTAGCTCAGGCTGGCCTTGAAACTGTATAGCCTTGACCCTACTGTGTCTACATTTCATGTGCTGGGATTACAGAGCTATACCAGTAATGCACAGTTTTATGTGGTGCAAGGGTTGAAAGTTGGGTCTATATAACTAGCCCAAATACTGCTTTAAAAAAAAAATCCTTATTTAGAGATGGTTTTAAATGGCCTAACCTATTTAGAGTTTGGCATTATAGGTTGGAGAACCTAGGTTTAAAAAGCAACTCTAGCCGGGCGGTGGTGGCGCATGCCTTTAATCCCAGCACTTGGGAGGCAGAGGCAGGCGGATTTCTGAGTTCGAGGCCAGCCTGGTCTACCAAGTGAGTTCCAGGACAGCCCGGGCTACACAGAGAAACCCTGTCTCAAAAAACCAAAAAAAAAAAAAAAAAAAAAGCAACTCTATATTCTAGTATATGAGGAAAACTGGACAAGATTTCAATATTTTTTGATCCCTATTATGTAGGTATGATGTCATTTATCTCAGCAAATTCTTGGGTAGGTTAAAACATTGGGCATCTTGTAAAGTACTGTTTACATATCCTTTTAAATTTCTGTTGGATATGTTTTTTTCTAAAGCATGTGTACATAACACTTAAGGGGTTTTGAGGAATTATTAGGTTTATACATTTAAAAAAAGTGAGGATAAATTCAGTGTGTGGAACTTTGTTGGCCTAGTACCACAGTCTTTGTTCAATTTCAACTGCGGCTTCCACTGAACTCAACATGTGAATCTCTATTGAACATTTAGTTGAAAAAGAAAAATGAGAGCTGGAGAGATGGCTCAGGGGTTAAGAGCACTGACTGTTCTTTTAGAGGTCCTGAGTTCAATTTCCAGCAATCACATGGTGGCTCACAACCATTTGTAATTGGGATCAATACCCTGGTCTGGTGTGTCTGAAGACAACTGTAGTGTACTCATATAAATAAAATAAATAAATCTTAAAAAAAAAGAAAGAAAAAGAAAAACAAAAGTTCACTTTAGCTTTAGTAGGCTGTTTGGGATAATTTATGTATATATAGAAGCAATAGCATTCTGTGGGAAATGGTTCATTTTAAGAGTTGTAAGAGATTATTTTTGTATTCTCCCAGCTTGGAGCATTAAATTATATTCAGATTATAAAATTAAAGTTGATACACAATTTCACAGACTTTAAAAAGTTATTTGTGTGTTAATGTGTGTGTGTGTGTGTGTGTGTGTGTGTAGAGGGGGGGGTCAGGGTGATTTTCAGGAATGCTTTCTCCTATCACATGGGTCATGGGGATTGAACTTGAGTCAACAGGCTTGGCAGCAGGTGCTTTTATAAGCTGTTAGCTTGCTGGCCCTGACTTCTTTATAAATGGACAAATTGCATCATGATTCTTACTGCTGATAGTGAAGTCTTTCTTTTGTTACTCAAATCATACTTAGTGGTCAAGCTTGTGTGACTGAGAATTCCCGATTTTCTGCCTTCACTCCTTCAATCCTGTGATTATAGGTGTGTGTTATCATGCCTGGCTTTGACTAGGATTTTAATGGGTGATTTAATATCTGAGAAGAGAAAATACTGAAGAAAAATTTAGCAGTTAGGCTTCTGTTTTTTTAAAACCTCATTCCTTTTTCTTTTCTATTTATTTATGTATTCACCATTGCTCTCTTCAGACACGCCAGAAGAGGGCATCAGACCCCATTACAGATGGTTGTGAGCTACCATGTGTTTGCTGGGAATTGAACTTAGGACCTCTGCAAGAGCAGTCTGTTCTTAACCACTGAGCCATCTCTCCAGCCCTTTTTCTCTAGCTAAATCTTTTATCTTCTACTGACCTAGATTGTAGATTAACTTTTCTTGGAATTATTTCATACCTTTTTACCAAAGTATTTTAGAAAACACTAAGTTTAATATTTTCTGTTTTGAAGCTAAACCTTTTCATTTGCTTTTATGATTAGAGTACTTTGCTTGATCCATAGTAGCTACATTATCAATATTTAATGTGATTAATATAGTTTAAATGCTCCCATCTAATTTTGTTTTCTTAGTATTTTGTTATTAAATAGATCAACGTTAAGTGTAAATTTTTATGACATGGTAGGTCAGTGAGTTGATATAAATAGACAAGTGAAGCCTTTTCCCTTTTAATTCCTATGGGTAAATCATAGAAAATACTCAGATTGATATATTTAGTAATTTTGTTTTCTGTAATTTTGTTTATGTCTGTAGCCTAGTCTGAACTCAGTGTGTATGTAACTGAAGCTGACCTCAGGTGTGTAGTAATCCTACTCTGGCCTGCTGGGCACTGGGACAACATGCATAAAATACGGTGTGATTTTAGAGAAATGGTTATCCAAAATTGGTATCAAGACCCGTGGAAGAAAAAATGAGCAGGAAATAGGTTTGCTTTTGTAAAGGCAAGGCATATTTAGAGTTTTTGTTTTACTTGTTTCTGTACTGTATCAAAATGCCAGGGCACCTACAGCCTGGAAATCTATTTACGTTTTGTTTCTCATCAGCCCATATGAAAACACTAATTTTTTTTCTCTCCAATTTCTTCCTTGAACCCTCATTTTTTCCTTTAATCAAATGAAGCAATAGATTGGCACAAGATATCCCTCAACTGAAATCTTGAAGTTTTGGTAGTAAAAAAAAAAGTTAACTGTTTCTGGAAAAGGGGTTCTCAGTATGTAAAATGCTGGCTCTCCTAGAACTCACTTTGTAGACCAGGCTGGACTTGGACTCAGAGATCCTGCCTTCTGAGCACTGGGATTAAAAGCATGCAGCACCAGACCTGGCAAAAGCTGAAAAAGAAATCCAGTGTTTTACTAGAATGAGATGAGTAATTTGGAGTACTAATTCACTGTTATGAAATTCTGAACAAGCCAGTAGCCAAGGTCACACTTGATAGGCCTTTCAAGAGAAGTGTGCTGGCTGTTATATAAAGCAGGGGCTGCTTGTTAGTGAATCCTCAAGAAAGTTAGTCCTCTAGAAAGTCCAGTCACATCAAGGAAGGATCCAGTAGTGGCCTACACCTTAATTTGTTGCTGAGGCAACTATTGTTTCTATGAAGTGGGCAAGTTAATTTGTTTGTGCCTTGGAGTTTTCAGCTGTAAAGTAAATAGTATTTGCTTCAGAGAGTGTTACAAAGATTAATTTATAGAACAAATTTAAAAGTGTATTGCAATTGGCAACCTCCATCTACCTGTTGACTTTTATTTGTGTTAAGGCTGATGGCAACATGCCTTTGGTTCCTTGTAGAGACATTATAGAAGACCCAATTAAGAATGACTCATGTAGGGCTGGAGAGGTGGCTTAGCGGTTAAGAGCACTGACTGCTCTGCCAGAGGTCCTGAGTTCAATTCCCGGCAACCACATGGTGGCTCACAACCATCTGTAATGGGCCTGATATACTCTTCTAGTGTGTGTCTAAAGACAGCTGAAGTATACTCATATTAAAAAAAAAAAAAGACTCATGTTAGAAAAAATTTAGTGTCTTTTAGGACATGAATTCTAACATGGAGGTTTTGTGTTTGAGTCGTGGCATGAGGGACGTGAAGTTTTCCTCCTTTGTCTGCTTTTGGAGCGTCAGTGCATTGGTTTGTCCTGAGATGACGTTCTTCATGATCACACATTGTCAGAAGTTTTAATTGTCAAATACAGATAAGCAGACTGATAGTCATGGTAGGGCAACTGTTTCGAATACCTCTATTTGAGAGTTAAAAAATGTATACCTCGTATAGGTCCTATTATATAGCCTGTCACTTCCAAAAGTGGTCAATTGAGAGAGCAACAGATTTCAATTTGGAATCCAGCTCCACCTCCCCTGGGCAGGGAGGGGCCCGGCATGACCAGAAGCACAGTGCTGCCTCCTACAGGCAGAAGAAAGAATGAGTCTCTTAGCAAGGATAAGGGGTAATAGCAGTTAGGTAGGCAGCTAATAATTTCTGCCTTACTATACTGTCCTGATTGGGGACAGAGCGTGTTTTAAGACCTGGGAGAGAATCTGAGTTTAGAGAAAGCTGACCCCAGTGCTCAGCAGTGGAAGGTTGACAGAGCAGGTGAGGTAGGAATGAAGCTGCCCCACTCAGCAAACCGACCATGCGGCTTCTGTTCTTTATTTTGTCCAGCCATCTTCAGCATCAGAATATTGGCTGTCGGCCTCATTATTAGTTCAGCAAAGAGCACAGAAAAATCAGCATTTACCTTGCCTCTTCCTGAAGAGTTCCTATTTTCTGTCTTTAATATGAAAGATTAGTTTCTTTTAAATACTTGCTCCTAATTCCTTGTTTTCTATGGCCCAGCAACAGAAACTCCAAATAATCAAATACTCTTGTTATAAAGCTCTTTGCCACTGTTTAACTTCAGGTGTATTGTATTTAATTAAAATTTTGACTTTAAAAAATTTTATTTTTTTAAGATTTATTTATTTTACATATATAAATACAGTTCCTCTTTTCAGACACATCAGAAGAGGGCACCGGATCGCATTACAGATGGTTGTGAGCCACCATGTGGATGCTGGGAATTAAACTTAGGACCTCTGGAAAAGCAGTCAGTGCTCTTAATTGCAGAGTCATCTCTCCAGCTCTAATTTATTTTATTTATTTATTATTTATTTATTTATTTATTTATTTTAAAGATGGGTACCTCACTTTGTAGCACAGGCTGGCTTGAGCTTGTGTCAGCTGTCCTGATTCTGTTTTTCAAGCACTGGGATTCTAAACATAGGCAACATCTCGTTAAAAAAAAATAAGATTCTTTTAAATTATGGGGATGATAGCAAAGGAAAGCCAAAGTATTCATGTAATTCCCTTGCTTTTCATGTCCCCTTCCCAATTTTCAAGTGAGATTAGCAGAGGAAAAAATTCTTTTGGATAAGTTTTGATGCCTCAAAGCAAACCAGCCAACCCCTAGAGACTCGGTGGAGTTGAAAGTCTGTCGTGATTCTGGTAAAAGGTCTGGGGTAGGGAATTCAGACAGGTAAGTGCTGCTTCCAGCCCAACACACTGAGAAGGGAGCTACCCAACCCGTTTCCTCGGAGTGTGTTTTCCATACCTTGGTCTGTGTTTTACACAGTGCATTTGTGTTTGGCATAATGTTTGCTCACTGCATCTGTAATCTCTATCACAATTTTCTTCACAGTCGTATGGAATACTGCTATCACGTTGTTTCAGCGGTATGAATTTGCTGAACAAAAAGATTGATTCTAACAGTCTAGATCACTTTCCCCTCTTGACTATAATAATATAAATGCTCATCACTATTTTTATTACCTAGATTTTATACTATATTGAAATGCTATATGTAGTAATTTTGTTTAATTCTTTTCTCACTGTTGGTTCTTTAGGTTGATACTTTCTTTTCCAGTGTATAAAGTTGTGATAAAATACAACATAAAATTTATTAGGTTCAACAGTTTTTCTTAATTTAGTACTAGATCTTGCTGTGTAGCTCAGGCTGACCCTGAACTTGTAGCTTTGCTTCTGCCTCCCGAGTATTGGGATTACAGCTAGACGTACCTGGCCAGCTCAACCATTTAAAAAAATTGTGTGTGTGTGTGTGTGTGTTTGTGTATGCTCATGAAAGGCAGAAGATAAAGTTGGATTCCTCCTCCATTAATCTCCATATTATTATTTTCATCACTATCATCATCATTTCATTATTTTGACACAGGGTTTCTAGTTTTGACTGTACTGTTTCACACTGTATACCAGGGGAAGCTTGAACTTACAGAGATTCACTATCCCTGCCTCCCAAGCTCTGGGGCAAAAGGTGTGCACTATCACATCTGGCTCTTTGTGGAGGTCTAAATTGGAGCTGGCTGGTTCAGATAGGCTGACTGGTAAGCTCCAGGGATCAACTTATCTCCACTTCTGCAGCACTGAGATTACAGACAAACTCAGATTTAAAAACATGGGTTCTGAGGATCTAAACTCAGAGCAGGTCCTTAACTTATTAAAACATTTTTTTTTTTTTTTTGTCATGACAGTGTTTCTCTGTGTAGCCCTGGGTGTCCTGGATCTCACTCTGTAGACCATGGTGGCCTTGATCTCACGGAGATCTGTCTGCCTCTGCCTTCCTAGTGCTGGATTAAAGACATTCGGCACCAGCACCCACCAGCTCCATTAAAACCTTGCATTGATTGATTGATTGTGTGTATAGTTGGGCAGTTGTTCAGGCCACTGCACAAGGTCAGAGGACAACTTGAAGGAGTTGGGTTTTGGGGATCGAACTGAGGTGGTTAGGCTTGGTAAACATCTTTACCTGCTGAGCTATCTCATTGGGCCCCATTTTTTTTTTTTAAACTTATTTATTTTATGTATATGAGTGCTCTATCTGCATGTACCTCTACCTGCATGCCAGAATAGAGGGCATCAGATCCCAGTATAGATGGTTGTGAGCCACCATGTGGTTGCTGGGAATTGAATCTGGGACCTCTGCAAGAGCAGAAGTGCTCTTAACCGCTGAGCCATCTCTCCAGCTCCTGGTCCTTACTTGTAAGTGTTTAATACTATGTAACCATAGCCATAGCCCATCTGTATAACTAACTCTCTTTTATCCTATGAAACTGAAACTTCATATCATTAATTAATAATTTATTTTCCTCCAGCTCTTGACAATGAATTCTGCTTTCTGTTTGATTTTGGACTGTTGTAGTTTATTTTATATATTCTATGCTAGTGCATTAGTGTGTTCAGTATTTATCTTTTTTGTGACTGGTTTATTCCAGTTAGAATAGACTTCCTGGCATTCATCCATTGCAGAATACCCTTTCTTTTAAAGACTAAATTATAATACTCCGTTGTATGAATGTATACCACATTTTGCTCACCCATTCATCTGTTGATGGGCAGTTTGCTGCTCCATTTTAGATGTTTGCAATAGTGCTATGATTTTGGGTGAAAAACTACCTCTGAAGAACTCTTGTTTTCAAAGCCAAGCAGGATGGTGCATGACAGTGATACTACCACACAAGAGGGAGAGCAGGGATATGCTGGTAATCTGAGGCCAGCCTTGACTACACAGCAAGCTTCAGGCAGGCCAAGACTACATAGCCAGATCCAAAAAGACCCTAAAACTAGTGAGGCAGTGGTGGTTGTACATGCCTTTAATCCCAGCACCTGGGAGACAGAGACAGAGTTTGGGTCAGCCTGGTTTACAGAACTAGTTTCAGATCAGCCAAGGCTATACAGAGAAATCCTGTCTCAAAAAACAAAACCAAAAAACCAAACAACAACAAAATACTCCTGGACTTTCTTCAGTTTCTCCTGTATCTGCCTAGAAGTCAGATTTTGTGTCATGTTATCATTGTGCTCAGCTTTTCTCATGGTGCCTGTGCCATACATAGGCTGTTAGTTTTTGCTGTTATTAATACTGTTTTTAAGTGTGTCTGAGTGTGGTAGGCGCATGTGAGTGTAGACTGCTTATAGGCTAGGTGTATCAGATGCTCCTGGAGCTGGCCTTAAAGGCTGTTGTGTGTTGCCTGCTTGACTATTGGGAACCAAACATGGGTCCTTCGTAAGAGGTCTCACTATGTGGCCCTGGCTAGAGTTCTTCCTCTGTGGACCAGGCTTGCCTCCACCATACAGAGATCTACCTGCTTTCTCCCTGGCTTTGGGGTTAAAGGCATGTATGCTACCACAGCATCCTTTACTGTTGAGCCACCTCTAGCCCTGCCTCTACTTCCCATGGGATTCCATTCCAGATGTGTGCCATCTCTCCTGGTTCTTGCTGTGCTGGGAATGGGACCCAGCTCTGTGTGTGCTGGGCAGGCCCCTCTAGTCACATTGTCTTTTGTGACTTAATTTTTAGCCTAATATTGATAAATCTGACTGTTGGAAATTGTGTTTACTTTTAATTTTCAGAAGCAAGAGAAAAAGAGAAGAAATGAACAGAGAGAAAGAATTAAGAAAACAAATTGAAGATATTGAAGCAACACCGTCAGGCTCAAGTGCAGTCAGAGATCACTCAAAATCATCATCCAGGTGCCTGGATTTTCCACAAGACTTCTAAACTCTCAGTTTCTATGAGTTCATAATATAGTTTAGTTAAAAAAGATGCAGTGTTTCTTCACTTTAGACAGTTGGATACTCCTAGACTGAGAAAACACCGAGAGTCAGCTTTGGAACCTGAGATACAGTGTTTTAGGAGAAAGTGATGTAAAAACACTTGTTCCATGCCTTTTGTTGAACTAGAAGCCATTTTAAAGTTATTTTTGGCTCATCTTGATGGTTACATTGTATAGGCGGACATGAGTCCAACACTCTATACTAAGGATGTGCCAGCATTCATGATTGTGATCATTTTCTTTGTTTTTTCATTTTTTTATTGGTTATTTTATTTATTTACATTTCAAATGTTATCCGCCTTCCCAGTTTCCCTCCATAAGCCCCCTATCCCCTCCTCCCCCATTTGCTTCACTTTGGGGGAGGCCCTTTGTGGTTTTGAGGTGAGGTTTCTGTTTTTAGTCTCCAAAGAAGCTGGGATTGACAGTAAGTACCACTGTGACAAACTCGGTGATAGTTTTTAGTGCACAGTTTTAGGGGAGGATACTCTAGAGATCAATAAGGGCTTGTGCATACTACATGTTTTGTGCATGCTGTATGTTTTTGAGACAGGTTCTGTTCTTTCTGCTTCTTCTTTCTGAGTACTGTTGTTATAGGCATGTGCCATTATGCCTAGCTATGCACAAATGGGAAATTGCTACTTCTAATGTGAAATCGTTTCTGATCATTCTTCTACAGTCCGACTGGCTCATTGAGAAATACACATACATATAGACACACTCACACATATTAGCTTATTTTTATTTATTCACTTTCATTTATTTACTTATTTAGTTTTGAGGCATAGGCTTGCTCTGTAACCATTAGTGTCTTGGAGCTCACAATAAACCTTCTGTCTTCATCTCTTGGAATCTTAGGATTGCAAATGTATACCACTATGCCTGCTCATTAATGTATCCTATCTATATATTTATAGTTGTTTTTTGAGATAGAGTCTCTCTAGGCAGTCCTGGCTGTCCTGGAATTCATTATGTATACTGGGTTGGCATTGAATTCACAGAGAGATCTGACTGCTTCTGCCTCCTGAGTGCTGGGATTAAAAACTATATATCACCCCACCCAGCTATTAATATATTTTAAAGTAACTACTAGGTTATTACCATTATTTTGCCTTTGTAGTATGTTGAGAATCAGTATCACATACCTTGTAAATAGTTTCTAAAAAATCTGGAATGTTACTGAAATTTAACTTAGAACAAATTTCCGTGTGTCTTGGCTTTAAAGAAAAGGCATATGGGCCAGATGTGGTAGTGCACACCTTTAGTGCCAGTGCTTGGAAGGTGGGCCAGGTGGATCCTTGTGCACTCAGGAGTAAGACCCTGTCTCTAAAACAAAAACAAAAATGTTATGTGAACATTCCCCGGTGGCTCGTGTAAATGTTGATTGTATGAAGCGGAGGCGGGAAGATCGGGAGCTCACGGGCCGTATGAGATCCTTCTCAATCAAAAACCAAAGTTAAAAGTGACAGCCGCCACTAGCATATAGTTATAGTGGATATAAATTGCCACTCATAAATTACTGACGTGAAAGACAGATGTCACTGAGCTTGTGGAATATCACCTCAGTTAGGAGAGAAATGTCATGTACATCTGTAAGGTAGAGACTGTTTGTTTTTTTTTTTTTTTTTTTTTTTTGGTTTTTCGAGACAGGGTTTCTCGTGTGAGCTTGGCTGTCCTGGAACTCACTCTGTAGACCAGGTGGCCTCGCAACTCAGAAACCGCTGCCTCTGCCTCCAAGGATGCTTGGGATTAAAGGCGGTGCGCCACACCGCCCGGCTATGTTTGGTTATTTTTAAGCAAAATCATAGGCTGAGATGGTGGCACAACCTTAGAGTCAGCCCTTGGAGGCAGAGACAAGTGGATCTTTGAGTTTGAGGTCAACCCGGTTAATAGAATTAGTTCCTGGACAGCCAAGGCTATACAGAGAAACCCTGTCTCAAAAACAATCACAGTAAAAGTAGTGAATTTTGCTTATGAATTTATTTCCAGAATAAAACTTGGTTGTGGACATCAGTTAATGTTTGGCTACAGACAGAAGGGCAGGGAGGAGTACTCTAAGCTGTTCTACCCTGTGTACTGTTTTTCAGGCCTCAGTTCCTGCTTTGGCACCACA
The DNA here is from genome assembly GCA_021653895.1 of Mastomys natalensis. NCBI lineage: Eukaryota > Metazoa > Chordata > Mammalia > Rodentia > Muridae > Mastomys > Mastomys natalensis. The sequence goes on from JAJTUV010000141.1 coordinate 1,157,847, forward strand.
CTGAATCAAGGAATACTTTGTTTTCTATCAGAGACATTTTAATCATAATTTCATGGACTTGGGTTTTCAGAATACGGAAAATATGTTAAATTAAAAAAAAAATGTTTGACATTACAAGTAAAAAGCCAGACATGGAATATGGAGGTAGCACATTCCATTCAGAGTTTATGGGAGTATTAGGCTTAGATAATGAACCGTGAAGTTAACATGCATCAGCTTAGTTCTCAGTCTAATGCTTACTTTTGAACTTTAACATAGTTAACTTAGCATAACTGCTAAAGATCAACATTTTAGTTGAATGTTTTCAGTGGCCAGATAATCTTGCATCAAAAAAAAAAACAACCCAAAAAACCTTTTCTTTTCATTCTGAGTGCTGGGATTAAAGGTGTGTGAACCGGCATGCCAGCCAAGACAAAGTAATATTTAAACAGCGCATTTATTCACGGAATGCTTGAACTGCAAATGTTAACGCATTTGAAAATTTCATTCATGGTAGGAGAGGTAGGGTTTCCCGGGAGCATGGTGCTGTCTGCAGCAGAAAAAGAAAGAGTGTCTGTTTCTGTGTTTCCAGGGACACAAGCAGCAGTGACAGTGACGACAGTTCTGATTCATCTGATGATGAGCTAATCGGCCCTCCTTTACCCCCTAAAATGGTAGGAGAACCAGTTAATACTGTGGACGAAGATATCCTTGGCCCTTTACCTCCACCTCTGTGTGAAGAAGGAGAAGAAGATGATGATGATGAGTTAGAGGATGAAGGAGAAGAGGATGTAAGTATTCAAAGGTTTTGTATGAATTTGGAGGAGTTGTAAGTAGTATAGAAAACACTTTCCTGCTAAACTGCCAGTCATGGGTGGGATAGCCATCACCTGTTGATTATAAAAAACAGACTTGGGCTATTGACATGGCTCAGCTGGTAAAGGTGCTTGCCTCCAAGCCTAAGGACCTGAGTTCCATCCCTGGGGTCACATGGTAGAAAGGAGATAACTGACTCTGAAAGTTGCCCTCTGACCTTTACATGCACACACACACACACATAGCACACAAATAAGTAGATGTAATAAAACGGGTTTTTAAAAAGCAAACTTGTTTTTGGTTAGTTCTTAAGTTTGTTTCATTTTGTGGTGATAGAGCTTGAACGCACAGTCTTTGAATGGTAACCAGGCCCTCTGTCACTGAACTAGGTTCTCAGCCTTTAGCTGATTTTATCACTGTTTCCAGTTCTCTCCTGAAAATACAGCATCACTCTCCTGATACGCCATTCAGAAAACAGTGATTTTAGTAAAAATGTAGAAAACCGGAAAATGTAGTAGATTTTGCCAAATGAATAGTATAGGATAAAATGATAGGCCTCAATTATATGTGTCAGTAGTCACAGTAGATGTGAGCAGACTTAATTTGTTATGTATAACCTGAGAAATTCTCAGAGTTACAGAACTGGGAAAAATTCTACTATATTCTATTATATAGAATTATTATACTATATTATATTATTATTATATTATATAATTGGTAGAGTATCTAATTACAGTAAAAGGTTAAAGGTAAAGAAACACAGAAGGGTATAACACAGTAACTTCCTTCCTATACATAGTAAGCAAGTTGGATGATTAGTGTTACAAAATTCACATCAAATAATCTTTAGGCATTATAATTATTGATAAGAGTGACCTCACTTGATGGTAAAAGGAAGTTTGCTCTTCAGGAAAACTTGGTGGTCCCTAATCTTTGTGCATCTGAGGTGTTTGCAGATGTGTGAACACTGACAGAATTACAAGGGGAAATGGATGAACGCACGGTCAGAAAGAGAAAGTCAGCTATGTGAGGACATAAGTCAGAAGTATAGGTTGAGTGATACAAGCAAACAGACTTGAGCTGCTGAACACATGTAGTTCCCTCATCGAGCATTTTCCTTTCAAGCATACATAGGCAGTCAAAACCCACAACAATATCTAGGCCATAAAGTATTATGGACAGATGAACGTCTGAGGAACCAAGGTGAAGAGGTACTCAGTCATGGAATACTGTGACATGTGAGACAGGGTTTTGTAATGGAGTGAATGTTTGTATCTGGTCAGAATTCTTATGCTGAAACCCAAACCTTCAGGGTTGCTATATTTGGAGGTGAGGTTTTGAGGAAGTAGTTCAGGTTAAAATGTATCAAAAGAGCCCCTAGAAATTCTGTTCTTCTCTGAAGAGCCATCAAAGCTGTGGGATAGTACAGGCCTATGATCCTTGTCCTCAGGAAATGGAGGCAGAAGAATCCCAAGTTCAGGGCCATTCTAGGTTGCATACTACATACATGTTCTGCTCTCGGACAAAATAAGAGAACAAACAAGTGTGAGACACTAGACAGTGTATGCTTACCTTTCTTTACCTTCCTCCAGAGACCTGAAAAACAGCTATTTGAGGATATAGTAGGTCAACCAGAATCCAGACTTGCCGTCCCCTTGACTATAGCCTTCAAGCACCCGAACTGGGCCGAACACAGTTCTGTTGGTTAAGTTACCCAGTGTGGTGTTTATTATGACTGACTGAGCTGACCATCAAGAGTCTGCAAGGCTGAAAAGGAAAAGGAGCATTACACATGTGCACATGCTGTAGTATGCAGGATATTATACACGCATACATGCTATAGTATGTAGGATATTACACACACCACACACACACACACACACACACATGCTGTAGTATGCAGGGTAATACACACACATGCTGTAATACACAGTATATTACATGTACATGCTGTAGTATGCAAGATATTACACACACATACACATGCTGTAGTATGCAGGATAATACACACACACACACACACACACTCACACACATGCTGTAGTATGCAGGATAATACACGCACACACGTTCTGTAGTATGCAGGGTAATACACACACATGTTGTATTATGCAGGATAATACACACATATGCTGTAATACGCAGTATATTACACAAACATAGACATGCTGTGGTATGCAGGATAATACACACACATGCTGTAGTATGTGGGATAATACACACACATGCTGTAGTATGCAAGTACAAATAAACTGCTGAGATGTCATGTGATCAAAACATAGAGCTATGTTTTTATGAGAGTAGATGAGGCCAATTAGATCAAATCCAGAAAACGTGAAGATATGCTGTCTGGGAGCAGAATTTGATTGAGCCTTGTATCCGATTATGTTTTTAGGGGAGCATGGTCTAGGATAAGTTATAGTCTAGCAAAAGTGATTGGAAGTAACAAAGGCACAGGGCATAATACTAGATTATGGGGAACATCAGCTTGTCTAGCAAAGAAACTTCATGAGGAGGAGCAGGCCTAAATTATTGCTGCAAAGTTAAAGTATGGTTAAGTTAAGGGCTTCAGAAGTCCATTTGTAAGCTTAATCTGTTCATAGCTGTTTTTCAAATGTATAAAATTACATGGCGGTCAAAGCACGGCTGTTAGTGACGTGTGACAGCTGGATTTTTAAAGTGCACACTTAATGGCAATGCAAAGTGTATTAGTATCACTGGAGACTTACATCAGATCCACAGAGGAGACAGAATAGGGTTGGGGGATTTCCTATATCTGTTTTATTCCCTTCTCTCTCTTTTTGATTCATAGCACAGAATCTCTGAAAAGTTAGGGAGGTCGTGGTGAATGAACAGTTAGCTTCAAGATTTTGAAATGGAAATGAAAACCTTGTAGTGGTTTTCTTAGAGTCCCAGAATTTATGTTACCTGAAAATGAAGGCTTCTAGTTCCATTTGTGGTGAGTGGAAGCTTCATGCCGTGTTTAAGGTTCTAAGTGAGCATATAACTTTTCTGTTTTCTCATTAATTCAAATATCTGGAATGTTGACAGCTTCTTAGGTTAAGTAACAATAGGAATGGAACTATAGCCAAAGGAAAAACATGAATATTATTATAGGATATAGATGGATAATTTCACATATACATTACAGATGATTTGTATAGCAATTTTTTTGTTTGTTTGTTAGTTTTTCAGACAAGGTATCCTCTGTGTAGCCCTGGCTGTCCTGAGAACTCTATCTGTAGACCAGGCTGGCCTTGAACTCAGACATCAGTCTGCCTCTGCCTCTGAGTGCTGAGATTAAATGTGCTCCATCATGCCTGGCTTTGGGTAGCAGTCTTTGGCCTGTATTTTTATATTGAATTCAGATATTTCTGACCTTAGAAGTAATTTTATCTTGTCTGTTTGTACTTAGAGTCTAGAGTTTTGTACTTGTTGGTTCAGAAAACTGTTTTAGGGTAATAATCAGTAAACATACAAGGAATAATAATAATAATAATAATAATAATAATGATAATAATAATATAATTATTATTGTTATCATCATCATCATCATTTTGGTTATTGTTTTTTTTTTGTGTGTGTGTGTTTGTTTTTTTGAGGCAAGGTTTCTTTATGTAGCTCTGGCTGTTCGGGAACTCTGTAGACCAGTTCTTCTTGAGCTCACAAAGATCAGCCTGACTCTGCCTCCCGAGTGCTGGGATTAAAGGCATCCCTCCATCCCCTGATCAGGGAACTATATTTCCAGGATGTGTCTAGGTTTCATGGTTAGGATGTATTGGGTGTCCTGCTGCTTGAACACTGTAAGCCCCTTTGAGTCCTTACTTGTTCTCTCTTGTGTTTACATCACACTATTGGTCTTTTGTATCTTCTGGTCCTCTTGTTTTCAGCCCTTTCCTGTCTATTTCCTCTTGGTCCTAACTTGAGAGCACACTGAAGTCATTTTGTAGTCTGCTTTTGTCTCCAAGCTACTTTCTGAATACCTTTCTCTAAGACCAAATGTTTCTGAAGCAGCAAGTGCTTCTGACTTCACTGTTCATCTCTAAGTTTGTGCTGTTAGCATCTGCCTTGCCATGAAAACTCCTCACCGGGATCCGTGATCCTCTGAGCATGCCAATCCAGCGTGATGTGGTGGTATATACTGTATTTCAGGACTCTGGAAACTTCAGCAGGAGGATTGCTTTGAGTTTGAAGGCAGCCTGGCCATAGGGCATTCCAGACTAGCCAAGGCTATGTCAACATAATTCAATAGCAGAACAAAACAGAATTAAGAGAAAAAAACAGTCTAAATCCAAAGATCTTTTTTTTTTTGTTTGTTTTTTTTCAAGACAGGGTTTCTCTGTGTAGCCCTGGCTGCCCTGGAACACACTCTGTAGACCAGCCTGGCCTCAAACTCAGAAATCCTCCTGCCTCTGCCTCCCAAGTGCTGGGATTAAAGGCGTGCGCCACCACCGCCCGGCGCCAAAGATTTTTTCTCAGGTTTCATTCTACCATGTCTGCAATGTGGAGCACTTTGGCCTGTGCCTTGAAACTCTTCCTTCTTTTCTTGGAGCTTTTGGTTTGCTACCTGTCCCTTGACTGTTTAATCAAACTCCTGCTATGAGGCAGGCACTATCTAGTTATGGGAGACACACAGGACATAAAGCAGACAATCTTAAGTGGCATTTGCATCCTGCTCCTTCTTCCTAGTTCTCTGGCTTTGTCTGGCCTAAGGCTCTCTCCTTACCTCCTGCCAGGGAGAGGTGCAGAGCAGTGTAGGAGCAGCACCTCATCCGAGGATTTCTGAGCATAACTTCAGCTTCTTGGTGCTCAGAAATTTTCAGAGCACTGTTATATTTTATAGGAAAGCAGCTAAGTTTAAATTATAGAACAGTCCCAGCCTGTGCTTGTCAATCTATCACAGGAAAAAACAAAACTAAATTATAGAACAGATGAAAAGACACAGTAGGACAACATGGAGAATGAATGTAGAATAAGGCTCAGGTACTATTGAATGGTCATATCTTACCTAATTTCAAATGACTTGATATAGTAGTATAAGAAAGCACAGACTCGGAAGAGTGAAAAGAAAAGTAGAACCATGAAGAAAAATTAATACAGACTATTAGAAACCAAGCTGTGCCCTTGCTGGGTGAGGCAGCAGGGTGGGGGTGGGGCACCAAATGTTTGCCATCATAGGCACCTTTTCTCTCTTATAAGAAAGGTTTTCCTAGGGACTAGTGAGATGACCTAACTGTTAGGAGCACTTGCTGTTCTTCTAGAGGGCCTGGATTTGATTTCCAGCACTTACAACCATCTGTAACTCCAGTTCCAAGGGATTGGATGATCTCTCTGGCTTCCTATAGTCCTAGCCTTTGCGAGCTGGAGGCAGGAAGGTCAGGAGTTTTAAGTCCAGTGACTTTCATGTCACATAGGGCTATATAGTAAGACCCTGTCCTCTAAAACACAACACACACACACACACACACACACACACACACACACACACACACGAATCAAAAAAAAAAAAAAAAAAAGAAACCCCAAAACAACAAAAAGATGCTGTACAGATAGAGTGTCTCTTTACAATTAGTCTTGAAATGTTAACTTTCATGTTACTGTTTACTCTTCTAGACATTTTTGCTAATTAAACAAAGCTAAAATGATCGATCCTACATTGAAGTGAGATTATTAATCAGTATTAGTTACCTAAAACTGAAGGCACTAACTAACCTGGTTAGATTGCATCATTTTGATTGAATAACACGTCATTAAGATACTTAAAAAAATTCAGCTATTCTGTTACATAACAACAGCAACAGTCAACATTAGTATATCTAATATATGATGTGTTTGAATATGAAGGAGAATATGAAACTTTTCAGTGCATAAAAGACTACTGAACAGTCAGTGACTATTTCTCTATTTTTCTTTTTCTTTTCCTCATTTTGTTTTTATTATACCATCTTTGCTTAATTTACAGCAAGCAGAAAATAAGCTGGGTCTTGTTTTGATACAAACATTGATGTTTTAAAGGTTGTACACACTATTTGTTAAAAAGAACATATAAAAATACCTTTTTAGAAGCTTCTATAAGAAAGAAAATACAAAGTTTAGCCCTATAACTTTCGTCTTTGCTAGAACTGCAAACTACTTCTCCAGTTTTAAATAGACTTTGTTGTTTAAACTATACATCCAGGAAAATCTAAAATAATTAAAGAAACATGCATATAGATGATTGCCCAGCAGAATAAGAACATTAACTGCAAATAGTAAAGAAACCAAAGTTAGAAATGCTATTAAATATGCAAAGGTTCTAGAATTAACCCTCCAAACACATCCACAAACAGTTCTTAAAACTGTCTTTTGTTGTCTACAAGCAAGGACTAGATTTCTAAAAACAAAATTGAAAGGAAAAATAAGGTAGTCCTCTAGGTGGATCGTCCCCCACAGTTTCTTCACTCCCATCTGTAAGCAAGGAGTCTAAGATCTTAGAGACGCTAGCTTTGTATGCTGAAATGACACTGGACATTTTAAGTCACTTTATTGCCTCCAAAACAATCTTGAAGAAAAGTACTAGAAATTATAAATATTTAAGGGTATCATTTTGTTATTTTTTAGTCATGTCCTACATTACAAAAAACTAAGTGATGTGGCTTTTGCTTAAAACTCAACTTTTCCCAAAGATTTATGACAACCACATAGGAGTGTCATCTTCTCAACTTGTCTCATATTAATAAATTGAGCAAGCCTCCCCTATGAAGAACTGGCAGATTTTGATACAAACGCACATGTCAAAATTCAGTTTGTTTTACACTATGCATATAAAACAAAATGTGTTTTCAAACAGTTTACTTGTTTCTAAAGAAAAAAACAATGAAACAAAACCCTTAAATAACAATGATCAACAATAGTTAAATTTTAGAGAAGCTATGCTAAAACAGTCTTTTCCCCTTAAAATGATTTCTGTGATCATTGATACACTCGAAATTTAAGGGGGAGGGTTTTTTTTTCCCTTAAGCTTTAATGTTCCAAATCTTAGAAACCAGCAGGGATTTAGGTGGGGGGAAAACAGTGAAGGCTCCATGTTTCAGTGAAAAGGCCAGTCTCCCTGAAAACGCTATTTAACCCAGTTGGCATCAATCCCCAGACAATGGAGTTAACAAGAGAACTATTTCACAATGAATCATAAATAATCATCATGGGCTTAGACATCTTGACATAAAGGTCCACCCTGAACCTAAATGTGTCTGTGTTGTAATAATTATTTAATAGAAGGCCGCCGGTCAAGCCGACTATCTAAGCTGCAGCGGCTCTGCCTAGCTCAGCTGCCATGTTCTGGCAGGAGGCCATGTGCATACCCGCAGCTAGAACTGGCCAGCCAGAAACACCAGTCCTGCCACCCATGAGACACCAGCGTGGGAGATGGTTCTGTCAATCTCCCAGCTATCTCTGCAAGGCTGGGCATTGCCCAGACCATCCCGCCATCCATGTGGGCCCAGTAGGAAAATGAGACTCTAATGGTAAATTATCCAAAAGCTTATATATTTGGTAATGATCAGTAACAAGATGCCCATACAATCAGAAGTGTAACCCAATACCCAACCTAGGTATACCAACTACCTTTGATTGCTACAGACACGTGAACATCTGCCTCCATTGCTCCTCCATATCTCTCTCTCTCTCTCTCTCTCTCTCTCTCTCTCTCTCTCTCTCTCTCTTTTCTCTTAGCTCCTCCTCTTCCTTTTCCTCATCCTCTCCTAACTCCTCCCGCCTTAGCTCCTCCTACATGTCTGAGCAGTCTGTGTTGTAATGTCGCTACCATCTCACTTTTGTATCATTCTATCTTATTAGCAAGCTACATTTCTAGGTTAAAGGTTCTACCAAATATGGATATGAAAATTTATTTTTAATAAGACAAAAATGTTACAAATTATGGTCGAACACCATCTTTTCACCAAATACTTCAAGCATAAAAAATGAGAGTCTTTTTAAAAATATACAGAAATACCACAAATTGGTAGCTGCCCATAACATTAAACAAACTGGACTCTTAAGAGTGGCTTCTCAACAGGATATCATTTTAATTATAACCATTGTCCAGTACAGGGAAAACTAACAAGTTAAGTTTGTTTGTTTGTTTTTAAATGCATCTTTACAACATTGTATTCCTGATCATTTAAGTATACCAAACTATGAGTAAATAAATGATACATGCCTACAAGTATCATGAATTATACTGTCAATGACCACTGGACTTGGGACAAGTCCAAGACCTTGACGTAGATTTTGACCTAGACACAGTCGTGATCTTTGACTGAGATTTGGATCTAGGTGGTTCTTTTTTTCCTTGATTCCTTTTATATATTGAGCCAGACTTACAATGTGTTTTGGAATCTGTTTTAGAGGTGCCTCTAGTTTTGGTGTGAGATGCAGACCTAGAACGTGATTTAGCCTTCATTTCTTTCTTAGGCTGGGACTTGGACCATGATCTTGAATTGGATTTAGATCTTGAAAAAGATTGATTTCAGTGTTTGAATCTACATTGTCGAAATGGCTTTGGCTATGCCGTGATCTTCCAGTCGGTCTACTGTTTCTAGGACTGTAAGATCTCCTATAGTTATAATCAGAGGAGTGACTCCTTGATCTCCTCCTTTCATAGCTTCAATAACATCTATATTGGTCATAATCGTCATACTGTGAAGAGCTGTAAACGTTCTTCCCTTCCTTGGCTTTCATTTGATTTGGTATCTTCCTATCCCCTGTGTGAACTGTATTTGAATCTGATGCCCACAAGTCCATTTTCTGTCCACAGTCATGTAAAGCATCTTCAACATCACGAACATCTCAACCGAACATACACATATCCTCTTGGACATCGAGTGCAGGAACCAAGTGGAACACAGACATCTACTATTGGACCATAATGACCAAATTCCCGACGTAAATCTTAAGACCTGGTGTCGTGTCGGCAGCTCGGGTGGAGGCGGCTCACATCCACACACACTCCTATTTTCTTTTTTCTTTACAGAGATTTATTTACTTGCTTTTTGTCTGGCCATTAAATGGTAGATTTACCCTTGGTAGTTAACATTACTTGACATCCTGTCCCTTGACACTAGTCTGTGGCCAGTAGCTAACCTATTAGTACATTGCTCACTTGGCTGCCATTGGCGCAAAATGCAAAGTAACGGGGGCTTAAACAAAGACAGAAATCTTATTTTCTTTTCCCATGAATCAGACATTAATCATGTTTGAAGGCTCAGTATATGGCAGATAATTACTGTTTCTTCTTTTAAGTCCTGCCGTCATTATTAGAGCTTTAAGATGGATGTTCAAGCGATGGTCATGAGTTTTGTAGATCTGTCAGTAGGAAGACAGAAGAGATAAAAAGGCTACTTATTTTGAACCTGCCTCTTCTATTTGATAAGTATAGTATTTAGTATTGGAAATCAAGATTCCAGCTACAATTTATTGCTTTTTACACAAAGAATGAATGATAGTGGGTAAAGACTTTATCTGTTCCCAAGCATAAGTCTATACTAGTGTTGATTCTTGTTCATTGTTTCAATCTTTGGATTAAAATTTAGCATTGTTAACAGTTTCTTAATGTATACTGTGTGTATGTTCATATGTTATATGTTTATTTGATGTTACTCATGCTTTTTGAACATAAGCTACTTTCTCCAAAGGGACAAAAGACAGTTTGTTAAAATGTATTTAAAAGAACAACCAAGTCATTCAGTATAGAAGTGAATGAAAAGGCAGCTGCTTTGGGGCTGCAGTTCAGTTGTTAGAGTGGTTGCCTAGCATGGATTTGATCTGGACACACAAACAGGCGGCAGCATGCGCGCGCACAGACACACACACACACACACACACAGCACACCACACATGACCACACACATGCACAGACAGGACACACATGCACTTGAGCGAAATAGTGAGATTCTGTCTTAAACAAAAAATACAAAAAACAAAGTTTGTGGCTTCTAAACCAATCTTTAGACTCTTAGGTTTGGTTACTATACCAGCATGCATGAATTTAATGTGAATTCTCGTGTCTGTCTGGTTTGCTTTTTGCTTATTTTCTTGAGAAATGAAGTGCAATCTTTTCAGTTCATTGAGTTATGGGAATACACTTTACAACTAGCCTTAGCAAAGAGTTTAGTTAAGCTTAACTAGATATGTGTCTATTTTCATTTGGAAAATCATTGAAATACTTCTTTGGGAAATGAAGGCAGAGGTTGTTTTGTTGTGTTGTTTTACAGAAGAATTTCCAGTAAGAGGTCTCAATAGAGAATGTGCATTTTAAATGCTTCCTTTAGGGAGAGTGACTCTTTAATAAAACAATTATAGCAGTAATAACATAACTTTCCCTCAGTTGAATTTGATTAACATTTTTAAAGGAGATTTTATGATAACCCCATTGTTTCTACAACTAAGTTCCCAGTTCTTTATGGGCATTCTAAATCTTCCATCAGAATAGGCTAAAACAGAAGCCCTGAATGACAGGCCAGTCAGACTTTACTCTCTTTCTCTGGTAGATCTCTCCGAGAAAGGAATTTGCTGGTTTCCAGTGAATCCCAGTAAAATCCTCAGTGCCCCTTTCCTATCTTCCATGTTGATTAACATTTTTTCTCACATTCCCCTTTGGGTTGGTTAGTGTTCTGTCAACTTGACACAGCTAGAATCATCAGAGAGGAGAGAGCTTCAAGTGAGATCTGGGTGTCAGGTATGGAGGCCATTTTATTAATGTGGGAGGGGCCATTGTGAATTGGGTCAAGTGGAATTGAATGCTTTTATATTAAAAATGTTAATTTTATGACATTCTGTCTTTCTTGCTTTGTAATCTTACATCAGAATGGAAGTGGAGATTGAACAGACTCTAGCCGGCTTGGTCATGGCAACAATGGCTCTGGCAGGGATTGCCCCTCTTCCCCAGGTTTTCTGTCTTGCCTTTAGAGCACATTCCTAAAGCTAGCCACCAAGTCCATTCCCTCATTTTGGCCAGTTCCTTCTCTTGAGGCTGACTATTAAGGTCCTGCTATCAAAGTATTGAAGCCCAGCAATTAAAGTCCCCATTAGTTCACCTAATTAACATGCCCAATTAAAATTAAACCTCATCCTAACACAGGGTTTCCCCTTGTACCTTTATAAACTGCCCTTTTCCTATGGGCCACATCTGGCTCCTCTCTATCCAGAGGCAGTCCTATGTCCCCCACTCTTGGAAAGATGTCCCCTGCCCCCTTGTTTCCTTCCCCTTCTCTCTCTTTCTTTGTCTCCTGGCCATGTTTCTTATTCTGTTCTTTGTCCCTCTGGGGCAAATACACCTCTTTGTTCTGAGAACTTGATCATGGGGTGTCCTAAGCCGATCTGATCCTTTCAGAGATAGGAAATGAAGAAAGAGCATAGAAATGTAAGTCAGCATGTTTCTCTAAGAACCAGGATCTCTGCCTTCTTTAAATAAATGCAGTTAGTGATTGTGAGCACTACCCTAAGAGAGAATGAGGTACAATCATGTTCCTTGTGTCCTAATCTCAGTAAAGTGAGTTTTTGGTGGCTGGGGCTAGGGCTTGGACTAGCACTAGGACACTACAGACTGCAGACTAGGTCACTAGGACAAGCTCATAGGACACTAGAGACAGCACTAGACAGTAGAGACAGCACTAGGACACTACAGACTGCACTAGGACACTACGACTGCACTAGGACAGTAGAGACAGCACTAGGACACAACGCTGCACTAGGACACTACAGTCTGCACTAGGACACTACAGTCTGCACTAGGACACTAGAGACTGCACTAGGACACTAAGACAGCACTAGGACACTAGAGACAGACTAGGACAGTAGAGACAGCACTAGGACAGTAGAGACAGCACCTAGAACACTACAGTCTGCACTAGGTCACTAGAGACTGCACTAGGACACTAAGACTGTACTAGGTCACTAGAGACTGACCAGGACTCTACAGACTGCACTAGGTCACTACAGACTACACAGGACACTACAGACTACACCAGGACACTACAGTCTGCACTAGGACACTAAGAGACTGTACCAGGACACTACAGGCTGCACTAGGACACTACAGATTGCACTAGCAAAGTATCAGTGCATTGCCGTTCCTTTGTCAGTGTCCTGCTAATGTAGCCCACACTGCCCTGGGACATGGGAAAGCTACCCCCTCACCCACCTCCTTAATTTTGATCGGAACAGCTTTGAACCCCTGTGGCTGGCTTTCTTTTCTTTTCAATGTGAGAAGTTGAACTCAGGGCCTCTTTATAAATCTGTATAAACTGAAGACCTCACTGTTCTGTGGTATGTTTTAAGGCAAAGGTTTTTATTTATGTAGACATAGGCCTCTGGAGCCACCATGAGCTTTGTTGTGGTGTCTAGGAGGCACCACAGGTAACCATATGTCCCTGAAGGAAAACGACTTATTTTGGTAGATGGAAACCAGTTTCACAAGTTTCTAAGGAATGCTGACTTTTATCTGACTGTCAGAAATCCTCTTATAGTCCAGGGTGAGCCTGTTTCTGGATATCTGGATAGCCTTTTGGAGTTTCCTTTGGAGCTGACATCCTCATTGGACATGCTGGGCAAGCATTCTGCCAAGTGAGCGACATCTGCAAGCCTCTTAAATATATGCATTTCCTTCAGTAGTTAGCAATGCGTTTGTGTGTGCTGTTACTGCTCAAGCTAATAGATTGGAAATGTTAATATTAATTGCTATAGATTGGAAATGTTAATATATTAATTGCTTTTAATGACAAACTTGCTTTTTACTCATTTTTTATTCGGCTTTGCTTATATGGAGGTTAGTGGTAATTGTTCTTTCAATAGGATTTGAGGATTTATTTTTATTTTCCTTGGAATTGAATAAACAACAGTTTAGATGGGAAATGTCAGAGAAAAGGATTGAAAAATCATGTTTTAAAAATTCCTGTTTGTATATAATCTTATTTTTTTATAAGGTGAAGGGAGGTTACAACAAGTAATTAAACAGAGACTTGGGAATTACTGAGGGTTTCATTGTCCTCAGGTTTCTTTGTATCCTGTTTCACATTACTACAGAAAATGGCCAGTTTGGATTTTATGACTGTAACTAAAGGCTAAATGTAACAGTGACTTTTGAGTGGTGAACACCTGCTTTTCATGAACTTTGTCTGACTCCCTGGCTGGCACGTTCTGCGGTAGACAGTCCAAGTTTGGGCCACCACTGTGTTTCTCTGTCTTCTGGTCTGAAACCTTTCATCCCCTTGAGGACTTGGTCACTGCCCACCACCTGTATCAGTCAGTCTCCTCCTCATGGGTAGGGAAAGAAAGGATGGAGGATTGGAAGTGGCGGGGTTCTCGTCAACTTTTTATCAGGCGTTTGACAGTGAATCAGTTCATGGAAGCCCAGTAAGGGTCACCTCGTGTGCAGGCCTGCCCTGGGCCATTGCCATCCTCCGCTGTTTTACACAAAGCTAATTTACTTATAAATATGGTGAGTGTGTGCATGTGTGCAAGCAAAGACATATGGAGTCAGAGGACAACTTTGAGGAGTGGGTTCTCCCTGCCATCAAGAGGGCTTGAGTTTAGGTTCTGAGGCTTGGCGGTGATACCCGGTCCCCCTGATGGTCTGCCAGACCTGTTGTTTTTATTGTTGCTCTTGGTCAGTTTAATTTGAAGCTGACTTTGAAGAGTTGTTTTATTTTTAAAACAATGTGAGGAAGCTTACTGACTTTTACTTTCAAAGGATAGTTAACATTTAAAACCATTACACCTGCAAAGTTCTGTCAGCAGAGGATGCTAGAAGCTTTCTTCTAGAGTGCTTAGTGTGATCCACTGTGCTTGATGGGAAGGCCTCATGCTCTGACATGGGCACTAGGGGGAAGGAGAGACATTTTCATTTCCAGTTGTCTCCTATTTACAGAGGAAGAGAAAGTGATTTTTTTTTTTTTAAGGGCCAGGTCTGGCCTTGAGTTTGTGAATCTCCCACTTTCCCTCCCATGAGCTAGGATTACTGGTTCACACCGTCATGCCTAGCCTGAGACCTTTGATAAGTAATTACTTCTATAAACTGTCACAGTTAACAGAGTCTTATTTAGGATAAGGTTTGCTAGCATATAGGCACTTTATATCACGATTTTATTTGTAACATCAAATAATATCTATTCCTGTAATCACAACTAAGCAATGTAAATCTAATCTTGTCACATCTCTAAATCCTCTAGTTCATGGCTATCGTTTGTAAGTAATCCTTGTCTTGGCCTCTGAGGTCTTGCTTGACTTGATTTCTACAGAGATTTTAGACTTTGTCTCCTTTATCTTCTTTGTTCATGTCTCTCTAGCTACACTGTCCTTTCTGCTTTTCTTTAAGCAACCAGAATGTTCCAGGTGGAGCCTTTGCTTTTGTCTGTCCTGTCTGTGGCACAATGCCCAAAGCGTTTGGTGCCCCCTTGTCTCACTTGGATCTCTGCCTCCGTTGTACTTCATGTGAGCGACCCCTCAGCCTGCTGCTCTTGTCAGCGGCTTTAGAGTGCTGCGGCTTCTGACGTTCTTGACTGCTGGCCTAATGTCTCTTTTCTACACAGAATGAGCATTCTGTGAGGGCAATCACATTCTTTCGGGATACTGTATCTCCAGTGGCCATTAAGTATGCCCTCAAGAAACACTGTTGAATGAAAGAACGGCCGTTCTTGCTACTAGTCACTTTTCTTTTTAGGTATTTCACTAAATCATGCCAAATCTGATCTCTTCTTAATTTTGCTTAGAGACACTCAGGAGTCCTTATCATCCTACACTGGCAGGATGGTTCTGCCAGTTATCTTGCAAATGCCATTATAAGCCATTTCTTACCCATTCAAGTCCTTTCTGCCTCTGAGCAGTCTTATTTTGTTCAACAGTCATCTAGTAACCTTCTATTGAATGAACCATGATAGTCGGGGGGGCCCCTTTCCCCTTTCTTTTTCCCTTCCCCTCTTCTATTTGTTTTAAGTGTGTGTGTGTGTGTGTTGGTTGGTGTACGCACCTGTGTGTGTGCTCTGCTCTGTAATGCTTGTCCACCTTATTCCCTTGAGAATCCCTCCTCCCCTCCTTCCCCCTCGCTCTCTGAATCTAGAGCTGGGCTTCCAGGCAGCAGTTACCAGGAGTCCTCTCATCCCTGTCTCACAGTGCTGGTCACAGGTGTTTTTAATGTGGGCTTTAAGTTCAGGTCCTTACACTTGCCTAGCTTAGCTAGCACTCACTCAGCCACTTCACCAATTTAGATTTCACCAGTTTCTTTATTCTCAGTGATCAAAATATCCTGGAGAGGACACACGAGTGTATGTATATAGTACAAGGCATGTTTCAAATGCAAATTGTTTAATGTGTAAATATCCATCCTACAACTGTGGTAAACATCTGTCAAGATAATGTGTATGTGAATTGCAAATCTTGCTGATGTAAAGGTTCAGTAAATATTTGGAGCTGGTGTTTCAGATGTTCTCTGCTTCATCAGAACCATGTCAAAGGAGGATCTGATTGCATTAGAGCATCTAGTTGAAGAACACCATGATTTGAGTATGTTTGGTTGTATAGGACTCAGAGGTGCAGAGGGAGCTACTTGAGGGGTTTGATGTCTTTTTCTTCAGAAAATTTTTGTATACAGGTGTAGTGGTGCATGCCTGTAGTCCTAGCACTTGAGCGATGCAGACAGGAGGATTAAGAGTTCAAGGCCAGCTTTGGTTATAGTGTGAGTGTAGCCTTGGCTATAAAAGACCATCTCAGGGAAATACAAATAGAAAAACAGAAGAACAAAACCAACAAGAAATGAAAACTAAAACTGACCAAACAAAAGGTAGCTTTTTAGATAATAATCCTGCCAAAATAAATTATATGAAATTCAGGTTGCCATGTCATAGTAATGTTAGATTGCATTGAATAATTTATTGTGTGTACTCGGGGTCGGAGGGTGGTTTTCAGGAGTTGGTTCTCCCTCCCATCCTGTGGAGTCTTGGATCTGCCTTAGTATACCTTTCCCCACCACGAAGCCTCTCCAGCTCTTAAATACGACTTAGTTAGAAAGTTTACTGCTTATTTTAAATGATTACTTAGAATTTTGCCGTTAGAGGAAATATTCTTCTATCTAAAAGTTTAGGTTTCATTTTAAGATTTTAATCAAACCTTGTGTTTTTCTGAGAAAACGTGTTTTCCATCTTGACTACCTCTCTCATAATCACGAAAGACTGCTGTGAGCATCTTCCCGTTTCTTCCCACCGTGCACCTTGTCTTCTGACGCAGAAGACCTTTTTGTCTCCCTTTCCTGTGGCATGCCTAATGCTTTCTCTGAACCTTTCCCCATTTCACCTAAGGATAATTCTTACCACCATTATCTTTTATAATGCTTTAAAATCCTTTCTCTTCACATTTTATTCTTGTTTTTGCCTATTCAAGATCTCTTTCCCTGTATATTCCTCATCTCTTGGCTACTTATGTGTCACTTTACCTTAAAATGTTTCTTTTGGGTGTGGGGAACCAGGATCTCAGTATGTAGCTGAGGCTGTGAACCAGGATCTCAGTATGTAGCTGAGGCTGGCATTGAATGTGATCCTCCTGTGTCAGCCTCTCACGTGTTGGTATTTAAGCCCTAATGTCCAGTAAAGGTGGTATTAGCAGTAGATGCTCTTCTGTTTTTTTTTTAAAAAAGAACTGGATTTAGTGTAATAAAAGATATCCCTGTTTCTCAGTCTCAGTTGTTTTAGTTGTGTTATGAATTGATCTTTTCAACTAGTGACCATTCCTAAGGAAATGAAGTCACAGGATGATCTCTTACATGTCTCTGATGTTGAAGACGGCACCCATGGAAACTGACTCATCACCCTTTCAGTTCAGTAGGTGTAAGCACAGTGTTTGAAAGTCAAAAAGAACAAACACTCTTTGATCTTTTCCCTAATGTCCCTTCTAGTGTGTAAACTAGAAGACTGACAGATTCCGCTAGAGCAGGTGGTCCGGAAGCCCTATCTCCATCTCCCCCATTTTAGAGTTGTAGGCACACAGCACTTTGCCCCACCCTTTAAGTGGTTAATAGGTAGGTGCTGGGAACTCGAACTCAGATCCTCACACTTGCAAGGCAGTCATTTTACTGACTGAGGAATCTTTCCAATTCAAGTTTTAGATTTCTAAAGTTCCAAATTTAGAGACTAGCAAACCTGTATAAAAGCTGTCCCAATAGAACTTTCTAAAATTTGTCTCCAGACCTTGATCCTTGTCTGGAAGAACATTTGTTCACCTCATTTGTTGCTAGGAGTGTAGCTGATTGTGAGTTTGATACAAGAACAAGACCAGCAGCATGACTCCATGGCCTCCAGGCAGCTGTGGGTGTGATCTCGCTGTCTCTGTGCCAGTCTGGGAGTGGATGTTCTTTTGTATTTCACAGTGTGCACACTGTAGACTAGAAGCAGCTTTTTTTTTTTTTTTTTCCTTTTCATTAAATGAAGAAATTAGTGGTGCAATGTTATTTTTTAGAGACAGTGTTTTTTTCTGTATAGCTCTGGCTGTTCTAGAACTTGCACTGCAGACCAGGCTGGCCTGGAACTCAGAGATTTGCTAGCCTCTGTCTCTTGAGTGCTAGGTTTAGAGGCATGTGCCACCACTGTCTGGCAAGTGGTACAGTCTTGATTTTCACTGACATAAAATTCGGTGCTTCAAGCAGTCAGCCACCAGTCACTGGCAAGCTAAAGTGTTGTGTCTATATTATCCCACCCCCCCCCCCTTTTTTTTTTTTTTTTTGGTGAGACAAGGCCTTACTGTGTAGGGAATTGTACTATGTATAATTGCTGGCTGGAATTGAACACACTGTGTAGACTAGGCTGGCTTCCAACTCACAGAGATCTACCTGCCTCTGCCTTCTGACAGAACTTCCTGTTTTAGTCTTCGGGCCCACCTCAGATTTGCTGTGTAGCTGAAGTCTGTACCTTGTAGTCTCTAAAATATTTTTTACATTTATTTATTTTGTTGTGTTTTACATTTATTTATATGTTGTATGTATGTGTGTAGGCATGCATGTACCACGGTGCACATGTGTATGTCAAAGGACAAATTACCAGGGAGTGAGATTGTTCCTTAAACCATATGGGTCCCATGCTTGGTCGCAAGTACCTTACCCGCCTAAGCCATCTCGCAGCCTTCCTACCCTGCAGTCATTTCTGCTGCTTCTGCCTTCCAAGTGCTGGCACCACAGGCTTGGTCCACATGTCCAGTTCCCTTTAGTTTCATCTGTCCTAAAGAGCATATGGTCAATTAAGTGCCCATGGGACCACAATGATTCGTCCTTGCTGAAGCAAAGTTCCAAATACGGAAGTGAATTACATCACCCAGTCTTTTCAGAGTCCCCATGATATGAAAACATGGTCCTCTCCTTTCGAGAGACAAGAAACATACTCAAGTGTTAAGTAGCTTCTCATGGACACTTGTTTACTAGAAGGTGTGCTGGGTTTCACATTTGTGTTCTCCATGGACCGTTATGTCCTACCTCTAGTCCCCTCACAGCCTCTAAGGGTTTCCCATCGCCCACCTTCCCCTTCTCTTTTGCCTCGTACCATACAAGCTGGAGACAGTCTCTGACCATGACTATTCTAACATGTTTTTCTAGGTGCTGTATGGCAGTCTGTGAGCAGTGACCCTTGTAAGAAACACTGTGGGAAACCTATCTCCTTGATCAAGAAAGACTTTAGTTTTTGCAATCTAGTTTTTTCCCTCCTTCACTGTGCTATAGCTATATTTGCTATTCCCCCCTCTTTTATTTTAATAGCAGGTTGTTGAGCTCTAGTCCCTATATCCTAAGATTTGCTGTTTTCAAATATATTTATCTATCAGTGTTTAGTATGCTCAGTAGGTTGTATAATCACCATGTTACTTTCATCTTTAAAAAGATTATTATTTTAAAATTGTGTGTGTGTGTATGCATGCATGCACATGTGACTGCAGGGATGTGATTCTCCTGAAGCTCGAGTTACTGGCAGTTGTGAGGAACCTGATGTAGACCTCTGGAAGAGCCACACGTGCTCTTAACCACTGCGACATCTCTCCAGCCCTTCATTACCTGGTTTTAAAGCATTTTTATCCCCTCCAAGGTGGCTCTGATATTTAGCTTTTCTTCCTTATTCTCTCACAACTCTACTGCTAGTTTTTAGGACATTAGTCTGTTTTCTGTCATCACAGATGTCCCTGTGTGGATCTCTAGCACAGGAATCCTACACTACAAGGTCTTGGGTTTGCCTTCTTTTGCTTAGCCTACTAGTGTTTTCATGCTTGTCTGGGTTGTAACAGGAATCAGTACTTCACTAGTTTTTAATTGCTACATAATACTCTGTTATCCAATAAACCTAGTTTCTCCATTTATCACTCGATAGACATTTTCTTTTTTCTTTCACTTTTTTAAACCTTATATTATGTATATGAGTATGTATATGAGTATGTATATGAGTATGGTAGCTGTCTTCAGACACAGCAGAAGAGGGTATCTGATCTCATTACAGATGGTTGTGAGCCACCATGTTGTCGTTGAGAATTGAACTCAGGACCTCTTGAAGAGCAGTCAGTGCTCTTAACCACTGAGCTATCTCTCCAGCCCCAACATTTTCTTGTTTAATCTTTTTTTTTGACTATGTTCTGAACATTTATGCACAAGTTTTATATAGATTTGTATTTTCTCTTTGAAAGAGGTTTGTCTAAAAGTGAAATTGCATGATCAAATAGTAATAATGTTTATAACATCTTGGGAACTGTAAATTTGTTTTCCAAAGGGATGAGTCGTTTAATATTTACCAGTGGTAAAGAGAGGTTCAGCTGATCCACACCCTTCTACAAACTAACTTTCCCTTCATTGTTTGGGATTAAAGGTGTGTACTAAGAGTGTGTCTATTCTAGTCAGAGGGATTAAAGATGTGTTTTAATGGCTGAGCCACACCACAACTAGAAACAGATTTTTTTCCCCCAGTAAATAGCACATCTTGGAGTTCATCCTGTGATCAAATATCCTGCAACAGGGTATGCATTCTGTTGGCTTATTACTTGCCATTTTAAAAAATAATATATTTATTTTTATTTTAAGTGTACAAGTGTTTACTTGAATGTGTGTATATGCACATCATGTGCATGTTGCTCACAGAGGTCAGAAGAGAAGGCATCAGATCCTCTGAACTGTAATGATAGGTGGTTGTGAGCAGCCATGTGAGTGCTGGGAGTCGAACCCAGGTCCTCTGGAAGAGTAGCTAGTGCTCCTAACTGTTGAGGCATTGCTCCAGCCCCACTCTCATTTTTTTGATGTACAGATACACAAGATGTAATCTTTCTTTTCATGATGCTGTAATTTTTTTGTTTATTTTTAGATTTATCTTATTTTATATGTATGAGTCTTTTTCCTACCTGTAAGTAAGTGTACCATGTGCATGCCTCATGCTCTTGAAAGTCAGAAGAGGGAGTTGGACTCCCTGAAACTGAGTTACAGGTGGTTGTGAGCTACCATGTGGGTGCTGAAAATTGATCCCAGTCTTCCACAAGACAATATGTACTTTAAACCACTGAATCATCGCTCCAGTCTGCTGTACAGTTTTTAAAAGATAATTTCTAGAGGTCAAGAGATGGCTCAGCAGTTAAAAGCATGTACTGCTCTTCTACAGGGCTCAAGTTGGATTCCCAGCACTCACCTGGGGCTTTACATCACTGTCTTGATAGTGACCTCAAAGTACGTGGGCTTATAACTGCCCCCTGCCCCCACTTAGTTGCTGCAGTTTGCTTTGAATTCACTGATGATAGGATTCTACATTTCTATCCTCTTTTTTTTTTTTTTTTTTTTTTTGATTTTTGAGACAGGGTTTCTCTGTGTAGCCTGGGCTGTCCTGGAACTCACTCTGTAGACCAGGCTGGCTCGAACTCAGAAATCCGCCTGTCTCTGCCTCCCAAGTGCGGGATTAAGCCGTGCGCCACCACCGCCGGCTTTTTTTTTTTTGATTTTCATTTCTATCCTCTTAACATTCCAAAATATTGTCCTATATCCTCTTGTCTCCGTGCTCCAGTGTGAGTGATTTGTCATCTTCCCAGTAGTCATTGCCCCACTGATATGTCTTTTTTTGGAGGCTCCCTAGGATTTTAAGTTTTTATTTTTAAAGAGAAGTTTAGTTATGATATATGTAGACACAGATTTCTTTGATTTTATTTTGTCTAGGGTTTACGCAGTTTCTTCAGTCTTTAATTTGTTTTTCTGCTTGGGAAGTTTTCAGTCATTATTTTTATCTTATTTTATTTATTTTTTTGAGATAGGATCTTTGTGTATGGCCATGAGTGGCCTGGATCCCGTCCTGTAGATTGGGCTTCTGCAGTCATTATTTCTTTAGAGAACTTTTCAGTTCTCCCTCCTCTCTTCCAGAGACTCAAGGTTACTCTTTGTTGTTGTTGGGAAGATTTGCAATTCTCTTTCTGACTCTGTTGTTAGGTTGCCATTTCAGTTGTTTTTACTGCTGGCTTATGGGCCCTTTCTTCTGATCATTTTTCTTTTGTTGTTGTGCTTATACCTTGAGCTTGACATTTCTGCTCTGTTCTGTATTTTTCAAATAAAACTCTGCCTCTAATCATATCATTCCTTTTCTAATTTTTTTTTTCTGTTTGCTTTTTTTTTTTTTTTTATCATGATGCCTTAAAATCTGTCTGTTAATTCTGATGTCCCTGTTATCTCAGTATTTCCATCTGTTGGCTGTCTTTTTTTCTTTAATTCCTTTCTGAGATCTTGCTGGTTTTTGGTAGGATGCATAGTGGAGATTTTCAAAATGTTTTGATCTCTGCACCTTGTATACGTCTTGTTTCATCTGACCCTGTTATGGCGGAGTGAGGATGGGAGGGTGTGAACCTGCTGTATTGCAGCCAGATGAGGGTCAGTGTGTCCTTTGCTGAACTCCTGGCCAGGTAGGAGGGCAAGTCTCACTTCGTTGGTGATATGGGAGTTACATGTCCCTACTGCCGTTGTTGATGTTGGCTGCTGTGTTCTCATGGAAGATGGTGTGACTTCTGACTCTCCATGGACTGGTAACGTACCTCCTAGTCATATAGCTGTAGTATGCGTCATTACTGCCAGTGGAGGTGGAATTCCAGTGTCTGCATATAGGGTGTGCTTACATCACAAAACAGAGAGGGGTTACCAGTACAGAGAGAAGTTCATTACCAGCCAGTGGGTGTGAAGGCCTTGTGTTTTCTAAGAGCTCACTGAATAGTGCTAGATTATAGTCTCAGCAGCAGAAGTCTATAGTGTCTATTTTTGACTGGTACCTGCAGAGGTCAGAAGAGAACATCAGGTTCCATAAAGCTGGAGTAATAGATGGCTGTAAGCCACCATGTGGGCACTGAGAACTGAATCCAGGTCCTCTCCAGGAGCAAGGAATGCTCTTAATCATTGAGCTATCTAGTCCCTAGTCCTTTAATGTTACATTAATTTATAATATTATTGTTTTCAATTTTTCCTGTGTCTTATATGTTTTCATGTGTGAAAACTAGGGAATTAGAAAGGAGACTCATTTTTAATCATTGAATTAGTGAATCTGGAGTAGAAAGGAGTCATGGGACAATGTTCAGAATTTACTGGGTAAGGTTTTGATGTATTTAGACCACAGTGCATCCAGAGAAATTGAAACTTTATTTCTATCATATTTGCTTCATCGGTTGACCAAGTTTTTTTTTTTCCTAGTCTTGTCTTAGAAACAGGTATTATAACTGAAAATGCTCAGAGGCTTGTCCTTAGTAACGTTAAGTACTTGTTGATGTTGCAGTAGTATTTTGTGGTAGGTCTTGTCTGTGGCAGAGAACATCGAGGCTGAGTTAAGGACAGCACAGCTGAGCATGGAAAGCGGCTCCGAGTGAGAGTGATATGGGAGTTTAGGAAGGGGGTAACTCCGTGCAACTTAGAGCTAAGTGTGCAAAGCAGAGAGAAAAGGAGCAAGCAAATAGAAGTGTTATCTTGCTTAGTTTTGTTTTCTTTTTCTGTGACAAAATATCTTGACAAACAGCTTAGGGAGAAAGGGTTCACTGCAGCTCACAGGTCCAGGTTGCAGACTGTCATTGTGGGGACGTCACAATGGCCTGGAAGCTGGCACATGCTTCTGCAGTCAGCAGAGAGGGATGAATATGTGCACATCCATTTGTGCTCAGGCCACCTTCTCTTGGGTGACACAGTCCCACCCAGCCACGAAACAGCACTATCCACTTTGGGCTGGTCTTCCATTTCAACTAATGTTATCAAGATAGTCCTACAGGTATGCCTGCAGGCCAACCTAATCTAGGCAGTTGCTCTAGGAGACTCTTCCCAGGTGATTCTAGAGTGTATTAAGTTGGAAATTAAAACTAATCACACCACATTCTCGAGAACCTCTCCTTATTTCTAAAGACATCTCAGATACCTGTTTTCTAAGCTCCCATGGCTCCATCGGGCAGACTGAAGCTGAGCACTGCATGCTGGGGATTGCCAGCATCTGCAGCACTTCCGTTTGTCTGTTTACCAGTCTGTTTGTCATTGGACTGGTAGACCCTGGTGAGCAGAAGCTTTTTTTGTTTTAATTTAATTTTTACTTACTTATTTATTTTTCCAGTACATCTGGACTTGTGTTTTCCCTCCCTCCATTCCTCTCAGTCCCTCCTCTCCTTCTCCCCTGCCCTCTTCCCCAGATCACTCTTCTCTGTTTTGCTTTAGAAAAGAGCAAGACCTCTCAGGGATATCAGAGGAACACAGCATAACAAGATGCAGCAAGACTAGGCACAAACCCTCATATCAAGGCTGAGTGAGGCAACCCAGTAGGAGGAAAAGGGTCCTAAGAGGAGGCGAAAGAGTCAGGGCCACCCCTACTCCCATTGTTATGAGTCCCAGAAAATTACCATGCTTACAGGCATAACATGTGCCTACTACCTAGTGCAGACCCATACAGGCTCTGTGATTGCTGCTTCAGTCTCTACAAGGCCCTATGTGCCCTGCTTAGTTGATGTCCTGGGCCTTGTTCTTTGACTTCTCTGTCTCCTACAATTCTACCTCCCTCTCTTCAGCCGAGTTACCTGAGCTCCAAGGGGAGGAACCCAAGGGTAGAGACATGATGGAGATCTCCAATTTGGCTACCCGTGCCCCTTCTGGCTAATGTTTGGCTTTCTTTCTGAATTTTTACTTTAACTTTTGTATTTGATGAGTAATGTATGACTAGTATTTGTTAAGTGACTGTATGACTAACGAATGAATGAATATTAGGTCAGTTTTATCAACTCCTCAGGTTATGTTAGGATTTACTTTAATTCTGATGTTTTGTTTCCAAGTAGTCTTTTAATTATGGCTTATAGTATACAGCTATACTGTACAACTTTCTTGACTCTTTCCACCTGAATGACTTTGATTTGCAAATCTTTTGAAAACACTGTAGGATGTTCCTCATAAAGAGTTGCTCGTGCAAGCCCAGATGTGCTTACTGTTGTTATTTGAGGCGGACCCCAGAACCTGGGAAATAGCCCTTCTGGTGGTGTTTAAACCCAATCCAAGACAAAAAGGAATATCTTCTTTTTTTCCATTAACACTGTAGCTTTTGTTATGAGTTCTCATAATAAATTACTACACTTGAAGTAATTTAATCTGTGATGTTCCTTGGCAGGAAAATCTTGAAAATATTTTATTGTAATAATGAATTTTACACTAAGTCAATATTTCAAAGTCATTAGTAAAAAGTTCTGGAAAAAGTACAGTTACTAAGTGTTATGCTCCAAAAAGATGGCTTGCTACTATTTTAGCTGATTAAGTTATGCTGATTATCTGGGCTTTGTTTGAGTTATACCCTACTTGATTTCCAGTAAAACATTGGTTTTAAATGTAAACAATACTTTTAATTCACTCCTAATGTAAATATGAAGTTCTGTGGTCTAAGTTTTTTTTGCTGAAGTGTTAGAAATTGTCTATATATAGGCATGTTCTGCATTGAATTAAATGAAATAATTCTCATACCAGCTCTTGTTTTGCAATGGTGTTTCTACTTGCATTAAATGATTAAAAAGTAATTAGTTATGAAAATGAGATGTGGGTTAGGATAATTCCGTTTCTAACTAAAGCATTTCAAATGCTCTCCCAGTTCTTAGCACTTATAGATGTTTTCATGCTTAAATTCATTGCCAGATACAGGACTATCCTATATAATTCAATTGAGAGAAAGCCTCAAATCCATTTGTTGGAATGTTTTCACCTCTGAAATAGGTTATATGTAATACTTCTCAGAAAATCTCAAACCTTAAATAGTATCTTTGTTTTAAAATAAATTGAAAATTCCCAGCTCCCCTCTGTCTCCTAACTGCCTTCTTTAATCTGTTGCAGTAATAGACCGTAGCACCCTCTTAGAGGTAAATAGCCCAAACCAAAACTGCCTGCACTTCTGCTGTCGCAGTGTTTGATCTGTAGTTGTGGTGCAATCATCTTCTTACAAGGTTTTCATTTTGGGAAACTGTAATCCTCTGTCCCCGATATCACTGACCTGGTGGCATAGCATCTGCTTCTCCTTGTGGTCATAACTAGCAGTCCCAAAGTTTCACTGTAAATGAAGAATTATTTATTCATTCCCACAACTTTCCTGTGTTTGCCATGTGTTTGCTGTTTTGTGGCCCGAGGCTCCAGAAATGAGAAATACATACATACTCTTTAGGACATGAATATTTTGCAGTTTGGGTAGAGAGTGATCAGGAGGGGCTAGTCACATTACACTCTCCCATGATGTTAGTATCTGAAGAAAGGAGAGCTTGTCATGGGATGGCTTAGATGTGCTATTTAACACAACTATGAAGTGTTGAGCAACTTCCAGGAGCCATCTTTCCAGCCCTGCAGGTTAAGTTTTAACACACCATGTAGCCCAGACTAGCCTTGAATTCAAGGTCCTTTTATCCAAGCCTCTCAATTACTAGAATCCTAGGCATAACCTTCATGGTTAGTTTTTAATGGATGGCTTTGTAATGGACTTAGGATGTTAGTTTAATTTCCTGTTCTTAGATAATGAGGATTTGATTAAATAATGACAACTCATATTGCACTATTTATTCTGTACTCTTACATCTAACTTATGTATTCCTCTCTTCTATCTCTTATTTAATCCCCCCCACTGCTGTTTTTTTTTTTTTATTATTATTAAATTATAGTCATGGTTTCTGCTTCTTGGATCACATGCTTCTTGAGAGGGGAGGTTAGTGGATGTCACCTCCTGTGTAGTATAACCTTTGTTCCCAACATTTGGGGTGCAAAGACAATGGATCTCTGAGTTCTAGGCCAGTCTGGTCTATAAAGTGAATTCCAGGACAATGGGGTCTACAAAGTTTGTTTTAAGTCAAGTTATTAAGTGATATGTCAAGGTACCTGTAGACTCAAGAACCCAGGAGGCTGAAGCAGGAGGATTGTGTCTAGGTGTTCCCGTGTAGCTTGAGACTTTCCTCTTTAAAAAAAAGAAAAAATCAGCCTGGTGGTAGTGGTGGTGCACTTATTTCATCTCAGCACTCAGGAGGCAGAGGTAGGCTGATCTCTGAGTTTGAGGCCAGCCTGGTCTACAGAGTGAGTTCCAGGAAAAACAACAAAAATTCTCAAATCACTTATAACCAGAAATAGAGGAATTATGAATATAGACATGCAGAAGAAAGAAAGATGTATTTATTATTTTTATGTGTATTTGTGTGCCTTGGTTAATGCGTATGTACCATATGCATGTCAGAGCCTACAGAAGCCAAAAGAGGGTGTTGGATCTCCTGGAACTGGAGTTCCAGTGATAGTGAGCTGTCATGTGGGTGCTAGGTGCTCTTAACCACTGAGGCGTCTCTAGTTCTTTCTCCTGCTTCGTTTTCTTTTAAGGCCTGTGATAATAAGCCACTCATACTCTCAGTATTTAATTTCCCTGTAGGCTGTGGCTCATGATGGTAACCCACAGCCACTCCTGCAGGAGGCAGAAGGCTTGCAAGGTCAGATCCTGCTTGGACTACACAGCAAGTGCCAAAGCTCACATCTGAGCAACTTAGAAAAATCTTGTCGAAAAATTGACAAAAGGATTCCGAAAGGGGCTGATGACATAACTAGTAGGCAAAGGCACTTGCTGCCAAGCGTAAGGACCCACATGGCATACAGATGGACACACACACACACACACACACACACACACACACACACACACAAATAAACCCACACACTAACAAATATAATAACAGTCTTTTCAAACTTCCAAAGACAAGAGACTGAGGGACTGGGAAGTAGCTCTGTGGTAGAATGCTTGTCTAGGATAGCCCTTGGGCCCAGCGACATACACAGAAGTATTGTCTGTGTGGTCCTCAGGTATATTATCTTACTCATTGATGTAACGGAACCTTCCTGTTTCAGAACCCCGTTCAAAGGATTCCTGACTCGCATGAGATAACACTGAAGCACGGCACTAAAACAGTAAGTTCAAAATGTTTTTTGCTCTCTTTTCTTAACAGAGCTTGCCTGGACCAGTCAGCTAATAAGGTATAATAAACACACACCATGCACACATGCACGAATGCACGCACACAAAATCTGAGACCATTCTAAGGTCTGTTGATGTAATGACAGCTACAGACATCATGAAACTAGAAACGATGACTTTCACGGTCAATCCAAATAGTGGTGCCTTTCATTTTCGTGGGGACCACTAACTGTCAGTGTTATTGTTGGCTTTAAGAACCTCTTGGGATACAGGAACATTATAAAGTGACACTCAAATGCAGTTCTGTTTTTAATGGCTTGGGAAAACTTCTCATTGCCTTCAACTTTATTGCTAAATCAGTAAAAAGCATGAATTTGTTCACTTTGCAGATGAATGTTGAGATAAGAAATAAGCTTTAAGTGGTTTCTGTGTTGCTCTAAGATTACATGAATTAGATTGTATTTTTACAGTATTTATCAACTAGTATCACTTAAAGCCTAATAATAGAAATCCGTGGTAGCTATGTAAGATGAAATCACTGTGTGCTACTGTAAAATGATTAAAAATGGTGGTCGAATGGAAGTGTGCATATGTAGTGAGAGATGTGAAATCATCATACTCCCGTCACACTGAAGCCACCATAGTTTTAGATGTGTGGCCCATAAGAAGAGAACACATCCTGTTAACAAGAAAGAGCATTCAGTGGAGGCAGATGCAGAAATGTGGAAATTAATAGACAGGAGTCATAAAATAGTGTCATTCATGTCACTGATACTATAAAGATTGGCTTTATACATATACTGTTTAGTATAATCAGTTTAATGTCATTTTAAATAAAATGAAATATCCTCATTTCTGGTGTTTAGTATCAGTGTACATAAATGTTATGTTAAAATATACTCCAGTTTGGTTTCCAGTAGATTTTGAGTCTAAATGGTCTTGACAGACTTTTAGAATTAGGAGTGTTCTCACAAATATTTGAGAACTGTGGCTGTTATTTTCTTCTTATTAACATTGCTTAAAAATCCCATGGGGCTGGAGCGATGCCTCAGTGGACCTGGGTTCGATCGATCCCCTTACCTACACAGCGGCCCACACCCTTCTGTACTCTAGTCTAGGTCTAGTTAACAGCCAGTGTGCTCTTAACTGCTGACCCATCCCTCCAGCCCCAGACAGTGAATTCTTTCTTTCAATCCAAATAATAGGAATTCTTTCTTTTTTGCTTATCTAGTCTAATAAAGTTTCTTCTTTTCTTTGAAAAATTCACTGGACCAACTATTCAAGCTTTGTGATTTCTGTGTGTGCAAACTTGTGTTTCACTTTCCACTCCGAACTTTAGCTTTCCTTTTCTGTTCCCATTGGATTTGCTTGCTTTTCTTTTGGTAGTTTTTAAGAGTGGAAGGTTAGGCTATTGCTTTTAGATTTTCTTCTTTTCCACTGTCCATAGGTATAGTAAGGTTATACATTTCTCTATAAGCATATCTATTTTTACATTTTTCTTCAATGAATTGCTCATAGTGATACTTAAAGTGGATGTTTTGGCCATGTAACAAAAAGACTGAAATATTTAAAAGTAGAAATTTTGCAGTGGTTTCTTTTAAAGTTTGAAGGAAAATATAAAATCAAGAATTTATTTTGACTTGAAAAATTTTTTATTAAATTTTCCTTGGAGTATGATTTTGTAACCAATTTAAATTAAAACAGTATTTAAAATACTTTGCTATAATCATAAGAAAAACTGTCAAGTATTCAAGCATTTATATAGTTAGTATGCTGCCAGATCAAATAAATTGCCTAATTCTAGATTCACATCTGAAGCTCAAGACTGAGAAAATGGCGAGTGTCCTTTAAAGTGTGAGGGAGAGAGCTGACATTGAAGATGCTAGAGCCTGTTCTCAGGCTGGGTTGAAAGATGTTTACATATATGTAAGCATATATGAGTGCAGTAAGAATTAGTGAAGAAGCGGACATTCATCCAAAGGAGTTGTTTGCATATATATGGATATATATGCATGCAATAGCAATTAGTGAAGAAAGGCCATGGGTGTGAAGGAGAGTAGGAAGGGAGGTTTGGAAGGAGGAAAGGGAAGGGAGGAATGTTATAATTATATATATAATCTCAAGAAAATAAGGAAAATAAATAAAGCATGGTCCTGGAGATAGGAAACTAAAACAGAAAGCTTCAGTTACTTTATTTCTTGGTCAAAATACTCTAGGTCATCATTCTGAATAATTTGATACCCTTTTCTGCATTTTATCACAATTAAATTAAAAAAATAATTATTTCTTCAATAATATGTTTACAGTAAGTATCTGTTGAATTATACTGACATATCTGTGGTTAAAATATACCGGAAAATTAGTTAAACTTTCTGTCTTTTTTAACTCTTGGAAGCCCAGGGATTGAGGATTAAATTTAGACTGTGGGAGGACACATTCTCTAACTAGGGTAGATTATTTTGTCCCCATTGAATTCTGTTTTCTGTCTTACAGACTTTTCATATCCTTTGGTATACTTGGAATAATGCTTTAGTGAAGTTTATAAGCATCAGCAGTGATCTTGCTGTCTGAATGCTAGCCCTGAAAGCATCCTTTTGAAGCCAGGCTGGGAGTTGCATGCCTGTAACCCCAGCATGGCGGGGGCAGTGGTGGGAGGAACATCTCAGGCTGAGTTCCAATAGGTCTACCTCCTGAGACATTACTTAAAACAAAGCAAAATAAAACAAAAACTAAGTACCCCTCTAAAACCACCCCCAATCCCCAAACAAGGAAATAGCTCCTTTAGAACAAAACCACCACAGCCACCTTGAAAAAGAATCTCAGTGACAAACCCTATCATCTTGTCATTTTGCCCTGGAATGTGTAATCCTTTTGCCTTTAGTAGCACCGTAAACTTAGAGGTTTACTCTATTGTTCTTTTCCTGATACAGGAAGATTTATCTCATATTTATTGCATTGTCTTGTTATTTGAGTTATATAAGGTTTTCCCTCCCTCCCTCTCTCCCTCTCCCTCCCTCTTTCCCTCCCTCCCTCCCTTCCTCCCTCCCTCCCTCCCTTCCTTCCTCTCTCTCTCCCTTTCTCCCTCCTTTCCTCCCTTTCTTACTTGTATTTTGAGACAGAATCTCACTATGTAGCCCTGACTGTCCAGGAACTCAGAGATCCACCTGCCTCTGCCTCCCAAGTACTGGGATTAAAGGCGTGCACCACCATATCCAACTGAGTCATATAACGTTTTCATGTGTGTGTGTGTATACTGGTTCACATGTGCAGGTGCACATGGGTGTGTGTGCACGTAGAAGCCTAGGACAGACATTAAATGTCTTCCTCAGGTTCTCTTTATCTTCCCTTACTAAACCTAGAGCCCATCGATTTGGCTAGTGTGGTTGGCCAGTGAATTCCAAGAAACTGCTTGTCTCTAACACACACACACACGCACACGCACACGCACACGCACAGGCACAGGCACAGGCACAGGCACAGGCACAGGCACAGGCACAGGCACAGGCACAGGCACAGGCACACAGACATATACACAACAAACAGCAACACCACACACACATAGATAACAATTTCTTTTCTTTATCTCAAGATAAATAATACAATAAAGTGAAGCAATCTGGAGGATGTTATTCATCACCACCATTCAGAAGTAGCAATAACTGCTGATCCACATTTGCTGTGCCTTTCTGATAGTGGTACTGGGGGCTAGAAATGGGGATTGTCATAGTAATTCTTTCCTCTATGAGCTTTCATTTCTTTGTTGTGAACAGGTTTCTGCTCTGGGTTTGGATCCCTCAGGTGCCCGTTTGGTCACTGGAGGATATGATTACGATGTTAAATTTTGGGATTTTGCTGGGATGGATGCTTCTTTCAAGGCATTTCGATCTCTTCAACCTTGTGAATGGTATGTATTTACTTAACAGCTCCATGTTTAGTTTTGGTTTTTATATTTGGAGGTGATGCTGTTGTCATTTGAACTCAGTCTCTAATGAATAATATTTAACTTACATAAATTATATCATTATTGAAAATACATTTCTTTTCCTTAGCTTCATTGACACGTGTGTCACATACATATATGACACACATATAAAATACATATATTATGCATTATGTAAACTATATATACATATATTATTTCCATGTGTATGTGGATGTGTTATGTGTGTGGGTGCATGTGCCAGTGTGCACATGTGAAGAACGAGGACAACTTGCAGGAGTTACTTCTCTCCTTTCATCATAGGGGTCCTGGGGATCTAGCACAGACCTTCAGGCTTGGCAACAGACACCTTTACCCACTGAGCCCTCTCCTGCCCCTTGACCTCTGTTTAAAGGCATTTTCTATCATTTTTTTTTTTTTAATATATCTATTTAGAACTTGTTCCTTCCTTGCTTTACTTTAAAACATTCCAGTTTTAAGGTTGGATAATGTAGTGGTGTTTTGGTTGTTTTTTGAAACAGGGTCTTTCCATGTAGTCCTGACTGTCTTGGAACTCACCATGTAGACCAGATTGGTCTTGAACTCACAGAAATGCCCCCGCCTTTGCCTCCTGAGTGCTGAGATTGAAGGCACATGCCACCACATTAGGCTTATAATGTGTTTTTGTTTATGGTACACACTAAGTCCTTATCCAAGCATGGTCCATGCTGCTTTCCTCTATGCTCAGTTATCACTGCACTAAAAAGGCTTGACGTGGTGACTCTAATAGTGGCCTTGCTGATATTAAAGATATTAATGATATTGCTGATATTAATGAAGGAATCACTTTATTGTGAAGTGAAATTTTTTTATTGGCTATTTTATTTACATTTCAGATGTTATCCCCTTTCCTGATTTCCCCTCCCTGAGGAACCACCTATCTCATCCCCCCTCCTCCTGCTTCTATGAGGATGTGCTCCCCCCACCTTCACACTCCCACCGCCCCACCCGCGAATTCCCCCACAATGGGGCATCCAGCCTTCACTGGACCAAGGACTTCTCTCACCTATGCCCGACATTGCCATCCTCCCTACATATACAGCTGGAGCCAAGGGGCCCTCCCTATGTGCTCCCAGGCTGATGGTTTAGACCCTGGGAGCTCTGGTTGGATGGTATTGTTGCTCTCCCCACGGGGCCGCAAACCCTTTTAGCTCCTTCACTCTTCTTTCTCACTCCTCCGTTGGAAACCCCATGATCAGTTCAATGGTTAGCTGTGAATATTCATCTCTGTATATGTCAGGCTCTGGCAGACCTCTAAGGAGACAGCTATATTAGGCTCCTGTCAGCATGCACTTCCTGGCATCCACATCAGCGTCTGTCTTTGGTGACTAAACAAGGGATGGATACCCAGGTGGACCAGTCTCTGGACGGTGCCTCCTTCAGTTTCTGTCCAATGCTTTGTCTCCATATTTGCTCCCATGAGTATTTTGTTACTCCTTCTAAGAAGGACCAAAGCACGCATACTTTGGTCTTCCTTGTTCATGATGTGGTCTGTGAGTTGTAGCTTGGATGTTTCGAGCTTTTGGGCTAATATCCAATTATCAGTGAGTGCATACCATGTGTGTTCTTTTGTGATTGGGTTACCTCACTCAGGACGATATTTTCTAGTTCTTCCATTTACCTAAATTTCTCGAATTCATTGTTTTTAATAGCTGAGTAATATTCTATTGTGTACCTTCAGAGACTTGAAGTTCTTGTCATACAGATCTTTCACTTGCTTGATTAGATTCATACCAAGGTATTTTATATTATTTGTAACTATTGTGAAGGGTGTCATTTCCCTAATTTCTTTCTTAGTCTGTTTATCCTTTGAGTAGAGGAAGGCTACTGATTTGTTTGAGTTGATTTTATATCCAGCCACTTTACTGAAGTTATCAGGTTTAGGAGTTCTCTGGTGGAAGTTTTAGGGTCACTTAAATATACTATCATATCATCTGCAAATAGTGAAATTTTGACTTCTTCCTTTCCTATTTGTATCCCTTTGACTTCCTTTTGTTATTTAATTGCTCTGGCTAGGACTTCCAGTACTATGTTAAATAGATAGGGAGAGAGTGGGCAGCCTTGTCTAGTGCCTGATCTTAGTGGGATTGCTTCAAGTTTCTCCATTTAGTTTGATGTTAGCTACTGGTTTGCTGTATATTACTTTTACTATATTTAGATATGAACCTTGAATTCGTGATCTTTCTAAGACTTTTATCATGAAGGGATGTTGAATTTTGTCAAATGCTTTCTCAGTATCTAATGAGATAATCATGTGGTTTTTTTTCTTTGAGTTTGTTTATATAGTGGATTACATTGATGGATTTCTGAATATTGAACCATCCCTGCATTCCTGGGATAAAGCCTACTTGATCATGATGGATTATTGTTTTGATGTGTTTTTGGATTCGATTTTCAAGAATTTTATCGAGTATTTTTGTATCGATATTCATAAGGGAGATTGGTCTAAAGTTTTCTTTCTTTGTTCTTTGTGTGGTTTAGGTATGAAAATAATTGTGTCTTCACTGAACGAATTGGATAGTGTTCCTTCTGTTTCTATTTTGTCGAATAGTTTGAAGAGAATTGGTATTAGGTCTTCCTTGAAGGTCTGATAGAATTCTGCACTAAAACCTTCTGGTCCTGAGCTTTTTTTTTGGTGGGGAGACTATTAATGACTGCTGCTATTTCTTTAGGGGTTATGGGACTGTTTAGATGGTTTATCAGCTCGTAATTTAACATTGGTACCTGGTATCTGTCTAGAAAATTGTTCATTTCATCCAGATTTTCCAGTTTTGTTGAGTATAGGCTTTTGTAGTAGGATCTGATGATTTTTAAAATTTCTTCAGTTTCTGTTGCTATGTTTCCCTTTTCACTTCTGATTTTATTAATTTGGATACTGTCTCTTATCTGTCTTGTTGATTTTCTCAAAGAACCAACTACTGGTTTTGTTGATATTTTGTATAGTTCTTTCTGTTTCTACTTGGTTGATTTCAGCCCTGAGTTTGATTACTTCCTTTTTGTTCTAGAGCTTTCAGTTATCCTGTCAAGTTGTTAGTGTATGCTCTCTCCAGTTTCTTTTTGTAGGTACTTAGAGCTATGAGTTTTCCTCTTAGCACTGCTTTCATGGAGTCCCACAAGTTTTGGTATGATGGTATCCTCATTTTCATTAAATTCTAAAAAGTCTTTAATTTCTTTCTTTATTTCTTCCTTGACCAAGTCATCACTGAGTAGAGCATGGTTCAGTTTCCATGTGTATGTGGGCTTTCCATTTTCTTTGTCATTATTAAAGACCAGTCTTAGTCCGTGGTGATCTGATAGGATGCAAGGGATTATTTCAGTCTTTTTGTATCTGTTGAGGCCTGTTTTGTGACCAATTATGTGGTCTGTTTTGGAGAAGGTACCATGAGGTGCTGAGAAAATGGTATATTCTTTTGTTTTAGGATGAAATGTTCTATAGATATCTGTTAAATCCATTTGGTCCATAACTTCTGTTAATTTCAATGTGTCTCTGTTTAGTTTCTGTTTCCAGAATCTGTCCATTGCTGAGAGTGTGGGTGTTAAAAATCCCCCACTATTATTATGTGAGGTGCAATGTGTGCTTTGAACTTTAGTAAACTTTCTTTTATCATTGTGGGTGCCCTTGCATTTGGAGCGCAGATGTTCAGAATTGAGAGTTCATCATGGTAGATTTTTTTCTTTGATAAGTATGAAGTGTCCTTCCTTATCTTTTGTGATTACTTTTGGTTGAAAGTCAATTTTATTTGATATTATAAAGGCTACTCCAGCTTGTTTCTTGAGACCATTTGCTTGGAAAATTATTTTCCATCCTTTTACTCTGAGGTAGTGTCTGTCTTTGTTACTGAGGTGTTTTTTCTGTATGCATCAAAATTCTGGGTCCTGTTCATGTATCCAGTGTTATAGTCTACTTCTTTTTATTGGAGAATTGAGTCCATTGATGTTAAGAGATATTAAAGAAAAATGATTGTTGCTTCCTGTTATTTTTGTTATTAGAGCTGGAATTATGTTTGTGTAACTATCTTCTTTTGGGGTTGTTGGAAGGTTACTTTCTTGCTTTTTCTAGGTTGTAGTTTCCCTCCTTGTGTTACAGTTTTCCATCAATTATCCTTTGAAATGCTGGATTTGTGGGAAGATAGTGTGTAGATTTGGTTTTGTCATGGAATATCTTGGTTTCTCTGTGTATAGTGATTGAGAGTTTTGCTGGGTACAGTAGTCTGGGCTGGCATTTTTGTTCTCTTAGGGTCTGTATGATATCCGTCCAGGTTCTTCTGGCTTTTATAGTCTCTGGTGAGAAGTCTGGTGTAATTCTTATAGGTCTGCCTTTTTATGTTACTTTACCTTTTTTTCTTACTGCTTTTAGTATTTTTTCTTTGTTTTGTGCATTTGATGTTTTGATTATTATGTGATGGGAGGAGTTTCTTTTCTGGTCTAGTCTATTTGGAGTTCTGTAGGCTTCTCATATTTTCTTTCTTCTTCTTTTTTTTTTTGGTTTTTCGAGACAGGGTTTCTCTGTATAGCTCTGGCTGTCCTGGAACTCACTCTGTAGACCAGGCTGGCCTCGAACTCAGAAATCCGCCTGCCTCTGCCTTCCAAGTGCTGGAATTAAAGGCATGCACCACCCCGCTGGCTTCTCGTATTTTCATGGACATCTCTTTCTTTAGGTTAGGGAAGTGTTCCTCTATAATTTTGTTTAAGATATTTACTGGTCCTTTAAGTTGGGCATCTTCACTCTCATCTATACCTATTATCCTTAGGTTTGGTCTTCTCGTTGTGTCCAGGATTTCCTGGATGTTTTGGGTTAAGAGCTTTTTGCATTTTGCATTTTGCATTTTCTTTGACAGTTGAGTCAATGTTTTCCATGGTATCTTCTGCACATGAGATTCTCTCTTCTATCTCCTGTATTCTGTTGGTGATGCTTCCATCTATGACTCCTGATCTCTTTCCTAGGTTTTCTATCTCCAGGGTAGTCTCCCTTTGAGATTTCTTTATTGTTTCTACTTCCACTTTTAGCTCCTGGATGGTTTTGTTTAATTCCTTCACCTGTTTGGTTGTGTTTTCTTGTAGCTTTTTAAGGGATTTTTGTGTTTCCTCTTTAAGGGCTTTTACCTGTTTACCTGTGTTCTCCTGTACTTCTTTAAGGGAGTTATTTATGTCATTCTTAAAGTCCTCTATCATCATCATCATGAGAAGTGATTTTAATTCTGAGTCCTGCTTTTCCAGTGTGATGGGGTGTGCAGGGCTTTCTATTGTGGGAAAACTGGGTTCTGATGATGCCAAGTAACTTTGGTTTCTGTTGCTTATGTTCTTGCGCTTGCCTTTCGCCATTTGGTTATCTCTAGTGTTACCTGCACTCACTGTTTCTGACTGGAGCCTGTCTTTCCAGTTATCTTGCTTGTGTCAGAACTCCTCAGAGTCCAGATGTCTCTGTGATCCTGTGATCCTGAGCTCCTGTGATCCTGTGATCCTGTGATCTTGAGCTCCTGGGTGGAAGAGCTCCTGGGACTCAGGCCACCTCTAGGATCCTGAAATCCTGCTGCTCCGAGTGCAGTGGTTCCTTTAGGATGGCTCAAGATATGGTGTCTTCATGGGAGCAGACCAGCTAGGTGTCTGCCCCAGCCAAAAGGTGAATTTTTTTTTTTTCTTAATACTTCATTTAGCAGGACCTTTGTGTAGAAATACCTTGGTACTGTGTAAATACATAACAATTCTTTTTCTTGGTGAACTTAATACCCATTTATGTTTGCTACATAGATTATTGATCTCATTGAGGCTTATATATTGGTGGTTGTTGGTGTACTTTTAGGTTACTTTATTGGGTTCTTATATCTACCAGCCTTTTCTACTCCCACTCCCCATCCCTTCCAACTCCCATCACTAGGTAGGGGAGAAAGGTTAGAAGGAAAGTGAGGCATAGATCTCTTTAGATTGCTTTCTGATTAAGGGCACTGAGTTCCTTGGGGCAAGTCCAATCTTCATCGTCAGGATATCCAGTTTCTTCTTCTTTCTTTGATCATGACCACTTGACATACAGCAGGAACATGGGGAGCAGCAGCCACCTGGGGCTTTGACATTTTTATATCCTCTCAAGGATCCCCAGAATCCCAAACGTAAACTATCTTCACCTGGCAAAGCACAAGACAAATCATAGAGAGCTGTTGTGGATAATCTAAAGCAGCCCTATATCCCAGCCCTGGGATCAAAACAGAAGCATGTTCACATAACAGTTCTGTGTTTCTAAAGAACCGAAACTCTCACTGCCATCATGGACTCTTACCATCTGAAACCACTAGTCCAGTTAAACAGTTTTTTTTTTTTTTTTTTTTTTTTTTTAAATAAGTTACCTTGATCATGGTGCTTTGTCACAGCAATAGAAAAGTAACTAGAGTATTGGTACATCCAGCTTTCTTTTTCTTTGACTTCTGTACTCTCAGTACTTATTTCTTGTTAGTTACAGCCATTCTTTTTGGTCTTTAAATTGGCCAGATTTGTCTACTAGATGCCTTCAGTACTATTTTTGACATAACTTTATATGTATTTAAAAGCTTATTGTCTGTCTGTGCTTAAATGACAAGGTCTTACTGATTCTTAAAGGTTTGTAATACACCTAATTTTAGAAATTTTATTAATGGAAAAGTGACATTAAAATTTCTGAAATGGGCCCTGAGAAAGCCAGAGCCGGTTTGCAGGCAACTCAGTAGTGGTCGTGCTCCCAATACAACGCAATCATGTCTATTATGTCCTATAATGGAGGGGCCGTCATGGCCATGAAGGGAAAGAACTGTGTGGCCATCGCTGCAGACAGGCGTTTCGGGATCCAGGCCCAGATGGTGACCACGGACTTCCAGAAGATCTTTCCCATGGGTGACAGGCTCTACATAGGCCTGGCCGCCTGGCCACTGACGTCCAGACAGTTGCCCAGCGGCTCAAGTTCCGACTGAACCTCTATGAGCTGAAGGAAGGCCGGCAGATCAAGCCTTACACCCTCATGAGCATGGTGGCCAACCTCCTGTATGAGAAACGGTTTGGTCCCTACTACACAGAGCCTGTGATTGCTGGCCTGGACCCGAAGACCTTTAAGCCCTTCATTTGCTCTCTGGACCTCATTGGCTGCCCCATGGTGACGGATGACTTCGTGGTCAGTGGCACCTGCTCTGAACAAATGTATGGATGTGTGAGTCCCTCTGGGAGCCCAACATGGATCCAGAGCACCTGTTTGAAACCATTTCCCAGGCCATGCTGAACGCTGTGGACCGGGACGCCGTCTCGGGCATGGGCATCGTTGTCCACATCATTGAGAAAGACAAGATCACTACCAGGACGCTGAAGGCCCGGATGGACTAACCTGTGCTCTGGTCCCGTCTCCCTTTTGTTGTTTTTCTCTTTTAATAAAATCACCTTTCTTTCAAAAAAAAAAAAAAAAAAAACAAAAAAAAAAATTTCTGAAATGAAGTTTATTAACTGAGGATAATACCAAGATACAGATTTTCAATATGTTTATTTTCTTGGAATATCACTGGCTTTAGGCAGACTATTGGCGGTAACTTTTGTATCTGCCTGAATTTATATGAAACTTGTATGAGTCATAGGGTGCCTCTCATCCTAACCTAGTATCACTGGGTTATTCTGTCTTTACTTCTGTTCTGCATTTCCTCTTTTGAGCACACCCACAGGGTATGTAGTCTAGTGATCTGTTCTTGATATTTAGTTAGACAACAGAGCAGTAGAACCTCTTGTGCTATGGAAAGTATTCTTTATGTTCTCTACCCTTTGTCACTGCAGATAGCTAGTGAGTATTGGAGGTATAGTTGTCAAGTGCTTGTGTGAGTGTAGGATTCCACAGAGGCCAGAAGAGGGTGTCAGATATCCTGGAGCAGAGCTACAGGCAGAGCTATACATGTATACTGAGAGGAATATGCATTCTTAACTGCTGAACCATCTCTTTAGCTTCTAATTTATTTTTTAAAAGTGAAATATAGGAGGCTATATGTTTCATTCAGTTTCATTGTCTTAACTTTGTTGAGTCATTATTCTAGCCCCTGATTCTAGCACTTAATATATAATGATCAGTCCTTCTTTTTTGCCAATTAGAAATTTAATGAAGATGCAGTAAGATCTCTTTTAGTTAACTGCAGTTGAATATGGCAGTTGGACTTTGACATCCCATTAGAACCCTTTTCTTTTTGTCTTGTGAATTTGTTCTTTAAAATTCCTTGAAGCAGCTTAAGATATAATCTGGCTTGGAATAAATTGATGTTTTCTGACACCATCCTGTAGAAACCTGTGATTGTACCACACTTGTCTTACCTCCTTGGCCCGTTCTTGGCACTACATAATACATGTTGGGTCCATAAGCCTGCTATATCTACAGGGTCCATATTCACAGATTAAATCAACTGAAGATTAAGAAACCTGAGCACCTGACTACATTCCCAGTCCTTCCTGGGAATTGAGGGATGATCAGACTATAACTGTAAACATAACAAGTATGCTCTTATTCTTTGGAAATTAAGAAGTAATACTAGAAACTACTTGTTTCAAGGTCTCTAGTAGGTACCTTTATGCTTATTATTATTATTTACTTTTGAATAAATATTATTTTAGTATATAGGTATTTGCTTGCATGATGTATGCGAATCAAGTGTGTGTTTGAGGCCAATGAGGGTGTCAGATACCCTGAAATTGCAGTTACAAATGGCTGTGACCTGGCATATAGTTGCTGGAAACCAAACCTTCTTCAAAGTAAACAAGTGCTCTTAACCTCTGAGCCATTTCTCCAGTTCCGATATATAATTTTAATTTTTAACCCTTATCTCAATCTGTAAGTTAAGTTTTAGTTTCAGCATTTATTTGTGTAATTATTATTTCATTTATTTACATTCCAAATGTTGGCACCTTCCAGTCCCCCCTTTCCAAAGTTTTTCACCCCATTCCCCATCCCCTTCTCCTCTGAGAGGGTGCTTCCCTGGGCATCAAGTCTCTACAGAATTAGGCGCATCCTCTCCCACTGAGGCCAGACAAGGCAGTCCTCTGCTACATATGTGCCGGAGGCTTCAGACCACACTGGGTATGCTCTTTTGTTGATGGCTTAGTTTCTGGGAGGTCCCAGGTGTCTAGGTTAGTTGACACTGTTGGTTTGATTTTTATTATATTTGAGTGTTTTGTCTGCATGTGTACTACATCTACGTAATGCTTGCAGAGGCCAGAAGAGGGCATAGAGTCCCCTAGAATTGGCATTACAGATGGTTATAAGGAGCCATGGAGGTGCTGAGAATTGAACCCAGGTCTTCTAGAAGATCAGAGAGTGCTTTTAAGCACTGAGCCATCTCTCCAGCCCCACTGTGTAATATTGTTTTTACAACCTTTATTCCAATCCTGTAAGTTAAGTATTATTCTCCTTATTCAGCGGAGGAAGGACTCAGAAGAATTACCCAGGTAGCATGGGCATGGTGTGGCCCAGGAACATCTCTGTCTAGTCCTGCCACCTGTTCTTATGTGTGAGTTTTCTATAACATAAGAAGACCGGAAGCAGAAGGGCTTGCTCAGCATCATACAGCTGGTCAGCAGAGCAAGAGTTTGGATCTCTAGACTTCTGACTCACATTCCGGTGCACTTCTCACTACAGCCGGACACCTTGGCTCAGGAGCCCCAAGTGACAGCCCCAGACAGCTGTGTTTATCTGTCTTGCATGTCCCAGCTTGTTTTGCTAGCCAAGCAAAAGGTACTTAAAAGGATCCTCAGTCTTCACCTTCCCACTCCCCTCACTCTCGTATTTTCCCACTTTGCCCTGTGAATAACTTCACAGAAGGAATTGTGCAACACTACTAAGCCATCCTCTGGTGTCAGAGTTACTCCCTGAGAACAGTCACTTCCTCATGACTCTAGTTTACTGTCAGATTGGCTTTCTCTCTCCTCTCTTTGATCGGAATCTTAGTTGTATAGGCAGGAATTTGAGGAGCAGATGTACTACTCCTTGAACAAGCCCTTTAATTCTCCTTAGTACTGTGTCTAATGACTCCTAATCCCGTCCTTTTAACTCTGTGGCTAGCAGAATTAAGAGCAAAGTGGGACAGGAACGACGAGGTCGGAACAGAACATTTTCATTTGAGCATTGGCAAAGTGGACTACAGAGAACACAAGAAAATGGTAACGTTTTCCTTTCTAGCTGGAAAGCAAAGCGATACTGATGTGGGTTGCGGAAAATGTAGGTCTCCTTCTGAATGCAAACTGTTTGGTCCAGTGGCTCCAGAGAGACGGAACTATTGCCTGCTTCCATTCATTCTCCTGAAATTTTGCTATTTTTAAGATTTTTAACTTCCCTTTGAAAACAAAAATTAACCACCAGAAAACAGTGATAATACATAGGACCAGATCTCTTAGGCTTGATTGAAGAAAATTAACACTTCCCAATGGGAGTGCTAGTACTAGAGATTTGTCTTACAGGTTAGCAAGTTCCCACAGTCTTACTAAAAGACCTTTGTTGAGCAGTCTCAACTGTCTTAATTATCAAAGATTTGATGTGTTTTGTTTATATATAAAAACCCCGATTGGTCTAAATAGACTCTAATTTTCTCAGTTCCTGATTGATTGCCTAAAATTTGATCTGTCAGAGTCTTATTAGGGTG
The DNA here is from genome assembly GCA_021653895.1 of Mastomys natalensis. Taxonomy (NCBI): domain Eukaryota; kingdom Metazoa; phylum Chordata; class Mammalia; order Rodentia; family Muridae; genus Mastomys; species Mastomys natalensis. Next base: position 1,200,671 of record JAJTUV010000141.1, read on the forward strand.
TAGAACTGTGATGTAATTTGACCAGAAACCCTTTAATAAGATTGCTGACTATGATAGAAGTTCGGAGACTGATTGGCAAAAAGAGAACTGTAAAGAATATGGAGCACATACAAGCCATGTCCTCTGTCCTTGGGGCTGACATATAACATTCATTGAGATCTGGACGTTCTCTGAAAGGGCACGGCTGTGGATCACTGCCTGAAGAGAGGTGGCTATGGTTCTGATATTAATTTCTCCATTAGTGGTAGGCCCTCAGTGGGCAGGGTGAGGAAAGGAAGAAACAAGGGAAAAGGAAAGAACAGAAAGAAACTGAGGAAAAGGAAAAAAATCTCTCTGTCTCTGTGGTGGCTCATGCCTTTAATCCCAGCACTTGGGTAGCAGAGGCAGGTGGATCTCTATGAGCTTGAAGCCAGCTTGGTCTACAAAGCGAGTTCCAGAACAGCCAGGGCTCCTTAGAGAAACGATAATGAGTGAGAGGGAAACCAAATAAAGGCATACAAGTTTAAAAGTATAAGAAGGACCAACAGGAATGCTCCGTGGTAAACGCTGAGCAACCCTGACGAGCTGGCTGTGGAGTCTGTACTGGAAGGATGGGGCTGGCTTCTGAAAGGTGTTTTCCAACCTCCATATGGTCCTCCTCCACGTGTGCAGGTGGGCACAGAGGTTAAAATAACTAGATACAAAATACAAAAAATACAAAAAGTAAATATACTGCTAACACCCAGTACAAAGAAAACAGGAATCACAACAGTAAGCAAACCATGAGGTGACAGAGCTGCTTGTACTCAATGGTGGGCAGAGTCAGCTGACCTGTGGACTCCTGTTTGTGTGATTTGTCAGTGTCTAGCCTTCCCGTGGTTGTCACCTCTTTTCAGGACATCAAGGTTGCTTTTTTTTTTTTTTTTTAATTTTTTATTACATTTACTTGTGTGTTTGTGTGTGTGTGTGCATGCCCACACACTCTGTGACATGCATAGAGGTCAGAAGACAAATTGCTACTAGTTTGTTCCGTTCTTTTAACAGTGTGAGTCCTAGGGTTAACTCAGTTCCTCAGGCTTCGCAGCTAGCACCTGTACCTGGTAAGCCATGTTGCCTGTGCAGGTAGCTCAGTTTTTAATGAAATACATTGTCTCTGAAAATGTTACTAGCTGTAGCCTTCTGAACCATGTAGAGTGACAAAATTGGGTTTCTCTACACTCCAGCTCCATCTGCCCGAGGAATCACGGTCTCAGCAGACCCACAAGTGTTTAGGCTTGTGAGGACTACGAGCTTGCCTCTCAACTTTCAGGCATTCTTTCATGTTGTCTGCACAGTAATATTTCTTTTTTTTTCTTTTAATTTTATTTTTTTGCTTATTCACTTTATAACCGTCCAGTCACCCTCCCACAACTTCCATCTTGTTTTTGATACCCCTCCTCCTTATCCCCCACCCTGCCACTTTAAGTCTCTGAGAGCTAGGTGCTCCTCTCCATTGAGGCAGATGACGCACCCAGCTAGAAGACATACCCAAACAGGCTGCAGTTTTGGATAGCCCACTCCAGATGTTGAGCCTACATGAAAACCAAGCTGCACATTTACATCATATGTGCAGGGAGGCCTAGGTTCAGCCCATGGAGGTAGATCTGTGTAGACTAGGTATGCTCCACGTTGGTGATTCAGTCCTCTGAGAGCTCCAAGGGTTCAGGTTGGTTTACTCTGTTGATCTTCCTGTGCAGTTCCTATCTCCTTAGGGCCCACAGGTAATATTTCTTTTTCGGACTCTTTGACTGCTCACAGGGATGCAGCTTCTATCCCACCGTAACTTGTATGGTGTTGGGGCTTGAACCAAGTCTTGAACATGCCTAGCCCTGCCACCCCTATTTCTTAATCTTACCTGGAGAAATCTCCTCTTTAATGAGTAGAGCTCACCTCATTTATATCTAATTGCCTGCTAAAGACCTTATCTCCTAAGATATAAATTTGCAGAGGGAGACACATGTGGTTTATATAAATGATGCTAAGAGACTTAACCTATTAATTTTGATAACTTTATCTTTGAGATTAGATTTTTTTAAAAAGAATTTAAAATCCTAATTTTTCATATTCTATGACAACTCATAATTCATTATTTCTTGTTAAAATCATGAATTGTTAAGCTGAATGTTGGGGCCGGAGAGGTGGTTCAGCAGCTTAGAGCCCTTAGTGTTCTTCTAGAAGGCCAGCATTGGTCAACTCATGGCTGCCCGTAACTCCAGCTCCAAAGGACTCAGATACCATCTTCTGGCCTGTACAGGTGCACACATGTATGCATACATGATACATTTACACAAACACATATGCTTACATGTAAAAATAAATCTTTAAATTGGATGTGATGACACAAAACTATACTGTCTGCACTTGGGGAGCTGAAGAATCAGGCTCTCAAAGCAAAGAGGAAACAATAGAAATCATGTATATAATGAAATTAGCTATAACACCCCCCCCCAACACTTTAAATTATACATATTTCTTCAGTATGCAGGTAAGTAAAGGTCGATTGTCTCGTATCTGAAAAGCCTGTGGTAAAACTATTGAGAATCCCAGTTCATTTGCATATGCACATGGATTCTAAGCATGAGATTTCATATATCCTTGTGACCATAGCTGAGAGGTGATAGGCTGTCTCCAGGCATTCTGTGGGCGAGCCTGGCAGAGCCTCTCATAACTGGCCTCAATGAAATGCTTAAAATCCATCCTGTATCTGCTGAAATGGAAGACATACAGTGTATCTAGTCGTGCAGAGAAGATGCCCTCATTTCTTTTTTTTTTTTGAATGTTGTGGTTAACAAATAAGATCCAGCTTTAAAAAATTATGCTGATGAGTTAAGTGGAAAAGAGCCAGGATAGTCAAGAGTTGGTTGGATTCAAAGTGAATGTTTTAGGAGGTTTTGATAAATTACTGTGGGGCATGGGAGGATGATTTTGTGCTTTTTGGAATTATTAATTTTATAGTTGTATAACATTTTTTCCTGATTATGCTAAATATAGCAAAAGCATTAAAAAAACAAAAAAAACAAAAAAACCTCTGTTTCATTAGACTATTTTGTTTTTTTCCTTTGTATAGCCATCAGATCAAGTCGTTACAGTACAGTAACACAGGGGACATGATTCTTGTTGTTTCTGGAAGCTCACAGGCTAAGGTGATTGACAGGGATGGTTTTGAAGTCATGGAGTGCATAAAGGGAGACCAGTATATCGTAGACATGGCCAACACAAGGTAAGTATGGACGGTGTTTAATGGATTTGAGTTCATGCTCCTTTTCTCTCCCTCTGTTGTCTTCCTCCTCACTCTATTCTCTCACCTTCTCCCTCTCCTTCCTGCTTTGCTCCATTCCCTCATACCTCCCTCCCCCCCTCCTCCTCCCCCTCCTCTTCTTCCTCTTCCTCCTCCTCCTCTTCCTCCTCTGTACTGGGCCTGCCTCAGCTTTCTGAGTGTGGGGTTACAGCGTCCTATCCTATCTGGCCAGCACATTTATTAACAAGTAGTTTCAGTTGTCATGTATAAACTTCTAAGAGTATTTAAGTGAGCAATACCTTGCTGCTTCTCACAATTGTGTGGATCGTTTGGGATAGTGTCCCCCGGGGAGCCTCCCTCAGATGGTTACAGTTGGAGCACAAGCCCACGGTTCTTTTGCCCCTTTCTCCCCGAGTCGTACCCCTCATGTGCGTTTCCATGCCCGCTGTCACTCTGCTTCACACCTTTCCTCTCATCTACTTGTCTAGGTTGAGCTTCTTCCAACATGGTGGACTTGTATGGAATTTGTTTAGTATAAAATCATTTATATTATAATTTTGAGTTCTGTATTTGAACTCACCTATTTGCTGAAACTTTTTATAACCCCAGATCCACACTCACTGCCCCTTCATGGCTACATGTGAATGTGTGTTTACAAAGAGCAGCCAAAATTTGAGTCTGAACAAGACAACACTACTTTTTTATTTCCTGTTTCAGAACTTGGATTATAATCAGGGTTCTTAAATATCCTCATTTTATACCATGTTCCCTTTTTGCTTTTTGTTGATGATTTTGCTGTTTAAAATGACTCCCTAACATAATGTTGAAAGGGCTATGGTGCTGTCTAGTATTCTCTACCACAAGTCTGTGGTATGTATTGTAGACAATGTATGTGTTAGCCAAGCTGTATTTAGGTACAAGCTAAATTGCCATTGACTGTGAATCCAATGTTAATGAATCAGCAATATAAATTAGATAAAGTATCCTTAAACATAGACACATATCAAATAAAGTTATGTATTGATTGGTTGAAAATATGACCAGAGACTTTTAGGAGCCCATTTATATGCTTATTCAGCATACCTAGATCATAACCCATGAATGAGGAAAATTGGCTGTAATCTATTTTAATTGCTCTAGGTGAGTTATTAGATTCAATAATAATTTGACATAATGTATTTTCAGATTGCCCCATGTTGAACCTGTAGAAATGCCTGTCTATAGCTAGGATCACAATATTTTGTTTATAGGTAGATTATTATTGAACCCTGAGTATGTGGTGATTTTCCAAACAACATTTGAATATAATTTAAATATTAATTTTATACTTAAACTGAAGTGGTGACTTGATTATTCTTTTCAAAAATGAATTTATTTAGTGTTTTAAAATCATTACCCTGAAGAAAGATGGCTCAGTAAGTGTTATCATTAGGGTTTCTATTGCTGTGAAGAGATACTATGACCATGGCAACTCTTTAAAAGAAAACATTTGGTTTACAGTTCAGAGGTTCAGTCTGTTATCGTTTTGGTGGATATAGCGGAGAGTTCTGTATCGGATCGGCAGAGAGCAGGAAAAGAGTACCACATAGAGTGGCTTGAGCATCTGAGACCTCAAAGCCTACCCTCAGTGATATCCTTTCTCTAACAGTGCCACACCTACTCCAGCAAGGCCACACCTCCTAGCTGTGCTGTTCCCTATGGGCCTATTGGGCTGTTTTCATTCAAACTGTGACCCCTGGTAAATGTGCTTGCTGCTGTGCCTGAAAGCCTGATTTCAATCCCTGGGATCCTCGTGGTGGAAGGAGAGAAGCAACTAGGAAACGTAGTACTATGGCCTGCACATGTTCACCACGACACACATGCACCCATGTTGAACACCCATTGCGATTAATAGCAGTGAGGAATTACTGTAGCTAGGGCTCTGGGACCTGAGGATGGCAGGCACATTATTGACTTGACTATTTTCTTAGCTGTTGGTTTTGAAATTGTGCTTATGATGAGAGCCTAAACAACAACATGTAGTCAAGAATATAGGTCATCAAAATGTTAACTAATTTATCAATAAATATTAAAAATATTACTATTTTGTAGTTGTGTACTGTACCTCACCTTATCCAACCAATATACCTTTATTCTGACTCCAAAATTGTTTATTTTAATTTCTCTATTAACTGACTTTTGTCTAGAAGCATTACTGATCTTTGGCTTGAATGTGGGTTTTACAAAAGTAAACAGGTTTTATAGGATGCTCAAATTTTTTTTTTAAAGCTCCCTCCCTGGTTCCTAGAGAAATTAGTAGAATGTGATTTTATATGTAGATGTATCTTGGTAAAATATTGAATACTTAAGTATGAACAGGCTATTTAATTTAGTGTTAAATTTTATTTTATTAAACTTATTTTTTAAACATTTTATTTATCTCTCTGTGTGTATGTGAGAGAGAGAGAAAAAAGAGACAGACAGAGACAGAGAGAGAGGGAGGGAGAGAGAAAGAGAGAGAGAGAGAAAGAGAGAGAAAGAAGAGAGAAGAGAGAGAAGAGAGAGAATGAAACGAGTTTGTATGTGTGTGGAGGTCAAAGGGCAGTTTTTGGAATGTTCTTTTTATCCATGGGATCGGACTCACAGGCATTGCTGGTAACACTTTACTGCTGAGCGTTCCATGGCTCTTTGTTTGTCCTTTGAGACATTGACCTCAAAGTCTGGCTCAACTCATGGGGGTTGGTTCAGCATGAACCCCATATTAGACTTTTATTTTATTTTAGAGCTTCTTTACATCATTCCTGTTATTAATATGAATTAAATATATATGTATGTATTTCAAAGTATTCCAGGTTAAACAGCATGTGCATATGGTGTATCCAGCATTGGGAGTCTACGTCTAGAGTATGAGCAAAGTTGAGGACAACAGCTCTTCAATGTGTTCCAGGCCAATGGGGCTGCAGAAGGAGCCTTATCATAACAGACAAACAAACAAACAGCACTTACCAGGGGGTGCATAAACAACCCCCCATTACTACTGTAAACAATATTTTGAAGACTTTAAGTACACTTGAACCTTTGTGACTAAAGTTTAATTTGTGTCTAACTGTTTCCTGTTGACTATGGGAAAAATGGAAAAACCCCAATATTATTTGTAATTCTATTCAAATCCAGTTGTTGTTTAAAGTTTTAATTGTAATGTCTGTTTTTATCTTATGAATCTGAAAAACACTTCCTATGTCAGAGAGTTGATCTCACTTAAAGTCTTGGAGCTGTGTTTTGCGTGTTTCACAGTTTAGAAGTTATGTATGCATACCTCAGGGCTGAGGTGAAATGTATGGAGGTGTTATATGGACCTTTCCTGGGGGAGATGTGATAAGTGACTCCCTCCACAGATAGAGCAATGGGATCAGACCAAAGAAGAGAGTCCACCCAAAGCTAGCTTGGTGACTGTGAGTTTAATTTGGGGCATGGATGAGAGGCTACAGGACAATGTGGAATTCATCAGAGGCCGTACTATCAAGAAACTCTGAACTGCTCGCATGAGCTCAAGCATGGCAGGGGCTTCATGCAGTTAGTGTGCCTCTTAGGGGAATGCTAATGGGCCCAGTCTTGTGAAGCTTCATTGGGTGACCACAGTGTCTGATTTCAGGAGGGTAGCAATCGTGTCATGCCTGTGGGATAGAAGTCCCTAATAGGGCAAATGGCACCGCTTACTTTGGCCAGAGAATACTAGTTTTGTCTGCTACTTGTTGGATTTCTCCATGCAGTACTTTTTGAAAATCAGGTTTCTGTGATGGTGCGTCTTGTAATCCCGGCAGGTGGGGGAAGATGAGTTTGGGGCCAGAGAGAGAAGAGAGAGAGAGGGGAGAGAGCGGAGGTAAGGGGGGAGGAGAGAGAGTGGGACCTAGTTTGGAAAAAAATCATGTTCTGCATTTGACTTTATGAGCTACATTGCTGTTTATTAGGAAGGTGGAAAGTTATTTTCAGGGTTAGTATAACCAGGACAAGAACAATCAGGAATCTGTTATAATTAATTTAACCACTCGAAAGCGCCTTTTACAACTGTGGTCATAGAATAATGAAATACATTTATCCAAAACCAGAATTGGGCACCAAATTTCTTTAGTCAGGAGTATTTTCCTGGTTTTTAAATTTAACTCTTTAGCACACATTGTACTTGGTGTTCATATGGGCCTTCTTGGCCTTGGGGCCCCGAAATGTGTGATTTTTAAGCCAATATAATTCAGGTAAATCAGAACTTTTTCCAATAAACTTTTTTTTAGAGTTAAATTTTCAAAGGTTTTTTTTGGGGGGTTTTTTTAAATAAGTGTACTTACGAAGCAGTCATATAATCTCATCTTTTTTTTCTTTTGTTATAAATTCATCTAGGGTCTTATTCTTTCCATTATTGGCTTCAAAAATTTGCTTTCAGGAAAAGCAAGTCTGTGCCCTTTGTTTTCTTTATTCTTAACTTAAACTGAAGAGCATTTGGGTTCAGGGGATTCCCAATGTTTGAATGTTTTGAACCTTTTGAGGGGAGATTTTCTTTCCCGAGTGGGCTTCCATTGTGGGGAGCAAAAAGGTTTAAAGAACTTTAGGAAGGAATGTTATAAAATTTTTTATTTATTTTTTATTTCATTTTTACTGTTCCGGGGGTTACTAGGTGAGCTTTGAAAATGTCTTTTGATTGTTGCCCCTCAAATAATCCCCTTTTTTTTACTTGGAGAGCAAATACATTAGTCATGTTTTTTTTAGGGTAAATTATTTTTTCCCTAAAAATATAAAAATATTTATTAAAATAACTGTGGAATTCTTTGATATTTTTTTATTTTCCTTAAGCAATTTTTTTTCCCTGTAAGCAGTTTCATGTTTTTCTTTTTTTTTGTGATTTTGGGATTGAATCAGGAGTCTACTTTCTTGTGTTCCAACCTTTTAAAAATGTAACTTGGGAAACTGTTTGGGGTTCAGGAATCATTGCACAAAACCCTGTGAGCACCAATCTCAGTTAAGCCCAAAAAGGTTATTGAGCACACCCTGATACGAATGGCAGGAAACCCCAGAAAGGGGCTCCAGAAACCTAATGTTGGAATCTGTCCCAGGCAGACTTTTTTAGGAAAAGCGTTTCAAATTTAAAAGCAAGCCAAATTGATTTTTTGGCTAACTAGAAAAGTATTATCAGTTACCTTTGGGCTGATTATTTTTTAAAGGGTTTCAAGTTAAAAGGGAAAGGTTTTTTTTTTATTTTTCAGAAAAGGGGGGGGAATGAACGGGGGCCAAAAATTTCCAAAAATACATTTGAGCGGAAAAAAAACCGAAGGTTTTAATGTTTTTTTTTTTTTTTTTTTTTTTTTTTTGTCTTTTTCTTTTTTTTTCTGTTTGTTTTTTTCCCCTTCCTTTTTCCCTTCCCCCCTTCCCCTTTTCCCCCTTCCCCTTTCCCCCCTTCCCCCCTTTCCCCCCCCTTTCCTTTTTCCTTTCCCCCTTTCCCCTTTTTTTTTTTTTTTTTTCTTTTTTTTCTTGCTTTTTTTTTTTTTTTTTTTTTTTTTTTTTTTGAGACAGAGTTTCTTGGTTTTTGCCCCCCCTATCCTGGAAACTTTTTTTTGTAGCCATACTGGCCCCATTTTCCCCCCCAGGATCTGTCTGCTTTTGTTGCCCAAAAAATGGGGGGGATTGGGGGTAACCCACATCTGGCTTTTTCTTTTTTGTTTTTTTTTTTTTTTTTTTTTTTTTTGGGTTTTGGGCAGAGTTTCTTTGTATAGCCTTTGGTGTCCTAGCTCTGGAGGGTTTTAATTGACCTTGAACTCCCCCGAGGTCAGCCTGCTCTGCCCCCCCCGTGCTGGGTTCAAGGCCTTTTTACACTAAACCCCCCCCCCTTTTAAATTTGGGTTTTCAAGGGAGCCTTTTTCATGGGAGCCCCGCTGTCCTGAAAAAAAACCCGGGGACCAGTTGTTTTTTTAAATCGGAGATTTGCCTACCTCTGCCTCCCCCGTGTTAAAAAACAAAAGGGGGTGCATCAAAAAAATTTTTTTTCAAAAAACACTTTAAAAAAATTTTATGTATGTTTTGATTCATTTTTTTTGTTAGCCCCCAAAGGGGGTTTTTTTTAATTATATATTTAATTTTTTGATTCTGGGGGGGTTTTATGTATCTGTATCATTTTGGGGGGGAATTTTTGGGGGTTTTTCTTTTTTTTTTTTTTTTTTTTTTGGTTTTTCGAGACAGGGTTTTTTTTTATAAACCCGTTTTTTTTTCCGGGCTCACTCTGAGACCAGGCTTTTGGGTCAAAAAAAGAAATTACGCCGCTCTTTTTTCCAAAATGTGGGATTAAAGGGGGGGTGCCACCAAAAGGGCCCGGGTCCCCCGGGGTTTCTTATGTTCTGGTACCCCAAAAAAGTGTTTTAGAAAATTTTTCCCCCTTTTTTTTATTCATTTTTTTTTCCCCCAGGGGGGGTATTTTTTTTTTTCTTTACCTTTTTTTTTGGGGGGGGGGAAGGGGGAAAAAGGGGGGAAGGGGGAAAAAAAGGGGGAAAAAGAGGGAGAGACTGGGGGTTTTTAAAAAAAAAGGGGGGAAAACTCACTGTGTTTTTTTTTTTTGTATTCACTATGTTTTTCCCGGGTTTTCCTCAAGCTCAGGAAAAAGCCATTTTTTTTGCCCACAAGTAATAGTGGGGTTAAAAAGGGTTTTTGGGGTCAAAGGGGGCCCCCACCCCCCGGTATTTTTTTTATTGATTGATTTTAATTATTTTTTTAAAATTTTTTTTTTCTTGCATGTTTCTTTTTTGCAAAACCCTTTTTTGGGGGCCGGTTTTTCCCCCCAAAAAACCAGAAAAAGGGGAAAAAAAATTCCCCCCAAACTGAATTAAAAAATCTTTTTTTTTTGAGGGTTTTTCCCCCTGGGTGTGAGGGGGGAAAACCAGCAGTGCTCTTTTTTTGTTGAGCCATCTCTCCATGGGTTTTTTCCCCAACCCCCGTTCCCTCAACTTTTAATAAAAAAACCTATTAGAAATCAAGATCTGGGGGCTAGTATATTTTTTTTCAGTGGGTTTTTTTTTTTTTCTCATAGGGAGAAGACAACTCTTTAGCACACATTGTACTTGGTGTTCATATGGGCCTTCTTGGCCTTGAGCCTAGAAATGTGTGACTGTTAAGCCAATATAATTCAGTAAATCAGAACTTCTTACCAATAAACTTTTATAGAGTTAAATTCAAAGGTGTTTTAGTGGGTTTTTTAATAAGTGAATACTTACTGAAGCAGTCATATAATCTCATCGATTAATTTTCTTGTATAAATTCATCTAGGGTCTTACTTCTTTCCATTATTGGCTTCAATTGCTTTCAAGAGAAAAGCAAGTCTGTGCCATTTGTTTCTTTATTCTATAACTAAACTGAAGAGCATTGGTTCAGGGGATTCCGAATGTTTGAATGTTTGAACCTTTTAGAGGGAGATTTTCTTTCCACGAGTGGGCTTCCATTGTGGGGAGCAGAAGAGTTATAAGAACTTTAGGGAAGGAATGTTATAAAAGTTGTATTTATTTTTATTTCATTTTCTACTGTTCTCGGATCTACTAGCTGAGCTATTGAAATGCTCATTCTTGATGTCTGGCCACTCCAAATAATCACCCTTATTACTTGGAGAGCAAATACATTAGTCATGTTTTTTTAGTAGTAAATTATTTTCCCTAAGATATAAAATATTTATTAAAATAACTGTGAATTCTAGATATATTTTTATTTCCTTAAGCAATTTTTTTCCCTGTAAGCAGTTTCATGTTTTTCTTTTCTTTTTGTGATGCTGGGATAGAATCAGGAGCTCATACATGCTTGTGTTCCACCTTAAGCTGTAACTGTAAACTGTTGGGGTTCAGGAATCATTGCACGAACCATGTGAGCACCAATCTCAGTTAAGCAAGAACAGGTTATTGAACGCACACCCTGATACTGAATGCGCAGGACCGCAGAAAGGACTCCAGAGCCTAAATGTGGCACCAGTCTGTCCTCAGGGCAGACTTTTTATAGGAAAAGCCAGCTTCAAAAGTTTAAAAGCAAGCAGGAAGTGGTACATTTTTGGCTAACTAGACAAAGTATTATCAGTTATCCTTTGGGCTGATTGATCTTAGGTGAAGTAAGGGGAGGTGTACAGGTAATGAACCAGGCGGTCCAGTACATTGAGATAACAGAGGATAAGTGATTTCACCAAAACTTTTTGACTTATCAGTAAGATTTTAAGTGTCAGCTATGGATAATTACTTCTGGGAAGTAGAGTCTGAGAATCTGAACTTAATTTCACGTTATGAGCAAAATGAGGCTGAATACAAAATGACTACAGTTATGTTCAAAGGAGCAGGCCTCTACATAAACCACAGCTGATGGTCTTACTAATTATTATATTTTTCTTTTTTTGTCTTTTTCTTTTTTTTTCTGTTTGTTTTCTCCCTTCCTCTTCCTTCCTCCTCCTCCCTCCCTCCCCTCCCTCCCTCTCCTTCCCTCTCCTTCCTTCCTTCCTTCCTTCTTTCTTATTTTTCTTTTCTTTTTCTTTCTTGCTTTTTTTTTTTTTTGTTTTTTTTTTGTTTTTGAGACAGAGTTTCTCTGTATAGCCCTGGCTATCCTGGAACTCTCTTTGTAGACCATACTGGCCTCATACCGAGAGATCTGTCTGCTTTTGTTGCCCAAGTGCTGGGATTGAAGGCTGTACCACCACATCTGGCTTCTTTCTTTTTGTTTTTTTTTGTTTTTTGTTTTTTTCTTTTTTGGGTGGGACAGAGTTTCTTTGTATAGCCTTTGCTGTCCTAGCTCTGTAGATCAATCTGACCTTGAACTCACAGAGGTCAGCCTGTCTCTGCCTCCCCAGTGCTGGGATTCAAGGCATATACACTACCCCTAGCTTTAATTGGCTTTTCAAGGTAGCCTTTTTCTATGTAGCCCTGCTGTCCTGAAAGTCACTGTGTAGACCAGCTTGTATTTGAACTCAGAGATTTGCCTACCTCTGCCTCCAGAGTGTTAGAATCAAAGATGTGCATCAACAATGTCTTGCAAAAATACACTTAATGATTTCATGTATGTTGTGATTCATTTTATTTTGTTAGCCAAGGCTTTTTACCTAATAGATACTCTTTAATGCTAGATTCTGAGCTTTTGATGTATCTGTATCATTTTGGGGAATCTGGGTTACTTTCTTTTTTTTTTTTTTTTTTTGGTTTTTCGAGACAGGGTTTCTCTTTTATAGCCCGTGCTGTCCTAGAACTCACTCTGTAGACCAGGCTGGCCTCAAACTCAGAAATCCGCCTGCCTCTGCCTCCCAAGTGCTGGGATTAAAGGCGTGTGCCACCACCGCCTGGCTCTGGGTTACTTATGTTCTGGTACAACAGAGTGTTCTAGAACTTTTCCTGTTCTGTTATTCATTATTTCTCCAGGGACCTATTGCTACTTTCTTTACCTTTTTTTTTGGGGGGGGGAGAGAAGAAGGGAGAGGGGAAGAGAGAGAGAGAGAGACAGTGAGTCAGATAGAGAGACAGAGACTCACTGTGTAGTTTTTTCTGATATTCACTATGTAGACCAGGCTGGCCTCAAGCTCAGACATCTGCCTATCTTTTTTTGCCCACAAGTAATAGTGTTAAAGGTGTGGCGTCACCAGGCCCAGTACCCATGGCTACTTTTATTGATTGATTGATTTTAATTTATTTTAAAAGTTTTATTGCTTGCATGTACATCTGTGCACCATGTGTGGGCCAGGTGCCCGCAATGGCCAGAAGAGGGCATGAGATCCCCTGAAACTGGAATTACAGATCTAGTTTGTGAGTGTCCATGTGGGTGCTGAGGCTAAACCCAGCAAGTGCTCTTAGCTGTTGAGCCATCTCTCCATGATTTGTCCTCAACCCCCGTGTCAACTTTTAATAAGGAATTCCTATTAGAAATCAAGATCTGGGTACTAGATATATTTGTTGTCAGTGGGTTGTCATTTTCTCTCATATGTAGAAGACAGACCAAGCAGGGGGACCAACAGAACAAAATATATTAAAAACCATGAATTCATATGGATAGATCTGATTTTAATCAAATCTCACAGCTTTTCTTAGTTCAGTATTTATAATTCACTTCTCCAGCAGCGAGGAGTTTGGAGTTTGGCCTCCAACATCAGAAGTATATCTACTCATCTGTTATACATAGAACATAGTTTTGGAATTGCCACATCTGTAGCTTTTGTTGTAGTGAGAGTTCTCAATGTCTCCCAAGAGTCTTCACTTCTCTTGACTGTAGATATGAACTCTTGAGTATAAAAGGATGATTACCTGATTAAGTTATATGGTACAGGACTATAGGAGAGAAAGATTATGTTTGTTGGATTTAGTCTACACAGGAGTCTACACAGGAGAACACTTAAAATTGATCCCCGAAGCCTGATGTGGTGGTGCATTTTTATAATTCCAGATATTTGAAAAAGCTGAGAAGGCAGGATTGTGAATTTGGCTAGCTTAGACAATATAGCAAGACTGCTTTTCAAAAGCAGACAGAGAGACAGGCACAGGCAGACAGGTGTATATTGGGACTCCTGGCAAAAAGATTCTATGTATGGGGTAGAATTTATGTGAAGGAGCTTTTCTTTACAATCCTTGAAGTTACACAGGGCAATTTGCACGCTGAATCAAAGCCTGGAACTGCTGAATTTTGGTGCATGGCTGCAGATGTTTTTAAGCAAAGTGGAGGTGGTGCTATTTGCTTCTCATTGCTTGTGTCCAATCCTAAGAGAAAGATCAATAAAGGAAAGCCTTGTTAAAAGATTAGATTGGATTTTTTTTTTTTTTTTTTTTTGTTTTTTTTTCGAGACAGGGTTTCTCTGTATAGCCCAGGCTGTCCTGGAACTCACTATGTAGACCAGGCTGTCTCGAACTCAGAAATCCGCCTGCCTCTGCCTCCCAAGTGCTGGGATTAAAGGCATGCGCCACCACGCCCAGCTTAGATTGGATTCTTAAAGTTTTTAGTCTATCTAGGTGGAAATGATTCTAACAAATCACTTCAGAATGTGTGATGGCGGTCAAAGCAGCAAAGACCAGCCGCTTAGAGTACTCAGTCATACAGCAAACTCTTTGATGATGCTTTCAATCCAATCAGGCAAGGTCTAGAAGTTTCAAGATAATGATTCTCAGCTCTTTCAACAGGAAATATGGATAAGATATTCTTAATTTGTTAGTGTGACTTTTGTCTGATTCAGTATGAGAAAGATTTTTCTTTACTATTCCTGAAAGTACACAGTGCAAAAAAAATGAGTGTGTATTCTACTAGCTCAGAGTAGTACTCCTGCTCCCATAGATGAACAGTGGAGAAATGAGAATCTGAGTCCTATAACCACAAGGAACAGTCTATTCTGCCAACATTTGAATGTGCTTGGATGCAGATTGTTCCTCCTAGCTCCAAGAAAGGAATGCGATCCTCTTGGAATCCTTACTCCAATCTGTGAAACGCTCAACAGAGTCCAGCCTTGTTGTGAAATACATCATAATAAATGAGGGGTCCTATAAGCCACTAAATCTGTGGCATATGTTACACAACAATTGAAACCTAATATTATTCTGCAAAACAAAACAAAAAACCCCCAATATACTAAGTAGTAAGAAAGCTCTTTAAAGTGGTAGGAATTGTGATCAAGCTGGAAAGGAAGATTAGCACTGAAGGTGAGGAAAGAAAATTTTATGTTAATAATGGAAAGGATAGAATTGGGTTCATCTGAAAAGATGCTTATACATAGTAGTAGCTGCAGATTAGAAATGGCAAGTGCTACCATCTCCTGGCAGAGCAATTTTCTTTACTTGTGTTGGAATATTTTAGGATGGGCTTTCGGTAGGATCAGAAGGACCTGGATTGTGGGGCTCTGGAAATGGCTTATTGGATAAAGTGTTTGCTAGGGAAGCATGAGGATCTGAGTTCAGGTTCCAAACACCCATTTAAAAACCAGGTATAGCAACCTGCTTCTAATCTCAGTGCCAGGGAGGCAGAGACAGGCAGATTCCTGGAGCTTACTGGCTAGACATTCTAGCTGAGTTGGTTAGTTTCAGATTCAGTGAGACCCAGTCTTAAAAAATAATGTGAAAAGCAATTGAGAATGGCACTTGATCCTCACTCTGGCCAACAAATGAATACATACGTACACACATATGCACACATGCATGCATATCACACACACACACACACACACACACCACACACACACAGAGAGAGAAACACAAACAAGAATTGCTGCTGTTGGTGTGAGAGGAAAAGTAAGGGCTACAAAATATACATATTTTGTACATATTCTCTTCATCTTCTCTGTCTTCTCCTTCCCCATTATTTCTATTTGGTTCCCTCATGAGATATTCTTGAGTTTTATTTGGGATTCTGGGTTTTGGATGAAATATTCTAACTGAGGAGCAGCGAGATAAAAGTTAGTTCTTTATTGTAGGCACAACAAAAGAGAATACCCAAGATTTGCACTGAGACAGTAACTGATGTTTAGGATATAGAAAACAGAAAAACTAACAAATTGAAATGCAGGATGGGTATGTGGACTACCTAGAATTTATCATATATCTCATGAAAACTGTTTGTCAAATCGATGACTATTAAACATTCATGGTTTCAGAAGAGGAGCCATTTGTGCTGCTGGAGTAACTTAGGTCACTGGAGTAGTAGATGCTGAAGAAGGGTAGAGTTCTCTGTGATGTATTCAAATAGGTATTTATGTCTCTTAGATGTTTGAAAGTCACAGGCTTTAGAGTATTTGATTCATGGAAGGAAATGACTGAGTGTGACTTGCTGCATTTCATGTCTTCATGGGAGTGAGCTGTTGGCTCACTATGCCAATGACAGGGCACATGTATTTTGTGGATCCCAAGGCTCCTGTGATTCTCTGACAACAAGTGGTACTTCAGTAGGGAGTTCCTTTATGGTTGTTATCTTTGAAGCAACCACAAAAATGGCTAGATTAGTATAGATCATTGTGTGTGTGTAGGTGATACAAGATTGTAAGATACAGGATTGGTCATGGGTATGTAGTATTCTCTATGCAGCATAGAACATATCATGAGAGACAAGAAGTTGCTTAATTCTTCTATGCAATTTTCTGTTAAGGCTGTTGAATAAAGGAATATTCTTGCCTCTCCCAAGACCTATTGTTTAGCTAAAGACAGAAAGGTAAAAAACCAACTTATTTGATAAAAAGGTGTTTTAGTCATTAGCGGTTCTTTAATAGGTGTCACTTTAAAAATTTTCCACTAGTGATATCTGTGGTACTGCCTCTGTTTAGATCCAGTTGAGAATCCTTAGTTGAACTTCATTTTGTTATGACTAATTTTGGTCTCTGTTTGAACACAGGAACACTTAACATTCCCATTGCCTTTGTCATGCTTCTGTCTTTACAAACAAGAAATAACATTCATGGTCTTTGGAGCTTTTTCATTGTAATGTATTTATTTATGTTCTTGTTCTGACTGCTCAACAGCTAAGGTGTTCCTTTGTGTTAACTTATGAATGCCATTTTCTATTGGTTTATTTTTTAATATTCTAAGATCTATTTCAACTATAATCAACAGTTATCAGTAAATTATCAGTTTATTTGGTCTGCTTTGAATACCTGTATGGGCTGATATTTGGTTGCTCTTTGAACAAGAAAAAGCAATTTAAAGGTTCGAAAGGTTAAGTAGGAGCTGTCTGTAGAATCCCTGAGTCTGGGAGCAAGGAGTGAGGACAGTGAACTTGCAGCCCACTGAGCAGTAAGCCAGCTGTGCCTCAGACTGTGACATCAGGCCGATCTCTGCTTAGATCAGCCCGGTTCACCTCTTGATAATTGTGATACCAAGTTGTCTACAAAGTTCACATATAGAATCTGTACAACTGGACTACAAAAATAAATTGCAAAAACCTATCTCATAGTGATTTTATGTGGTCTCTTTCATATCTGTCATGGGGTACACATGCACTTGTGGCCGACGGACTGGACATCCCTGAGGCCAGTGGATGTATGTAAGCAGCAGAAGAGTGCAAGTGTAGAGTAATGTGTCCGAAAAGCCAAGGCAGTTTAGTGCCTACCTTCTCAAAGGCTGGTGCATCCCATGGTGTTAGGTGCTTCCTTTTATTGTAAATCATAAGCTATTCCTGGCCCAAAGGTAGCTATTAATGGGACCAAATTGGACCAGATACCTGCTAACTGGAAATCATTTTCTTTTCCTCACTTAAGTAATTGGTAGATTATTTCCATTTTAGACAGATTTATTGGATCCTTGAGAAGCCTATATATTTGAATGAACTTATCACTTACTTACTGTTTCTCAGTCCTTTAATTGTGCTGAATCACTCATGTGTTCCCCTTTGTCCTTATCTGTGGTCTGTCTCAGTTCTTACAGGACTATAACTTGGTTAGTATGTTGGTTAATTAGCATAGTTGGTTTGCTTTCTGAAACATATTTCCTTGACTAGCAGTGCACCAATTTAGTTTTCTTTCTGCTTCATTAAGTATCCTTTTCATCCTTTTTCAATTCAACCTCTGAATTTTGGGGTGTCCCAGGTTTATTGAGGAGCCCTGTCTAGTGTTTATGCTTGCTATCTGACTGCTGTCATGGGCAGATGCTTTAACTCTCCTGCGTTGACACTGACATCTTAGAGACACACAGCTCTTGCCTTGTCTTCTCTTACTACCTGATTGACAAACTCAGCTGCATGTATACTGCCTCCAGCCTAACAGCAGAAAAGGAAACTTAGGCTTTTCTTTATAGATCTCTGCCTTCTGCAGCTGTTTTTATTATCTCACCAGTGATATCACCAAACAGCAAGAAAGCAAAAAGCCTTTGGCCTTGACTTCTTTCCCTCTTATCCTATAAGTAGATCACTGACCGTTTGACAACAAAGTTATATGAACAAAACTGTTCCAGACATTTGTGTGTAAATTGTGGATGGACCTGTTTTATGTTGTAGCCTCTCTAGCAGTTGTGGATACTGATTTTCTGATTCTAGCCACAATAATAGATGCTTAGTGGATTTCATTTGTATTTCCAATAGAAACATTTTAATGACCAATGATATTAAGTGACCCTTTGTCATTCTTATTGTGAGTGTGAATGCGAGTGTGTGTGTGCGTGCACGCACTCTCAGGTAGGCATGCAGGGAACCCAGAAGTTTGACATGGAGAATATCTTCTTCAGTTGCTTCTCCATCTTATTTTTTGAGATGAGGTTTCTTAGAGATCAGGGTTATGGTTAGACTAGTTCCCACAGTGCCTCAGGTGCTGCAAGGCCTTCCTGGAGAAGACTCACTAGCTGTTCTGCCTACTGCCCCTGGGCAACTTACCAGCAGTGCTGTGTCCAGGGCTGGTAATGATACTTAGCCAGTGCCTCATCTGTCTTTTCTGCTGACTTACTGAATATCAAATTAGTGTATTTTCAGAATAACAATGTTTGAGTAAGGTAAAAATGAAAGAAAGAGAGGAAGAGAGAGAGAAGAAAAGAGAAGAGAGGAGAGGAGAGGAGAAGAGAGGAGTGAAGTGAAGTTCTGGTTTAAATTACTAGAGCTTTGCCACAAAGGTGATTCATCTCCCTATTTTACCTCAGCTTCCCACCTAGAACACAGCACCCTTCTCCAAGTCAGGAGAGCCATGCTTTTCCATGCTGGCTAATCTAGTCAGTTGTGGTGGTCACAGAGTCTAAGACTGGATATGCAGAAGTTAAAAATCACCAGAGACATACCACTGTAGTATTAGTTTTCAGATTTGTACTCCATACCATTCTGCTTTCTTCTATTGTCTGTTACTTGGATAGCTGCTTCCTGTGATCTCGTCAGTGGCTTTGTTATGCTCACATAAAAAATAGGATAGCATGTGTGTGTTCTACCTGAATGGGAATGGAGCTAAGTGTCTCTGATACATGATAGCCCTTTGATCAGCTGAGCAGCTAGGGCTTCAGTACCCTTCCTCAGTTGATGTGTGTATAATAAGAATGTTGGTAGGGAACTGGAAGGAATGGGGATGGATTTGATCAAAGTATATCATTGCACATATGAATTCTAAAACAATAAAAAGCCAAATAGTTCTTAGATAAATTACATCTCTGATAAGTTTCTCATTCATTTAATTCATGATTTATGGTTTCAGTTATTTCAGTTATTTCTTTGGCATGTATTGTCTGAACTCCTGGTAGCAACCTGGGAAGAAATAAATGGAAGTGCTTTGATATGCAACTCGTGGAAACGTTAGGAGGGTTAAATAGGATGAGTTGGAAAAAAATTAAAATATACAGTGCCTCTCCATGTTGCCCAGTTTTTAAGCCATGAAAGGGTGCTTATGAACATGGAATTAATTATTCACATTTTAAAGCGAATTTAATATGCAAAGGAGATGGCAAAAACATACTAAAAGGGCTGTGTGCGCCAGTTCATGCCAGTGCAGAGAACAATGGCCCGGTGCTGTATGCTGCAGATGAGAATCCCTCTCCTCCCCTGATTTCCTCTTGTCCTTCCCAGCTTGCATACCTTCCCAACTTGTATGGACTGTCTTTCTCAGAAAATGAACAAGCAAACAAAACAAGAAAAAAAAAAAAAACAAAACAAACAAAAACAACAGTAGAAAAACCCCCGAGTCTGTTTTGTGTTGACCTACTAGTAATGGGCATGGGGCCTGCCCTAGAGTGTGGTTGATATACCCAGTTCCCACCATTGGAGAAAACTGATTTTCCCTTTCTCAGCAGGTATCAATTGCATGTAGCTTCTTGGTTATCGTAGGACTTTGTGTCCCCTTCGCCTTTTGGTGCTGGGATTTTGTCTGGTTTGACTGTGTACAGGGCTATCCTCACAGTCCTTGTGAGTTTATATGTGTACCAGCTCTGCTGTGTCTGGAAGACAGGGTTTCCTTGGAGTCCACCACCTCTGGCTCTCACAGTCTGTCTTCTCTTCTACATAGACCCCTGAGCTTAGAATGGAGGGGTTTGATAAAGATATCCCATGCAGGGCTGAGTTTTCCAAAGCATACCATTCAGTTGAGGATCTCTGTGATAACTACCATCTGCTGCAAAGAGATGCTTCTCTGATGAGGGGTGAGCAGTGTAGTGATCTGAGTCCAGCCTAGTGTCAGGTTATGTGTTAAGGTGGTCATCAAATAGTACTGTGTCTACATGCACCATATTAGTCGATGTGAACTTTGATTACTTGTATAAGATGGTGTATATCAGGTTTTTCTACTATAAAATTTTCCTTCTTTGTAATTATTGAGTAATTTGCAGAAAGAGTGTGTGGTCCTGGTCCTGTAAATATCATGTTCAGTTTCAAGTTTTCCTCTACTAGTTTTTTCATTTATTGATGATTCTGTGTTAAAAATTATTTCTGTGATGATTGAAAAATAATTTTATATTTATCAATTAACATCATATTATAAGAAGATGAGCAAGAAAGCTCTCTCTCTCTCTCTCTCTCTCTGTTGTGTAGACTTGAACTGGTAATTTTCTTTGCTTTATTCTGAGAGCTGGGATTAGAGGTGTGTACCACCACAGCTGAGACTTTAAATAATGAGCTCATTGTATTAGTATGCACTCAGAGGTTCTTACTGTAGCCAGCGGTTTACAGTACCTTACTGTCATTGTTTGTTTTGCTATTGCAACTTTCCCAGAAGTTGAAGGACCCCCCACCCTCACTCCTGCCTGTACTTTAGCCCTGTACCTGCCCCATCAGCTTTGCACAGCTTCTTTTTGGCACAGTGAGATGTTTCAGGTTCCTCTTCTCCTTTTCCAGTGCTGTGGTTAGTCGTTTCACCAGGAAGCTCCAGTTCTTTTAATTGGAAATTCATTGTTAAAATTCAGGGTCTCTTTGCTAGACTCATTGTAGTGTCTAGATACTCGGCATGTGGAGTGGGAGAACGGCATGTCCATATACACACACCGTCTATTTTTTGTATCTTTATATTAGTTTAAAACACTATGAAGTTCATTATGATCCTT
Source organism: Mastomys natalensis (assembly GCA_021653895.1). Taxonomy (NCBI): domain Eukaryota; kingdom Metazoa; phylum Chordata; class Mammalia; order Rodentia; family Muridae; genus Mastomys; species Mastomys natalensis. The sequence goes on from JAJTUV010000141.1 coordinate 1,221,851, forward strand.
TTCTTGCCCATTTTGTTTTCTTCAGCATTGAGAAACCTGATTCACATCAGCCTTAGCATAATTATTCAGGAGATTAATTCTTCATTGTATTGAAAGCAGTTTAGAATTGTTAATGCATGCCACTGCAAAGAGAAAACAAATGTATTAATTAGAATTCAATACTATTTTTGTCCTAAGCTGAGAGTATTTTCTACTTTCTATAGACTACTGTAATTAATTACACAAATATTATGGTTTTAAGCATGATTAATTCCTTCACAATTCTTGAGGTCAGAAATGAGAAAGTACAGGTATAGCAGGATTCTACTCCCTACAGTGGCTGTAAGGGGTGATGCCTTCCTTGCTCCATTCTCCTGAGGTGATTCTAGCTGTCCTTGACTTGTGACTAGAAAACGTGTGTCAACTTCATGTAGCTTTCTCTTTGTGTCCTCTGCTCTGTTCTTGTAGAAGAACATTCACCATTGGGTGTAGGATCCACTTTGATAACTTATCTAGAGATTTTAAACATTTTTTTATGAGCACTATATTTATATAATTTTCATCTTGCTCTCCCTTCTTCCAATTCCTTCAGTGTCCTTTCGTCTCTCAAATTCATGACTTCTTCCTCATTATTATTGTTTTACACACAGAGACAGACAGACAGGCAGGCAGGCATGCATATATGTACACACACATGCACTCCCCCTACGTGAGTCTATTTTGGGTTGCTTGTATGTAGGTGTGTTTAGGGCCGACTCCTGGAGATTGGATATCCTATCAGGGAGCTCATCCCTCCGTTCTCCCTCTCAGTATTTCTGAAAATACTGTTTCATCCGGGATCTGGGGTAAGGACATATTTTGGAGGCCAGCATCCAGCCCACTGCAGATACATTCTTCTCTCTACTTCCTTTTAGCCTTTCATATGTCTTCCTTACTGGAAAAACATAGGAAGGTTCATTTGTTTCCATTTATGTTAGATTTTAGATGGTCCCATCTATGTTTGTTTGTGAATATGTGAAATTTTACATTTTTTTTCAAAAGCCAAATCAATGAATAAAGAATTTCCATTATTGTAGAGAATGTATTTTGTGTACTGTATGGATGCATTACCTGTGAATTAAAAAGCCTATGGCCTATGGCTTGGGCAGGAAATAGAGGTGGGCTTCAGGGAAACAGAAAGGATTCTTTGATAGAGTCAGCTGGAGATTCAATGGGAAGATGTGACGAGCTGGAGAGGCATGGTACCTGAGCACAGGAAGCCAGCCACGTGACAGAATATAGGCTAGAATAAATGAGATATTTTAGTTATGTCTAGTCAGAGAAGAGCCTAGCTGTATGGCCAGTGTATTTGTAAATATATTTTGAGTCTGAGTCCTATTTCTGGGAGACAGAAGCAGGTCTAACTTTAACACATTATGATTGCTGTAATTAGGGAGATAGGTGCTGTGGAAGAGAACCCTGGGTTAAGCTGTGTTTACTTAGAGGGCTGGGGATGCTTCCAGCTGAGGCTGGAAGAATGAAAAAGCCGCCATGAGAAAATGAAACTAAAAAAGACTTCAAGCAAATGGGAAAGAGTGCTGTCATGGAAGAGCTTGTGTAGAGAGGAAGCCTAAGGCAGGCACTGGAAAGCAGGCACCAAAGGCAGGCTGGCAGGCAGTAGCTGGTGCATGTTGAACAGGAAGGAACACAGTGAAGTTGTGAGGGAACCAATAAGCAGAAAATGTCATTTGTTTAGGCTTACTGAAAGATGCTGGAAGCTAGTAAAGGCCAGAGACTGGGGAGTGTGGCATTGGAGCTGTATACTGTATTCTTTGACAGTTTCTTATGTACGCTGTACGTTCTGGGGGTCCTACCGAGTCTCTGCCTGTACTGTACTGTAAACGGGCTTACAGTGTTGTACCAAACATGAGATAAGAATGGAAGTAAAGTATGTATGGATAACATAAAAATAACTGAGGAGGAAGCATGAGACAATGTTGTTCTACAGGAGTGGTAGTGGTGACATAGTGTCTGAAAGACTTGGCAGGAGAGGGCTGGTAGATGGAATTTGATTATATCTCCAAGGTTAGGGGATTGGGGCTAGGGGAGTATTTAAGGATGACTCCCAAGTTTTATAGCTTCTTCACCGGGAAGCAAATTGAAAATGAGTTAGAGATTATAAATCAAGATTTCCTTATTGGACATATATGTTTGAAATGCACGTAGGTGTGGCAAGTGGAAAATTATAAACATGGTTGCAAGTTCAGTTACAGAGAAGGAATCCCCATCTTTATCTAGTCTTCATAGGTATGGCTTCAGGTCATGTCTCCTCACTGCACTCTAAGAGACTCTACCTTGGTGGTCTCTGTTCCATAGAATTGCTAGGATGACACTAAATACTGCTTGAGGTATTGTGGACAATTTGGACTAGAAATGACTTTCAGGCTTTGATTGTGAATTATTTTTTCAGAGAGGCACTGATATTTTTTCTTGTAAGTTTAATCGCTATATTCTGCGTTTTAAAAAAGGTATAGCTTTGTTTTGGACTTTGTTAGAGATACTGTCATTATTCTGTAAGAACTGTTAGCCTCTTTCCTGCCTCTCCTGATCCTGACTCACTCTGTAAGAGATTCCCCCTAACTGCACTCGCTGGGATTGTGTGGTTGGGATATGTTTGTATGTGCATCTGTATTTGATGAATATTATGCTTGATTTGGTTGTATATTAATTTTATACTGTTATGTTTCTTTGATTCTAGTATTTTTATGTTCTCTATTTTAGGTAGAGATAATTTTCCTGCTGATTTGAAATATTTTTCGTCTTCTCATATTTATTCTTACAGCTAGGTTTTAGAATCATATTGTTAACAGTTTTAGGATGTAAGACTTTTCTTCCTGGATCTCTTGCTTTGCTTGTTTGTAAATGCTTTCTAATTTTTAAATTATTTTCTGTGAAAAAAAAGATCATGACTTTGAAGAAGGACCTGTCTGTCTTAGGTTTTGTCTCTTATTTTTTGTCCTAAAGAGAACATACCAATCACTCTACCTTCCTTATTGAGAACCTGTGACAGGTAAGCACTGCTGGTTTCCAGGCTGGTCAGAGACTGGGAACCAAGTGAAATCCAGCATGTGTGTGAAACAAAGTTGGTACAACCTAGTACTACTTTAGAGTAGGTAGTCTATTTCGAGGGTGCCCAAAGGTTTTATACTCTTAAACGTGTGATGCCAGTGTGCTTTACCTTTTAACACCCTCTCCTCTTTCTTTTTTAAGGGCCATACAGCAATGCTTCATACTGGCTCATGGCATCCCAAAATAAAAGGCGAATTTATGACTTGCTCAAATGATGCGTGAGTATCGTTGGTGCTTTTTTGAATGCTTCAGTAGATTTTAGTATCTCTTCACAGTTGTATCATGGCAACCCTAGTAAAGTAAGAAGAGAGTAGTAGGAATTTTGTTGTTTATGTGTTCCATTCTTGACTTTGCTTAGACTTCTGCCTGCAGTGTAGTTTAGTTAAACAAATATGGATGCTATGGAAATGAGGGATTTTGTAAATTCCAGTAGAGTTTATCATGGGACTTACTGGACTCGATTGATGCTAGTAGAGGACCTAAATGTCTTTGCAAGAGCAACTAGGAGCTCTGCAGTGAAGACTGACTCCATCTGAACCGAGACTGTGTCACTGTACTAGCTGTACTAGCTGGCTGCTCTTCAGCAGAGTTCTGTTGGGGATCACTAACTTAGAGGCACACACCCCATTATCCATATCCGTTACCACTTCCTAGAGAGGTCTGTCAGTAATAAATTCACATGAATTATGATTTGATTGACCTTTTTCTTGGCCTTTGACTTAGACTAGTAGTTAGTACTGAGCTGAGGTGAGGAGCATTACACTCTGCTCTGAGGTGCCACCATTCTGGGCCTTGTGTTTCCTTTGGAAGTAAATACTGCAAGATGAAAGTACAGGGATGCTCAAAGATAAGCAGTGTAGTTTTATGTGTGGTGATTATTGTTGGATAAAGTTCAACTAAAGGAAATGAAGGGTAGAGAGGGCTGGTGAGGTGGCTTAGTGCATACAGGTACCTAACAAGCCAAGCTTGATCCATGGGCCCCACATAGTGAAGTGAGAGAATAGACTCCTGCAAGTGTTCTAGGACTTCCATGGGGATACCTTGGCATGTGTGTGTCCATGTGCACACACACATGGAAAACAGAGAACATAGAAGGATTTACCACACATAAAGCGGTTATCATTGTTGTTGTTGTTCTCTTCCTTCCCTCCTCCTCCTCCTCCTTCTCCTCCTCCTCCCTCCTCTTTTTCCTCCTCCTCCTTAAGGTTAAGCCTAGGGCTAGGCAAACATTCTACCATTGACCTATAGCCTGACCCCAAGAAAGTCTCCTTTTAGTTGAGACGTCGATCACACAGAGGAGGGGGCTACAAGAGAAGGAGCGTTCCTGGCCAAAGTGACCCTGTGTTTAGAAACCCTGAGATGAGAGGACAGTAGAGATGCTTGAGGAAAGAAGACAACTTAGTTGATGTTTTGTAGGTTGGTAGGAAAGATGAGAATGATAGGAAATAAATTTGAGAAGGAAAGCAAGAGCCAGTCAAATAAGTATTTTAAGACAAGTATAAAGGCTTAGGATATTGATACAGTAAAAATGAAGGATCGCACGGAGCCAGATTTAACACTGATGGTTTCAAGTGAGGTGAGCACTCACTGAGAATGTGCATTGAGTTAGTCTGAGCAGTGTACGTGATGATGTTACGCTTTCTAGAAGCAGGTAGACAGTAATGTGATTATGTATCTCAAAGGATCCAGCTGATTATGACTTTACCAACAGTATTTAATTCTAAATGCCTGAGCCAGGATTTGAACCCATTGTGAGTGATTACACACACAAAATGAATGTAATCAATTTACAGATTCAGATACAAAATACAATCCCTTTACACAAGAATGCATACAAGACCTCATTTCACAAAGAACACTGGAACAGCTTTCTCCTTGGAAGGACAAATCTCCTTTGCCTTCAAGTTTTCTAGGACATCATTGTGATGTGATACTTCTGCTATATTACCTGAATGTGAAGATGGTCATGAAACGTCACTTACAGTTAAAGAGGGTCATTAACCCCTCTGTGCAGTTCAAATTGGTTTTGAGGCATGGAGACATTCTGGCTGTGCAGGAGGAATCTTCTTGATGATCTACTTTTATGTGGTTGTATAGCCACAAACAACTACAACAACCCACCAGGGATTTTATATATCCTTGAAGAAAACAGTCTTTCTCTCTTAGTAACTAAATGAAAGTTTTTATAAAGTAACATTTAAAAGGTGATCTCTGAGCCTTAAATGTGACATCGATAGCATCCTCCTTTTCCCAAGATTCAAGTATCACCATTTTTTTAAAAATTTATTTTAAGAGAATACCATTCTATGGAAACTTATGTCTTATTTATGATTTTAACTTTGTATTGATAAGTGAAAGGTGTATTTTTCCTTCTTGTATTATTTCTGTCTGGTTTGAAATCACTATTATGACTGACCTTTCTATTTATTTGGTTTTTATTTTTTAAAAGTGTGTGTGTGTTGAGTGTAGTTATGTGCATGTGTGTGTAGATGCCCTTGGAGGCCAGAGGCATTAGTCCCCTTAGACCAGCTACTTGATGTGGCTAGGAACTGAACTCATAGCCTTGGAAGAGCAGTAAGGGCTCTTAGCTCTGAGTCATCTCTCAGCCCCTTGTTTTGGAGATTTTAATAAGGCATTTAGGATTTAAGCAAAGATATGTGAACAGGTTCCACTAGTGATAGCCTGTTTTGCTTGATCCTCATTTTTGTTTTATGCTGTTCCTTGGCTCATTTTGGACAATTCATTCAGACATAGTTTCTATAAAAAGAACATGGTATAGGCAGCCATTGACCTTAGCTACCTTTTTGTTACTAAGTGCTGAACACACCCAGGAGTGTTGCTAACCTGTGGCTTCACAGTGATGGAATAGAGGGTAGAATTCTGACAGCTGTATTCATGTAGAATTCAGCCAGTTATTCATGGGAGTAACAAAACTGTGAATTAACTTTGATATAATAGGAGAGAGATTGTGTTTGTGAGAACTGGTTCCGTGGAGGCTAAGGTGGGCTTACAGTTTTGTTCTGGCCCACTTCTACCAGATTAAATTGAGGACCTCTGAATGTGTGTCACAGATACTCATGTTCTCTCATTTCCACTCTAGAAGATTCATCCAGGCATGAAATGACAAAAGGAAGAAGGGAAGATAGCAGTCTTTTCTGTTTTGTCAACGTTGCTAGAGGGGAGTGCACAAGAAAGCAGCATGTAATACATCTTTTTGTGAAAGTAAATGGTAATGAAACCGAGATGACATTGAAGATGAAAATGCTCATGAGAAGGAATTCAGTTTTACTTGTGGGATGATAAAATATGGGGAGCCATTTTGTAATTTGTAGTAGCTTTGATACAGGGTAAGAGTATGACACCCGTGCAGAATCTATATAAAGTAGAAGGATATGTATTATGAATTTTGTGCCTCAGTACTCTTAGGATTTCAGAATGCAACCGTTTTGGGAGTTAATGTCATAAGAGAAGTGAATATGAGGCTGTGAATATGAGTCTAATATAGCGTGGATTGGTGTCCTTATAAAAGAAAGGTAGGTGTGAGGGATGCATATCCTGAGAGAAAGGCCACAGAATGCCACAGTAAGGAAGGAAGCCTGTAGCAGTTAGGAAGCCGAGGAGGAAGGGCCCTGGAAAAAACAAACTTCCCAACCTCTTCTTCACTGTGGACTTGTAGCCTCTGGAGCTATTACAAAATAAGTTTCTACAACTTAAGCAACCTAGTATATGACACATGGATGATTTATCTTATTTTTAATTTTGTGTGTGTGTGTCTGTCTGTCTGTCGGAGTGCGTGTGCTTGCAGAGGCCGGAAGAGTGCCTCCGACCCCTGGAACTGGGGTTAGAGGAGCCAGCCAGCCTCCTGATTTGGGTGCTGGTCTCTTAGAACTCTGCTCCTGAAAGAGCAGCGTTGCTCTTAATCACCGAGGCATCTCTCCAGCCCCCTGTGAACATTAACGTTCAGTTCAAAGCTTCTCCTTAGCTTGCAGTGATAGATGCCATCCAGTAACAAGCATTCTCACAAGCTAAAATGGTTAGATTTGGCTGCCATTTCATATAATGTTTCTCATGTTTTTAAAATATAACTTTCAAAAACAGTCCTTGCCTGTTCTTAGAGTTGAAAGTACTTTGTGATGATTTTTGTAACGATAAATGAATAACGATGTTTTCCTTCTTTTTGTGTGCGAATCTGTATGTTTTGATATTTTTTTTTTTTTAGAACAAACCCCACAAAGGGCTAGTGAGATTGTTGAGGGGTAAGAGCTCCATATCTGGACTCTTCTCTCCTGACTTCATATGTCCTCCATAGCCTGTGCACACATTCCCACACAAGGAAATTAGCAGTCAGTACGTGAGTGCAAGAGACACTCAAAAGTTATCCAAGTAGTTTGTGTGAAACATGTTACCTAAAGCACATGTACCTCTAGCTCTCAAATGCTTTCCCTCTGTTTGCTGGGTAGCAGCAGTTAATAGCAGTAGCAGACTATTATTAGCACTTCTGCATGCAAGTGACAGTCACAGAATTTTAGCAATGGAGAACATCTCACCTGCCACACACAGTCACCTTACTTTGCTATAAAGTAAATTGAAGTGCTTTGATTGGTCTGCCTCCTGCGTGACTGTGTCATTCCCTCACCTTGAACAGTCCCTGTTCTCTCTGCATCCTGGTCCGTGCAGCCTTACTCATAGAGTTAATAGGTGTGAAGGGAAAAGCAAATGCTGGAGTTAAGAATTTGTGAGTTTCCTCTATAGTGAAACGCTGGCAAACGTTTCAGCTGTGGGAAATTGCTTTCTGAGCAAAAGTAGAGGGCTGTGTCTTGAAGAAAGCTTTCGAGTGTTTGCATTTTAATGCCTATTTTTTTCATGAAGTTTGTCATCCTCCCAGTGTTTGTTATTCCTTTCTAATCCCATCTACTTTTCTGTAGTAACTCACTGTGAAATGTTTGTCCATGAATTCCAGGGTTTTTAAGCTGGAAAGTAAATGTCTGACTCCATCAGTCATCAGGAGAGAGAATATGGAAGAGTGCTGGGTGGAGCACACATGCAGTAATTCAGTGAGGAAAAAAGAGTGGGTCCAGACTAGCAGTTTGTAAGCCTAGGGCTAGCCTTCTGCAGGCACCGGGAGAAGCTAAGAGCCACACAAAGACCAGAGTTCACTTTCCCCGCAGGCTGCAGTAGTCTGAGCAGTCAGGCCACACATGCAATGTTAAACACCCTCAGCCACGGCATCGGGTGGATGTCAAAGGGAGCAGAGTGGAAGGCTGCCAGTACTATGGATTCGGGAGAACCTGGGGAACTTTCTTTCATATGGCACTTTGAAAACAAATTCTGTAAGTTGCTTTTATAGAAATTAATGAGAGAGAAAATGGATTTACTAAAGAATGAAAGGAAATCGTATTTTAGATCTGTAAAAATATTACTATTTAATACATATAAAATATATGAAGAACCAGGATGATTTTATTTATAAGTGAAACATATTTAGGTTCTATTTATTTTATTATTTTAAACATCCATCCATGCATGTATGCATGTATAGATCCATCCTGCCTATCTACCTATACATATCTACCTATCATCCATCTAATGCTTGTATGTGGGTGGGCATGCCCCTGCCACAGCGCATGTGTGGAGGTCAGCAGCCATGTGGGTTTTGGGATAGCACTCAGGTCGTCATGCTGGCTGCAAGCTCATTTACTGACTCAGCCGTCTCACCAACCTTAAGTTTAACTTCATGTACTGTGGAATGAGTAGAGATGTGAAAATTTAGTTAATTTAATTCCCTTCCTCCCCCCTAAAAAGGAGAATGTTTTGAACAGAAAGAAAAGGTACGGGGTTGCTTTGAAGAAAAATGTCATGGGAGGCATTACATAAATCATGTAACCTGTGACTCTTGATTTCCTTTCGTTTTCCTTCCAAAAAGAAAAAAGGACCCCCCCAAAAGAATTAATAGAGAAAGGGCACTTTAATAATAGGTCAGAGACTCTAAAAATGGCCCCAGTTCTTTATCTTTCCGTATGCCATCTTTTGCAATGTGACTGTGCAGTTACTTCCATTAGGAGGGCGGGGGCTATTCCATACACCATTCATCTAAGTAGTGTTGCAGAAATGATGGCATATCAGTTCCCAGCACAAACCTCTGAAGAGTTAGCTAGGCTTCTACTCCCTTAGGCTACGGCATTGCATCTGATCAAGCCTTCTGCAGGGTGTGTGGTCCAGTGGAGAAGAGTTCAGTCTCAGCTTAGGTTATTGTAGACCAGCTTAGAAAGTCAGCCAGCTTCAGACCTGTGGGAGAGCCTGGGCTAGATTGGCAGGGCTGATACTTGTTAACCCAGTTAGGAGGATTAGTAGTCACATGAGAAATAATTCATACTTGTTCTTCTAAACCATTGAACTTTATGAATGAGTTACTGTGCATGAGCTATAAACTACACAGATAATTTTATTGAACTATGTAGGGTTGAAGTTACAAAGAAAAATGTTTATTCCTATATAAAACTGATATGAGTAGAAGTAAAATATAATGAGATGTACAAGATTTGCATAGCACAGCAAAAGTAGACCACGAGTGGGCTTGTGTGTACAGATGCGGCACACTGTTGAAGAGCATGCGTTAAGTGCCGTGTGTTTATTGTGACATTGTAGCTTTAAAAACCCTTTGAAGCTTTCAAAAAACTCTAGTGTGTGGTCTTTCTTAATACCTGGTGTACAGATGCCACCCTCACACCATTGTTTCCCTGTATAAAAGCTGGTTTTAAGATGTAGGAAAGGGGATTCATGAGACTTAGCTAACTTCGAAACCTTTTCTGACTTAATCAAGGTTTTTTTTTTTTTTTTTTTTTTAAATATATATTTTCAGTGTGTTTTAAGCCCTACAAATCAATATTGTGTAGATTATGAGATTTGAGTGGTCGGGGATTTCTACATTGGATTTTTATACTAGAGTTTCTTAGACTGCTAGGGTGTGTAAATGTCTGTGGAGAAAAGATCCCTAGTCTTCATTTGGAGAGTCCCAGCACCAAAGAATAAATGCATGAAAGAGCTGAAAAATAGTATTAAAGAAAACTCTAAACAATCCCTCATACCCCCAAGCATTTTTTCCCTTCCTCCCCCTCCCCCTCCCCCTCCCCTCCCTTCCCTCTCTCCCTCTCTCCCCTCTCCTCCCCTCTCCTTCTCCCCCTCTCTCCCCTTCCCCCTCTCCCCTCCCCCCCTCCCTCTTCCCCTCTCCCCCCTTTCCTCTCCCCTTCCCCCCTCTCCCCTCTCTCCCCTCTCCCCTCTCCCCTCCTCTCCCCCTCTCCCCCCTCTCTCCTCCCCTCCTCTCCTCTCCCCTCTCCTCTCCCCCCCTCTCCTCTCCCCCTTCCCCTCCCTCTCCTCTTCTCTCCCCCTCCTCCCCTCCTCTCCCCTCCTCTTCCTCCCCTCCCTCTCTCCTCCCCTCCCTCCCTCCCTTCTCCCTCCCTCCCTCCTCTCTTCTTTTCTTTCAGAGCTGAAGACCGAATCAGGGCTTGCACTTGCTAGGCAAGTGTTCTACCACTGAGCTAAACCCAGCATTTTCTAGACATAGCAATGCAGCTGTTGTCTTTCTCCCAGCAGTCTCCTGTACTGTGCTGTCGGGGTAGAGTTCCCTGGAGTATGTTCCTTGGGAAATGAAGACCAGCAATAAAAAATGATTCTGATGATTGAATTCAGCAAATTATAAATATTAAATTTTTATAGTCTCTAAAGATGAACTATACAGTAAAAAATTCATCAAGTTTTGGCGTGGCTTTGTGGAAAGAATATATACTCGTAGTAAGAACCAGAGGAAGTTGGGTACTCTACAAGTATCTGTGAACAAGTAATTTGCTATTAAAGTTTAGATTTCTGTAAAATAGGATGATGCTGATTTCCAGATCTGAACCGCGATGAATGTAGAGCCTGTGTGTTCATGCATAGGTCTATGGGTAATGTGCATGTGAAGGGGTCTCACACAGCTCGGTGAGTATCTCCTCTTAGAGCATGTGTGGAACATGTTGAATCTTACAGACTTTTTTTTTCTGGAAAGCTGCTAGGCAGATTTCAGTTGGCTTTTTACAATCATTAACATATGTAAGCATAATTGTACAATTTTCTAAAGCATGGTGGTTCACATAAATGGGTTCCAAAAAAGTAAATTTCCTATAACTCAAAGTTTTTTTTTACTCCAAGTATTTTGGAGGGAAACTTTGAAAACATTAGTTTTCTGCATTATTCATGAGTATATCGAATATAGTTTAACATTTTCATAACTTATAAATTATTATCTTGTGGTATGCTATTCCTGAAAATGCTTTGGCAATGTAGACCTGTTTATAGTGTTTTGGGGTTCATGTCTGCTCCCCTGTCTATTTCTGTTGTTGCTTTTTGTCTTAGATCTATAGAAACACCTGTTTCTCCTTTAGTTTTCTACTTCTATCAAGAAGGCTAGAGCTGGAATAATATAATCCCTCCCCCCTCCTCCCCCTCCTCTCTCACCTTCCTCCCTCCATCCTTCTCCTCTTCTCTCTTCCATTCCCTTCTTTTTTTCTTAGAATTACAACAAACAAAAGACTATATAAAACACGATCTTTAGCACATGGGCTTTTGCCATCCTTTTTGGCTCTAGGAGGCTTTCTTGCTGACTTTCAGATTTCGGGGTGCGCTTGTGTTGTTTAGGTTACTGACCAAGTCATACAGAGTTAGACTTGTAGCAGTTCTGTGTGTGAGGCTGTCGCTAAGACAGAAAATACACAGTTCATGTCATGCATAGCTTATATCTACATATATTCTTTGATTCCCTCAGCTAATACTGTTTTTTTATCATTTAAAACTGTAAGGACATTTTTTACTGTGGGGCTAAAAATCCTGAAAATTTCTCATTCAAATTTGTTAGACTAAGAATAGAAGATATTCTACACTGCCTTTTTTTTTTTTTTAAAAATAAAAAGAGGGAGAGTACGATATATCTGTATCGCCCAGGATGCTTCTAGATTCCTGGACTCAATTGATTTCTCCTAGCTTAGTCCAGAGTTGCTATAATGCACTTACTCTCGCAGCATTATAAAGCTCCTCGACTGCATGAGTTCTGGCAATAATGAGAGCCGATTTGAAGTTAATTCTACAATTTAAATGTGCACATACTGGTATTAGTTTGACAAACTGAAGGTTTAAAAGACAAGAAAGACATAGGTCATCTTTAATTTGTTATTCATTTGGTCCATGTAAGAGCCAGTGTTGGATATGTGCTGTTTACATAAATGCATGTGTTGCAATATTGTACTGAGTGGCATGGACATATACAATTAATGTGTTAATAAGTTAAAAATATCTTTCTCAAAATAGTTTGCTTTTACCCAGTTTTATGTTGAAACTGCACAGTAGATACAAAGTCAGTATACTTGACATTAATAACATGTCGCAGAGTTAGCAGAACAAGTCCTGTCTCTAATTTTAGGCTGTCCTTTGACAATGTTATACATGTATATATTTTAATCATATTCAGCCTCCATCCTCTGACTTACTGTCCTCCCATGCCTCTGGAACCCTTCTGTCCACTGAACTGAAATACAGTTTCTTGTACGAGCATGTGTGAAGGGTTGCCTACTGGATAATGCAGCTTACCAGTGTCTGCACCTGATGAAAGATAACTCCCCACCCTCAGCAGCTGTTAACCTCCAATAGCTCTTCAGCTGCTGCTGGGCCATCACGAATCCCTCCCGATCCCATGCTGGAATAGTGACAGTCTGGATCCTGTGCAGGTTTGTGTGTGTAAGCGTAAGTGCTGTGATGTTCATGGATGCAAAATACCTTTCCTGTGTGGAGTACAGCGTTTCACATCATTTCTTTCTGTCATTCATCTACCCTCTCTTTTGTGATGTTCTCTGATGCCTTGCTAATGGGATGATATAAATGTCTTAACTTAGTGCAGAGCACTCAAAAGTCACTCATCCTCAGTTATGAGCGAGCATTCACTGCTGCCTTCTGCACAAAGAAGTTCTTTGACCAAACTTCAGTAGCCTTAATCTATGTGTATAAGCATAAACATTTTGAAGGCAGTTCAATGCATGTTCATTTAGCAAAACAGCAGTGTAGACTTTCCCTAGGACCTCTGGCCTCCCTGAGTTTATGGTACCAGGCATAATTCCCGACTGTGGAGTAGCCCTTAAATCCAATTAGAAAATACAAATTCTTAAACAGGTGGTACTTAGAACTTATAATTAGGGTTCATTCCTGCAACTATCTTACAGATATCACCATATAGGTAAATGTGTGAGCACCACAGTTTTAATGTTTCACTTAAAATTCAACTACAGATATATAAAATGATTGTCCAAATTAGTGTGTTTATATAAAATTTTTCTTTAAAAGGATGTATTTATTATGTATTTATTTTTTATGTGTATGTGTTTTTATGTGTATGCGCATGAATTCTCTGTGCACCATGTATGTGCAGGTGCTCTCAGAGGCCAGAAGAGGGTGTCAGTCCTTCCGGAACTGAAGTTGTAGGCAGATGTGAGCCTTCTGTTGTAGATGCTGGGAACCAAACTTGTGTCTTATGCTAGAGTAGCAAGCACTCTGAGCCACCTCTCTGCCCCGAGTTATTTATTTGTACATGATTTGATTTGCTATAAAGGCAAGATGTGGATTTATTTTTACTTGTAATGCAGCATGAGAGAAAATGTTGAATAGCACGTAAGTGTGTGTACATGTGTGTCGAGACCAGAGATGGGTGCCCAGCATCTCCTCAATGGCGTTTGCATCTTATTTTTTTATGTCCACAGTAAGACATGCAATATTTTTGCTGATAGGAAGTAGTGTGTTTCTATTCTTTTTATCCTTTAGTGGGAATGACCCCCCCTTTTCTTTTATTGTGTTTTGAGTCAGGGTTCCTAACTGGATTTTGAACTGATTGAATTAGACCGTCTTGTCAGCCGCCTCTGCTGTCCTCCTGTGTTCACTTCCCTGCTGTGTCTAGCTCCCCAGCCCCTCAGTGTGAGTTTTGGGATCATACTCAGGTCCTCTTGGTTGTATGGCATCTTCCTAGCTCCATTATAAACTTTACTTATTTTGTAAGGAAAACTCAAGTTTCTATTAATAAATGCATTGCTATGAAACTTAGGTTCCTGAAAAAGTACCAGTTTATTGAGAAGTTGAGACTCTAGAGTACATGTTTTGTTAGGAATTGGTAAGAACATAAAATAGGGATTTATTTAGTCAGTAATTTTGAAGTCCTTTGAAAAAAAGGAGGCAACTCTTTGGTAGAACACTTCTTTACATGTACAGAGCCCTGGGTGTGTTTCTAGCACCACAGATAAAACCCAAGAAGAACTGTCTGTAGACTTACTAATTATGTTTTGGATTTTTAGTGATTTAAAGTAAATATATGCTAATCTAAAGTATTTTCAAGTGCTAGGCAGAGAGGAAGTTCATGTTCAATTTTAAAGCTGAAATATATTGTTAGTACTAGTGATATAATTGAGGCTGCTTATAATTATAATATGTAATAACTCAAGTCTATAACATTATTTTTCAGGGTTACTAATGAAACAGATGCAGACTCACACTTTTTTTTTACTCAAAAAAGTTAATAAATATTGTGGAGGAATTGGATTTCTGAGCAGATAAGAGTTTTTTAGAAGTAACCATGTACGTGGTTGACCCCATTATGCTTGAATAGCTTTTGTTTAATTTATACCTTTTCTAGTACTTTCAGAATTTATTATGCTAGGGTATAAGACTTTACCATATATGTTCAGGGATAAGAGATTTGAATGCCACACTGACATTACGTATTTTATACAATATATTCAGGTCATACTCACACATTCCGCATTGGTGTATGCTGCAAGCACAATATGTTTACACCTTCAAAAATGTTGGAGGAATGCTTGATAAATTCCAAGGTTTTTGTAGTTCACTGTAGTTTTTACAGTTTTTAATTAATGATTTTATTTGCCAAGAAATATCAGTACTGAATAATAATTCATATATAGGGATTATAAACTGGGGAAATGCTAGTTAGCATTTTTCTTTCTTTTTTGAGATTCATATGAAAATGTTGTCAATATAATTTTAAGATTTCAGAATAGCTATTTTATATGGTTGTTTTAAATTCATTAATTTATGTCCTTATTTTTAAAGAACGTGGAAGTCTCCAAGGAGTTGAAGGGTACACTTGTTTGCTAGAATCCCATTAACAGGATCTCACAGAGGATAGTTTGAATTTCTTCTGGGAATTTCTCAGGCAAGGTAGTATCAGATCAATTGGTGCAGTCCCTGTATTTCAAAATGAGTATGTGTGCTCACAAGATGTCTGGTGTGTGCTGGTGTTGACTGCTTATTGGATGGTAGTGTGGGAATCAGGAGTGGTGCTCCTGGGAGAATTCATAAAATGAATTTTGCCTTGGGAATGGGTATTAAAGGTGTTTACATATTATATACTTTGTAATTTTTTAAACTCATAAATAGAGATAAAATGTTCTTTTTGCTTTGACTGATTTTTCCTCTCAAAGACTTGGATATAATGAAAATTATTTTGTAGTCAATATACCAAATTTATTTGCATTGTATTTCTTAATCCATTTTCTCTTACGCCTTATAATGCTGAATCTATTTCTAACTTGGACAAGTACGCTCATCTTTTGGCTTCCTGTTGCCCTGAGTTAGAGTGGCAGGGTGACAGGCACGCTTTTTAAGGAAGTGTGAAGAATGAGTTGACCTTTCCACTACTTTTTTCTAAACTTTGTAAGTTTATACAACTTGGTAAGCTATTTCTGTCTTGTAAACGGTCCCTCTTTGTGATAATGCTTCTGAAATTTATCTTGATGGGAGTGTTAGCTTTTGTTACTGCCTTTAAAAAAGTACTCCAAGTAAAACCAGCAGCAGCCTGGAGAAATCTTTCCTGTAATAATAGTAACAAAACAAAGTAGGAGAAAATGTGAAGGTCTTAGAAAGGATTGATTACAGGCTTCCCTGTAGTGGGCTGGGACCTGTTAGAGTGAAACAAAACTTCTCTATGTCAGCTTATCAGGAAGTACAGACTGCGTTGTGCAGGTTGATTTACACCTCGCAGAGTTCCTTGAGTCCTGTAGTAACAGGCAAACATCGTATCTTTGTGGAAGAATCAAGATTCATAGATTATATTCTGTCCAACAGAAGTTGATGTACAAAAGTCTATCTTTACATAAAATAGCCAGAGGAGTGGACCAGCTTTTTTGTTTATACTATGTAACTATGTAGTAATTACTATGTAACCTTACCCAGGAATCTTTACTTAGATCTGAATAGGCACCATGTTACAAATCTTTCTCATAATCTATATGATTTGCTATTTTTCAGAGTAATATAGCTTTTGCAAATACACAGTTTTTAGCTTCCTAAATTCCTTCTGTTTTTGTTGTAAGACTGTCTTGCCTGTCAACCAGCATGTTTATTGACATGAAACAGTCCTGAGGATTTATAATGCCGTAGACATTCACAAATACTCATAAAAAAGGGAGTAGATCTAAGCATGTTGTGTGTTACTAAGATTTATGAGGGGCCTAAAGTGGTCTCGAGTGCAAGTTTATGAAGAATTGATGCTTAACCTGAGATTGAAAAGAAAGAGTGATTGTATTCAGAGAGAGGAGGATGCCCCCCCCTTCTCTCTCTCTCTCAAAATTGACACAAGGTTTCTCTGTATAGCCTTGACTGTCCTGGAACTCGTTCTGTAGACCAGTCTGGCTTGAATTCACAGAGCTCTGCCTGCCTCTGCTTCCTGAGTGCTGAGATTAAAGGTGTGTACCACCACCACCACCCAGCTAAGAGGATACCTCTTTGGATGTAGTAAGCAGCATTATAAAAGACACATTTTAAGATGAGTGTGATGGCACTCGGATGTGTCATCCCAGCACTTGAGATGCTAAAGCAGGAGCTTTGCTGTGAGTTTGAAGTGAGTCTGGGCTACATAGTGAGTTCCAGTCCAGCCTTGGCTCGAGTAAGATCCTGTTTCAAACCACAATAAGAAACTCCACAATAAAACAGCAACAAAACCTAGACAGGCATATTTTAGAAATATAGAAATCTGACTTTATTAAATAAATGGGAACAAATGGAGAGTGGTGTGGGAGATAGGGTCTTGGCAGACGTGTTGCATGTTTGCATTCCAACAACTCAACTATAGCAGTTTTTGAGAAGGGGAAATAAATACATGAAAAATGCTCCAGCATCTTTTTGTATAATAAATTTGGTGGTCAGAGAGGAATCATTTGTATGTTAGCTCTGTATTTTTGTTGTCTTTGGTGGCTGTTTTGTTTTTTCCTTTTTGAGACAAGATTTTTTCCTGTAACCCAGGCTGGCTTGGCACCAATTATGTAGCCTAGCTTGTCCTAAAACTCATAGCTGTCCTCCTGCCTCAGCCTTCCAAGTACCCAGTTGCCACCAGTCTCTTTTACAAAGCACACTAGACTCTTCCTACTTCACTAAGTGATATATTCTGTTGTATCAGTGGTATGGGAATATGTGAACCTGACTGCCCCATACTGGCCTTTGAGTAAGTGTCTGGCTTACAGCTGAATTTCACAGTGGCCACGGGCTGGCATTGTTGACTCATCAAACAAGGACACTGTTTTCTTGTCCAAGAAACAAGAGTTACACACATGCCTATATCTGGGACCTAAGCTTCAAGAGGGGTCTGTGGGGATATGATTTGGATGAGCAAGAGTCTTCACAGTGGGTACAATAGTTGAATTAGGAGTTGAGTGATGGTGAGATACTTCCAAGGAAAGTAGCTGAAGGAAAAGAATTCCAGGTACCCATGAAATTTCATACCAAGATGTGAAACCCACAAACTTTAGAATGCTCATAATTAGAGAAAAATAAGCAGAAGAAACTATTTTTTAAAGATACCAATTACATGAAAAATTCTTAATTAAAACTATTTATTTTATGTGAATGAGTGTTTTGCCTGAGTGTGAATAAATGTTTCAGATGTGAGTCCCTGCAGAATCCAGAAGGTGGCATCATAGATATTGTGGAATTGGAGTTACAGACATGTGGGTGCTGGGAACTGAACCCAAGTCTGCTCTCTTCAAGAGTACAAGTGGTTTTACCTTGTGAGCCATCGCTTCAGTACTTACATTTTCATTTTTTAAAAGGACTTATACAGAGAAAAAGCAGAGGTTAAATACATAGTTTAAATATGTGTCAGAAGATTGTTTGTATTTTTAAAAATCTGTCTGCTTTACCTCCTCTTATGTGACCCTAGCTCCAATTGTCATGTACAAACTCATAGCTTCTGAAATTGTAGACAGTGAAAACATTTAAATTCACAGGCCTTTATAGGGAAGGCCAGTCTATGTCACAGAATGTATCAATACTCTTGGATCTCCCCCCCCCCTAGAATCCTCAAGCACTTGGTTAGTAACTGTAGTATTACATAGCTATAAGCATCAAGCAAATTTTCTTATCCCATTTGCAACAGTGTCCTAATTGTATAAAAGTCAAAGTCCTCAAGTGTCGACAAATTTCTCAAGATTTTGAAGCTTTATGTTAGTAATATACTTCTCTGGTTTTCTTTGCATTTTATTGTCACTAAAAATTTAAATATACATACCCATGTAAGAAGCAAAATCATATTATAGCTTATATATGTACAGTGTATACACACACACACACACACACACACACACACACACATTCTACCTTCATTTACACATGACCCTTCAATACTCTTTTTTGTTTTTAAAAAGGAATTATTTGTTTATTTTATGTATGTGAGTACACTGTAGCTGTCTTCAAGCACACCAGAAGAGGACATCAGATCTCATTACAATGGCTTGTGAGCCACCATGTGGTTGCTGGGAATTGAACTCAGGACCTCTGGAAGAGCAGTCAGCGCTCTTAACCACTGACCATCTCTCCAGCCCTCCTTCTAGACTATTAGGTACATATGTTAATGCTGTTTGAATTACTGTTTTAATGTCATTTTCAGTAGAATATTTTTTTAAATTATCTTTAGTTTATTTTATAATTTTAATCAGGTATCCCTTTTAAATTACTAATGTTCTTTTTTTTAACTAGACAAGATGTCTTCAGGGCTGTGGGAAATTATAGTTGGAGTTTATGGAAGATAGGAAAGGATGGGGCAGTTTATAAAACAGAGTAAATGGAGCCCTTATCAAGGTGAGAATAATGGAACTTTAGTCAAAGTGATTCCTTTGTATGTGAAATCTAATTGTCACTCAATTACTGATACAGTGAGATCCCGCCATAGCAGTATAAGAGGGTCTTCAAATGTTCAGTTGTCTAGAATGTAGAATATTAAACACAGGGTCCTTGTGAAATGCATCATATGACTGGGGTGAGCCATTGTTGATGGTTGGAACCAATTGCCAATTCAACTTTGACATTTTTAATTCCTGTTTGAGTTAGAATCATAATTAGAAGGAAAATGATTGCAATTCTGGTTTTAAATAGAAAGTAAGTAACTTGGGGTTGGGGGAAGTCTGAATTGAAGAGCGTGTGTGATAGGGAGTGGAATGTGTGGTCTGTCAGCATGAGCAACTGTACGCTGTGCTACACTACTGCACATGACTTGTATGCAGCTCCTTTGAAAGACACTTTAACAACATCACTGATGCTGACGGCCACACAAGCAGCTATCGCAGTTAATGGGATGGCCCCGCAGAGTACTGGCGAGTCATATACCCTGAGTAAATCAAACCAGAGTTACCAATATGGGCTATTTTTTCTCAGTGAGTGTGTGGAGATAGACTTTTCACGAGGCAGTTTTTGTGCTAGCCAGTGTCACTGAACTTGTGCACGCCAGGTGCACCGTCATATGCCTTCCCATTAACTATTTCATTCTCTCACAAAAGATGCCAAGAACTCCTAGTGCTTCCTTTCCCCTCTTTTTTTCCAGACAGAATTGACGTTCTTAGCTCCATTTTGGGACACACGATAGGGAAGCGTGGAAGGTGGGTCAGGCTCAGTGAGAAGAGCACGATTTCAGTGTTGTCAGTGGTGACAGATGACTGTAGTCTTAAGTGCTTGGCTTCCAGTAATGAAGTATTCTCTTCAGGTTCATGGCAATTCTGAATGTTTTATTAAGATCTCACTATATTATGAAATATATAGAATATGAACATATCATGACACTAATACTCCTTTATTAAATAATCTACATTTGCTAAGAACATAATGACCATTGTATTGTACATTAAATGTCACTACTGTCCTGATTGTCCCATTTCCAGTAGTACTAACATCCATAGGAATTTCTGGCTCTGGATGCAGAGAAAGCCCCTGTGAATGTAATTTCCAAAAGATGTATCATTTGTTTGGATCACTTACTGTGGTATCTGTCTATATTTTTCTGACATAGTTTGCTAAGTACTTTTAAATTTCGAGTTGTATATGTAGTTGGTTCTAAGTTTTATTTATTTTTTGAGTGTGTGTGTGTGTGTGTATTTGCATATGTGTTTGTCACAGTACATATGCAGTGAACAGAGGATCATGTTCTAGAGCCAACTCTCTTCACCTTTAAGTGGCTGTCAGAGATCACTTAGAATGTCAAGCACAGAGGGCAGCTATGTTACCTGCTAAGTCATCTCATCCCCTGAATGAGTCTGAATGCATCATATTTCACTTTGACTCTTAACAATTTTCCTCATTGAAGGGTTATTTCTCTTCTCTGCATTATTATAATAGTCGTAAAAGTGGTGCTATATTTAAGATTACCCAAATACATCTTCTTGTGTGTTTGGAATCACATGGTCCTTAAAACAATGCAAATGCTGTGTAAATAGTTATATATAGTAGGGAATGATGAGAAAGACAATGGGGTACACAGTATGTTTTCTGGATACTTTCTCCCTGGCATCTTCAGTTAACGCATCCTTCAGCTATTTTATTTGTGCACTTGGTGCTAGGCTTTGAGCTGATGGCAGTGCGGAGAATGCTCCCTGGTCCTTACTCTATGGGGTGTCGTAGTTTCCAGTGATCACTGAGCACTGCTTTACAGCGACAGGGGGACAGCTCACACTGGGTTGTTTCTCTCTAGAACCCTGGTGTTCCTGAGGGTGCAGAGTAATAGCAGTGTTTATAAATACCTTCTTCATGGTCAGAGTTTCTTTTCTCTGTCCTATCTTCCACTTGCACATATTTATAGAGATAAACTTTAAGTCTCTATAGAGAAAACCAGGTTGTTCCACACAAATCTTACCTTTGAGGTGGTATGTCAAGCTTTGCTGTGTCTGCTAAGAATATTAGCAAGAATATTAAAAGTTCATCTTCTGTTGATGTTTTCTTAATTACATATATTGATTTTCCAGATTTTTCCCATTAAGAGAGATGGGTTGAGCTTTCCTATGGTGTGGGTTTGTGTTCCCTCTGTCTTCCCAGTGCCTTCCTCTTCCCTCCTTCCTCACCTTTCTCTATCTGGTTTCTGTTTCTCTGTCTTCACTTCTATCTCTTACTTAACCCCAAATACGGATTCAGAGTCAATTCTGTAAAGGTGAATGGAAATATTAATTTGAATGTTATTTACCAAAATGTTAATTAATATAAATACAAATTCCTTGGAAAACCTTGAAAAATTATAAATCACCTTTTGGTAACTTTTAGTGACCTTAAGTTTTTTTTTTTCTGTTTACATTTAAAAATGTCATCTGCTTTAGGTTCTATTTCTGCTTTGACTAGTGAAGTCCATTTCATCGTATTTATTGCTTACATTTGTATTCTTTAGAAAATATTTTAATACCTTCAAAAAAATCTTTGATGATAGAACAAGATTCTGAGATTTTGATTAGCCAATTTAAAACTAGTACTAAATAATAATGGGAATTAAAGTCATGATAGACGAATACTGACTGACTGTTCGTGCTTAGTGTGGATCACGACTTGGTATAATTCAGGAGACAGACACAGCTACAACATTTACTTTGCTGGCCAGAGGGCTTGTTCTGGACTCACTTATCCTGCACTACCATGAAGTGAGTCACCGCTTTTGCTCTCTATCTAAAGCCATCTCTTTGTCCGTTTTCCAATATGTTTTTCTCAAAGATGAGCATTTCTGTTGAGAGCTAGCACACCTGACTGTGGAGGAAAAGGGAAAGTTCCCCTCTACCCTCCAGATACGCGCTGGAGCAGTTTAAGTGGACGACAGGCTGTACAGTGGCTTGGGATGAAGTTTCTTGGGATGCGGAACAGACAATGGAATGTGAAGACTCTCTGTGAGATGGAAATAGATGGCAATGGTGTGACAGATGCCTGTCCAGGCATGGTTTTCTGGCCACTAAAATTTCAGTAAGAAAATTGAATACAATTATATTCTTCTGGCAACTCTGTAGAAGATCTGTCTCTATTTTAGGTGGGGAAAATCAAGGGAAGGCCAGAGGGACCTTAATTCTGAAGTAGGTTCTAAATCCCTCAGCTTGTCAAAGCATCAGTTTTGGGGTATATTTTTCTGAGCTCCAGTATTCTTGAGCACCTGTGATCATGGACCACTTTCAAGATACAGGCATCCCTTTATGGGACTTGCAGTTGAAAATCAATGGGATGGTCTGCTGGTTAAGGCACATAAGAACCAGCATCTTGACTATTTAAGATCGAGAGCCTCTCTTTTTTAAATTGCTGCTTCAATACATTTTAGAATTTATTTTTATCATTTTGTAAGTGTTTCATGTGTATGTGCACCATGTGTGTGCAGTGCCTGCAGAGGCTGGAAGAGGGCACCGGGTCCTCTCATACTGGAGGTACAGCAGGTTGTGAGTCACCATGTAGGTGATGGGAATCAAACCTGGGTTCTCTGGAAGAGCAGCCAGTGCTCCTAACCACTGAGCGATCTCTTCAGCTCTTGTTTCTAATTGTTAAAGTTTATGTTTCTTGCTCACTGAACAAGTTGTGTATTATTATTATTATTGGTTCCTACAAGAATTTATTTAAAAATCTTTTGGCCATGAACTCAAATTACAATTCACTAATGTGCTTCAGTTGTTCATTTCTAAAACCAAACCAAAGCAAAACAAGATCCCTCAAGGAAACAAAGGCCAGGGAGATAGTTCAATTGGTAAGATGTTTGTTGTATAGGCACAAGGGGCTGGGTTCAGTCCCTAGCACTTGTAAAAAGTTAAGCATGAATTGAATTTGTAATCCTAGAGCCTGGGAGGTGGAGACAGGCTGACTCTAGGGCTTGCTGGCCAGCCAGACCAGCCTAATTGTGCGTTCTAGGTCAGTTTGAGACTGTTGAGAGTAACACGTGAGGTTGACCTTTGGCCTCCATACACCAAGGCGCACATGTATCATATACCTCCTCATACACACCAGGGGGAGGGGGAGGAAGAGTCATGTATCATATACCTCCTCATACACACCAGGGGGAGGGGGAGGAAGAGTCTTGTATCATATACCCCCTCATACACACCAGGGGGGAGAGGGAGGGAGAGTGAAGGGTCTATTCAACCAAGTGTTTTCAAAACTTTGAGACAATTCTATCTTCACTGGGTCTTCCACAGATGTTGAGAGCAGGGTCTCTTATCTGTTCTGAGCAGGTTATTGATAAGGGGTTAGTATCCCCCGTGGGGAGAGGATCGACAGGTCCGACTCCACTCAGGGATCATATACTGAATTTGACTGTGAGACCATCAGCTCCTTGAGAGGGAAGAGAGAGTACGCCAGAGAGACAGAGGTTTTGGAATTCAGTTACTCTTTAATGATGTATAGCAAGCAATATATTTATCATCAATGCTAAGGCTATTGCTACAACAAGATATTGCCACACTTCCTATGCATTACTTCTAACAACATGCACAATGAACACAAATAATAAGTTGGTAACTACCAAAGAAATAAGCATAACAATAAACACATCATTCATTCATGGATTATACTTGGGAGTCTGGGAAGGCGGGGTCAGGCTGTGGCTTCCAGATAGTTGAATTGATAATTTGACCTCGCAGTGTGCTTGACCACGAAGAAGCTGGAGGCATTGGTCTCTCGGTTAGCTCTTTGATAACCTGGTGCTGAGGAGGCTTTGACTGGAGCATCACATTGGCCAGTCATGGCTACAAGTGTGATGAAATGCTCCAGTCGGGCTCCTCTTTTATGTTGGATTTGGCGTTACTGCTGATGTACACGGTAGATAACCACTCGTGTCTGGTTATCGCCAGGCTCTGATCTCATCACAGCTGGTTATCACAGCACAACTTTTACTTCCAGACTTGCCTTTACAAGCACCAGACATGTCTCTACAAGTTTCCTATTACAAAATGCGGTTAGTCCTGTTTAAGGGCCTGCTCCTTACAACAGATAATCTACCAGCCAATTTATTTGTTACAGGAACAAAACTTATGTATGTAGCCTAAGACAAAAAGCGGAAGTTGAAGCATTAGTCTCCCTCCTTAGATGTTGACTTTGGCTAAGGCAGTCATTGATGACTGGCAGGCTTATGGCAGGAATAGATGTGTCCTCATTAAATGACATGCCAATGGAGTATAGTCTGTTATACGTCCCTTCAAAGTAGACCTCTGACCGATAGTCATGGTTAACTGTTCTAGCTTCTCTATATCTCATAGTAATGATACAGTGTGGGCTATACTGCCATTTCCTTAATTGTTTTCTAATTCTTTTCTCCTAATATTGTCTCTTTGATAAATGCCCTGGTTTTCTCTTTAGCTTCTCCCAAATGTTAGAAGGTTAGAAGAGTAGAACTAACTATAAGAAACAAGGATGAGATTATTATAGTCAATATATAAATCCATATTTTAAAATTCTTTCATAAATATATCTTTCTGTTAGGTATGGTGGCACACACAGGTAATTCCAGTACTCTGGAATCTGAGGCAGAAGGATTGTGGATTTATAGCTGCCTTGAGGCCAGCTTGTGCCACATAGTAAGACCCTCTTTCAAGAAAGACAATAAATCTTCCTGGCTGACTAAAAAAAATGCTCAACATTATGCTAAAGCAACTGTTGAGTTATATAACATATTTTTATATGCCACATAACTTAAAACACAGCAGTAAACAGGGCCAGTCACTTTCCTGGAGAAAAGGACGGATAGTGGGGTGGGATCAGGAAGGATTCGTTTGGCAGCTGTTTTGCTGGCAGGCTGCTAGAGCTTGTTTCCCCAGCAGGGACAGCATCTCCTGTAGAAGGGTCTCGGCAAGGGGCCAAATCATAGTAAGAGTTATTTTTATAAGATAGATCTCACTGTATTGGCAAAGATTAGCCCTCTGTGGGTAGAGTCATTTTTATTATGGTTCACATTATGACATATTACTTTTCAGTAATAAACGAGAAGGGTCTATTTGTTGATTTAACATAAAGATAGCATATGAAGTCGTATAAGTGCATTTGTTATTTACGTGTATAAAAATTGTTTAATGTGTTAGTGTGACTTTATGGAATTTAAGGAAACCATGAAAGTGGGGGAAAAAAACCCTAGATTTCTCTCTTGTTCTGTGGGCCGTTGCCCTGATGATTGTCCACTTTGTACAGAGAACTTGTTTTCATGGATTTCTAGGGTAGGGTGTGCTGGGTGAGTTCCTTTGCTCTTGGTGCTCTAGTCTGAAAGGTATTGCTCACCGCATTATGCTTGTATTGGAGGGTGTCCTCTAGGTTTGCTTCTTGAGTTGAAAGCTTTAGGCTTCATGTTAAGGTTCTTGATCCATTTTAAATTGTTTTTTTTTTTTTTTGTACAAGGTGGAAGATAAGAATCTAATTTTATTCTTTTGCGTTTAGAAATCCAGTTTTTCTGATACTAGTTGTTGAATAGCTGTCTTCTTTTTTCATGTATGCTTTTGCTTCGGATGAGGGGCTAATATCTAGAATTTACAAAAAAATTCAACAAGTAAATACCAAGGAAACAAAAATTGGCAACTGACAAATAGGCAAATAAACTGAATAAGAGGTTTTTAAAAAAATTCAATAACAAAACCAACAGATGGCTCATAACTGTTTTTAAAAGTGTCAAATATCCCTAGCCATCAGGGAAATGCAAATGAAAACCTCTTTGAGATACCACCTTGCCCTGGTTGGAATGGCTATTATCAACAAATCTGACCACAAATGTTGGAGAGGATGTGGAGAGAAAGAAACCATTATTCACTGTTGGTGGAGCTAAAAGTTAATGCAGCCATTATGGAATCGGTCTGGAGATAAAAAAAATTAAGACAACCCTTATATGACCCAACTCTTTCCCTTCAGGGCATACACCCAGCTAACTCCATAGCTACTGTAGAGATACTAGTACTTACCATGTTTATTGCTACTTTATTCACTATAGCAAAGAATTGAATAAATGTAGCTGTCCACCAATAGATGAGTGGGTACTGAAAATTTGGAGCGTGAATGTGTGTGTGTGTATGAATACTGTTCATCTCCAAAGGAAAAAAAGTATAATCACAAAGTTTGCAGGAAAATAGATGGACTTACAATGTAAAGTATTAAACAAGATTCTTCATATGTGGGATATAGTCAATAATATATGTATATGTGTAATCAAATATACATACAGGCCCAGTGTTACATGGAGAAAAGAAAATGAGAAAGGCTTAATTATTAGGGGATGAGGAAGGACTAAGTACAGGCACAATGTGATGGAGGACGTAAAGATAATTGTTTTTCTGGTCTAACTCTGTCGTGTATTTTATTTTGTTGTGTTTTTTGGTGGTGGGCAAGTGCATAAAAATATATTTGATAATAAAAGTATAAAACCTAGTGTGACATGCCACAGCATCCTTCTGAGTAGCCATTTAAACGGTATAGAAGTTCACTGAAATAAATAGATTTGGAGCCTGGTTTATTTGAGTGTGGTGATTTTCTCTTTGTTAGTTCTTTATAGTATATATGAAAAAAGTAATCAAAAAGAAATGCCTGAAAGGCTGAGTGAGTTCCTGTGGCTCCTTTTGCACATGGCATCTGAGACGAACTCATGGTCGTAGGGCTGATGTGGCTCACCAGCCAACTGCATGGTGAGATTTTAGATAGTTTGGTGGGTGACTTCCTTTGTTCTTTTTAATAACTTTATAGAAAAATCTGAAGATTAGAGTGTGAAAACTGTATATCAACTAATGGCTTTGATGTGTGATTTCTTCTGTCCAGGTAGGCAAATCTAATGGTTTTAAGGGCTGCTTTGATTGAGGATGAAAAATGTGAGGCTCCTCCCACTGCTACCACAGCTGCATAGGGCCTGGGAAAGTTCTGTGAAAGTGAGGCTCTTGTGTAGATGGCGTGTTAGGGAGCTAAGGGTTATTTACCTCTTCTTACATTGCAGTGTTCTCTCTTTCTCTCCCCACCTCTTTGTGCTCTCTTTCCTTTTTCCTCCCCCTTTGGCCACACTTGCTGTAGCCAAGGATGACTTGAATTCATCCTTCTGCCTCCATCCCTCCCGTGCTGAGATCACAGGCTTGCACACCACCCCTGGTTGACTGGTGTTGGGTTCAGACCCAGGGCCTCCTGCACACTAGGCAAGTACTGTGAGCCTGACCTACATCCCGACCCACACTGCAGTATTTCTGCATCATGAGTTAGGAAGGATTCTTTTCTATTGATGGTGGATGATATTTTTCTAATTGCTTTTTCCCTAGCCATTATTTAAGCGCAGCCCACGTTTTATAGTAACTTTTGTAACTGAGATTTAAAGACAAAACTTTTTAGCCTTTTAGAAATAGTATCACCATGAAATGAACTTTTCTAAAAATTACTTATTTTGTTCTTTGAGATTATAATCCCTCGCAGCAAGAGAAGAAGACCCTGTAGATCACGCCCTCATTTGACTTCCCAGTGGTAGAGGTAGAAGGGGCTGCTCATAGAGCGCTGACTTTGGAGAACTTGAAGTGGCTTGCAGCAATCCGAAGCGAAAGCAGAGTTTGTAATGTTCTTTGTGAGCAGCAGTCAGTCAATTTCTCTGGATACATAATACTCAAAAGTCTAATTTACAGTTACAAGCAACCTATAACCTTGACGAATCATGTCTTTCATGGTATGTACTGCTTCATCTTTTTGCTGCTCCGCTCCAAAGCTGCTTTTGTGTCATTACTAACTGGGCTGGTGAAATAGCTTAGCTGGTAGGCATATTTTGCTGTAAAAGTCATCCTCTTTTGATCTTAACAAGATGAACCCTAGTCATTTATCGTCTTGATGAAAGGAGAACCTTGAGTCGATTTATTTTATTACACATCAGCTTGATGTGTGAAATTACTTACCCTGGCTGTATTTACAGCTGCTAATTCCCAGGAAAACAGGTGTCTTTATATTATGGAGCCCACTGGAATTTAGACATTTTTCTTTTTTAATAAGTGGATCCATCAAGATGTCAAAATCTTCAGTTATTTAGTGTCATTTTTTTTTTTATTTTCAAAAGTTGTTACAATTCTATAGGTATTTAGGTGAATTAGGTAACCCCATCAAGGATAATTTTTAAGAAAATAATGCATAGGGCAATTCATATGAGGTTTGAAGATGCTTATCGTATTGCTTTGGAAAAGTAATTATTTTTATTGGAAATGAACATAATTAATAAAAACATTGCTGTCACTGGCTTTTGACAATATACTCATCTAGACGTAATTCATTCATGTAAGCCATACCCTTTAAAACAGTGCTCAGTGGCTTCTCACATATTCACATAGTTGAGTGGCCGTGACCATCTAAGTGGTAGATCAGTTTCATCATCTTGATAATGCCATCTACCAGGGTCACTTCCTGTTTCCTCTTTACCTCAACCTCTGGCTATTGCTAACCCACTTTTGGATATATTTTGAATTTTAGTCTAGTTTTGCCTAGTTCAATCAAAGGATTGAGAGTGAAAGATAAAGTAATCATTCTTGACATTGGCAATAGAATGGAGTTTTTTTTTCCAGATTTAATTTGTATATATGTTTCTCTGTGTGTGTATATACCATGTGTATGCTGTGGTATATACACATGAAGAAAGAAGCGTGCCTTGGACCCCTGGAGCTAGAGTTACAGCAGTTCTGCTCTCTGACATGGGTGCTGGGAACTGAATGCCAGTCCTGGAGAAACAGCAGCTGTTTTAACCACTGAGCCATCTCTTTAGTCTGGAGTAGAGGATTCCTAGCATGGAAGTCTGCTTATAGTTCCCCTGGCATTAGCACAGGTGAGAACCATCACTGTTACTCTTGGTGATTGCCACTAGACTTGGCAACCTAAGTCCAGACACCTGGCACCCACATGGTGGGAGGAGAGACACATCTCCAGACATTCCTACAAGTTGTCCTCTCACCTCCACTTGTGTGATTTTGCACTTAAGTGTGGGTACAAGCGCACACACACGCGCGAGTTCACACACACACACAGATACAATAATAAAGAACTGTCAGAAGTATCGTAAGACTGCCATTGTATCACGTTCTCACATGCAGTGAAGAGGATGCTGTGAGACAACTCTAGGAGGAAGATGTGCTCAGGAAACATCACTCGGAGGAGTCCAGGCTCCTCTCCAACGGCCATGATGGAGTGTACGGTCCACTTCAGAAGTAATGCCTTAGGTTTGTTCTGTAGATTTAAAAAGCAAAATATTATTTTTGAATTGTGGATAACCAAGAGGGCTAAACATTAGCACTGCTGACCACTGAGAACAGATGCTCAGAGCCTGGATGGACTGGGCAGGTGGAGAATGAGTGGTTAGTGTGGTCATCACGCTGCAACTTTTATTGTGGCACACAAAAATATAACCTAAATCCATGGTCTCAGGAGCATGCTTATATATAGACACACATGCTGGATTTTATAATAGCTCTCAGAGGAAGAATGGGTTTCACTTTACAAAATTTTCTTCTGCCTACAGAATTTAAGAATAAGTTGATTGCATAACTTGATGCTTTTATGTAAAATGAGAAAATGAAAAGCTATGCTACTTTAAAAAATGACAAAATAGGTTTTGACACAAGATAATAATACTATAGTCAGGTTTGGAATTTTTTTGTTTTATGCTGAATTCTTTATTCATGCTAGGTTACTCCATGAGAAACCTCCGAAGGATGCGTTTTATTTCAGTACCTCATATGTTTTCACTGTATGAACAGGCAGGTTTGTCTGTGCCTGTAGAAGACTGATTTCGCTGTCCTGTTATCATGCCTGACTTGTGTAATTGGGTAGTCATCAGAATAAACAGGGAGGGGGATTTTTTTTTAACCTTTGAAAGTGATATCCTTTTCAGCCTTGGCAGATCTCAGTGTTCTATCTTTGTCTCTAAAATCCACATCGGAAATGCTGAGAGTTCTCATGCTGGAGTTAGGAGAGGCCGTTGTCAGGAGGATCCTGTAGCACTTTTCAGAAATTAGAGGGTCATCCAGCAAAAGTAGGCCACATAGTCCAAGGATCAAGTGCACCCAGTAATATCACTGGGATGTGAAGGTCTGCAGCTTTTAAGCTTCTCTGTAATTTGGTCTGGTTTCTGTTTACCTATTCAAGCCCAGCAGTTTTTGTGGTCACTGAAAAATGCTTTACTAATGACAGTTTGCAGATATAAACATGTTTTCCATTTCCGGCTAATTTTAAGGCTAGTGGGTTGCCAAGCTACATGTATCATCAGAGGATGCTTTCTCTATCTGTCTCCACCCACCCGCTCAGCTACCTGCTTGGGGGACAGTGTCAGAGAATGATTCAGTGACTCCTCGAGAGCCACACCTGTCCGGCAGGTGTTTGGGGAGTGATGCTGTGGACGATCCTTTTCCTGAACTGTAGAAATACTTTCTCAGATCTAACTTTGGGTTATCCTTTGTTTATCTTAAGGGAACCATTCACAATTTTACAGTGAACTAGCCTATTAAATTTCTCAAGCCTTGTTCATAGTATTCAGTGTCCAAGCAGAGTATAATGCAATATGAGCAATGTTGTCTGAAATCACTAAAATTTACAGTAAGGTGAGTTATCCAAGGCACATCTCCAACACGTTCTGTGTGGGACGTTTTAGAGCATTTTCTTTGCTTATAGTACACCCAGTATCGTTTAACTCCTTCCTGTATTTGAGTTATCATTATGAGTGTCTTCATGGTTCTGCATGACAAGTGTGGAGCACAGCAGGAAGTGATGTTTCTGAGGAAGACAAATTTCCAAGTGTTGGATTTTAAGTATATGTAAAACTTGTTAGTGTCTAGGAGCCTGCTAGCATTTGGGGCTCTAAAGGTTAAGAAAACATGTTATGGAAGACAGGTTCAAAATTCATGGATATATGGGAAGGGGTTGAAATCAACCAGGCAGAAAGCTTTTCCCTTCTGAAAAAAGGGCCAAAGGTTAACTTTGACAAAAAGACAATATTTAACAGACAAGAGTATCCAGAGGATATTGAGTGAAATTAACTCCAGAGGTAGGACAATGAAGAATCATGCAGTGTTACAGTGTCCCAGGTTGTACCCATGGTGAGCAGGGAAGACATGAAAGAGAAGGAACTGCTGGGAAAAGGAAGTCAGCAGAAAGGGTAGAGGAACAGTTATGGGCAAATAGAATTCAAGTAAGTTATATGTAGGTATAGAATGTCACAGTTGGTCATTACTTTCAACAATTAATATATGGTAATAAATAAAAGTGTCATGAAACTCGAGAGTTGTTAATATGCATAAGGGTCAAAAACTTCTCTGACATCAAGGAAAATATATCTTTTGGTTGGGGAAACACATAATACCCTTTGTAAGGCCTTATTTTTTTCTACTTAGGGTATCCTTTACCTAATTTTCTTCCTTCTCAACTCCTCATCTTTTAAGATGTTTGTCAAATACCTTCATCCTTGTGAGACTGTCCCCAAGCAGGGTTACTTCCTTGCCTGCTTTGTACGGCACCAGCGATGTTTGTAAGGTCCTCCCAGCTGATTTGGGGCACATCTGTGTGCTCTGACAACAAGGTTAATTCTTGAATTCATCAGGCATGACTGCAGTTTTTTAGGACTGGCACTTTGTATCACACACCTTTTAAAAAAGTTTTAATATTCCATAGAATTCCCTGTAAGTATGTAGTACTCAATAAATGGTCATAGACTTGAATGTTTGATTTTGGACATAATCTGAGACAAAGCAACTTTTAAAATTCATATTAAAATCATTTCAAACCCAAAATATGTAAATTGAGCTACATATTGTATGAACTTTATTCTATTCTTCTTTCTCTAAAATCCTTCATTATACATTTTATATCCTGTTCCAAATATATATTATTACATAACACTGAAGAATGGGGGAAGATAGATAGTTTTCTGTCATTGGCTATGAATAGACTAGTTTTTTCCTCACTAGTAAGTCTCTGGATCAGAAATGATCCTTCAGAAAGTTGCTAGAATATTAAAGTCAAAGAAGCTCTTGCCAGGAGGTTAGGAATAGATTTGATAACTTCTAGAGAATCAAGATCATATAACCATTTGGGGTGAGTCCATCAAAGCACTTCAAGTGGAATAATTAGGTTTTCAGTGGATTCACATCTGAAGAAAGTTGCTCTTAAAACTAAGGGAGGGCTGGAATATAGCTGTCAGTAAAGTGCTTGCCTTGTGATCACTGAGATCCTAGTTCAGTCCCTACAACGCACACGAAAAAGTCAGGTATGGTTGTACATGCTTTGGAAAGCTCTGGGGAGACTGTCCAGCCAGCCTGCCTATCATTTAAATGGTCCTCCGGCCAGTGAGAGACCTTTTCTGAAAAACAAAAACCAACAAATAAAGAAAGGCTAAGGTCGTTCGCTGACCTTTGCACACATATGCACATGTACATACACACATATGTACATATACGCATATATAAGAACTTGGCTAGGTGTACTAGTTATGTTAGTTACATTTGATTTAGCATGAAACACTCATCATGTTGAACGAAGAACACATACTTTATACTCTGGATGGTGACTTTCAAAGTTGCTGATGCTCCTCTTTCATGACTGACAGTTTAAATGTTCTTTTTATATGTTTGTATAACATTTTTATTATTTTGTGTATATTTCTATGTAAAAGATATTCAGAATTACATATCAATAAGAGGAATCTGTATGGTAAAAAAGAAAAGACAAAGGGATATTGGCATCTGGTGTGTGGAGTTTAATGATTGTCTTAGACAACAGAAACAAGGATCTACCCAGATAAATGAGAGTTTCTAGTTCCTGTGAAAGCTAAAAGGATAAGCCAGTGATAATAGCCTCAGAAACTCCCCATAAATAAATGCTGGATTGAGGAATTATGGCCTGTCAGTGAAGTATGTCTAAAATTATATATGAAGGTCAAGAGAGCAACATTAATATGCATGACCAGATTCCAACTCTAGTAGACAATCTTTCCCTCAGGCCTAAAATGAGATAGTTGAAGACTGTAGGAAAAGTATGCTGTGTAAGCCTGAGTCTTACTTAGGATCACTATAGCTCTGATGAAATACCATGACCAAAGCAACTTGGAGAGGAAAGGGTTTATTTTGCTCATAGTTCCGTATAACAGTTCGTCATCAATAGCAGTGGAGGCAGGAACTAAAGCAGGGCAGGAACCTGGACGCAGTGGCCACTGGGGAGTGAGTGCTGCTACCAACTTGCTTCTATGGCTTGCTTAGCCTGCTTTCTTACAGAACCCAAGACTACCAGCCCCAGGGATGGCACTCCCCACAAAAAGAAACAGCCTTGTGTTGTGGTGCACACCTTTAATTTTAGCACTCAGAGGCAGAGAGGCATGCAGGTCTCTGAGTTTGAGGCCAGTTTGTTCTATCCATGGAGTTTCAGGCCAGTCAAGGTTACCTGGAAAGAAACTGAAGACCCTTGTACTTCATATTGATACTTACTCAGTTGTTGCAGTTTGTCATTGTTCACTCTCTGTAAAACTTTCAACATTGTCTTTAATCTCTATCCTTTTCCTCATCTGGCATTCACCACACTAGCCATTCCAACTAAGCTTTGATTCAGGCTGCACCACTGAAGGTGCCCTCTTCAGGGTTCTCAATGCCCTTGTTGCCAAATCCACTGCTCAGTTCGTTCTCCCCTCCTTCCTTAATTTCTAAGGACACTCTAGTGTAGCAGGCCACCTTTCCCTGGAAAGCATGCTTTTGTGGCTGTTTAAATGTGCCTTCCAGGTTGAAAGTGCTAAGATGGAATGAAGCTGATAAGAGGTAGTGGGTGGTACACACATTTATCTCTGTGAGTTCGAGGCCAGCCTGGGCTACAGAGTGAGTTCCAGGACAGCCAGAAATGCACAGAGAAACCCTGTCTTGCGGGGGTGGGGAAACCCCAACCACCCAACAACAATGGTAGTGGGATGAGGTTGCTTGTGAATAGACATGGGCAAACCTTCCAGTCAGATCTTGAGGCTGTGTGGAGTGAAGGGGAGACAGGATTGGACAGGGCAAACGTGAGACCATGACACAAATCTAACACTCTTTGATAACCTAACTGGGTGTTGGGAGAAAAGGTTACTCACTAGAGGATGCCTATGATAGAGAGGGCCAGAGCATACTATCTTAGTGTACTCAGCAGTGGGCTGGGGAAGAGTATGACCGTCACTCAAAGGCTACATGGATCCACAGCCTACAAGATGAGGTTGTCAGCTAACTGCTCTGTATAGCTAAATAGCAGATTGTTTCCTGAAGGGAGATCCCAGTAGCATACCCCATGGCTTGCCATAGTGACTACCACATCCTTGACTATTCTTTCCTTCTGCTGTCCTTTTCTGTTCATCCTCTTAAAGAATGCATCAGTGTTTGACCCTACATCTACAGATATGCACTGGTTCAGGCACTAGCTAGGTCCACAAACAGTACATTGAGCACTAAGGGTTGCAATAGGGTAGTGCTTGAACTACAAGGAGCCGTCACTCAGAACACTGGAGCACCAGCTTTTAAAAGACAACACAGATGTACTTGAGAAGAGACAAAAAACTGAAGGGCAGAAGAGAAGAGGCCTCCTGATGGAGGATTATGCATTCCTGTTGGCTTTGGCAGCCCAGGTCGTACAGGATTTCATTTCAGTAAACTAGTACAGACAAAATGCAAGAGTACGTGGAAAACGTGGAAGTGGTGGAGAAGGAAGGCATCCGGACGATGGAGACAACAGCAGCTTTAGCGATTGTGCATGGGTGCAGGCAGAGCAGAGCGGAAGGATGAAACCACTGAGAGGGTGATTGTGCATGTGCCTGGGTCCTGGGGTTTTCATGCTGTCTGCCTGGGGCCCCGCCTCAGGGCACTTTCATGTTCTTTTCTAGCACTAACTATGAAACCCACTGTTAGGAGATGTGCATGCATGTGGTAGACTAGCAGAGTGGTCACATGGAGAGGTAGCATTTCAGTAAGTGACAGTGGCCAAACTTGTACCTGACTTATGAAAAATTTTTTAAAAGATTTTTTTGTATTTATTTATGTGAGTACACTGTAGCTGTCTTCAGACACGCCAGAAGAGAACATGGATCCCATTATAGATGGTTGTGAGCCACCATGTGGTTGCTGGGAATTGAACTCAGGACCTCTGGAAGAGCAGTCAGTGCTCTTAACCACTGAGCCATCTCTCTAGGCCCCAGCCTTATGAAATTTTAATAAAAAACCAATTTCTTCTTCTTCTTTTT
Organism: Mastomys natalensis; assembly: GCA_021653895.1. Lineage (NCBI taxonomy): Eukaryota > Metazoa > Chordata > Mammalia > Rodentia > Muridae > Mastomys > Mastomys natalensis. Next base: position 1,257,441 of record JAJTUV010000141.1, read on the forward strand.
TTTCGAGACAGGGTTTCTCTGTAAATGATCCTTGGGCTGGCCTGGAACTCAGAAATCCACATGTCTCTGCCTCCCAAGTGCTGGGATTAAAGGCGTGCGCCACCACCGCCCGGCAACAATTTCTTCTTTATTGCAATGATTTTTAGTTTCACCAAAGAGGAAAACAAATCTGGATTAAGACATAACATTTTAGTTTTTAAATGCAGTTAATTCAATCAAATTATTTGGGCTTATTTGTACAACATAATTTTGGTGTTAGGGGCACAAAGATTTATAGAATTCCTTTGTCCACAAGGAATTCAGATGTACTGTTGGAGAGAAAGGTGTACATATGTGAAATATGGTTATCACCTGTGTTCTAGGCGGGCTGCGGCTTGGAAGCCCTCAGAAACACAAAGTGACGTACTTGCCAGAGAGGCTGGTGAGTGCTTCCTGAGTGGGCAGAGACCGGAGCCCGATCACAGGCTCTCTACGTACTGTGTCCTTATTTAAATAGGTGTTTGTGAACTTAGTTTTCCTGCATGACTTCAGCCCAGAAGCTGCTATTCAATTCTGTGTGTTCTGAACTATGTTCTTTGAAGGCACACCATTAGGAGAGGTGCTGTCATGAAGGATCGAGCCAACGGATCACTGCATATATTCCGCCTCACAGCTTCAGAAGGATGTGGGTTTTGGCTGTTTTTCTCGTGTTTTACTTTCAGCACTTAGCCAGTGTTTGGCATACTACTAGTGTATAAATATTTTCTGACCGACTGAAAGACAGGAAGAAGTAAAACAGAAGAAAGGCATTGGAAGCAGGCGGCTCTCTGTGGGTTCAAAGCTCACCTGTTCTGCAATAGTGAGTTCCAGGCCAGCCAGGGCTACATAGTGAAAGGTTGGTGGTGGTTTTGTTGTTGTTGTTTGTTTGTTTGTTTTGCTTGGCTTTTGTATTTAGTTAAGATACAATTCTAACAATGAAGAATTATGGAAAATCAAACATTTAAAGGAGACATTTGAATATAGTCTGAAAGGAATTGACTTTCTATATAACTCTTATCTATTTTATTATTGTGAATAATTATACAAAATCTAATTTTCTTATGGTTTTCAGTAGACTTGTCATAATGAACAATGTGTGTGTGTGTTGTTGTGTGTGAGAGAGAGAGAGAGAGAGAGAGAGAGTAAGAGGAGAGAGAGAGAGAGAATAAAAGAATACTTTTATGGCAAGGGAGAAATTCCCATTTCATAGAATTTTTTTTTTTTTTTTTTAAAGAAAATCACTTTGCTTTGTCATCATAGTTTTTTCTCTGTTTTCTTAATTCTCTAGGATTTTCAGAAAATATACTTAAAAACACCAAGATTTTATGCTACCTTATAGATTCTTTGGAGGTCATGCTTGTCTTGGAAAAACATCTCTTACCTGCTGCATGCCTAAAGCAACCCCCAACATCTCATGGGCACGGAGTTACAGTATCCATAGAAACTCAGTCATTCTTGATATCAACATATAACCATGAACTCTTTTGTTATTCTATCTATTTAGTAAATTCTCTTAATTTTTTCACTTCCCTGTTTTCAATTTTCTACTCTTCACATGTGAACCAAATTAAGATCGTTTATTTGGAGGCTGGATTGCCAAGCAGCCATGGAAAGCTTCAGGGACTGGGTTTGCAAAGTTTTTCCTTTGTCTTTGGCCAACAGCTCAGCCCCTTTAGTTTCTCATCTGTTTAACACACGGCAGCTGTGGCACGTTTCCATTTCATCTGGGTCAGAAAATAGAGTTCTATAAGTCAGCCTGTATATTACCTACCATGTGGTGGGTCCAAAAGGAAAGACTTGAGTTTTTCTCTTTCTCCCATGAATTGATACAGTGGAACACATATTGTGGGTAACTTCCTTTTGACATCTTGTTCCATGATTTCTAGACATTACTGAATTTTTGTAATACAAACACTCCCCCCAAAGTAACAAGCAGTTGTAGTATTCCCCCATTTTTTTGATTACTTTCATATTAAGATTTCATGATTAGGCAGGAGAGACAGCTCACCGCTAAGAGCCATACCACTCATGCAGAGGACCTGAGTTCATTTCCCAGCATGCATCTGGATAGTTTCCAGCTGCCTGTGGCTCCAGCTCCAGGGGCACCCACGGTTCTGGCTCCAAAGTACCTGTAGCCATGTGTTCACAGTCCCTGCTCCCACACATAATGAAAAGTAAAATAAATCCTTAAAAAATACTCCATGAGGGTTTTGATTTGTGTTCTTAACTCTTGATTCAGCAATTTTTTGAGGGATTAGACCAGTCTAGATCCTACTTTTGAAAATGTTTCATTTTTCTCCTGTAGGGTAAATAGTTTCAGTTAGGAAACAACCTCCACTCCCAGTTATGCTGACCTCAAAGCCAACACTATTTATTTTTTTTATTGACTTACTTGTTTACTTATTTGTTTTAGAGTAATTTGCCCTTTCCAATAATTTGAGGGCCAGTGAGATGGTTCAGTGTGTAAGAGCCCTCACGTACAAAAGCCTGGTGACCTGGGCTCATCCAGAGATCCCATGCTAGAGAGAATCAGCCTTTGGAAACTGTCCTCTCACATCCACACATGCACAGTGCTCTCTCTCTCTCTCTCTCTCTCTCTCTCTCTCTCTCTCTCTCTCTCTCTCACACCACAACACAACAACACACACACACACACAGACACGCGCACACATGGTTTGAGAAGGCTCAGAATAATATATGTAACAAAATACTATAAAAGTAAAGCACTGAGGAGCACAGGGCAAGGTAGTGACAGTGCGAGTTCTTTAGAGAGAGCTGTGCTCAGCAGGAGGAGTTAGGGCTGGATACTTAGCTTCTAAATTTGCTAGTGACCAAAATGATCATAACCTCCTCAGGTAATAATTCCAACCCTAGAGGAAATATTGTTTTTTTTTTTTTTCTGTCAATAAAATGTAAAGCAAAGTCTGACCCAGCAACTCTCACAATAGTGTAAATAACTCCTGGGGAGTGCTGTGAACAAAGTAGATAAAACTGCCAAGAAATGATTCAAGTAGTAGTTGCCTGACCTGGATGTTAGACTTTACGTTTGTCAATCTGGCTGGTCAGTCACAGGATGGATGGGTCAGTCACTTGAAGGGTTACGTCTTGGCCCTCATTTCTGCTAGAGAATGTAAGTACACTTTATTTAGACTAATTTGCTGTAGGAATAGGTGAAATCCAAATGATTAAAATCAAATTTTGTGATTCTTAAGGAGCTGTGAAATGAGTTCTAGCAAGTACCTCAAGGATGTCCTGTTCAGTGTCTGGCCCAATTTTACACAATGACTATACAGCTAGACATTCCTACACACACTTTATACATTACAGACCATGTATGACTATACAGCTAGACATTCCTACACACACTTTATACATTACAGACCATGTATGACTATACAGCTAGACATTCCTACACACACTTTATACATTACAGACCATGTATGACTATACAGCTAGACATTCCTACACACACTTTATACATTACAGACCATGTATGACTATACAGCTAGACATTCCTACACACACTTTATATATTCAGACCATGGTGTTCTGAGTTAAATCTTACCTCTGAGGCTGAGAACATAACTCAGTTGGCAACGTGCTTGCTTGACATGCACAAAACCTAGGATCAGTCCTCAGTGCACATAAACTTGCCATGTTGCTGCTCACCTGTGATCCCAGTACTCAGGAGGTAGATGCCGGCTCCTCATAGCTTGTAGAATGCAGTTAAGGCTGTTTGAGACCCTGCTACAGTCAGTCAACAAATAAGATCAATCACAGATAAGCAAATCTTAGCTCCATTAAAGCTGACCGTGACCATGGGCAGATTATGTCTCTTTGTGCTATAAACCTGAAAACAGTTCTCTCCTCATAAAGGTGAGATGTAATGGTGATATAATATGGACTTGACATTTGTTTAGTGTTTACTATGTTCAATGGTCATGCTGCACACAGTGGACTCTTCAGCATATCATAAAGGCCCCAAATGGTCAGAGAACACAGCCGAGTACCATGTTCTTGCATGGCTTCAGGGGTTTGACCTGACTGTGGTGGAGAGACAATGAAGAGAAGACAAACACACAGGCATACAGAAGGGCTGGGATCAGGTGGACTGGGTTCAGTGATAGAGAAGCCCCAACGTCCTGGATGCTACCATGACATCAGTCTCTTAGTTCAGTCATTCTACTCAGATGATGTAAGAGTAGTTATTAACTGGTTTGTACCTTAATTTCTTTTTGCAAAATAGAGGTACGAATGGAACCTTCTTCAGAGTGCTGTGAGGGTGTCTTAGTGTCCTATTGCTGTGCGGAAACACCATGACAACGGTAACTCTTATAAAGAAAAATAATTAGTTGGAGCTGGCTTACAGTTCAGAGGTTTAGTCCATTGTCGTATTGGCAGGAAGCATGGCAACATACGGGCAGACATGATGCTGGAGAGCTGAGAGTTCTGCATTCACATTGGCAGACAGCAGGGGGAGCAAGACCCTGGGCCTGGCTTGAGCATTGAAACATCAAAGCCCATCCCTAGTGACATACTTTCTTCAACAAGGCCACACCTCCTAATAATGGTACTCCCTATGGTCCTATGGGGCTATTTTCATTCAAACCAGCACAGAGCACTGAATGGCGATGTGCCCATAAGTGCCTGCTTCACTCTGAGCACTTACATGTCAGCTGTCAGGACTGTGAGTCCAACCTTAACTTCATATGCAGTTCCTATTCAGACCATTAGCATGGTAGTTAGAATTTACTACCAAACACATTTGGCTTTTCATGACTCCTGAGGAAAAAATCTTGCAAGTTTAAGAGTTTTGTTGTGGATTAATTTGTTAGAAATATTGAAAAGACTCACTATTTTTCGTGTAAACTTTTAAAGTAACATTTACTTCACTACTTAACTCTACAACTTGATTAAGTATTGTTTAGTTCTTCAGTCGGGAGAAACTATTCCCTTTTGAGAGACGAATATTTATCTCATTTTCAAATTTTCACTGAATCACTTTTTGGCAATGCATTTTTATCTTTAGAATCTGTTTTGCAGATGTGGAGTCTGCTACTTTTAAATCTGGTTGGTTAAGTGAAAAACTTGTATACGTATTATGTTTTAGAAGTCTTTAAAAATTAGAGTAATAGCAATAATCATGTTCAAAATTTCACAGCTCATTGGGCAGCCTGTTGGCACCTGATGGTTCTGGGGCGTCGGTCCAGCATTGCTGGTGAGCCCTGGCAGTAAAGAGTGGGTGAAGACACATTGCTGTAGGATTTGTCATACTCCCTTTATCCTGGGCTGGCCACCATCATCTCTGTCCTCTGCACACGGTGCTATTTTGCTCTTGTCAGGTTACTTCCTTTCTGTGACTAAAAGCCATCAGCAATCACAGACACAGCATTTTAGTCTACACCCTCACATTTTAGTCTAAACCCTCGTTTGATTTCTTAGCACCAAAGGTGTTACAAGAGAAAGTCATTAGTGGAGCAGACCTGAGTGGGTTGCCTTATGACACACATGGAGTCACCTGGAGTTCCTTGTTGTCCAGTTGAGTACTTAGGGATGCAACTGGAGAATTGCAGAATTCTGTTTTTGGCCTCAAGGCTTACTCACTTTCATTTCTGGTTAGTCAGAAATAGATACTATTTGAACTACTGGGTCTTTAATATTTTAACTACTTTGCAGTGTTTTTCTCTCCTCTTAAGTTCTCCTCTTTATGTGACCACCAGTGTCATTCTCACATTTTTCTGGAACACTGTCTTATTTACCTTGGCTCAATACCGAGGCGAGTGGCCATGAAGGTGCATTGTAGCTTATGCTGTTGACATCTCTACTGTCTTTTACTCTTTTATTTACTCAGCCTGGGAGTCGTGCATGCTGTGGAGGTCAAAGGACAACTCATGAGAATCAGTTCTTTCCTCCCACCAAGTGGACTCCTGGGATCAAACTCAGCTCATCACTCTTGAGAGCAAACACCTTTACCCACCAGGCAGTCTTGCCATCACTCTTTCCTAGGCTTTAGTCAACCCTACAAACTTCTTCCTCTGCTTACAGGGCCTTTCCCAATGACACCTGCTTAGAAACCTTCACATTCAGATAAATAAGCTTCCTGTACAACAAGCACAGCACAGTCATACATGTCTATGTACATGTATGTACAAATGCACTCAGAGACACATACATTTACACTGTATTTCTTTCAAGGTGTGGCTCCTGACTGACTTGTCTTCTGCCAAACCCCTCAAACCTACCTCCCCATCTGTGTTATCATTTAGGACTCAAACTGAATGTTGCATCCATCCTCTCTGTAGCTTCTCTTTCTGCCCTTTGTTTTAGCCAGATGTATATGTGTGTTGTTTGCTCGAGACATGTTGCTTTATAGCTTAGGTGATCCTTCCGTCTTAGCCTCCGAGTAAAGGAGTGACAGGACAGCCGCAATAGCTACCTTTTCCACCTGTTGTCTCTCCTTCTTGCTTCCCACTCCCAATTCAGAGTGCTAGTAAATTAGGCCTGGGAAGTAGTAACTCTGCTTTCTGTGGCTCAGTCTTGAGGCCCTCGTCATTGTCCAGATTTGCTCTTGCTGAAGTCATCAATGATGCTTGTCTATCAGTTTGATCCTATGAAGACCTTTCAGACTTTAGTTTCTTCATTGTCTCTGGGTCTGATGCTGCTGATCATACATTCTACCTAAAAACTTCCTGCAAGTGCTCTAACATACATCTGTAATCCCAGCATCCGGGAGACAGAGGCATAAGCAACAGGATTTTAAAGTTTGCTTCAGCTACATAGTGAGTTCAAAGTCAACCTGAGGGACCCTCCCTCAAATGTGAAAACTAAGTAAAATAGTTTAAAATAAAACAAACCTCTGTCCTTTGGTTTTCCTTACAGTGCTGTCTCAAACCTATCTGCATAGCCTAAAGAAACTTTGTGTTTCTCTTTTGACTAGTTTATTTTCCTTGTAGCTGTTTCTTCTCCATGGACTCCAAGATGTACTTCTTGCAGTTCTAGCTGTTTGTTTGCTGGTTGTTGTCATTAAATTGACTCTTAATTGCATTCCTTTCTCTAGAATAGCAGTTCTCAACCTGTAAGTCATGACCCCTTTGGGGTCAAATGACCCTTTTGCAGGGGTCACATATCAAATATCCTGCACCTTAGATATTTACATTATAATCATAACAGTAGCAAAAATTGTAAGATTATAATGCCATTATATTTTCTCCCTCCAAACCCTTCCATATAGCTCTTCATGCTCTCTTTCAAATTCATGACGTCTTTTTTTCATGAATGTTGTTACATGCATAAATGTAATAATTCCATGATAAATACATGATTACAAGCTGCTTTATCTATATAATGCTAACTGTATGGATATTCTCAGATCTGACTGTTTGATATTGGACAACCAGTTGCTAAGATCTTCTCTGGGGAAGACTGTTTCTTCTGCTCTCAGCCTTCCTTAATTGCCTGCAGTTCTTTGTGTAGGATTCAGGCCTCATGGGCTTCCCTGTCCACTTTTGCGTGTCTACTAATGTCATGCTTAGGCAGTCATGTTGGTGAGATTTTGTGTGGTCTCTGACATTCCTAGAAAACATAATGTCATAGCAAACTTCCTGATCCTTCAGCTTTTACAGTCTCTCTGCCTCTCTTCTACAACGATCCTTGAGTCTCAGGTCTAGAAGTTGTATTGTAGATTTATGCATTGGGACTGGGCTCCAAACTCTGCATTTTGATTGATTATGGTGTTCTGTAATGGTCTCCATCTGTTGGAAAGAGAAGTTTCTTTGAAGAGGGATGAGAACTACGCTTATTCATGGGTGTAAAAATAAATATTTAGAAGGTAATTAAGGATTATGCTGGTCTAGTAAAGTCATGGTTATAGAGTCTCATCTAAGATTTCATGACTTCATCAGCCCTGGGTAGTTGTCTAGGTTCTCAGTACCAGTCAGGATTTATCTCTTGTCAAGCAGGTCTTAAGTTCAATCAGAGAACTGTTGGTTACCACTAAGGTATGTGTGCCGTTACTGTACCCTTAGGGTTATTGTTCATGTTGGTCTTTGTTGTGGATCATAGGCATTATACTGGATAGGAGTATTGCTTCCTTCCTTTGGACACTTGAATGGTGCTTTCAGATTGTTCCAGCACAGGGTACTCTGGGTACTGATTCTGAAGTACATGGTGTCTTTGTCAATAAGAACTGACCTTCCACCTCTTGGGGCAACCAAGGGAAATAACAGTAGCCTATAATATTTTGGAAGTCTCTGGGACAACTCTTGACCAACAACTCAAAGGGTTAATTCTCATACTAGGATGGAAGTTTTTGAGAGATGGTCATTGGCTCTTGGAGGAAGCATTATTAGCCCAGCTGGGAAAATGTCATTTCAACTATTTTATTGTTAGTAGGGTTGCAGTCTGATTCAGACACTCTAGAAGTCAATATTGGACAGTTCTCAAAAATTTAAAATAAATCTACCATATGACCCACTCATTGCACTCCTTGGCATGTGCCGAAAGGAAAGACTTGACATCCTACACCACAGATGTGCACTCAGCCATGTTTATTGCAGCTCTATTTACAGTAGCTAGGAAGTGGAAACACCCAAATCCTCCTTCGATCAATGAAGATGAACAGATGAGGAAAATGTACATATACATTATGGAATAATATTCAGCTGCAAAGAAGAATGAAATTATGAACTTTGCAGACAGATGGGTGCAACTAGAAAAGATACTGAGTGAAACCTAGACCCCAGACCCAGAAAGACAAATGTCCTGTGTTCTCTCTCTCTCATCAGCAGTGTCTAGCTCCAAATCTTCAGATTTGAGTACATATCCTGGAGTGACTACAGAAACTGGGAAAGAAAAAAGGGACTATTGTCTTCTCACTGTAGTTTCTAAGTATATGTATATGAGTTTCCTGTCAAGTGTGTATTCATGAAGATTATTGTGTGTTTACATAAAAGTTAGAACACTGTCCTCATTTCTGTGGAACTTGAATACTTTATTACTTTTTAAAAAGAAGGCCTTATTTTTTTTTTTCTACCAAGAGAGTACATACGTTTTAGACTCTTATATCAGTTGAGTTGCTTGTGTAGTCTTTCGAGACAAATTAAACCAAGATCTAAGTGATTTCCATGCAAAATTAATGCTTCCCCAGACTTATGCCAAGTGCCGTGATGCATTTATGTAGCAGATGCCAGAAAGTTTAGAACTTCTATCTGGACACAATCCAGAATTCTAAGACAGAAAGCATTTGTGCCTGGGGCAATGTAATGACCCCACCTGTGTCTTTTTCTTGTCTTCTGGATGTTTTCATTTTATGTCCAGAAAGGCCCAGGCAGGTCCCTCTTCTATTTTTAAATCTTTCTTATGAAACACAGTTTTAATTTTACAAGACCAGATCTCACTCCAAGTTTCAAAATATGTGTTCTTCAGCATAAAATGTTCTGACAGATACCTGATGGCCCAGCACTTTAGCATCTATCTTTTAGGCATAAATTCAGAGAATCAGGGCCATAAAACCATAGTGTAATTCGTCACTATCAGATGTTGTATGAACTTGTATTTCACACATCTATATTCTAGGTGAATTAGTTTCTACTTTCTCATTATTTTGATAACTAGCCCAACCTATTAACAAACTAAAATAAATGGAAATACTTACTTGTTAGATTTATTAGCTTTGTTTTTTACTTATGATCTAAGGGGAAATGCAGAAGGGAACAAGTATTTATTGAGTGCCTATTATTTTCCAAGTATTGCCCTGGATATGTTTACCACCCTAATCTCATTTTGTCTTCACAGCCCCTCACTGTTGCTATCATTATCCCAGTTTTAGAGAAGATGAGGTTTAAACAAGCCACATGATGATTCTTTATCCATGTGTGGGTCTTTCGCACCATAAGTCTGAAGTACCATCTGTCATTGGGGATGCTTAGTTATAACAAGGAGAGGTTGACTCTTGTAATTTATCCCACCACTGCAGAGCTGGGGCCAGAAAAATAAAAACACATGTAGTGTTCCTCAGTTCTTTGTGATTGTTAATTATGGGAAACAGTTAACAGAGACAAGAACAAGTAGACAATACAGGATACATTCAGTAAGGAGAAGGCTTTATAATACAAATAATGCTGTCACAGTGGACATCCATGTACAAAAACATTAGCCTGATCCTTACCTTGGACTGTGTATTAAAATCAGTTCAAATAGATGATAATTCTAGTCATAAAATTAAAAACTATAAAACTTAGAGAAGAAATAAAGGGGATTTCTGTTATTTTTAGTTAGGTAAGAAGTTTTTAGGTATGTGGCTCCCAAATACTACTAAATTAAACTCTATAAAAATTTAAGGCAGGGATTTAGCATAGTTGGTAGATTGCTGGTCTAGCATGTACAAAGCTCTGGAATCAATCCCCAGTGCCATGCAGACTAGACATGGTAGCATACATTTATAATACTAGCACATAGGAGGTGGAGGCAGGAGGACCAGAAGTTTCAGGTCCTCGGAGATGTTTGATATCCTCTCTCAAAGAATTTTGAAAGTTTAGTTCACATTTATTTTACGTGTATTTGTGTCTTGCCTGTATGAATTTTTGTACACCATTTCATAGTTATAGAGCCCATGGTGTCAGAAGTCATCAGATGCCTTGGAACTGGAGGTACAGAGGTTGCTAGCTGCTATGTAGGAACTGAAAGCTGAACCCTGGTCCTCTTGCAGAGGACCTAAACCCTATGCAAGTGTGAGTAATTGCTGAGCTGTTTCTCCAGCCCACCAACATTTTCTTAATCTGTTATTGAAACTTTTTAAAAATGAAAGGCCATGATAATATACTTGGATAATAGTTGCTACTTTACAAATACACTTCTCATCAAGAAATTAGACCCAGAGCTGGAGATTAACTCAGTATGTTTGTCTAGCATGTGCAAGGCTCTGGGTTTGTGTCCCCACCCTCATTTCCTGCCACTCCTCCAAACCAACCAACCAACAAAAGAAACAAAATTTGTATCTAAAATAAAGAGCTGTCAGCATCTAGTAAAAAGAAAATGAACTACTTAATATTGAAAGCAGGCACACATTTGAATAGTTCCTTCACTAAAGAAGAGAAACGGTGTGTGGACCAATCCTCCACATCACGAAGGCATTTTGGAACTGTAAATTAAACCCATAATGCATAGTACTCATGAATTTCATATTCAGATAACTGCCAGACTAAAGTGTAAAGGACACGAAGAAGGAACTGTAACCTCAGAGGCTTCCTTGAAATACTCTCATTTACACTCTGTCGGTCAAAGTTAGCTAACTGCCAGTGAGTCTGGGGAATACAGGCTTAAACTGCTCAGCAGACATTGAAGAGCAAGCCAGGAGTTTCTGTCCTAGTCTGGAGGACATCTGACTGACTGCTGGGGTGCCTTGTAACATGGGCTCCTACTTCCCAGTAGACTAGTTTGAACACTGAAGTCCCATTGTGCCCTTCTGGTTTTCTGAGAGTCTTTCCAGACCCTGTTTGAGCATACATTAGGCAACATGACCTCTTTCTTTCTTTCCTTTTTTTCCCTCCCTCCCTCCCTCCTTCTTCCCCCTGTCTTTTTAAAATTTTTTATTTTTCAGGGTCTTGCTCAGGCTGGCTTCTAACATGCAGTCATGCTGTCTCTGCCTTAGGAATGCTGGGATTGCAAGTGTATACCACCACTTGTAGCTAGTACATTTATAAAATAAGATGGCACACTGAGTTGAGAAGTCTAATAACTGAGTTTTGATCATTTTAAGCAGTTGTTGGAAGAAATATACTTCAAGAACATTATTTGGATTTTATAGTGTTGCAGATTCTGGACCTTTAGATTCAAGATTGTAACTTGTGTTTCATCCTTGATTGTTAGAGAGATTTCAACAGCAAAATTGTCTTGAGTTTTCTCATTGGGTTTTTTTCTTTTGGCAGGATAGAGTTTCACTTTTTCTCACACTGACCTAGAGCTCACTTTTTAGTGCAGGTTGATTTTGAACTCATGGCAGGCCTTCTACCTCAGCTTCTGAGTGCTGGGATTATAGGCATGAGCCTCCACACCCAGCTAGTGCGGAAGTTTTAAATTACACATTCTGCTTTTTTACATGTATATTATATAATTATATCAGTATTTAGTAATATATTGAATTAATATATGTGAATAATAGTGAATTTTTAAAAATTTTCGAGTGAGCTTTGATTGTTACTTATTTCTGGAAAATCTGTTTACTTTATCTAAATTGTCAAATTTATTTCCTTATTTGTTTATATACTCTAAAGGCAGATTGACTCAGTGGCTACTTTGGGAAGAAGGACAATAAGATACAGCTGTCCCCCAAGTCCATCTCTGGGGTTGTGACTTGAGAATAGGGTTTAAATAAAATCAAGAGCCACTCCCTGCTCAGCAGTGCAGCAAGCTGTAGCCCTGCTCCCCGTCTGTCTAGTTTGCTTTTGTAAATTTGTTCCTAAAGGACTGACATGTCAGCGTTGTCGAGGCCTGTGGAGAGGGCGCCTTTGTTAGTGATGCACACGTCCATGCCATCTGCACTCAGTAGTGTCTGCCGCTGTCGTTATTCTCACTGTCTTTCCTCAGTTCTAGCAGAAGTAACATTGATGTACATTTCATCTCCATTGTCACATATGTTTTGTATAAGTGTGTTAGTGATTGTGGTGCGATTTATGAATGACATCTTTAACTTTTCAAAGTCTCTCTTCCATTCTTCTTTCGCAACCTCTGTGCTATTGCTGTTGTATGTTTTATAAACCTCACAATATATTATTTTAATTTTGCTTCATAGCCATATGATTTTTAAAAGAGATTTAAATAGTTTTTAAAATGTCTTTTATATTTGCCTTCAGTTTTTCTTTGTGTAGGTTTGGACTTCTATTTGTTTTTTAATTTAACTTTTAAGAGCTTTCTTTAACATATCTTGTATCACATATTAGATAGCAATCAATTCTCTCAGGGTTATCTATTTGAAAAGGCCTTAATTTCGGGTTGTTTTTTTAACTATATTTTCATTGACTGTAAACTCTTAAGTTTTTTTCTCCCTGGACTTGAGTGTGCCCTTTGTGTCTTGGTGCATAGTTTTTACCTCGAAGTGTTGAGCTCATCTTTGGTTTTCTGTATCTCATGGCTTTTAATCTCCTCCGTGGCAGCGCTCCCTTCCCTGTATGGGGTGGCAGTGCTCCCTTCCCTGTATGGGTGGCAGTGCTCCCTTCCCTGCATGGGTGGCAGTGCTCCCTTCCCTGCATGGGTGGCAGTGCTCCCTTCCCTGTATGGGTACTCTACCATGCCGCTGCCCCAGGCCTGGGCTCTGTCTCCCCTCATCTCCCAGGGGCATGCGCTTTTGCCTGGACCCTGGAGTGCAACAGGAGGTTTTTTGTTTGCTTGCTTTTTATTTTTGATTTTGTTTTGTTTGCTTATTTAGTGCATTTTCTAGTATCTACTATAGAGGAACTCACTGATACTTGTAAATAATTTATAAATTAATGTGCATTAAATAGGAGGCTTATGCCTAGTAGCCACTTTATCAAGATACACACAAGAGCTTGGAGTCCATTGCTTTGTAGGGCATTGATTGTAAGTAATTCTATACTTTTTTCTATGAATTTTAATAAATAAGACTTTCTTATAATGTACTAAAAGTCCTTAAAAGACAAAGTAGTATTTATGGGCCTGTTTTGTCAGGCGATTGTTAATAAATAATATTGTTTCCTTTCTTTTTAGGACTGTGAGGCTCTGGGAAGTTGAAAACCCAAAGAAGCAAAAAAGTGTTTTTAAACCACGGACAATGCAGGGTAAGAAGGTCATCCCCACTACGTGCACGTACAGTAGAGATGGGAACCTTGTGGCAGCTGCCTGCCAGAACGGAAGCATACAGATCTGGGATAGAAACCTGACAGTAAGTCAAAGCGCTCTTTGTTTTTGGAGACAGGGTTTCTCTTTGTAGCTCTGGGTGTCCTACTGTGTTGGAATTCACTCTGTAGACTTGGCTGGCCTTGAACTCACAGTGATTGGTCTGCTTCTGTCTCTGGAGTACTAGAATTAAAGGCATGTATCACCCTGTCCAGATTAAAAGTTTAATGATTTTTAAGTCTTTCTGCAAAGGATGTACAGCTGAAGCACAATGACAAGCGTTGTGGTAAGACATTGTGGGTTTCAAGTTTGATCTTAGAGATACTTAAACTGCAGTATTAGTTTATCAGCACTGCGGCTTTCAAATAAACAGTGTTTCGGCCAATATTGCAGCTCTGATTTTTTTAAATTTTTATTTTTTATTTATTTATTTTTTTTGGTTTTTCGAGACAGGGTTTCTCTGTGTAGCCCTGGCTGTCCTGGAACTCACTCTGTAGACCAGGCTGGCCTCGAACTCAGAAATCCGCCTGCCTCTGCCTCCCAAGTGCTGGGATTAAAGGTGTGCACCACCACTGCCCGGCTCTGATTTTTTTAGAATATAATTTTAAAGTAAATTTACTCTTCTGATATGAAATTTAAAAAACATTCTATAGCTTATCATATGAAATCTCAGTTTGACTTTGAAAAAAAAAGTTCACAAATAATATGAAATAGTACTGAACAGAGAACTAGAAAACATATTTCAAAGGATGTAAGAAAATTATGAAAAATCTAGAATTATGTCACTTCTTTTGTGATAATTTCTATATAATTGTAATTCATTTTGTTTTAATATTCTTTCCTATAGGCTCAAGTTTTCTTTCTATAGTTACAGTTCATTATTTGAATAACTTTTAGACCTGGAAGTATCATATAGTCCCCAGAAATAATAAAGGTGAAAACCCGTGACTCACTGTGTGGGTCTCACTCTGCGGGTTACTGAGAAGCTTTAAAGAGGCCCTTGTGTTAGGGTAGGTGGAAAAAGAAAAGATTTGATAGCTAAGAGTTGAGGCTGCCAGTGTTACAGTTGTATACAAATGTTTTGAAATCTTTTTAGATTTTATTTACTTATTTGCTTGTTTGGCGTGTTGTAGGCTGTGTTCAGTGTGTATGTGTGTGCATGTGTGCACCCACCATGGGTCCCAGCAGTCAATTCAAGTATTAGGCTTGTGGGCAAGAGTTCTTTACCTACTGTGCATCTTACCAGCTCTTTCTAATGTTATAATACAGTTGTATTCGTTCTTCAAATAAAAGTGCTTGTCAAATTGTTAATTAATATCTATTGAATATGTATGATAAGCCAGACAGTATTCTAGGTTTTATGAATATTAATTAAAAATTTCTGCCTATGTTATTTTTATTACTATGAAGAGACTCCATGATTCTGGCAACTCTTATAAAGGAAAGCATTTAATTGGGTTGGTTTACAATTGAGAGGTTTAGTCCATTATCATCATGGCGGGAAGCATGGTGAAGTTAGGTGGATATGGGACTGGAGAAGCTGCTGAGAGTTTTACAGCTGGATCCCAGGCAGCAAGAAGAGCGGACCTGGCTTGAGTATCTGAAAACCTCAAAGCCCACCCTAGTGACACACGTCCTCCAAACAACGCCACTCCTCCAGTAATGCTGCTTCCTATAGTCTATGGGGACCCTTTTTACTCAAATCATCCCTGCCCTGTGGAGTTTACACTTGAGGTTTTTAGACACTGTACGTTATAGGAAGCTGGAGAGAGGGTTCAGCAGTGACGAGCAGACCCTGTTCAATTCTCAGTGTCCACGTGGCTCACTGCTGCCTGTAACTCTAGTTTCAGGGAATATAGTGCCCTCTTCTGGCCTTGGAGGGCATCAGAACATGGCACAGAAACATGCAGGCAAAACATCCATGTACATAAAATATATATAAAACAAAAATAAACTGTTCATCTTTGTTCCACAAACATTTACATTTTAAAACATTTACATTTTGAACAGGACCCTAGGGAACATATTTGTCTTTTGGGGGAGTTGAGACAGTTGTGTTGAAATAAGGTAGAACGTAATGGTGGGAGGGAACTTCATACTGATAATGCTGGAAATATCTTTGGCATTTTCTGTTTGTCAGATCTTTTTATTTCTGTTTTCATCTCCATTGTAAACTCCATAAAGCTTCATAACAGCACAGAGATTTTAAAATGCCTTTGAACTGTAAACTGAATTTTAACCAAGCAGTAAATCTTTTAGTAACTGGCTTTCATTGTCTCTGGGTACTGCTAACTTAAACATAGAAATTCTAAAACACGTGGTTTTCTTCTGCAGCCTTAGTAGTAGTGGTTTCAGAGTTCTATATACACATATGCCTTGCTCTTAGGACCTGTATTTGTTACTGTTTTTTGTTTGTTTGTTTGTTTGTTTGTTTTAGTAAAGTTGAGTGTAGACCTTGAAGCTCAGTCTTGCATGCCTTGAAGTCATGGCAGTATGTTATTTTCAGTTTTGTTGAAAACAAGGTGTGAGTCCCAGCTTCCTCAGCCCTCTGCTAATCCAAGTCTTGAATTCTCTTCTGCTGGGATGTGTGACATGGGAACATATAGTTTACTATGCTGAGTCTTATTTGTTATGTTTTACTCATTTTTATATTAGTATATTATTGTGAACTAAAACCAAATTAAATTAGAAGAAAAATCTTACTATCAGGTAATACTACTTGATTTAAAACAGATTGTAAAATAATTTTGAACTATTATTTCAAAAGTATAAACGAAAACATCAACAGAAACACCATGCTGAAGGGAGAAAGCCGACTAGCAGCAGTTTTTTACACAGAGCCAAGGTAGTGTGAGGGCACGTGGTTTTTGATGAGTAAGTAAAACTTCCTAGTTGTCACAGTTAATCCTGGGCTCTCATTTAATCAGCTTCAACATACATAGAACAAAGCCCTTCCTTACAAGTGATGTAACTCCATTAGTGATAAACCCGAATGTTCTGAGGATCTGCCTTTACTCTAGACCTGTGTAGCCAGCGTGCTATCAGCCCCACAGTTCAGCAGGAGTGGGAGACAAATAGGCAATGTGGGTAATGTGATAAGAAATCACATTGCATGCAAGAAGATCTCATAATTAAATGTGTTATTGTTTATAACTAATATATATTAAAATTTAAATTAATCATATAATAAGGCATGCATAAAATTTCATATTAATTCTCAAAGAACTTGTTTTCTTTCTGTGTTTGCTACTTCTGAAATGTTCACTTGAGGAACATTTTGATTGATAAATTTCTTAAGAACCTGTTGCATCACTGAGAATAAGACTAAAGAAATTTAAATGAGAATAATCTGTGGGATGCTCTCTGAGCAGGTGTTGTCTTGCTTAAACCTCAGAACTGGTGAAGGCAGAGACCAGAGTGGACAATCCTGTGGCCTCTAGAGAAGTGTTCATGTTGGATAAGATTTAAGATCGAGATGACAGTGTAAGAATACTGACATTTACCAGACTGAGCAGAACAAAGCCACCGAGCATGCAAAATCATATTGAGAGCCTTTTTTGAGATCTCAAAACAGTGTTAACTAATCACTTTTCGAGGCCCCAGCAAACTAATTGAGAGGGTGTTTACTACAGAGAAGAGGGAAATGAAATCAACAGTACCTCGTGCATGGTGTGGCACTCGGGTCTGGGCGCTCTCAAGTCGCTTCTGGACTTATGAGTACCATCTGCTGCCTCATATAAGATAGCTCTCAAGTTTTAACATTTTAAATAGTGTTTTCTGTTAAATTTTCACAAAGCACCTTTTAAAAGTTACCAACATTCATGGTAAAGATGTTGGGCTTCATTATGGAATTTTCATACATATTCGCCAGCTCACGTACATTGCCTGCTTTTCAGATGGAACCTGTCTTCTTTCTTTCCTTTTTTTTTTTGTTTGTTTTTTAGGTGGGGATAAGTAAATCTCAGTTTTGCATGAGAGAAAATGGGTAGTTTATGTCTCTGTGAATCTAGCTGTTTTGTGTAACCTGGTCTTCAGTTCTGTAACTCACCTTATGGGATCCTTTTTCTCACTTCAGTACCAATTCAACCTGCTAACTTCTTCCTGTAATATATGGTAACTTTTCCTGCAGTGTGTGTTATCAGGGAGGGGAGTGTTTACGTGTGTGCGCAGGCCAGAAGTCAGCCTTGGCTGTTGTTCCTCTAGGGCTGCCAACTTTTTGTTTTGAAACAGGGTCTGTCCTTGGGGCTGGGGTTCTCCCTTAGGATAGGCCTGCTGAGCCGGGAGTCCCATGCCTCCCCTCGGGTCTCCCTCCAGCACTGTGATTGTAGGCTCATACCACTGCTCCTCGCTCTCTGTATGGGTGCAGGGCCTTGAGGTCAGGCTCTCGTGCTTGTATGGCAAGCACCAGGTGAACTAAAACAGAATTTCCTCTGTGTCGTTTTTATTGTGTTTGGATATTCCCTGAAGCTATCATAGCTCCAGAAAACAAGAACATCCTTATGTTTTGTAAGGGTTTCTCCATTGCACTGCAATGTGTGTGTGTGTGTGTGTGTGTGTGTGTGTGTGTCTATGTGTAATAATTGACTATGAGGAGAAGAAAAAACATGAGTGAATGAATGAGTGTTCATTTTTTGTTGTTGTTTTGTTTTTTTTGTTTTTCAAGACAGGGTTTCTCTGTGTAGCCCTGGCTGTCCTGGATCTCACTCTGTAGATCAGGCTGGCCTCGAACTCAGAAATCCGCCTGCCTCTGCCTCCCAAGTGCTGGGATTAAAGGTGTGTGCCACCATTGCCTGGCTTGTTTTGTTTTTAAGACAAGGTTTCCCGGCGTAGTCCTAGCTGTCCTGGAACTCAGTTTATACACCAGGCTGGCCTTGAACTCCGAAGGTCCATGCTGCCCAAGTGCTGTGATTTAAAGTCTGTGCCACCTCCACCCACCTTCTTCACCCTTCTAATGCCCAATGCAGTAACCCAAATTTCTTTCAAATGGACTGTTAACATGTTAGTATTAAAGATTTTCTTTCAAAAGCAGTGTTAACATGTTAATATTAAAGATTTTGGAAATTTGTGATATTTTCCCATATTATATTGTATGCTTATTCCAGTTTTACTTTGTGATAAATCTGTCACCTGCTGCACATATTTCAAGAATCATATAACTTTGACTTAGAAAATATTTTTCCATAGTTATTAATCATTTACTACTACTATCTACAAATGTGAGAATGTGCAGGAATTCATTAAAAATTTATCTTTGAGATTGTATCAACCAAAAATAATTGCTTTGGGTTTGTTTTTAAAATTTCAGTGGCAAACTACTTTGTGTCAACCTCAGACATAATGTATGGAGGACCTTTTGATATTTAATTACTGTATCGTCTATGAATGCAACTTTGTCATTTTGAAAGTGGTAGGGGCACAAAGATTCATCAGTTACACAAGACCCCAGAGGCTAAGGCTCACTTGCAGCCCAGTCCCATGTCCCAGGCTGTCTGCCAGGTGCTTCTCCTTCCTGCCCACAAACACTGATCTGTTAACAGTAGTCACAGGCTCTACCCCCTTAGCGAGGCAAGTACGAGCAAGTAAGGGGAAGGATTTTATAGTAAGTTATGGGGGAGAGTAATATTTTCCAATAATTTTTGAATACCAGATTATTGGAAAATGGTTCTGCTATCTTACTTTGAGGGGAAAATGGTCTACTTCTCAAAAATACAAAAGATTAAGATTAGAAACCAAAATGTAGATGTTTGTCTCCTTGTTAAGCCTCGTACTGAGGGTCTGGAAAGTTAGGAAGAGACACAGCAAAAGCAATTGCATGGCTCTTTATCATATCTGTAAATGTCCTCCAAGACATAGAGGCAAAGTGTGAGATTAATTTGTTACTAAGCCCTTACTGTGTTCCTAACCTAAATATCCTGAGATCAAATTCTATCATCCCTCAGAAGCTCTTTAGATTAACATCTAAATGGAAATAGGAGGAAAGCCAATAGTTACTAAGATGCTGCTGTGTGCACACACCTCGTTAGGTGCTTTGACTACATGATCACTTATAGCATCATAACCTATGTGATAGGTACTTGGTCTAACCTCTTATACCACAAAACAAAAACAGCTGCATAAACTGTCCAAAATACTTCAATTCTAATTTGTCAAATACTGAATAAAAGTTACAAATATTTTTTATAAGGTTTTAGAGAGACCCCATATTCCAGGTAAAAGTGAAAGAAGCTGTAAATCTTTACTTACATGGTCCTGCCGTTCCTTCTCTTCAGGTGTTGTTGATCATCATTTCAGCTTTACGGAGATATTTTCATCACTTTATATGTGACGTTCCACTTAGTCCTTATAGCTACCCTAAGATACAAATGCTAGTATTGCAAGGAAACTTAGACACAAAGAGAATGATTGCCTACCCAGTCTCACAGTTAGTAAGTAGCATAACTAAAGCCAGTCCTAGACAGTCTGGTTCATGAGCATTGTGTTAGTTTGAATTAGAAATATTCCCCAAAACTCTGTTTGAATACTTTGTTCTCGGTTAGCGGTGCTGTTGGAGGAACCTTTGGAAGGTGAGCCTGGCTAAGGGAGAGTTCATAGACCCACCCCTCTTCCTACTTGCTCCCTCTGCTTCCTGCTTGGGATTAAGGATGTTAGCTCTCGTTTTGCCTGCTGTTTTATTTCCATTCCTCCTCATTATGATGGACTCTGATCCTCTGGAACCATGAGCTGAAATAAATGTCCTTAAGTTATTTTTGGTTAGGGTGTTTTTACCACAGAAACTCATGGGAGTGTACACCACTTCTGTGTACCTTCCTTTTTTCTTTTCTTTCTTTTGGAGACAGAATTTTAAAATATCTCCCAAGCTGGTCTTGAATTTACTTGAACAGAAGATACTCCTGACCGTGTCTGTTACTCCTTTTCCTCTTCTTCAACATGGTGTATGAGTGTTTACATATGTGTGTAAGTGTGTGGGCACATGTGCATGGAGGCTGGAGGTGGCTGTTGGGTGTCATCTCTGATCACTCTCCATCTTATTTTCTGATGCAGGGGGTTCCTTGCTGACCCCAGAACTTGCTGACTTGGTTAGTTTAGCTAGCCAGCTTGCCCTGGGGATGTCCTACCTACACTTTCCGAGTGCTGAGATTATAGATAGGCTGCCATGCCTGCTCAGCTTTTGTGTGTAGGTGCTGAAGAGCTGATTGCTGGTCTTTATGCTTGTGCAGCCAGGGTTTATCCACTGAGGCATCTCCCCACTCACGACTGTTTTTTAATGGTCTTTAAGCTAAGAATTATTTCCATATTTTCAAGTTATTGTATTATTTTACGGTTGCTTCAACAAATTACCACCAATTTATTTGTTTAAAAGAACAAAAAGATATTTCCCTACAGTTCTGTAGTGTAGACATCACATTGTGCTAAAATCGTAGTGTTGGCAGGGATATGTTCCTTCCTGAAGGCTTCAAAGGAGAATCCATTCGCTTTCAGGATCGACATATTCCTTGGCTTATTCCCTCTTTCTCTGTCTTAAAGGCCAGCAAGAGTGGGTGGATTTCTTCTCACACTATGACAGACTTTTCTGCTTCGTTCGGCCACTTTTAAAAGTTCTTATGATGGCATTATGGTGATATGTATTATTGAGTGTAATCTCTTTAATTGAAGATCAGCTGTTTAAGAACATTAGTTTAGTCTGAAACTTACATTCTCCATTGTCATCCCAGTGAGCTACCATACTCGCAGATTCTAGGAAGTAGTCTGTAGCGATCTTCTAAGGTATCATTCTATCTATTAAAATTATTTTTTAAGTGATTTATTTATATTTTACATGTATGTTGAGTGTCTACATGTGTGCTGAGGCTAGAAGAGGACAATGAATCTGAAGCTCCAGGCAGTCGTGAGGCACCTGATGACCATGCTGGGTGCTGACGTTAGATCCTCATAAAGAGAAGCAAGTGCTCTTAACCACTGGGCCATCTCCGGCATGCGTGCGTGCGTGCGTGGTGTGTGTGTGTGTGTGTGTGTGTGTGTGTGTGTGTGTGTGTACTTTTTTGTCTCGGCTTGTATGATTCTATTTTGTATTCTTACTGTTCTTAGCCACCTTCCCTGTCTTGTTTCTCACTGGTCTCCATTATTAATATAAGAAGAGGTCATGTTTTCAGTCTCCAAGGAGATGAACATTCTGCATAAGGTCATCACCACCTTAGTGACTGCTGATGGAATTGGTCTTTCTTGTGTCCTAAGCATTTGTGGTGACAGATGTGCGTTCCGCTCTGTGTGGAATGACTTTGGCAGGATGACAGTCTAGAACGTAGGCTCTGTGTACCAAGCACAGCTTCTCAGCTCTTTTAGGACTCAGGCTTTCTGCTTTTTTTTGACTTTAGTATTTTTCTTTATCCTCTCTTGGTGCTTCAGAGTATTCTCTGCCTCCTACGTGTAGAGACTGCTTACAAAGTTGGCTTCAATGCCTCTGACTCTACCTCCACAGTTTTTCTTGTTGCCTGTGTTCTGCTTTTGGCTGGAGTTGGTTGACAGACTTTCTCCTTTGTTTTGATATGCCTGGCTCCAGACCTAGTCATGTCAAGTGTGACGGTCACTGCTCAGTGCTAATCACTTCCCTAATGAGGTCACATTTCGTTAGGTGGAATCTATGGCCCTTCAGCTTCTGTCTTTGTTTATACTTGGAGTGTCTTCCATGACTTCCTTTGTAAGTAGTTTGTGTTTTTTGCTTGTTTGGTTTTTTTTTGTTTGTTTTTTTGTTTTTTTCCTTGTTTGTTTTTGTTTTTTCAAGACAGGTTCTCACTCTGTAGACCAGGCTGGCCTTGAACTAAGAGAGATCTGCCTGCCTCTGCCTCTTGAGTACTAGGGCTAAAGGCATGCACCAACATGCCCCCCTGGTTGTAGTATTCTCTTTTTCTTTGTGAGTAATGCAGACAGTTGCTGGCTAGACACCTTTTCCTATGCTGACTGTTCAGTACTCATATCTTGTTTCTGAAAGGGCCCCCATTTCTGATGGGAATCTCATCCACTGAACTAAGTCAGACTTGTACCTTCCAAAATGCTCTTGAGAGTCGGTGCTTTATTGTGGGCCAGAAAAGTACATACAGAGGAGTCTGAATCCCAAAACAAGTCTAGTAAACTACTGAGTTCACGTTAAAAAAACCCAACCAACCAACCAACACCAACCAACCAACCAACCAACCAGCTAACCAAAGCTTCCAGTTTAAGATGTCATCCTTTTAGTGAGTGAGAAGTACTTTGGTGTACTTTAGCCCTTGGTGATAGGGAACTTACTTAAACTGCAGATGTGCCCAGTCGGTGAGATGACATTGGCTCAAGGTATCAGATAGGGAGGGAATGATTGAAACAGTGAGGCGCTGCAGTGATCTGGTTGCTGTCTGCCTTCCTCTTCTGCTTGCCTTCCTCAGGCTAAGCAAGCTCCAGGCTAGTTGCTACTTTGTTGAGACTCCCTGTTCCATGGGGTCTTTGCAGTTGTTACCCTTGCTGCTTCTAGGCCTTTACACCAGTTATTGCCTGTAATATTGGTTTATCCTGGCTTCTAGAGTACCATTCCAAGTAACTCTTAATACCCTGTACCTAGAATATAGATTAAGAGTGGATCTAGACAAATACAGAGGCAGGTGCTTGCAGCCAACCATTGGACTGAGTGAGGAGTCCTTGATGGAGGAGTTAGAGAAGAGACTGAAGGAGCTGAGGGGGTTTGCAGCCCAGTGGGGGTAGCAACAGTGTCAACTGTCCAGACCCCCCAGAACTCCTGGGGACTGGACCACCAACCAAAGAGTACACATAGAGGGACCCATGGCTCCAGTCGCATATGTGGCAGAGGATGGCCTTGGACATAAGTAGGAGGAGCGGCCCTTGGGCCTGAGGGGGTTCCATGCCCCAGTGTAGGGGAATGCCAGGGCGGGAAGGCTGGAGTGGGTGGGTGGGTGGGTGATGGAGAGGCAGGGGGAAGGGGGATCATTTAGGGGGCTTTGGAGGGGAGACCTGGAAAGGGGATAACATTTGAAATGTAAATAAAGAAAATATCCAATAACAACAATAACAAAAAAAAGAAAAAAAAAGAAAAAAGAAAAAAGAATAGATCTAGAGTCAAACTGTCTGCAAGAGTTGTGCCTGTATTCTCTCCTGCCCCCACGTCTCCATCTGGTTAGCCTGATTTAGTTTCCTCATAACAACCATTACTGTGTAACTGTTTCATTTACCCATTTATTTTTTTTACAATTTTTATTTGTGTGCATGTGTTTATGAGAATGTCTTATTTAGGGGCTTCTATTGTGATGAAACACCATGACCGAAACAACTTTGGTAGGAAAGGGTTTATTTGGCTTATTCTTCCCACATTAGTATTCATCATTGAAGGAAGTCAGGACAGGAACTTAAGCAAGGCAGAAACCTGGAGGCAGGGACTGATGCAGAGGCCATGGAAGAGTGCTGCTTACTGGCTTGCTCATCGTGGCTTGCTCTCTTAGGGTCCAAGAATTGCTGAAGAATGATACCCCAGACTCAAATAGTATGCATAAACAAAGAACATTTATCCGGCTGAATTTACTGCATGCAGGGGTCTCCCCATTTGGTGGGCCCACAGGCCCAGCTTTTAATGTCACTTAGGGGAATTCTAGGGAGGGTTATGTGCTGTTTTACCTTGATTGGTTAGCTCTATCTCTAGAGTCTGACGGATTCTACAATTGGTTAGGCTCTGGAGACTTCCCAGGGGATTTCTTAGTCATTCTAGATACATATTCTTACTTCAGGCCAGATGACAAAGTGTGTTCTGATTGGCAGCCCATGGCTGTGGTTGGCTGAACACAGGTTCCTGGATCTGGGGTTTCAGTACTGGGAAACAGAAACTTGGGCCTAGTTTCCCAGACTGTCAATTTGTAGCCTGTCATTGAGTCAGCCTGTCTCTCGCTAACTCAGTTCTGCTTTCTTATGGAACCTTACCAGCCCAGCATGGCATCACAATGACCTAGGTCCTCTCCTATCAATCACTAATTAAGAATATGACTTAAGGACTTGCCAATTGCCCAATCTTAAGGAGGCATGGTCTCAAATGAGGTTCGATCTTCTCAGATGACTTTATTTTTTGTTGACATAAAACTATCCAACACAGACAACTTGCAGAAATTGGCTTTCTTCTTTCACCATGTAGGGTGAAAGTGCTCACACTAGGTCTTCATGGTTGCTAGAATGAAACTTTACCTGCTTAGTATTTCATGGAGCCCTGTTTATTTATTTTTTTGTTTAATGGCTTAGACATTTCATCTTCCACTAAACTTCATAAGGTCAGGAGATTTGTGCCTTAATTGATGCTTCTTTATGTCTTTGAAGACCATTTATTGAGAAGATAAACAAGTGAATAAAAAATATCAGAGCACCATGGGTTTTGTATGCAGTTGATTTGATTCTCAGTTACTTTATTGGTCTTCTTAAATTGCTTAATCAAACTTCATTATTATCATATGAGTGTGCTATAGGTTGATTCAGCCTTTAGTGTGTATGGTTATGCTTATTTGCAGTAACAGTATTTTCAACCTGTTGTCTTTCAAACCATATGATATTCATAAGAGATAATATTTATTAAACATTAACTTTGTGCCAGGTGTGTTCCAAGTGTTTAATTCACTCACATGCTCACACACATATATGTGTATTTATTTGATCCTTGTAGGATAATACTCTGAAGTAAGTGCTATTGTTAGCTAATGTTTTAGATAAGAATATTCAAATACAGAAGCTAAAAATATAATGACTTGCCAAGGATTACACAGACCATAAGTGGTAGAGCCAGAAGTTGTGACCTGAGGAAATCACTTTATGGGCCAAAAAGAAATAATTCTGTGGAAATGTGCTGAAAATAACTGATTCAATAGAATGATGAGATTGTTTTGTCATGATTTATTGACTTGAATTCAGACAAAGTGAGTTATTCAGACAGGATGAAATCTCTCCTTCCCTGCTCGCCCCTGGTTTCTTGAGACAGGATCTTGCTGTGTAGCCACAGCTAACCTTGAACTATGGGTACACGGTGGCTTTGAACTCACATTACTCCCCTGCTTCATATTCCAAAATGTTAGAATTGCAGCCACCATACTTGTATCTAAATTAAATATCTCACTCTTTAGCCCAGGCTGGCTTTGAATTCTCATCTACATAATGTGTGATGATAATTAGAGGCAGTCATTTCATAGCCCTGTCTTCAGTTTCAGTAGACTACATATCCAAAGCATGGCTCGTGATCGCCTGGAAACCCATCACCAGCTTTGCTCTATTTAATGGCTATCAAAGAAAGTTGATTTTGGTTAATTTTTTTGTGATTGTAAAACTAGCCCACATTTATTTGAACAAATACTCATCAAAAATAGAAGAGTTTATGAAGAACATGAGTCAGCTCTAAACACCTCATGAAGAGATAGGAATTTCTATATCATTTTGTTTAGTCATACAAGATGAATGTGCCTTGTGTTTGTGTGCTCTGGGATTTTAGGGCTTGTAGTTGCCCATGTAAGTAGTCATCTTCTTCCTTGCTTATGGTTTAAATAGATTGGAAGTAAGACTCATTATTTAAGCATGATGGATGAAGGTCAGAATTTACCATTACTAGAGACAGAGTAGAGGAAAAGGCAGATTCCTGTACAGGAGTCCACGGGGATCTTCGCCAGGGCTGCTGAAGGGAGACAGGGCAGGAACAGAAAATTACTTCCATGGGGCAACTTGTGTCTAAGAAGGGAAAAGAGAGGGCTGCCAAGACCTGTCCTGTATTCTTCCCACATTCACAAATTTGTTTTTCTCTTCGAGTCAAACTGCTAAACTAGCTTCATTCTAAGGGAGGGGTGAATAGGGAGTGGGCAGAAGGCTGGGGTGAGATATTCTTCCAAGGGTTATATTGGTGGATTGGAAGAGAAGAATAACATGGTCAGGCTCACATGTTAAAAAGAATGATTCTAGCTGCTCTGAGTGGAGAGTTGTTATAAAGAGAAGTTGGAGCAGGGAGACTGGGAGCTATTTCAGCTGCCTCAGCAGTTTGATGGATGAAAATGGTGCTGTTCTGATACTTGGATTGTGATGAATTTTTGAGGTTAAAGGTGACACATGAGTAATAATGATCAATCACATTAAAATGCTTTTGTTGTTGTTGCTTGAGATAGGTTTCATATCTCAGGCTAGCCTGGAAGCAGCTGTATAATCCAGTCTGGCCTGTAACTTTTTCCTTCCAAGGGCTATAGTGACATAGTGCACACCACCACTATGCACACTATGAGTCACACTCTCAGCCGTATATCATGCCTTACAAAGTAAAATAGAGGCCTTAATTTGGAAAATGATTGTGTAAATCACATTTATTGTTCCCTGTCATATTGCTTAATGTTCTAAATTTTGGATTGCACTAAATGGAGAATACTTGCTTTGATTTTGTGTTTCTTAGCTAATTTTGAACAATTTTTATTTTGATTATTATTTCAACCAGTAACAGGAATAATACATACTAAAACTAACCAACAGAATAACTAAATAAAAATATTTTTGATATTTCTTAAGGCACAAGTAAAGTCCTTTATAGAAGTCTAGATAAGGCTGTTAATGTCCTCTATCTAAGTGACTGGACTCTGCTGATGGCTATAGTCTCTAGGAGGCCTATATAAGGGACGCCTCTGTCTAGTACAGATATTTCCTGAGGCATGCTTCTCAGCTGCAGGACATCTCTGATTTATTTTGTAAGCTGACAAAGCCAAACATTACTGTTTTAAGCATTATAAGCAAAACAGTAAATGTTAAATGTTCATTTAATAGAGGCACTAGTAGGGTTTTTATATACAGAAAGCAGAGCCTGAGCCAAAACTGTGAGGGGTTCTCTGGTCTGTGTGCATTGGTTTTAACCTGCTCCTTGATTCCTTGCCACAGGAGTGATGCAGCCACTGGTAGGCCAGCTCTGAGTGCTCAGTGATCTGGGAGTCCTCTCTGTTTTATTTTGTTGTATTTTCTCTGATTACCCAAGACTTAGGAAGCAAGCACATTTCTTGCAACTTCTCAGAAATTCTGTCTGTTAGAGTCCAATTAAAGGTTTAACAAGACTGTTAAATCTCAATGCTTCAAAATGCTTTAGCTGTTTGCCAGTTGTCTTTTGTTGTTGTTTGTTTGTTGGGGACAGGGTTTTTTTTTTTTTTTCTCTCTAACCTTGACTGTTCTGGAACTTCTTCTGTGGACCAGGCTGCCCTTGAACTCACAGAGATCTGCTTCCCTGAAACTCCCAAGTGCTGGACTGAAGGTGTTTGGCACCTCTCCCAGCTCAGGTTTCTTTATAGACAGCTGTGGCTTTACTGTGACGACCAGTGTTCCATGGGGAAGACCACTGCTGTGCACAGAGTTAGTGGTTAAAGATCCAGCATGGATTGACTAGAGAGAGCGAGCAATGCTCTGTAAAGCTGTACATTTTACATTTTTATTATGACCAAATACAGACATGTCTTCGCATAAGCACAGATGTATCACATTGAGAAGAAAATGAAGCTGGGACTGTGTAGCTCAGGGCCAGAGTGCTAGCAGCCTCAAGGTCCTGGTTCAGTTCAGTCTCCAAGAAAGCAAATATAAGCATTCTTTTTAAAAAAAATTACTAGGCTGGAGAGATGGCTCAGCAGTTAAGCACACTGACTGCTCTTTCAGAGGACCTGGGTTCAAATTCCAGCACCACATCGTAGCTTACAACTGTATCTCCAAGACCTGACACCCATACATGGATATATGTGCAGGCAAAACATCAATGCACATAAATAAATATATAAATAAGTTTATTATATATAGGATATAAATATGGTATATAAATATATAATAAATAAAATATTAAAATAAAAATTTATTTAATAGTACATTCTAAAAAATATATCTGTTATTGAGGCTCAGTGGGTAAAGAAGCTTGCCACCAGCCTGATGACATGAGTTCAAAACCCACTGTTGTCCTTTGACCTCCAAATATGCATTGTGTGGTATGAACATGTGTGTGTGTGAATGCTACACAAATAAATAAAAACAAAAAAGAAATTTCCCACAACCTTTTAAAATTCTGCAATATGTAGTATAATACAGTATTTGTCTTCCACACTATTCTGTTTCTTAGAGGGTTTGATTATTTTTTATGACCTATATAGTTAGAACCATAGTTTGAAAAGTACATCTGTAGCATGCCTCAAGTATATAATTTTTCTAACAGCCTTATAAAATAGGGAAGGATTATATTAATGTTTTCAAAATGCAGCTGAATACACTTAGAAAAGAGGAAGCTCTATAGAATAATTGGGCATATGCATGGAAGGGAATAAACCATCATGAATATAAACACATTTGTCCATTGCAAGAGAGAGAAGGGAGCGCAGGGATTTAGACTGTGAGGTAGGTGAAGACAAGAGTTATCTACCTTGGAATTTTTTGCTTAAGCCCAGGAAGAGTTCTGCTGTAACATCAGGAATCACCCACGTTGTAGGGTGTGCTAGGTAATGGTGTCCTGAAATGCTTGCTACTCCTTTAGCTCACAGAATTATTTCCATCAGCTTCACACAGTTCATCTTAGAAATCTCATCTGTACCTGATCAGTTTCTCAAAGGAAGTCAATGTCCCAAAGGTCACTTGTTGATGTGCTGCAGCTATCATACCTACTGGATTGTTTATACACCACCTTTTGTTTACTTTAGTTTTATAATGAGTTTATTAAAAAACTCTAAGTACATAAAAATCAAGGTGACATTTACTTACCATAAAATTAGCCACTTACAATGTACAACTCTGGTATTTAGAACATTAACAGTGTTGTGCAACCATTGGCTCTCTCTATGTTTTATCAAGTCATAAAGCATCCAATCATTATCAAGGACTTATTCTCTACCCCCTTATTCCTAAAGAAAATATAGTAATACTATCACAAATAGAAAATAGAACATAACTGTTCTTAAAGTATACTAAAAATAAAGCAATTATAAGTACCAACTGGACATAGTTGGCAGTCAAGGCCCGAATCAGAGTTTTCTACTAAGGGGTAATTAGCATATTAATATGTATATGAAAATATCAGTAGTTCCCATTAATTTTTACAATTAACAGATGCTTATAACAAGGGGAATGTTAGCAAATATCATGAAGTATGAAAGAGCATAGCAGTGAGACATGCTGATGTGCATGTGCACTTGTAGCATTCTAGAGATGGAAACAGGATCAGGAGTTCAGAGCTAACCTCAGCTACATAGGGAGTTCTGAGCCAGCCTGGGTTACATGAGACTCCATCTTAACATCCCTTCATCCAAATAAAAAGAGAATTAATTCAGTGCTAATTCATTGACATGTAGCTATTATTATGAACGCTCTGGACTAACCCAACATAGCTCATCTTTATGCCTCCAAAAGTGGCTTTAACTTTATAAAAAAAAAAAAAAAAACCCTCAGTTTATTCTATGAAATCATTGACCTTCATGTGTACCTAGTAATAAGGATTAAATAAGATAACATTCGTGAAAGAGCATAGGCCAATGCCTGGTACTAAAGTGAAGGTCAATAAATGTCCATTTGTTTATTCAATACACATTCATAATCTTATTTGTATGTTATTGGAGTTCAGCAAGATGTGTGTCCCCCTCCAAGGTTAACTGGGGGTGGGCTGTAGAGATGTCTCAGTAGTGTAGAGCACTTGCTGTGCTTGGAGAGAATCTGAGTCTGGTTCCCAGCACCCATAAGGTGACTTACGACTGTTCACAATTTTAGTTCTAGAGCATCCAGCTCCCTCTTCTAACAATGCACATAGATACATGCAGGCAGAACACTCATATACATAAAAATTAAAAATAAATAATTTTTTAAAGGAGTTGGCTTTGTCTGAATGTAACATACAGAGCTTGACTGGGGAACTCTGTTCTTCCCAGCACAGCTCACCTCAACATCAATAACAACAACAGAACCAGCAATAGCAATAATAGCAATAGGAATGATAGTTATATAGCAGTTAACACTGTCATCCACTCTGTCACAGGAATTATTCTGAATGCTTTCAATATACGTGGTTGTTATACAGCTCCATGAATTTAGAATTCTCATGTCTAGCAGAATTTGAGTAGATCTTGGATTCTCCCGGAAGTCGGATCCTGTGTGCTCAGATGCAATGTCAAGGGTCTCTCAGGACCGCATGCCAGCCTTCTGATCAACTGTAAGGGTTGACGTCTGGGAAGGACTTGAAGATTCTCTACTAAAAGGTTGTTTAAAAAGGAAAACATACTATCAGGGGTTGGTTTGCCTGATAGAAGGTCTGGGTTACATAGGAAAATCCTCCTTCTTATCGGTTGGCCCACAGAGAATGAGCAAAGCTGAGTGAGAGGAAAGAGAAGCAGGAGAGACAGCAGAGGGAGCACAGTCAGGGATGGCTGTGAAATGGAGGAGAGGCTGAGGAAGAGGAGTCAGTCAGGCTGCTGTCAGGCACTCAGGCATGGAGCCACTCAGAGGCCTTCCCTCGTTGTGTTTTTAAGTGATACCACTTAAATCAAAAGTACTTCTAAATTTTTATATATATTTTCCTTCAGAAAAGTAAGTGACATGTCCATATACATTGAAGGCACTAATTCATCCTGTACTATATTTATGTATTATATTTTATCACTGAGAATAGTGAATCAAGATTATAAAAATGGCATAAAATTAAAATATTTTGCTAAGTTTAAGTGGCCATAACTTAAATTGAATTGTCATTGACTAGATCTAGTAGCCAGATGACATTTTGGTATTTTTATTTTTAAACCTAGGAAGGTTTGCCTATAAACCATTTAGTAGCAGAACAAAGCTTTCCAACTTGTGAGTTAAAACATATGGAGATACTAAATATACTCGGATGGGGCATAAATGTTTTCCCACACATAAATTGTGTTCAACAAGAGAAGGATGTCTAAGACGCTCACTGAACTTGTAGGTTGAAGTTATAGCAAAAAAAAAAAAAAAAGAAGCCACAGCAAAATTTGTTATGTTTACATTGTTAAAAATTTAAAAAATGATTGTATACACATCAGCATTCTGTTTGTCTGTCTGTCTGTGCGCCCTGTGCATTGCAGTGCCCATGGAGGCAGAGGAGAGTGTCAGATCCATTGGCTGTGAGCATCCACGTGGGTCCTAAGAATCAAACTCCACTTTGCTAAAAGCAGCCAGAGCTCTTAACACTACTGCACTATCTATTCAGCTACAATAATCATATTTTTGTGTATATTAATAAATTATGAATAATTTTATTTCACAAAATATAAGCCAAACAGGATCCATTGTATTCTTAAAGCTGCCTTCTTAAAAAGTGCACTTCTTACACCAGGCAGACAGCCCCTGACTTAGATGGTCCAGTGTGGAACTCTTCCGACTCTGCCACCATGTGAGTACGTAGACATTCAGGAGAAGCTGTGCTCACAGGCTTGGGGGCAGAGGAGTCATCTCTTCATGAGTTGGCAGCATGACACTCTCCCTTGATATAGGCATTAGAGAACTCAGTCCTCCATCAGCAGTCGATCATTAGAGAAGCACACTGTGCTGCGCACTGCAGGGTACTGTTAAGTTGTAACTGTGAACTGCACCTTTTGACTAAGAGTGGTGTTTGAATGAGTATAGTGTGCATGTGCCTTTAAGTATAGGTTTCAGAAACATAAAGGAGTCATTAGCAAATATCTTTAAGGACTCAAGAAAAATTATGATAGATTGGCTGAAGCCAATGCCTTCGAAGTAGAATACATCTAGGTTTCTTATGTGTAAAGATTTTGCTGGTTGTATGACAGTAAACAAGTGTTTAAGAGCTTTGTTCTTGTTTTATGGAAGCAGGATCTTGTGTATCCCTGGCTATATAAACTCACTGTGTAGCTGAAGTGGTTTCCTGCCACATCTGCTGGGATTAAAGTGTTTGCTACCACACCAGGCTTGACTCCTTTTGAATACTTTGTTTTTCACATCTGTAAACTGAGACTAACAACAGCAGTTGTCAGAATAGACAACATGATAATGTAAAATGCTCATGCATACTTCTGTATGCCAAGGATATTCATGTACATTTGCAGTGAAATGCTCTACTGCAAACCATGCCTTATCCTTCTTTGTACATTGACAGAGGGAATTTGAAGTAGTTGAGTTTGAGAAACAGTGACCCTGTCATACCCATACCGTGCTAATCAGGAGTCAGGGGTATACTTTGTACCTGAAACACAACAATTTCTTCGCCATGCTCACCGTCAGAGAACTGTTGAATGGATGCCTTCGGAGTTTATATTCTACAACGGGATGCTGGCATCATAGTCAAGTAAAGGGTAGAGCCATTGGAGCAATTGTACAACAGACTTAACCAGAGTGAACGTAAGAACCATGAACATGAAGGAGAGAGACGTAAGCTGTGCAGAGCAGAGTCCCTGGTCCTGAAACAAGGCAGAAACGCATTCAAGAGTAATTTTTAAACTTTTTACCAGCAGTCCCTGTGAGAACTTGGCTTCTCTCTAACAGACTGCTAACTTACCACAGTGAAACTTTGAGGGAGTTTAGATGAGTCTTCAGAGATGGATAACAGTTTATATCCACTAGGAGAGCCTTGTTTGTAATATAGTGCTTAGACCTGAGTCCTAATACATGATCAGGATTTTGAAATAAAGGGCTATTTCTCTGGGTTTCCATCACATCACTCTGTCTCCAGTGGGCAGTCAGGGATAGGATCTCAGACCTCAGCACACTGACTGCTATTGCTGCTCCTTATGTAAAGGCTTACTCCCTTTGGGTTGGTTTTTGTTTATTGTTTCTTCTGAATTATAATTTCCTCATCCTGGAGACACCAATAAATAGCTTTGTTGTGTTCATTGGGCTTTAAAAACTACATGGGTGGTGGTGGTGGAGAGATGGCTTAGTGTTAAGAGCACCAGTGGCTCTTCCAGAGGACTCAGGGTTAATTCTCATCTCCCACATTGAAGCTCACAACAGTCTGTATGTCAACTTTTAGAGGAGCCAGCACCTTCACACAGACATACATGCAGACAGAATACCAACTAACATGGAGAAAAAGAAAAGTCGGGCGGTGGTGGCGCACGCCTTTAATCCCAGCTCTTGGGAGGCAGAGGCAGGCAGATCTCTGAGTTTGAGGCCAGCCTGGTCTACAGAGTGAGTTCCAGGACAGCCAGGGCTACACAGAAAAGCCCTGTAGTTCTTTGTGGAAGTTGAGGCCTTTGGCTTCCCCCATCCCCCTTAGCGTGTCTTTTGTATCCTTGTTCGAGTTTAGACAGCCATGTGGATAAAACTTTGTGTGTGTGACTTCTGTGTGACTTCTGACATTCCTAGGAGACAGTCTCACAGCAACGTCCCTGATCCTCTGGCTCTTACTCTCTTTCTGCCCTCTCTTCCTAACAATCCCTGAACCTTAGATGTAGATGCTGTGTTATATATGTATCCACTGGGACTGGTGCCACAATTTTGATGGGTTGTGGGGTTTTGTGATGTTTTGGATTTGTTGCAAAGAGAATTCCTTCAATAGGGGTGAGAACTACACTTATCTGTGGGTATAAGGATTAAATGTTTAGGACAGGTGCAAATCCATATACCAGTGAGACACTGCCCCTCTCCCTCTTCCTCTCTCCCTCTCTCCCTCTCTCCCTCTCTCCCTCTCTCCCTCTCTCCCTCTCTCCCTCTCTCCCTCTCCCCTCTCTCCCCTCTCCTCTCCCTCTCTCCCTCTCTCCCTCTCCCTCCCTCCCTCTCCCTCTCTCCCCCTCCCTCTCTCCCTCTCCCCTTCCACTCCCCTCCCCCTCCCGTCCCCCTCCCTCTCTAAGAATGAATGTAACCAAGGAAATGAAAGACCTTTACAATCAAACTTGTTTTTATTGCCAGTGTCATTTAGAACATACAGTGAATATTCCTATACTGTCACTGTACTTTCTTGACAATTCTGTAGATGTCTTACTCTTTCTGATGTGTCCACTAGCCCTGGTACATAGACCATATTGTATGTTTTTTTTTTTTTTCTTTGAGAGAATGATGAGTTAAAAATAATCACAGTAATAATTTTAAAAGGCCATGGTGACATTTAGATCTAAGGACTGTCCCTCTAGGCTAAAATGTCTTGAGAGTAGCTCACACTTTGGTTTCAACTCTGAGCAGATTCTTGCCCTCTGTGTCAGCTTACCTTTTGATCTTAAAGCAGTGCTTATTCTTGACTTCAGTAAGCTGTAAATTGTCCCTTCAAATTTAAAAAAAAAGTGTAGGAAATGACAAACAAGCAAATGTGGCACTTCCATTGCCTGAAAAGCAATTGGACCTTTTCTTCAGTGATCCCAGCTAGAAATATAAGATAGTTATAAAGCACAGAAGTTGATGCTTACTGGAAGAAAATTGAGATATAGGTAATATCCTTAAGATTCTCTTTAGGATGACTTTTCTTGGACCAGAAGACAGTGGAGTCCAAAGGTGTAGGCTACATACTTAACATGGCCTGCTCTACCAAGCCATCGTAACTGTTTATTCTTCTGCTTCCTGGGGTTGTATTCATGACAAGCATACTGCTGTTTGTTTCTAGGATGAGTTTTGCTCTCAGTACTTCTACTATTATCACTATTACTGACCTTTGAAAACTGTGACGTCAGCTCTTTATTCATTGTACATGTTCTTATATTTAGAATTTCTCTCTCATACCATTCTAGCCTATTCAGTCAAGTTCTAGTAAGTACGTATAAGCATTCTCTGCTAGTACTTCTGATAACTAAGTACTTTTAGCATATTGATTGTGGCTATCTTAAACCAAGTATTTATTTAAAGAGCAACTTTCTGGTTTGTTTTTAAGATAACTGCATTAACTGGCTTGCTCGTGTAGGGTCTGGTAAGAGAACCACAGCTTCTGAGTGTTCACTGGAGGGGCTCCTGAGGACTGGTGCACTATCTGAAGAGCGATTGAGCGGTTGAGGGCTGCAAGGAGAGATGGAGTCTGTTTTCTTTAGAAAACAGCGGCCTTAGCGGCCACTGGAGTTTCCCAGGCCTCAGGGGTGACTCCATATGCATGTGCATATGGGAAGCACTATTTGTATTTAGTGGGTTAAAATAAATGAAGACAGGAAATTGGGAGAGACACGTGATGGTGGATGTTGGGGGGATTGAGGCCAAGCCATGAGTGGTTCCCTTGGGTATGGTCAAGATACACTGTATACATGTATGAAATTTTATAGGAATGAATAAAATTTTAAAAGATAGCTACATTAATACTGCCAGGTTCCATTAGTTACTTTATTTAGTAACTTCTATTTTAGAAATCACAATTTAGCTTAGTGATATTTATTTATTTATTTATTTATTTATTTATTTATTTATTTATGTCGTAAGGGAATAGTTTTGGGGAATTGAACTCAGGGCCTCACACATGAGAGGCA
The DNA here is from genome assembly GCA_021653895.1 of Mastomys natalensis. NCBI lineage: Eukaryota > Metazoa > Chordata > Mammalia > Rodentia > Muridae > Mastomys > Mastomys natalensis. The sequence goes on from JAJTUV010000141.1 coordinate 1,293,701, forward strand.
AGTACAGTTACCACTAACGAAAACACCCAACTAATTTTTAATTTTCTTTAAAAACGTGCTGCTGCTATCAGTGCGTGTGTGAGTGTGTGCTGCTGCTGTTGTCAGTGCATGTGTGAGTGTGTGCTGCTGCTGCTGTTATCAGTGCGTGTGTGAGTGTGTGCTGCTGTTGTTATCAGTGCATGTGTGAGTGTGGGTATGCATCATGCATGAGGAGGTCAGAGGGCAGCTTGTGGGAGTTAGTTTACATGATCTGTAGTTTGAACTTAAGTCATCAGTTTTATGTGTAATGTGCTTTTTTTTTTTTTTTCCTACTTAGTCACCTCCCCTACCGTACTTCTTTTAATTCTTTGTCCATTTATATGGGACATGTTTTAAAATACTCTGTAGTTTGTCATCTTATTATGTAGTATTGGGACATGACCTAACCGAACATTTCAGAAGGATATCGTGTTCACCAGTCTGCACACTCTAAACCATCCTCTAGGGTATGGATGTGTGTGTGTGTGTGTGTAGGGGGGTAGACTGAACTCTTTATCTATGGTAGGAGGCTTTGGGGTGGGGCTCTGCTGTTTTGACTATGTTAAGTCTATTGTTAAAATAATTTAAATAGGCATGCAAAGCATTTTTACTTCCAAATTAGAGGGCAGATTACTTCAGGATGTGCAGTGAGTCCTGAAGGAATGGAGCACGTGCCTGTCTTGTCAGCGCTGTAGCTCCAGCCCCAAGCCCTTCCGTGCTTTCCTGAAAAATCATCATACCAGTGCTTTCAGCGTGACCAGTTTCTTCCCATTTTTATGCCTAAGTTCCTTCTGTTCCCCTCTCCCTTTAGGAAGCCATTCCACCATAAAGAATGGTGCCATCACTTAAAAACCTGCTAGAATTAATTCCCATGCTGACTTGAACTACGTAATAAACATTTTGCATTTTAAAATAAAAATTTCCATAGAGAGACAGACAGAAAGATGGGAGAAGAAGGTTGGGGGAGGAGGGGAGAGGGTGAGAAAGAGGGAGGAGAGAGAGAGAGAGAGCGCTGTTCTGTGGTAGCAGTGTCTTAGCAACTCAACTGTGAAAAGCATCTATAAAATAAAACTCCAACATAACCATTTCGGTCATCTAGAATCAGTGGACAACACGGGTCGTTTGGGAATTTTCTTTGGCTTTGAATAAAACATCACTGTGGCTGGGATGTTGCTTGGGGGCTAGCGTGCTCTCCAGCATGTTGAGTGCTCAGCGATGCCTGTGTACCTCCTCCGCTACTGTGCAACAGATAACCAATCAATGAAAATGACACGACGGAATGCCTCCTCCTTCTTGTAGTTTGTTATTCATAGGATTTTGAGTCATGACTAGAATAAATATGCCTTTTTTATTAAAGGAAAAAGTAACGAGATCTTGTTTCATTTATGAAAACAATAATTTGAAACAATAATTTTCTACTATCATCATCATCTTTTTTTTTTTTTTTAATGAAATGAGGCTTGGGAATCAAACTCAGGAATTCTATACTAGTCAAGCTCAATTTTTAAACATTTATTGCTTTTAAATTCAATTGACTCTATTAAACTTTTGTTGTGGGACATTGGGACCAGCAAGATAGCTCAGCAGGTAAAGACACTTGCTGTGGAGCCTGACAGCCTGAGATGGGTCCTTGGAACCCACATGGTGGAGGGAAAACCACTCCCTGCAGCATGTTTCCTGACCTCAAAAATGTGTGTCCTTGCCTGTGCCCTGCACTTTCCCAAATAAGTGGATTTTTTTTAATTTTAAAAAGACATTAATTTACTTTTTATTAGGAGCATTGAGTTGACTCTGCATGATGTTTGGGATGATCCTTAGAAAGAACATGAGACTTAGCATTGTCAATTTTCATTGGTAAGTTCTTTAAAAGTATAGTTTTTGGTCTAACTTTATAAAAATCAAATTAGAAGGGAAAACACTTTAAGATGCATTGTACATTTACAGTAGAAGACAGTCATGTAGGGAAAGATACCTGGACTACAATGTACAAGATAGAAGTAAAGAGACAAGTTCTCAAACAATGGTGTAGGCAAGGTACAGAGTGGAGGGTGGCTATTCTAACAAAGTGGCTTTCAGGGTTACCAGACTAAGGGTTTTCAATGAGAAACTAGGAACTAAGCGTAGGATAGAAGTTGGGACCAGATGGAGTTATTTTTAGGTGTGTCCTTCCTTCCTTTGCAGTGTCAGCTCCTGAAGGTTTGTGCGTTAGAACTAATGTGGTCAACAGAAAGCTCTTGGAAGATTGGTGTGGCAAGGGCACACATAGGCTGGGGGTAATGAAAGCCTGGAGATTGCTAATTATTTGGGATTATAAAAATTGATGTGAAGGAGGGGAGCATCAAGAGAAGTAGAATTTGTGGTTGTGAGTGGGTCAGTTAACATTTCCGATCCATTGTGGCTTTTGTATATGAATAATACATGTCTTAGGGTTTTACTGCTGTGGAAAGATGCCATGACCAAGGCAACTCTTATAAAGGACAACACTTAATTCTGCTGGTTTATAGGTTCACAAGTTCTGTTCATTATCATCAAGGTAGGAGCATGGCAGCATTTAGGCAGGCATGGAGCTTGAAGAGCTGAGAATTCTACACCTTGTTCTGAAGGCAGTCAGAAGAAGACATCTCACAGGCAGATAGGAAGAGGGCTTCAAAGACCACTCCACAGTAACACACTTCCCCCAACAAGGCCACACCTCCTAATAGTGCCACACCCTGGGCTAAGAATATTCAAATTTCCACAGTAAAACAGAACATCTTTCATAATTGTTTCAATGTATATTTGAGAATATAAAATGTTATATATACATGCAAGTGCTTTCTAAACTGAAAAGCTTGTATATATTCAGGCTGCTATTATAATTACATTATTACCAATATTTACTCATAGTTGATGTTGTAGTAGTTGCTAGAAGGAGGTATGTCAGATACTGTCACTGAGAACTCGGTACAAGTCAAAGATAATGCTTACAATGTTGAATGTGGTGGTGCACACCTCTAAGCCCAATACCTGAGAGGTAGATTCAGGATGATCAGGGGTCAAGGCCAATGTGAATTTTACACTAGTCTAGTTAGTCCTTATAACTTCTTGTCTCCAAGTACTAAAATAAAAAATAAAAATAGAGGTGATACTTAGTGATGGATAAAAGTATTTTGGGTTAATTGAGGTAGAGGCTGGAGAGAGAATTAAGTTATTAAGATCACTTGCTTTTCTTTCAGAGAACCTGAGTTTGGTTCCTAGCAACCATGTCACGCAACTCGTAACTGTCTATAACTCTAGCTCTCAGGGTTGCAAGGCCTCTGGACTCTGTGGGTACATGCACTTATTTGTACATTCCCATATGCAGGCATACATACATACATGAATACATAACTAAAAATAACATAAATAAATGTTATAAAACATTTATAAAATATAATCGATTCATTTTTGCAAAGAACCCAAGACTAGGACCAGTCTTACATCTTTGGAAGCAAAAATTATGAATTCAGTTCTAGGAATATTGATTGGAAGAGGTGGTAGTCATGTAAGTGAAAATGCTCATTATCATTAGAGATAAACTCTTTTTCTTGAGAGCAAGGCATGGACTGGAGTGAGATTGAAATTGGATGATTATGTGCATCATGGGTAATTGAAATCCCCTCACCCCGTCTCTCTGTGTATATGTGCACATATGCACCTCCATGTATAGCTATTTGTGTTTATATGTGCACGTGCCTTGTTTTATAGCTCTGGCTGGCCTTGAACTTGGTGCAATCATCCTGCCTGTGCTCCTGAGCTGTGAAATTATGCTGTACCCAGCTTCTTTTGTATTCTTGAACTCCTACCTAAGGAAGAAAAGAAACTGGTCTTCCTAACTCCCTGTACATCATCCACCCATCCTTTCCTCAACCCTTAAATCCTTTCTTGAAACAGCAACACTTCCATCAACAGATGTTCTTTCACTTTTATAGGGTCAAAGTACTAGAGGAGTTAACCAGCTGTTTGCCAATAGATTTGGAAAGGGAAGGAGGGAGGGGTCCTTTATCCTTGTATAGCTTCCTCTCCTGCTGATTTAGAAGGCCTGCTGCTAAACACTGTGTGAGAATTAGAAGCTAAGAATAGCTCACCTGAGTAGATCCCAGGACAAGAGAGTTATTGAAGTCCAAGTCCTTTAGTCAGTCAATGCAGCAGTCCCAACTGCCCTGTCAAAGCCCTTGTAATCTGACTGCAAATCTTCCTGCCTTCATTCTATTCTCTGTGTCCTCCCCAAGTAATGTTTCTAATCATGTGTGTGATTCCTACCATAGACCTCTGACTTAGTACTTTCTTCAGTCTCAACAGCTCCTCCCACATTTATGGGCAGCTACTTTCCTTCAAGGCCTAGGCAGAGTGGTATCTGTGTCCCGGGAAAGAAGTGATGGTTCTTTCTTTAATTACCCTAAACATTTTCTATCAGTTTTAGGTAAGAGATCAGACATCAAACTGGATAGATTTACATTTTAAATTAATTGCATCTAATTAATTATATAGCCTATTTTCTCACTTGTGAAATGGAGATGTATGAATTTAAAATAAAATATTATAATGGTTCAAGCCAGGAATGTACTTGTAAGAATAAATACTGTCTTGTGGTTACTATTGTATATTGTGATTTGATTCTTCACATTTATATGCATTTGGTCATCTTTGTAAGATTGAGTGATCTGGGATCAGGAACCCTTTCAGAGTCCTCTGGGTTTCTATTGGTTGTGGCACAGTGCCCCATGGGCAGGAGAATTCACTTATTTGGTGGTGTGTGGCCTTTTACCTTGGTAAAAAGTCCTTGTCCCTCAGGCAGAATTAGGCCACTTGTTCCTTTGCTTATAGGCAGTTGTGTGAACCCCTGGCTGTCATGCAACTCCCTTGTGTATTCTGCCAAATAGGCATCCTCTTTAGCTTGGCTTCAAAAGCCCTTAGGTAATATTTGGAGAATGGGTGAATTAATGTTTTATTTAATGAGTAATACAGAAATTCACAAATGCTCAAAAGTTCTATTTATTTCGGAGAATTTGACTGTCCATTATCCTTCCCCACAGCCACTTGTAATCCTTGGTTTATGTTCCATTTTATTTTAATAGAAAATTAAACGTTTCCGTTTTAGTGTGCTCATGTTTTTCCAGAGACCATTTCAAGGACAGCCCAAAGAAGGGGTGTAACATTGGGCCTTTCCTCTCACTCCTCAGTTCCCGAATAATCACATGGAGGCTTATTACTTAATAATAAGTGGCTAGGCCTTAAGCTAGGCTTGTCCCCCGACTAGCTCGTAACTCAGTTATCTCGTTTATCCTGTACTGTATCTGCCACGCTGCCTCTCCTCGGCTTCATACAACCAGCCTCCTCTGAGTCTGGGTGGCGAATCTTCTTACTCTTTCTCAGTGTTTTTCTCTCTCTCTCTTTGAATGGCCCACCCTTCTAGTCTTGCCGCAGCTTATTGTCCACCAGATTTTTATTGGTGGGTGATGCTTTTCCAGTGTATAAGAGATTATCTCTACAAAGGCCTAGGTAGTCTTACCTTTGGGGCAATTGGTGCCTGATCTATTTACCAGAAGGTTCTTGTTATAGTCATTTTATTTTCTACAAGCAGCAGGAAGCTTCAGTGATCTGTGCACAGGTCAGTCATTAGGCTGCCTTCAACTAGTTCTCAGAAAACAATTTAGGAGTCCCTTATATCTTTTTTTTTTTTTGAAAATAAAGTGTATGGTGAATTTTCCTGGGTAGCATATATGCAAATATTAAAATATCATCCTTTACAGACAGAAAGCAGCTTGTTGAGTCTTCTTAGGTGTTTGTAAAACAATATAACTGCAATCGAGTACCAGCACTGATGTGTTTGTCTTGATCAATTGACTACAAATCATGATAGCTTCATATGGATTTCTGCTATTAATTGCATAGTTTTAAGAAATGTTCTTTAGTTGTGCTTTTGTTTATTTCAATGCCCAGTTATTTACTAAGGTCTTAGTTGTTGCTTTTGGCTTTCTCTGGAAATGTTCAATCTTCAGGTGCCAGCGTGTTTGATGCCTGGTCATGTCCCTCTTCTTGATTGGCAGGTCTCTTCCCAGTCTGACTGGACTCAGGAGACGAACAGCAATGCTGATCTCTCTTTCTCTTGTAAACACTGATCTCCTCACAGGAATCCCCTAATATATTCTTTTTATTCTTATCAACCCCAGAACCACTGTAACTTGAACTTAGGGGAAGAAACATTTGGTCCATAAAAATCCCCCAAATTTGATCATTTTTGTTTATGTCTTAACAAACAAAAAATATATTACAATTTTCTATTGTGATTCCTTTTTGAGCTATGTAGTATTTCTAATTATATAGTATAATTTCCAAATATTTTGTTTTTATATTATTCTATTAATTGTTAAATTTTAATTCCCTTCTTGTTGATAATATACTTTATAAATTTTTTGAGAGTCAGTGATTCAGAAGGTAGTTTGTCTATCTTAGTAAGTGATCCATTTATATTTGGCTCACGTGATGATTCTCTTCTGAGATGTGATGTCCTACATGTTGTTAGGTGAACCTGGCCAATGGTTTTAGCATGTCTGCTATATCTCTACTGGTTTTATATCTGTTGTTTTTTTATCAGTTCCTGAGAAAATGTCAAAATCTAAAATATAACTGTAAACATGTCTATTTCTCCTTTTGTGTTCTTTCTGTAGTCCAGGTCAGTCCTTAACAAAGTATGTAGAGACAGCAGAAAGTAAATGTACTCGAGGACAAGGACGAATCAAAGAGATGAGCTGGCGATAGATCCCGAAGAGATTTTTGTTTAGATTGTGAACGTGAATCCTAATAAAGATTGATTTGTAGCCATTCTCAAAACATTTTTTTGATTAATTCATAGAAGACATAACCTTGCTTCCTATAATTAAAATCATTTTGATACATTCCTGCATTTTTATTTCATAATCTTATACTAACAAAAATAAAGTGTCTATCTTTTTTTTTTTTATCTTTTTGAGACAGGGTCTCTCTAGGTAGACCAGGCTATCCTGGAACTCAGAGATCCACCTGCCTCTGCCTCCTGAGTGCTGGGCTTAAGGTGTGGCCCCTATTCCTGGCTCTAATAAGATCTCTTTGAAGATATCAAATGAAGACAGTTTTGTTTGTATTGCAGCCTCTTTTGCTGTATGGAAATAAGGGAAGTCTTCCCATTAATTTTTGGAAGAACCTAGAAGCCACCAATATCATGAATTTCCACAAGTTATAGATTCCCATACATTTCTTTCATCTTTTCTCTTCTTCAAAGTAAAATGTATATAAGACTACAATTTTATTTTATTTTCTAAATTTGTGTATGGGGGAGGAGCAGGGTTGAGTTGAACACAAGGATAATCATAACAATTATTTCATATTTAAGAAGTTCCTCCTTTTTTCTTCTCTCTCTCCTCTTTATTTTTGAGATTGTAATATAATTACAACATTTCTCCCTTCCCTGTCTTCCCTCCAGTGGTCTCCTATATACCTTTCCCCAGTCTCCTTCAAAGTCGTTGCCTCTTCTTTCATTGTTATTGCAATCATATATGGATATTCACGTCTGTATGTATTTCTAAATATCCCATTTGTTACTGGTATGAATATTTTCAGGACTGACCGTTTGACACTGAACAACAATTATTGCACTCTTCCAGAGGGAAGACGACCTCCACTGCTCCCAGACTGCCACAGTTGTCTTTGTAAGGTGAAGTGTTTGTAGATGTGTCCAGTTGGGCTTGCCTTCACAGCTAGGCATTCTCATTGGCTGTGGTTTTCTGTAAGAAGTTTTTAAACAGTGAAAAGATTATTAAAAGACTTGGAGAAATAATATGGAGTTTACTTTTCTTTAAAATCAGACATTAGGATTTTGTCTCCTTGCTTATGATGTCAGGGACCTAGAAGGCAACCATATAAGTTTGTTTCAAATCAATTTTGTTTTCAAATTTATTTTTTTGTATTTTACTTTATGTGTGTGGGTATTTTGCCTACATATTATGTATATGCTGCATGTTTGCCTAGTGACCACAGAAGCGAGAAGAGGGAGCCAGGGCTCCTGGAATGGGAGTTAGCCACCATGTGGGTGCTGGGAAGTGAACCTTAGTTCTCTGCAAGAACACCCAGTGCTCGCAACTGCTAAGCACCCCTCCAGATTCTCAAATCATTTTTTTTTAAATCAGTGAAATTAGAACTGCTTTTTAGCAAGTAAATTAACACAATGCATAGAATAAACAAAATATTGCTATTGTAATTTTTAGTTCTTACAGGAGCATTTTCTGTAACAAACTGTACATTTAAAAAAACAAGGGGGTAGCTATTTAATAGAGCTACTAAATTGAAATTGCATCACACTGATCACATCTTTGACTTTTGGGGCAAAAATGCTCATTTAACCCTTTAACTCAGGAACAATTTCCAGAGACAAGGAAAAGATGATTCGATTTTACTTTTAAAGCAGTACTTATTTTCTGTTTTATTCTGAAACTCTATAGTGTGCTTCCGTGTGTGTGTGTGTGTGTGTGTGTGTGTGTGTGTGTGTGTTTCCCTCTGTGTTCTGACTGTGAGCCAAACTTGAGAAACCCTTGCTTTTCAGGTTACTGCTATTCCAGACTTCTAAGTACATATTTCTTTCCATCCTTCTCATCTTGGCAGCCTCTCCTTTTTTCCTTATTCACACTCTGTCATGATCAATCTCCATGTCTCCCCAAGCTTCACTGGACTCTCTCTCGTCCACCTCACTTCCTCTCTCCTTCCATTGTCTATGGCAGGCTGTTGTTGTTGGGTCCCCTTCACAAGTTAACTAGAACTGAGTGTGCCCAAGCCCCTGACTGTAATTTTTTTTTTTTTTAATTTGATAGCATCAATAGTGCCCTGTCCTTGCTTCTCCAGGTTTCAGACTCAAGCCCTCCCCTGGCCCATAGTGGGTGTCTCTGACTTGTTTCCTTGCGATCAGTCTCCCTTCTCTCAGCTTGCTTTTCTTAATCACAGCAAAATGATCTTTTAAAAGTATTGATATGATCACATGGTCTGTCAACATCACCCACAGAGTGAAAATCCAAACTGTGAGAAGACAAATAAGGTCCCCGATGATGAGAACCCTACAGCTTTGTCTGTCTCCACAGTACCCAAAGAACTGTGCTATGTCATATGTCAGAGTCTTTTATATTTTTAATCTTTAAGTGTAGCAGTATTTTCTGTACTCATAGAATTTAATGTTTCAAAGACCATGACTAAGCATCCGTATCAGGCTTGACCCGGCTTTTCTTTCCTGCCTTCCCAAGTCAGCACTGTTATATTCCAGAGGTAAAGTCCATTAAGTGTTGATCTTACTCTACTTTGTGCATACTGCTGTTATTTAATCTACAGTTTATTCCAAAGCTTATTTAATGTATAGTTTATCTAAGTATTTTTTAAAATAAAAATGTTTAGAGTACTCCTTGTTAGTAAGGAGTCATTTTGCCCATTTTGCTACTGTTGTACCGGCATACCTTACCCATAGAAAGGACTACACAAGTGTTTGTACAGTGGGTGACTTTCAGCAAATGTTATTTGGTACTCTACTTATGGACTTAGTATTATACTTTAAATTTTAAATAATAAGTTTTGGATTGTATGTCCTTAATATTGACACACTGAAAGCTGGTTGCTTGGTTATAGTTGTTAGCAGGGAGGATGTTGTACTAATAACCTAGTGAGCTAATCCATCTGAATAATTAGGTCTTTTCTTCATTTTGTCATAGTGTGCAGGTGCAGCTCATCCATGGATTTCTTTTCTATTCAAGTTGTAATAAATTAGAGAAAGTCTTTCATAGGATTATTAATCAGCTTTCCTGCCAGCTTTTAAGACCTTCCCTTTTATCTCTAGCTTGCAGAAAACTCTAAACTGCAGATCTTTTTCCTGTAGTTCTATGCTCATAGCCTATAGATTTTCATTCCCATTCATCTATGGTTTCAGCCATCTTGATGGCCTCCTGCTTTACTAAGTTCAGATGTTTTGTTCTTGGTTAGACTTCTTTAGAGTTTATTTTCATCTAGCATCCGTTTTGCACCTGTAGCTGATAACACTCCTCGTGTCTAGAATGCAGTCCCTGAGGATAAACATCATTGTACACTGGTGTTGTTTATGTTAAAGGAGCCAATCTTTCCCAGGCATCTGCTGCACAGGCTCAGGAAAGTTGTTCCAGCTATTGGCTGCCAGGGGAACAGAGGGTTGTCACAAAACAAACAGCCCCCTAACATCATCAAGAAGCATTGACTTCATAGCTGGAAAATCAGAATCAGGAAAGGACTGTACATTTCTGATGACTGACTTCTGGCTTGATTCGTATCCCCATATCGAGAGTAGACTTTTCTGCAGGAACCAGACCAGAGTTTAGAAGGGCACACTTAAGCTTTACTTAGTGTTGGTAAGCATGCAGATTTGAAATCTCTCTGGTCCCTGGCAGGTTGCTTGGTAGCATAGCTGGATTGTGCTCTCTTTGGAAGCGTGGTCTTTTGACTGACTTTGATAAGGTTGACTCCCAGGAAACCCCAGCATCCTCCTTTCCCTGGCGCCACTGGGCCGGCCACCCGCCTTCTCTCTTCCTTCTCCCGCCCCCACTTCTCCACTACCTCACTATTCCTCACTTGAACTGACTGCCAGAGTTCACAGACAGCTGGGCAGAGAGTGGCTAAGTCGCCCAGCTGCCCGGGAAGCTTGGCGGCCAGGCTGAGGGAAGGAAGCATCGGCTCTCTTTGAAGGTCGGCTGCCAGTGAATCTCAGGCAGCTGGACTTCAAAGGGGGCACCGACGGGCTTTCCCTCCTGTCTAGGCAGGTCATTCCATGGCACTGTGCTTCCGGCGTTGGCATGGTGGTTTTCAAGTTCCCCTTCAATTAAAGAGCTGAATCGGGAGCCACCGTTATGCTCACATTTGTATTTGTGAGAAGTAGACAGTCTAAGTTCCCACCCAAACTGAAGAGCTAGAGGAGAAACGATAATAAATATTCCACACAGTGGGATTTCCTTATTGTCAGCCTGTTTTCTGTTATTTGCCGAATTTCAAGTTACTTTAGAGACTTTCCGTATGATCTTAAATAAATGCTCATCACTACTTGCTTATGGACCAAATTTACATAGACTCGTGAGTGGTACTTTTATCGGTTTCTAGAAAGGGGCGCAGTGCTCGCTAGGCCATACTTTATTCTTCCTGCATTTCTCTACTTTCACCTACCAATTCTCCTGGGTGTCCCCAGAGAAAGAGCCTAGTAAGGGACCAGTAAGGTGCTGTGTGAACAGTCCAGATCCATGTTAGCTGCAACTGTCAGGAGGAGCATGTATACCACCTGACCCAGGACAGCTAGTCCTACCTTACTATGCATCCCATTCTCTCCTTGGCAGCTGGTCATGACAGCACCTACAGCACTGATGAGGAAACGAAAGGGTGAACAGGTTTAATAGACACCAGTATGTAGCTCACAATAAACTCCACCAGTAAATGTTAGCTACTGCTACTATCGTTATGTCCTAGCTCCCATTAACTGGGAAAGGGCTGTGTGTGTTGTTCTTGTTGTTTGTTTTATTGCCCTTGTTTGGACAAGAGACAGCTAGTCTCTGCCTTAGACTGTTAAATGTGTAATACTGTATTACATCGTTTGAAGGAGGAACAGTGTTTTGTGTCACCAGTCTCTTGCTACACTCCTTGTCCTGGGACTGTAAGGTGACTAGTTTCACTGAGGGCTATTACAATTGTACTGTCCCATGCATACTCAAAGAAGGAAACATGACAGCTTTTCAAAAAGTAGGTATTTGAGTGAATGGTCTATCTCCTGGAGCCAGAGGCAAGTGTTTGACTTTTTTGCTCTGAAAGTTTCTTGTCATGTGTGTATGGGTAAGCTGTGTTGATGGTGAAATGAGATAATTATGTGTAATTCAGGGAGGATGAAAATAGCGAATGTAGTGTTGCTGTCCAAAGTAGCAACATGTTAGATAAATGTAGCTGCTGCTATTATCATATTTTTTGTTATTACTGCCACCACCAGTATAACAGATTAAGATTATTTCTAAATTACAAGGGATACCTTCATTCGGCCAAGTAGTAAGCACAGGGCTTTTCCTTAAAGATTATTTTTTCTAATCCACAAATCGCTTGGTTGGGGCCAAATCTAGTTTGCCATCTCCTTTTGTGGATGCTGTTTTGGGGAGTTTTGTTTCTTGACCTACATCTGTGTCCATTTGTTCACGTACTGTGTCTGTCTGTGCTACTCAGCAGAAGTAAGTCCTTGTGACAGGATCTGTAAAGTTCTCAAAGTCTAAGATAGTTAGTATTTGGTCCTTTCCAGAAAAGTCCACTAAGCCTTGCTCAAGATGCATGTTTCCCACTTAAGGACCAGAGAGTATTACTTCAGTCCATGCTGGTGTTATCTGAAAAAATAGTTCCATAGTCAAACTTAGAGGAATGCTAAAGAGGTTGATTTATTCCAGGATAGTTACTTAAAAGACTCTGGTTTTTAATATACTGATGTGTATTGTGAATCTTCAAGACAAGGCCATGGTATGCAAATAAACTCTAGTTTCCCAGGCTTACTTGGCTGTGGCCCTCCAATATGATGATATTACACACAGCATTCTCTGGGAAACCCTGTTCTTGGACTGTCTCTGGAAGGATGTTCTTAAATCATTCCTCTTAGTGATTTAAATGATGTCCTCATTTGGAGACCTGTAGAAGATTCTGTAATTCTGTATTAGTTACCCCATTTATTTTCTAATCAAAATTGTATTTGCTTAAAATCAGACCAGTTAAACATACATGTCTGATATTTAAATAATCTAATCAGACAGCATCCTTAACTTAAATGATTCTGTATGATATCTCAAGATTATGAGCCAGAGTCTCAAAGTCCAAGAAAAGACAAGCTGTTTCACTTCATGCCTTCTTGAAAATTTAAAAGTACAAACCCTTTGTGGTTTTTTTTTTTTCCCACCCTCACTTCTACAGCATAAATCTAGAGCACCTAACTGGTATACCAACTGATCTCAGCTAGGGTTTATAAGAGAGGAGATTAATGTGAAGGTAACTTTTGCCCTAGCCTTAAGGGGCTTGTTTTATAGACTAAAGTAAACACCTTGAATTTCAAGTTGCAAGCACACAGGGAGCCAAAAGATTCCAGAGCACTGGCGTCATATTCTGCCTGTGACTCACATATCTCAGTGGCTGAGCCTCCTCCCGCAGCTGCAGCTTCCAGCTGGCCACCAGATAGAGCCCTAGGTAGTCATACACTGCAGTCACGTGATCTGAGATGACCGAACAGGCATATAATTGCGACATAGCCTGTTTGTGAATGAAAGCCGGACTGTCCCTTTGCCAAACACAGATGAAAAATAAATGCTAAATTGTACTGGTTGCTGTGGGGCTGGGGTGGTTACAGCAGTGAACCTGAGCTAAGAGAATACCCTACTGGGAAGTGCAGTCCTGCTCATCAATATGTCCTTCTTCTCTGTGTGTGAGCTCCTCTTCAGTGGCTCAAGGTTAGTACTTAAGCAAGCATCCTGTGACACTCCATACCCGATGGACTTAAAACTAGTAAATGCTGCATAGAAGAGTGGCCGTACATGTGTTCCCCTTTCCAACTGGTTCATCATTCAAGAAGATCTCATGTCTCACCTGTAGTTCTGTGCTGTATATACAAAGGATTCTCAGTAAATGTTACTCCATTGTAGATGTGGATCCTAAATTCTTCATTATTTCATTTTATGGTTTAAGGAATGATAATGGACTGTTAGGTGTCCTCCATTGATGGTTACCGTGATTTGATGGACAGCACGGAGGGAGCACTTACCTGTGGGAGTGGGAATCCAGAGCTCCATCCTCATGCTTCCCCAACAGTCACTTAACCCTTGTCGTCTCTGCAGCACCATCACTGTCTCTTATCTCTAAATCATTTCTTTAAAAGAAAGGAAAGGAAAAGGGAGTTGTGGATGGGAGGAGGAAATGTTTGATCGCTAATTTTCATTCTCAATTAGACTGGATTAAGAAATTAATTAGTGAGGCACATTTTGGGCTGTCTCAGAGGGCAGGCCTTTCCAGGTAGCTTGAACTGAGCCACAGAGACCAAGTGTGAGCATAAGACTGAATAAAAGAGTTAAAAAGGATAAAACTAGTTGGCATTGCTCTACCTTTTATGGTCATCCTCCCAGATGTGAGCATGCTCCTAGTGCCACCCCTGTGAGTTGCCTCACCTGTGAGCTGCTTCTGCTGTCATGAGCTTCCTTTCCATGATGGGCTGTAGTCTCAAATTATGAGCCAAGACAAATCCTCCATTGCCTAGGTTGCTTCTTGTTAGACATTGGGCCACAGCAATAGGTAACTAAAAGAGAAGGGAAAATACACAGGAAAAGCATCATGGTATTGAACATAGTTATCTTTATTTGAAGAACTCAGAAACTTGGACAACTGTCAAGTTGTTCCATGCTCAAAAGTTCATGTGCTCAAACTTTGTTTTGCTCTATGAGAGTAAGTATCATGAAGTGGGTTAACATACTGTATTCTAAGAGTCTCATTGGGGTTACCGAAGTTCCCATGTATTGCCTGGGAAAGAAATAATTGACCTCTGACTCACTTGAGAGAAAAAAAAATATGGGGGAAAGTTTATCTAGTACCATAAAGAAAAGCATGTATGGTGAATCCTTCCATGTCTTCAGATGAGTTGTCTCCAAGCAGTCTCTTCTCTCACTTTTTAATCATCTGTAATGCATTATATTAACCAGATATCAAAGATTGTACAAAAGAAATGGCTATAATCACTGGAAACAAACTACAACGTCTAGAGACAATGGTTATCTGAAGCTAACCATGGCCAGAGTTAACAAACATTGCTAGAGTGAATTCTTACTCCCATAGGTAGGCACAAAACAGACAAAAGAAGGGTGCCATGGTTATTTAAAGTACAAGGCATAGTGAAGTAGAGTTAAGTGGAACTGAAGGGAAACTGGACTAGTTTATGATGAATATTGTTTGGCAGAATGTTGACTTCTGAGAAAATTATGTGACATCATACAATACTTGTCTGGGCCAGCACGGCTGGTTTCTTCCAGACTGAGTATTGGACCTATAGTTAGCTAGATGTAAAATCAGAGCTACGTGGTTTAGGATGGCTCATTCATCTTGACCCTTACCTACGTGCTTCTTGATGTGAAGGCAGTTGTTCTCAACCGTCCTAATACAGTAGTACTTGTTGTTGTGACCCCCAACCATAAAACTATCTTCATGCCTACTTCATAACTTTAGTTTTGCTTCTGTTATGAATCATGATGTAAATATCTGATATGTGGCCCCTGTGAAAGGATCATTCAACCCCAAAGGGGTCGCGATATTTACATCATGAGAACCATTGTGTTAAGGGGAGAGCTGAGGGCATGTCTCTGATCAGCTAGGATGTAATGAATGCTTTCTCTCGCATTGTCTGAGTTCCAAAAGCAGTAAGGCAGTGAGTGTATGCTTTTACTAACCTCTGCTTGTATTGCTCCCTAATGTCTGTGTATATTATGATTCTTTGGGAAGCAGATGCCAGGACAGGGTTAGAAAGTTAAGAAATCTATTGCGAAAATGCCAATGAAGAAAAACTGGGAAAGGAGCCAGATGAGGCTGTTAGTCTTCAAGTACAGATGGTGACCCAGGCCCTTAGGAAGGAAGGAAGGAGTGAAAGAGTCATTGGATTCAATGTGGAGATCCCAACCTGAGCCTAACACAAAGAACTGTTTACCTAGTGTTTATCTAGTCCTGCATCCCAGCTCCCTTGACTAAGCATCTTCCAAATCCAGAATCAAGATATGCCATGACCCCTGCCAGTAGCTGCTAGCCAACAGCTCTTTTAGTTTCTCCATTATTGGACTCAACACTTCCCTAGCTGAGAAATACTGGATTTAATCCTACCTATTGATTTAGCAGCTAGGATAGGAGGCAGGGGCAGATCCTAATTAGAAATATTTGCTGTCTTATTATGGAGATGACATTTGTAGCATCTAGGACACAAAACTTTCTTGATCTTCCTAGACATGAGTCTTTAAGCAGAGGGGTCCTGGAGTTTGGGGATAGCATATCTATAGAACCCTCTTTTTATGAGACACTTAGCCAAATAACCAATTATGTGTCAGGGTTCCAGAGTTTCCAAGATAGAGCCCTGACCAGAGAACGACAGATTATCTCTAGAGCTCTGTAAATTTGTACACTGCTCAATGCTCGCTCTGATGCTGCAAGAGTTGCCCTCTTTGAAAGATACTGAAGCAGCCCTTTCCTCTCTCACTCTATCTTTTCAGAATGTCAGTGAAACACAACAGTAACCATCCAGTAACAGTGTCTTGTAGACAGACTTTCTTCCTATTGCTTTGAATGTATGACAACTGTCATTCCATGCAGTTCACTTCTGGTGACATCTATACCAATTAGGGCACTACTGAGCACCCTAGGACAACTCAAACATGTGATTGGAAATAATTGTTTGCTCACAATTACACTTGAAAATAGATTCTAGTGAGAAGAGATTTGCTACTTACTAAGGAAGTAGGAAATCTTAGGAAGAGGGACAGTGGATCAGTCACATGTCAGTAAGCCTGTTTTGTGAGATAACCTAGTGCTTGCTTCCTCTTACTCTCAGAATATGCATCTAGACAGCAAAATTGCATTTCATCACCTTTTTGGAAAGTAGTATCCACTTTAGTTTTCTTAAGCCTATGACTCTGACAGAAGGCAGGCAGCTAGCTAGTAGGTTCAATGTGACTTGATATCCTACTGAGTTGGGATAAATGATGGAAAGGCATAGGTATGACTCTTAAAGATCAGTATACTGAGATGATCATGTGGTTTTTTTCTTTGAGTTTGTTTATATAGTGGATTACATTGATGGATTTCCGAATTTTGAACCATCCCTGCATTCCTGGGATAAAGCCCACTTGATCATGATGGATGATTGTTTTGATGTGTTCTTGGATTCAGTTTGCTAGAATTTTATTGAGTATTTTTGCATCAATATTCATAAGAGAGATTGGTCTGAAGTTCTCTTTCTTTGTTGGGTCTTTGTGAGGTATAGGTATGAGTGTCATTGTGGCTTCATAGAGTGAATTGGATAGTGTTCCTTCTGTTTCTATTTTGTGGAATAGTTTGAAGAGAATTGGTATTAGGTCTTCCTTGAAGGTCTGATAGAATTCTGCACTAAAACCATCTGGTTCTGGGCTTTTTTTGGTGGGGAGACTTTTAATGACTGCTGCTATTTCTTTAGGGGTTATGGGACTGTTTGGATGGTTTATTTGCTCCTCATTTAACTTTGGTACCTGGTATCTGTCTAGAAAATTGTCCATTTCATCCAGATTTTCCAGTTTTGTTGAGTATAGGCCTTTTTGTAGTAGGATCTGATGATTTTTTGAATTTCCTCGGCGATCATCTCACTAGATGCTGAGAAAGCATTTGACAAAATTCAACATCCCTTCATGGTAAAAGTCTTGGAAAGATCAGGAATTCAAGGCCCATACCTAAACATAGTAAAAACAATATACAGCAAACCAGTAGCCAACATCAAACTAAATGGAGAGAAACTTGAAGCAATCCCACTAAGATCAGGCACTAGACAAGGCTGCCCACTCTCTCCCTATCTATTTAACATAGTACTGGAAGTCCTAGCCAGAGCAATTAAACAACAAAAGGAAGTCAAAGGGATACAAATAGGAAAGGAAGAAGTCAAAATATCACTATTTGCAGATGATATGATAGTATACTTAAGTGACCCCAGAACTTCCACCAGAGAACTCCTAAACCTGATAAACAACTTCAGCAAGGTGGCAGGTTATAAAATCAACTCAAACAAATCAATAACCTTCCTCTACATGAAAGATAAACAGGCTGAAAAAGAAATTAGGGAAATGATACCCTTCACAATAGTCACAAATAATATAAAATACCTCGGGGTGAACCTAACCAAGTTAAGTGAAAGATCTGTATGACAAGAACTTCAAGTCTCTGAAGAAAGAAATTGAAGATCTCAGGAAATGGAAAGATCTCCCATGCTCATGGATCGGCAGGATTAATATAGTAAAAATGGCCATTTTGCCAAAAGCAATCTACAGATTCAATGCGATCCCCATTAAAATACCAACTCAATTCTTTACAGAGCTAGAAAGAGAAATTCTCAAATTTATTTGGAATAACAAAAAACCCAGGATAGTGAAAACCATTCTCAACAATAAAAGAACTTCTGGAGGAATCACCATCCCTGACCTCAAGGTGTACTACAGAGCAATAGTGATAAAAACTGCCTGGTATTGGTACAGAGACAGGCAGGAAGATCAGTGGAATAGAGTTGAAGACCCAGAAATGAACCCACACACCTATGGTCATTTGATCTTTGACAAAGGAGCTAAAACCATCCAGTGGAACAAGGACAGCATTTTCAACAAATGGTGCTGGTTCAACTGGAGGACAACATGCAGAAGAATGCAAATCGATCCATTCTTATCTCCTTGTACAAAGCTCAAGTTCAAGTGGATAAAGGACCTTCACATAAAACCTGACACATTGAAACTAATAGAGGAGAAGGTGAGGAAGACCCTCGAATACGTAGGCACAGGGGGAAAGTTCCTGAACAGAACACCAATGGTTTGTGCTCTAAGATCAAGAATTGACAACTGGGACTTCATAAAATTACAAAGTTTCTGTAAGGCAAAGGACACTGTCAATAGGACAAAACGGAAACCAACAGATTGGGAAAAGATCTTCACCAATCCCACATCCGATAGAGGACTAATATCCAATATGTACAAAGAACTCAAGAAATTAGGCTCTAAACAACCAAATAACCCTATTAAAAAATGGGGTATGAAGCTAAACAAAGAATTCTCAACAGAGGAAATGCAAATGGCCAAGAAGCACCTAAAGAAATGTTCAGCATCCTTAGTCATCAGGGAAATGCAAATCAAAACAACCCTGAGATTCCACCTCACACGAGTCAGAATGGCTAAGATCAAAAACTCAGGTGATAGTAGATGCTGGCGAGGATGTGGAAGAAGAGGAACACTCCTCCATTGTTGGTGGGATTGCAAGATGGTGCAACCACTATGGAAAACAGTCTGGCGGTTCCTCAGAAAATTGGACATATCACTACCTGAGGACCCAGCTATACCACTCCTGGGTATATACCCAGAAGATGCTCTAACATATAACAAGGACATATGCTCCACTATGTTCATAGCAGCTTTATTTATAATAGCCAGAAACTGGAAAGAACCCAGATGCCCTTCAACAGAGGAATGGATACAAAAAATGTGGTACATTTACACAATGGAATATTACTCAGCTATTAAAAACAATGAATTCGATAAATTCTTATGTAAATGGATGGAACTAGAAAATATCATCCTGAGTGAAGTAACCCAATCACAAAAGAACATACATGGTATTCACTCACTGATTATTGGATTTTAGCCCAGAAGCTTGAAATACCCAAGATTCAACTCATAGACCACATAAAGCTCATGAAGAATGACGACCAAGTGGGGCAGGGTGGGGGTGGGGGTTCAGTCCTTCTTAGAAGAAGTAACAAAATACTCAAGGGAGCAAATATGGAGACAAAGTACAGGACAGAAACTGAAGGAGGGGCTGTTTGCAGACCATTCCACCTGGGTATCCATCCCATGTGCAGTCACCAAAGGTAGACGTTGATGTGGATGTCAGGATGTACATGCTGATAGGAGCCTGATATAGCTGTCTCCTTAGAGGTCTGCAAGAGTCTGACATATTCAGAGGCAGATACTCACAGCTAACCATTAAACTGATCATGGGGTTCCCAACAAAGAAGATAGAGTGAAGACTGAAGGAGTTGAGAGGATTTGTGACACCATGAGGAAAGCAACAATATCAACCAATCAGAGCCCCTAGGGTCTAAACCACCAGCCTGGGAGCGCTTAGGGAGGGACCCATGGCTCCAGCTATATATGAAAGGGAGCTATTTATAAGTGGGAGAAGAGATCCTTGGTCCCATGAAGGCTGGACATCGTCGGGGTGGTATTCGAGGGTGGGGAGGTGAGGTACAGGGGAGGGTGGGTGGGGGTACACCATCATAGAGGCAAGAGGAGGGGGGAAGGGATAGGCAGTTCCTGGGAGGGAGGGGAAAATGGGGTAAGGGGAAAACATCTGAAATGTAAATAAAATTTCCAATAAAAAATATTTAAAAAAAATAAATAAATAAAAAAGATCAGTATACTGGTAAGTAGAATGAGCAGCCTGGCCCGGTTCACACTTGAGGCTCGTAAGCCTGCAAACCATCCTGGCTCTAGAACCAGTATTTGCTAATAATTTTCCCCATTTTCATTTCTCTAATTTATTTAGATTTCTCTACTTAAAATATTTGATCCCATGCCTATTTATTTTCAGCATTTTGAGGGCTTTTTGCCATTTGAATTGTTGGTTTTGTTTATTTTATTTTGTTTTTCAAACAGAATCTCACTCAGCCTCCCAAATACTGGGGACTTGGGGGGAGGGACAGACACTGAACTCAAGAAGCTATTGGACGAAAACTCATTCATTCTTGATACCACCATAACTGAGACATTCAGAAGCTGACACGTTTAAGACTCTGTCAACGACGACATTATAGATACAGTGCCTAGGATATGCTAAGCATTATGTGAGACGTACTGTCCTCACCATTCCCACAATAAGTAGACACATTAGCTCGTCCAAGGGCCACAACTATGTGCACTGTGTCTGGAGTATACTAAGAACAAAATGAGCATCTTATATTAAATAAGTAATATGGTTATTTGGTATTTTATTTAAATGTCTCTCAGTTAATGTGGGTAATGATCCCAATAGCTTTAAAAGTACATTACAAAAATAGTTGTTATTTTATGTTACTTGGGCCTTGATTAAAAAAAAAAAAAGTCTCCTGCTAGGACTTTGTTGAAGCAAGTAAAATTTGCTAAAGCCTTTTAGTTTTTTCTAAAGGAACAAAACTATAATCAGGTGAAAAATGGGTTTCACCTAAGATGTATATAATTTCCTGAATGATAAAATAAAATGTTCTTTGCACAAAATTTGTCACATCTAAATATAAAAAAGATGATAACACGTTGCTTGTGTTTACTCACAGGTTCACCCTAAATTCCACTATAAACAGGCTCATGACCCTGGCACAGACACTTCTTGTGTGGCTTTTTCCTATGATGGTAATGTCCTTGCCTCTCGTGGAGGTAGGTAAACAGCTCTTTCTATGTGTTCTTTTGTATAAGAAGATATTTTTAACTCCTAACAAATGTCACACAAAAGTCCAAGGCTTAGTGGGACTGTGCTTTTGTTAATATGCCTTTGTCAGTCTGATTATTATTATTACTATTATTATTTTTAAAATTTGTTTTCAACTAGGTAACATTGTCTGCATTAAAAGTAACTGATTGAACTTGCAAGATGGCTCAGCAGTTAAAGTGCTTGCTGTCAAGCCTGTTAACGAAGGTCATTCAGTTCTTAGCGCTCATGTGATGGAAGGAGAAGATAACTCCACAAAGTTGTCCTTTGACTTCCACATGCAAGCTTAAGCATGTTCTTGTACATACATGCAATAAATAAATTAGTGCATATATGCATGAAGAAACAAATATAAAGAATTACCAATCAAAATGTATAAATTATATGTTTTTTTATTTAGTTTTTTTTTTTTTTTTTTTTATGGTTTTTCGAGACAGGGTTTCTCTGTGTAGCCCTGGCTGTCCTGGAACTCACTCTGTAGACCAGGCTGGCCTCGAACTCAGAAATCCGCCTGCCTCTGCCTCCCAAGTGCTGGGATTAAAGGCGTGCGCTGCCACCGCCCGGCTTTAGTTTTGTTTTTTTTTTTAACCATCAAATTTAATAGGAATTTGATCTTTGTGGCTGACTTTTGCTTTGGTCTTTGGTCTTTTGTAAATGATCATTTACATTTTTTATTCTCTGGTATACATTCTTGGCAAGCACTCTATCACTGAGTTACATCTCTAAACAGTGGCTTCTTTGAGTCAGGGTCTTTACAGTTAGCTCAGGTGGGAACTCAGTAGGCTGGCCTCAAACTCTTAATTCCCCTGTTTCCTTCAGATGCTGGTTGTTACACAAATATATATATCCACCTGCCCATCTACGTTCCTTTATTTGTTCTCTCTTACTCTGTCATTCCATACCTGGTATTTCAAACCCTCTGTTTGTTGACCATTGGTGTGCGCCCCTCTTCTGAGTTTAAACACTTGTACAGTTTAGTATTGCCGGCAGAGTTTCTAGTATCCAAATGCTTTGTTTTATTCTATATTATCAAATCGTCAGCTTGTATATACTCATCTGGTTGGATGTTGGCTGTTCCTGGTGTTTACTATATGCATTTCACATGGGTAAGACAATGTGTTAATAGAGGGGGATGAATAACAACTGGGGCAGCCTGTGAACGATACAGTATAGGGCATGGTGGAGGATCTTTCTGTGAACTTACTTGTGACAATACGGTAACATTCCAAAGGTGAATTTTATGAAGTTCTTAAGAGTACAAAGTTGTGAGTTCAACCAGTTATGGATTAGTCCCTGCCCAAAGTCAGGTTTCAGAGGAAGAGTCCCTGGGAACAGAAGGGGTTCATTAACTCCCCACTCTCAGTTAGAGCTGATCCTGATTCCTTATTGGATCCAAAGGGCTGAGGCCAGTCTTAGGCTATGGGTACTGGGGACAAGGTAGCAAAGACATTTCTTGAGCTTGGCCTTGTTCTAGTCAGGGGTGTCTGAGTAGCTCTATAGAAATATAAAAAAAAAAATTCTTAAAAGAGTATTCGGGCCGAGCAGTGGTGGCACACGCCTTTAATCCCAGCACTTGGGAGGCAGAGGCAGGCGGATTTCTGAGTTCGAGGCCAGCCTGATCTACAGAGTGAGTTCCAGGATGGCCCAGGCTATACAGAGAAACCCTGTCTCGAAAAAAACAAAAAACTAAAACAACAACAACAAAAACGAGTATTCATTACTCTTTAAAAAGCATGGTAAGTTGTACTTTCCCAGCAAAATGAAGAGTGATAGCCACAAGTAGGATTACTTTGAGGAGCAAGGAATAACTTGGCCTAGATCATTTGTGTTGATGGAGCGTTCTGCCCACATACTAATGGGAAAAATAATCTGTTGTAAAGCTGAACTATTTTCAGTCCTGCTGGTTCTGAAATTAAGGCCTCCCAAGAAAGCAGGTTATACTCACCATATCATGGGGAGCTATCATCTGCTGCAAAGTAGTGCTTTGTGTACATTCTCCAGAGTTGTGGACAGACGCTAATCAGTCCAGAAAGTAATTACTGGGAGGATAACTTACTGTCAGATAATTTTATACTATTTTTGCAACTGTTAGTGCATTTTCAAACTCCTAAACAATTAAAAGGGGAAATGTACTTAGGTGCATGGGGTTCTCCCTCCTTCCCCTCTCTCCGTTTTTCTTTACTTCTTTCCATCCCCGCTTCTGCATAGTTATTGCTATTGTGCAAACTTTAAGCTGACACAAGATCTTTTGTACAAAATTTACTTGTCTTCTTTCTCTTTTTTCCTCAATTAGGTGATGATACATTAAAATTATGGGATGTCCGGCAATTTAATAAACCATTATTTTCAGCCTCAGACCTTCCTACCTTGTTCCCAATGTAAGTTGTATTATCTTTTCTAAGTTTTTAATGTGTATGTGAATGTTTTGCCTGTTTTTATGCCTGCGTCCCACATGTGTGCCTGGTGCCTGAGGAGGCCAGAGGAGGGCATTAGGTCCCCTGGGACTGGACTTACAGATGGTTGTGAGCTATCCTATGGGTACTGAGAATTTGGGTCCTTTGGAAGAGCAGCAGTGCTTTTAAACACTGAATTATTTCTCCAGCCCCACAAGTAGCATATTTTTTTTATTCAGTTAGCATAAAAGAATAGAAAAGAAATTGCTCTAATGTTACCTTGCATCAATCATTTTAAATTTTCTAGGGAAGGGACTTGAGAAGTGTTTTTTTTTTTTTCTTTTTAACTTCCCATATTTGTTTTATGGGCAAATGACGTCTATTTGTCCATGATTTTTGTGTATATTTGTTATGTGTACACAGAGGTCCTTGTGTCATTCACAGTGTTTTGTCTGGAATAACCAAACACTTTATCTCCAGTCTACTAAGTTTGGCAACTGAAGCTCTCAGAGGTTATTCTGAGGCAGCTGAGGTGGGATTTAACCTCTAAGTCCTATAATTGGTGCCTAGGAAACGGTTTCTATTTTGGAGGAGGCGAAACTTTACATCTGTGTTAAATAATGACCAACAGGGAGGGTATGAAGGTAATAGAAACATCAAATAGAGACACTGTGGTAGCAGCACGCCCACTCTAGCCAGCCGCCGCCTGTGGCATTGTTGGCTGATAACAAACCCACCAACAAACCTCAGCTTAGAATAGACACAAGAGCTTTTGAGCTGTCACACCTGCTAAAACAGTGCCTACTACATAACTTCTTTGAATAAAATGTAGATTATTCACAATTAAGTGGCCACCGCTCCTAAAATGAAGCCATGGCATCAAAGACACCAGCTTGTTCCCCACAGTGCAGTTTTCTTCTGTCACAAGACTTGACTTGATGTCACTGACTTTTGATAGTGGTGATGGGGGCAGGGCAGGTAGTTCTTAAGAGTGGCCAGGACTTTATCAGATATGTCTGTCTGTCTGTCTGTCTGTGGGTACTCTGGATTGAATGTTTCTCACATTTGTTTTACATTAGTATCATAATGTGGAAGCTAAGAGCAAAGATTCTGCAGTCAGACTGTCTACATTTGAACCCCAGAAGTATCATCCTGGGTCCAGTGTGCCACTGGACAAGGCTTATTTAACTCCTCTGTGTTAGCTTCCTCGTTAGTACGTGTGGAGAACACCAACCTCATAACATTATTGTGATGACCCAGCCAGTTAGTTAAGATGCTGATGCTAGTCGCATTAGGCATTAGCTCTTTGGTGGGGATGCTTGTGTGTTTTTAATTCACTCATTATTGCTGCCCTGCTGTTTTAGAACTACGAGTTTTTACTTATCAGCTCTTCTGTGTGTAGGACCGACTGCTGTTTCAGCCCTGATGATAAACTCGTAGTTACCGGTACCTCTGTTCAAAGGGGATGTGGCAGTGGCAAACTTGTCTTCTTTGAGCGCAGGACTTTCCAAAGGGTGTATGAAATCCACATCACAGATGCGGTATGTATCTTCTTTTTTCTTCCTAGTCTTGAGAATGAAATGAAGTTTCCATCTGATGTTTTGTTTTGTTTTCAATAGAACATAAACTCTGGCTTTACGGTCTAGTGGTTGTTTCTTCTCCCCCATCCCCTGTAAGACTTTTTAGGGCCTTGTAGACTGGCTGATCTACCCCATCTCTTTCCCCAACCCAAAGCTTTCACTGGCTCAGACTTTAGTCAAGGAAGGACGGGATTGGTGGTCATGCAGTACGTAGGAGGAGCAGCTCACATCTTGTGTGTTTCTGAGCAACTGTGAAAGCCTACCTGACAGAAGGAAGTTCGTCTTTAAAACTCTGAAAGGCTCCTGCATGTGAGGTCATAGCAATAAGAAAAGGCTTGCCATCTAGTGAACTTAATAGCTTTGAGTATTTGGATGTTTAAAACATTTATGTGTAATTCTGACACATTTTTTTTTTTAAAAGACCCAGAACCTCTAGTTTTCTGTGCATACTTATATGAACACTAAAATATTATCGTTCATTCATTTGGTCTTTCATTCACACATGTGCATCCTGAGACTGGAGCCATCGTGGAATGGAGTAGTGATGACCGTTCCAGAGGAACTTTACATTCTTTGAAGGTGTATTTTATTATTTAGATGGTAAATCGAACCATCATAATTTTCTTGTGTGAAACAGGGCAGTTAATGTCTGTGTTGCTTTTCTTTAGCTCAAATCCTTAGTAATGCCCGGCTCACACAGTGCTCTTCTGTTGCCTTCTCCAGTTGTTTCAGCTCTTTGTAAGCAGTTGAGACACACACTTAAGTGACTCAGACAGTTGAACAACTGTGTTGAAGTCAGCAGCGCAAAGCTCCCGTCTCTAATGTCTGGTATTACGATAGAGTCGTAGTGTGTAGGTCCCGGTTTGCAGCCATGCTAGACTTTGAGTGTTATAAGTAAGCGACAGAATGTTCCAAGCAAAGAGGCAGGTTCTAGATGTGCATTCAGGTTTCATGGAGTCTAATATCATGACACAATTTAAAACTTGCTAGTGCTTATGATACAGATTCAGGAGTACATCTGAAAGCCAACGAAAACCACAAGAATCAAAGATAAATAATTGATTACATCAACTTGAATCTCAAAAAGTAAAACTTCAGCATTCATGTTTGAAATTCTCAAAAAAATTCTTTAAAAAATGTAAAATTATTATAGTTGAGTATTTCTGATGTAGCCAACTTAAATGACTGTACATTCTAAAATATTGGTGTGGTGTTTTTCAATTATACGTAAGTCGAAATACAAGTAAATTAGGAAAATGCAGGTAGGGTTGCACGTTAGCCGTGTTGGGCTTCACTTGCTTGTTGGAAGAACATACTGTCCTACAGTGTCCTCTCTGCTGCCTTTCTCTCCGTGGGACTTTTGTCACCTCATGTTATATACATATTTGTTCTTTGTGTCTTTGACCCGGTTATGAATCACATGGGTGTAGAAACATTGTTTTCCTCACTGTGGGATCCTCGAGGTCTGCTGTATAGATAACATTTAAAAAGTACAATCATACATAATGTAAAACAAAGTTGTATCTTTGAAGGGTAAAACAGGACAAAGGCATATAGAATTAGGAATATTGAATTGAACTCAAATATCATAATAAATGATTTTATTTCATGGCCATTTTTTTTAAAAAGTGAAATCAAAAACAGAGAATGACACATTTGGACCTGAGTTTTAGAGTTGTTTACTCTTGTTAAAATGAAAGGGTAGATTTGTAAGACCGGTGAACATTTATATATGAAATGGTTTTCTTCATAATTTATTTAATTTTCTTTTATGTGAATTGATATGAGGGTTTAGATTCCCTGGAACTGGAGTTACAGACAGTTGTCAGCTGCCATATTGGTGCTGGGAATTTAACCTGGGTCATCTGGAAGAGTAGCCAGTGCTGTTAACCACCAAACCATCTCTCCAACCCCTGAAATGAGGTTTCTTATTTTGAACTTAGTGAATGTTCTCTGAGATAAGTAACTTATCTTAGAGCTATGGATGTAGCTCAGTTAGTCGTGTGCCTATATAGATGAATGAGCCCTTGGGTTCCGTACCAAGTGGTATAAGCTGGATGCAGTAGTAAATGTCTGTGATTCCAGCCCTTAATTTTGAGGTGAAGGCAGGAAGACCAGAAGTTCAAGGACATCCTCATGGAGTTTGAGGTCAGTCTGGGATACATGAAACCCTGCTGCCAAAACACATTTATGTATCTACTTATATCTGTACTTTTAGGAAAGACACTGAGCGCTATTGTTGATCTGAAAATGTAAGTTTTTATCATGTTTTGTATATAGGTTCTTACTACAGATAAATTAGTGTGTAAGAAAAAGTACATACAGTTTTGGGAGAATCATTAATAACTCGTAGTGAAATGTTGGTTCCTGATGGATTTGGTAGGAAAGACTGATGGATTTGATAGAAGATTGAAAAGATTACCCCTAAGTAATAGCATACAAGAAGAGTGAGCAAACCAAGAGACATTAACAAGGAAAAGGTTCCCTAAGTAAAGTATACATTATGATGAGTAATTTTGGATGACCTAAGAAACAGTTTTTCAGAACCGTTTGAATAGACAGATGGAGAGAGACATAGAGACCAGGACAAATCACACAGCTTGGAAGGCCTTTTAAATCATTGATCGAGTGGTGGTGAGGCGGTTGTCGTTAACACCAAACTGCTTAGTTGTCTGTTTATATAGTAGAATGTTAGGCTAAAGGGGCTTTAAACTGCCCTGTGACCTGTTGCTTCCTTAGAATGTAAGAAAATAAACACATTCTTTCGAATAGATAGTAAGTAGAGTGGGCACTTGACTAGAAGACCCAAGAGGGAGTGGGGACCACATCTTTTATTGAATGGTGGTTTTTGTCATTAAAAACCCCAAAAGTCACTATCCCTTTAGTAATTCTTTGATTCAGTATAGTGAGGAGCTTCTTGTTGAGTTTTGCTTTGCATAAAAGGCAGCATCTGATGTCTTAGTGCTAACTGTTGGTACTAGTCGAGAGTGCACAGGCAGTGGCATTCAATGTCTACCCTAGATGTGCATTCACCTTAATGAAGCATCATTGCTTTTCTTCCAGGGCCCTCTCCTAAAACAGCATAAACTCTTAAGTAGTGTAGTCTAGGACAGGAAGCTCAGCATACAATGTGAACCCAAGTATTTACAACAAAGAGATGTTGACCTGTGCAATTGAAATCTTACTGATTAAGATGTGGTCTATAACCTTTGTCCAAAATTAGCCTTGTAAAATATAGCAGGTGCAGGCCAGCTAGGCGGCTCAGTGGATCTGAGCACTTGTTACACAGGCTGTGACCTGAGTTCAATTCCTAGAGCCCACGTAAAGTTGCAAGGAGTGGAATGCCCAAGTCATTCCACTCCATGTGCATTCCATGGTCTATCATGTGGACACACCCACTACAACAATAATGATAAAATAAAATGTGTGTGTCCCATTTGAAAAATATAAAAAAATCTTATTTTGCCTCTATTCTCTTCATGCCACAGTTGGATATTTTCCTTTCTGTATTTAGTGTGAACTTACCACAGAGACTTAGATCCTTAGATCCTTTAGTAGGAGATGCACACACTCAGCTTATTGTTTCATTCCATTCAGCAGTGTGTGCACATATTTACAATGCAGGGGCAGTTATTTTTGGATGCTTCCTTTTGTGGCTCACTGTGTGCTTCCCCCCACCACTGTGCCCCTGTACACAGACAGATAAACACACATACTTGTTGTTTTCTGATTCTTTGTGACTTAACTAGTATGCCTTGCCTATTTCTAAGATGTACTCCAGAATACAACCTATAGCTAGAACGTCTTCTTGCTTGTTTTTGATAGAAGTACTCATTGTGTTAGCCTAGTCTGGCTTGGTGCTGAATAGTCTAGGGGAAGGCCTTGAACTCTGAATCCTCCTGCCTTAGCTTCCTGAGTGCTAAGTCCACAGACATGAATCATTAAACCTTGCATGACTAGAATATTGAGTGTACAAGCTCACTTTTAATTTCTGTACATAGGACCTTAATACTTTTTAGATATTATATAAAAAACTTACCATTATGTTTCTATGAACAAAAAAGAATGGATAAAGTAAAATTTTGATATGACAGATTCAAACTGAAAATTATTTAGGGACTTTCTTCAAAAAAATAAATTAAAATTAACTTCATAATCTTTCATTAAGAGATAATATATTGTAAAATGACTAGTAGAATTGATTTTTAAAATAGAAAATATAAAAGTGAGCACGTTTGTATCAGGACATGGTTTGCTCTGCTACTCAACCACTTTTACAATTCTATCCAAGAATGGTTAGCAACGTTGCTTCTCTTCATCTCAGTCAGCCCTGGAAACTGTTTAAGAGTGATAGCTGACCTTCCCAGGAGTGAAAGGGAAAGCTGTGGAGAGCAAAACCATCACATTTTACAGCTGAATCTGACTTAAGGAAACAGCACACAGCACCTTGAATGAAGCACACAACCTCTTGGGTGATTGAAGACATTTACTGGGCATTTTATATATATTCTAAATATATAGACACAACCTGCCCAGCCAGTATGCTGTTACTTACTTATATGTGATTTCAGGGGTGGCATTGGACAATGTTTTAAAGAGCTTTTCCCTGGGGAAAGCTATTTTTCCTATTAGCATTTCTCTCTTTTTAAAAATTCTTTTATTTATTTACATTCCAAATGTTGCTCTCTTTCCCTGTCCCCCCTCTAAGAGTTCTTCACCCAATCTCCCCCCACACACCCCTACTTTGCCTCTGAGAGGGTGTTGGTTGGTAATTTAGTCCCTGGAAGCTCTAGTTAGTAGTTAGTTGATACTGTTGTTCTTCCTTTCTTTCAGTCCTTCTCCTAACTCTTCCATATTGGTCCCTGACCTCAGTCCAATGGTTGGCTGTAAGTATCTACATTTGTCTCAGTCCTGTGTCCCAAATGCACGACGTCTGCAGTAGTAGGAATTTGCTTCCCAGTTCCACTCCTGGGAAGCAAACAAAGCAATACAATGGTAAAAACAAGAGTAAGGTTTTAGGGAATCTCTTTGAAAACCCTAATCAACAACTCAAAAGGGACCTTCTAATGCTTGGTGCCAGGGTTCATTTAAAGTACATAAGTATATGTATGCATGAGCTATATATAATTTTACGTAGATAGATAATATGATTTTTATGATATTTCTGACAATGTTAGTATTTTTACCCTTCTTTTTTATCTCTCTCCTCTTCCCTGATTAAAGACTCCCTGTTTTTTTTTCCATTTTTTCATTTCCCACTCCAAAGGACTTTTATCCTGCTGGTCCCATCTGCATTTCCTCCCCTCCCCTTTCTACTTTCCTGGTTTCTGCAATTGCGCCTGGTTATACACTCAGATCTGAAGATTTGGAGGTGGGAGCCAGAGATGAGCGAGAACATCTGACATTGCTCCTTCTGGGACGGAGTTACCTCACTCAAGAGGATCTGTTCTAGTTTCATTGATCTTCCTGCAAATTTCATGATCTCACTTTTTTATCAGCTGAGAATTATTTCAGTTTGTGTGTGTGTGTGTACCACATTTTCTTTTATCCATTATCAATTGTTGGTCATTTAGGATGTTTGCACTTCCTAGCTATTATGAATACAGCAGCAGTGAACGTGGTTGAGCAAGTACCTGTGGATTTGATGTTGAGTCCTGTCTTAATTAGCGTTCCCATTGCTGTGAAGAGACACCATGATCAAGGCAACTCTTAAAGGATGACATTTAATTGGGGCTGGCTTACATTTCAGAGGTTTGGTCCATTATCATCATGATGGGAAGCATGGCAGCATGGAGGGAGACAAGGTGCTGGAGGAGCCAAGAGTTCTACATTTTGATCATAAGGCAGTAGAAGAAGATTATTCTGCAGGCAGTCATGAGGGGACTTTCCACACTCTGCAGAGCTTAAGCATAGAGATCTCAAACACCCCCACGGTGGCACACCTCCTCCAACAAGGCCACACCTAATAGTGCCACTTCCCTTGGGCCAAGCATATTCAAACCACCACTAGTCCATTGGGCATATGACTAGGAGTGGTATAGTTGGATCATATTTTAGTGTTAGTTATTTGAGGATTCTCTATCCTTATTTTCATAGAGGCTGTACCAGTTTGTAATATCACCAACCGGAATGAGGGTTTTCCCCCACATCCGCTCCCAAAATCTTTTGTCAGTTGTTGATGGTCCATGCTGACTGGGGTAATATGAAATCTCAAAGTTGTTTTGGTTTGTATTTTCCTAATTGCTAGGGACCATGAAGTTTTTTTTTTAAGTAGTTTTTATTTCTTCTTTAAGACACTCCCTGTTTAGTTTTATAGCCAGTTTTGTTAAATGGGTCATTTGTTTTTTAAACTCTGTTTTGTTTTGTTTTGTTTTTCTATCAGTTTCAGTGTTTCAGGTTTCCCATTTAAGGCCTTGATCCATTCAGTTTCATGTAAGGTGAAGATAAAGGTCCAGTTTTATTCTTCTGTATGTGGGCATCCCGTGTTCCAGCTCCATTCGTTTAAGATTCTCTTTCCCCACGTGTTAGAAGGCTGCAGTTATGCGTTCTCGTGTCTGAGTCTTCTGTTTTCTTCTGTTAGTCTGTGTGTCATTTCTGCCAGTGGCATTTGTCTTCATTACTGTGGCTCTGGAGCGTGTCTTGAGGTCTAGAGCTGTAATCACTCCAGTTTTGTTTGCTTGTTTGTTTTTTCCCTCAGGATTGCTTTGACTAGATAAGGGGTCTTTTATGGTTTCATATGAATTTGGGGATTTTCCCCCCATGAATAATGAGATGGGAATTTTGGTTGGGATTGTATTGAATCTGTGTATAGTTTCAGGTAGAGTGGAGATTTTAACAGTATTAATTCCACCAGTCCGTGGGCATGAGATGTCTTTCCCTGTCTTCTGTTCTAGAGAGTCAGCGTTTTCTTCCCTTTGATTAAGTTTATTCTTAGGTATCCCTACCTTGGGTGCTATTGAGAATGGGAATGTGCCCTGATCTCCTCTGTGTGCTTGGTGTTGGTGTATTGACTTTTGTAAGTCAGTTCTGTATCTCCCACCCTCCTGAGATTACTGAGAGTTTCTACAAGTTCTCTGGTAGAGGTTTTGGTATCTGTGATGCATAATTCGTCATCTTCAAATAAGTGTAGTCTGACTTCCTCTCATGCGTGTATTCCTCTAATTTCCTTCTCTTGCTTTGTTGCTCCAGCCAGTGCTTTAAGCACTGAAAAGGAATAGTGGGGATAGTGGACATTCCTGATTTCCATGGGTTTCTTCAAGTCTGTCCTTGTTTAAGATGAGGTTGGCTGTAGGTTTCTCATATATAATCTTTATTATGTTGAATCTGTTTCCCTCCAGTTCTACTTTCTCCAGAACTTTTATCATGAAGGAATATTGGATTTTGTCAAAGGCCTTTCTGTATCCACTGAGTTGATCATATGGTTTGTGTCTTTAATTCCATTTATATAATTTATTACATTTATTGACTTGCATATGTTAAACTGCTACTACATCTCTGAAATAAAGTCTACTGGTCAAAGTGTATAATCTTTCTGATGTATGTCTGTATTTAGTTTGCAAATATTTTATTGAAGATTTTTGAATCTGTGTTCACTAGGGATATTGGCCCGAAGAAGTAAGTAGAAGTTGTTGTATCTTTACTTGTTCTTATGATAGAGTAATATTTGCATTTGTAGAAGGAGCTCCTATTTCTTTTCTTTTCTAAGTTATTCAGAAGGTTTTCTCTCCCTCTCTTCTCACTTTTTCCCTTCCTCTGCTCCCTTCTTCCCTCTCCTCCTTCCTTCCTTTTCTTTCTTTCTGAATAGTTTAAGAAGAATTGGCTTCATAAAGTCTAGTAGAATTCTCTTATAATCCATTGGGGCCTAGACTTTTTTAATTTTTTTAAACTTAGAAGGCTTTTTTTTTTTAAAAAAAACAAAAACAAAAACAAAAAAACTACTGACTGTTTCAAACTCCTTGTTTGTTACCGGTCTGTTTAGGTCATTAATTTTGGTGGTTTGGAAGAATCTAGAGATTTGTCCATTTCTTTTATATTTTTTAATGGAGTACAGGTTTTTAAAATATTTGAAGGAATGTTTTCTGACCACTAGAGTAGCTAACAAAGAACAAGGCCTACCCTACGTGTCCGTTTCCTTCTCTTCTGCTGTTCTCCACAATGTCTCAAATGTACTGAAATGTAGACCTTATATGTTCAGTTACATATACCCAGGGTATCTATATGTCCAGTTACATATGCCCAGGGTATCTGATATTGATTGCTTTTGGTGGATTTGAAGTTTTGTAATGGTTTCTACATGGAACTAAGTCTACGGTTTGAGGAAGGAGCTGCTCTGAACCCGCTTTCCTGGTTTCATCTCAGCAAGGGGAAAAGTGAAGTAGGCACATGGTTTCAGAAAGACCTTTCCACAAGTGGCGCATAGCTCTGGGTAGGCTAAGGCAGGAGGATTACTGTGACTTGAGGTCAGCCTGGGCTGTATAGTTCCAGGAAAGCCTGGATGCAGAGTTAGCCCTGTCTTAAAAACAAATATCTTCAATATGAATACTGGTTGACTCTTTCCTTATTTAATTGTGTGAATTTCTGAACTGAACGTGAGCTTGCATCTTCCCTAACCCTGCAAGAGCTAATTCTTCAGACACATTCCATCTAGAATAAGATTAACTTTTTATATATTAATTTTTTTCTTATTGAAAATAGTATATGCAAAATCTTAGAAACTGAAAAGACAAAAGATCATGGAGAAAGTACTCCCACTACCCATAGGTTATCCTAGATTTGAAATTAAAATTAATAACATTGATGTTCAAGAAAACTGCTATATGTATTACTTAAGCATATAAAATGGCAATATCCTGTAAAAGTATTACATGCAATATGCTTAATATCTTATTACATATAACATGCGTGTAACAGTTTTGTTCCATGTGTATTCTTGTTAGGGGAGAATACTGATATTTTAAGTTTGAAGAGGTTGAAGAGGAAGAATAGATGAATATGAAAAGGCCATAAAGTAAATGAGCCTTCCTGAAGCTGGTTGTGTGCCTTAGTGTATAAGTGATGACCATTCAGACTGTAGTCGTCCTCTGTTATTTATGCCTGTGGGGGAGAGTAGGAGGGTGATTCAAGTTAATGGATATTCCAGAAGTACACAAAGTTGGCTTTGGAATGTGCCTTTGTTCTTCCATTTGAATATAGATATATGTGATCTGGGAATTCACTTCAAACAAATTATTGAAGCCATACATGTGAGAGCTCTCTCAGGAGGAGCAGAGGACTCCATCTGCTCTTCCTTTGCTACTGGGAATATCTAATCCTGTCTTACTGATACAGACTCCCAGTTCAGGCAGAATTGCTCCACCCTGAGAGCTCAGGATTGGAGTAGCATTTTTGCCAGGTCAGGATCATATGAGGAGTAATACACAGAGCTACCTACAGTGCAAATGCCAACAGAAATGAAACCCTAGTGACTGCATTTGGCATTTATCTGCCTTCTCTAATATAGTGAAACCTTCTTAATGCAAAACACAAAGAGAATGAAAACGTGGATTTTGAATTAACTAACTTTCCATTATCTGATTTTTATTATAGAGCAGTCAGGCTGCTGGTTGCCTAGAGAATAGCAGTTGCTTTGAATTATGTATTATTTTGAATAAAGTGATATCAGCTTAATGACATTTCACTTTAATTCATTTTTTAAAGAATTAAGCAATGCATACCCTAGAAAGAACGTGATCAACATATTTATATATAATAAAGTCTGTAATATTTGCTCAAAACCTAGTGATAGGTCAGTTTACCTTACAGAAAGGCAGGCTTCATGAGGTTGTTTCCCGATCTTTCAAGATATGTGAATACATGATAAAGAACCTGGGAATAAATGGAAGATGTTGATTTTTAGCATAAATCTGTCGATGTAGTACTGGCATGCTTTCTTCTCCAGTGTTATTTTTTCTGGGTCAACCATAACATCTAGTATGGCTCTTAGGACAGTGTCTCACTGTTGACGGCCACAGTGGTCAGTCAGTGCTACTTTTCTAGGAGCAGGTGTTAATTGCCAAAACAGAAAGATACTATCAGATATAGTGAAAGCCAGTGTTCTGGTTTTTATCTGCCTTCAAAAAATGGAAGATGTGGCCATAAGACATGCATCAAACCCTTTCTTGGGGTTTCTCGAAGGAACATACTTGTACATATCTGTATGAAGCTAGAACTTAGCTTGAATTGCCTGCTTAGGTAGCTTCCTAATATCCAAAAGGACAAGTATCACTAAAACTTGGTAAAATGACCTCTCTGTCCTCACAGGACCTGAAGGTATCATTCTGTGAATGTTCTATAACAGCAATACTCAGAATCTAAACAGTGTCCATCTACAGGCACCTAAGTGTTGAAAGAAAAGGGTCTGTTGATTTCCTTGTAGTCTATTGGTATCTGCCTTAGCAAGTCTTGAAGTGTTTTACAGAAGGAAGATGATAGGTACCAGTACTGATTCTTTTGTATTGTTCCTAAAAATTATACAACAATGACACCCTTTTTCTAAGGAAGGTATATAGGTGAGTAATTTTAAGACATATTGTATAAAAGCGTCTTCACCATACCATCCATGACTACTTACAAGAGAACCCTGAGAATGGATGTATTCCTTTATAAACTGTGAAGCATTAACTGGGGTGGGGCTCCCATTTATATATCTATGAAGAAGTCATCACCCATGCTGAGGTGAGACTTCAGTGGTATGGCTGCTCTAGACTCACCCACATTTCTTTAAATAACTATTTGAAATGCTCTCGAACTAAGTCCTATAACACATTGGTTTGCCAAATTAGAGTTTGGTGGAGTCATACTTTGGTTTGTCATTGGTGCCGTATAAGGAGGGGAAGAAGTTCCCATCTCCCCAGGAAGGGAATTCTTGCAACATGTGTAGATTTATGTAATCACCACCAACACAATTAGGAGATGGGACAGTTCCATTAGCTCCCTAGAACCTCGTTTTCCTTATGTTCCATATATCCCTGCCTGTGTTCCTCTGTTGTCCCCACTCCTAACATTTGGCATTCACTATTTTTTCTCTTTCAGTATTGTGTTATCTTTTTAAGAATTTCATAAAACATACGACCTTTTGAAACTGGCTTTTCGTCAACAGAATGCCTTTACAATTAGTCCAGATTGTTATGTCGATAGTTTGTTCCATATTAGAGCATAATTAAAGATATTTATCATTTCAGTTTTTTTGAAATTGTAGATAAAATTTCTATAAGCATTTCCCATGCAGATTTTTGCATTAATATAAAGATTCATTTCGTTGAGATTAGAATTGTCTTTTTATATTGTAGATACCAGGCTTTTTGTGGGATATGTGATTTTTACACATTTTTTTCCTAGTCTCTCTCCCCCTCAATCTCTCCCTCTTCCTCTCCCTCTCTCTTGCTCTCTTTGTGTGTGCAGACAACTTTGGAGACCAGTTCTCTGCTCCACGTCCTCATAGGTTTCAGGCATCAAACTCAGGTCTTCAGACTGGCACCACTGGAAGTTAAAGACCTTCAACTGCCAAGTCTCAACAGTGTCTCTGAGAAAACAAAAGTTTAAAATTATGATGAAATCAAGTCAAATGTATCAAGTTTTTTCTATAGATTCTACTTTTGGGGACACTTCCAAGAACTTCTTGACTAACTCCAGGTCTCCCTAATTTTCTCTTATAAGGTGTATAGTTTTCTGTTTAGGTCTACATCCCATTGTAAGTTAACTTTTGTGTAACAGAGTAAGATGTAGCCAAGGCTGGACCAAGACTGTCGGGGTAATGCAAAGGATTTCTAAATGGTTAGTAGCATGTTTTGTTTTCTTTTCCTGCGTTTTGCTTACATAGGAATCACATCCACAGCCTCTTGTGTGCTAAGTTCAGCTCCGAAATATACATAATCAAGATAAGTCACCTCCATGCAGCATTGTTTTTTAAATTCCCAGCTTGCCTCAGTTGGTAAACCGCTTGCACACAGCCTGGGTCTCTGTCCCCAGCCCAGTAGCCTGCCTGTGGATGTTCACCTGTAATCCTAGCGCTTGGGGTGGAAAGCAGGTCAGGGCTTCCAGGTCTTTCTTGGCAAGTTTGAGGTCAGCCCAGGCCACATGAAAATTCTGTCTCAAAAGAAAAAGAAAGAGCCCGGTTTAATATAAAAAATACACAATGTATAAAATACTGAAATTTTTAAAATAAAAATAGACTCAGCTATGCTGTGTTAAACTGAGTTAGAGCCTGAGGTGAAAGGAAATCTCCGTTGGACTGCTTCTGTCCTCATTTAAACAATTGATATTTGCTGATCACAGGCATTATTTATTTATTATTTATTTACTAACTTTTTGGTGGAGGGCCACTTTTGCTGTAGTAATTACTTTGAACTCTGAATTTGTCCCAAATGTACCTGCTGATTTTACTTCCTGAGTCCTCCTGTCTGGTTTGTGACCACATTCAGAGGAGAGGCTAAGCAGTATGTTTCCTCTGTCTTACTCAAAACCAAACAGGAGCCTTTTTACATTCAAAACCAGTTGCATGGTAATGGACAGCACAGCGTGACACAGTGCAGACCTCAGCAGATGTGCCCAGAGCAGGGCATCGGCTTGGCAGGAGATGACGTCATTGATCCCACTGTGGCTTACTTCTCTCACTCTGGTGGGATGTTCCCTCGACGAAGCAATGCCACTCCAGAGCTACTGCACTTTGTGTAGCTGCTGTCTGGAGTCAAGCATGGTTTGTGCAGATTTTCCATATTCCAGAGTCCATGTCTTTGCCTGAGAACTATGATTTAGCTGCCCTGCATAAAAATTAGACCTGCACTTTACAGAAGACTTTTACAACCTCCCCAAAGAGTTCCTTTTCCCCTCTCTTTAGCCTCACGTTCTCATGTTCAGAGCCCACATCCTTTACTCTAGTCCTGGTGGACTTGGGGAACAGCTGGTCAATATCCTCTGCTTCCTTGATGATTATAAAGTTGCTGTTCTGTCTTTTCTTGTATAAGTGAACCAAACATTCAAAAAAAAAAAAAAAGAAGAAGAAAAGAACAACCTTTTCCTTGTGGATCGACTATTCTCAGTGCTCCTGTTATCTTTGGTAATGATTTCTCAGAATTCTAAGTTCCCAGTGACCAAATTGGACTGGGAAGGGCCCTGGGGGGCTGCAGGTGCTGTGTGCGTGCTAAGTGCATGCCATTTATTGCTTAGCACAGCACATGGTATGTGGTGGGTATTTGCTAACAATCTTGCTTTACTTTTTATTGTACTTGTTTCTAGAATGTTCTTACTGAGTTTTACATTAAATATCCTAATCCCTCTCACTTTCTTTTGTTTTTAATTTTCTAATAGTTTCAAAAATAATGTGGAATGTCACAACATAAGTATATTTACTTTTAGATTTGATTAAAGGAGTGCACATTTGGTTTTGTCTGCTTGTTTAAAATTTGACATTGATTATCGTTTTTTACACTTACTCAAATAGCTGTGTTTGAGTTCAGTGGAAGAAACCCAGATTTTCCACAGATGCTAAAGATATTGGTAATCTAAATTCTGTTTAGCATAATTTGCTTTGGTTGTTATACTATTAATGAGTGTGAGCTATTGTAAAATTCACTGTGGTTTGGAGTAAAGAGGGGGAAAAACTC
Organism: Mastomys natalensis; assembly: GCA_021653895.1. Lineage (NCBI taxonomy): Eukaryota > Metazoa > Chordata > Mammalia > Rodentia > Muridae > Mastomys > Mastomys natalensis. The sequence continues at coordinate 1,332,599 of JAJTUV010000141.1, forward strand.
ACACGTAGCCCATGCTGGGTTCAAATTCATGATTCTTCTGGGTTAGGATTGTATGCATGCACCACCATGCTGAGCTTGAAGTAAATATTGTTAGCATTTGACATTTTATAATGTCTAATCAAGGAGCTGGAAAGATGGTTCCTTGATTAAGAGCACTAGCTGCTGGTCTGAAGAACCAGGCCTGGTTCCCAGCCTCCACAGCTGCTCACAACAGTCTGCAATTACAGTTCCAGGGGATCCAATGCCCTCTTCTGGCCTCAATAGGAACTGCATATGCATCGTGTACAGACATACAAGCAGGCAAAAGACCCATTAAATTAGATTTTTTAAAATTAAAATATGTAATCAATTTATTTTCTTAGACTAGGAGACAAATTGCTGATTGTCACCTCATCATTTCCTCAGTCTCCTTGAAAAGGACAATTTTCAGTTTCCATTATCACGTGGATTCTTAATTCAGGTGCACTTATTAGAGCCTCACCATTCTCTTTTGCAATAGTGTTTTCTGTAGAATCAAGATTTTCCACTCTTTGATCACACACATACTTTTTTCTTTAGTAGCTAGAGACTAAGTATGTTTTATTACATTTGTGTTTTATTCAGATAAACAAAAGACTGATGGTTATTGTTGTTGTTATTATTGTGTTTATCTCTAAATGTTGACAAATGAATGAAAGATAAAGGGCTTGGGTCTGTGAAGATTAGGTTGGAAAATTTTTGATCAGGTTGTAAAACTTTGGCCACTGGAAATGTTTGATTATATGAAGAAACAAACTCCCAGATAATAGAAATGCTGCAAAACCACAGCACCAGTTCTTACTGCACATAAGTTCGTTAAGTTGTATAGTCTTTGGGTCTGGCTAATTTTGGTGTGCGATGTTTTTGTTTATTTCCAACTTTTTTTTCTTTCTTTTTTTTTTTTTTTTGTTTTGTTTTGTTTTGTTTTTTCAAGACAGGGTTTCTCTGTGTAGCCTGGGCTGTCCTGGAATTTCTGCACACTCAGAAATCCGCCTGCCTCTGCCTCCCAAGTGCTGGGATTAAAGGCGTGCACCACCACCGCCCGGCTTTCCAACTTTTTATAATAAAGTAAAAACACATTTTAAAAACATAATTCACAAGGAAAGTTAAAAAAAAAAACAAGATTAGATTTGGTTCACTTCGACTAGACGACTATGAGTGTCAGCGTTATAGCTTTCAGGGAAACGGAGGATATCGGCTGTCCCCTTTGCAACCTGGTCCTCATGAATGGTAATATGTAATATCCAAAGATATGACCGTTCTTTGCCAGAAGTGACTAGCCTGAGGTTCTAGTACCTCAAATGCCATTCAGGTCTGAGAGGCCTCCATGCCCTGGAATGACAATAACCCATGCCATGCCCACCATGTGGAGACGTGTGAGGTGAATCCCCCTGTCAGGGCCTCTGGTCCCTGAGCTGTGCAGGAAGACCACCCACCTGTGCCCCTGTTGGTCGCAGCTTCAGTGTCCTCTTGTTTCTTGCTCCCGGCTCTCATCAATAAAGCAATTACCAGACTTCCTCCAATAATTATTTTTTCTTCTCTGTCATCACACTTTCTTCTCTAGAACTGCAGTTGGAGCAAACTAGCATTTGTTGTTTTGAATTAGATGAGGGAAATTTTATTTAATTTGTTTCACCCAAGAGACATTCTATTTTCTCTGAGAACTTTTTCCTGTGATGAAATTTTTCAAGCAAGTTTATTATCAAATACAGATGTGGTTCATTTAGTATCAAGGACAACTACCAGGTTCCAGATTTTTGCTGTTTTAGTGGTTACCTCAATTTTATAGCACAATCTAAAGTAAGTTGATCTTAATAGATATGTTTTCCATGGGTGTGATGGGAATTAATGTATGATTATATGGAAATTTTGGAAGTATAGTGTCTCTGTTGCAGTTTTCAACCTATGGGTTATGACCCCTTGGGTGGGTGTTGAACAACCCTTTCACAGAGGTCACCCAAGACCATCAAAATACAGATAATTACATTACAGTTCATAACAGTAGCAATATTATAGCTATGAAGTAGCAACAAAAATAAGTTTATGGCTGGGGGTCACCCAATATGAGTAACTGTGTTAAAGGGTCACACCACTAGGAAGGCCGAGGACCTCTGCACTATCAGGTATTATGGCAGAAGGAGAACCACTCTGCCTTGCTCGTTCTCTTGCTACATGAGAGAGCTCCAGTGCCTTTCCTTGTCACCATCAGGCTTCTGTCTGGTATATCAAAGAAAAAAATTATTTGGAACAGAGAAAGGAAAAGATTTCCAAGAAAAAAATGACAATTCTGGCCTATGGTGGGACTGCCTTGAAGTTGGGGTGTACATGAATAAACGGATAGATACGTGGAGAGAAGCCAGTTGCGCTAGCCCTCACTTCTGATTGCAGAACCTGAGAGGCAGAAACAGGAAGATCATAGGAAGTGTGAGACCAGCCTGGTCAGGGCTGCACATTGAGACCCTGTCTCAAAAGACTAAAAGCAAGAGCTGAACTCTCTGGAGATCTTCGGAGAGTGAACACAGCTCAGAGAGTGAACACAGCTCAGAGAGTGAACACAGCTCAGAGAGTGAACACAGCTCATAGTGAACACAGCCCAGAGAGTGAACACAGCTCATAGTGAACACAGCCCAGAGAGTGAACACAGCTCAGAGAGTGAACACAGCTCAGAGAGTGAACACAGCTCATAGTGAACACAGCTCAGAGAGTGAACACAGCTCATAGTGAACACAGCTCATAGTGAACACAGCCCAGAGAGTGAACACAGCTCAGAGAGTGAACACAGCTCAGAGAGTGAACACAGCCCAGAGAGTGAACACAGATCTTCAAGAATATTTTTTTAACAGGATTTCTAATTTGGGTTGGAAAACCCAAGGAGAATGAACACAGCTCTTTTAGAATTTTTCATAGCTCTTTTTGGATTTGTTTCTAACAGGATTCCTGAATTACTTAGAGAGCAGACACAACTGTTTTAGAACGTTTTCTAGCAGATATCCAGAGAAGGCAGTGTGAAAAGCGAACACAGCAGTTATAGAATTTTTTCCCGCTGTCTGATTTTGATAGGAAAACCTAAGAATTACTTTTAGAATTTTTCTAACAAGATTTCTGACTTGGTTGAAAAAAATCAAAAGAAAAAAAAAATCTGACTTTGGTTGGGAAACCCATGAACTATCTAGAGAGCTTTAGAATTTTTACTAGCAGACAGAGCTGTCTCAACCAGAGAGTTTATAGAATTGCAAGAAAAAGCTGTCCAGAGCAGAAGAGAACACACACACACACACACGCACACGCACACGCGCGCACACACACACACACACACACACACACAGAGAGAGAGAGAGAGAGAGAGAGAGAGAGAGAGAGAGAGAGAGAGAGAGAGAGAGAACAATCTGAAAGGCTGTCTCGAGCAGACTACGGAGCTGAGAGCTATCTAGGGAGCCATCAGAGCAGAACATAGGACCCATTTGTTTTTGCTGCTCCCAGACACCCCTTCTCTCAGAACCCATCTCCAAGCCGAGGCTGATTCTTGGCACGGTGAAGAGAGCAGGGAACAGGGAGGAGACGAGTAGCCTGGAAGAGCTGTAGCAGTTCCCACTTCAATCCTCTGCCTCCTTTGCCCAATATTCTAATAGAGAGAACCATTTCCTCTTTCTGTGAAGTAAACCCTGGGTGTGTGGGATTCTGGAGTGCCTTTTCTCTGGTACCTTCCTGTTTTCATCTGTCATCTTTCATTTGTTTGGGGCTGACACGGTGATCTCTGGGTCAGCAACATGGTTAAGTGTAATGGGTAGTCCTGGGACTGGCCACCCACAATGCTAAGGCTTTTTTTTTTTTTTTTTTTTTTAACTAGGCAAAGAATTTTATTAACCTTTTCCAAACTTTATTTCCAGGCTTCTTCAGCCTTCTTTGCTGCAAAGAATGAATTATGAATAAGCAAAAACTGAAAAGAGCTGCAGTCTGTTGGTGGGCTTGGGCTTAAAAATATTAGAGATTTAGATTTTATCAGATTTTTTTTATAAACAAAAAAAATTTTTTAAAGTAGTCATGATATAACTTCTGCAAGTGTCACCTTCTTCAGAAGTTGCCGCATTCTTAGAAGCCTCATCAACATTCTCCACCAGATGGGAAACTCCGTCACCAGCATCCTCTCCAGCAGCAAGTGCTGCTTTTCCGTCCACAGATTGTTTGCACAGAGAGCTTCAGCCAGTCTCCTTAAACCAGTCAGACTGTCTGCGCCACGCTGGTTTAGGATACTGGGAAGCATTTCTGTCAGCTGCTTTGCTCAGCGTGGCCTGGACTGGTGAAGGTGTTTGCTGAACTGTAGGGTTGTTAAAATGCATCCCTCTTCCTTGGATTGTAAACATATTCACCTCTCCTAAACCAGAGATATTGTTTACCTCTAACTTTTTTAAGGAGAACTGCAGTTTTTTGTCATCTACGAGCACTTCCTTTCCCACCAGTGCACACTTGTGCCTGCAGTTTGGCGAGTTTTTCCTGGTTCATGATAGTTTCTTTCATCTTGTCCGAGTGGAAATGGGGCTGCAAGGGGGGACTAGGGTTCACACTCAGAGCGTCTTGAGCACACCAGCTGAGATAAGGCACACACACTCGGGGATGCAAGGTGACAGCTCGCTAAGGCTTCTTATACACAGGGCTGCATAACTGTGCATCGCTTCTGAATAGGCATCAGGCTGGTTACCGGAAATCACTGAACTTGCTTGTTCTTCCAAGAAATCAGGTTTGCTTCTTCATCCTTCTTCCACAAAACAGAAACCAAATGTGAAAATCACAACTGGTGTGTGGTGTTCGGTGAGGGTCAAAAGCTAGGAAGGACCAGGCAATGGTGTTTGGACATAATCATGTGTAAAGTATAAAATTATAAGGATGATACCGGCCTGCGGTGACACATCGCTGTAGTGCTCGCGCTCTGTCGCTAGGGCGCTCCGTCCGTCCCATGTTTGATCCTTCCCGCTGTCCTTCAGTGGGAAAAAAAAAAAAAAAAATAAGGATGCTGGGCTTGTCTTCAACGGTGTTGTTTAGATATATGCATTGCACACATCTAGGGTGTTGCTCAGGCATTGAGTTCTTTTATAACAACATTTGTGAGACTTGGTTTGCTTTGTTTCTTTGTTTCTTTGTTTGTTTCTCTCTATTTCTTTCTTTGTTTCTTTCTTTGTTTCTTTGTTTCTTTCTTTGTTTCTTTGTTTCTTTCTTTCTTTCTTTCTTTTTTTCTTTCTTTCTTTCGATTTAGTGATACCATCTGCTCCCCATCTCTTTGCATTGCTGGGGATCAAATGGGAGATACTTGAATTCAAGGCAAGCATTTTTCCACTGAGCCACAGTCTCTCAGGCTCCTTTTTCTTTTGAAAAATCAACTTGATAAGATTCTAGTTCTGAGTTAGAAAGGTTTGGAATGATTTAAAACCTCCCAGTTTTGCTCATTGTTCAGTAGAAGGCTCTACCACATGGTCTATAATAGAAGGAAATGAACGATAGAGTCGGCGATACCTGGCCCATTCCTCCCTCTGTTTGTAAGTTATGTAAGCTGGAAGCATTGCCCTCTCCCAGTTTACTTTGTTTGTTTGTTTGTTTGTTTGGTGTTTTCCATCTATGAGATGGAATGAGGTTATTACTTTTGTAAAGACTGAATTACATCAAATTATACAAAGCTCCAGTGCCAGTGAGATGGCTCAGTGGGGAGACACTTGCCATATCAAACCCTGCGGCCTGAGTGTAGTACCCCTGCTGTACACAGTGGAAAGAGAAAACTGAATTCCAAAACCTGTCCTCTGACTTTTTTCCTTTAAGTTTTGCCATAGCACATGTGCCCCCCCATACATAAACAAGTAAATAATAAAAATAAATGAATAATAATATAAATTCCAGATAACTTACAGTTCCTTTCCCACATGTCCTAAAATTCATGCTCAGTCACTGCTTTTCTTTCTCTCCCTCCTCATTTCCATGGTTTCACTTAAAGTAAACCAGAAAACCATAGAAATAATTATTTGGAATTTTTGTGGCCGTCTCACTTTTGCTAAGGGGTAATTCCAGAATTTCTGCTTTGGAATCTTGACACTGTTGGTAGTATACACTGCTCTCTTCATCTCCCCTCTTTCTTTTGGTCTCTGCAGGGATAGAAGATCTCTGTGTTGAGCCCATTTGTATATTGTGACTGACCCTGGCCATCTTGCTTATGTTTTCCACCGTTACATGCTATCTCTTGGTGGTGACTGCTAGAGCTAAGTACTTCCGGGGCAGTTTGTGTTTACTCTCATGCTGAGTGAGCTTTGGTTTAAAACAAATAAAACTCAGCCTTGAGCCAGAACGGACTTGAGCTTTGACAACTGACTGTAGCCATTAGTTGACTCAAGTGTGTCAGTAAGATGAAATGGATTAGTGAAGAATAAAATGCTCTCTCAGTTTAATTAAGTAAGTCACTATACATAGTATGAAGATTGAATTCAGAGCCTCACTCTTACAATGCAGTGGCCTTCTGCCACATGACTGATATAATATGAGGTAAAGCCCTTCTCTTTGGTATCATAGATCTGGTGTTTCTGGGATTGTCTCTCGTCCCTTGGTTCAGGAATGTCCCTTCCCTTGCTTTGCAGCATTGTTCAGTTCATGTCAAAGGTCTAGGCATGTTAATGAAGAGGCGAAGAGGCGTCTCTTAGAGAGGATGAAGGAGTTTGGGCTGTTTGGCTGAGTGAGTGATTGCACTCTCTTTCTTTGTATTTATAGCTCATCTGTCTTCTGATGGTTCTGGGCTCCTAGCAGGCACGTGTCCATTGTTGTTGCGTGCACAAAGCCCAGTATGTATGTTTGACAAGTTAGCAGTGTGGCAACTCTGCTTGATGCTGCCGGACTCGGGGATTGTTTGGTTTGGCAAATGGCCAGCTCTCTGCTATAAGATGCATTTCCTTGACAGGACAAAGTATGGAGGCACATTAGCTGCAAAGTTTACAAAGGTCAGCTAAACACACACAATAAATATTAATAAACAAAAAAGGCCCACCCACCTTTGACTTTGAACTCTGTTTCTTCCCTCTGTGTTTTGGAATCCCTGTAGCACTTGATTAATAACCAGTCTTAAGGTAATTGAGCCTCAAGTGTCCTGTGCCTAAGCTAGTCTGCTCACAGGCCCCTCATTGGCTGCCTTGGTGACTCACTGCCACAGTGGAGTGGTCTCTGGACTAACTGTTTAGTTCAAGGGCTCTTACTTGCATTATGCTGCTTCTGCATGAGAAGAGGGTAAATGTGCTGTCCCTGCCAGCTTCTGCTGAGCAGTCATGTGGGGTGTGTCTTGGAGCTCTGGAGATAAAGGATCTGAGCAGGAATAGAGGTGGAATGCCTTCAGACTCCCTGGAAAGCAACCAGACGTTGGTCTGTTGGCCTGAGCAGTTGCCTCTCTAACATTTACACCCTCGGTGGAAAGGGAGAGAGTAACAGTAACCTGCTGCCCCTGGAAACTGCCTGTTTGGCTGGGTGTCTTGGAATTTATCAGGCCTACATTGTGGATCTTTTCCAATTCTGCACCCTGCTCACTTGAAAACATATTTGAGAACCAGTAACTGCTTAGCTAGACCTGTAGAGAACCAAGGAAGAGAAAGAACTCTAAAGCCATGTCACTAGCATTGTCCTGGGACCATTCATGGGTGGCTGGGCTTTCTGAAGGCACTTGAAAGCCCCTTGGCCCCTTTTCTTGCGCTCTGGTTCATACACATATTCTCTCCAGGACTACAGAAGGAAGGAACCAACCCTGCTGGATTTGTGTGATGGTCAATTATAGTAATGATACATAGAAACCAAAGTCTTCCTCATGGAAAAGGGCAGTTTTTAAGTTGAACATTGCCTCCAACTCTGGTTAACAAAGTAACCCATTTAGGTATAGGTGACATGGAGCTTTTCACTTACTTGAAGAGTACCAGACACTATTCTAAGGACCTAGAATATACTGCCAAACAAAACTAATCCAAATCTCTGGCCATGGGACATGAATTCTAGTTGAGAAAGGCATAGCAAAAGTAATTTTAAAAATCCTATTCTGTATTGAAGATATGCACTAGGGCAAAAGGGAAGCAGAGCGAACAGAGTTAAAGTGGGCTTAAAGGTAACATCGTGTAAGCAGAGGCCTGAGATGGTGTCAGCTCAGATGAACTTACCCTAGGTAGGGTTACATAGACACAATTTGGGAAGTTGCCTCTGTGGCTCTTCTCATGCTTCCTATACCTAACCAGGAAGTGCCCAGTGGTCTAGGCACAGTTGCCACCATAGTCTCAATGGCAGAGCACCTGCAGAACACTGTCAACACACTTAATTCTGACTCACCAACCTGGAGCTGTTTTATTAGGCAAAAAATCTGACTTTCATACATATGCATCCTAAAGTAGCTTCCATGTATACCTGCATAGACCAGCAGCGACTGAGGGGCTGAGGCAGGGGAAGAAAGAGAGAGGGGCTAGTATAAGGGCTAGCAGGTAAGGGGGCTTGCCACCAAGTCTGACAACCTGAGTTCAGTCCCTGGAAGCCATCCATATTGTGGAATGGGAGAATGGGCTCCTCTGATCTCTGCGCATGCACTGTGGTACACACTTTCTCCCCTCCTCATAACTAACCAAATGTGTGTAAAAGAGAGAACATTAGAAAGGAACACCTCACTGTCAAGTATAAAGGATTCCAGTGGCTCAAATGGTTCGAGTGTTTCTCCTGTTACCGTTGTTTGGTTTGCTTTTAACACTTGCTAGCCAACACTGGAGAGCAGCACCACAGATCTGAGGCAAGCTAAGGAAATGTGAAAGCCTGCCCTTTCAGCTTGCCCCACCCCCACCTCCACTTCCATGGAGGAAATGCCAACAGACTCTGGAATGGCTCAGTCCACTTCAGTGGCGCACAGCTTACTAACCACCTTGAAGTACTGTTGGATGTGAATTAGCAACTTGCAGGTTCTGTTTAGCTTCCTCCATAGTTCTGGAATATCAGAAAAGGGTTTGCAGCCATTTAACTATCGCCAGTCAGGTGAGAGTAGAATTTCTCCCAAAGGTATTCCTTCTTAATGAAAGAGTGGGATGTTAGAGACAAGGACTGACGCTCAGCCTCAGGACACAGGGCTGCAGTGTTTTGATTTTACCAGGAGGACCTCAGATGTCAGTGTCTGGCTGTAGCTCTTTCCCTTTCGTCCATATGCATGTGTGCAGGAAATGGGCTGTTAGTCAATGATGAATTCATGCTTCCCCTCATCTTGCTCCAAATGAGATTTGTAGAACTTGGTGTGTGGTATTTGTGCTTCTCAGTGTCACCTTCCTGTTCCCCTCCCCCTGATTCTCTTTATGCTGTCCCTCCAATCTTCCCTCCTACCCCAAGAAAATTGAAAACAGCTTGTGAGAACTCAGAACACAGGTTCTCTGGGACCCCAGAGTACCAGTTATTCCTCACCAGACATGATTCAGAGGGCCGTAGCTTCTAGTGAGGCACCTCTTTAAATAGCTTCCATCAGGTAAATATCAGGGCTTTGCAATTGATATCTGCTTTATTTCTGTCATGCCTTTGCTGTTTTGTCTCACAGGCAGGGAGAGATTATTAATTGTCTACCAGTATGTGCTCTTTGTAAAAAATCTTAATGAGACTTGGGTCTCTGTGAACTAAAAACAATAACCACCTGGCCTCAATCTGAGTCCAGTGGACTATTGTGTGTGTAAAAGCATGAAAACCAGATCGCTGTGGTGGTGAGCCTCACAGGGAGCCAGCATTCCTTAGTGCCAGCCTCACACTGAAACTGGACTGCCTAACTGTGGTTCCAAGGCTATCAGGAAAACAGGGTTATGTGCAGAAGTGAATGTCTTGTGTTTCTGTAGAAATTCACATGGATGATAAGAGGTGGTATGGACTTCACTTACAGAACGCAACACTATGACTTAGAAGGTATCTGAGAAGTTATGGGTTCCCTCAGCCAGTACTTGACTCCTTAGTAAACTGACCGTCAAAGCACCAGCTGGATTCTTTCCTTCCCCTCGGGTTTTTTCATTTGGTCACCTGACTTGACGTCTATGGCTGTCCTTTTTAGAGTGTGGTCCGCTGCCTGTGGCACCCGAAGCTGAACCAGATCATGGTTGGAACTGGAAACGGACTGGCAAAAGTGTACTACGACCCCAACAAGAGCCAGAGGTATTTCATGGGAAGAAAAGCCTTTGAGATGGATGACAACTGGGGAGGGCTTGGCTTCACCCTGGCTTTTATTCATGCCCCTTTGATGGGGATCCACCCTTTTAGAAAAGGCAGCTGGGACAAAGTAAAGCCTCAGACTCCTAGCATTGTGCTTTAAATGGGATTTAGATCTCACCCTTGATCTGCATCGAATTCAAAGGGAAAGTTGCCTGGGGATTTGCAGTCTTTTGGCTGAAATGTTGAGTGCAGGGTGGGGGTTCCTGCTTGCTCCATGTACTCCCCAGACAGTGGCATTAGCAGAGATACATGTGAGGGATTAACAGACAGGACTGGCCACTCACAAGAAACAGCAGCAGCTTTTCTCTTTTACCTTTTTTAGGGGAGCTTTCAGCAGTTACTAGTTTGTGTATTTGACCAGGTTATGCTGTGTCAACTGAAAGGGATAGGGTAGCACAAGTCCTTTCCCTGGGCCCTAAGCTCACCCCAGGTCAACATAAGCATACCAGTTTAATCCCAAGGTCTGGAAACTGGGAGAGGCTCACCTAGCTCCTCAGGTATTAACACTTTCTTTTCCATGAGATGGACAACTGTAACCACCCCAAGGAGAATGGTCCTTCCCGTTTCCATTAGTGTATAAAGTCACATGCTGAACTTGTGCCCTTCCCTGTCATGCTGTTTTGAGGTCTTATATGCTGTCTACGGAAAGTAAAGCTTATCTTTATGAATGAACCTTCACTCACCATAATTCTGTTCTCATTAGAAGTGGACAATCCAGTCTTCAGAGGTTTCTGAACTAGTGTTGAAACCTTTGCCTTATAAAATAAAGTTATAAAATGATATTTAAGAAGAAGTAGGGTTTTGTTTGTTAATAAAGTAAAAATGTTAATTACTGTGGATGGAGAACACTCAGAAAACTGCCAGCCTTATGTTATGACGCCCATTTGGAAAGTGCTGTCTTTACTTGGGATCTATAAGATTTGCTTATGTGTATTTTCTTCAGAGAGACAGATTAGTATCACTAAGGTGAGGTAAGCTCTTCAATGGACTGTCAGTTAATCAGCACTGAGCACTGCCACTAGGCGTACTCCAGCTTAGACACTTAAAACTGTATTAGATATGGACATACACCATGCCGGGTCCTGCTGGCTGTAGGACCTTGGTTGCTTTCATCTGGAACATAGGCTAAAAATAGAATCCTATGACCTTGCTTAATGTACAAAATTTCTTTAACATCTTATGTTCTTAAATTACTTTTGTGGATTTCTCTTTACATTAGTGTCCTGAATGCTTTGGTACTTCTCTAGATCTTTCACTTGGTGGGAGACTGACTGATAGATGTGAATTTCTGGAATTTTATTGTCACCAAGACCCCATCTCTTAACAGGATGGTCTGCACAGATTATTTTTAAAAGCGTCTCACAATTAGTGAAAATGCTACAGTGAAACCATGGGTTAAAATTAATTTTAAAAATGAATTGGCCAAGGTCTTCCAGTGTTTCAGTGTTCCCTGTATTACTACATACAGAAGTAGAGGTAGGGTGTGTGTTTTGTGTGTGTGTGCGCATGTGCGTGTGTTGTGTGTGTGATTGCTTTGAGACAGTCTCTGATGGAACCAGAAGTTTAGTGTTTCACCTCTACCTATTCCTGAAATACACTAAAGAAAATAATTTGTTTTAACTCCTCATAGGGGAGCAAAATTATGTGTGGTTAAAACCCAGAGGAAGGCGAAACAAGCTGAGACCCTGACCCAGGACTACATCATCACCCGTAAGTTGTTGTTAGCTTTCCTCTGTCTTCCGTTGCTCTTCTCTGTGGTCTTGTTCATTGCTTGGTTTGAAATCAGAGAGGGTGTAGAGTTGTGGCATCTATTACATCATCTTCTATCATGTGGACACAGATACAAGACACATGACAGCATCACTTTAGCTTCTTGATTTTTTGCAAAGATGAGGCTTACCTCATGTAACTCCTCATCCAAATGGGAAGCACTGGCCTGAACTGAATGCATTATTCTATTACAGTGTTTTAAACACTAACATTATTCTGTGAATAACCAAGATTCAGAAGGGCGGCAGTGTGATGCTGAACAATGAATTCATCAGTGAGATTAGACAAGGGATCCATGACCATGTACTAACACACTTGGAGGAATTTCTGTATAAAATGAATTCTCTCAGGTGGGTCAGACAACCCCACTAATCGGACAGGCCTGTGTTCCGAAAGCCATAGCCTCAGACCTGTAAGAGCCCAGGAAGGAAATCTTGGATGCCACAGAGATGAGTAATAGCATAGCCTAGGGTGCTCTACTGCTGACCTTCTTCCTAGTGACGGGTCTCTTGTGAGACCAAGTTCCATAGGGCTAGTAATCAATCAAGAGATCCCAAGATACTCTTTGCAAGAGTAGAAGTGTTAAGCTGGGGTCATAGCCAGTCCAGTTCATGTGATTATATGCAGCCTTCTTAAATCCCCCAGTCATGGAAAGTGAAAAGCAAATTTTTCCACCTAAAAGTCCTGTGTGCCATGTTGCCTCACAAGAGTGATGAGGAGTCACCTGCTTAGCTTCCCTGACTCAAGGCTGGCACAGTTTATGGTGAGTGGTACAGACTGGAAGTAGGGGCAGAGGATCTTTGTCTTCTTCGGTCCCCTGAAAATGTATTCTCTTTGAAAACATATTTAAATATGTATTTAATGTAATTCTTTTTATGTGAACACCTGACAGTAGTCGAATACACGTGCCTGTGTTACCCTCTTGTTTTGTGTACCAACTATGTGGAAGGAGGGCTAAGCACCCCGCCCTTGTGGTCACTCAGTGTTTGCACCCCTCTACTTAGAGGGGGTCACATTTCAGAAGTGTGTGAGGTGATTCCAGTGTTTATGAGACTTCTAAAGAAACTTGAGGACTGACAGGCACGTTGTTGGCGTTACTCATATCTGGGTTCCATAAGAAAAAATAAGAAAGTGATTCTATGAAGTGTTTCTTTTCAAACCAGAGAAATTGAGCTTTAACCCACTGTTAGGGAGATGAGACTCCCCAGTGTCTCCTTGGCAGCGTTTCCTGAGTCCCATTCCCTGCCAGCAGAGGTGAACAATGAGTCTGGTATCAAACAAAATTGGCTAATTGGTTACAGTAAGCCTGTCTTTTATTATTAAATGAAGGCTATCATTATGATTTCCATTTCATGTTTCAGTTAGTCATGCATTAGCCATGTTTTTGGATGAAGGGTTATTATTATAATGAAAATTTTCAATGTGACTTCTTACAGCTCACGCCTTGCCCATGTTCCGTGAGCCCCGCCAACGAAGTACAAGGAAGCAGCTGGAGAAGGACAGACTGGACCCCTTGAAGTCACACAAACCAGAGCCTCCTGTCGCAGGCCCAGGTGACTGAAACAGCCAGTTGTCTGGCAGGGGGAGGAGAGGGCAGGCTAGTGCCATTGATGTGGAGGTGGACAGAGCTTTAGGGCCTGAGTTGTTCCTGATCTTCAGAGACACAGTGGCTTTCAGATGCTTTTTTGACCAGCACCAGAATCACAATGTGTAGAGCTTACAGAGATGCAGTGCTGAAACAGAGAAGACACCGAGGGCCTTTTCCTCCCTGGCTTGAGCCTTGGGTGACCTCACTTGAACTCTGGGACTCCTTGGAAGCCAGTGCTAAAACTGCTGCTCTCAATATTGGCTCACTATTGGTCTCCTAGCCTGCTGTCCAAACTGCATTAGGTTTCACACAAGGCAGAGAGTGACCATGGCTTAGCTCGGTGTGATAAGGTGGAGCTGCCCATTTCACTGGCAGGTAGAAAGAAGACTGTATAAGTAGGAGAAGCTGCAGGGCCGGCCCCTCCCACTAAAAGCTGTAATAGTTATTGGCACAGAAAGCCTGTAGCAATTGGTCTTCTAAAACAATTTCTTCTTAATTAATGAAATTTATCTTCTAGTGTTATTTGGTTAGTCATGTGTTTATCTTTCTAAAAATCAGATCTGGAAAGAATTTTCTAAAATGTCAGCCCATCTTTGTTAGGAGAGACCCGGCAGGATGCAGTTCCCTAAGCTTGCTGGCTGCCAAGTCAGTCAGAGCAGACAAGTAAAGAGAGCCTGTGTGTTCACGTGACTTGTTCCCCTCAGGATATAGAGCAAAGTGCCTATAATATATCTACATGGAGTATGTAAAGCCCTAAAATACATGCGTTTACAGCTAAAATAGCAGTTAATGAATAGAAGTTACTTTTTGTATTGAATATCAGCAAGTTCATGCTAAGGTGATTTTTAGTACAGTCCTTAAGAAAATTTTTTTTCTTTTTAAAAAAAAATCAGTGTCATTTTGTAAATTAAGCAACTGGAACATTTTTTTAAATGTCTTTTCCTGTTTTTAAATGTTATAGGTGGATGATTCTTAGTTTTGACAATGAAAGGTGCAAGGGTGATAAAACACAGTTAAGATCTGCGCTCAGGACGCAGCTCTCTTCATGCTCATACTCTGGTCTCTTCATGCTCTCTCTAATCAGGGCTTTTTTCTTCTGAAACAGGTCGTGGTGGCCGAGTTGGAACCCATGGGGGCACCCTGTCCTCCTACATTGTGAAGAACATTGCTTTGGACAAGACGGATGACAGCAATCCCCGGGAAGCCATTTTGCGTCATGCCAAAGCAGCAGAAGATAACCCATATTGGGTTTCGCCAGCATATTCCAAGTAAGGAAAAAGCTGTTTAAAACAAAAAACTGGGGTCTCGTGAACTATGTTTAATGTTCAATTACTGACTTTTGAAATTTTTACTAAAACTAGTTTTAGACTTAGGCATGATTGTAATGCCTTACATGACTATAATATAGTTGAATATTCTCTGTAGAGGTCACCACTGGCCAACTGTTAAACCTGACTGTCTTTCTGAGTAGGATTTCTTTTCAAGTATCCCTTTTGGAGTTAATGAGCTGTATTTAAACTTCATTTCCATCATCTGACCTTCTGGAAACCCCTTTCTATTTAGTTTTCTGTCTAACTGTGTAATCATTCGACAGATGAAATGTGAATGAACAATGCCTCCTATTTTGTTAACAAATTTTGTTTATAAACTGTAGGACTTTATTATTTATTACTCTTGATATCATTTCCATTTATTCTACTTCTGATATCTCTTATAAAAACCTTATTGTTTTATTTTCTGTCAAAAGATAAAAAAAAAGATAAAAAAGTATCCAGCTGCTTATTGTATTTTTATTATTTTAAATAATTTTTATATAAATTTCTGGGTCTCTAGGGTATAAGATAATATGTAAATGGTGTTGAACTCTTCCTTTCTAATTTTTATACCTTTATTTCTTTTTCTCATCAACTTGCCTTGATTACTTCCAAAATAATAGTAAATTATGTCATTGGGAGGAAGCATACTTTTCTCCCTTTGAACTTTAGCAGGAAAGAGTCTAGTAAACTGTGAATCGTCCCTTCTTGTATATGAAGAAATCTAACCAGTGGCTTCATAGTGTTTAATCTCATGTTCTTTCCCTAAAATCTAAAGTAGACTTTTGAGAATATGCCTGTAAGAGCTTAAGGAAGAGCCCATTGCTCTCCGTTCTTCATTCACTTAATGGCAGTTAGTGAGAACCCCCTCTGTGTGAGACAGTGTTCTAGGGCGTGGAGACACAATCATCTTCATGGCAGACAATGCAGGACCTGAGATGTTGGGGACCTGGAGTAATCAGGGAGGGGCCAAGTGCTACTTTTGTGAGATATTCCTTTCTTTATTGTATGCATATGAGTGTTCTGTGTGTGTCTGTGTCTGTCTGTCTGTCTGTCTGTATATGGCACCATGTGTGTGCACTGCCCACAGAGACCAGAAGAGGGCTTCAGATCCTCTGAAATTATAGTTACATACAGTAGGCAGCTGCCTTGTGGGTGCTAGGAATCAACTCCATGTCCTCTGGAAGAACAGCAAGTGCTGAGCCATCTATCCACACCCCAGGTGCTATTTTAGATATGGTTGTCAGAGTAATTTCCGTACTGAAGTGGAGGAGTGGAACCTGCAGTTATCTTGGGAATAAGTATTCCACACAGAGAAAGCAGCCTGCAGAAACCAGAGCCAAGCATGTCTATGTACTGAATCCTGTTCGTTCCTTTAGCCACTTTAAAATTATTTTAAAAATTATTTCATCGTCATCATCATCATAGTCATCATGTGTGACTGTGAGCACTCACGTCTTGGCTCATGTGTGGAAGTCTGAGGACAGCTTTTGGGAGTAGATTTTCCTCGTCCATGCTGGAGTCTAGTATTTGAACTCAAGTCACCAGGCTTATATGGTGACTGCTTCTACCTATCTCACTGGCCCCTTATTGAAGTGGTGACATGATTTTCCTCCTTTGGTTTACGTGTGAGAACCTCTGACACCGCCTTATTGTGTTGCCTACTTGTTAGTCCAGCTTCCTAACAAACTAACTTTAAAAAACTTACCTGTTTTATAATTATCTTATAAAACAATTCACAATTAATATATTCCTCGGACAGTCACCCATCCAGGTTTTCAAGTTTATTTAAATAGAGTTAATTAAAGCTGCTTTTGTCATTGTAAGTGGATTATTTTTAGTTGAACAAGTGTGCTGGGTATGAAGGAGGCGCTGCCATGCTGCCCCTCACCTAGGAAGAGTGCTTTGTGGGACTTGCAGCCCCAGAGCCCGAGGCTAGCCCTAAGCTCAGTGCCTTGACCCCAGCATGTGCTCTTTCGGGTGTACACCCTTTCTGCTGCATTTTCTTCCCACTCACTCCTTCCACCTGTTCCTGCTTCCTTACATTTGTTGCCTGCTAACTAAGTTGAAGGCTGTGCCTGCCTGTGGTGTGTAGTGTGGTAGCTGGGATCCTGTGTTCACCTGCTGCAGGATACTGCTTACTGCCAAGTGGCAAAGTGTGTGAAGGGAAGCTAATATTTAAAGGGATCTTTCCGTAAAGGTCACTGTAACTGAGAACGTGTGTCTGGTTGTTTTTCTCCACTGCAATTGACTTCTGTCAGTGATGAAGTGAAGGTGTATTTACTATATCTCTCTTGAACAGGGAAAGCAGGTCATCAGGAAGACATTCCATAAATAAGTGTTCGTGCTACACCACAGTATATGCTCACCTATAATCTCCCATGTGCTAATGATGCCTGAACACTTTACAGGAGTCACTTGAGGACCTCAACTCAGTCCTGACACTAGCAATGTAATAGCCATGCTAGTTTTCAAACACAGCAGGATTACAGAGGACTCTTGTTCAGCCGCACATGGGCAGATTCAGTTACAGTTTCTTTTTCAAAGATGCTGCTGGAGGGAGGGAAGGAGGGAGAGAGCTGGCTGGGGAAGGGGCAGGATGTAGATCCAGAATGCTATTAGCTTACACATCAGACAGGATAGATGTGTGTGGGAGCTCGGAGCCTGGCCAGCAGCCTGCCAGGATGACAGCTCTGTCAACCATGGCTGTTCTTTTTGCCAGATGAGCTGCTGTTATTGCTGGTTCAGTCACTTTGGCTTCACTGTACGTATCTTTTGAAATACAAGATTGGTGGATGTGTGTTGTATATGTATTAAAATATTGCTCCCCACCTATAAAGAGTCCATTTAAAGTCATATTGAGTTCATAAGCCATATTAAAAGCAGTCATTGTGGGCAAGGAAAGAGAGATAAGTATCCCCCCCCCCATACGCTAGTATTTGTAAATATTAGCTGATTGTCTGTCCACCATGTTCCTGTGTGGAGAACAGTGTGTCACAGACTAGTTTTGTGAACTGCTGTCTTGTAGGCCATTGGGGAGAGAACGGAAATGTGAATTGCCAGGTCCATTCCAGACTAATAGGCTCTGTGAGATTCTGCCTGAGAATCTACATTTTAAGAAGTACCTCAAGTGATGATTTTGCACAAAGATGCTTGTAAATAGTACAAAAAGTAATAACTCAGAATCATCAACTATTTCTCTTTAAGAAACTTCACGCTTAAAGACCAGACAGCTTCATTTTATAAGAGGCTCATAGCAAATCATTTCCCCAGGATTTGAAAACATAGCATGTTACAATGTTGTATTTAACATATGTATTCTTTGACTCAGTATAATATACCTAGGACTTTTGAAAAGGTGTCAATCGTATGAGGTGAGGAACCCTGTTATCTAACGTAAGTTATGTAAACAGTGATGACACTTCTTTTGTACTAACACTGTAATGGACTTGTTAAAAATCTTAGTATGTTTTATCACGGTAATCCTCATAACCCATAAGATAAACAGTATACTGTCCCCACCTTGCAGATGAGGAAACGGAAATGTGTAACCTGACCAGTGCTCCACAGGTCGCAGGTGGCGGACTTAGGACTGAGTATAAACGGTCTGCCTTCTACACTCTGTGGTTGTTTCTCCTCATGAGCAGCTAATAGTAGCTGTTGGGATGCTGAGAAGATGTCTGTGTGAGCCAGCATGGCTTAGTAGAGGGAACCCTAGACTAAGAGTCAGGAGTCCTGAGTGTACTTCCAGTTCTGCTGCAGCCTGCTAAGGGCAGGGCTTGCCTTACTGAGCTGTTTCGCCATATCCACACAGTAAGAGGGTAGGGCTCCATCCATAACTGTGTGCTCGTCCTTAGAAATATGTACCTGAGACATCAGAAAGAGTTCCTGGGGACCTGGCCTGCCTCTGGTTGTTTTCAAGTCTCAGCGTTTTTTCCTATGTACCGCTTGATAATAAAGGAGCTAATGGTGACCTTACAGGACAGTTCTGGGTTTTCCTTCATTCTTGTATTCTGTACCAGATTTCACACTTGTTCTTTTTCTAGTCGCTGAACTCTTAAACATAGTGCACTGCACTCTGTGAGTTCAAGGAGTGTTTATTTCCTAAAATGTTATGTCTTCATTTCCTGAAGAAGTCCTTATCTGCAGGCGTCTACTGCTTTATCTGTAAGCATCTTCTTACACATCCTCAGTGTTTTCTAAAAAGTGGTCAGGACAGAAGCAGCCATTTCAAGCTGAATCTTTTGGTCAAGCCTTTTATTTAATCATAATAATTCTGCAATTGTGATGATTGGGTCAGAGTTCAACCAGGCTGGATTCGTGTTAACAGGGTTAACAAGTGTGTCAGATTGTCGAGTCATGGCTATTATTGGCTTTGGCTTTGAGGTTTTCGCTCATAATAAACAATGGGCCCTTAGCCAAGAAACCTTGTGGTTTATACTCACATCCTCATGATTAAATGTTCCAAGTGATTTCCCCTCATATTCTTCCGATCACCCAGGAGCTTGCTTTCTGCTTCTTGCATGAATCACATCAGAAGCACACACCGTAATTAGAGAGACTGTGACCTGTGGACTTTCCATTGCAGCCGAAAACATTGCGATGACTTCATTCTGCTTTGAGTGTTAGAAGGAGTTGCAGAGACATAGGTTAGAGCTTAGTCAGAAGAAAATAGAAGTCCCCTGACACTTTGAGTCTCTGACACAGACAGTGCTCCCTAAATGCCCTTTAGAAGATTGCGGTGGGTGGGGATGGATTTGCTCTCCTGGCTGCTCTGGATGGAAACCCTGAAGGGCACTCACTTTCCTTGGCTTTTTGTCATTGTGCTGGAGTACACACTTGCCATGACTCACATTGTACAAATAATCTGAAGAATTTCTTCTAAAGTACCAAAGTCAGTGCACCATGAAAGCAAGAAGGAAGGACAGCAGAAGGAAGCCGGATCATAGGGCGGAGACGACCAAGCGTGGTATGTAATGACACGTACTATGCAGATGCATCAGTGAAAGCCTTTACTTTGTATACTAACTCCCAAAAAGAACTTCAGCCAACTCAGGAACGCTGAGAACAGGAGAAATGGTCTTCCCCAGAGAAGAGTACACCACTGGCTACCCAATATCATGTGCTCAGCCCTGAAAACATATACAAGTAACCTCCTACAGCCTGAGCAAGTGATACATAGAAATATAGAAACATATATATGTACATATATGCATGTAACAAGAACTAATGAAACAAGAGACCATAAATTTCAGAGAGAGCAAGGAAGAGTATATTGAAGGACTTTAAGGAGAAAAGGGAAAGGGTATATGATGTAATTATGTTATTAAATTTCAAAACTTAATGATACAAAGTTGTAGACTATTTTTTTTAAAAATTAGCACCAAGCATCACCAAATTATAACTTGCAGATTTGATGGGCATTTGTATAAGCTTCTATATAACTTCATAAAATCATATTTCCTTGTAAAAATACAGGATATACTGGGAAATGTGACTGAGCAAGAATAAAAACAAAAAGCATCCCTTTGATTAGTTTACTTAGTGGTGACAGCAGTCATATATTGAAACTTAATTGTCCTTGATTAATCCAATGAGCTGTTACCAAAATTTAATCAGATGAAAACCTCTACTCGAAAGAGTTAATTAAACAGAAGATGCAAGTTCCACATTAGCTTTCTATATGTTTAGCTTTTAGTTTTAACACATCAAAATGGCTAATATTGGCCAGTAGAAGAACAGATGTGGGTGACGCTGGTTTGAATAAAGTGCTCACTAAACAGGTTGAAACTATGATATCCCCGTGAACCGGCTGGTTATTTACAGTGTTCTCTTTATTTCTTTTAAGCCATTGCCTTTTCCCTGTTCTCAGACAGGGTAAGGGAGATGAGTCTGTCATGAGGCTGTTAAGTGCAAGGAACTGGGCCATTAATAATTAGAGAATAAGGGCTGCAGAGATGGTTAAGAGCATTGGTTGCCTTTCCAGAGGACCTAGGATCAATTCCAAGTCATATGGTGGCTCCAGGGCATCAGTGTCCTTCCTGGCATGCATATAGTGCAAGATACACATACAGAGAACACCCATGGAAATAAACAAATGTAAGATAAGAAGTGATGGGCAATATAAATGCTTTCTTGAAGAATGTCTCTCTTGCACTTTTGTGTAATGTATGTATGTAGCTTGAACTGCTGTGTTTTCATTGTCCATGCGCTTTGGCTTGCCACACTGTTTCTCATAGACATACAGGATGGAGACTGCCAGGAGCAGTGTACTAATTCCACTGTTTAAGCAGCTCAGAAAAGAATCCACGCTTAGTAGACTTAAAAGATGTATTGTTGCTGCTCGTTTCCTCGTGGCTCCAAAAGCAGGGTTTCCAGACCAGCTTTAAGTTGTTTTCAAATGCATTAATACTTTGTCCTTCTGCATGTTCACATCGTTCTTCCTTGTCATTGTTGGTTTATTTTTATAGTGCTTTCATGTGCCAAGGGCAAATTAGGCCGGCCATTCCCTAGAGAAGAAATCTGCTCGGTCTATTCTTAACTGTATGATTGCCCAATCGTCTCTGTTCTTCATTGTCTTGGTCAAGTGGTGACTAAAAAATCTGTTTAAAATGCCCCAAGATAGACCTGAATTGAATTATTAAGATCATTCTCATGTGTGGAATTACAAACTTTTACAAAAGAGTAACTTGAGGAAATGAACTCAAAGGCAAGCATTGCTCTGAAGAAAGCTGCACAGTTGAAAGCCATGCTGGTCTCCCTGCGTTCCTTCTGTCTTGGCTGCGTTCGTTCCTGTAAAGCACATTCGTCAGGTGATAGATGTTCCATGAGCTAGCTGGAAAAAAAAAATTTTTTTTAAGAACCTTTTCTTTATATAGCAAAAACCAAAGAACTCTTATTAAAGTTCTAAACTATTCTTTGTGAGTTTTGGTTTGGGAGCAATGTGGGTTGTTTGCGAGCCGAGCCTTCCATTTCCCATCATTCGCTGTGCTCCACTCTCCAGGATAAAGGTCTCTCCTTAAAGATGGCCTGAGAGCAAAGCTCGGTGTGCTTTGTCATCTTCAGTAGTTTTGTACAGCTTCTCCAGATGAGAAATACCTCCTCCTCGTTAGAGCAAATCACACCTCCTGTTAAAGAGACACAGTCTTATGCCTCCACCTCATTGCAGGTCCTGCTGTCCTCTTTCCTTTCCACTGTGCGAGCAGGATGGAGGGTTTTGGATATGTCCACTGTGTCCACTGTCCAGGGAGGGGAGTGGAAGGCTTTAGAGTAAGCACTTAGAACAGTTTCTAGCAGTTTGATACATTTGATGAATCTACCAGAATGTTTTTTAAGTATTTTAGTTTATTATTTGATAACACCTTATGTGTACATAATGTATTTTGGTTATCTTCATCCCTGTTACCTCTCTTCTCCTCCAGTTCCCTCTGAAACCTTCTTCCCAACAAACCCCCTTCCTACTTTTAAGGTGTGTGTGTGTGTGTGTGTGTGTGTGTGTGTGTGTGTGTGCGCGCGCCGCGCCTGTGCGCGCGCACGTGCGTACATGCACGCGTGCACATGCATGTTTATTTGTGCAGGTGTTTGGAGGCTAGAAGATGTCAAGTGTCCTGTTCTATCACTCTCTGCCTTATTAACCTTGACACAGAGTCTGGCACTGAACCTGGAACTTTGCTAACGGCTAGCAATCCCAGTCATCCTCCTGTACCCGTGCCCCATCCTCCTACTTGCCAGGCACTTGAGTTATAGCATCTGCATACTTTGTCCAGCTTGTACGTGGTACTGAACTCAGATCTCATGTTTTTGCAGTAAACAGTTGTACCCATGGAGCTGTCTTCTCAGCTTCCAGTGCCAAGTTTCATGTTGTTATATATCCTGTCACCCCTTAGTTCTGAGCCTTCTCATGTTTTGCTCTGTTTTGATTCTGTTCACTCATCAACTTTATTGAGACACAGTTTATATACAGTAAAGTATAAAGTACAAATTTTAGCAGAAACATACACTTGTGTAACCAATACTTCAATCTCTGTCCATAAGAACATTGTCTCCTGCTTCTGTACAGCAGGACTCCCTGCCTGTTGTTTTTCTGTGTCCTGCCAGGTTAGCCACCAGCCTTCTTCAAGTATTCCCTTTTTTTAAATTTTTTTTAAAATTTTTTAAAAATTTTTTTAAAAAAAAAGGGGTTTTTTTTTTTTAAATTTTTTTTTGGGGCCCTTTTTAAAATTCCCCGGGAAACTTTTTTTTTAAACCCCTTTTTTAAACCCCCCGGGGGAAAAAGGAAAAAAAAGGGGGGGGGCCCCCGGGGGGTTTTTTTGGGGGGGAAAAAAAAAAACCCCCAAAAGGGGGGGGGGAAAAAAAACCCCCCCTTTTTAAAAATTTTTTTAAAAATTTTTGGGGGGCCCCTTTTTTGGGCCCCCCCCCCTTTTTCCCCCTTTTTTTTTGGGGGCCCCAAGGGGGGGGGTTTTTCCCCCCAAAATTTTTTTTTTTTTCCCCTTTTTTTAAAATCCCAAAAAGGTTTTTTTTGTCAATAGAAATTTGGGGGGGGTTTTGGGAAAAAATTTTTTTTTAAAAAAAACATTTTTTAAATTTTTTTTAAAAAAAAAAAATTTTTTTTATTTTTTGGGAAAAAAAAAAAAAAAAAGGGGGGTTTTTTTAAAAAAAATTTTTAAAAAAAGGGGGTTTTTTTTTTTTTTTTTTTTCCAAAAAAAAAAGGGGAAAAAAAAAAAAACCCGGGGAAAAAAACCCCCCCTTTTTTTTAAAAATTTTTTAAAAAAAAAAATTTTTTTTAAATTTGGGGCCCCCAAAAAAAAAAGGGGGGGGGGGAATTCAATTTCCCCCGGGGGGGCCCTTCCCCCCCGGGGGCCCCCATTTTTTTTTTAAAAAAAAAGGGGGGGGGGAAAAAACTTTTTGGAAAAAAATTTTTTTTTTTTGGGGGAAAGGGGACCCCCCCCAAGGGGTTTTTTTTTTTCCCCCCCAAGGGGGGGGGGGGCCCCCCGGGGAAGGGGGGGGGGTTTTTTTTTTTTTTAAAAAAAACCCCCCTTTTTTTTTTTGGCCCCCCCCCTTTTTTTAAAAAAAAAAAACCCCCTTTTTTAAAAGATTTTTTGGGGGTTCCTCCCCCCCCCAAAAAAAAAAAAAAAAACCCCCCCCGGGGGGGGGGAAAAAAAAATTTTTTTTTGGGGGGAAAAACCCCTTTTGGGGGAAGAAAAAAAAAAGGGTTTTTCCCCCCCTTTTTTTTTGGGGGGCCCCGGGGGGTTTTTTTTTGGGGAAAAAAAAAATTTTTTTTCCCGGGGGGGGGGAAAGGTTTTTTTTAATTTTAAAAAAAAAAAAAAAAAGAGGTTTTTTTTTTTTTAAAAAAGGGCCCCCCCCCCTTTTTAAACCCCCAAATTCAATTTCTTTTTCGCCAAAAAAACCTTATTCCCCCACTGTGATTTTAATTTTTGTTTTCGGTTTCTCAAAGGAAAGGGAAATTGGGGCATCACATGATGCCCAACTTCCCCCCCCCTTTCCCAACTCTTTTAAATTTTGGGGCCATTTTTGCATTTTGCTCTGTAAGGGCTCTTTCATTTTTCCCTTCTCCTTTAAATAAAATTTAGGCCTCTTTCAAAACCCTCAGCCCTTACTCCCGGGGTCTCCTTCCCAATAATCTCTGTTTTCCCGTCTGGCCCTTTCCCGTCTTCCCCTGATAAACTTTAGAGTTTAAAACCCAAAAATCAGGCGAAAAAATTTCTCAATTTAAAACCCAAAACGTCATCTTAAATTTCCCTTTTCCAAAAAACCCTTTCCCGAGCAGTAATTCTCTATCCATTTGTGTGGCATAGAAAAAAATCAAAATTCAGCCTCTTGTGCCTTCCTTGTGTAGACTTCTGCCAATCTCACATATTTCTTAGGTCCAGCCTCATTCTGTACAGAAGGTATGCCAAATTTCAGCCCCCAAATCTTTGCCCTTGTTACCCTCTCCCTTCCCTGTCTGCTTGGAGAATTTCTTCCTTATTTTTGAGATGGGAATCTATCACTTTCCCTGAGCATGGCTCACCCAAGCAGTCTCTTCTTCTGCTCTCATGATTGCTCACATACCTTCCTACTATCACTTCCATTTATACACATGCATGGTTTTGTGAGCCTGTGTGTGTCTGTGTGTGTGTAACTCCAGGATATCCAGTGCCCTCTTCTGCCCCTCATAATACTAGGGACACAAATGGTATATAGACATCCATGAATGTAAAACTCCCATACATACCAAATAAAATGTGAATAATGGGGAAAATTGACCATACTGATAGATTTAACATGACCACAATTCTTTGACATTCATACTAGTGCCAATTTGACCAGTCCCAGGTGAGCCCCTGGCCTTGAGAAGTTTGCACATTCTTTCTCTTGGGACCTCTTTTCTAACAACGAGGTAGCCATGATGTAAGAGAAAAACTAATGACTCCAAACTGGACAGGAAGTAAAGGCTTGCTGATGACCAAGTCCCCATCTGACACAATTCTATTTCTTTTTAGGGAGGATCTTGTTATATATCCAAGACTGACCAAAACCTCATGATCCTGCTGCCTCTGCCTCCTCCAGTGCTGGGATTATAGGTGTGAGTTACCACATCTGGGCTTCTACTCTCTTATAAAATAGATCATTTGGTTCCACTTGAGTCATACCAGCTGTGGCCACATGGAGCAGAGATGAGTCAGCCCATATAGACTCCTGACCAAGATGTAAATTAGTGAGCAAGATAACTGATTATTATCACTTGAAGCTGCTGAGCTGTGAAGCTGAGATACAGAAATACACAACTAGAACAGCTTTACAGATTAACTGCTAACCAGTAGGCCACAAGTAGCACTAACTAATGTTCTGATAAAGCAACTCTGAATGTTCTTCTTGAATGTAGTTTAGCAAGTCATTTTTTTCAACTTCTTAAAACTTAATTACAATAATACTTAGGAATAGAATACTTATTTTCCACATGTTAAATGTAAAATTTCCAATATACAAACTTTATATAGTTTATATATACAGTATATATAGCCTTTTAGCCCATTATACATATATGTATCATCTTTACTCCCCTGTTACTTTAAATATAGATTGTTTTTAAACTGGCTATTACAGATAATGCTGACTTGGAAGGTGCCATGCCTTAAGCATTTTATGCATGCTAGAATTTTGTTAGAAGCTGATACCAAAAAATAGAATTATGTAGGCTCAGGAAAATTGTCTCATCTTTGCTAAACACAATCATTGTAATCTTAGCCCTTTGCCAATGGATGCCCAACTATCAAGGAAGAAGATGGTTCTGGACAATTCAGCTAGCATACTGCATTGGACAGTATCCTTCTGGAATCCATGTCCACCCAGAATCTTAGAATATGACTTTATTTAGAAGACTCTTTGCGGATATTAAATTAAGATGAGATCATACTAGATTAAGGAGGGCCTGCAATCCAATGGCTAGTGTCCATATAAAAACAGAGCCACATACACAGAGAAAAAGAAAACAAAGGAAATTAATAGTGATGTAGCTACTAGTCAAGGAATGCCAAAAGTGGCAACCACAAGTTAAGGAAGAGGCAAAGAGGCAAGGAAGGATTCCTCCCTGGAGTTGTAAGAGAAAGCATATCCCTTCCCACACCTAGATTTCTGATTTCTGGCGTCCAGAGCTATGAGGGAATAAACTCTGAGGGAATTTCTGTTGTTTTAAGCCGTTCCATCTGTTGTAATATTTTAAGCAAGTCCTAGAAAACAAGTACACTTAGCAACGTGATGTGAGGAAAAGCTTGGGTCCAGATGAGGCCGCCCAAGGTTTGTATCACCCCACTTCATGAAAGACTCAGAATGAATGAATGAATGAATGAATGAAGAAAAATCAAAGACACATACAAGAGATGCTTAGTGTCCAACATTAAGATTCAGAATTCTCTCTAATCTCCTTTAGTGTGGACTTGGATAATGATTTTTTCATCTACTAAATTTTGAGACAATTTTGTTATATAGCAACAAACATTTTCAAGTTTGGATGATTGTTCTTACACTTTGAATACATAGCCCCCAGTTTGATACTTCTTGCTCAGTCTACTGAGGTGATGCACTATGAATTTTTCTTATGGCAAAGTAATTTGATTACTTGGGCTCACCTCTAGACTGTTCTCTAGGATAGGACAATTTTGATGAATATTATGACTTGGATTGGTCTGGTGATTATACCTCAAGGAGATAAATGTATTTTTTTCTTTCTATTCTTTTAAGGCAGCAAATTTGCTGTCTCCTTCCCTTTCCACTCCTTACCTTGCACAAGCCCCACTAGTTGACCTAATAGTGGTTATCAAACCACTATAGCTTCTACAGTTGATTGTGCCCTCGGGACATACAGAGCAAACACTGTAGTTTCCTAATCCCAAGTATCCTTGGACCTATGAACAAATCTTCACTGCTGAATAACCAAAGATGGCTTTACTGTTTATATAATTCACTTTGAAGTATGGACAACAAGTAGACTTTCTCCTCATAGGCTGCCTGATGGAGAGATACCTGGTGCTCTCCTCAGATCTTTGCTGTCCATCAGCCAGAGTGAAAGATGAACATTTGATACAATTCTATTGATTCTATTAATCGAGTTGTCTGAAGTAGCATGGTTGGTATCTTAGAATTCATATGGAATAGGATGTCATGAGTTTGGGACTTTCGCTCGATAGCTATGTCATGATTGTGTGAGGATAGTAAAGACAAATGATGATCCTTCAGGGTGTCTGTAGAATGGGCACAGTATTAGCCACCTACTCATCTTCCAGGATAATTGTTTTATATATTTTTTAAATTTAATTTTGGAGATTGGAGAGATGGCTCAGCTGTTAAAAGCACTAGCTATTTTTCCACATTACACAGGTTAGATTCCCAGCGCCCATGTAGTAGCCCTCAACATTCTGCATCTCCAGTTCTAAAGGATTTGATGATGTACTCTTCTGGTTTCACAGGCACCATATATCAAAGTGATACACAGATCTGCATTCAGGTAAGACACTGATACACTGATGATGATGATAATTGATTGATTGATTGATTGATAAGGTTTATGCACTTGTGCCTGTGGGGTGGAGTCTGCACATATTAATACAAGTGCCCATGGAAGCCAAAAACCACTGGATCTCTTGGAGCTGATGTTATAGGCAGGCGTGAGCTGCCTGACATGGGTGCTGGAAACCAAACTCAGGTTCCTTGTAAGAACAATACATGTTCTCAACCCCTGATCCATCTCTCTAGCACCCAGAAGACTATTTTAAGGTTTAATTAAAAGAAAAGGAGAAAGGAAGAGGAGAAGGACATACAGGGATATTGTCAAATTATGAAATACTAGTAGTTTTGGCTTTGGGGGCTTATATATTGTTAATGTCTTAGTGAATGTGCATGAAAGTCCTGTTTTTGGATAGCAGTTCAAGTCTGTATCAGCCTCGTAGTCATGAGGTGTTATGGTAGCCACGAGGATGCTCTGTTACTAGGGAAATTTTGAGTCTGCATGTTTGAGAGGTTACCATTCAATGAAAGTTATTCAGGACTTGTCTAAGATTGTCTTGGTTAGGTTCTGGTCTGGTTGATTCAGCTTCTTCCAGAGCCAGTTGGGACCCTGACTTAACGCCTATCACTCTCACTGTTGGCCATGTTCAATACCAGGGACCTCATGATGCTGGCTGTGACAACATCTGAAACCTTTCCAAATTTAGAATAATGGGAAAGTTGTCTTCTGCATTTCTCATAGGCTATTTTGATATCCCTCTCTCTCTTTGCCCTTGTTTTGTTCCCCATTTGAACAAGTATTGTGCTCTTTTCATGGGGAGCTGTTTGGTCCCTTTGACTCTACTGCCTCTTGTTTATGAAAAACAGCAAGTTAACCATGACAAATGGCCAGCAGCAATCTTGCCTCTGAAGTACAGAGACTTGTTTCTTCCCTTGATTTTGCTTGGAAAATAAGAAATCTGGCTTTCCTTTGGAGAGGGGAAATCTTACCATTCAGAGGGACAAAGTGTAGAGAAAAACTTTGAAGACAGAGGACCCAGGTTGAACTCCCAGGTTGGATGAGTTATATAATCTCTATGGCTTCTCAGTGACAAATTCTAATGGCCTAATTCTATGTCTCTCTGAAAGAGACCCCAGCAGGAAGAATACACAGGCTTTTTTCCCTCTGAGATTCTAATTCAGTAATTTTTTAAGATTAAATATAAATATGTGTGTGATCTGAAATAACAAAACGTGACAAAACATGTTATAGACCTCCCTGTTCACTTCAAAAGTGTGAAGTCCTTTTGGAATCTAGCCCCTTCCTGATCTGGGCCCTTTCGTCAGAGCCATGAGGAGCCTCTTAGGAAGTAGAGGTTAGCTCTGAGCCATGCTCTTAGGAAGTAGAGGCTAACCTCTAGGCCATGCCTGGAGCCTTTCTCAATAAATGATCCAGAAAAAAAACTGGTTATCTATCTGTAGGAGAATGAAAATAATTCCACTTCTTTCGACCTGCACAAAAAAATTAGTTGAAAGTGGATCCCAAAGCTAAAGTCTGAAATGCAGAAACTGCTGCAGGAAAGCATAGAGGACATACTTGATGTCATTAGACACAGACAAAACCTCTCTGAATAGCACTCCAGTAGCACAGGAGACAACCCCAAATGTGGACAAATGGGATGGAATGAAATCAAAAATTTCTTCACAGCAAATGGAGCTATTAGCAGAGTAATGTGTAGCCTACAGAATGGGAGAAGATTGATACCAGCTCTTCATCAGACAAGGGATTAATATTTAGAATGAGCTACAAAAATTAAATAGGAAAAAAAATATCATCTGCCAATCAACCAATGGGCTAACAAAAATGAACAGACAGTTCTCGAAAGAAGAAACACAAATAGCCAATAAGTGCAGTAAAATGTGTTCAATATCCTTAGCCACTGAAGGACTGGAAATTCAAACCATTTTGACATTCCATCTAAGCACAACCAAATGACATCATTAAGGCAAGAGACAACAAACACTTGCTGGTGAGGGTGTAGGGACAGAGGTTGCCCTACACACTGATGGCTTTAACCTACCCCAGCTACTACAGAAATGAGTAAAAGGTTCTCAAAAAAGTTAAAAACAGAACCACCACATGACGTAGCTATACTCCTGTGATATATGGCTTTTATACCTACCAAAGAGACACCTGCACATCCATGTTTGTTGCTGCCTTATTCACAGCAGCAAGAACATGGAGGCAGCCAAGACGTCCATCACAGAAGAGAAATGATAAAAATGTGGGGAAGGTACACAGGATGTTTTTCAGCTTTAAAGAAAATTGAAAATTTCAGGAAAAATAGATCTGAAAAGCAGAAAGATGAAAGTCTGTTTTCTCACGTATGAATCCCAGCTGTTCATACTTACATGTCTAAGTGGGGTTGAGCAGAGGGGTAGACTGTGAGAGGTAAAAGCAGACCCACAAGCTTGGGGGAAAGAGGTGCTGAGGAAGGTGGGGGACAATATGACTCAAGTGACAGGAAAACAAAGGAGATTGTGGGTGGGGGAGGGGAACAGAGGAGAGAGGGTGAGAAAGGGGAGGGGAACAGAGTAGAGAGGGTGAGAGGGGTGGGGGAAGGGATACACAGTAAAGAGGGTGAAAGGGGTGGGGGAGGGAAAGAGGAGAGAAGGTGAGAGGGGTGGGGAAGAGTACAGAGTAGAGGGGGGGAGAAGTGGGGAGGAGGAAGAGAGAGGGTGAAGGGGAGGGGAGGGGAGAAGGTAGAATCAATAAAACTAAATTTTGCTTGAAAATGCCAGAATGAAAGAACGTACGGTTTAGGAGCAGGTTGGGAGGTAGGGGTAGATCTTGGAGGAATATGAAGAAGAATGGAATTAAACATGATCAAAATATATCTTACACACTATGAGATTCTCAAAGAATTAATAGAAATGTTATAGTTAAAAAGAAACTGCCAGGATGAACACAAGACCATGTAGGGTAAGTTAAAAGAAACAGAACAAAACGAAGTCCACCTCATATGCCCTGGCTGATTTGGTGGAGGAAATGAAATTAGAATTTAACGACACTATAATTAAATGTGAGGCCAGATAAATCAACGATTAAATATCAGTAGAAATCAGCACCACCAATCAAAAATTTCTGATCAGTTTCCATAAACGATGGGTTGAAGCTTAGTATGTGTTTGTACACACACACACACACACACACACACACACAACACACCACCACGCAGCACGCACGCACACACATGCACACACATAGCTGAGTGGTAGGGCCCTTGGATGGTTTGACTAAAGTCCTGGATTCAATCCTCATAATTACTGCCTTCCCCTGCAAAATATTAAATTTGGACACAAGAAAGGACAACAGAGATGGATACAAGTGTGTGCATGGAGAAGTCACATGAGGACACACTGAGGCAGGGAGGATACCTCAGAAGACCCCAGACCTGCCACCTCCTTAATTTTTTAATTCTAGTCTACAGTTACAACCATGAGACAAAAACACTCATACCTGGGGGTGAAGCCACCCCATTTGTAGCAGTTACCTACAGTAGCCTTAAAAGGTTAATGTAACCCCTTCCCATAAAACTGTGATGTGAGAACTGAGCTCATGGAGGTTGTTGTCACAATCAAGTGAGATATCCAATCTAAGAAAAAGACTTAACCATAGGCCAGGACGGCAAGTAGCAGTGATTTGGTCATGTAAAGGGCCAGTAAAATATACCTAAATCGTCCCACTGTAATATCAACTTGGCCTTACTAAAATGAACTTGCCTTAATTGTGGACTAAACACCTCATTTTCTTGAGATTTAGTTTGCCTTCTTTTGGTCCTTGAAAGAATTGTAGAGACAGTCCTTTGTCTTTTAAATGCAGACCAGAGAAACTGAAATCCAACTCCTCATTTTTATCCTGATAACTTTCTCAGCCATAATTAGTCATATCAGAGTCTTTTCACGTGGCTGAGAAGTCTACTTAACATTCAGATTGTTCTTTTTAAAAATAGACATTAGTGAATGCAAATTATTCTGAGACCTCTTTGAAGACTTCAGACTCTGCAGGATTCTGAGCAAAGGTCACTCTCCCAAGCTATTGCCTTTGCTGGCTTTTAAAGCCATCCCCTTCCCCACTTGAAGCTACTGTGAACCCATTGAGATGAAATAAACACCCCACCCCAAGAGGAAAGCCTAGAAATGAGGAGGGGCACACTGCCTGGAAGCAGCAAAGAAGAAAATTCAGAATGTCTCAGTGGTGATATGAAGTTGTCACCTCCCTGTAATGTCCCTGAAGTGACCCTTGCATTCTCCAGGATTGTTCAGTGTTGGAGACAGCAGCAACCATCCTAGGCCGATGGCTCCAGATGAGTGGGCACGTGGGCTCTTGAATTAAGTGTATGGAAGGATCCAAATAGTTCAAGGCCAAGCTCGGAAATGCTTGTGTAGGATGAGAAGGAACAGCTGGATCCCCTTGGGTTCTCTTCCCTGAGGGCTCATTGGCAAGACCCAGCATATGAGCCACAGCAGGTGGTATAACATGCCCATTTTGACTTTCACTCAAATCCCAGAGCACATAATTCACACAAGGGCATCTGAATGTAGGCTGAGGTTTCTCCTCTGTGCCACCCAGCTTTTTGCAAATCCTGTCTCTTGATCCTGGCCACTCTCCTCAGAGGCAGGGCAGCACAGAGTTTCTGTTTTGCTTCTAAAGAAACCAAGGCACAGGGACTTACCAGGAGACTTAAGTGAGCAGGTGTGGGTAAGCTGACTCTGTGATCAAGAGTGTCTATGCCCCGAGGTGGCATTTTGTGGGTATTGTTCATAAATATCTCAAATATAGGGAATGCCATCCGGTCTCAGAAGAATGCAGAGACCCTGTAGAAGTCAAAGTCGTGACTGGGATGTAAGTCATGCTCATGGGGCAGCGTCTGGTGGCACATAGCTGTGGTCATGGCTGCATTGCTAACTTCACAGTCAGCCATTTGTTGTAACCATCATTCTTCAAGAAATAAGAGTTGGGTCATTCCCCCTTTTGAAACCCAAAATGCCATTAGTGATATTCTTCTTTATACAGTCCATTCTCGTGGAGTTCGGGAATCTTACAAGCTGCTGAAAAAAAAAAAAGTTGCCTGGAGGGAGGTTCTTAGAGACAAGCTGTGCACTCAGTCATCCCCTCAGAGAAGCGTCTCAGCACAGGGAGGTGAGCCAATGAGAGCAGAGATGTGTTCTGAAGCTTCCGGCTGCACTAGTCATTTGGGATTAATGATTAGAAATGCCCAACCCTGGGTCCCACCCCCAGCTATTTAACTTCAACCTAAGCCCTGGATGATACTGAAACTGGATGTCACAGACACGTCCTCAAGAACAATCAAGACAGTATGCTGTACTCATGTTCTTTCTGACTCTGAGCTTAAGTGTGAGACTTATTTACTCAGGTCCTTTCAAGAACTTGGCAAGGATATGGCTGAGCTGAGAGAAGAGACCGAAGCAGTGCTTCAGAAGCCTTGGCCCACTGCAGTCTCTTGATCTTGGCTTTATGATTGAAGCCGTTCTTTCTCTGAATTCCTGAGGGTGCTGTATGGTAGTGGTAACACTGAGTAAAATATGTGCTTCCTTAGAATAAGATACCATTTGACATTGGCTTAGACTTTATCTTTGGAGGCCACTTCACCTCCTCAAGAATGTCACAATGAGCTATTTCATTCATGAAGAAATGGAGGCTCAGAGACGTGTTCTTGAGCCAACAGTGACATCCAGCACCATCCTGCTATCTGGAAAAATGTCCTGGGGACCTGATCTGAAAATGGCTATTGGGGAATCTATTGCGTGATGATCTCATTGAAGACTTTATGGTGTTTGGCTGTGGTGACGGCTGGACGTGGGTATGGGGGTGGGGTGGTCCTTTGGAATCTTGTGCTGACATTTTCCATGTTTCTCCATCCCCGAAGAATCAGTTGGCAAAAGCTTAGAGAGGAGTAAATGATTTTCCTTCAGTGTAACTTCCAAGACTGGGCCATGGAATTTCAGCACCAAGGGTGTAGGCTTCCTCCCAGGGTCTCCTTCCTTGATGCTAACGCTGATGAAGTCAGCTTCCTTCTCTGAAGAAAGGTGGCTGAACACCATTTCTGTTTTCTTACAAGTGCGTGTGTTCCACTTTCTTGTTATGATAAAAACACATCATAAAATGTACAATCTTAACCACTTCTTAAGTATACGAACTTAGTAATGTTAAATATAATTACATCATTGTGACACAAAGACCGTGTCCTTTTTTTGTCATGCTGGGATTACAGAGGATCCACACATGCTGGGCTACAGCCCCAGGCTGAACATGTTTGTTCATTTGTTTGCTTTTTGTAAGTGTGTGCATGCACGCATGCGTGTGTGTGTGTGTGTGTGTGTGTGTGTGTGTGTGTTTATGTCTATGAAGATCAGTGACAACTTGCTTCAGGCACCATCCTCTCTCCCTCTCTTCTTCCCTCCATCCTCCCCCCCATATGTTCTTCTCTCTCTCTCTCTCTCTCTCTCTCTCTCTCTCTCTCTCTCTCTCTCTCTGAGGTTCTCTTACCAGCCTGGAACTTGACTAGGCTATCTGACCAGCCAGCCTTGGAGATTCCCTTTCTCCACTTCCCCAGGGCTTCCATTACAAGCTGCTTCTTTCCAATAGTTTCTAGGGATCACATTGAGGTCCTCACGCTCACAAAACTTTACTGGTTGGGCGGCTCCCTGACCACTTCTGTTCAAGACAACTCCTGATAGTGAGCTTTGTAAAAACAAAACAAGAAAACAAAACAAAACAAAAAACTTACTAATTGGAGTTATTTTCTTATGCTTAACAAAATATTCAGTATTTCTAGTTGAAAAAAGAAGTCAGTACGAAGGCCATGTCTACCAGAGATGCACTGGTTACAGTTTTCCATTTGGGACTCTTATGACATGAAATATTTGCACAGTATATTCATATTTATGCAAACTATATTCAGAGTCAAATAAAGCTGGGTTATAGGATCACACAATGCCATTAGGTGCTGCTGTTTGATATGCTAGTAAGGACTTGACAATACAGAAGAATACTTTCCTTCCTTCTCTTTCTGTGATCTCTGAATGTCAAGCTCTGCTCGACTCTGCAGACACAGCAGTAAATAATAAAAAGACATCTCTGGATGACGCAAGTCGCTGCTGTAGGGGGCGGCCATGCATTCAGAAAAGATCACCTGTCTACAGTCTTGTGATCAAATAGGTGAGAGGTAACCCATAGTAGGATGAAGACCGTAGAGTGGAAAGAAAAGGGCTTTGTGAACCAACTGATGGGCTTGTGTTTCCAGGTTGGGTGTGGGCCCAGGTGGTCTTGACTCCTAGGAGTTAGTAAAATGCTCTAGGCAAGCTTGTTTGATGTGACTCACATGACATTTATTGAACATGGGGTACTTGCTAAATTGAAGTACAGACTCTTTAGCTTCTTGTGGGAGAACAAGTTCTTAACAGCTGTAGGCTGGAGCTGAGTCGTGGCTATTCTCTCATTTCTGTTCTTTTCCAGTCCCTTTGGGCAGGAATGATGTTAGCGCGCTTGTCCTGGCACCAGTGTACAAGCTGGGAGCTTGGTGAAATATTTCTGCTCTGGTTGGCAAATAGCTCTCTGAGCTCCCAGGGAGTCCTGCCACTCCAGGCCATTTGTCAAAGGCACCTCTCCACCTACTTCTCCACAATCCGGATATAATAAGAATCCATCTGGAAGTACAGGGTCCCAGGTCCCACTGCCGTGCTAATTCAACCTTCAATATATGCTTCCCTCACACTGCCCCCATGAGCACTTTTTTAGCCAGGGTCTCAATATATAGTCCTGGCCACTCTGGTGTTCACTATGTCGTTCAATCTGGCCTCAAACTTGTGAGAAACTACCTGAGCACTGGGGTGACAGGCACACACCACGAGACCCCGGTTAGTCCTCGCTCAGCTTCATAATGACTGTTAAGTATTTGGAAGCAAGTCACCTTTGCCTTTAGGGAGTAGATCCGTGTGTGACCCAGGGATTGGACCGTTCTTGGCTCATGGAGCATGACGTGGAGAAGCCCATGAGCAAAGGTGGGGTTCACCCTCAAATAACATTGGGGTTCAGCTTGATTTTCACCTCAACACTTAGTTTATAAAAACTTTTTATAAAAACTTTTAACTTATAAAAATTTTTAAAAGTTTTGACTTTTCCATAGCATGGTTCTGAATATGGCCAATCTACAGAGGCTTGTGTAAAAATGTATAGCCTAAGGGAGACAGGAAGTTATTTTTTATTTTTGCAGCTCTAATCCATTAAAATAATGTGATCCCCACCCCCTATGGAATATTCAAATTCTTTGTAGTCAGAGTCAGGGAGTAGCCCTACAGCTAAAATAATAACTGTGGTAATTAATAATAATTCAATGAAATCTACTTGACCTTTCAAATCCCCAGACCTTTTGCCTTTTTGCTGAGACAGTTCATCATTGCATGTGACCCAAGGGCTAACCTTGGGGGCACCTGCTGTTTCTCCTCCAAGAAATTCTGTGTCCAGGGAAAGGCTTGTTTCATTTCATGTGCCCGTAAGTGAGCAAAGGCCAGGGAGACTGAGCCTGTCTTCAGGGTGAGATATTTGATTACACAAGACTGATTGCCAGTCCTCCCATCTCAAGAAAATTTTCTAGGTGGCAGGAGCTAAGGATAGGGTGAAAGAAAGTGATACACTGAGGAGAGCCAGGTGAGGTGAGGAGAAGAAGGCTGGCCTGGCCAGGCGACTCCACAACGGTGGGAAGCCAGCTCTGCCTCTTCTCTTGTGTTTATCTAAAGTGGAACCAAATGTGACTAAGTCACAGCAGCGTTCGGAGGGGCTCTTTGTGTGGCTACACAGTGCTCTCCTCCCACTCAGCAGGATGAGCTCATATCTTACCCACTGGAGAGAAGGTTAACTTAGCATCTTCCTCACGGATCTGAGACGAAGGCAGACTTTTTGGGAATATCCCTAACTGCTTGAAGCAGAGGCAATGGTTCTTCATTTCTTTCCCCAACAAGTGAGGCTTTTTGGGGGTTAATAGCTCTTGTTACAAAGAATCCTAAGTGGAGCTTTTAGGGTTCTAGCAATAATGTGAACTACAATACATGATGGCAGTGACTAAGGTATCTTCCATTCTTATGGGGCCAGAGCCTCAAGCCTCATCAGTACAAATACATGGGCAGTTAGTACTCATCAACTAAGGGATGTAAGAAGGTCCAAAATAGTCAGCAACCTCACTGATAATATTGGCACATTACACAAACAGCACAGATTTTAAGCCTAACAGGACCTTGGAAGGCCTCAAGAATCACAAAGAAAGCATTATACAGGGAGATAAGGGGGAAGCAAACAGCTAGTACAATTTTACTCATTGAAGAGCTTGGAAATAGTGTGTTGTTCATATTGAGCAGTAGCTCAGACACACATGTAACTCCCCCCCCCCCCAACATAAGTCTTTCCCATTCTGAAAACATTAGAATATAGGACTTATCCCAGACTGTTGAATTGCAGCTGGATTCCCATGCAGTCTGTTGCATTGACCATTGCCTCAATTCAAACCCTGTGTGGAATGTTCTGGTGCTCTGAGGAACGGTGTCCAGAGGCTAGTGAAGAACCTGATGACTCGCCAGCTGTAAAGCAGCATAGAGCCATGGAAACCCCTGGTTCTATGCTGGGAGAGACTGGGTTTCAAAACCTGGCATCAGATTTGGGGATGGGAGGGAGCTAAACCACCATTTCAGTCACTAAAATCAGACTGTTTGGAAAGAAACTGATATCCATCCTACCTAATTAGTGATCCAGAGGAGCTATGAGCATGTGGATGTCTTGTTGAATATCAGATATACACATATTTATGTAAACTGTGACCTCTTGGCTCTCTTTCACTGAGACATGGGGAGAGAAATCTGCAGGTCAGCTGTCCTTTTGATCATACGTGTTTGTTCCGTGAACGAGTTGGATGAGCCCTTTTTTATTCAGAGATGAAAGACTGATGAGCTATTCAACATGCGCCTCATTGAACTTGTTACCCATTATCTTCCAAATATCAACTTGGATGAAAAGGACGGCCTGGCCCCTGACAAGTATGCACTGGCCTCTGTACAGCATGTTATTGTACGGCACTTCCTTAGGAGCTATAATTAGGTGATCATGTAAGGAGTTCACAGTGCACGTTTGAATAGCGACT
The DNA here is from genome assembly GCA_021653895.1 of Mastomys natalensis. Lineage (NCBI taxonomy): Eukaryota > Metazoa > Chordata > Mammalia > Rodentia > Muridae > Mastomys > Mastomys natalensis. The sequence continues at coordinate 1,370,698 of JAJTUV010000141.1, forward strand.
CGATTTGGCTCATGACGTCGCTCGCTCTCTCTGGTGCCTTCTCATTATATGGCTTTTGCCATGGAGTGCCAGCATTCAAAACATGTGAGGTCAGGCCGTGGGTTTTCTGTGAGGTAATGGCAGCCTTAGGATGAGTCACTTGATATGTACCTGAAATAATGACAGTTTAAGTGTCGGGAGGGTTGGGAAACCCACATTTTAACTACTTAGTCACCTAGTCTTCCAAAGGTATGTTTGTCTGGAAATTGGGGGGTTCTGGTACCAACAGCCTCAGCTGGGTGATTGTGTTTTCAGTTGCCATAACAGAATCTCATAAACTTGGTAATTTATAAAGAAATCTGTTTCCTACCTTCTGGAAGCTAAAAGTCTCATCTTAAGATGCCAGCATCTGGCAAGGACTTTTCTGCTGCATCTTCCCATGGCAGAGTGAGCATGTGAGAGAGGTCAGGGTCAAGGGTGGGGCTGATCCTTCTTTCAGAAGCCCACTTCTGTAATGACACACTCATCCTTTTGTGAGGGAGAGCAGAACTCATGAGATACAACTGCCCTCAGCACCATTGTACTGGGAATTATGTTTCCAACACGTAACTCTGGGGACACAGCTGAACCTTCACAGTGAAGACCCGTATATTGATCTCCTCCCTTCTTTTTCCTCTTATATCCAATCATTATCACATGAACATTCCAATTCCTAAGCACCACTGAACTCTTTCCACCATCAATTCTCTGGGCTGAGCCTTAGATTACCACCAGTGACTTAGTCCTTGGACCAGTCTCAGAAAACCCACACTACATCTTTCTGACAAACCAGTTGCTCCCATGGAGAACTTGGGGCAGGGATGGGTAGATTAAACCTTCCGTTGGCATCTGTGTACCTTTACAGGTCAGAGTCTTGGTGGTCCATAACATCTAAGTTGGTCTGCACTAGGTTCTGTCCCAACCTTGTCAAGTGGCTCCTCTCCTCACTGCCTGCTCTCCAGCCAGACTGACATCTCTTCAGTAACTCAAAAGCATCTAGGACATCAAGGGCTCTCCTCCATCCAAACCCTGCTAATTGGATTATTCCTTGATGACTTCCTTGGGAAATCCTCATTTCTTAACCACCTCACAACCAATCTTCTTCAGAAGGGCACTGCAACTCTGTTTAGATAATTATCTGGCTGAACAATTCTTTAGAACTTTTCTCCTCTCTGGGATTGTTTGTTTGTTTGTTTCTCCCTGAAACAAGGCTTGACTTTAAATTTGGAATAATTTCCCACCTTAGCCTCTTGAATGCTGGGATTTCAGGGCTGAGTACAGCTTGGACTCTTTCATTTTTAGAAGCATTGCTATGGTGACAACTCCGTTTATCTCCTTGAGACTTAACTGCCTTCCTCTCATCTTCCCCACCATGTCTAGTGGCCATTTAAATGCAGTACATCTGACAGGGAACACAAGAAAAAAGCAACTTGTCTTGCTGTGGCCACAGGAGGCTGGCCCTTCCATCCATCCCTTCATCCCAGGCTGATTACAGGTTGAGGCTATCCCAAACATTAGAGCATTTGCTTGTTGACTCAACTCTACTGCTTTCCTGAGACTGTAGACATCCTCCACATCTACTGAAAGATACTCATGTAATGTTCAAGACTTAGTTTAGGATTGTCTCTGTTATAAAGATGTCCTACACATCTCCTGCCTTCCTGTCTACTTTTCTATCTGCACACAGATTTCTACCTGCATACACACCTCCTACCTAGATGATCTTGGGCGAGTTACTGTGATGGTAAGTCTTCATCTTCAAAGCCAGGACAATGATGATGTCAACCTCATAGTTGATTTAAAACATAGTGCTTGGGCCTGCTGTAATCATAACATGGATGGCAATACTGGAGAGTTAAGTGGTGAAATTGCAATGGAAAATCATCGGTGAGACCTGAGAAAGTCAGAAGGTTCCACACAACTTAGAATTTGCATTTCAAGGAATAGACTCAAGAGAAAGAAAACATGTATTCAAACAGAAGCTTGCATGCAAATGTTTTCAGCACAACTGTTGATTATAAAAGAGTAGAGACAGCCTAACTGTCCATCAGTGGATGTGGGGTTAAGCAAAGTGGGGTAAATCTCTATACAAAGATATGTTACTCAGCCATAAGACATGCAGACTGCAACATGTCTTATGACCTCCAAAACATGCCCTATGGAAGAAGCACTCCTTTACTATTGAAGTATCCAGGATGGGCAAATCACGGGATGAGAAAACAGTGGTTAACTAGGAATGGACAGAAGAGGGACTAGGGGATGATTATTAATGGATAAGACTTTTTCTGAGGTAATAAAACCATTTTGAAACTAGAGACAAGTGGTGATTATACAACTGGATGATAGAAAACTGCACACTTTAATGGTTGTTTTTATACTAGGTTGTGTTTTACATCAACTAAAAAGAAAAAGATGATATGCGATAAAAATTTCAGGGCACTGTGAAGAGCTCAAGTTTTGTCTACTTACAATTTGGTTGTATTCTGCTGTGGATATGCTGTTCCCAAGAATGAGATTGAATTGACTAAAAGATGATGATTCCTTCATTTACCCTAAAAATATGTATGCAACAAGTCTATGGTGGGCACCAGAAGCACAGGTTTCTGCTTTCCAAAGAGTCATCTAGGACCCGCTCCCAAAGATGAGAAAGAATTACAACACCAGAACCGTAGGATTCTGTCTCTTTTGGGCTCCTGCACCTTTGTGCCCAGCCTCTGGTTTTATACTGTATTGTGAATAGTCACCCCTTGGCCTTTCCCTGGAGACCCAGTGACCTCAAGGGCAGAGGCCATGTCTTGGTTATCACATGATACAGAAAGCAGGACTTCACTGCTTTAGTCCTTTGAGGGATATCTTCTTATCTGGCACAGGTAAATTTCTGGCCTTCCAGATACTGACGTGAAATACAAATACTTCTCAATGGATAGGAGAAATGAGGAGACTGGGAGTAGATCTCACCTATCCCTTAGAGGAGGAGTGACTAGTTGGAGGAGAGGTCAAAGTGTCACCCTTCCCTTCCTCCCAGCTCCCGATTCTTTGTATAAATGTGTTGTTGTGACATGAGGCTTTCACATTCTTTTCCTGGATAATGGGGAAGTTCAGGTCATTAGTGATGAAGAGCTGATTCTTGATGACATAATTATGAAAGAAATTCAAGAGCTCAGCTCCCACATCTCCCAGTACAAATAAGCCAGGCCAAAGCATCAGCACAGGTCAGGAAGCTTCTACTTGGCTGAACCTCTCTGCTGCTCTTGGGAGGATTCTGGGCTGTCAGATGATGGAGTTTCAGAGAGCAGAGCTCAATGGCTCAAGATTTACCTTGCTATTGCTACTATTTAAGGACACATTGAGAAGACACCATTTTGTTCTGTGAGTCAGCAAACAGGTCCTCACTGGACATCGGCTCTGATAGTGCCTTAATCTTGGACGTCCAAGCTTACATAACTGTGGAGGATGAAATTCTGTTGGTCATCAGCTGCCTCAGTTTATGGTCTATTGATAGGGCAGAGCAAGAATTAAAATGTGTTCTTTGTTACAGGATCCAATCTCAAACGCCATACTGATTTAGCTGTCATATCCCCTCCAACTTGGACCATGTCTTCAAAACTGGCTAGTTAGACTGCAGACTGCTTCCCAATTTCAGTTTTTCTGATGTGTTTTCAAAATCACATGAGGTTTTGTATTGTTTTGGAAAAACAAACCAGAACTGATAGCTCCATCTCAGTACAGCACTGTATTAGTAACCATGAGTCAATGGGCTGTACTACTGGTAACCTTAGCCATGATCACTGGAATAAAATGATGCTTGCTGTGACATTTCCCCCTATGCAATTAATGAATATCTTCTGGGAGATATTTTGAAATTTGAGATTATACAGATAGCCATTATTCTACAATATCTGACCACTTATTTTAACAACCAGTGATAGCCTGCCTGTGAAATTAGTACTGTGGCATATACCACGTGTATGTTTACAAATATAAATGAGATGGATAAACAGATTTTCTATTAAGTGAAAGTACTTTGAATTGCCTTTATATCTGGATCTGTTAGGACAGAATTTTAGTATGATGAATGCCATAGCCAAATAAATAAATTCTTCTTCATTCTTTTATCTCATCCATCCATTCATGGATTTCTTCTCTTCTTACTCCTTTTCTCTCCTCCTCCTTCTCCTCCTCTCTTCCTCCAACTCTTCCTCTTCTTCCACCTTCCCTATCCTCTTGTCTGTCTCTATCTCTCTTCTTGTAATAGAAAATAATTAAGGGGGCCAATGTTCATATTTATCTCAAATGTGCCCTACCCATTTGCCCTGTTCCCTGCTGATCTGATTGAATTGTTATGTAAACTCATCTTATGGCCAAATCAGCCAGCCAAGATGAGAACATTAATTTCTTTGATCAGATGGTTGTCAAAAGTGATATGGAAAAAGAAACTGTTAATTTGTTTTACTGGAATATGGCATCATCAAAACCTGACTCTGTTATGGACATCTGCTGTTTTGAATGCTTGGTATCTTTTACCCTTTCTTCAGGTCATAGCATCCAATCTCTTTCACAGAGTCTCACCCCCTTTGGTGGTATTATTGTGTGTGTGTGTGTGTGTGTGTGTGTGTGTGTGTGTGTGTGTGTGTGTGTAATGTTAGGTGTTTTTTGAGACTGGGTCTTTTACTGAACTTGGTTCACTGAGTTGCCAAGACTAGGTGGACACCAAGTTCCAGAGACATTCCTGTTACTGTTTCCCTAGCACTAGGATCACAGGTGCTGGGGATTCAAACTCAGGTCCACATGCTTTGCAGTGAACACTTTACCAATTCTAGAAGGATAAAATTCACCATGGCAGGAAGACATGGCAAGCAGGTAGGCATGGCGGCACAAACAGGAAGTTGGATGATCACCTTTCATCCATCTGTAATGTGCTGGTTAGTTCTTTGTTAACTTGACACTAGCCAGGCTCATCTGGGAAAGAGGAAACTCAGTGAGAAAATGCCTCCAGCAGATTAGACTATGGACAAGTCTTTGGGGGCAATGTCTTGATTAATGGTTGATATGGGATGGCCTCTGCTTCAGTTCTTGCCTTGGAGTTTTCGTCTTGAGTTCCTGGCTTGACGTTCCTCAATGATGGTCATGGTCTTTATCATAGCAATAGAAAGCAGATCAAGACGCAGAGGAAGAGAGAGAGAGAGAGAGAAACAAGAAATGGGGCCAGACCACAAAATTTAAAGGTCTTCCTCTGAGTGATCATGAGTGACATACTTCCTTTAGTAAGTCTCCTACCTTCTAAAGTGAGACAGGCTGACTCATGACAGGCTTCAAATTGGCAGTTCAGGAGACTAGACTTAAATCTCTGTTTCCAAGAACTGGGCAAGTCCAGGCAAGTCTAGGCCTCAGAAGCTGCCCAAACACCTGGTCTGAGGCAAGGACAATGGGTCAGCAACAGTTTCCAGACTTCTCCAGCGAGTTTCAACCATCACCCCAACAGGAGTTCTGGAGTGTCCCTAGGGATAGAGTGAATAGATTAAGATAGAGGTTACCTACTCCTCTCCAGAATTCCTCTAATGTGCTTTAAATTGGGCCTGTGAGTTCACTTTGGTGTCTCCATTTTTGTAGATGGTAGACCCCAGCATGCTGGACTTTTGCAGAATAAAACACTCTTTGCATTTACATACTATTTGAGTCCGGGTTATCATTCTTTGGCAAATCATGGACCCTTACAAAAGTTTCATAACTTTCCCAAACAGCACCACCAACTTGGGACCCAGTACTTAAATTCGTGAGCCTAACGGGGGACATTTCTCATCCAGACTACCACATAGCCCATCACATGTTCTCAGTCCATATGATTTAGGTAGAGTGAATCCACCTTTATACATCAGAAACATACCCTAGACCAGAAGAGAAAAATCAGCCCTCTCCCAACTGATCAAGAAATTAGTGCTTGGTTCTAGTTTGCCAATCAGCATCTCCCCAAAGATTCTTTCAGGAATTATCAATTGGGAAGTTTACTCTTTCTACTGAAGTGTAGAGTCTGACGTAAGCCTGTAGCTTCCACCACACATCTCTGCTCCCATGGGGGGAAAGATAGTTTGAGAATGAAGCTAATGCAGAGAAACCTAGTGACCTGGAGAACCCAAAAGGGGCCATGCCTCATGGTGTCATGGGATCACGTTTTCTGAAGCTGTCTGAGCTCATCCATTCTCTTTTAGTGTATAAACATGTTGTGCTATGTTAGGTCACTTTAACCAAAGTCCTGACAAATACAGGTGAATTTTGAGCATGAGCAGCACATGAGGTATGTGCTTAGGACTCTACAGACCTGACCCCTCTCCTAGGGAGACTTGGATCAGAGAACACAAGATCAGTGTGTATCTTATCTACATGTGCCAAGAAATAATTAAAAGAGACCAATCATCGGATTGGACCAGTTCACATGAAGAGCGATGATCATAGGAGCCCGGAGAAGAGTCATAAACACCAGCTGAAGATGTTGGAGCAATGATAAAACAGTCTTCCTAGAAGAAAGCATGACTTGGAAAATGATGCCATAGAGAGAGAGGGTCAAAAACTCAGCAGGTGTTCCAAGATCCTGTGGAACATTCATAAGTAAACATACAGAGTTTAAGTTCAACGGGGAAGAGTTGGGGCCAAAAGCAACTTCCAGCTAGAGAAAAAGCTTCTGTGACTATACTGTGGGGCTCTGATGGATTGGATGATCTGATTGGCAGGCAGATCTGACTACTAGGAGGCAATCAGTTGTACTGTTGAACCATAGTGCAGGCCTTGGAACGACCAGACAGAAAAATAAGTCTAGTGGTGACTGGGATCCAGCCACTGAGAATGCTCTGCAGACAGGCTTTGGCCATATTTGCTCAAGACTTTTTCGTGTGGCAATGTTTGAAAGCCATACTTTTTATTTCATGCTAAACATTGTCAGAGGGAGCAGTGGTAGATTCATCCCAGAACCCTAGTCAACCTGCCTGGCACACACAATTTTAATGGCATTCCAGAGCTCTGGCCTGGCAGGCTCCCTCAGATCCTTGCATTGGCCCCAGCTTTACCTGCAGTTAGAATGCTAGGAGGGAACATCGGTCTTCTTCCCTTCCCTTCCCAACACAAGACACCAGCTCTCACCCACATGGAAAACATTGCTGCACTGGCATCGGATTTCATGTAGTTTAGATCCCACCTCAACTCCTGGCACCCCAGCTCTCCTCACACCCAGTCCTTGAGCAATCCTGTCTAGGCTCTAGTCCAAGTCATTATCACCACTGTCATGGACTCTCTCAGCTAGCCTCCCTGAATATATATATTTTGTCATCTCTATAGTCTAACCGCAACAAAGCAGCTGGAGCAATTCTTTAGATATGTCTCACTTAATTTCTTAAAACTTGTTATTGATTCTTTGTGAATTTCCCATTATATACCCCAATCCCACTCATCTCCAAGTCCCTCCAGATCTGCCCTCCACCCTTGCAACCTCCCCCTCAAAAGAAAATAAAAAAAATAAAATTAAAGAAAAAATAATCTTTCCATGGAAGCTGCAATGTGTCTCACTATACACCCCTTTGTCCAGACAGCTTTACTTGCAAATGTCCCTTGCAATGAGTCATTGGTCTGGTTCAAGGCCGCTTGCTTCTGCTACACTATCAATATTAGACACCAGGACTCCTCTTGGGTAGCCTTTTGTTGCCCCATGTCATTGAGATCTTGCGGCTTTGGTTTTGAAAGACCAGCGAGTCTACTTCACTAGCTCCAGTAACTGTAGACTGTAGGGACTTCTGGAATGTCCTACTTTCTTGAAGCCATCTTCCTATCAGACTAGATATCCAATCTTAAATCTGTACTATGGCCCAGTTATTATGGGAAATTTCTTGGCTTCCCTTCATGGTCCTGTGGTGCCTCATTATCATAAATGTGTGTACTTGTGTAGATAAGGAAGGTATGCCAAAGTAACAAATAACATCCAAATTTCAGTGGCTCACAATAACCAAGGTTTGCTTCTCACTTACGTCACCACGGACAGCTGTTATAGATTGACCATGCTTCTGACTTTCTCCCAGTCATTTAAAATGGACAGAATAGCCTCCCTGTTGAATGTTGTTAGCTCAGAAGGAAAGGCCCTGGCTGGGGTTAGGGGGGCTCATAATGACAATGAAATGTTCAATTCCAAAGAGACACATGACACTTCTGCCCAGATCTTTTTTTTTTTTTCTCAATTCTGTCAACTCTGGTTGGCTTCTATACAGAAGTAACCTGCTGTCTCTCTGTAGTTCTTCCCTAGAGAAGCATTCTTTTGATTCTAGAGTAGAATTTCCTATGTTGCAACCATCAGAACACTTCTATTAGAAGACAGAGACACTCCTTGTTCAAACAGCATCGTGAAATGCGACGTTAAATGAGATCAAATGGATCTTTCCCCACAGCCTCCTTAGAATCTTGATTAATACTCTGATGGAGATGCTTCTTCTTGAGACTTGACTGACATGACAGGATTACTCCACTGTTAGAATTAAAGAAGCCCAGATTCTGTGGAGAACTATAACTCAAGGGCACAGTTTAGATAATGCTCGTCTGGAAGCCCTAGTAGTCTCCTACTGAAGAGATCATGTGGATGAATGAGTCACACAGTCGAGACCTTAGCAGAGTAAGGGCTGGTGTCTTAGACACTGCTCTATTGCTGTGCTGTGAAGAGGCACTATGACCAAGGCAACTCTTATAAAACAAAGCATTTAATTGGGGCTTGCTTACAGTTTCAGAGCCTTAGACCATTTTCATCATGGCAGGGAGCATGGCACTGGAGCAGTAGCTGAGAGGCAAAGAGAGACACAGGGCAAGCTGTGGGCTTTTGGAACCTCAAAGCCCATCTCCCTCAGTGACACATTTCCTTCAGCAAGGTCATACCTCCTAGTCCTTTTCAAATAGTGCCACTCCTTGATGACTAAGCATTCAAATACTTGTAGATTTTGAATGGCCTATGGGGGGCCGTTCTTCTTTAAATGCTCACAGCTGGGGCAGGGGGCGGGTAGTGTGCCTGAAAGGGAGAGGCAGGTGGGGAGATCAAATGTGATCCTCTCCCAAGGATGGCCAATGACCCCAGAGCCCGACAGAGTAAAGCTCTATGCCACACCTCAGTCCTGACTGTAGGATATGGCTTAATCCCTTCCTGCTCCATAAAGTCCACAGTCTGATACCATGCCCATATCCAGCCCAAAGTGTTTATAGAATTCATGGCTGTACTCTTCAGTTGTTCTGGCCTGCTCTGGTCTGGAACATTTCTATATATCT